>OV884057.1:262446338-264846338 GCA_930367215.1 Pollenia angustigena
AACCTTTTTCAGGTATAAAGTCTTGCATATTCCAGCATATTCCCTTTAAATTTCAGTGTCACCTATAGTTTATAATTAATATAAACTTTATATAGATATAGAGACTGTTAATTGTCATCAGGATTGTCAGTTTTTTTCACCTTCGACGTCAACAAAATTCAACTCAAGTCTAGAAATTTAAAAGGTTATTTTGTAACCCTTGCGTTGAAAATTTATTCATATAAAATTTTTTGAATGTTCAAAAATTTGTGTAAAAATTGTTCAAGGAAGTAGAATACAGTCTTTTACAAAATAACCCCATTAATTTTTTAAGACTTTTCGTTAAGAAAAAAATGACAAACGGGTAAAAAATAGCCACAATTAGCCACAATTAGCATTAGAAAACATCACGTCTAAGAACGCTGGCTAATATTATTATTTTTTAAACTTAAAATTATTTTAGCTAAATAAACAAGGAAACACTCTTTGAATTAATTTGGTTTATATAAGGTAGGTACGATTAACATTATTTTAGTATGTAAATTAGTACACAATTCTGTGGCAATAAGAAAAAAGTGGTATTTCCATTCAATTTTTTAACTTTTTAAAGGGTATTTTTTGAAAATTAACTCCTATTCGAATATAATGATCACTTATCTGCGGTTATATTTTTTTTTAGAAGTTTTTGTTCCTTAACATTCCTTATGACACAGATCGGAACTAAACTTAAGTTTTAATTCCAAATATTATTACACATTGATAAAAGATATGAACGCAAGGATAGTCCGCCAAAAATAAAACTATCGATAGTACTATCGATTGTTTTGCAGCTCTACCTGAAGGTCACTCCCCAAATCGATCCACTACGACGGGATTTTTAGAAATTAGAATGTTTAGGGGGTAAAAAAGAGTAAAAACGGAAAAAGTCGGTAACCTTATATCTCCAAAACTAAAAGAGATAAAAAAAATGTAACACTTATCATTGTTCTTTAGAAAAATAAGCGGACAGGTGTCTGGTACTTATTTAAAATTCGGCACTATTAGGGACTAAATGGGTAAAAAATTAATTTTGGTACTATTTTAACACCCCATCTATTGTTTTAACCAATAAACATAGAAACAAAGTTTATACCACATTCGAAACTTATCAAAAAATACGAATATGGATTTGGTACTTTTTCGAAATTCGAACATTTAAGGGGTGAAAATCATAACTATTTTTAGTACTTTTTCTTCAAAACATTAAATAATCTTTGGCATAAAAATATGAGCACGAAGGCAAAGGAGACGCTAACGAATGCTAGTTTAATATACATTTCGTATTCGTTTAAGTAAAACTTGTCCAAATCAATTTTCGAATTTGAATTCCCCTTACATTCTTTTACCTTTAAATTTTGGCGCCCTTTAAATTATGCCGCCCTCACGGGCCTAGGCGTAAATCCACCACTGATAGTAACACAACAACATTATTAACCAAAACATTAAGATGTGTTAAAAATTTTAAAAAATTAAAACAGGACTCTTATGACATAATGGAAGATTTTATATGTTTAGAGAAATCCGGGAAAAGGACTGAGAAATTAGATATGTATTCTGTATTATGGGTTGCTTTCTATTTTTCCAACATCATACATACAAGTCAAAATTTATCAAAACTAAAGAAAAAGGGTAGCTTAAAATCCATAACATTTTAACCAATTTTTTTTTCTAAGAGATTATTTTATAAGATCTCCTTAAACTACTGAAATTACAAATAAAATTATCGCACAGTTAATTTTTTAATTAATACATAATATGTTTTAATTAAAAAAAATATAGTCTTTTTACAAATAAACTCCAAATTATAATAATTTTTCATTTTAATTTATTGAAATTACTTAATTTATAAAAACAAAACTTTATTAATCTGTTAACCGATCAATAACAAAATTAACCTATTACACTAGCCAACAAGGTTTTGGACTGGAGCAACCAAATATCTTTTCTAGGGTAACTTGGTGGGCTGAATTCAAGTCTGTAATTAGTTTTTCTCTATCACGTTAGGTTTTCGAAATAAAAAAAATGTTTTTATTAGTTTTTTACAAAAAAATCACTAGTTTATTTAGAAATCAATGAATTTTCAAAAGTGAATGGCGTTATTTCAACGTCGTTTGTATTTTGTTCGTTGGCTTTTACATACAAAAGTCCAGCAATAGCCTCCCAGCATGCTTTTGTCCCAAAATCCTTGATAATTTCTTTAAATTTTCATTAAATCTTGGTGAGGGGAGAGTACCCTTGTTCGTCGTGCAGTGAGCACCTAGGTTTTGCGAAAAAAATCTAAATGCGAATGAAGAAAATGCAAAACATTATTGGTGTCTACGGTTTGTCCAAGTTTCTGACTGCAAAACCAAAATAATGTCAATATGCATATTTTAATGATTCTGATATTGCATATTCTTTTTCCAACCAAATATTCACCACACACAAAGCAAAAATAGCTTGAATCAGTAACACACGATCTCCCTGACATGCTTAAACGCTACTATTATGAAGATTTAGAATGAATGTGGGCTTCTGTTAAATTAAGAATTGTGATATTGTAGTGTCATTATTGTCTGTTTTGCATTATTGCCATCATACGATAAAAAACGAACAAGACGTGATAGCCAGATTCGAATTCAGCGCAACCAGATTAGTTAAAAAACATGCTTCGTTTCTGCAGTTAATTTGTTTTCCAAATTTGTAGACCAGTGTTATTTACCGAAATTTGAAATTTTACACCGATTAATGCCATATCTAATCGGATTGGTCTATGTGCCAATTAGACCTTATGCTCCAAACTTTATCAAATTATCTCCAAAATTGTGACCTATACTTTGCGGAAAAGGTTTTCTTGGACAGCCAGTCAGCCATAAAGACATCGGACGTCGCTAGTTCGATTTAAAAAGTGAGTCGGAATCGATCGGCATACCAAAAGGAGGGTATAGGTCGTAGAATATTCTAGTTCCTTTTAATATTGATCCTAGAGTATAAATGTTACACACATCAGTGTTGTGGTATATATGTATATGGTAATGCTTTTTTCTCTTACTGATTTTGTTAACTTAAATTAATACATATATTAAATCTGTTATCTAAACTGATTTTGCCTATTTTCCAACATACAGTTTAAGTAACAACAGGATTCATTATCATTTCATATTATAAATTACAGCTTTTGAAACGAATTAAAATGAAAAAACTATTGCGTTTTACATTTTCTAGGGAATGTTAAAACGTTTTGGTTTCCCTATCGTACAATTTTTTTTTTACCAATAGCGTGAATGAGTTTTCTGTTATAATTTTATTGTTTTCTTTAGAAAATTTAAAAAAAAAACATAAAATACTGTATAAGACTGTGAATAAAAAATATATGTTGGTCTATCTTATCTGGATTTTAAGCTTTTGTTTCTATTTAGAATCAACACCGTAACCGTGTAAATTACATACTTGACACGGAGTAATGTAGTGAAAAACATACTCAGCATACGATGTATAAAAATTTAATCAAAAAATAAAACAACAAGAACTGGGGTCTAATCACCGCATTCGATACTAACGTATCGAATTTTTTTTGCATATGATAGACACAGACGTATCGAATGAAAATGATGAAATTAATGAAATGATAAATGCAATGACGAGTTACTCGATATCGAATGCTATTATTTTAAATTCAATACATTTCATTTGATATCGTGTTTCATGATACCGATCAATTTTGCTCGATATCGTATGCGATGATGAGAGATCTTTTGATCGAGTTAATTGGAAGGTACATATGGATCCACTTAAATCGTAATTAACCTGAACATAGGGTAAAGTTAAGTCTGAGAATTTTACCATATCTTACAAAAAGGTACTGATAATAATAGAAAAATTTCAAAAATTTAAGTTCTGTTTTCTAGTTGAAACTTAATGCTCTTTACAAAACATTAATTCACAAATTTACAATCATTTAAACATGTTGCCAGTTACTTATTTCAGCAAACTTAATTTTTATTTTACTCAGACTTGGCTAACAAAAATGTATAAGGATAAACCGTAAAATTGCCCACTTTTTATTATAAAAAACAATAAGAAATAATTAACCTTCAAAAGTGTTAATTTAAGAGTCACAGGCGATACTTCCAAATTCAATTGATATTCAACTACACACAAAATAAGAACATTTAAAAAAAATTTTTTTAAGAAACGCTTTTCTAGGTTTTATCCTGGCTACGCCTTGTATTCGTGTATTGTCATCGGGAATATGTATGGCTGCAAAGTTTCACCCATTTGCATTGAGTATAAGGCGGTTAAATTAACATTATGAAGTGAAGCTAAAGAAAAGGTTTTAAAAAAGACTGTAATCCCAAAAGAAATTGATTTTGATTCAAATAAAATTTACATTCGGATTGTGCCCAACAACATTTTGCATTTGTAGCAACAAGTCTGTTTCTTTTGTCCCAAAGTGTATCGGCGTTTTTAAAGATCACATCGCAATTTTATTATAACCTAAAAAAAAAATTTAGTTTAATCAATAAACATATTCACCCAAATTTGAACAATAAAGATATAACAAGCTTAAAACATTTTATAAAAATATTAAATAAAATGCCAGATACTAAACGAATATTGTGCAGCCAAATCAAAATTTTTAATGCTAAATTTAACTGCAAAAAGGCCAAAATAGTCACACTTGCCAAGATCAAAAACACAACGAACCAAATAATCTTTGGTGCAGCCCAAGCGTTCACTAAAGTAGATTAAGGCTACAAATAAAACCAATTATTCTACACGGTAATAGATTGTATACTTCACCAGAAGTCATTAAGAAAATCCCAAGGAACTTCATTCAAAAACAAAAGTTTGTCGATATTGTGCCATTGATTTTTCGATAGCTTTTGGCGGGAGAAAAAAAGTAACACTTCGACATATCAAAAGAATCATTTTCGGGGCTCTGAAATTTAAATTTTTGGACTTTTTCTTAACTTTTATTTTTAAGGTTTTCTTATTTTTTAAATTGTTAAAAGTTAGAAAATGATTTTATGACTATATATCAAAATCCATAATGCTTTGGATTTTGGGCAGCGCCGCGTCTTTACAGCTAGTGTTAGTATATTAAAACTTATTTTCTGCTGAGCAATAGCACTGCACCCCTTCAGCCCGTTCTAGTGAAACAGACCAGAGTCTCTCGCGAGAAATAAGCCCTTAACTCTATTGTTTTAATCTTGGCCACTACCAACAAGTCTACCAGGGTACCCAATATCGACTTAAAAATTTGGGTAGTTTCTGATTTCAAATAGCCCTCTTTCAAATGTCATTGATAAATGGATATTTTTAAATCATGCCGTTACATTGAATACAAGATTAATTTACATTATTTCCCCACATTTCGTAATTGTATTATTTTTGTATCTCCTGATATAATATTTTTCAATAAGGATATACGCACCCGCATACTCTGACATTTGTTTAATATTCCAAACCTCACTTGGAAATAAAAAGAAATTTTCTTTGAAAATTATTCCATTTACTTGTATTTATTCGCATAGAAAATGTTAATCAGACAGAAGACCATTATTTAGTTACTTTTTTTTCTCTTGTTAGCGTCAAAAATTCGGGTTCTTTTACTTTCATAAATATAAGTAGGAACTACTTGTCTAATGGATTCTATTGACGTCAATGCGACACATACGTTTAGGGAGGAGGTGGCAGAAGGACTTTGTTGGCTGTCCCCAAGTTGAGTGTTCGTTGTTTAAGTATTACGTTTCGTGTTTAATGCTTTTTTGTTATTTCTTCTTCATCTGTGTAATGTCAGCGCGGCATCCTTGCTCTAAGGTTATGTTGTAATAGAGAATCCATACTCAAAGGTGGTTCAAATAATGCGAATGAGTTAAATATGTTCGTATTTTCGTTAGTCGTGGTTAATAAAAGACACCTTTTAAATGTAAGAGATGGTGTAAAAAACAATGTTTGCTTAATTATAGGAACCGGTAGTCATATTGTCGAGTCTCGTTTTGATCACTAGTTCAAACGGAGCGCAAAAGCTTTTGAAATAAATTCAAAAATTGTTTTTAAATAGAACGCGTGGAATTTACACACACGAACGTTAAAGCAAAATAATTTATATTTAATTAAAATATGTAAGTATTCATGTATGTAAGTGCAATTAGCAATCAATTAGATTATTTTTCTAAATAATCGTAATAATATGATAATTGTGCAGGAAAAAATTGTATAAATTATAATTGATTACGATCACAAAAAATATAACATTTTAACGTTTATTTTTGATTTTCGTAAAAAAAATTAAAAATAATTAAATTCTTTAAGGATTATTTTTGACATTTTTAAGGATTATAAAAATTAATTTTAGTTTTTGTCACTTATGTATACCAAAAATAAGTTGACAACTTATAAAAATTAAATTTTTACAAGGCAAATCAAGGCGAATTCATGTAAACGGTGGTGTCGATACTACAACAAGTAACAACACCAAAAACACAACAATGTATTTTGTTGCTGCTTTCGTTGGCCGATATGTCAAAAACACAAGTAACTTTTGACATTCCTCTCTCTAATTTAAAAAAAAAGTAGCACAGCGTTGCTTTCAACGCCACCTGAAAAATGAATTCGCCTTGAGGCAAATTTTAAAAATATTTAATTTTCAATTTAAAAACAAGAAATAAAGTAAAGTTGATCAAACCGGCTATTTAATACCCTACACAACAGTAAATAAAGACACATTTTCGAGATTGTACCCTATTTGGGATGCATGGCGAATCATGGACCCGGTAAAACAAAATTATGTTGTTTATATAAAGCTGGAGGTTCATAACAAGCGTTTTCGCCTCCACGCAGCGCATGCTTTTATAATCTTACTTGCGTTCTACGTTTCAAGTTACATGCAACGCTTTTTATGCAGCAGCAGCACAAGTCTAAAAAAAATAAAATTTTTCAAAATCAGCTGATTTGTTCGAACGCTGCTTGTGATGCTTACAAAAGTAGAAAATAAACCTACTTTTCGCCTCAAGGCATCTACGCTTTTGTGCATGTAACTTACTACGTATAACTACACAGATTCTACTTTTTTTTGGCAGCTGCGTATGCTGCGAAAAAGCGAGTAACGCGTGGTGTGGACCTCTAGCTTAAGAGTTTTATGTGCCGAATATTATTTTAATATCAAAATCTTTATGAGATTTGTTCGTCTTAAAGCAATTTTGTGGACGGAGTCCTATGCTCTACTTTGGACATACTAAAACAAACTTTTGTCATGACATAGAAGCTGAAAGTAAAATACATCACTTTTTAAAAAATCATTAATTTAAACAAATTTTTCAAGCTTTAAACAACAAATTAAATTTTTTTTTTTAACCACAACATACAAATACATACGCACTTTGGCCGTAACCTAACGTTGAATTCTATTCTATCTATAACAGAACAGAACGATAAAAGGGGAAACAAATCACATAGCAGACTTTCAATTGAACAGAAACAAAACAGCTGATTCATAACAGAACAGAACTTACAAAATAATTTTGCCTTAAATCATTAGAAAATATGGCTTGAACCAAGAAAATTTTGCATCATACTCGTTCAAGCCAAAAATTTCTTATTGTAAGCATATGTATGTATGTATGTCTGGCTTGGTTTAGGCAAAATGTTTCTTTATTTATTTTAGACAACTTTACTATAGTATAAGAACAAAATAAGTTAAAATCAAGATATTATTTATAAATTTTGGGTTTTCTTATTTTAAGAAACGAAGTTGGTTACTTTTGAAAATAAACTTCTTTCCGTGTATACATTTTGCATTAATGTAAGAGTAGGAGTCGGACTTAAAAAAAAAACAAGCGGTTGGAGTCGGAGTTAGAACTATCTTTTGAAGACTCAACAGCCCTGCTTTTAACTTTCGGTACCAATTATCCACTCGAAGTTGATTTCTAGAACATGGACGATAATTATTCTTTTATTTATTAAGGAACTACTGCGCTCAAACATTAACGCAATATCAGATGCAGTTCAAATGGAATTTTATTGTATGTATATTTATAAGTTCGGTTCTAAATTTGCCAATGTATAATTTTATTATTTAAAATTCTTCACTAATAAAAATTTTTTTCGCTTTATTTTCCATGTTTATTTGAATATTTCAACTCAAATCTTCATTAATTCAATAACATACATATGTGGAGATTTGGATTGACACGTAAAATTAAAACAAAGTGTGTAAAGGAAAACAACTTTTAATGGCAATGATAATGAAAATTATTCTCTATTTATTTAGAAAACAATGCAAATTAGTTGTTTTCGTGTGCATGTAAACCAAACAAAATTAATAAAAACAAGTTTTGTTTTTCTTACTTTTCTTTGAACATCGATTTTCAATTATGGTATTGAATTAAGTATTATATATAAAATTTCCTTGCTTTTGCACATACAAACATACATATAATTGTTTTTCATGCCCTATACCAAGGCTGTCAGATATTGCGATTTCTCGGCAATCGTGGCGATTTTGCAACGAGAATGGCGGTGGGATTTTCCATTTGGCGACTGTCGATTTTTTTTGGCGATTTTTGATATAACTAGCGGTTTAATTGGATATTTTTACCATTTATATGATTTTTGTTTTTTTATCATTTTAAGTAAATTTTTTATTCAGTCAAGAAAAAAAATTCCACCAAAAGTTACATTTTTATCACACTATAACCAAGTGGAAAAAATGAAGATAAAAAGATGTAATTTTCCACTATAATCGTCAAATGAAATGATGTTGCCATTCATTAAAAATTGTTAATTTTTAATACAAAGTACGAAAAATTACATCTCTTTTTTTAAACTCTTGAATTGTACAACTCTGATTTTAAAAATTATTTTTTATAGTTACAACATTTCTCTCATTTAATCTTTCAAAAAAATACATATTGAAAATGAGTTCAATGAAAAAAGTTATTAAAAAAACAATTAAAAAAAAAAGAAATGGGGTCAAAAAAATGGACAGACACCGAAGTTAATAAAATACTCGATTTTTTGGCAGACAATCGCCATTTTGAGGTAACTTTTTGTAGTCGAATTTTATGATGAAAATAATACCATTCACTTCGTTTTAGAAACCCACAGCTCAGCTTTATTACAAGCGTTTTTTAGATGAATCCAAGGTGGATGCTACATGGGAGGTAGTTAAGTACAAAGTGCGGTATTTAAAGAATTGTTTCGAAAAAGCTGAGAGTTGGAGAAACAATACCGGTGCTGGCTTACTGGCAGAAGATAATGAAAATGGAATCAATACAGTGAATGGTAAAAATAACAAGTTTAGTATAAAAATTTCAATTTCAAATATTGTTTCCAGATAAAATGCGCAAGATGTGCCGGTATTATGATCGCCTTAAGGATATATTAGCAGATAAAAGACCCTGTGAATTGGATATGGTTGATTCCGAATCAAGCCCAGAGTTTTTAGGTTTTACGGACACTGAGGAATTAGAAAAAGAATTAAACAACTCTATTCCTGAGATTGCTACGTCATCTGAGACACAAGTTGTAAAGGTTGAGGAACAAAGAAACGAAAATGAAATTGAATCTACACTTCCCAATCCTTCAAAACAAGCAAAAGTTGCAGCATTCACCGAAAGGTTGAAAAAATCAGCTACAAAAGACTCCATGTCGCAGTTGGCAAAATTTCAAGCCGAACGCAATGAAACTCAGCGTTTAAGAATCCAGTTTGAAGAAGACAAATTTAAAAAAGAGTTTGAATTTCAAAAAGAAAAATTTAAAGTCGAATTAGAACTAAAAAAACATGAGCTAGACCTAAAAAAAATAGAAATAGAAAAAGACGAGAAAATAAAAATTCTTGAATTGGAGAAAAATGAACGAGTCGCAAAATTTGAATTGGAGAAAAATGAACGAGTCGCAAAATATGAATTGGATTTAAAATACAAGACAAAATAACCTTATTTTTATTCCTTTTAATAAAATATTTTTTAACTTAATGAAACTACATATGTGCATATGTTCTTTATTTTTTAATTTGAGTTTTTTTATTTAAAAGTAAACATACTAAGAAAATATAATTTGATGAATGGTTTGACGTTTTATATCAAATTGGGTTTCTTCCACGTCTTCGTTTGAAGTATCGAAATCTTCTTCGCTAAGATTATTGGAAGAAACTACATCAGTTGTAAGAAATGTATTATCATTATCAAAAATTAAGATATTGTGTATAATACATGTAACTATTATCCACTGGGAACAAAGCCTTTTATTGTTTGCATCAGAAATTCGATGGCGCAATTCTTTTAGACTTCCGAATCTTTCCTTTAATACACCAATACAATAGAAAATATAAGTGTGACAAGATGGTGAAACTGATTTTTGGTGCATCGCATCATTTGACGAAATCGGTTGTCATCAAACTGGGAAAGAATATCCTCACACCATACCTTTGATTTGGGAATAAAGTACTCGATTCCACGTCGCAAAGATATCACTACACACAAATCATCGTAGAGAATGTTTAATTCTTCATCCACCAAATTATCTACCATTTCTTCAGTGGCTAAGTGATCGTCTGGAGTAAATATATCTGCAATATAATATTAACATTTCAAAGTTTATATTGTATTGTTTTCATTAAATAATAAAAATAAAATAGTTGAGCTCGAGGCCTGGATTATTCTTTAATTAAAATTCTTCTTTATTTAATTCCAATATTTCGCTTTTTCGAGTAGCATCCTCAGGGAGTATCTTTAACTTAAATATAAAAACAATACAAAAGGTAAGTATAATTTCAAGTGAACAAACAATAATACATTTAAGTGTAATTGACAATTTGCATAAACAAACAACAAACACAATATTAACAACAGTAATACAACAACAATAGATTTTTTTTTTTTTTTTTTTAACAGTATTTTTATATATTAACAAACGCACTCACAATATTTCGAAGAGTAGCGAAATATTGGAATTAAATAAAGAAGAATTTTAATTAAAGAATAACCCAGGCCTCGAGCTCAACTATTTTATTTTTATTATTAAATTGGAAAGGTCAAATAAAAAACAACTTTAATATGTTTTCATTAAAACTTACATACCATTATTTTCGTAAATATGATCAATTTCCGTTAATGACGTGACAATTAAATAATCAATTAATTCACTTTCGGCATCTTGAAATATATCAATTACTTCCCCGAGTTATTTGACAGATTTTTTTTTTGACAGTTCGTACTTTTTACAAAAAAAAAAAAAGCCGTTCACGTCAATAAAAGTGTAATTTTTCTTTTTTCCATTTTTCCAACCAAAAAAAAAATTGAAATGAATACCCTTACTAACTTTTTTTGTATGCAAAATTTAATTAAAAAAAAAAAAAAAAAAAAAATTAACAAAAACTGAACAGAATTTACGTTTGGCGATTTCTGACATCCGGTTTGGCGATGTTGCTCAAAATCAGACAACTCTGCCCTATATAACCATGGCTTTGGAGAGTACTCGTATGTATTGTGTGTTTGTTGAATTTTTCGAATCATAAATTTCTGTTTCAAGCGTGGTTTGCGCATGAATTATTGCATTTTTCACCACCTCAAGAAGAAAATTTGTACATTAAAATAAAAAACTTTCTATCAGCCATGTCACAGAGTACAATTCCGTTCGAAATGATTCCGTTCGGAATTGAAGAAAACATATTTGTTTATTGATAGTTTTTTGGCCTTTCAGATACAGAAAAATCCCATTCCGTGCATGAAAACAAAAATGGTTTCATTCCGAAATTTTTTTTCATCATTTTCTGAAGCACCAAAATACGGAATGAATTCCGTTTCCTAACGGAATTGTACTCTGTGACGTGGCTGTATATTTGTGCTAATACTAGTGCTGGGAAACTATCGATAGGAAAAACATCAACATCAATAATATTATTTAAAATACAGCTATGAAGACATATAACAGCAGCTATACACACACAGTATTTTGCCGCAAGTTTTTACTTGCTATTATTTATTTGCGCTGAATTACAGCAATGAATACAAACAACAAGAATGACAAGTGGTATGGATTGCTCAGCTGTGCTTTTAACTGCTAATTAAAGACCTTTAAGTCGAAATTTGTACATGTTTATATATGGACTGAAATGTCAAATATTTTTGTAATGCTGTAAAAAAAAAATGCAAATCCAAATGCAATTGCGAGCATAGGACAAAACAATGAACGACCGTTAGAGGATAAGTCCGCTATCATAACCAATTTAGAAAATTATTTAAAGTTGCAATAGAATATCTTATAGCCCCTGCTACTTCGGTTCCTTCAGAAATTTTTAAAAAATTGTCATCTAAAATAACGAGCGTATATACATACGTCTCATACGTTCAGTAAAGTGATAAAAACAACGAACTGTAGCCTGATAAAAAAAACTAGTTAAAGTTTTCCTGCACAAGTACAAACATTTAGTCGATAGTAATATCGATAGTGAAATCTGAGCTATCGATAAATATCGATAGTAGAAAATATCGATAGTATCCCAGCACTAGCTAATACAGAAAAGTAAAGGGTGGTGTAACCATAATGCATAATGTTAGTTGTGAGTTACAACTTAACGTCAAGTTTTTTGCCCAACTTAATTTGACATTTTTTAGTTTCAGACAAATTAAACTATGTATGTTCTATGAATGGGCATTCAAATCAAAATTCATTTCGTGCACTTCATAATTTTTTTGGTCAGCAAAATCGACCAAATGTGACCACAATCGGGAGAATTGACGCAAATTTTAACAAACCGGGTCTGAAGGAAATGTGAAAAATGTGTTTGGTGCGGTTTGTGTTCTGGTGGCGTCATCATGCCGTATTTCTTCAAAAATGTGGGCTAAGCAGTTACCGTGAATGGTGTTCGCTATCGCGAGTTGATAACGGACTTCTTTTGACCAGATATTGAGGACGATATATGATTCCAACAGAATGATGCCACTTTTTACACAGCCAACGAAACAATGTCTTTTTTACGCGATTAATTCAACGGCCGTGTTATCTCATGTCGTGTCGATGTTAATTGGCCGTCACAATCATGAGATTTGACACTGTTGGACTTCTTTATTGGGGCGATATTTAAAAGAAAAGTGTACGTCAATAAGCCAAGAACGATTCAAGAGCTAAAGGATGAGATAATTCGGGACATTAGCGGCATTGAACCTCAATTATATCTCAGAGTTATTGCAAATATGTACCATCGGATAGAGGTATGCTACCAAAGCCGCGGCGAGCAATTGGACGATATTTGGTTTACCACATAACTCTTATAGATCCTTCTATCGTTAAAAAAATATTAAGATAATTCTCTGAAAACTATATGTTTTGTTTACCATTAACATTGGTCTACCTTTTAGTTAATACCGAATATTGGAGTTTACAGATATCCTCAGTTGTGCTTAGGTTTTATTCCAGGAGTTTTTGCTTGTATATTATATTATATTATATTATATTATATTATATATTATCGAATTCGTAAGAACTTCAATAGAGGCTTAAAGTATGTTTAAATATGTTTAAAGTTTTTTTTAGTAAATATAAAGGATTCTACATCTTTTATTCTTGTAATATCTTAATTTTGTGTTAAATCGACTTAAGCTACTCTTCCATATGACCACATATATAATTGTCTGAATTTTGAGAAATTACATTTCCAAATATTCATGGAAATTCAAATAACAACTTACATTTTTTGTTAACTCACCTTCAGATAATCCGCAATGGCTTCGAATGGTTGTATTAAATAATGAAATGTTATTTTCCTTTGATCAATAAATAAATTAAATTTATAAAAGTACCGTTAAAAAATTTTTTTGTGAGTGTGAGTAATTGTGAGACTTTGAAACTGTTTCGTGAGTGTGCGTGCGTGATTACAAAAATATTGTTAATCAGCGTATTTAATCGTTAAAATTGTAAATTTCCCACGTGTGTGAGTGCAGCGATTACCTGTAATAAACTATTGAAATTTTGGATTTCAGTTAGATGTAGTAAAGCATTAAAATTTATACATAAATACAATATTTTCGGCGGTATACGGTACTTATTACTTGTAAGTTTAAAACAAACCAAAAGTTTCGTACAACATGATACAAATTTTACTTTTGTTACTATGTTTTATTAAATAGCACGTAAGCTGCCTAAGCACTTGCTAATATTTAATTATTTTTTGAAGAATACCTTGCTATACACGAAAGTGGTGTAGGGTGTAATAAATTTTTTTGTTTACAATATATTTTTACTCTTATTCGTTCCGTTGTTGTACATAAATGGATGGCGACATCAATTGATTTCAGCACTTGCTTGCATTTCTTTGTTATGGTTGTTTGTTTTTTGGTTCCTTATTTAAAATAACAAAAATAAGTTTCAAAAGATAAATGAAATGATTGTTAATAATGAAACTGAAATTAAGTATTTTTATAAATGTAACTTTATAAATGGCTAATAACTATGTATGTTTGTATGTGTGTATAAATACGTTTTACATATTATATATGAATTTGTTGCATTTTAACAATAATTCTGTTATTTGTTCGTGGGTAAACTGAAAAGTTCATAAAATATGAAAGAGTAAAATAACACTAGTTTTATCTTTATCATGTTGGTCATACAGTAATGACACACAGAAAAAAATATTATACTTTAATAAATTATTCAAGCTTAAGCTTTTTATGAAATTAATTAAAAACTTAAGCTTCAATAATTTATTAAAGTATAATATTTAATAAAAAAAGGTCGAATAAATAGGATAATTTACCAGGAAAAAATACAAATTTATTAAAATTTTTTGTGATATTTATTAAAAAATTTACTTAATTTGCACCAGTTAACAAATTAAGAGTATCAATTAAATATTTGTTGATATTATCAATGTTTTCTGCAGTAATACTGTTTATATGAGTAAACGTTTAGTTCACTTGATAAAATTTTTAATGAAAACTGATTTTATTTTTTATTAATGGTTTAATTAAAAAAAAAATTGGTGAGAATTTTTTTGTGTATGAAAATTTCACATTTATAAGTTGGGTCTCGGTAGCTACAAAATAAAATAAATCTGTTAGCTGTAATCTAAAAACTTAATTTTGTAAAAACAGCGCCGAATTTTGTTACAATACTTAGTGCTAGTCCCAAAATTTAAACTTTTCCCGTTTGATTTGACGCTACACAGAAAGAAAAACACTCTCAATTGTTTCTTAAGTCGAATTAGGCGGTTATCGCTTGTGACCACAGAAATATGTTCATTACGTTTTTAAAGTAAAAACCATATCGGGAATGATGCTAGTAAATCAGTCATAATAAAATTCTCTTTCTAATTAACCTTTTGGTTTATTTCAAGTACGAATTCGGGACTGAATCAACTTTATAGTACTTGAACCAAGCGCATTTTGAGATTGATTCAATCTCAGTTTTACTTAAATCTCATTTTCGGATTATTTCAAGTAAGAATTCGGGATTGAACATGGATAAGTTAAGTATTTAACGATTGAAAATCCGTTCTTGATTTCATCTTTCTGTACTTAATTCAAGAGAAATTCGTACTCACCGTACTATTTATACCGCATCGGATTGATTTGAGTACAGATGGATTGATTTTTCTTCGAAAAAAATTTTTTTTGTCAGTACCCCCCTAGGATTAAAGATAATATAAAAACAATTCCAAAAATTATTTGTTTATAATCCAAATTTTTAATATTTTTAATTAGGCTTAAGTTCATCAAATTTAATTTTCATTAAATTATTTTTATGAAGAAAGGAATTTTACAACATGAAAATTAATTAAAATTTACTGATAATTTTTCATTCTTGACTCAGTCTGGGCTTGAACCCAGGCATTTTTACGGACAGGTTACCCTGACATGTTTCGATTGCAACCACACAATCTCCTCAGAGGGCTTGCCGTTTAACACTCGCAGCCATCGACGACTGCTGACGTCAATAGTCAAACATCAATCCTTAAACCAAATTGTATTTAACCTTTGGTAGATCGAAATTTGCTTTGAATGATTATCTGTTTTAATTCATTTTACATGGTCTTCCTTTACTTCTGTTTTTTCGCACTTTTGTCAAGAATTCTTCTTGAAGTTCAAAGTACATATTTTTGTTTTTCTGTTTTTTCATTTTTTGTCTTTCTTTTTCCTGTTGAAAAAGACAGATATGTAGCCCTAACAAAGCCATGAACACCGATATACAAAATGTTATGATCGGACTAAAAATGGCGACACAGTGAACAAAACAACTAAAAGGGCGGTATTTTTAGGCGTGGCAAAAAAATAAAAAAATTATTTTTGGAATTGTTTTTACATTATCTTTAATCCTAGGGGGGGACTGACAAAAAATTTTTTTTTCGAACCACTCTAGTGTACAAAATCGTTTTGTTATTCAAAGAAAATATCATTATCTTAGATAATCTCGTGTTTGTGGTTAAACTCCTCCGACATGGCTTAACTGATTTTTATGAAATTTTTTATATATATTTGGTACAAAGTATATTTCAAACCTACTGGTCCCTTCTCAGAAAAATGTTTTCCATTAATTTGAAAAAAAAAAAATTTTTCGAATAATTTTTATTTTTATTTGGCATCAGAAATACCCATATAACCCCAAGTTTTCTCCGTCCTATTTTTAATCGCGATTTTAGCATTTTTGATATAGCAATATCCAAATAATTTTAACCATAACGATACGGACTAGGGATGCCAAACGGGAAATCCCGAATTTCGAAATCCCGGGATTTTAAATATTAAAATTATATTTCAGTTGTATTTTTTATTTTTATAATTCTTAATTTTCTTTTTATAAAATAAATCTTATATATATAATACCTTTTGAAAATTCATAAGTAAATAAAAAAAGTGTTGTTTATTTAAAAAAATCCCGGGAAATCCCTAATCCCGGGATTTTCTAAAATTAATCCCGATTGGCATCCCTAATACGGATCTACCTTTATGTATATATGGTTAGTATGAAAATAGGTCGTGAAGAATATTCACAACCGCTTTCCTTTTCAGAAAAATTTTTCATACTTTTTGCAAACATTTTTAGCTGTCATAGAAAGATCCCATTCTCACGCACTTAAAAATATATTCGTTAGTTTCACTAGAATATTCACTAGAAATAATTTGTATGGCAGAACAACGTTTGCTGGGTCAGATAGTTAACAATATAATATTCCATTTTGTGAGTAATTTTTTTCAAAAATTCCTTTCATAACTTTTCAATTGATACACCCAGTGGTAAAAAATTATATACTTATATAAAACCACAACCAACCGCCGTCAAACTGTATTGTGTAGACAAAGGCAATTAAGATGTAGATGTTGTTACTGATACACTTAAAAAAATAAAAAAAATACTCAGGAAATCAAAATTATAAAAAAAATTGATGACATGTTCAAATACATACATATATCGCACTTGATCAACAAAAGGGTGTTAAATCTAAATTTACAAATTTTCAGTAGAAGTAAAATAATTTTTAATTTAATTTTTAAGGCATATGAAAATGAATGTTTAAGCCAACCGTTTCATTACCAAAAAGTAGACAAAATTGCACGATATTTAAAATTTTTGCGAAATGCATATATGGGCAGTTCCAGCGAAAAGTGTACTGTTTGTAACGTAACGCCAGAAGTAATTTAAAAAGTTTCTCAAACAATCTATATATATAGTTAACTTTTTTATGTTTTGGTCTAACAAAAGAGATTGCGGTTGAACAACATGGTCCTAAAATACAACCTTATTTGCATTCTGGCGTTACATTTACAATGTAGACTTTTCGCTGAAAATGCCCATATGTACCTTAAAACGAGCAAAGATTTTTAAATTTGATAGCTTGAAAAATAAATCTATATAAGTCCAAAGCTTACTAAAAAAGGTTTTATACAAAACGTCTTGCTCAATTCGCAGTCTTATTCAGTTTTGTAATGCAAGTCAAAATCCACTTCCGTTTTTTTAACGTCACGCCAGCGCATATTTTTGCTTATATCTGCAAATCCTTAGCATCGATTGCTGCAATTTTTTTCTGAATATAGTGCTACTTCATTACTTTGCATATCGAGCCCTTATAGCAAAAATGATGTAACTGCAAAATACATATCGTGTAAAAGTATCTTTATTTATAAATTTAAAATTTTTTATTTCATATTTCAATAAACGGGGATTTTTGACGGTGTAACAAAGAATTTTATTACAAAAATGCAACACATGCGCGTTATAGGTATTTGTTTTTTATTTGCCATCGAACGAGGGCAATCTCAGAATTTTAAACTAGGAAATATTCAAATATTTTAAAGCTTTAATTTCATTTGCAAAATATTTAATCCTTTTTGAAATGGATGAATGAATTAAAAAATAATTTAAAGAAAAACTAATAAAATCTAATAAATTTCATGACAAACCTCGTTTCTGCTTTATTATTTTCGGTGGTGTTGATGCATTTGTAGTTGGTGCCGTTGTTCCTGAACAGCATCTTAATGCAAGCAATAAATATGCAAATGTTTTAAATATATATTATATACACCAGACAACCAGACACACAGCACACTTATAAAATACTTTTGCATACATACATACATGTGTATATGTACCGCAAACGTGTAAAATACTCACATCCATGTGAATGTTTCGAAAACTAAAATAATCCCATGAATGTAGATATGTACACACAGCGTAGTGTTTTACAGTTGAATTTACATTCAGTCGCATTTTCTGCAAAGTTTCTGCCAGAAATTATGTTCTTTGTTGTTTAATTATTATTTATTCGTTTATACATGCATGTGTATGTACGTATGCATAATGTACATATACACATATGTACATAAACTAAAAATGTGTAGACGGACATGTGGTGTTCACTTTTCTTTTTCCTGATTTTTGTTTAAACACGTTCACATGAACCATGTCATTTTGGTATTGGTCTTTCATGATGATGATGACTAAGCCTTAATTCATTAACAAAAAAAAGAAGAAAATTTAAAACAAAACAATATTTTATAGATACATGCATACATATTAATGTTTACACATTCATACATTATTGCATATACCTATTTACATATACATATAAATATGCTTTGTGTTTTCTTTTGTCATTTTTCACCATCCTTTCAAATACATTATGTACATACAATGTGTCACTTGTTCGAATATAAACAGTTAAAATGTATGTTATGTTGCGTAGGATATACATGTTAGTGATGTTACGAATATTCGTATTCGTCTCGCCGAATATTAACCTATTATATGAACGCGAATCTGCACTCCACTTTTTTCAACAGCTCGAGTTTTCGCGATATGTTATTATGTATTATTAATTGCTGTAGACTCGTCTAAAGGGCGAATAGTGCCGTTTTCGTGATATAGCGTTATGGAAAAAATAAAGGCACTTTTATTTTCATATGGTACTATAACTTTAGAAGGGTTTTGCTGATTCATGACAAAAAAAATCCGAATGAATATTTAGATCGTGCAAACATAAATAGTTCAACAAAATAAAATAACCACAATACTAATTATTGTTAAAGCTAAGGCACGAGCTCTATGGGTACATATGTCCTTCAAGTTGTGCTGAAAAAAGGTCAACAGAAAAAAGAAAGACAAAAATGAAAACAAAAAATGTACTTTGGACTTCAACAGAAGTAAGGAAAAAAACATGTTGAATCAATTAAAATGAATAATCATTCAGAAAAGCACATTTCGATCTACCAAAGGTTAAAATACAATTTGGTTTAAGGATTGATGTTTGACTACTGACGTCAGCAGTTGCGATGGCTGCGAGTGTAAGACGGCAAATCCATCTGAGGAGATCGAGTGGTTGCGATCGAAACATGTCATGGTAACCTGCCGGCCAGAGTTCGAGCCCCGGCCACGGTCAAGAATAAAAGATTATCAATTACAATTTTAATTAGTTTTCATGTTGTAAAATTCCCTTCTTCATAAAAATAATTTAATGAAAATTAAATTTGATGAACTTAAGCCTAATTAAAAATATTAATGCTTAGAATTTTCAGAGATTCCATTAAAAGTTTGACCCAAAAAAATAAAAATTTAAAAAATTGCATGCTTTTTGTTTTTAAAATTTATTTTAAATTAAATACAACAACTTGCCAGTTTTTTGCCCAGTAGCATGTAGCTAAATATGTACGTTTCTTCCAAAGAAATTTAGCCCCTTTATATTGAAATCGGTGCACAAATTTTGATTTTATTTACAATTTAGTGAGCGAACAGCTAAAAACTTTAAAGCAGTAGAAAAACTTTATTATAGAAATAAATAAATAAAGATAATGGATAATTTAAAAAAAATGTAAATCTAAATAAATAAACTGTGTGTGATACTGTTAAATGAAGATGTCAATTTCTATCAGTTTTGTTCTGTCAATAAATTGTGAATTAAATTACAAGTTGTGTACCAATATCAATGAAAAATTACTCTATTTGTTTTGGAATATATTTCTATTTCTAAAAACAAAAATTTTAAAACCTTATTTTGTTTGATCAAACTTTAATGATATCTCTGACTACTGTGCAGGTTAAGGAATTATGTTTGCACGTCTTAAAGAAAATTTTGTTGACGAATTTTTAATTTTACTGAATAAAGCAAAGCCTTCTAAAGTTATGCTTATGTTTATGTCCTGAAAGTGCCTTAATTTTTTATATAGCGCCAATTCTAATTATACATTGAAAATCTGTATATCATAAGTAATCAGCGACGGCTAAAATTTTTCGGGGATGCGATGTACTGTAGACCAATATTGAATTTCAAAAATTAAAGCTAGGAAGCCTTTTCTCCTTCAAGACTTTTGTAGTACGATGTGTAAATTAGTCCCGCATCACTACAAATTCGTTTCGCTGGTGGTGTCACTAAACATTGCCTTGCTTTAGAAAAAAGAAGGTCGTATTTTTTCTTATATACTTTCCAGCAAGTAAGTATACACATTTAAAATGTCATTAGTGTCATTCTGGTGCAAAGTTGATCATTTTCAATTCAGTCATCGGAATGTCATAGTAATGTTAAATAAATTTAGTAGTGTGACAATTTTTTTTTTTAATTCATTGTTATTGACGCAAACGGGGGTTTTTCTTTCCATTTAATTTGAGATATAGAGTGGCGCTAAATTTCAGATTAGATATTCGTATTTGGCAAATACAGGCGAAGATATTCGTATTCAGATTCGTATTCGCGAATATTGGAAAAAGATATTCGTAACATCACTAATACATAAATACTAATATTTTCGAATTATGTATGTGCGAATGAGTGGGATTTTCAGTCGATAGTTAAGAATGTTGGTTTAAAAAATATTTTTTAAATATCTGTTGATATCAACACGATTGAGATGTATACAAATATAGTATAGATTGATCACGCGTACAGATTTTTTTGGTATTCATTTACATCTTCATAGACATCATAAGAAAGGGTAGAAATTTAGAAATATCCTACATATATCTTGCAATAAATAGTGCTTGAAAATAAATAGAATTATACTAATTGTATGATTACATTGCTATAGTAATCCAAGCGAATCAAGTAATCACCTAAAATTGTGCAAAAATCCAAAAGATTTCATACATATGTATCTAATATGGCAATATGTAAATGCAGGCATGAAATTACGTTAAAAAAAAAATTATAAAACTATGTACATGGTGAGGCAGAAGAGAAGAAAAACAAGTTAGTATGCTCTATATCTATATATGTATGTATGCCCTTTTCATTGCAACTCTTCTTATATGGGTAATTCCATGTCAAAACGAACAAGAGTGGGACAGGGTCCCTTCTGATTTAATGAAATTTGGCGAGAAGGTTCTTTTTTTCTTGTAAGCAACATATACATATGAACGAAAAAAAATTAAAACATTTTTTTGTTTGTTTGTGTTTGTTACAAGTGTACAAGTTCTTTTTTTGCTCACTGTATGTAGTGCAACCTCCTATATTTTTGAAATAACGGTATATCTTGAAAACAAGAGCTAACCTAAAAAAACGGTTAGCAGTGAACTTATTGCTCAAAATTACAATATTAAAATTCTACGTTAAGATTACTTTTTCAAAGGTTGCGAAAGAAAAAAAATCTTATCTTAAAAAAGAAAAAAAAAAAAAAAAAAACACCACCTTCAGAGTTATTTCATAATGAAATAACTTCCAAAAACAGTCCATCGAAAAGAAATGAAATAAGACCCAAAAAAATGAAACAACTTCCAAAGAAATTTATTATATATGTATTCGTTTTACTTGAATATTTACATATTAGGTTACCAAAAAACTAACATTGAGTCCTCGACATTTTGACAACAAATGGGGCATTTTATTATATCCTGACCTCCTGCAATAGCAACTGCCTGCAGTTTAAGCACGCCGGGTACTTGGATTACCTCCGCTATGGTATAACAAACATCGGCTTCGCTAACTTAAGCAAATACCGGCTTGACTAACTAAAGCGTCTCTGCATAGCCGGCCTTCGGCCGGCCGCAAGGATTTTATACTCTATGGTATAACAAACACCGGCTTCGCTAACTAAAGCTTCTCTGCATAGCCGGTAACCATAAGACACTGCAATTGCAATTAGCAAAATTTTCTTCTTTGAAATATCCCGTTATAAATACCGTTTAAAATTTTAAACAATTTTAAGAAATTGCAAATAATTGAAAATGAAAAAACTCCCACAAAAAATTAAATAACTCCCACAGCAAATGAAATAACAACGAAAACCAAAATAAAATGAAATAACTTCCACGTTAATTTTTTCGGGGACTTATTTCATTTGGATTTTATTTCATTATGAAATAGCTCCCAGGCAAAAAATGAAATAACTTCCAAAAAAATTAATAAAACCGAGAGGACTGGGAGCTATTTCATAATGAAATCACTCCCACATTTGTATGAAAAATTTTTGGGCCTAATTTCATTTTTTTCTTGGGACTTATTGCACCTGGGAGTTATTGCACGGAGCCAAAAAATCAGCCAAATAAAAAAATAGGGTTTTGACTTTGTCCGTTTTTAAAATTTAATATTTTGCAGATATGCATTACATTATTAAAATAAAAATTTTTTTTTTCAATATATAGTTTGTAGCCCCAAGTATTTTCTTTAAAATGACATTAAAATCATCTTGGTTTGTCAAGTAGTTTTCGAGATATTGAAGAAATAAGCTCAACACCTTCGGCTAATTTGGCGAAATTATGACATGAATATGACATAACTTTTGAAAAAAAAAAATTTTTAATTTTTTTTGTTCATAAATGTTCCTTATAAGATAAAAGGAACCTTCTCACCAAATTTCAATAAAATCGGAAGGGGTTGTGTCCTACTCTTAGTCGTTTTGACATGGAATTACCCATATTAAATTGTTTAATTTAAGACAAAGATGATCTGCAGAGCTATTGCCCCACTTAAAAAATACATATTGGACCCCCCATACACAACCACTATTTTTATTAAATATAGTTTGCATAAAGTTTGCGAGAATGAAACAGCTTTTAATTATGCTTCGATTTTGCACAAATAAAAAGTGTTTTAAAAATAAATTAAAAGGGTAACAATTTAGTTAGTGGTTATGCTTTTTTCGGATTTATTTCATTAATTATTTACCTTAAGTCCTATTTTACGCTCAAAAATTAGTTTATGATAACAAATTTTATTTTTTTTGCTTAAATATCGATACTTTAAAAACTTTTTCATAACTCAGCAACATTTATATGGGTTTTTTTATATTTTCTAGGAAAAACACGTTTTATTTAATCGAATATGAAATGGTTTGTACACCCATGGGGGTACGTTTGCAAAGTAATAAAGCTTTTGGGTCCATTGTAATTACCAGGCATATTTTTTCTTATGCGAGCAGTGAAGGCACACTGAAAGAATTTTCTTCGCAGTACCAATGAATTTTGACATTAATCCCATGAAAAATTGCATTAAAAAGGAACCTACCTATGCAGCGCTTCGTTGGATCAATGAAACCTGTTTCATTAAAAGGATTTAATGAAACATTACATTAGATCTATGAATATTATTCATTGGATGAATCTTTCAATAAAGTAAAATTTTTTTATTTTTTATTTTTTCTTATTTTATTTCACTTATTTTATTTTTATTTTTTTTTTCTGTCTCTGGTGGGATTCGATCGCGCAACCTCGGTGCTGATAGACTAGCTCACTACCAGCTAGTCTACTGGGGCAGCTTAGTTTTTGCATAAAAAACAATGTTTTTTACTCAATTAAGAGCGTAAATATGAGATTAAATTGTCAATAATTACAATAACAACGTTGATTGAAAGTTTTTGTTTCATTACTATAATCATTATAGTAAAATGACATTTTTATGGTCACAATGGAAATTTAAATTTATGAAGGCAATTATTGAAATATGTTGCTTTTATAAAAAAAATTTTTGATTTCATAAATTTAATGGCGTACATGTAACATAAGATGTATGAAATTATTAAATCTTACATTTTTTAATTAACAATTAAACATTTTAATTAACAATTAAATCGATTTTTTTATAATATTTTTGGATAAATTCTGGATTACTTTAACTGTTTATAAGCATAGTTTATTTAATGGCCGGTTAAAAAGCCCCAAATATCGAATTAAGTATGTATCGCAACAATTGAGGACATATATATTCGTAGCGTAATGTGTGAGACCATGCACTCAAAGAACATGCTGCGTATGAGAAAATTAATGTTGCCATACTTTGACATATATTTCAGAAAATTTGCGTTTTAGTTTGTTAGTGTTACCAACACAAAAAATTACTTATTGAAACGCTAACATTGAGCATTATAGTGATTTTTTGCAAAAAAAACCCGCTAAAAGAATTCTACATAGTAAAATACTACAACACTTAAATAATATCTTAAAAAAAAGTCATGATATCAAAAACCATTAGTCAGAGTGACCAACTATATACAAACCTAATTACATATGATTTTAAACAAAAAGAAAAATAAAGTTTACGTGTAATATGAAGACATTGTAGATTGAAGACATTTTTTACGGATTTTTTTATTTTTAACGCCATTTAAATATTTGTATATATGTGAGGTTGAAGTCAGCCCTATACTACTTGCAAGAGTGAAAGAAACAAATAAATAGCACATAATTATACATGTCCAGGGCAAATTTATATGAGGTGGCAGCAATTGATAATTAATTTTCATAAAAGACCGCTTTTCAACAAAGTCCATCGAATTTCCTCCGCCCATCTCCTCACGTTTTCCTGGAATTCATCTAACAGTGAATTTCAAAATTTGAAATTATGGACAAATTAAAAAATTCGTATAAAGACGCAACACCTTTAAGCTTCTGATAATTAATTTTTCTAAAAGACCACATCTCCTCCCCATTTCCTGGAAGTCATCTAACGATGAAATTCAAAATTTAAAAATACGGACAAATTGAAAAAAGCAACAACTTTAAGCTTCTGATAACTAATTTTCATAAAAGTCCACTTTGTCCACAAATTCCATCAAATTTCATCCGCCCATCTCCTCCCGATTTCCTGGAATTCATCTAGCAGTGAATTTCAAAATATGGACAAATTGAAAAATTCGTTAAAGACGCAACACCTTTAAGCTTCTGATAATAACTTTTCATAAAAGTCCAATTTTTTTGCGTAGAAACAATTATATGAAATTGAAAACGACGTGTGCAAGGTGATTTTATGTACATGGTGGCGGGAAATACTAAAACAAAAACCATAGTTTTTTGTATTAGATTGTTAGTGCTTACAGTTTGAAATGTCATCCATTTGTAATAAAACATTGTAAAGCTAAAAACAAGCAGTTTAAACTGTCAAAATTGCTGCCACCTCATATAAATTTGCCCTGGACATGTATAATAATGTTTATGTGCTATTTATTTGTTTCTTTCACTCTTGCAAGTAGTATAGGGCTGACTTCAACCTCACATAAAGGGTGGTTAAATTTCAAGGACCGATGTTGATTTTGAATAAAACACAAACTATTTAGGAAATTATTGTAATTTTATTTTATTATGATATATTGGTATTACTCAATTATGTATGGAACAAAATATCGGCCAAATGGGCGCCGCGACCACGGCGGCACACCTCCATCCGATGGTCCAAATTTTCGAGGACCCTGAGGCATAATGGAGATTCTATGCCGTTAATGTGACGAATAATCTCATCCTTTAGCTCTTGAATTGTTGCTGGCTTATCGACGTACACCTTTTCTTTCAAATAACCCCAAAGAAAAAAGTTCAACGGTGAGATAACACGGCCATTGAATTTGTTGCGCAAAAGATCCATTGTTTCGTTAGCTGTGTGGCAAGTGGCACCGTCCTGCTGAAACCACATATCGTCCACATCCATATCTTCCAATTCGGGCCATAAAAAGTTCGTTATCATCTCACGATAGCGAACACCAATCACAGTAACTGCCTGACCGGCCTCATTTTGGAAAAAATACGGCCCGATGATGCCGCCAGCCCATAAACCGCACCAAACAGTCACTCTTTTCGACAATCACTCTTGGATTCTCATTCGACCAAATGCGGCAATTCTGTTTATTGACGAATCCACTGAGGTGAAAATGTGCCTACTCACTGCATCTCGAAGCGAACGACATGCATTTTGATTTGAACGCCCATTTTCATAATAAGTCTGGATAACTTTAACACGTTGTTGGATTGTGTATCTCTCCCATGTTCAAATTGAGTAAGTCTGAAATAGGGAAATGTCAAATAAAATTTGGAAAAAAACTTGGCGTTTAGGTGTGGTTCACATTCAACATCGGCCCTTACAATTTAACCACCCTTTATATACAAATACTTAAATGGCGTTAAAAATAAAAAAATCCGTAAAAAATGTCTTCAATCTACAATGTCTTCATATTACACGTAAACTTTATTTTTCCTTTTTGTTTAAAATCATATGTAATTAGGTTTGTATATAGTTGGTCACTCTGACTAATGGTTTTTGATATTATGACTTTTTTTTTAAGATATTATTTAAGTGTTGTAGTATTTTACTATGTAGAATTCTTTTAGCGGGTTTTCTTGCAAAAAATCACTATAATGCTCAATGTTAGCGTTTCAATAAGTAATTTTTTGTGTTGGTAACACTAACAAACTAAAACGCAAATTTTCTGAAATATATGTCAAAGTATGGCAACATTAATTTTCTCATACGCAGCATGTTCTTTGAGTGCATGGTCTCACACATTACGCTACGAATATATATGTCCTCAATTGTTGCGATACATACTTAATTCGATATTTGGGGCTTTTTAACCGGCCATTAAATAAACTATGCTTATAAACAGTAAAAGTAATCCAGAATTTATTCAAAAATGGTATAAAACAATCGATTTTTTTGTGTCCTCATCCTATCCGCTGTGCATACATTGTATATATATATATGTACTTTATCGACTCTATGTGTTTAATTCACTTTATTTGAATGGAATTTTAATACAAAAATATATTAAGATGCGGACAAAAATTTAATTTTATCATAAAGTTATCATAAAGTTATTTTTACAGATTTGCATTGCATTCCATTAAAAAGTTGCTTGTAAAATAGCCGTAATTTCTACAAATAGATATTTTGCTGTATGTATGTATGTAGATGACTATGGTGTGATGATTTTTTCATAATTTTAACACGTATGTCTTACCTACTGGTGAAAGTTTAGTGTATTTTACACGGTCGTTTCGAAAAGTTAATTCAAAAGGTATATACAAATACAAATGTTGCCATATTTTAAAGAAGGCTTTAATGTTCAAGAAAAAGTAAATGTTATTACCAGGACTGTGGAGTCATCAAGAAATAGTGCTAACCTAATCCGACCCCATCCGTTGAAATTTTTTAAGTACGACTCCGACTCCAACTCCGACTCCAACTACGACTCCAACTCCGACTCCAACTCCGACTCCAACTCCTACTCCAACTCTTACTTTGATGCTAAATGTATATGAGATACAGGGCTGTCAGATTTTTTTGAGCTCCATCGCCAAACCGGATGCCAGAAATCGCCAAAAATCGCCAAACATCGATTTTGTTCAGTTTTTGTAAAATTTTCTTTTTTTTTTTGTTAAATTTTGCATACAAAAAACGCTAGTATAATTTTTCAGTCAAAAATCGCCAAAAACTGAGAAAAAATATAAAAATATGTTTTGTTTATTTTGATAATACAAGAATTATCAATAATAATATTTTTTTTAAAGAACAAAATTTTTGGAAATCCCAGCAAGATTTTTTGTTTTTTTTTATTGAATCTCTAACGAAATTTTCAATAAGTATACAAATTTTAGTCCTTATAGTTATTTATTAGATATTTCCAATGAAACATCTAGTTTACCGTATTCAATTACTTATTATTCTACATTCCATCCCAGCAGGTGCCATCTATATTCAAAGACTAAACGTTTGACTTGATAATGCGTTGAATTATTAAAAAGCCTTAGTTTGAATATGCAATCTTTATGTATATATGTGTTATATTAATCAAAATTCTATTCGATAATTTTTGACAAAAGCACGGATTTGTCGGGGAAAAGCCAGATTTCCTTATCTTTAAGATATTTCAACATACAACAATCATCAAAAGTTCTTAAAGCTTTGACAAATTTTTTGTCTTGACCTAAAAAATTGTGTAAGAGTTGGAACTAGGGTATTCATTCGGTTAATCGTCAATCGGTTAACCGATTAATAACTACCCTATTAACTGATCAATATTTTGTAGTATTATAACATATTTTTTGTGATTTTAATTATTTGTTTCATCTCATAAACAAAATGTATGTATGTGTTTGGAAAATATTTTTTCATAAAAACAAAAAAGGTGTTCAGTGATCTTTATTTTAACCCATTTTCCGCCGACTGGTGACAAAAATTATAATGTTTTTTTTTATCTTCATCATCGATCAACAGGAATGTAGCGAAAAATGGGTTAAATTTTTGATTACCAACACGTTTTTTTCTGTTTTATGTATGTGTTTAGTTATTAGTTTCTTCTTATATCTTCTCATATCAGTATTTTAACAGAATTAACAGAAACAATTAGAAGTGTTAAAAGTTAAAAAAAAAACTCTAATGGTATAATGGAGTATTTTATATGTTGAGAGAAATCCTGGAAAAGGACTGAGAAATTAGATATTCATCTACGATAAGTGAAAGAATTTTTTCCAAGTCAAATTTTGGCAAAAAAAAAAAACTTTTCTAAAAGATTATTTTAAAAGATCTCCTATAACTAATGAAATTATGTCAGTTTATTTTTTTATAAATACATATTTGGGGGGTATACAAGATAGTCAAAAAGTCTTATGTCTTTAAATAATTATAAGAAATATATATCGTTGGCTTAATATGCAAACCGGCTAAACCCACTTTTTATGTAAATTGAGATTTTGATGCCGTCTGGTAGAGAAAGGTACGCCTAGTCTACCAGCATGTGGTTTTTATTCTATTTAAGTCTTGAAGAGTGTCAAACTAGCTTTATTTTGAATTTTCTATCAAGCTGCAAATAGAAAAATTAAGAAGTTTTTCGTCTCTCCTGTTAAATGTGCTAAAAGTGACTTAGCAGGATATTAAGCCGAAGATATGACTGTTGTGGGCTACCGCTTATAATTTAGATTTCTACTGTACAGTTATGAAGAATCAATGAACACAGCATTAAAGCATTTAATGCTATTTAATGGGCTATTTTTCATACAATCGAAAAATCAACCAATAATAAAGAAAAATAGCCCAAAAAATTTGGGTCACTTTTCATATGAATTCAGGCCCAATTTTACATGGAATTTTTTTGGGCGATTTTTAATTTTTTTTGCGCCATTTTTCTTTGGGCGATTTTTCCTACAGCCATTATGGCGATATGACTTGATAGCACACCTTGTGTATTAATTGAAAAATGCATATTAAATATTTATGAATTGTTTTTTTTGTTTGCCCGTTTTAGTTCAAGAATTGTTATGTTTGGTATGTTATTGTTTTTTTTTACTAATAAACTCTAATAAACATTAATAATCGGTTAACCGATCAAGAACAAAATTAACCGATTATTAATCGATTAAACCAAAACCTCGGTTAATTAATCGAGCGATTAACCGATTAAAGCAAAATGCCGATTAAATGAATACCCTAGTTGGAACAAATGGGTGTCCTTTCATGTCAGCAGAAAATGAAGTTGTTAAAAAATCCTGGGAACCGCGACAAATGCGAAACAAACGCCATGTTATTCCCATTTCCCAAACAACTTAATTTCTAAAGCAACAAAATGCCATTAATATAAAAAGTTGTATCATTTGTTAAAAAAAAACGACAAAATTGTTTAAAACCAAGCGAAACGCAGTTTTATCAAAGTATTTGGGAGCCAAACGCTCTACATTATGCGAGACAATATGGGTGGACCGTCACGACTAAATTTTAGACTTTGCAACAAGTGTACATCATATAGTAGAAGCTTTGGAAAAAATGTCTGAGTGGAAAGGTAGTATCTCTACCTTTATATTAAGGAACTCCTTAGTACTATTGAACTTATTTCCGGAATATACATATTCAGTGTGATACTTATTGTAACACAGCCACTTAGTATCATTTTACAAAAAGGATCAAGCCTTATCAAAACTTTAATCATGTGCCTTGAAGAGAAATGATATTAAGCCGAAGAACAATTAAAAGCGATTTTTGAAAAAGTTAAAGTTATTTGCGTTCAGATCGAGGTTCCAATCGAAAAGACAAGATTTGAACGAAATAATCACTTCCAAAATGTTGAAGATTACTACCGAGTTCTAGGTTACATTCCTCTTTTTGAATTTATTTTAGAAGATTTCAAAACACCTTTCCCAATAGATATCCTAAATATATTGAACATACTTAAACTTCTACCTCAAAGTGTAATCAAGACATATGGGCAAATCCTGCGTAACACACGCTACATTCGCACGTGTTTTCTGATTGATATATAAACCTTGTTTGGCCTTTCAAAAGAGATAGCTTCAACTTATATATAGCATTTAATGACAATAATATGTACTTACGAATGACATATATCATAATTTCTTAGCAGGCATGTTGCGAAATAATTGATCACAAAGTTTTGTGACGCACGCCACAAAAAATAGAAGCAACTTTAAAAGTTGAAGTGTGTTTTTCTAATTTTTAGCGAATTTTGCATCATAAGCAGCTATGGGCACCAACCACTACATTGAAAGCTTTGCATGTGTGGCATTGTATTGGTTCGTTTACGTTTGCATTTGTTGGTTTCATGCTCTTTTGCTCTTTGTTTTTTGTGTTTGTATCAGGGTTGCTAAAGTTGGTACAATTGTACTTTTTTTTGGTACAATTCAAAACTAAAAAGTACGCTGGTACCCCCGTGACTCATTTGGTACAATTTCCAAATTTTGGGAACTACTATTTACTGTCCAATAAATATAAGCGGAGTTTATTGTTTGCAGCAAATAGTCTTGCGAAAATGCAAAATATCGTAGCTTTTTTATGAAATCTAAGGGAAACTCTATTTTTTGTTGTTGGATTTAACAAAATAGCTATTTAATATTTGCATTTGCTCTTTTGCAAGACCATTTGCACCAAATACTGAACTCGGCTATTGTGAATAGATTTTTGCACTTGTTCATTGAACGATTGCATACGCCACATTCTAAATTTAGTATGATGATATTGACAAGTATTTAAAAGATATAGGAAACCACTTCTGCGAAAGTTATACATGGTAGAATGGACGAACTCCTCTCAATTCAAGATAATTGTGGAACGAACTCATAATATTTTCAAATATTCGTCAACAAGATGGTTGTCACGTAAAGAAATAATGAACAGAATTTTGGAACAGTGGTAACCCACTCCATTATTATTTTACTCCGAATTATTTTGAAGGAGATTTACAAGTGCTTAATTAAATTTTATTATATTCGGACTTTCCTGTGTCTGTAGTACATATTAAAAATTGTAAACATAAAATATTTGGAAACGCAATCCGAAGATGTTCGTATGTACATACTTTTAAAACGCTTAAAAATTTAATTTTCGCTTAAAAATCGAGATTACATTTTGAGAAAAAGACGATAAATTCTAAAACGTGTATAAAAACGCTCTCTGGCGGCAATCAAAAATAAAAATTAATTAAGATTTCTTGAATTTTAAGTACCTTTTGTTTTTGTTATATTACATTTATGTTTTTTAAAATAAATTAAAACCATTTTTTAAAAAAGATTTAGTACTATTGGGTCTGAAAAAGTACGATTTTAAAAGTTCATTGGTACGATATTGGTTTTCTCATTTATCATCCCTGTTTTGTATACACATCGTTCGCTCTTTTGCCCATAGCTGATCATAAGGTAAACAAAGTCTAATTCCTAAAAGAAAGATGAATATAAGAGAACTCTAAAATCACTTATTCGCAGCTTAAAAATGTTGTAATTTTTTGATAAAAGCCGTGAACCCTTTGTGACGCACGCCTTACAACGCACGCTACAGTTTTTTAGTACTATATAATAAACCCAATTTTATTTATTTTAACAAAACAAACTATATATATAAACTAATTTTGTGATCATTAATGAATGTATTAATGAATATCAATCTTTTTTTTAACGAAATTTATATTGTGATGAGTCTGCTGTAAGTGCTATTTTAAGCTCAAAAAGCACCAAAAATAATGTTTAATTCATGTATAACATTAACAGATCATTTAAATCATAAAAATTATTGTATTAATGATCGCCGAAATACATATTTTTTAATATTAAAATTAAATTAAACATCTAGTTTTATATTCCATTAAAAAAAATTATTTGAAAAATTTTTGGTTTGTGGATTGTTTTTGAGATTTGCCCATATACCATATATTTTAAAACCACAACTAGCTGATAAGCTGATTATGTTTGATTAACGAGATTAACACATCTTAACTTGAGCCTGAACTGTTGCATTGGCAACAAACATGGAAAATATCTGAAAATCTATCAGATAACGTTGTAGATGTTTAAATTAACTGTGATGAAGATATCTACCCAAATCTAAGAAACATATTTAAAATTTTTGTTTCAATGCTCGTCAGTAATGCTTCGAGCGAGAGGTCATTTCCTACCCTTTGTCGAATAAAAACATGGCTTAGTTCAACAATGACCGCAGATAGACTGTACTATCTCAATTTGCCTCACAAGGAAATCACAATTTACTTATTTAAAAAGATTAATTTATTTGAATTTACATTGAACGGATCTTATATTTTATTTAACCCTATTGTTTTTTTTTTATATATACAACTCAGACTCTTTAACTCCCACTCCGACTCCACAGCCCTAGTTATTACTCCAACATAAAGATCAGTATTATAGATGAAACGGATTGACAAAGTTTTGGTGAATATAACAATATATAGTTTATCAGGTGAAAATTTAAACATTTTTCGATTCGACCTTTTTTTTTTTTGCTTTTTTAATTTTGTAAGTTCAATATAAAAAATATCAAAAAATATCTTGAAAAACAAAAAAGTATCAAAAAGTCTCCTATATAGATTGTCTTCCACTCAGGACATTGAATGTTTTATTTTATGTTACTGTGTCTAATATAAACGAAAATAAATCAAAGTACCAGATGTAGAACGAAAAAGTACCAAAAATATACATTCTTATTCACGCAGGACCATGCTTATTTAGTTTTATCTTTGTAGGGCGAACATTAACAAGAATTCAAAAAGTACCAGATGAAAAATTAAAAGTACCAACATTTTTCTTCTTATACGCAGGGTTGTCAGATTCATTTAGACCTTTTTCGCCTTATTCAATGTCAAAAATCGCCAAAATCGCCAAAGCCTATATTTTTTTTTAGTTTTTAACAGTAAAAAATATATTTCTTATATTATTTTGAAAATTTTTTATAAATCTTACAAAAATAAATTGGTTCCGAATCGCTGAAATCCGCCAAAAATTGAAAAAAAAAAATCGCCATAATACATATTTTGTTAAATTTTTATTAAGAACAAAGTAAAAATTATAAGTGAACACAAAAAAGTTACAATGTTTGCTATAAAATAGTTTATAGCAGTCTACTTAAATCAACAAAAATAAATTTTGCATTTAATATCGAACAAATATTGAATATACATATGCATGTAGTTCTATTATACATTTATCAAACACGCTATACTCACTTTCTGTCTTCTTTTTTGAAACACATTGTAAGAAAATTAAATTTATCTAACAAAGCTTTCATTCATATAATTTATAGCTTGTAATAACGCGTCAAAAATTTAGTAATTCATTCTTCTTCGAAGGCGAGTTTAAGTGGAGTTCATTATTATTAGTTATTATTAGTTGGAATTACCAGCATATAAAGAATAGCCAGAGAAAGTTCTTCAAAATGGAACGTAGCTGTCGTATCCTTTTATCTATAAAATTTTGGCCGAAATTGATTTAAATTAGATGGAATATCATCATTAAAATATTTTTTTTAATAAACAAACGGTAATTTTTTCCATTGTTTTAAACAATAACGAATTTTGCTTCTGATAATAAATTGCCACATTTTATAGTTAAAAAATGTTCTTAAGCTTTAAATACGTATAACAATGTTTTAAGGAATTGTATTTATAAATTTAACATTACTATACCGATGAATGTCTCAAATTTCATATTAAATTAAAATAATATAATTTTTGCGGTTTGAATTTAAAGGATTTCAAAACAAATTAATGGCTCATCAAAAATAACCGACTTAATCGACAATTATTTTATAAATCGCAAAAAACTCGCTATGTCGCCAAATCGAAAATTGGGTCGCCAAACAGGTTTTAAAATAGCCACGTTTGGCGAGAAATCGCCACATCTGACAACCCTGCTTATAAGTTTTCATTCACTCAGTAACTTGCACCTATAATGTTATGTTTCTAAGTTAAATATTATAGAAAGTTTAAAAACTATCACATGAAGCGCGGAAAAGTTAAAGAAAGAAATTTAATTTCTCCTATTTTCCCTTTTTGGTACTTTTTTCCCCCCATAGAGGTTCGGTTGACAAACAAAGAAAGAAAGCGTATTTAACTGTTTTGCCGATGCTAATTAATACATAAGATTTATATATATTATGAAAAAGGCCACCCTATTTTTTTATTATTTGATAATTGAAAAAAAAAAATTTTTATTTATGTATGTGTTCTGCATATGGGTTAGTAGCAAATTTGAAGGCTTATAACTCTTAAATTATTGAACAGATTTTAATAAAATATATATTATTGTGTACTTCAGAGGAGGAGTGTTCTTAACTGTTTTGCCCTTGCCGATTTATGAAAGTATATACATATCAGTGTTGCCAGAAGTAGGGGAAAATCCCTACATGTAGGTATTTTTAATACTAAAATAGAAGCGCAGGGAAAATCGGACAGGTTTTTTATTTTCACTAAAATGTAGGGATTTTTCGTCATATCGAATTATTTATAAAATTAATACAGAAAAAACGTTTTGTACGTGATATCTTCTTGTCCAAAACGGTTGATAAATTTTTCTTTTTACGAAAATCGCTTAAAAATATATTTTTAGAGTTGATTATGGTTTAAAAAGTAGGCGGCACTAATGTGTATGTGTATGTTCTTTCTAAGATATCACTTAATTGAATTTTTAAAAGTAAATACATATCGCCCCTATTCAATAATACTGTATTAACTTAAATCTTTTAGTTTTTCACTTTTTGGAAATTATCGACAGGTATTATTCATATGTACCCACTGTAAAAATATCGAACTATTTTGTCTACCTTTTGGTAAAGAAACGGTTGGTTTAAAAATACTTTTTCATATCCCTTTCATATTAAATTAAAAATTGTTTTGCTTCTACTGAAATTTTAAAATTTTGAGTTAATACAGTATTGTTGAACAAGTGCGATATGTTTTATTTTTTTTACGTTTTGTACTTATTTTTTGTCGAAGCTTTAATATTCACATTCGAATAAAATATTTTTTTTATAGCCAATGATATTTCTTCTCTTTTATTGACAAAATTGCGTAGGGATTTTTGTAGGGGAAATTTTTTAACGTGTAGGGAAAAATCGGATTTTTTTTAACATGTGTAGGTATTTTTTCGAAAAATCCACTGGTAACACTGATACATATAACGATGTTGAAATAATGAACATAAAAAGTAGTAAGCCCCGATTTTATGGTAAGTGCAATAGTAACCCCCTTATTCATAAAAATATTTCAGTTTTATAAGAGGTTTGTTAAACGAATTTTCATATAAATTATATCTTATAAACCTGTTATTAACATAAAATATTTTTTTATGAATGAGGCCTTTAATATTTAAGTTGTTAAGATTTCACTTCTTATTACACTACGTGACAAAATTTCAACAAAGTCGTGACCAAATGAATCTGACAGCTTGTCATTATGTTTTTGAGATATTCCAAAATAACCGTTATATGTTTTTTTAAAAAAGATGATGGGACTAAAATGCAAATATCTTCAAATCTTCAATATCTTCTAGTGAAAGGCTATAAAATTTTTAAAATAACCATGGATTGCTTGTGAAGATTGGGCAAGAAATGACAGAGTTACAGGGGACAAAAGTTCAAGCTTCATTGAAAATTTTATGATTTTGTTAAATTTTGCTCTATTCAAGTTATTTTTCTTAAACCAATTATTTAAAAATCCTAATGTTTTATTGCATGCGACATTAGATTATTTTAATATGAACATTTTGCGCCCAACAAGACATAGATTGGTACAAAAATGACAAAGCTACAGAAGATTTAGTAAATTAACCCACATAGAAATTCAATACTTTTAAGAAATTTTTAATATTTATTTTTACTAAAAATTCAGCTTTGTATATTAATTTGTTGTGGGTTAGTTCAATTAATCTTCTGTAACTTTCTAATTTTTGCACCGATCCGGATCCTATTGCGCACAAAATGTTCGTATTGAAATAGGCTAAAATTTTATTTTTTGGATATTTGCATTTCAGTCACAGCATCTTTTTTTAAAACACAAATAACGGAATATCTCAAAAACTGTTCTACTTTTGATAATTCTGACTTCATATTCAGATTCAGCGGAAAATTTTAGGTGTCAAATACATTTGGTCAAAGAATTGTCACGTAGTGTTATGAAAATCAGTTCTGCTTTCGCAACTCTTAAAAATATAATTTTTAGCTCAACAGAAAACTGGTGACTTCATACTTATTCTACATCATTCTCAGAATGGTGAAATAAAAATAAGGAATATTCCATCCTTTTTATCTCAACTTTTTAACGGATTTTCTATGAAAATGTTTTTTATGAATATGCCCAGCGGGAAAACTCAGAAGACCTTCTTACTTCAGGCCTTTTTAAAGGCCTGCTTAAAAAATTTTTGGATTTAATTCATATTCTTACGTAACTGCTAAAGAATGCCTCATAGAAGGCCTCGGCTCTTTGGTATGAGAAGCGAGAAAAGAAGGAGTAACATTTTTTGTTTTGTTTTTTTTTGCACAAGCAAAAGCAAAAGAATTCAGATCCCTTTACAAAAACAAAGTAAAATATGCTGTAAATCATTTTAGTCGAAGTGGAACAGAGAAAGAGTAAAATTTTTTGTTTTGTTTTTTTCAGATCCCGTTATAAAAACAAAGTAACAAAGTAGCAGTGTTGCCACTTTGTGGGTAATTACCCGAATTTGGTATAATTTTTACTGTCGTGGGTAGAGCTTGAGTATTTTCTCTTAGGTTTAATTCAGGTGTTATTTAAATTCTTACTTCAGATATCCCAATTAAATCAAGATTTGATTTCAAGATTTATTTATTTTTAAGAAAAGTCTTTAATCATTAAATATGTATATTTTCAAAGTTCGGTAATAAATGTCGGAAGATGGACTCTTAGATTTGGATAAAGATGACTGTCATAGTGATTTAGAACCGGCATTACCATTTAAAACTGATTTCAAAAAAATTAGCACCGCGCCTGTCCTTGCCGAAACGCATTTCAGACGTCCATATTTGTTCCACTTTACGAGCATTGCTGGCTGCATGTCACAAATAAAATGAACAATGCTGAGCATCAGTTGTTGCTGGTTTATCAGCATAAACCAGTGACTTCACAGGCCTACGGAAAACAATCAAGATACATCAGATCGCACGGTCTTGAAATCTATTTGACAGTTAATTTTCTCTAAATCAACACATCGCCTTTATTTGTGAAAAAATAAGTTGATCATGAAGTCGCCTATAAGTTTCGAAAATCGATGGCTGATTTTCAAAGTAAATTTAGATAGTTTTGTGATGTTGTTCAAGGATACATCTATTCATGATGATGTGCCTGAGCAAAAACTGAATGCAGTACGGCACTTCGTTTGACAGCTAACCTCTATCGGTCTTAAAAACACCCATTATAAAGGAATGGCAATGAGCATTTTGAACCTTCTCTAGATATATGCAACCAAATGTGGAAGCTAAACTCATTATTTTAGGAGTTTTATTTTAAGCTTTATTAATGGTTTTTTAGTCTTTAATGTTATTTTTTTTTTTTTTTTTTTTAATAAGTTTTTTGGGTTTTTGCTTCTTTGAAAATGCCTTTTTGTTAAATAAAACTTAAATTTTATATCAGGTGTAATTTCATCTAAATTGGGAAATTTTGCTTCATCTCAAGTGTAATAAAAACAATAATGTAAATCATTTTAGTTGAGTTTTGTCCATTAAGGAAGATAGGTAGTTGTGCTTAAAAGTTTTTTTTTATTATAGGTATACTTTTATTTACAATGTTTAGCAAATTTGATTATTTCAATAAAAAAATAGGTATCACATGTGTTATTAAACCACAATAAGTTTAATAAAATATATAAACATACGTTACATGAAGCCTATTCAGTCTTCTAATTTCATTTGTAAGGAAATATTCCTTAATGTTCTAGACTGATAGCCCTTCAATATGACCTTTAATGCATTTGTAGAAGGATGGTCTGAAAGGCCTTTTAAAAGCCAGTAATTGAAAGGCCTTTTAACATACCTTTCTTAAAAGCCCTTCAAGATAACCATTTTGCTAAGGCCTTTTCAAAGTCATTCTCTGGAAAGCCTTCTAAGAGCCATTTATTTGAAGGCCTTTAAGAAGCTCTGGGGAAGAATGGAAAGCGGAAGGCCTTCTCCGCAATGACAACGCGTGTAAAAAAGATATGAGTATGGAATGGAGCGAGAAGGCCTCCGTACTCCTTCTTTTTCCCGCTGGGTGGGAGTACATTTATTTTACATATGTATTTGTGTTTTAAATAAATGTGACAATTTTAAGCAAATCGTGCGAAGGTAAGAACGACACAAATAAATAAGAATAAACAGCTGTGCCGAATCTTATTTACCCTTCACCATAGTATTGCTCATATGGTATGGACGCAATCCCGTCAAAATCTGTTTTTCGGCAGCATATTTTCATGGGCGCCAAGTGAAATAATAGGTCGATTTCGCTGATTTTAAAAACGAAACAAATTTAATGTTCAGGAAATATTTGAGCTTTTTTGGTGTGAAGGCTATCGTACCAAATTCCTTAATTTGGAAGGTCCATTGTACAGGAGTCAGGTGAAATAAAAGACGATTTGGTATTAAATATTATAACACTCTTTTATTTTAGAGATCTGAGCCAAATTTGGACCTCCTAGCCCATTATTTCGTGCGAAAAGTATACATATACCTCGGTCATAAACTAATTTTCTTAATTTTCATTATCAGAATTCTACTCAGTTTGCTTAAGGTAAAAAGTAAAAAAATAAAGCGCATAGAGTATAAGAAGACTTTAAAGGTAAGAGTTTATACGCACAAATTATGCCTAAAACTGAGGCAGTCATAGTTTTTGCTCATATCTCTGCATTTTGTAAAATGCACTGGCTGAATTTCAAAAGCAAACTATTCCGGACTATATGTGATATTAATTCCCGAAATTCCCTGCGGTCTACGAAAAACCCATTGCAACATACACACGAAAATCGCTATTCATAAATACCTAGAATGTATAAACATACATACTTTAAGGGCCTAAGATCAATACTTCATCAAACGGAATGACAAACCTATACACACACACCCTTTTCCACCTGTTCTAAAGGGTATAAAAATGACAGGCATGCATGCAACCCTTGCCAAAATACAAATTGCTTTAAAATGCCATTTTGTATATTATTAGTTATGATTTAAAAATTTAGATAAGAATTGATTTTTGTAACGAACACCATTTCCACAAATGTGTATTTATTTATTAGTCAGTTAAAAATGTATGAATAAACAACTGTTGAAGGAGTTTTATGATCTATAATATTTATGATGAGGATGTTCCAAATTCGAAATATAAAAATTAAGACGTTGTCTAGATTATGATTCCATTAAAATCCGAGAGTTGAAAGAAAAACGCAAATATCGTTAAAGTCACTTTTAGGAGTGTTTTTTGGTTTGGGGAAGGGGGGGTGGGGGTGTATCGGTTCATATATCTTTGAGAACAATAGGTCGATGATGATTTCCAACTTTTTTTGGCCTGAATTGGATAATATGGAGTCCGACGACATGTGGTTTCAACAAAATTGTGCTGCGTGCCAAACAACTCATGCAAAATAAGACATTCTGCAGAAGCGTTAAGGGTCAAACAAAATATGCATAGCCTTGCTTAACCTACTGTCAAAAATTAACAAAAAGTCTCTCAAATGTACTTAAGAAAACAAAAACAAAATAAAAAAAATTTGATTCCGTACGGAAAGTGCGATTAGATTCGCACCTTGCTTAAGCAAATGACAATTTCTTTAAACTTAGTAAAAAGTTTCCTTAAGTTCAATATGGTTTGCCTGATATAATTTACATGCATTCGCACATTGGCTTAAGCCAACTTAAGCACTTTAGACTTTTTCTTATGGAGTTTTCTAACGTCGAAGCTCTATGCGAATAAAACACAAACCGCAGCAGCCTCAAGGCCAACATAACCCATGCAATCGGTCAAATTTGCACGATAATATATTTCATACATTATGTCATCGATAGGCCTTTTAAACAACAACAAAAAATGTTAAATATAGGAAGTACTTAATAGAAACCCGAAATAACATGATCATATCGATATCGTATGATCTCACCGGGTAAAGGAGTTTACGTTGCCATTTGATTTTTCTAATATTGTGTATGTAGCTTTCTCAATATAAACAAGTTAGAGTGCTATATTCGGCTGTGCCGAATCTTTGATACCCTCCACCGACACTTCGAATGTTTTATGAGTAAATCTGTATGATGTCTATTTATTATTATAATCTTTGTAAAAACAGACATCTGCATTAAAATTTGTTGCGGTTTAGACCTATATAAAATTATTGACCGACAATCAGAATCAATTTTAAAAAGCTTGAGTAGAATATCAGTTTAAGCTGAACTTATATGATTTTCAGGAGAACAAATTATATAAAAGCCATGGTAAACTATGAACCAATCATCCCGAATTCTGCAGAACGATTTGTGGTATTAAAAAACATAAATTTCAATACAGCGGTGCAATTAGTTTAAGCGTTTGCAGTGAATTTCAGAAGGCTGCTAAAATGGAATCTAAGGTAAATTATGAACCGTATATCACAAAGTTGCATAACATTTTTTCTGGCCATATGAAGCTAAACTGGAAGAAAGTTTACCGCGTATTTAATTATTTTACCAGAGTGGCCTATGCTAAGTTATGCACCGATCTTCACCAAATTTCACAGTATAATATCTAGTTCTATAAAACTGTGATGTAACAAATTTTGTTATGATAGCATTATTTTTTACGTTTTTAGGCGTACTAAGCTGTGTTCCGGAAGTAAGGTTTATATGGGGCCTAGGGTAAATTATGAACTGATCTTCACGAAATTTCACGGTCTTATTTCTAGTCCTGTAACACTTTTATGTTCCAAATTTTGTTATGATAGCATTATTTTTTACGGATTTAGGCGTACTAAACTGTTTTCCGGAGGTAGGGTTTATATGGGGCCTAGGGTAAATTATGGACCGATCTTCACGAAATTACATAGTTTTACTTCTTGTCCTATAAAACTTTGATGCACCAAATTTTGTTATGATAGCGTTATTTTTTACGGTTTTAGGCGTACTTAACTGTTTTCAGGAAGTAGGGTTTATATGGGGCTTAGGGTAAATTATGGACCGATCTTCACGAAATTTTACAGCGTGATTTTCAGTTGAATAAGACGAATTCTTGCAAAATCGTATGCCATTCTGTGCATTATTCCACCATTTATGTAAGTTTTTGTAACAAAATTATCAATTTTTTGTAGGTGGTGGTTCCACATTTTGATTCATAGCTCTGATCTTACTAAACGGATTTTGTTGAATTTCAATCCCAAACTGCTTAGGATAACTACAAGCAATTTTACACCTAGTTTGTTTAGTTCTTTTGAGTTTTTCGAAAGTGAGCGTGTTTTCAACAGACGGACATACAGACGGACAGACAGACGGACATGGCTAAATCGACTTAGAATTACTCAAGGATCCAAAATATATATACTTTATGGGGTCTGAGATAATAAAAAAGTTTCACACGGAGTGACAAACTTAATATACCCTCTTCATGTGGTGGAGGGTATAAAAAGAATTACCAAGCGAAAATAATATTTGACATAATCTACAAATATTTAGAATTTGTGATTAAAAGCACTGATTATGGAAATGGTGTAATGGGTATTTACTAGTTTCCGACCGATTAATTGGCTTCGGCTTCGGTATCAGCCAAAAACCGCTGTTCGGCATTAATTTGTCCGAACTTTTTAATACCATAACTTGCAAATGTTACAAAACCATGCAGAATAAATCAACCGAGGACTGGCATCATATCAGAGATCTTTAAGCATGTTGGAATTTATTATAAAACCACATTAGACATTTCAGGAAATATAACTTCGATTTCGACAGTTATACCTTGATATGTAATGTTAAACTATAACTTTGATAATTATGAATCTGTATCTGGCTTAAAAGATTCACTGAAATAATGTTTAAGTAAAAGGTTTAAACTCATTGTGGCTGAGTTTTTCAAGTTTTTCTCCTTTTTTAGATACACGTTTTAAATCTAGAATGGAAAATTGACAAATGTTATTTGTTCTAATCAGATAAACAAGCTGGCAGTATTGAAAAGAAATAAAAGGAACACAAATGAATGCTTCTATATGGGAAAAGCACGACTTAATTCCACTCATTGAAATGGAAGAAAATAATAAAAATATTTTCGAAGAACGTTAATATATTTGAGTGTTGGAAAGCAAGTCCATTTAACAACTTAAAGGCAGTAGCAATGAAATATCTGTCTGGACCATGAACTAGTGTTGCGATCGAGCAACTTTTTAGTGCGACTGGACACCAATCGCATAAGCAAAGCTGAAGATATCAATGCAGAAAAATTACTGTTCTGTCATTACAACATAGTCATTAGTTACAATTTAACTATAAAGCATTTTAAGGGCAACAAGTAGTCAAAACCCTTTCGTTAATTTTTTTTTTTTGGAATCACTTTTGTAAATTACGTTGTAAATGATTATTTAGTCATTATGATAATGACTTTTATAATACATTATAAGTTGTTAAGTAATAGCTGCTATGTAACGCAAAAAGTAACCAAGAAAGCTCCTACATAATAAATGAAAGAAGCTAATATTTTTTAAAAAGTAAGCGAAGTTTCGACTCGGCACTATTACAAAAAATAACTGCAGTTTTGCATTACCTCATTCAAAGTATTTCTGCACACTAACAATATTAAACATACAAAATTGGAGCATTGTTTTCTTAAGTTTTTTTTTCGAGTTGACGAAAATCATGTTCACCTACAACACTCCTATAATAAAAAAAAACCTTAAGTTCCATACAAAAAGTTTAGAGTTGAAGCGAACCATGTCAAAAAAAAAAAATAAAATATATTTGTATTTTTCTTACTGATTAAACCCTCCCAACACTCCCTCAAAATATTTAAGCTTTTCTCCATTTATATCGAGGCATTACAGCGACATCATTTTGAATTTTCGTTTTTTTTTAATAAATCACTTTATTGGCATCACTTGCATCATCTCCTAAAATGTTTTAAGCCCATAACTCCACGTCTACAACTGACATGATTTGCTGTTATAACATAATGTTATAAAAGCGTTGTTAAAACATTTGCATTAACAACCGTGTTATAACATGAGAAAACCTCTAACATGATGAGTCTATACTTAACACTAACATCATTTTAGTGTTAATGTTGAGCATTTCATGTCAGTTGTAGACTGTATGTAAGGTACCGTTACGGTTTTATAGCAAAAACAATTTTATCGTAATCGACAACCTTCATACAAAATTTATATGAAATAAAATAAAAAATACTTCTCCTGTAAAATTTTGTTTTTATTACGGTAATGATTTATTATACATAGTTTCTGATTAAAACGATAATTAACTTATTAGATTCAATACATTTTAATTTTTTTTTAACTTTAAAGTCGATTTTATCAAAATAATTTTATTTTGTGGCATATGATGTTTTAACAATAAGCCCTTCAATTGTATATGTATGTATGTATGTATGTATGTATGTATGTATGTATGTATGTATGTATGTATGTATGTATGTATGTATGTATGTATGTATGTATGTATGTATGTATGTATGTATGTATGTATGTATGTATGTATGTATGTATGTATGTATGTATGTATGTATGTATGTATGTATGTATGTATGTATGTATGGATGTGAATTCGTGCATTCATAATTGTACAAACCATTGAAAGCCGTCTGCATTAAAACGTTTTTTTTTTTTGGAATATATTGTTTTTGTTTAAAACGCGAAGGACATGCTCAAATCTCTGTACTATGAGTTGGATAATTATAAAAATGATATTCTTGTGTTTTTCAAATGCAACATTATTAAAGACACACCAACTAATGGACAAACCTAGTTTAAAATAAAAAAATTCTAAAAACTTGCCATACATGCAAGTGGATATCAATTGTCTTACTCTTCATGTTCCTTGCTTTTGCATATCAATGAATATGATGGACCAGACCTTCCAGCTGTATTTTTACAACTTGCTGATATCCAGTTGCTTGGCTATGCAAAGCAAATACAAACTGCACTCTTAATCAAGTCTGTTAAAATTTTGTTACTTGTACTATTGACAACGTTATAATGTCGCGTGTAGTTAACTTAAAATACTCGTTGCTGGAAATCTGTACAAACGGGTAAATAAAATAGTATTGTTTTTAAATATTTTTAAACGCGTTTAGTTAAATAAATGTATTTATTTGTTGATGAGATAATAGAATTATTTTACATGTGTACAAAAAAATTATTGTAATTTGCATATGAAATGTTTACATGCAGATAAAAATATTGTTGGAGGTAACCATATTCTAGAAGTAACATAATGGTTGAATTTTTGCAACACTAATGTTCGTCGGTGACCATATAATGGTTAAACATGACCATTATATGAGTAAAATTAACGAAATTTGGTCGAAATTAACCATAATTTGGTATAAATAATCCAACACATGGTCAAAATTAACCATAATTTTGCCAAAATTTACCATGATTTTGCCAAATGGTTATTATTAAATAAAATATGGTCAACATTTTAATAATTTGTTCAAAAGTAACCATATTATGGTTAATAAACATAGTATGATCAAAGTTAACCATATTATTGATATAAATTTCAGTCCTTTCTCAGTTTGCTTATTTATTTAATTTTGTTTTTAGGGTTATTTTTTTGGGGTAATTTTTATTAAAAAATTGGGTCATATCGCATTTTGAAAAATAGCCCCAAATTTGGGGTCAATTTTCATTTATTTTTTGGGGACATATTTCGCAGCGCCCAATGTTAAAGATAGCAATAGTATGTTTGTGGCCATTGCGTGGACCGGACCATATTATGTCTTTTAGCCATACTTTCACCATGTTTTTGCGTGTATGATTTTACAAGATAGTCTAATTTTGAAACTTCAGGTATGTCACAGCATTTGAACCTTCGTACCGTTTCTGTTAAATTAAAATTAAAAAAAAATTTTCGTTTTTAGTTTTCTAGAAAAAGTTAAATTCACCTTGTTATGAATATTTCTGTAACACGACTGTAAAATACGGGTTTTAGGGCCTGTAGCCGGAAATCTAACGAAAATATTCGCATAAAATTTTTTATGAAAAACTGCTGTACAGGTTATAAAACTTTTTAAAGTTTTTTCATTTAGTAACATCTATATCTATTATATAAAAATAAGTCGGGTTTTCCTTCCTGACGCTATAACTCCAGAACGCACGAACCGATTTCCACGGTTTTGCATTCGTTGGGAAGGTCTCGGGCTCCGTGAGGTTTATAGCATATAAAATTGTTCCCCGCCCACTTTTTCTATTAAGCACATAACTTGAGGAAGGCTTGACCGATTTGGACGATCTTTTCTTTAAATTGATCGCCATGGTCCAACTTAGGTTTATACGGAAAGAAAATTGTTCCCGCCCATTTTTACGCCCACTTTTTTCGATTTACCTAAAATCAGAAAACGGCTCCATCGATTTGACTAATTTTTCTTTCAAATGTTCGTATTATTCCATTTTAAGTTTTCATCGAAAGAAAAATTTACCACGCCTACTTCTTCGCCTACTACGAAACAATCCTCGATGATACCTCGATCAACGCCCGACGATGAATTAAATGCATGTTTGAAGTCGTCTGCTTTGTGGAAACACGTTAGGAAGCTCAAATTGACTCTGAAAATGCGAGTCGAGCTGCAAAACAATCAATCTCGAGACGTATTTTCCAAACAATTGCTGGACATAGGAAACGACAAAATCCCGGTGGATATTTCAATTTCTGCCGGTTCACCGAATCAAAGTCCGAACTCATCCGAAAGGTGTTTTCAAACATTACACAAAATTACAGAAATCATGATTTGTTGAGCGAACGTGCTATATTAGCTACGTTGATGTCGACGAACTGAATTTTAAGATTCAAAGTGAAATCGCTGGCAAATTGGAGACGTACAAATCGGTAGATTCCATTACTTCTCAGAACGATGTCGTCAACTATCCAATCGAACTCCCTGGGATTAACCGGATTACCTCCTCATAAAGTCAACCTAAAAGTTGGATCGGTAATCATAATGTTATGAAATATAAACCAACCACGTCTTTGTAATGGCACCCGACTTACGGTAAAAAAACTGATGAATAACGTCATCGAAGCAACAATGCTTAAAGGAAAGTACAAGGGAGAAAATGTTTTGATACCTCGGATCCCAATGATTCCAACCGACATGGCATTCAATTTTAACGCCATTTACTTAGAGAAGTTCAACTAAATAACACTTCATTTTTGTAATCGAAATGAATTCATTACTGTTGCGAAATGAGATAAAATTTTTCCTTTTCAAATATAAAACAAAAAAAAATTTTCTTCATCTTTTAATCACCAAACGAAATGTTACATAAAACGAAGCCATCTGGTGGCGAAACGGAGTTCGCCGGGTTTGCTAGTATGTATATAAAAATGAAAAATGTTTGTGTGTTTGTTTGTTTGTATGTTGGCTTATAGACTCCTAAACTACTGAGCAGATTTTTCTAAAATTTTTAACGTAATATCACGTGAGGCCTTAAAATAAAATAGGCTACTTATTTTTTCGATAGGGGCAGGGGAATTTTTACCCCCTATTGGATGCCAATATTAAATATCGCGTATCATAAGAGCGGCTGCATGCATTTTGTTGAACTTTTGGTAGTAGGATCTTCTAAGCCCCAAAATTTAAATAAAATAGCAGCGGGGGAAGTGATTGCCCCCATAGGACGCCAATTTTTATTATCGCATATCTTAAGAACTGTTATAGTGAGAATGTTCAAACTTTGTAGAAGTCACTCTTATGGTATACTACACTTTTGAAAATTAAAATAAAGTGGGTAGGCGCAGGGGGGGGGGAATACCTCTCATAGGATGCATTTATTAAATATCGCTCAACTGAAGAACTATTAAAGGGAGAGTCTTCAAACGTGGTTAAAGCTACTATTATGATAAACTATAAATTTCAATACAAAAATGGGCGGGGTTGACAGAGGAGGAGCAGTACCCCTCATAGCTAGAAATATTAATAAGAGCCGCTGCACGCAGTTTATTGAAATTTTCGTAGTAGGATCTTCTGAGCCCTAAAATTTAAATAAAATAGCAGCGGGGGAAGTGGTACCCCCCATAGGACGCCAATGTTTAATATCGCGTATCTTAAGAACTTTTATAGTGATTATGTTCAAACTTTGCAGAAGTCACTCTTATGGTATACTACACTGTTGTAAACAAAAATAAAGCGGATAGGCGCAGGGTGGGGGGAATACCTCTCATAGGATGCATATATTAAATATCGCGCAACTGAAGAACTATTAAAGGGCGAGTCTTCCAACGTGGTAAAAGCTACTATTATGGTAAACTATAAATTTCAATATAGAAATGGGCGGGGTTGACAGAGGATGAGCAGTACCCCTCATAGATAGAAATATTAATAAGAACCACTGCACGCATTTTGTTGAACTTTGGGTAGTAGGATCTTCAGAGTCCCAAAATTTAAATAAAATAGCAGCAGGGGAAGTGTTGCCCCATAGGACGCCAATGTTTAATATCGCATATCTTAAGAACTGTTATAGTAATGTTCAAACTTTGTAGAAGTCACTCTTATGGTATACTACACTTTTGAAAATAAAAATAAAGCGGGTGGACGCAGGGGGGAAATACCTCCCATAGGATGCATATATTAAATATCTCTCAACTGAAGAAGTGGTTAAAGCAGTGTAGCAAAGCGCACCGGGTTAAGCTAGTACATATATAAAAATATACTGCACTTTTAAATTAAAATTAGATAAAAATAAGGTTTAAAATTTATATAAAATTGAATTTCTTTGCAGATTTCTAGAAAAGTACGGGTACAGCACAACATTTAATAATTTTGTTGAAATTTAGACTGATATATCTTTTATACATTAAAGGATTTAAAACATAAATTGTAATCAAAATAACTTATGAGCTAAGCACTACATTTGATAAAAATAAAACTAATACCACCGTCAGAATTTGAACTGTTAATAATTACAAATATAAAAACGCAAAAATGTCTCGGTCCAAAGATAAAGTTGTATCATCATTGCGTAAAATTTTCAAGAGTAGTAATTCGACAAAAGACGAATTGCCCGAGGAGAAAAGCCCAGAACAGGAGGGAACTGTGAAAAAGCCAGCTGTGTTCCCGGAGTCGCCAGGAAAACGTATTAGAAGACTGGATAAAAAGTGAGTTTACTCAATTTGTTTATATGTACCAATACAAATTATAGTTAACAAAATTAGTAAAAGGAAAAAAGCTTAAGCTAAAAAATTTCCATTTATTTTTAGAATAAAACCAATGTCAATAAATCCAGCTCCCGATTTCAGCGTTAGAGCCCGTAGACTTATGAAAGAATATAAGGAAATACAAAAAATACAGTGTTGCAAAAGTAATCCCGTATTCACGGTAAATAAAACTTTAAAAGCTTGACTTTTTATTTACAAAATTATGATTTATTCCTTACTCAGGTGGAACTTATAAACGACAACTTGTATGAATGGTATGTTCGTTTGCACACCGTAGATCCGGACTCAAAATTATCGAAAGATATGATGGAACTAAATGTACCCTTTATCCTACTACACTTAGCATTTCCCGATAATTTCCCATTTGCTCCACCATTTATGCGTGTCGTTGAACCGCATATAGAAAAGGGTTATGTCATGGATGGTGGCGCCATATGTATGGAATTATTAACACCGCGTGGCTGGGCAAGTGCGTATACGGTCGAAGCTGTTTTAATGCAATTTGCCGCTAGTTTAGTTAAAGGTCAAGGACGTATAACGAGAAAAACTAAAAATACCAAGGAATTTAGCAGGCAAGTAAAACACCTAACATGTTCATTTGTTTTAATATTTATTGATTCTCTTTTGCAGACGAAGAGCGGAGGAAGCTTTTCGTTCATTGGTTAAAACACATGAAAAGTATGGCTGGGTAACACCAGCATTATCAGATGGTTAAAATGCCACAAATAATATCTAATATACCAATACATACATAAAATGATGGCGTGACCATTTTGTGAAGTATGAATTAAAAAATAACTCAAAAACGGTAAGTAAATTTTTAATTTTACAATATTTCTGAATTTTTCAAATGGATGTTATGCATGTATGAAAGATAGATGTGTTTAAGATTAACCTGGTAACCAGCCATTCCGGCCTTCTCATAACCGACGATGGCCATGGGAACTGGTGAAATTTTGCATAGAATATATATGCATGCAGGAGAAACCATTACGCTCCTGCAAACACAGCTTTCTTACGTTTCAATTCAATTGTCAAATGCGCCTTTCAACTGAATTGATGCTTGGCCACACACTTCCTAAACTGAATTGAAAGATTGTACATTTATTTTAAAATTTAATGAAATAAAAGACAATTTTTAAAATACACAAAAGAATACTACAAACGTTAATTTTGACAGCTGATCGAGAGACTCGAGTACACACAGTACAATCGAATTGAAAGAAAAAATCAAAATCTTTTGGTTTTCCTTCAACTGTCAACTGAAACGACAATTGAATTAAAAACTGTAGGGCTGCTTTAGATAGGAACATGATTAATTCAGAGAATAAGTCTAGGAAAAATTTTGCTTCTTACCCAACATTTCAAAAATTTTATGATTCAAATCATTATCACAAAAGTATCCGCAAAAGCTTACCACTATGAGTCGTATTTGCACTTCAAGTTTCTAAAAGTACTGGTTGCCTTTCAGAATGGGGTCTTGATAACGCAATTTTTTATTAATGTTAGAATGTTAATAAGACTTAAAGGATCCAAATATAATTTAGATTTTTTACTGGACGAGCAATAATGTCGGTGACTATAATATGCAGCCTTATTTCGGTTGTCGTTTTCGTTTTTTTGTAAGAGATTAAAGAACACTGGTTGTGTGTTACTTTAATCTCTTACAAAAAACGACTTAATCGATTACGACAACGACAACCGGAATAAGGCTGATGGTCAAATTAAATATAATATGTTTAAAATTTTCCTTAAAAATTGTTTTGTTGGAGGTGACCATATTTAAAAATTTTTTTTCTCTGCGTGCATATCGTATGTTAAAAATTAGCCTAATACCCTATAAAATTCCGTGCCCAAATACAAAAAACTCTCATACATCGGCAGCTTAGCTCCAAAACAAGCTAAGTCGAAAAAGTCGAAATACGATATTCAGTAAGTCATTTTTTGTGCATAACTTTGGATTGGATAATCCGAATAACGCCAGAATTTAAGATAACTATACCAAATTATGTGGATCAGTTTTGCCAGGGGAAGAATCAAATAAGTTACGATGCTCCAAGGCGAATTCAACTGCAGGTGGTGTTTGAAATACAACAATCCAAAAACAACATAGGGTTTTTTGCAATTGCAATGTTAGTGCTTATAGCTCAAAATGTCAACCATTCTTAGCAAAACACTAACAAATTAAACAAGTTAGAGTGCTAAATTCGGCTGTGCCGAATCTTTGATACCCTCCACCGACACTTCGAATGTTTTATGAGTAAATCTGTATGATGTCTATTTATTATTATAATCTTTGTAAAAACAGACATCTGCATTAAAATTTGTTGCGGTTTAGACCTACATATATAAAATTATTGACCGACAATCAGAGTCAATTTTAAAAAGCTTGAGTAGAATATCAGTTTAAGCTGAACTTATATGATTTTCAGGAGAACAAATTATATAAAAGCCATGGTAAGCTATGAACCAATCATCCCGAATTCTGCAGAACGATTTGTGGTATTAAAAAACATAAATTTCAATACAGTGGTGCAATTAGTTTAAGCGTTTGCAGTGAATTTCAGAAGGCTGCTAAAATGGAATCTAAGGTAAATTATGAACCGTATATCACAAAGTTGCATAACATTTTTTCTGGCCATATGAAGCTAAACTGGAAGAAAGTTTACCGCGTATTTAATTATTTTACCAGAGTGGGCTTTAAATGAGGCCTATGGCAAGTTGTGCACCGATCTTCACCAAATTTCACAGTATAATATCTAGTTCTATAAAACTGTGATGTACCAAATTTTGTTATGATAGCATTATTTCTTACGTTTTTAGGCGTACTAAGCTGTGTTCCGGAAGTAAGGTTTATATGGGGCCTAGGCTAAATTATGAACTGATCTTCACGAAATTTCACGGTCTTATTTCTAGTCCTATAAAACTTTTATGTTCCAAATTTTGTTATGATAGCATTATTTTTTACGGATGTAGGCGTGCTAAACTGTTTTCCGGAAGTAGGGTTTATATGGGGCCTAGGGTAAATTATGAACCAATCTTCACGAAATTTTACAGCGTGATTTCCAGTTGAATAAGACGAATTCTTGCAAAATCGTATGTCATTCTGTGCATTATTCCACCATTTATGTAAGTTTTTGTAACAAAATTATCAATTTTTTGTAGGTGGTGGTTCCACATTTTGATTCATAGCTGTGATCTTACTAAAAGAATTTTGTTGAATTTCAATCCCAAACTGCTTAGGATAACTAAAAGCAATTTGACACCCAGTTTGTTTAGTTCTTTTGAGTTTTTCGAAAGTGAGCGTGTTTTCAACAGACGGACAGACAGACGGACACGGCTAAATCGACTTAGAATTACTCAAGGACCCAGAATATGTATACTTTATGGGGTCTGAGATGAATAATAAAAAAGTTTCACACGGAATGACAAACTTAATATACCCTCTTCACAACTAATAGTGGTGGAGGGTATAAAAAATAAGCTCAAACTGTCAAAATCAAATGCAGTTTCGACACCACCTGCAGTTAATTAGCATTGCGCTGCTCTTTCAAAAAAGTTATGTTCTACGTCAAAAGTTACATTTTCAAATATTAATTGAAGACATTTTTGTAATTCAGAAACAGGACTATTACAAAAAAGCTTTATAAAATACATAACTGAAATTAAGCTCATTAAATTAATTCGAAAAATAAAAAGTGTTGGACAAAATAAATATTTTTATTTCATATTTCAGTGATAACAAAAAATGGCAAGTTCATTAAATTAACAAAAACATAACTTAGAATAAAATAGACAAACGTTTAAAAATGTAAATAGCATAACAATTATTGCAAACAAAAAAATAGTTCATAAATATGTAATATGTATTTTTAAATAAGAACATAATATCTGTGCCCATTTGACAAAACATCTTAAGTCAAATGTACAACGTTGAAAAAAATTTCGTTAATCATACGAATTTTCATTCAAACAACATTTTGGTTTACGTTTTTAAAATTTGTATTTTAAACAAAATTTTTGTATAATTTCAGTTTATTTTATTATTGATTCAAAATTATTTTTTTACCGAGTTTTTTTATTAAACTTTTTTGCTATTTTATATCGACTTAAGATGTTTTGTCAAAATGCCGCTAATATGTATTTATTAAAAAAAATTGACTGTGAGATAATTTTATATGTTATTTCAATTTCAGGAGACCTTATAAAATAATCTGCTAGAAAAATAATTTGGTTTAAATGTTAACGATTTAAGCGATCCTTTTCTTTTTTTGATAAAACTTGACTTGGAAAAAATTAGTTCACTTATCGTAGATGTTGGAGAAATCGAAAGCAGTCCATAATACAGAATATCTACTTTCTCAATTCTTTTCCTGGTTTTCTCTTAACATATAAAATTTTTCATTATGCCATTAGAGTCCTGTCTTAATATTTTTAAATTTTTAACACTTCTAATCGTTGTGTTTAAACAGAATTAACTGTTAAAAGATTGCTTGTGTTACTATCCAGAGTTTCTTTTGTTGTCAGGTCATCATCTTACTCAAGCGCAGTACGGAACATTTTGAATTTTGATTTCTACATACTGTATTTTATGAATGTATTGCTAGAAGGATGTATGTATATTAGGGTGGCCGTTATTTTTTTTCGTATTTTCACTTGGCAAACCCCTTAGAATGATTCCAAATTAGAAAAAAATATATATATACAATTTTAGATCGTTTGCATAGTTATTAGCCGTGCCTTGAGCCCACAAAGTTTGCTAAAATGCTATTTTTCTCACTATGGGTCGCTTTAATTGTTGATAACTTCCGTAATATTTATTTTAGAGAAAAACGTTATTTACAAATATTCTAGGGCTATATCTTATGAACAATGTTGCTCTGTATTAGTTTTCTTTAACATGAATATTTTATCCAGAAAAAACCAAATTAAAAAATAACACCCAAATTTTCACATATCTTCGCATTCTTTGGTGATTACACTACGTGACACATTTTCAACAAAGTCGTGACCAAATGATTCTGACAGCTAGCTTATCTTTATGTAAAACTTTCCCCCTGAATCCGAATATAAAGTCAGAATTGTCAAAAGTATAACAGTTTTTGAGATATTCCAAAATAACCGTTATTTGTGTTTTTAAAAAAGATGATGTGACTGAAATGCAAATATCTTCAACAATTTTGAACGGACTATGTATTTCTTTCTTTTTGTTGAGAGGTTATAAAATTTATTAAATAACCATGGGTCGTTTGAAGAGATGAGTCATTAAATGGCAGAGTTATAGTGGACAAAACTTCAAACTTCATTATAAATTTTATGATTTTGTTCAATTGTGCTCTTTTAAAAAACCTAATGTCTTATTGCATGCGACATTAGATTATTTAATATGAACAATTTGCGCCCAACAAGACAAAGATTGGTACAAAAATGACAAAGCTAAATTTAGTAAATGTACCCACATAGAAATTCAATAGCTTTAAGCTATTTTTAATATTTATTTTTACTACAAAATTTAACTTTGTATATTTGAGGCTATCAGCGCAGAAGTGGTGTAACCCCAGACTACTTATTTTGAGATAATGAGGAGTTTATAGTACTTGGTTGTAACGGTCGATAGCCTCATTTATTTGTTGTGTTTTGATACAAATCGAAAGGTGGGTTAATTCAATTAATCTTCTGTAACTATGTAATTTTTGCACCGATCTGGATCCTATTGGGCACAAAATGTTCGTATTGAAAAAGGCTAATGTCGTAAGTTATAAAACTTAAAACAGTTGTATTTTTTGGTTTAAAAACAATAACTTGAAAAGAGCAACATTTAACAAAATCATAAAATTTATAATGAAGTTGTGTCCACTATATTCATATTCGGATTTAGGGGATAGTTTTACATAAATATTAGCTGTCAGAATCATTTGGTCACGACTTTGTTGAAAATATGTCACGTAGTGTAATCTCCAGGCAAAGAATGCGAAGATATGTGAAAATTTCGGTGTTATTTTTTAATTTGGTTTTTTCTGGATAAAATATTCATTTTTAAGAAAACTAATACAGTGCCCATGTTCTGTAACTCTCGCGTCGAGAAAGTTTTCGATTGAAATGTGTGAAATGAAACAAAAACGACAAAATTTGAACACTAAAAAACAATTAAAAATGCAAAATGCTAAGAATAATAATAATAATAATATTTTGTTCTTGGCACATTTTTCATTGTTTTATTATTTTGCTTTTAACATTTTTATAAAATATACAAATGTCTTCAAAACTCGTTTGCAAACAACAAACATTAAAGTCGCTCTTTACACAATTTGGCATAGCCGACGGTTGTGTTTTCGCCGCCGTCGTTGAAAAATTGTCAATTTAAGTAAATTTTGGTCGCCGTCAACAATATGTGTTACTGGCGTTCTGAACATCTGCAATGTCACATCGGCTTGGAGTGCAATTTTATGACATTTATAACGTAACGACGTAATCTCTTTTGATAGTTTTCGACATGAGTTACAGACACACATTTTTCTCACTTTTCGAGAAACGATGAAATATTTTGTTTCACATCTTTTCGATGCAAGAAGTTCTCACTAAAGTTACAGACCATGGGTACATAGCAACATTGTTCATAAGTTATAGCCCTAGAATATTTGTAAATAAGGTTTTTCTCTAAAATAAATATTACGGAAGTTATCAACAATTAAAGCGACCCATAGTGAGAAAAATAGCATTTTAGCAAACTTTGTGGGCTCAAGGCACGGCTAATAACAATGCAAACGATCTAAAATTTTTTATATATATTTTTTTTCTAATTTGGAATCATTCTAAGGGGTTTGCCAAGTGAATATACGAAAAAAATAATTGCCCATATAACTTGCGGTCACACATAGGTATATTCTATAAAAAAAATATTTTCTAAACACATACCTTTTGTATATGAGACGAAAACACAAAAAATGTGTTATTATACTACAAAAAGCTAAAAATTTTGTTACATCGGTTAATCGACTGAAATTAACTGGTTTAATCGTTAATCGAAAATAGCCAATTTTAAATTAACCGATCAGTTAATCGAGTTATAATTAATCGGTTAACCGATTAACGGTTAACCGAATGAATACCCTAGTTCATATTCAAACCCTTATTTTGCTCCAAATACTGATATTTTATTTGTATTTTTTTTACAATGTTTACAAATTGTTAATTAAACAATACTTTTTTTTTTTAAATTGGTTAGCATGGAAATTTAATAAGTTTTGTAATATTGATAAGATTTGTTTAAAAAAATTTGACAATCGGCTAATATGGAATAACTGAAAGCGGGTATTGTGGAACCTTTTCCACCAATAGACATGAAGGCTGAGAAATAATTTTAAATGGAATATTGTTTTTTACACAACAAGTTGTGCCAAGAAGGAAGTCTTATGTTTTTAACATAGAGTCTTCACCTGCAACATAGTCTTCACCTGCCAATTTGTTGTCATAATAAACGTCAAACTTCATATAAAAAAACGCTGACAAAAATTGTAAAGTTTTTTTTATATGGACTTTGACGTTTGGTATGACAAAAAATTGTCAGGTGAAGACGCTATGTTATGAATTCAAATAAAAAAATTATATGCATTACACCAATACCCCGGTTTGCGTCGCTAATTGGGACCAAAACAAATCGACGCAAACCGAAGCACGATTTTCTATACATTTGTATTGATTTTCATTTAATTGATTCCGAGATTCATAACTTTAGCTGAAAAAATTATTTTTGATTTGATAGACTTTATAAAGGATCATTTTATTTTAGATCTTCAAAAAGAGTAAAAGCTTTCTTTTGAATAAACATTTGTTGTAAAGGCATTCATCGCTAATTTTTATCTTTTTTTATCTTTAATCCAAGTAGTAAGAAGTGGTTCCATTTTTTTTTTCATTAAAAGACTTCTCATTTTTGTAACCTGTTTATGTTCTTGTTTCAACAAATTTCTTAATTTTAACAGCGTCACTGGAACAGCAAATGGATTTTATTGTAGAAGGGGCTAGTTCAAGGTTTCTTTCAATATCAACAGCCTTTTTCACTGATTTTTGTTCTAGGCTTATTTGCTTTTTTTGACTCGTTGCTGCAAAATATTTAAATTTAACTTTACTTCAGCAAATGTAATTTGAAACCAGTTGCAATCGCAGACAACCTTCATATACATATTTGAATTAGACTTAAACGGGAAATCCCCTTTTTCTGTAGCTTTGTACAAACCTTTTTATATGTATTAACGACGCAAATCGAATCACTAGCGACGCAACTTCGAAGCCATCCGACTCACTGAAATTTTAAAAAGACGCAACTTCGAAAACGACGCAAGCCGATGCGACGTAAACCGGGGTATTGGTGTATATGAAATTGAATTTGTTTTGTTATTACTATTTTGTTTCTGGTAATATGTAATAGTTTTCCATATTACCCACCAGAGGAGTTCCACTTTACCGACCAATTTTTCAAATCACTGAACAATCGATTTAGAAACACATTCCAACTAGTCCGATAAAGAGTTTGCTTATACTTTTTTAAAAATTGCCAAAACACAATACCGGAAGTTACTCCACCTTATTTTATATTTTAGGTGGCCATATATAAATTACATAACGTTGTTTGGTCTTATATGACCTTTCTTTTTATAATTATTTTTAATTGTTTTAAGCTTGAGGTCTTTTTATTGATAAAATATTATATTTATTTATTCTATCGATATTTCGTTAACCTTTGGTTAGCATCGCCAGGAAATTAAATTTACAAAATTTTATATGAACAACAAAAAATAAAGGGGTTAACTCAATCGAGATGCCAGATTTTTTGCTTTAATACTTCGTACCGTTCTCAGATGTAACGTGTAAAATATTAGCAAAATCCGACGGAATTTTTTTAACTGAATATGGTGAACCGTTTTCAAGTTATGCCAATATAAAAAAGTCGAGCTAAGAATGGAGAAATGGAAATGGAAATTTTATTTGAAATCAACGACCTCAAATAAGTAAAAATTTTTAAATAAAGTTGCATGTAACTTATAAGATTTTCTAAACATTTCGGTACCGATTGAAAAAAATTTATAGTTAACAACATTGAACTAATCATAATAACTCCTTTCTGTTAATCCTATTTCCCTATTTTTAATAAATACAAAATACTCTTATTTACAAAAAAACGTATTTAATTAAAAAAATACGTTAAAACTTCAACAATGATCATTTAAGACTTTAGGATTCTTATAAATGTATATTTTTCTATTTCAGTGTAACAGAAGTCAATATTACAAAACAGTATGATGAATGGCCACTTGCAACAGTTACAACTTAGCACTACTATACCCCTCACGTGTTATACTGAGATTATCCCTTTATCTCCTTTGGGTAATAAATCACATAATGGTCGCTTTATTAATTGCATGTAGTAAGATTTTATTTTTAAAATATTCTTAGAAAAATGAATTCGTAACTACTATTTAAGAACTACTAACTATTACTACCACTATTATTACTCATTTAAAAAAATATTACTAAAAATACCAAGAGAAATTAAGAACTATTAAAAAAAAATTTGTGTTAGAGCTGCCATCTGTATCTTGTTTATAATGTTTCTTATTACAAAATAAGGCCCAACACTATTTTGGATCTCCAATAAATATATTTTATAAACGATAAATTCTATTGATCATTAAATATCGAAATTTAAATATTTCATTATTATATTTTAAAGCATTTGCTACAGTTGTATATACCAAAAATAATTTTAAATATATCGAGAGCACTGAGGACGTTTAAATGTCGTCACAAAATGCACGGCCGATATCTGGACTATAAATCCAATTATTATGAATAAAAAAACCCCCAGGTGTTTTCTTCCTTTTCTAATTTTTCCAATTTAATTTAAATATGAAAAATGGAAGAAGGGAAACAACTACCGATTAATTGTTATTCATAATCGGGTTAATAGTTTTTGTGCAAATTTACATTTAGTTAATAGATTTCTCTGTAGTATTTGCAATCATGTCTTAAAATTAGCAAAAGCAATTTTAATGATCAGGGGGCAAATTACGTCATTCGATATCGATCGAAATTTCCATTTAACTTGTATTGCAATTTCAATCGATATCGAACGCCGTAATTTGCCCCAGAGTTCATCGTTTTAAAATATATTTTTTCCTGCAACTGTGTATTATAAATGAAATATCTGTGTACAAATCTGTAGGAAAATCATTTAGGAAGTTAAATTTGAAAACAAACCTTTTAAAAAAATGTTTAAAAAACCATTAAGCGAATTGAAAATGCTGTAGGTCTCATCTATAGTCTGGGCTCACACTATGAAAGTTTTCTGTCAGAAGAGTGAATTTATTGGTGAGAGGGGTGAGAATAACAGCATATTCTCTTCCTCCCTCACCAATAAACTCAGACTTTCTGAAAGAAACCTTTCATAGTGTGAAGCCAGACATAAATAGCTTTTAGTTGAAATAGTTTTAAATACTCTTACATTAACAACAAAACAGATTTTCTATCTCAATGTGAATGAATTGCAGTACATACTGTTAGATAAGTAATTTACCTATTTTTCTCTGTCTTTAAATGTATGTAATATTCAAATTAATGAATTAATAATGTTATTATTGCATCCTAATACGAAATAATTATAAAATCTTACCGATAAACAAAATTCAGTAACCCTCCATGTCTAGATATTTTACAAAAAAAAAGTTTTTTAGGAACAAAAGAATACAAATTAAAAAAAAAGTTGTAGATTATAAAAATTAAATTGCTCAGTAATCAAACATCGGAAATAATTTACGAAAAATATTTTCGTTTATTATATATTTTAATACAACATGAAAAAAAGAAAACATATTTGTTACTATTGTATTTATTATTGAAACCCATCATAGTTTTCGAAGGTACTAAAATGTTGATTAAATAAATTTACTATATTGATTTAATCTAAAAGCTCTCTGTATGTTTCTTATTGAGATTATTTGTTATTTAAGATTAACCACCAAACCCATAAACCAGTTAATTTTGTGATTTATAATTATGTAAGTTATTATTTTTACTATTGTGAATGATTAAATTCATTTTTCAACATTTTAATTTGTAATATTTTTGTATACAAAACTAAAATAGAATTTATTTTTAATATATTTTTTAATTTAGCTAAATATTGTAATATAAAAAAAATCAAAACAAAAATGATCGATGTTTAAAATATACAAAAAAAAAATTTTAATACTTTTCTAATTGTGTTTTAAAACAGGTTTGTATACTAAACAGGCAAATTATGATTTTTTTTTAGACTTCGGCTTATAAATGAGGCTATTTTTTTAAAGGCGTCGATTGCCTCAAAAAGCCAACAAAGCTACGCGAAAATTGCAAAAATTCGGAAAAGTTTGCAAAAATAGCGAAAATTCGCGAAAATTTTTAATATTTGAAACAATCCATAAAACTGATTTAAAGTGCCTAAAACATAACATAAGGAATGGAAAAACGCTGCTAACAGCGTCGTGATAGCAAAGTCTTATATTTATTAAGAACTCCATTTTGAATTTTGACGATGTGAATGGCTGTTTTCCTAACCCTACGTTTCCACATGCAAGTAATGTATACGTATTACACTGTGCAACAAAAAAAAAAAAAAAAAAAAACAGCCTCAACACTTGCAACTCGAAATGAAAGTACACTACTAGCAGAGCAAATCTGCCAAAGTGTTTTGAAAAGTTAGCTCGGGCTCCCGAAATATGGGCCCCTAAAGTGTTTGAATTTTTTGAAAAGGCGTTTGGAATAAGTTAAAAAAAGTCTACTAAGACCCGTTTTCACAACTTGCCGATAGCTAAAAGTAGACTTTAACCGGCCTTATAAAAAGTGTTTCATTATTAAAAGTTTACTTTAATTTAAAGTGAACGATAAAGTAAATAAATGTCATCTTACCTGAAAGGTAAAAGTAAAGTTGTAATAATAAAAAACTTTTTATACGGCCAATAACATCCTACACTCATAAAATTATTACAGTAACTGATTGTTGGTTGTTAAATTCGTTTTCCGTACTGTTAAAATTGAATAAATATATAGTTATTTTACGAATATTTCTATTTTTTAACATTTATGTTTGTTATTCAAAAAACAAACTACCAAAAAATAATGTTTTTCCGTATTTATTTTGTTATGTGGTTTGATATTTGTCGGTTAAAATATAATTTTCAAAAGTAAAAACTATTAAATTTTAACGAATATGCTGTTCAATAAATAAAAAAATTAAAAATGAATGTAACAATCATTTGTTTTAAATGAAATGTAAATGATCCGTTTTCTAAATGAATTTTAATTTGTTTAAAATGAATTTTCGTTCGAAATTAACTACATAATATTTTGAGTGTACCTTTAGCTATCCGTAAGTTGTGAAAACGGGCCTAAATGTACTTCTGAGCTAAAAAATATAGTCGTATGGCAATTCTTTTCTTAGAAGTTATTAACCCTCTAACTCTCATTTAAGGGGTCATTTATGTCCTTTTTCCGAATTCTTAGACAAAAGTATACTAAAACGCCACTTTTAAGGGTTAAAATGTTCTTTAAATATTTTCTGCATCAAATTTCACTAGGGGTCTTCTAAGACCAAAACGAATTCTCAAAAAAAAATATACTAAATGTACTTCTGACCTGAAAGACTATTTCAGATGTCTTGAGTAGAATTGTATGGCGATTCCATTCATAGAATATATTAACCCTCTAATACTCATTTTAAGGGGTAATTTTTGTTCTTTTTTAACTTCTACACTAAAACGGTACGTTACAGGGTTAAAATGTTCTACGAACATTTTTTGCATCAAATTTTACTAGGGGTCTTCTAAGACCAAAAAATCGTGCAATGTATGTTAAACGGGGTTTCGAAAAATTAAAAAAATTCAAGGCCCGGAATTTCGAAAACCCGTTTAACATACATTGCACGATTTTTTGGTCTTAGAAGACCCCTAGTAAAATTTGATGCAAAAAATATTCGTAGAACATTTTAATCTCTAACGTACCGTTTTAGTATAGAAGTTAAAAAAAGACAAAAATTACCCCTTAAAATTAGTATTAGAGGGGTAATATATTCTATGAAAAGAATCGCCATACAATTCTACTCAAGACATCTGAAATAGTCTTTCAGGTCAGAAGTACATTAAGTATATTTTTTTGACTTGTACCAAACGCCTTTTCAAGAAATTCAAAAATTTCAATGCCCGAAATTTTGAGAATTCTTTTAAGATACATTGCACGAACTTTTGGTCTTAGAAGACCCCTAGTGAAATTTGATACATTTTAACCCTTCAAAGTGGCATTTTAGTATACTTTTGTGTATTTTTTTTGTGTATTGGGAAAAAGAACATAAATGACCCCTTAAAATGAGAATTAGAAAGTTAATAAATTCTAAGAGAAGATTCGCCATAAGATTCTACTGAATACGTCTGAAATTATTTTTTAGCTCAGAAGCTCATTTAGTAAATTTTTTTTGACTTATACCCAGGCGCGGATTCAGGGGGGGGGGTTAATTTCGATTACACAAGAATTCCCAATAATAATAATATTTTTTTTATTGTACAACATTTTTGGATATCCCAGCAAGGTTTTTTTTGTTTTTTTTTATGGAATCTCTAAAGAAATTTTCATTAAGTATTTTTTTTTATTTTTTTATTGAATCTCCAACGAATTTCAATAAGTATCCATATCTTAATCCTAATAGTTATTTATTAGATACTTCCAAAGAAACATCTAGTTTACCGTATTCAAATACACATTATTCTACATTCAATCCCAGCAGATGCCATATACATTAGGGTGGTCGTTAACTGTATGGATAAAATTATTTTCCTATTTTTCCATGCTCTAACCCCCCAATTCGGTGGGTATTGTTAAAAAACCAACTCAAAAAAATTTTTAGGACGATCGGCGAAGGCTAAGTCGTCCCTCAAGCCCGCCAAAGTTTGAGAAAAATCGTAAAGTCCGAATTGTATGACTTATATTTAGGAAAATATTAGTTTTACATAAAAATCGTTTTCTAAGAAGTTGTTGTTAGTAAAGTTTCCAACAACTTTTGCCTTAACAAGTTTTCTCTAAAACTCATATTGAACAAAACCTAATTAAAATAAAAAGTAAACAGCAGCATTGATGCGAATTGTTTCTTTAGAACTGTTTTTTCTTACACACGTCAATTCAGCTTTAATATTTGTGTTTGTGTGCGTTTGCTTAAAAAAAAAAATAGTCAAACGCATATCATTTGTTTCTAACGTACCACGGTTGATAAAGTTGGTGCAATTGTACTTTTTTGATACAATTCAAAGCCAAAAAGTACGGTGGTGCCCTAGGATGGCCGTTAAAATCAAAAGTTGGATTTATTTAGGTCTCACTAGCCAATTTGGTGGGTATTGATAAAAAAACAACTCAAAAATTTTAAGGACGATCGGCGAAGGTAAGCCGTCCCTCAAGCCCACCAAAGTTTAAGAAAAATTATAATTTACATGAAATCTGACTTTTATGTTTAATAACTTAAAAAATATTAATTTTGTAGAAAATTTGTTCACAAGTTTTTCTTTATCTCTTATTAAACAAAATAAAATAATTAGTATTGTGGTTATTTTGTTGAACTATTTATGGTTTTTAATCCAAATTTTTTAATATTTTTAATTAGGCTTAAGTTCATGAAATTTAATTTTCATTAAATTATTTTTATGAAGAAAGGAATTTTACAACATGAAAATTAATTAAAATTGTTATTGATATTCTTTCATTCTTGACGTGGCTCGGGCTCGAACCCTGGCCGGCAGGTTACCATGACATGTTTCGATCGCAACCACTCGATCTCCTCAGATGGATTTGCCGTCTTACACTCGCAGCCATCGACGACTGCTGACGTCAATAGTCAAACATCAATCCTTAAACCAAATTGTATTTAAACATTTGGTAGATCGAAATTTGCTTTCCTGAATTATTATCCATTTTAATTGATTTTACATGTTTTTTCCTTACTTCTGTTTTTTCGTACTTTTGTCAAGAATTTTTCTTGAAGTCCAAGTACATTTTTTTGTTTTTTTCATTTTTCAATACTAATTATTGTTAAAGCTAAGGCACGACCTCTATGTGTACATTTGTCCTTCAAGTTGTGCTGAAAAAGGTTAACAGAAAAGAGAAAGACAAAATGAAAAAAACAAAAAAATGTACTTGGACTTCAAGAAAAATTCTTGACAAAAGTACGAAAAAACAGAAGTGAGGAAAAAACATGTAAAATCAATTAAAATGGATAATCATTCAGGAAAGCAAATTTCGATCTACCAAATGTTTAAATACAATTTGGTTTAAGGATTGATGTTTGACTATTGACGTCAGCAGTCGTCGATGGCTGCGAGTGTAAGACGGCAAATCCATCTGAGGAGATCGAGTGGTTGCGATCGAAACATGTCATGGTAACCTGCCGGCCAGGGTTCGAGCCCGAGCCACGTCAAGAATGAAAGATTATCAATAACAATTTTAATTAATTTTCATGTTGTAAAATTCCTTTCTTCATAAAAATAATTTAATGATAATTAAATTTCATGAACTTAAGCCTAATTAAAAATATTAAAAAAAAAAAAAAACAAAATAAACTTAAAATATCGAATAAGCCACTAAAGAATCTAATTTTTAATTCATTAAAGAAACGCATTTTCTATGAATTAGTTTTGTTGAAAAACATTTTTATTATTTATTTAAAAAAAAAAACCGACCAGCAGGGCACCTGGCGTTTTACCCTAATTTGGGTACGCTGAATTCAGTCGTGCTAACCGTTTTTTAGGTTAGCTCTTGTTTTCAAAATTTCGAAAACGGAGGAGGTTGCAGAGCGTAACTCAAAAACGGTTTAGTTTATAAAATAAACTAAGAAAAAACGAAATTCCACAATAATATCACCTTTAACAATTGTTATAGGTTTTTCTAATATGCGTAGTCGTTTTAGAAACCAAATTTTTTTTTGGCAACGGGGATAAAACAGATTATGTGAGGTTGGACATACATTTGACCCAACTAAGGGCAATCTTGGCGCTGCAGTGGCCAAATTTAAGAATTATATAAAACCGGCATATTTGTATGGGAGCCCCCCTAAAGGGTGGTGATATAAGGCAATTATGTTTTAAGAAAATTTTAAGCACAAAAAACTATTGAAGGTCCGTCATATATTTAATCCCCCATGGGGCGATTCCTTGGCAGTTCTGGGGCTTTTTCTTTAATATATTTCTAGTCTGTGTTGACAATTTTATATGAGAGCCCCCTTAAAGAATAAAGAAAGCGTGCAGGTATGTTACAGGGATGATAAATGAAAACACCAATATCGTACCTACGAACTTCTAAAATCGTACTTTTTCGACCACAATAGTAATAAAAAATTTTTTTTTATAGAAGAAAAAGACTTTTGTTTCGGTTACACTTGAAACCATTGGTACATACGGTCTATTTCGTTCCTTTGTTTTTATAATATTTTGGCATGAAGTCTTATATGCTGCCGCTGATACTTGATTTAGAATGTGGCATATGCAATCGTCCAATGATCAAGTGCAAAAATCTATTCACAATAGCGAAGTTTAGTGTTTTTTGCAAATGGTCTTGCAAAGAGCAAATGCAAAATATCATAGCTGTTTTGTTAAATCCAACAACAAAATACACAGAGTTTCTTTAAGATTTCATAAAAACGCTACGAAATTTTACATTTGCACTTTGGCAAAACCATTTGCACCAAACACTGAAATCCGTTTATATTCATTGGATAGTAAAAACGAGTTGCAATTTTATATCAATTATAAATATTTAGGTTTGAAATATTTGGAAATAGTACCAAATGAGTCACGGGGGTACCACCGTACTTTTTAGCTTTGAATTGTATCAAAAAAATACAATTGCACCAACTTTATCAACCGTGGTACGTTAGAAACAAATGATATGCGTTTGACTATTTTTTTAAGCAAACGCACACAAACACAAATATTAAAGCTGAATTGACGTGTGTAAGAAAAAACAGTTCTAAAGAAAAAATTCGCATCAATGCTGTTGTTTACTTTTTATTTTAATTAGGTTTTGTTCAATATGAGTTTTAGAGAAAACTTGTTAAGGCAAAAGTTGTTGGAAACTTTACTAACAACAACTTCTTAGAAAACGATTTTTATGTAAAATTAATATTTTCCTAAATATAAGTCATACAAGTCGGACTTTACGATTTTTCTCAAAATTTGGCGGGCTTGCCAGATTTCCTTATCTTTAAGATATTTCAAAATACAACAAAAAGCTGTTGGTAAGAATTTTTTGGCTTTGTTGTAAACGCATTTGAAGAGGCTTCAAAAGATATTGATGACGTTGATGTGTCAATTGATGCGAAGGCACTATCATAAATAGTTCTCAAAGCTTTGACAAATGTTGGTCCTGACCTAAAAAATTGTGTAGGAGATGGAACAGATGGGTGTCCCCTGATGTCAGCAGAAAATGGAGCTGTTAAAATTTTCTGGAAAAGCGACAAATGCGAAACAAACGCCTTGCTATTCCCATAAATCGAGCAACTCGATTTCTAAAAGCATTAAAGTGCCATTAATACAAAAAGTTGTATCATTTGTTAAAGAAACGACAAAATTTTTAAAATATAATCATCCCAAGCAAAAACCGTTTTAGAAAAGTATTTGGAAGCCAAACTCTTTTCATCATGCGTCTTTGCAACAAGTGTACATCATATAGTAGAAGCTTTGGAAAAAATATCTGAGTGAAAAGTTAGTATCTCTACCTTTATATTAAGGAACTCACTTAGTACTTTTAAATTTATTTGCGGAATATACATATTAAGTGTGATATCTATTGTTACACAGCCACTTAGTATCATTTAACAAAAGCAAGATATAGATCTTCAAAAAGGATCATGCCTTATCAAGATTTTAAACATGTGCCTTGAAAAAAAAAAAAATAAAGCCGAAGAACAATTTAAAGCGATTTTGGAAAAAGTTATAGTTATTTGCGTTCAAATTGAGGTTCCTATCGAAAAGACAAGATTTTAACGAAATAAACACATCCAAAATGTTGAAGATTACTTCCGAGTTGTAGGTTACATTCCTCTAATTGAATTTATTTTAGAAGATCTCATAACAACTTTCCCAATAGATATCCCAAATGTATTGAACATACCTAAACTTCTACCTCAAAGTGCAATCAAGTCATATACAGATACAAAACTGCTGATGAGCTGATTATATTTGACAAAAAAGAGATAAACACCTACTAAGATCTAAACTTGAGCCTGATCTATCAGATAACGTTGTATATGCTTTAATAAACTGTGATGAAGATATCTACCCAAATCTAAGAAAAATATTTCAAATTTTCGTTTCAATGCTCGTCATTTCCTTCCCTTCGTCGAATAAAAACATGGCTCAGATCAACAAAGACAGAATATAGACAGTACTATCTAAATTTGCCTCACAAGGAAATCATAAATTGCTTATTTAAAAAGATTAATGTATATTTAACTGATCTTATATTTTATTTAACAGTTTTGTGGAGGTTTTTTAATTAGGGTGATGACTTTTTTTGGACAAAATTTCTTTATCTTACCACGCGATGTGCAATTTAGTATTTGGGCAAAAAAGTTTCCGCACCAAATGCAATTTCTAAAGCTCCTCAAAAAAAATTTTTTTTTTATATTTACATACACATTATATATGGTACATTTATTGTTTATATATGCTATATATTTTAGCCCCTATATTCATAAATGATTATAAAATTTAATAAACGTTTATTAAGGAAAATTTTCATAGAAAACTTGGTTTTCAAGCCTTTATTAAATTTAAAATATTTTTATGAATACAGGCATAAATACATAAAATAAGCAACTGTATAACAAAAATGTAAAGCTATTTTTTGGGTTTAATGAAATAAATTTTAAGTTTAAAGTGCGAGTTGATTTACATAATGGTAAAATATCTTGTGCAATTTTAATAGCTCGTTCCGCGCACATATTACTACGCTGCTGAAAATTATCACTGTTTCATATATCCGCCAAACAACTCATCTGTCACAACATCTATCATTTGCCAGTAAGATTTAGTTTATTAAAAAAACCGCGAAATAGAGTTGCGATTTTTTTTGCGCCCTTCTTCCGTACAAATGGTACAAATTATTAGAAAATACTCAAAATTTTGTTATTAAATGTTAATTTTGTATAGTAAGGAGAAAAATTTAAATTCAAAACTTTATCGCGTTTGGTGCGGAAACTTTCTTCACGGTCGCGAAAAAGTAATACATAATTTCTTAATATTTTTTCATGCGATGAAGAATTTGATATTCGCAAAAATTGCAAAAAGTACTTACCCTAATACATATATTGTTCTTAATAAACTTTTAAAAACAAGTTTTTTACTTTTTTGTATCAAACAAAATCCCCCCCCCCCTAAGGATCAAGCTGGATCCGCGCCTGCTTATACCAAACGCCTTTTCAAAAACTTTAGGGGCCCATATTTCGGGAGCCCGAGCTAACTTTTCAAAACCCTTTGTCAGATTTGCTCTACTAGTAGTCTACTTTCATTTTGCGTTGCAAGTGTTGAAGCTGGCGGCGATGACCCGAATTTTGTTGCACAGTGTTATCAACGAAAAATCGAGGAAACAGCTGATTGGATGAGAGTACAAAAATTGTGTGAATGCTTGTGAAAAAGTGTGAGTGTATTGAGTTTTTCGAACTAGCACTTGCATGTGGATATGGGGGGTAAACGTATGTTCATAATCACCCCTATCGTGAACAACAAGTGGAATTTTTGTTCCCATCAGTGTTGCCAAAACTTGGTGACCAAAAATGGCTAAATTTACGGAAAAAATGGCTAAAAATGGCTAAAAGCTTTTTTAAAATTCAATAACAAAACAGAAATAATTCATTTAAAGTTGTTTACGATAAAATTGTGAGTTAAGATCAATTTGTTTAATAAGAATAAACGTTAATTAATAATAAAATAAATTAATATTAAAAATTAAATTATTGAAAAATTCGATGTCGTTATTGTTCATCTCATAGGAATCACTCATTAGTTTCAAATAATCATAAGCTTTAAATAATTTGAAGGTAAATCATAATCAGGACAACATTTACCCAACCTTTTAAGTCCAGATCTACAATAAAAAACAAGTAAGAAAGTATAGTCGGTTAAACCCGCTTTATGATACTCTACACCACATTAGAACCTTTATACCAAATTTTATCAAATAATCTCTAAATTGCGACCTGTACTTTGGCAAAATGTTTACATAGACAGCCGGCCAACCGGACAAATATCGTTAAATTGACTCAGAAAGTGATTTTGAGTCTCTCGGTATGCGTAAAGGTGGACTTAGGACCAATATTTCAAGGTGTTACAAACATCAGCACAAATGCACTCCACTATTGTGGCGTGGGTATAAATATATTATTGTTATGGTAAAAATATTTACCTAATTGAGAAAATCGAATTTACGGTTACTAAATGTTACCAAATCTAGCCACTAAATGGCTAAATTGGCAACACTGGTTCCCATGAAATTTTCATTCCCCTCGAAGGGGAAAAAGCAGTCGTGAATCTCGTCTGAAAAATTTCACGCTTTCAGTTTCAGTGAATGTAAAAAAAGAAGAATTTTTGTTCAAAAATATACACGTACATACATATTTTAAAGAAAAGTTAAAATAATAAAGCAAAATATTTAGTATTGGAGGGATAGTTTGATTACAACGTTTGTTTTTTGGATTTTTTTTAAATTTTATGTAGTAAAATATTTTCAGAAATTCTGCCACCACGTCTTTTAAAAGCTTCACAAATCCGCAGGCAATTGACCTGCTGTTTTACATTTTGTTGACCAATATATCGGTTTGTTCCTTATTAACGGATATAGCCCTTAAAATTCGATATATAGAAGGAAATACTTACATACATTTTCTGTTCCCTAGCAAAAATAAAGTCGCCGAGTATCGTGCGTTTAAAAACTTTAGCGCGTAAAAAATTGCAAGTTACACAACACGCGTTACAAAAGCCATTTCTGTCAGCTGTTTTTTATTTGTTTACTTATTTGTGCATTAAAAACGTGTTCGAAAGTATATCAAGATTTTATTATTTTTTTTGAATTTATTATTTTTATATAAATATTGAATGTTTTTTAAGCTCTTCAATAAGTTTTTCTTTCATGATTCACCAATTTGTTAAATTATTCTTTTTATTGTTAGCTTTTTCTATGAAAATACACTAGTTTAACTTTTTTTGACAGAAGACGACAGAGCGCGCGCGCACTAACGCGTGGTATGTAGTTCTACCTTTAGGGAAACGTGAAAAAATTACGAGGGAAAAATTATTCACGATAGGGGTGAATGTGTTAATACCAGTGCTGCCACTTTGTGGGTAATAACCCGATTTTATTGATGAGTATATAAAGATATTGTTGATCTTAAAAATTTACAATACATATTTAACCAAAGTCACTGTTTATTAAAAAAAAAAATATTTCCGAAGTTTATAGGAAAAAGTAGGTATTTATACTAAAAAAACTCCTGGAGATATGTTTATAATATTACAAACAGTAATTAATTTTGTGCTTGCTTTAACATTTAAAATGCTTTAGTTGAGAAATATTAAGTGCCCTTACATATCGTCGTTCCGGAGTTATCTTGTCGTATATCACAAAATTTAAATTTAACAGATCTATCGATCTGCGCAATCCTCACGTCTCTATCTCTTATGGCTAATGAGATATTACGAAGCCATTTTGTTGTATATCCACTTTTGCGAAACATTTAATACGTTATAATATCGTATGTAGCATAATTGTGGATATACGACAAAAAACGTATGAAAACTTTCCATTAAAGAAATATTGCATTATCTTGTTGTATGTGAACAAAGTATATAAGGCATGTTACAAAAAGAGACTTTCTTATTAATATTACTGTTATTTTAACATTTTTCGTTTTATATGTAAATATATTTTTCGGTCGAAGTACACAACGGCTATTAATATTGATGGAATTATTGCTATATTGCCTAAATTCACTTTATTGTTAAGCAATTAAAGGTTAAATATTCAGGATGGTCCAACCATAATGCACAATGTTAATTGTGAATAAAAAAAAAAGTTTTTAGAGAATTATCTGAATATTTTTTATTATTATAGAAGGTCTATGACAACTATGTGTGAGACAAAATATCGGCTAAATGCTCGTCGCGGCTTCGGTAGCATACCTCTGTCCTATGGTCCATGTTTTCAATGGCTCTGAGACATTATTGAGGTTCAATGTACTTAATGTCCCTAATGTGTCAAATTATCTAATCCTTTAGCCTTTGAATTGTTCTTGGCTTATTGACGTACACTTTTTATTTTAAATATTACCAAAGAAAGAAGGCCAACGGTTTCAAATCATATGATCGTGACGGCCAATTAACATGGCCATTCTTTTGGAACTACTTATCGTCCAGGTCCATATCCTCCATTTCTGGCAAAAAGAAATCCGTTATCAGCTCGCGATAGCGAACACCATACCTCATTTTCGAAGAAGTAACTCCCGATGATGCCGCCTGGCCATAAACCGCACCAAGCAGGTATGCACAGGAGTTTTCACATTTCCTACAGAGCCGGTTTGCTAAAATTGGCGCACAATTATCCCGATTGTGGACACATTTGATCGATTATGCTGACCAAAAAAATCAGGATGTGCACAAAATGTATTTTTTATTTGACCGCCCATTTTCGTAAAAGGCTTCAGCAAACTTAACGCGCTGCTCAATGCTGCACCTCTCCATGGTTGAATTTGGGTCTGATACCAAGAAATGTCAAATTAAGTTGGATAAAAATTTGACGTTACGGTGTGACTAACAGTTAACATCGTGCATTATGGTAAGACCACCCTTAAGTAATAATAAACCTTAAAATTATTCATACATAAGGAAATTCGATAATATAAAAACCATAAGTATTCAAAGGAACGACAATGAACATTTTGAACCTTCCATAATATGGAAGGTCCATATTATGTGAAAGTAAAAATTATTATTATTTTTTTTATTTAAGTTTTATTAATTTATTTGAGGGTTTTTTTAATATTATTTTGGTTTAATTATTTTGAACTACTATAGTATATATGAGGCGCTCAAAGAAAATAAGTTTTTAAAATATTTGTATTTTTGTTTTTTATTAATCGTAAATAATTATTTATTAGTTGCAATATTTGTTTTAGGTTAATTATTAGGTCTTAATTAACTTAGATAAGGACTGTTTTAAACAGTTAATACAAAAATTAAAGTGGCTTAAGCCATTTTGGAATTCACTGATATATTGATATGAACTGAGGGTTAGGCCATTTTGGCTCCATTTATTAAAACATACAAAATTTCTTCAGATAAATAATAAAAATAATTTTTAGCGTTTTAAATAATACAAATTAATAATAATAATTATTCGTCTTCTTCGTCCTGAATATCGTCTTATGTGGCTCTCGAATTTGTTTTTAAATTATTATATCCAGGATAAGGCGGTTCCAATTCCAAATTTACGAACTTGCTGGAGTTCCACTTTGAAATATCAACTTCTTGAAATAAAATATCTATGTTATTTGATTATTTGTATTGAATTATAAATGACTTCACATTTTATAATCGAAGCCAAAGAATCTTAAGCCATTCAACTTTGAAGTCTTGTTTGCGAAGATTTTTCTGTTTGTCACTTGTTTCTCGATTAAGGATTTGCTTTTAATATCATATGCCGTCATCTTTACCAAGTGAAATCGTTCCTTTTTTTTGGCGTGATGATTACACGATCCCAATCATTAGGCGTAAAAATGTTCTTAAAATATTTTTTTAAATTAAATTTTAATTTTAAACGTAACATGCGTTTTTGGCCACATATTTTTTATTTCTAGGATTCGATTTGGCCTAAGCGGCTTAGGCCATTATAACATCCACATTTTTATGAACTTTGCATAGAGAAAAAACAGTTTTCAGCAGGTAGTATAACCTAGTGTTATACTTTGCAATAGGGGGTTTTTTATTATTTATTTCAAAAGGTTCCGATTAGATCAGCATAGTTAGTTTGATTTTTTTGAAAATGAGGGTTAGGCCGTTTTGGCGCTTAGCGCCTCATATAGCATATATATGTATGTATATGAATCTTATAAGTATGACCAATGTTTTTCTTATTTAAGTAAATAGGATATTATGAGTTTGTGCTGATGTGTGAAACACATACAAATATTTGTAATGCAATAACTTTCTTATAAATATTTTGGTATGTATTGATAAAAAATAACCTGACAAAATTGTTTACTGGTAGGTAAAGCATTGAACGCAGGTCGTATATAAGCCCCCTTCCCCTCCCTTAAATCACTTTAAGACGAAAAAAATCTCAAATAGAACTACATCAAGATAATATTTGGTGTTAAGAATTCTTATATTATTTGTCTTAACGAAATAACATAACTTTGTTTAAAAGGTCCATAATTGCATATGGGACCTTACAAAGAAACACATGATCAAATGTTCGTAATTGACTGACTATACTTTCCAATTTGTTCTTTTTTGTAAAAGTTTTTTTTATCATTAAGAAGATTTAATTTGTTGTGCCTAATTTCCAATTTTAATTCTTGATAAATACACTGAAATTTAATGTTAGAGAACAAACTAGTTCCTATGCGTATTTTACCGGTTGGTTAGGCCAGATCAACAGGAAACCTTTTCCCAAAAACTTGACAAAAGCTAAAGATATTAATAAAACTGTATAGTGAATGAGAATTACTAACACTCAAGTTTTATCTTACATATTTTAGCTAAACGTTAATTTGATATCAGGTGTAATTTCATTCAATTTGGGTAATTTTGCGTCATCTCAAGTGTAGTTTTAAACTCGCTGGTGGTAACACTGGTTAATACAATATTGACACCGTGTTGATGCATTGTGTACTTACGTTTTTATCCACATTGAATTGTATGTATTTATATACTATAGGGGGATTCACAAGATGTCATAAAGTCATAAGTCTTAAAATAATAACATGAAAAAATACGACTGTTGTGAACAATAAGCAAGTGTGCTATTTTGAATTTAAATCAGCTGATTTAAAAAAATTATAAGAAATAAATATTTTCCTAACATCAAAATATTTTATAATTCTAATCCATGAATTAATAAATTAAATTAGATCTTACCTGACTATTTTCCATGTTTATAATACAAAAATTAATTTCAAAATCGCTGAAATTCATTCACCTGGAAAAAACGATCGTTTTGATATCGAACGATTTTCATCACACGAAACAAATCGCACTTTCCGTACGGAATAAAATATTTTTTGATTTTATTCTTGTGTTTTTTTAAATGCTTTTTGTTAATTTTTGACAGTAGTTTATGCATATTATACCTGGGCCTTAAGGCACATTAACAGTCGATTTTTTTATATAGAGTTTGGCATTTAGAATAAATAAGATATAAAAAAATTCCATGCAAATACCTTGTCAATGTGCGTTGGTATATGCAATACTTCGGGATACATTGAGACGAAAGAAAAATCATTTTAGAAGTATCTAGTAAATTAATCCAATTTCGATACGAAAGCTTTTTTAAAACTGATATTTTTACAAATTCCGATGCATCTCATCAAAGTACATCACGTCCAAAAAAATCAGTCTTATTCCATTTTTTTACAAGTAAGGGCGTTTTGCGTTTAAGGTAGCGATATGTATAACAATCTATATTTTTAACGCACTAAAATTGTGGGGTTTTAACGAAGTTTTTTGTAACTGTATTTTTAATTACTTTATGAGAAACCAGTTTATTTTTAATTTACAACTTTTCAATTATTTTAAAAACTATCTAAAGCTGTACATCACTGTTGGGATCTGACAATTTTTAAATTGTACTGTCTCATTGGCACGAGCACCCTACACCACAGTATATAAAGATATATTTTCGAGAGTGTACGTTATTTCGGTTCCATGGGCAATCATGAACCCGCCAGAACAAAAAAATATATTACGAGGTTAAGATTCATATAAAAGCTATTTGTGCCAAATATTATTCAGATATCTTTATCTGTATGAGATTTATTACCCCTTAAGTGCTTTTAGAAAGGGGGTTTTTATAAAACTTATGATTAATTTTGGATCTACCAGCCCAACAGTTTATCATGACATAGCAGTCGTTATTTTCGCTAATTTTTATATCAATACCAGCATTTATTAAGAAGTTATGGCATTAAAAGCTATTTTAAGGAGTAGTATATCTATGGAAAGCAGTCGTCAAATATGGACCGATTCCAATAAAATTTGTTAAGATGATTTAGATTGAAATAAAATAAGTATGGTCCAAATTTGATCTAAATACCAACGTAATTAGATGGTTTATAGGCAGAAACACTCTTCCGGAAAGAAGTTTGCATGGTGACCATATGAAATGATTCTCACAATTTTCAGTAGACTTTGTCATTATGAATTGAAAACTATGTACAAAATTTCATTGAATCACCTCAAATATAGCGACCTGTACCTTGCGCACAAGGTTACATCGAGAAACAACTAGCCGGAAGGAGAGACATCGTTGAATCGACTCAGAAAGTGATTCTGAGTCGATCGGTATACTATTGTGGTGTGGGTACACAAAATTAAGAAGAAGCAATTATTTATCTATTTCTCTTTTTTCTCAAAGGCAGACAATAACGTAGGCGCTTGGTTGACAGTGCCACCAAAATAATATACAAAATGGATATTTGGAAACACTTGATCCCAGGCTTCCTATAGGGATATGATTACATATACTTATGTATGCATGTACTTAATATGTAAGTATGGCATCATGAACATAAATAGCCAATAATGCAATTTTTATTTGTTCTGGTAATGGCTGGAGATATGTAATTAGAAATTGTATTATTGAAAAGAAAAGCGAGTGAGTCCACCTTAAAGATATGATAAAACTTCGTGCTTATTTTTTATTTAATTGTACCAAAAATGGGTGAATTGTACCAGTGTACCAATTAAGTTCCGATTGTACCAAATTTGGTACAATTGTACCACAAATCCCATCAGTGCTGTACATAAGTTGTATTTTTTTAAATAAAAGGTGTCCCAAAATTAACGCGAGATTTGAATTTGTCGCCATTTGTGCAGTAAAGTGTTGGCTAAAATAAAATTCCTTTACATTCATGCTGAAGCTTCCTTAGAATCATCTTTCGATCACACACCTACAATGGTTGCTATGTAGTTTATTGAACCCAAATAGAATGGTGGTTACCAAACGTCAAAGTCCATTTAAAAAAAAAACTTTAAATTCGGAATGACAAAAAATTGTCAGGTGAGGTCCCTATGTTAGCGACGTCAGCCACACAAATAAACTGGTTGAAATATAAAACATTTCTCAGGACCCATTGCACAGAAAATATTTTTTCTTAGTACACCGGAGAATGATCTCTCTATTGGTAATTTTGACAGTTGTCTTAAACTAGCTTTTCAACATTCTAGCGTTGCCCCCCAAAAAATCAAAAATAATAAAATATGTATTAGACTGGTCGCAATTTTTTTTTTTTTTAAATTTACATGTTTGCGCTGCTTAAAATATGAGGTTTGGTGTAAGAAATCATGGCCTAATTTTTCAGGTCAATCCGACGGTGCCTAGCCGTGCCAAGTGGGGCCCAAAGTTTCCCATTTTATAAAAAAAAACATCTTTTCTATCAGATCTTTATAGTTATACTAGTTGAAAAGCCGAATATCAAAAATATGACTACGCTACGATCTTCCGCAGAGAAAGTTCTTCAAGTGTGCCAAATTTCAGCTTCCTATGTCATCAGATGGCTTCAGAAAGTTGCGGAAAGAATAGGACATACATGCAAACATCCTTACATACTAAGAAATTATATATTGTATAGATAGATTAAAGTATTTGCAGTTTAATATTTTAGTATGATACGAACGAAAGATTTTTAACTAATTTTAACTAATTCGGGGTCGCTGAATCCAGTGGTGCTAGCCGTTTTTTTAGGTTAGCTTTAGTTTTCGAGATATACCGTTATTTCAAAAATTAAGGATGTTGCACAACATATGTTCGCGCAACTCAAAAACGCTTTAGCTTATTGAAAAACTAAAAAAATCGAAATTCGGCAATAAAATTTACCTTAAGAAAGTTAAAACTTTTTTCTTAATATTGGCTTTGGTTTTCGAGATATACCGTTATTTCGAAAATTAAGGAGGTTGCACAACATATGTTCGCGTAACTCAAAAACGCTTTAGCTTATTGAAAAACTAAAAAAAACCGAAATTCCGCAATAAAATTTACTTTAAGAAAGGTAAAACGTTTTTCTTATATGCGCAGTCGTTTTAGAAACATAATTTTTTTTTCTGGAAAAAAAAATAATTTTTTTATTAAAATTTCGGAATTTTTGTTTTTAAAAATTCATAAAAAATTGAAAAATGGAGCTATGCTTCTAATTTTATAGAGTCATATAAAAAACAATATTGCAAACAAAACAAGCTATAAATGATTAAAATCTGTTCACAACTTTTGATTTTATGTATTCACAAAAGACGAAAAATTTTAATTAATTTAAGAATTTTATTAAACCGCCATATGTGTATAATTGAAATTCTTATATTTGGCCCGTGTATGACCCCAGTCATACATTTGACCCTTCTTGAGGCATCCTAGGCACTACACGGGCCAAATATAAGAATTTCAATTATACACATATGGCGGTTTAATAAAATTCTTAAATTAATTAAAATTTTTCGTCTTTTGTGAATACATAAAATCAAAAGTTGTGAACAGATTTTAATCATTTATAGCTTGTTTTGTTTGCAATATTGTTTTTTATATGACTCTATAAAATTAGAAGCATAGCTCCATTTTTCAATTTTTTATGAATTTTTTAAAAACAAAAATTCCGAAATTTTAATAAAAAAATTATTTTTTTTTCCAGAAAAAAAAATTATGTTTCTAAAACGACTGCGCATATAAGAAAAACGTTTTACCTTTCTTAAAGTAAATTTTATTGCGGAATTTCGGTTTTTTTTAGTTTTTCAATAAGCTAAAGCGTTTTTGAGTTGCGCGAACATATGTTGTGCAACATCCTTAATTTTTGAAATAACGGTATATCTCGAAAACTAAAGCTAACCTAAAAAAACGGCTAGCACCACTGGATTCAGCGACCCCGAATTAGTTAAAATTAGTTAAAAATCTTTCGTTCGTATCATACTAAAATATTAAACTGCAAATACTTTAATCTATCTATACAATATATAATTTCTTAGTATGTAAGGATGTTTGCATGTATGTCCTATTCTTTCCGCAACTTTCTGAAGCCATCTGATGACATAGGAAGCTGAAATTTGGCACACTTGAAGAACTTTCTCTGCGGAAGATCGTAGCGTAGTCATATTTTTGATATTCGGCTTTTCAACTAGTATAACTATAAAGATCTGATAGAAAAGATGTTTTTTTTTATAAAATGGGAAACTTTGGGCCCCACTTGGCACGGCTAGGCACCGTCGGATTGACCTGAAAAATTAGGGCATGATTTCTTACACCAAACCTCATATTTTAAGCAGCGCAAACAATTAAATTAAAAAAAAAAAAAAATCCCATACAAGAAAAGACCAGTCTAATATGTATATTCTACAGATGTCGAGCTGCTCTTGACTGAAAGAAGGAGAGTTCGAAGAGAGTGGTAACTGAACAGATCCCCGCAACTTAAGAATTTATTAAAAGAGTGCACAAAAAGGCTAAGAAAGTTACTGCCGGCTTCTCTAGAAAAATATCTTAAGGAACTTGATGCACTTGATAAATCTAAAAAGGCCAGTTATATCTAAGCCACCATTAAGAAACTTGAATGGTAGTTGGCCAAGAAACGAAGTTGAGAAAGGAAATCTGTTTGTTAGTCACTTGAAAAACGTATTTAAACCAAAATTCCAAACCATCAATTCGGATTTAGAAGAAAACACAGCACAATTGAAGAAACTCATCGAATAGTAAATAGACGCGTTTGAGTACTTTTACAGTAAAATGCAGTAAATGAGTAAACTAAAAAATTTTCTCTCACAAAAAGCTGTTGTCCAAAAAAGTACGCGAACGCAAAATTCGTAAAATAAAGGCAACAGCTGATGGCAATTAATTGAATTTTTGAAAAATATCGACACTTTTGACTTCTTAACTCGTTTTCTTATCGGTACTCGATTAAATACTTTTTGTAACACGAAAATTTTTGGAAAATACAAACAAACTATTTTATATAATCTTTCAAATTTTTTTGTTTTTTATTTTATTTGATTTTACTAATTTGTAGCGGGTTAAATTATTTAAAAGAGCATGAATAATTTTTTTGCTATTGATTACTTTAGTACCCAAATACTTCATAACCAAAAAATTTTTAAAAGTTTGTATTTAGCCAAATAAATGATTCACAAACAAGTTTAATTAATTAATATTTATTCACTTTTTGTTTTGGTTTAATTTTTATTTCAACTTTTCTTTTATTTAACAATTTTTTCCCAATTTTTATGCTTTTTATTTGTTACTTTTGTTTGTTTACCTTTGAAACATATGTTTTTTTGATTTACTAAATTTTACTGCAAAAATTTCTGCAGTAAAAATTTGTAAATACTCAGACAAGAACCGTCACTTTTCGCTCTCAATTTATGTTCTCATTTACTGCATTTTGTGTACTCGAACGCAATTTCGTAAAATGCAGTAAAGTTTAGTAAACACTTTTGTGTTCTCGAACGCAACTAATATCATAAGAAAAGCATTTGAAGAAAAAAAATATTGCTCAGCACTCTTCATCGATATTTCTCAAGCTTTTGATACAGTCTGGCATGAAGGCTTATTGCATAAATTTAAGCAATATTTAACAGCAAACACACACAAGCTGTTAGATAACTACTTAGTCGCTCGTCAGTTTATTATTAAAGAAGGAAATTTCTTAAGTTCACCTCAGCTAATTGGCGCTGGAGTCCCGCGAGGCAGCATCCTGGGCCCTCTATTATTCTTAATTTATCGGCCATGTTCTGACAATCGCACGATTTGAAATCGCAAAACGCCTGATTTATTTTATGGTTTTCTTTCACTCGTGCGTTGAGCCATAGTTTTTTTTCAAATATTCTAGTTCTCTTTTGCAATTTGAAATCGCCAAACTTCTTGCTATTGCGATTTACAGAACACCTTATATGCAATTTTAAGTCAGAATCGCAAATTTTAAGCGTTTTGCGATTGTCAGAACATGCCTGTATACTTCGGACATGCCAACAAACAACTACACACAAACTTCAATATTTGTAAGCGATAAAGCTTTTCTAAGCGTGCACGTAAACCGTCATGAAGCATCTCGTTACTTATACGATCATATATTTCAACTAGAAATATGGTTTAAACAATGAAGGATAAAGGTCAATCATCAAAAATGCGTACATATAACATTCACCTTGCGTCGGGAATCATTTCGCCTATTAAAATCAATAATCAAATAATACCGCAATTTTCGCATGTAAAATATCTCGGTATACATTTAGATCGCCGTTTAACGTGGAAAAGCCATATAGAGGCAAAATTAACTCAAATGAAACTAAAAGCCATCCAAATTCATTTTCTTATTGGAAGAAACTTAGTCCTTAATCTCGACTGCAAACTTCTACTTTACAACTCCATCTTAAAGCCAATACGGTGCTATGGTATTCAGTTATGGGGCACTGCCTCGGCCTCGGCAAACACCAGTTCCCCCATGTATTTTTTACTGATGTCCCGCAACCCAGGGCATTGACAATGAAAGAAAATAAAGCCAATTTACCGCCCACCTTATATCCGATATCTCCGCCTGCAGAACACTACATCTATCCGGCAGACGAAAGGAAACTTTAGAAATTATTTTCCAGCAGTTTACAGCAAAAATTTGTTTCAGATATTTCTCGTTGGATTAACAAGAAATGCCCAAGCAGTTAAACTATAGAATTGTTATCTTGGGATAATTTAATACATTACAAAGTTGAATTTTTTCTACCTTAGTACGTAATAAAAAATGGAAAATAATTTTCTAAGTCTGAGTTCATACGGCTCATGTCTTATTGACAAGATTCTTCCTTTTTCTTCTTTGAACATGAATTGGCGTTCAAATGATTCATGTCTTGTTGACGACATGTGCTTTTTTGATATTGAAAACAATAACAAAATTAAACAACGAATGAAAAAGTAAAACGTAAAGACAGTACATGCGTCTGTGTACTCGTTTCTTTTCCCCTCGTCCCTCTCGCCTATAAAGTAGCAATCTTGTCAATAAGACATGAACCGTATGAATTCAGACTAAGATTCCCTAAATGTTAATTTTTTTAAAAAACAGGTAAAACGTTTTTTAAGATAGAACTAATCCATTTTTATACGAAATTTCTTTTTAAATGCAACTATTTGTAGTCAAAATTTATAAAAGTTTATGAAAAAAGTTCAGTTAATCAATAACACTAGACCTTAACTTTACTGCATTTTACTAAAATGCGTTCGCGTACCTAAAGTACAGTATGTAAATCTGCCTTATTATGGTTCCCATTCTCGTGAACGACTGTATTTTTTAAAGTAACACACAACATGTGTTCTTTAATCCATTACAAAAAACTACTTAGCAGTTTATGAGATCGAGAACCGTAATAAGGCTGCTGGTTTACTGTATTTTGGGTACGCGAACACATTTTGGTAAAATGCAGTAAAGTACAGTAAAAAATAGTAAACACTTGTGTTCTCGAACGCACCTTATAAAATCTAAGTACATTTTCATAAGATTGTTTGTAGTGTTTGTGGTGTCATATTCCATATAAATATGTATGTATGTACATTAGCGTGTCCCAAAAAAAAACTTATAGGGTTAAGATTTTATTCAGATTTTTCGGAAGATGTCGGGTCAACCGGCCTTTTTTAAGGTTTCTTCATAACTTTGTCAAGAAACCACGATTTTTTCACTTTTAAGGAAATAATTTAAAAGAAAAATTGTCCAAGCTTTATTTTGCTGTACAAAGACTAAAAAGTTTTGCAATGCATTTGCTCATTTATGCACCCTACATTAAAATTTTTCCGAATAGAATCTAGGAATTTACTTCTCATGATGAGTACATTTATTTTATAAATTTTTATATTATTCGAATGAGTATTCTAAGTCAAATTACAATCCTCAAAATTCCAGGAATATTTTCTATGCACTATCAGAATTTTCGTTTTGTATATTTCTGTTACGAGGCTTACCTTAGCTATCCTTTGGCTAGCAATAAAGTAAATTGTAAAGAAATTTTTATACAACTATTAGATACCAACAGAATGTAATGCATTATCGGCCCGCTACGGCCATCGTCAGCATTCTTTGTATCTTATAACTGGATTATTTTTAGTGCATAGAAAATATTCCTGGAAAATATTGAAGGAATAAAACTATTAAAGTATAAAAGATTTTGAGGATTGTAATTTGACTTAGAATACACATTCGAGTAATATGAAAATTTATTAAAATTTTTCGTAATGTTTCCATAAATTTGGTAAATAACGCTTTATAACTTTCAAAATATTTTATGAAAATGAAACAAACCAACAATGCACTTTGAAAGATCAATTTATTCCAAATATTTTAGACACAAATATTTTTAAATTTGCTCTTACCGTTCCTGAGTTATACCGGTTTTCAGCATTGTACCCAAGAAAATAAAAAAAAAATTTTTTTTTGGAACACACTAATGTACATGACATTAAGTCGATTTACTCCAACAAATCAAAATACACGTATACATTTTTTAGTTTTCATTAAATTATTATATTTGTTTGATTTTATTTTATTAATATTTCATCACTATGAATGTACTTCCTTCATCTTGCTATAAAATAAAAATTTCAATAATTTTGTTTATTATTTTTTATATGAAGGCTTTTTATTCTACCTCAATTTCGCTTGTAAGTATTTGAAAATGTTTTTCGTTTTGTATATAATTGCAACATTATTTAATATATAGATTTATGTTTTGTATTTATATATGTACTGTTACATATTCTTAACTTGTTAATGTCTCACTAATCTTATAAACTACATAATAATTAATAATAAAAATATGGATATAAAAAGTTTTAACAAAAAAACAGTTCCTGTACTTTTTTTTAATTTGTAACTAATAATTTAAATGCAAATAAAAACATTTGGAGAACAAACAAATGAATTGAAAAGTTATTCAATTTCAATTCAATGATTTATAAAAGAAATTAACAATAAAGGGAAAATAATTGGGACCGACCTCCTTTCTACGTGTCTTTATTTTTCATTTAAATTGATTTTGAGTATGATTTTTGAGATGATATTAGAAAACAACGATTTACTGCTTTTTTTTACTTTTAATTTTGAACAAAAAAAAAAAAAAACGTCTATTAAATTAATAATTCTGTGTATTTCACTGAATACTCGTATATGCAGTAGATATTTATTTTTCAAAATTAATTTGCCTTGTAACATTTCTGTTATTGAATTAACAGATTTTTTTCAACGGAAAGGTAAGGATTTTTGCATAAAATGTTACTTCTTAATAGAATTTTATAGATGCTCTTCACATTGTTTAAACTGTTTATAATAGTTATAGAAATAAGGGTTATAGAAATAAAACATATTCTCTTTTCACAAAAAATATATATAAATAAGTGTAGATTTAATAAAAAAAAAGTAGTTTCTTCTTCTAAAAAGAGGATGTATTTTATACAAAAGGGTTTGGGTTTTAAACTAAATATTACAAGAGAATAAATATATTTTTATATAAATGGTAGTATGTATATATATTAATGTTTTAGTATAAATAAAAGATAAATATGGGTTTTAGGTATTATTCTTTTTAAATGTTTAAGAGTTTTATATCAGGGTCTACAGAAACAAATAATATGTTTTAAAAAAGAATTGTAGTGTAAATGTATTTCTATTATTTGGTATATAATTTTCTACATTACTGATGAAAGATTAGATTTTACATTTTTAAGAACTTTATTTTTGTGTTAATAATAATTATGTGCTATAGATTTTAATTGTATTATTATTTTCTTTTAATTGTTAAATACTGTTTTAAGTGGATTTAGATTTTAATTGTTCAAAATTTAAAGAGATGCAAGAGTTTTTAGTTTGTGGAAAACTGTGTTAAGTGCTAGCAAATATCAAATGAAAGGTTCTCAGTTCCAATTGAAATCTTTGCCGTCTATCTAACAAGTCTATCTAAATATTTAACCATTTATATAATTTATTTTCCCTATAACTTCGAAAAAAAAAATGTTTTGTAATCAAATTTTGTAATGTTTTCTATTAAACTGAGATATTTCATTTATTCTTTTTATTTCACTTTTTAGTGCAGGGATTTCCTTTCTCATTCAATTTTTCTTAAGCTTTATAATTTTTTCTTTGCGTTTGTGTTTAAATTAAAATCTTAAATTATATTTTTGGTGTAGATATTTGTGTTGGTGTGGTGTATGTTTTCCTTAAATATATATTACATTTCATTAAGTTAAATGTTAAAAAAGTATTAAATAAAATTAATTAAACAAAATAATTTAAATAAAATGATTTCATTTTGTGTTGTGGTTGCTCGTCAAACGTTTTCTCTTTATCTTTTTCAAAAAAAAATGTAACATTTTTCCCCCAGGATTCACAGATTGTTAAAGGTTTTGGTTGTTGTGCTTAGCATTTTGTTTTATTTGTTTGCAAAGTGTTTAACACGGCACAATTGGTAGAATTTGCTTGGCAAATTTTTCTTTTCGTTTAAGGTTTCTCTTTTAGCAATAATACATTCGTAAATCTCTCTCTTTCGATACTCGTTGTTGTTTGCGTTGTTTAACAGACGATTTTTTCGTAAATTAGCTTAGATGGGAGAAATCGAGAGTGGCGAGGCTGCCAAATCCGGCATGTATTCTTTGAGGAGATCCCTTAAGCGTAAAATTTCTTTACCGGCAGCTGATAAATCACCTTGAAGGGAGAGTTCACGTTCACGCAGACGTTTAATGTCACGTTGGCAAGTCTGCAAACAAAAAAAAAACAAATAATAAGATACTCAAATACTGTTAACTCAAACACGAATGACAAATGAAAAAACTTTCTCTTACCACATTCTGTCTCAACAAATCCAGTTTGTCACATTTTAGCCTGGTGACCTCTTGTCTCAGATTTTCAATCATAACCATTGTTTCATTGCTGGGCGATGAACCCATCATGCCTTGTGAACCATCCAAACACAAAGAGCAGGCCTTTGTGGTAGCCTCTGCTGAAGACATAGATTCCAAACCAGTATCACTGTCAATGTAGGCAGCACCGCCATCTAAATGACCCATCATTGGGTCAAGATCTACACTGTTTAAGCTGGAATCGTCACTTGTTTCTGACATAGTGGCGGCGGCCCCACCACAGTTTACCGTTGAGCCGCCGTTGTTGCCATTATTTCCATTTTGTAAATCTTTGCTGTTGTTTGTTAGTGAACAATGGCCATTATTGTTGTTTGTTGTGCCGTTGTTTAAGGGACCGCGAGATGTTATGTCGGGCGAGGATGATGTTGAGTCATTAGACGATTTTGACTTCGAAGAAGATTTAGAAGCAGTACGGCTACAAGTCTTTAGAAAAAAATAATGTATATTTTAATTATAAGAAGACTTTTAAAAATTTAATTCACTTTAAGAATATTAGGAAATATTTAATATAAAAACTTACATTTAAATTAGGCGTCTCTGTCAAACAAGCGTCCTTCTTCGAATTCGTGCTGGTGGCTGAAGAATTCATTTTCGTGGAAACACAGAATTTCTCAACACTCGCCAAATTACTGGTATCAACACTTTGTGATCGAACACGCGAAATCAAGGCTTTCTTAACTGTGTCAATAAAACGTGATCCCGCTGTTGTATTATCGGCTTTGGGAGTTTCTGGTGTGGGACTAGCGGCCATTTGGCCAACCAAGTCCGCTCCCAAAAATTCTCTAGTCTTCTCTTTTAATTCGTCCACCAGATTTTGTAAAAGAGAAGTGCGAGTTCGCAACTCTAATTTAGCAAACTTTTCGGCCTTGTAGCAAGCATTCTCAGCGTTTATTAGTTTTGTCAAAAGAAACTCTTTGAATTCCTGACCCTTTCGGAAGACAGCGGGGTTAGGTAGGGTGGGACCAAAGAAGGGCACATCATCTCGAGCCGCTACACTAACCTTGTAACGTGTATTGGGTGTATTTGGCTCCAGGGGTTGTACTACGATAAAGGCATGCAAGAAATGACTGGCAATCATGTCGGGCGAAAAAGGCGTATTCGACTCTTGGAATACGATCGCGACTATATCATTGCCAATATGACGTTTTCGCTGCAACTGTTGAGGATCGCCCTCGGTATAGGGCAACATTGTGGACACATGAAACATTATTTCACGTTCCTTGAACACTTCATAAATAGCAGTATCTCCAGTATGGCCATTTTGTATATCCAATCCTCCTCTATAGCCTTTGTGATCCTTAAGCTTAATACATTGGCCAATGACATCCAAAAACTCCTCAAAGGCCGATGAAGAATTATTGTTGCTGAACAGCTCTTCCTCGGTAGTTTGGCCATATCTTTGGTATAGAATACCGAATTTGAAATTCGATACTAGAACATGTTCGTCGTACACTCCAATCAATTGCGAAGCTTTGGGGCAGAGCACTGGCATAAAACTGTCTACGTTGATTTGATCGTTTAACAAACGAACCATTTTATTGGGACTTGGTGAGGGGCCCAGACACGATACTGGTATCAGTTCATGCATAGTGCCAGTTTTCAAACGCAACAATATACGTATGTGCTCTTGATTGGCCACGTTTTCCGTTTTAATAGAGATCAAGACAGGGCCCAATTGCTCATCGTAACCAACTAAATTGGAGTGTTCTCGAGCAGCATAAAACCGACGATAACATTTGGCGGTGTCGTCAGTTTCGAATTTTGCCATCCAAGTAGTTTGAGGCAACATGGGATTGCCCCTCGAATCATAAGTGCACTCATGATCGGTACCATCTACCCAATAGCCACTCGATGGCAGACAAATCATTGGATATGGCGCACCCTTGGCCAGTACCTCCTCCAGCACACGCTGTGACGCTGGTATCGTTGAGATTATTGAAGATTGTGACGATGATTGTGATTGATAGTGATGACCATTCGATAACAATTGTCCACCGCTGGCAGTGATGATGCCACTTAGCTGAGGAGAAGCGGGTGTGCTACTGGAGGAGTTCGACATGGAATGTCTCATAGTAGTGCGTGAAGCAGAATGCTGCAAACTGTGAGGTGTGACAATGTGCATGTTATTACTAGCGTTAATGTCGTGAGGTGAATGTGGGTTGGGTACACGTTCGTCATTTGAATTGCGGTGATGTGTCTGAAACGAAAGGAAGCAAAACAGAAATATTTAGATTTTGAACAAAACTCTTCACATTTAGAAAAGAACAATTTATTGAGTTATTGACTTAAAATCGTTTAAAACCATACATTAAGTAAATTGGTGTTGCTGGTGCTGATGTTGGTTTAAGTGCGCCTAATAAATGCTAAACATCTGTCAGTTTGCCAGGCGCCAAAGTACAACATAATGATTTTCCACAAGCTCGTTTATGTGCCTGTCTATTTGTGGCTGTCAGATTATGTGCCGGAGTTTTAACGTCATGCTTGTTTGCAATTTTCGTTTTAAATTCCAGCAAAAAAAAAAAAACAAATGGAAAATAAAAGCCAACTAACTCTTTTCTACCTATTTGGCCATGTTGTGAACAATAACGTACGTGCATAGAGTCAATCTTTTTGGCTTCAACATCAACAACAACAAATTAAATGCAATTAAATAAACTGCAAACATTTTCTAAAACAGAAGTGTGCACATTTATCGGAGAGTGTTGCTAAAGTGCCTGACATTTCAACCAGAAATGCTTTAGTTTTCCATACAGTCACCTAAAGTCTTCATCACGTAACCATCACAAGAACGATGAAAATAGCAAACCCACTATACTGAACATGCAAATACGGAACTTAAATTATACATACGAGACCATATTTATATGCAAACATGGATGTGAAGCATGGCACCTACTTGGCAAAGGGAACCGTACTCGCTTCAACCAACAACAGCAACAATCCTACAACTATAAAATCTAAAAATGTAAGTGGGTGTATGAGGGATTTCAAATAAAAAAAATAACAATTTTACCTTAAAATATTACAGGGAGTAGGAGAAAAATTAAGACAAAACGAATTTAGTTAAAACGTTTAACAATTGCAACGATACCAATAAATTCTCCTTCCTCCACATCCACTCCTAGGTTGTACATACGGATGGATGAAACATTCTTTTTTGAATTTCATTGTTTGGTTTTTGTTTAGGCTTTAGATTTTTTTGCTTATAGAGCAAAAATCTTTTCTTTTTTTTTTGTTGTTCAAATTAAATGCAAATGGTTACAAATGCAGAGTTTTGAAAATGTAAACATTTGCCATTTATTTACTTTGTTTTTGGTTTTGCCTCTTTGCAAGTCTGCACAATTTGTCACACTTTAATGAGACTATACAACAAAATTAACAAAAAAAAAAACCAACTTTTAACGTAAATGATTTGATTTTCGCTATTTCAATTTCAAATATTAACATCCGAAATAAGAAACAATTTTTATCTAATTGATGTTTAAACATTCAAATTTCTTAGATAAATAAAGTCGATTTTTAATTAAATTGTCGACTGCTTGCTTTTATTTAAATTTTGTGCCACTTTCAAATACTTAAAGTGACAAAAACTCCTACAAATGCGCATAAAAGGAAAGACACAAATGCAAATCAAGTTGTTTTTTTACATCGAATAACTTATTTAAAATATGAAAATGGATATTTCGCGTAGAATTGGAAACTTTTGTTTGACAGTTATAATTTATTTTTCTGAATCCAACAAAATTAAGAATAATTGTTTTCCATAATGTTTGATGGGTTACTTTGTTTTTGATTTTGTTTCTTTGCCAAAAACTTTAGAAACATTTTTATATTTATAAGATTTTTGTGTTGCCAGCAGACGGCCAAGTTTTATATTCATAAAAAATACTTAATAGTTTTTGTTGTTGGAAAGGCGTTAAAGTACAAAACACAGAGAAAGAGGAATTAAAATGAAAAACATTATTAATTTAGCACTCAATCCTCGAAGTTATAAACACTTTAGAATTTTTAGTATCGACATTTTGCTATTAAATATTGTAGATAGTTCTAAGCATAATGTTACGAACACAATTGTGTACGTGGTAGGAACGTAGGACGTCTCGCCGTAAGCTTTGAGTACGTGAAAACGGGCCTAACTCTTACTTGGTTTTTTTTCGATTTTTTGCTTACACATTTAAAATATTTTTGGATAAACATACCCTGCTCATGACAAATCAAATTTTAAAACAGATTTTTGTATATTTTTGTAATAAAATTTGTTTTTGTTTATCTAAAATTCAAAAAAAAAAAAAAAATTTTTTTTATTTTAAAATTTGATATGACATCTTTTTAGATTAGAATATCAATTGAACTGAAAATTTATCAAAGCCTTTGGATTATTTATACACAATTATTTTTTAACACTTTCGGCCAATTTCGCCAAGTTCAGTTACAATTAATTATGACTCTAACTGTCAAAAATGCTGCAGAAGATTGCAATCGCATGAATTTTCGTTAATGATTGTTCCTTTTTTTGATTGCATTCAAAACTTCAATTTGAAGTTATGAAATCAATGCGATAAAAAAGATTGAGTCTATTTTTTTAAATCAATTCATAAATTAATTGATTTCAACCGATGTACTTGCAATTAAAATTCGTTCTCTTTAAATAAAACTTCTTCTTTTAGAAATAAAGCTGACTCCAAAAATTTTGAATTAGCAACAACAATGTCAATTTTTGTTAACAACTTCTTTAGCTGTGAATGCAGAGAAATTGATTGGAGTCGCATAATTAAAAAAAAAAATTTAATTGCAACTAAAAAAATTGCATTCAGTGATTTAAAAATAAAATGATTTTAGTTAAAACGATTGCAATCACAAATATTTAAATTTTGGCAAAATTTGATTTTGAAATATGAAATCATTTTGTAATCAAAAATGTAATCAATTGTGTTGACATCATTGGGATTTCAATACCAATTGATTGCAGTTGGTAACATCGCTGATGCGCATTTCCTTTAGAAATCCAAAACAAAAATGTTTTAAGCACTATTTTACAAATTGTTTTAAATTGCTGCCACTAAACTGTGACAAAATCTCTTTATTCAGTACGAATGGCTTTAAGAAAAATTTATCTATCTTTCAATCAAACAAAAAATGATTGCTACAATTAAAAATCATCATTCTGTTCTAGAAAAAGTTTTGTTTTATTTGGTATCTGTTTTATCTACAAGCCTTCACACATATTTGCGTACATATTTCCGTTCCCGTACATTTGTAGAGAGATTTAACGTGTTGGGATTAAGGTAAATTATCTTGAGGCTCTTCACAAAAAAAAAAAGTACAAACATATAAATAAAACTCATTTGCATGTGCAAAATAACACAAATAAGGGTGAAATTTTGCACATGTAAAATAAAAACTTATCATGTAAAAAAACACATCTGTAAATATTATTCATGTAAGAGTTGCCAAATTAGGTTAAAAAATTTACTTTATTTTTACAGATACCAATACATACATTATTTTAGCTTATATCTTTCCCTGCTAGCATTTGGAATGTCGTTTTTTCAAAAATCATCGGTTTGAGTCTTTTTTGAGCACTTTTGGTGATTTAAAACTGATTAATCACTTGCAAAAATTACTCGCGCTTATGATTTAAAAGTGTTTGATTAATAATTCAATTACAAAAACTATTAAAAAAGAGTCGAAAATGTCTCTAAACTAATAAAAGAACGAATCATATATGACTCTTCAGGAACAGTCGCGGGTAGGATACCATTTACTGTCGACAAAAGTATCATTTATGATTGGAGAATGAGCGCATATTCTGATATTTTAATCGCGCTGAAGAGTCAAAGAAGACTCGAATATGATTAAAATTTTCAAAAAATGCTAGCTGGGTTTAGTTCGAAATTGTAAAGGTTCTAGTTTTTTTTCCTCAAAAGTTCTCCCATTTGGCAACTCTATTATTCCATATCCATGCAACATTATTTATTAAAATGCTCACATTGTATTTGAATAATCAGTAGAACATTGACATTATTGCCCAGACAAAAATATACATACATGAATCTTGTTTTTATTTACTGTTTAAAATTCAGTAATTGTGGTAAATTTTGAATATGTTTAAATGTTTAACATAATAACCAGGGAATCCGTAAATATGCAATTATAAATTTTTCTTGTGCGGCCAATTCACAATCTTGTGCAAAATCTACGATGCAAGACCATTTGCTCAGGATGCAAGATCATTTGCACAAGATTGTAAATTGGGCTAAAATATTATCCATTTTAGAGCATTTTATGAATTTTGGCATATATTAATGCATATTTTTGCATATGTTACCCATGCAGCGTTTTTTTTTTGCATATTTCGTAAAAAGAGGAATTTTTTAGTTTATAGTTATATTCCGCCGTTTTGAAGATTATTTTCATACTTTTTAGTTTAGAAATAACTCTTAGGGCCATTATTACAACTTGAAGTTACCTAAAGTTAAGATTAAATTGACAGATACTAATGTGTTATCTGTCAAAAAGCGTCTGTTAACTGTCGGATAACAGCTAACGCCAAGTTATAATAATGGCCCTTATATAAATTTTACCTTCATAAGATAATTTTATTCTGGTTGGTCCATTGCTGCCCATGGACCCCAAAGTAAATACTGTGATGTAGGCTTGGCCGACTATACTATATTCCTTGTTTATTTAATGCAGATATAGAGTTATCCATTTTTCGGTCTCAAAAGTAAAGTTTCATAAAACAATCATAAAGCTATGATTTCGATGAAACTTTAATTTTTAATTTTTTACTTAGTTCTTGCCATTACGTACGAAATATAATGTCATTTAAATGACCGCCTCTAGTTTGGTTGCAGCAATCTATCATTTTGAGGTAGTGAACATGCCTAAACATTTCAGGCATAACATCTCGGCGGCAACTTGACGAATGTTGATTTTCAAATGCTCCAGTTAATAATATTCAATTGAAGGTCAAAGCGCTCTGAATTCGATTAATTGGGCTATATGCCACACTTTCACTAACAAAAGCGAAAATACTGCAGTGCGAACATTTCGATAATGCACAGGCCTAACCATCAGAGCTGTGAAAAGCTGCATGATTTGAAATTTAAATCATACAATCAATTTTCCGATCTTAAAAGCAAAAAGTTTGCAATCATTATTGAGAAATCATGTGATTGCAATAAAATCGGTTGCAGTCGTTTACAGCTCTGCTGACCACATCTGTAACGCTTTCAGTCTCTTAAAATTTCTTTATAATCTTGCCGATTCCCTGTCAATTACGTCGGCCATAATGTCTTCGTTATATTCTTCGTTATATTCTTCGTTATATTCTTAAAGTACTGGCCCCGTTTGAACCACCACTTTAGTAGTAAGTTTTAACTATTTTTACGCATTGTTCGGTTTGTTAACGATCCATATTGGTTAATAGCAAACTTTTCACAAAATAAATGATACTTGAGATGACGGGTATTTAACAGCGATTATGAAACCACTAAATGGATAATCTTTTATTATAAAATTGTTTTTTTAGTGCATATTTTCAGTTGCCCTGACAATAAAAAAATAAATATTTAAATAATATTCAACATTTTTATTTTTCGAATGTATAAAAATAATTCCTTAAACTATGGAAACACTTATTAAATATTTGACGTCCTACACGTAACCACTAGTTTACTTCAAAAATTGTTTGCTCTTGCAAAACGTTTTGCTAGATCAAACCTCATTTGACAATTTCTAAATTATATTTTACAATTATATTCTTACATACATATAAACTTTAGTAAATCAACAGAAATTGGTTAAATTAAAGCTAAAGTTTGATCAATTTACTGGTCAGGTTTTTTTTTTTTTTGATTTTTTCGTCAAATATATGTTAGGTCTGAATATACCTTAATTATATTCTTAGGCAATAAAAAGTATATAAAATATTGAAGGAATAGGACGAACTATTACATCAAAGCTTTATAAAATTGAAAATCGTTACGTTTCTCCAAACAATTTAATAAAACACTGCGTTAAAAAAAATCGCAACAATTTTTATTAAGTTTTTTCATTCTCCTGTAAAGTAAGGAAAACGGTAGTTAGGGCTTTTCTATATTAAAGTAACGAAATTTTGAATATTACCAAAAAAGTAACTTGAAAAGGAATAATTCTCAGACTCTTTTTAAATAATATTTAAATGAAATAAAATTTATATAAATTTTATATATCGAGTGGTCATTTATTTACAATAATTCCCTAATTTTGTAATATTTTGATCCTTAGCCAATTATTATATATTTGTTTCCCACACCACCGCGATTATATGGTTTATATATTTATTGTTTAAAATAAGGCCACGTTCCTAAAAAATATATTGTCACTTTCCAGCAATTAAAAATTTGTTGATAAATATTCCATATAAATCTATAACACCCCCAATGTGAAATATGTACCATATTTCAAGTGCAGACACACATAAGAATTATTAAATACTAATACCTACCTATTTTTCTGTTTTTTGCACAACAAAAAGAATATAAATTATGAACAAATACCTACTTAATGTAGAATTATTAACTTGTTTAACCAAATAATTAAAGACAACATTTACTTTTTATGACCAACTTTACAAATTTGGTAATTGCTTTGAAGCGTTATTAGCGTTTTGCCAGTCGTAATTAAGTGACTAAATTGTGACTAATCGTTGGCAGAGGTTATTTTTTTTTATCAAAATTTTATAGGTACACCTAATTCTCTTTTTACACGAATTATTTTTACACGAATTTTCATTTAACACGAGTTAAAAAGTTAACATTTTTCTCTTTTTACACGAATTGTTTTGTTTTAACACGATTTTAAATATTCTACAAATTCTTTTTATAAATTTTTATTTTTTATGTTCTATGATTTTTTTTTATTCTCACTACTCACAAATTACACATTTCAATTAATTTAACGGTATGGCATCCCGTTTATGTCGATTATATTTATGCGTATGTATGACAGCAAATAAAAGTTGTTTATGTTTATATTAGTTTTCCTTTTTTATATTAATGAATTTCTGATATTATTTTCTTTTTTCCAAATCATTATTTTTTTTTTATAATATACATATGTATGTATTTATATGTATTTAAGATATTAAAATGTGTAAGCACGTTAAATAAATTCTCAAGTAAACTTTAACAAAAATTTTTTATTGTTGTTTATTGTACTTTTACGTTATTTTTTAGGTCTGGAACCAATCTACTATTTTCACCTTTGGCTAGTATCTTTTTTTACACGAATTTTTTTACACGAATTTATTGGGAACGTATCTATCGTGTAAAAAGAGAATTGGGTGTATAAGTTTTTTAATCGCTTGAGTGACTGACAAACAAACTTGGTTTAGTTCCGTTGTTCAAACAAAAACGAAAAGGTGACGAAATTCCCAGTTAAAGAAACAAACTGTTTGCCTAGTTGTCAAATTAGATGCCTTATTCGTAATTTTACTTTTAAAAGTTATACCTACATCCAATTAACAAAAAATTATTTAACACCTCTTTTAATGTTTAATTAATAAACTACTGTGAGTTTTGGAATTGGTTAATACATTGTTTGTCATAAAACCGTAAATGAGGAAAGTAACAAAACACTTGTTTTATTACCTAATTGAAGATTTCAAATATGTATGTTCAAACATATTAACCAAACAATTATTTTCTAGTAGGTATACAAATTACTTGAATATTTAAACATTTAACATGCAAACAAAACAGTTTTGTTTAATAATCCTAAAAATACCTTTATTTTATTGCATTTCAGTTTAATTAACAAGCAATATGCCTTTTTCCCAAAACTAAATCCACTTCTATCCCATCTGATCTCAACACACATCTCATCTATTTTTACACAGAATATTAAGAGGAAAAACTGTGTTTATTTTTATACGAACTTGGTTTGTTTATTATAACAGTTCTGATGTCTTAATGCTAAAATATACCTACTACAGCAGCAGAAAAACAAATTATAATCAGATACAACGGCACTCTTCCAAAGATCTCTTAGAGCTCAAGTCAATGACATTTGATAGAATTGAAAAATACTGGCGAAGAAAATCACCAACTACACACAAAACTGTTAAAACAATTTTTGTTAAGCAGTCGCCCCTTGGAATGATACACGAAAAAAAGATAAAATAAACGAAAAAAATAATCTAATAGAGAGACGAAAAAACTAGGAAGTTATAGCAAATATAGAACTTTAAAAACATTAGCAGCGTAATGACAATACGACAGGGTAACAGCGGCAAAGCAATTCCAAACATATAAACGACGGACTAAACCAAAAACTGAAAAAATTTTGTTGATGTCAAGATTATTCGTTTCAGACAAAACCGAAAATACGTGGCGGCAAATATACAAGCCATAAACACACTTACACCAAAAAAAAAAAAACATCAAATCTTTAACCAAAAGCCAGCAAATTCGTAACACAAACAACACACACGCCTAGCCAAACAACTAGTCAATACATATTTTTAAATTGTTTAGCCTTTTTTCTCCATTTTTTTTTTTTTTTTTTGTCTATCTATCGAATTAATATCATTTGTATTCATTCTAGTTTAGCAGCTAAAGATACTTCTTGAGAGTAAAAATAATAAGGGTGTTCATAGGTCTTCGAAAAACTTAGGATACTTAAATCCTGTGAATTTCTATTACAAACCCGTCGTCACGATACATAAATTTAATAAAAATAATGTTACTGTTTAGCAATCAGTCTTGAAAGCTCTTTTCTAACATAATGCCATAGCGCAATTTTATGGCTCGTGAAAAGTAAGAGTGAGTTTTTGAGCTTAAAATTAAACTGGACCCTTATTCTGCATTTCGATAACGTTTCCGCATTCAGTTACGCATCAATCGCAAAAATGTATTCTAACAAAAACTGTATCAAAAGAAAAAGAAGCACACAATTTTCTGCTTTGCAATGAAACGTATGAAATCGGAATAGAAAAAACGATTATTTTTTTAAGTCAAATTTATTTCAATAAACAGTGGAAAATTAATTTCGTACTGATCAGATAGATGTTTTTGTTTTTGACATGCAATAAATTACATAAATAAAACTTTTAAATTTAAGTACAAAAAAAATTATATGAATTTAAGTACAAAAAAAATTATATTTAATAAAATATTTATTGTCTTTCATTTGACTAAAATATATTTTTTAAATAAAATAAACAAAAAAACGAAAACTATCCGTTAGTAACTAAACAACTTAATAAAACGTAGCTACGATCGTAATGCAAAATACATACAATCGAAAGAAAAAATTTTAAATGAAAAAAAACGGAACACAGAATGCCAAATTTGCCAAACGGAGAAAATTTCGATCAGAATCGAAGCGCAGAATAAGGGTGAATAGCATGTTTAGTTAAACTTATAACAAAATCAATCTTTCTTAAATCCTCTTGCACGTTTTTTAGTTACAGCTTTTAGTATTGCCAATTTTTTGTAATGTATAAATAGAATCTGGTTTTGATTTAGGGTTACTATTGATGACTAAAAATATAAAATAAAAAAAAAATTTTTTTTTTTTTAGTTTTTGATTGGTGGTAAATATATTCCCTCTGCCTCCACCGGGTAAAGTAATACCATGTCCACTTTTTATATATTGTTCAATTTAATGTAATAAAAACACACATTTAGATTTTATTTTTTTTTATTTACATTTTGTGAAAATTAGCGATTTTAAATTCAAATTAAATTCATCAATTTTATAAATTAGAATTTCATAAACGATTATAAAGTATATCTTCCATGTATTCGGATGGCTATAAAGTTATGTTGGTGTTTGTATGTGAAAGTTCAGAAAGCATGGTGTTATGCATAATGGAACTTGACATTTGTTACACTTGATCTTAGACCGCTTATCCTTTAGCTTAGTGCTACAATATCGGCATCTTTGATATGATGGCAGATCAACTGGCATGTGTTCTCCAACGTTAGTAAAGCGAATTTCTGGGGCAGTAGTATGAACCAACTTTTGATAATTTTCGGAAACTGCAACCTTTTTCCTTACGATGTAGTTAACATCTACAGAAGGACGTTTTCGGGATGAAAAGCCTCCAATGAGACCTCTGGCTAATGCGATACGAAATTGTAGGTTAGTTAGTTTCGTAGCATTTATATTTTTGTTGTAAAGCAAAAATGAATTTGTGATGCAGGTATCAAGCAGGAAGTAAAATATGCGAAGCCACCACCTCTTGCTTCTACGTCCAACTGAATACGTACCTTTGATATGATCGAAGTGATCAACTCCACCCATTCTTTTCGTATATTCTTTTACTATTAGTGGACATCGAACTTCAACCTTCGTACCATCTTTTTGTGTTCTTGTTACTGATGTTTCATTGACTTTTGGGTGGAAAGCATTAGTTAGAAATAGAACTTCCTTTGTATCCTGCCAGATCACAAAAGCAACGTCTCCCTTTACTCTCCATTTATACTGACCCTTTTTTAATTTTAGTTTTCTTTTGCTCTTTACCATTTTTGTCAGGTCTGCCCTTTGCCTGCGTACAGTACCGGTGGCTAGAATACCATTAGCATAGAGATAATTAATGATATCATAGCCGCAAAAAAAATTATCAAATGTGACATGAATGGCTTCCATTCCTTTTAATTTTTCTGTCAATTTCGTGACCACCTTTGCTCCTAAATTGTTTTCTACTTTGTCACTATCTTTTCCAGTATATATGTCAAACTCGTATAAATATCCAGAATAACTGTCACAGCGGCACCATACCTTGAAACCCCTTTTAATCGGCTTCATAGGCATATATTGTTTCAAGGAGGACCTGCCTTTGAAAACAATCATCGACTCGTCTATTGATTGTGATGAAGAGTTATGCGCATTTTCTTGAAAACCTCTATTGAGAAGTGTCACTTATGGACGAATTTTGTATAATTTGTCATAAGAGGAGCAGGACCTTGGGAGCTGCATAGAGTTGTCATTCAGATGCAAGCATCGCAAGATTTGCTTGAATCTCCTGCACGGCATGGTAGAAGCTATTACGTTAACTCTAAAATCGGGATCTGATGACCAGTAAAGATCTAATGAAGGTAAAATATTATAGCCCATTATAATTATAACTCCCAAGAATGCTTTCAATTCTTTTGCATCAATTTCGGTCCACCCTATTACGTTATTTTGCTCAGCATATCGGTTAGTTTCTGTAACAATCAATTCAAAAACTTCCAGAGTAAAAAATTTTTCGAAGTAACGAATAGGCCTAGCATTTGCTGGTAACATGCGGGTTGGGGTCATCGGGACACTATCAATAGTGTCAGGTTGTGGCCTGATGTTATTCCATGAATTTTTCTTCCATGTATCTTCATCTTCATCAGAAGCATTTGTTTCTGGTTCCTCCTCCGACTCTGACGAGTCTGTGCTAAGTTGTGTGTTTTTATTTCTATCAGGTAGGTTTGCACTTGACGTGGAAGGTTGAGGCGATAACGAAGCGTTTTTATTTCTATCAGGTAGGTTTGCACTTGACGTGGAAGGTTGAGGCGATAACGAAGCCCTTATATGTTCGATAGACCGCAGGCCTAGTTCATCACTCGAAGTAGAAGGCTGAGGCGAAGCCCTTATTGCGCCTTCAGAGCGCATCTGTGGTCCATCTAAGTCCTCTAAAATTCGTTGTAGTTTCGTGGCATTTAACGTAATTTCTTCCTCATCCGATTCCTGATCGTCTTCGGATTGCTCTGGATCTGATGGTAAACCGTATAACTCATTCAGCGCCAACTCTATTTCATATTCTTTTAGTACTTTCTTGCTCATTTTCAGACAACCTATAGTATAAAAAAAAACAAACATGTTTAGAGGGAATATTCTTCCCACCAAGAAAAATCCCACAAGGAAAAACAATGTGGAAGATAAGTAAAAGATATGTCTCTTTTCTAAGATATTAAATATAAATCTATAAAACGTAGAAGAACTTACCATATATCACCACGAGATTTCGAAGATATATACCGATTTCGTTCGCAGTTGCAAAAACACCTGTTTTCAATTTACAGAAGACCCGTCTCGAAAAAATTATTTATAATCTGTCACATACAATGTTAAGAAAACATACTTTATTCCTTTCAATTAATGTTGCCAAATCAAAATAAAACAACTGCGACTGATCAGTTACCTTACCAATGAAGAAAAGTTGGTGGGAAAATTATTCCCTCTAAATGTAAAAGGGTTAAAACAAATGTCAGAAATTGTCATCAAATTAAAAAAAAGAAGAAGAAAAAGCAAAAACTGCTACATTGTGTTTAAAAATATTATTTTTAAATAAATAAATAAATAAATTACAGAAAAAAACAAACAAAATGATCAAGCAATATTTTATCTAACGAGGCGAAATATTTAATACAACTTGTTCATGAAAACAAGGACGCTATTGACTGTTTGGCCAGTCGGAATTCTTCAACAAATTGGTTGTCATTCGTTAAGTTAATTTTAATAATTGTCGTATTTAAATGTTAAAATATTTATCATTTGAAAAGTATATTTTTAAAAATTTTCTATAATAATTTTTACTTGTGTGCTTTCAAAAGCACATTAATCAATAGTGACATAACACAAAAAAAAAACAGCGTTTAAAAAACTGCAGTCAAAGTAGAAAAACTGGCATTTCTTCTACTTCTTCATTTGTCATTAGCCAAACAAAAGCTGTTGCTTTTACTTCAGATTCATTAAATGTAAACAGTCGCTGTCAAACAACTCAAAAAGCGAAAAGTTGTACACAAATGTTCGATTTTTGTTGACATTTTTTGGTTAAACTTTTAACATTAAACTACATATAACGGTTTCCAATTATTTTAATGAATACCCCAAATAAAATTTTCTCGTATTGACTTCTGGAGTATAAAATTGTTTTCTTTTTGCAAGTACTGCAAACTTATTCTTCTTTAGAGAGAGAGAATGAAAAGCAGCAAAATTAAAAAGTAAAACAAAGTAGATTTAAAATAACAAAATGAAGTTTTCTAGACTAATTATTAATTGTGCTTTATTTGGAGTGCATAAAAAGTTTTTAAAAATCTTTATCAATTAAAGCAGATTAAATTAAGGAGTTGAAACTTTCAGCTTTGCTGCTACACTTAAAGAAAGTGTTTATGAAATTTAAATGGAGGAACAATACTGAAGGGTAATGTCCGATCGAACGATTTTTATAGACCCATGCTGAACTTCGGTAGATTTTTAAGACCGAACCCAAACTTTTTTATTGAATAGAATCAATGTTAACTTTTGTGATTAATTTATTTAATAAAAACAAAATTAACAAATAATTTATTGTATTAAAGTTTATTTTTATCTTAGACAAATCTTATCTTATCGTTGCGGATTTATGTGTAATTATTTAAAAATGGGACAAACAAATTTTTTCTTGACTAATTTTGGATAATAAACTTTTTTCTTGTAATTGTGTTAGGCCAGCTATGGAAAGCGGTTTCAACAAGATGAAGCAACAGCAAATACTGCAGTTGCCTCAATAGCTTTGGTAAGGGAAATATTAAGCGAACGTTTTTCTTACGCACAAGAAATTTTAACTGAACACTACATTCACCAGATTTCACGGGGGGGGGGGGGGGGGGGGGGGTGCTTTAATACCATGGTAGATAAGGCCATGATGGCTTTATCTCTCATTCAATAGGGAGATAAAGCCTTTTTTGTTTTTTTTTTTTTCATTTGAAAGCCATCACGGCCTTTGCTCACATTAGCAATATTAAAAAATGGATTTATCTCTCATTTCAGTTCCGGAAACACAAAAGTTAAGTATTGAAATCTGGCTTCGCATACTAAAGTTTTTCTGCGTGACCGCCTGTGGCCGTGCCTAGGGGTTCTTTCCTCCAGTAGGACGCGGCAGGTGGTTTCGCTGAATAAAGTTTTCCTGCGTGCGTCACATGAATAAAAAAATGTTTTTCAATGATAACTAAGGATTTTCCCTTTTACAGAATGTTTACACCATGCATAACAATTTTCTGAAAAAATATGGCTTTATCTCTCATGCGCGAAAAAAGAATATGGCTATATCTCACATTTCGCAAAATTTTAAATATGACCTTACCTCTCAATGATTGGGCAATAAGGCTATTATGGCTTCATCTCCCATTCAAATGAGCAATAATGTCATCATGGCCTTATCTACCATGGTTTTAAAAATGAAAAATGGCCTGGAAAAATGGGCTATTTTTCATATAATATTTTTGGGTGATTTTTCATAATGAAAAATCACCAAATTTAAAAAACGAAAAATCACCCAATAATAACGAAAAATAGCCCAAAAATTTTGGGTCACTCTTCATATGAATTCAGGCCCAATTTTACATGGAATTTTTTGGGCGATTTTTCATTTATTTTTTTGGGCGATATTTCCTACAGCCTTTTTTTACATATAAAGAAGGTATGAGGAAACACTTTTGCTTAAGTAACTTGAAATTTTTGATGTTTTGAGATATGACTATGTTGCAATAAAGGAGCGATATATTGGGAGAAAAGACTAGGCAATGGTTAATTATGAAAACTTGTTGCTTAATTATTTTAGTATTTTCCACAATTTATAAGATTTTAAACTTTTTAATGGGAACTTGAAAAAATTTTAAGTAAAATTATAGCCAGAGTAGGTAGAGCTTCCATATTTTAAGACTTTATGTTTATATGCTACTGGGAATTAACAGGAAATGGTGTTTTTTCAGTAACATTTTATTTTTTTCACATTTTTTCTCTCATAACCCTTTTGTCACTTATTGTTCCATTTGAGTGATTTTTGTGTCTTAATAGTTGTACGAGTAAAATACAATTTTCTATCATGCTTTTAATTGCATTAATAGTCTAAACATAAGTTTACTTCCTTTTGTTCTCGACGATCATGCCAAGTTCCACAAGTTATGAGAACTTTTTTATTCCCTCTTCTTTTCCAGCTTAATAAACTTTCCCAAGCTTGAATCTCAAATATCAGACGGGACTTTATTAAAGAAAGAAAAAAAGTAAAAATTATTTTCATTTTGTGTATGGTTGGTTAGACGGATGGATAATTTACCTCAAGCAGAGTCATCATACAATGTCAAAATCACAACCCAGCCCATTTTTCAAAGCAGTGGGTTGGTGGTTGTGTGTGGCTGACGATGATGATTTTGTTAAGTTTATAAACTTTACATTATTTTATTTCTACTCTTTTTTGGTTTGAAAAAAAAAATAAGTTCATTGTTTAAAATGTACGATTACGTGATATGATGTTAAAAAAAAATAATAAACAACAAAATTTTGTTGAATTTTTGGTCGTCACACAATTTGAAGTTGGTAAAAACACTAAAACTTTTCCACTTCTACATTATTATTTATTTTCATCAGATTACGTGAGTCTTAATGGTTGGTATGTTTAAGTCTAAAGTCACTGTAACAGCCGTAGTGGTAGACGGGAATGGGAGAGAGAGAAAGGTCGCCCAGCCATGCAGTCATTTCTGTGTGTTTTTACTATTTATTTCTTTAAAGAAACCCAGTAAAGGTGCCAATGTCAGCGTAATCATAGGAATGGCTGCATGTGAATGAAATTAAATGTAAATGCTCTTCTCTTTACAACAAACAATAAATTATTTAATGCATGTTAAACCAAACAAAAACAACAATTAAATATGTATAAAGAAAAATATTAAGATAATTTTAATTAAAGTCAGAGCAAATGGTTACTTAAGTTAAAGAAGGGGAGGGGGGAGAGGGTTTTGCTTGGACAACTTTAAAGCCATAAAATCTTTTAGTACCAAAACGGGATGACGGAGGCCAATATACATATATGTGAGCTTTGTTGCTCAAAATTATTTGTTCATTCAAAAAAAAAAAAAAAAAAAAAAAAAAAAAAATAATAGAAAAAACCAAGCAGCCGTGCCGAATCTATGATACCCACCCACCATCATAAGTTTACAAAAAACGACTTAAAATTATAAAACTTAAAGCTGAAATTTTAAATTACAAAAACAAATTAAAATTAGAAGTGGGGTAAATAAAATCGTGGACCGAGTTGACCCATTTTTTATACATTTCATGTATAAAATTAGTATTTTTGTATTTTGTAAATTTATCAATCTAAAAACTTTATCTTTCTATGTCTCTGATTGCGAACTCCATCGCGCTTTCAACAGACGGACATGACAAAATCGTGCTTCTCGTAGATATACTAAGATACTTTTTGGGGTGTATGATAATCTTTTCTATGCGTTACAAACGGAATGACAGCATTAATATATCCCCAGTTTTGGTAGTGCATATAAAAACTGACAAGAAAAGCTAGTAAGTAATACATGCTGATCACGATAATGATTATGATGACGCTTTTGGTTGCTTGGTAATGGAAATGGTTGACTAAATAAATTATTTCAACTCCAGTAGTTTTTACAACATGTATTTATAACAACATCAGAATTCAAAACAATAAAACTAAACTTGTATAATTTAACGCTGGGAATTTATAAGTGAAGCTTGACATTCTTGAGAACAAATTCTGAGTTTAATAATTCATAAAATTGTTGGGAATGTTGGAGAAATAAATTAATCTACCCAAAATAGAATGAAAAAAGTTATAATAAAAGTTGTGTTTGAATTTAATCTGGTACCTTTTTTTATTTATATCAAGTAAATAATTTGTAAAATAAAACTTAATTTAAAAAAAAAACAAAAACAGAAAATTTGTAGTACCTTTTTTGCTCAGTGTAATTTTAAATGTTGTAAATTTGTTAATATTCCAAATATTCCAACAACTACAAAATGACAAAAAAAACCTGACTATTTATTTTGCTCACCCACATCTGTATTTGTTTAAAGTGAGTATTTTATTTTGTTGAATTTGCGGCACATGTGAACGGTTTATTTATTGTATATTTGTAATCATTTTTTTAACATGTGTCTTGTGTTCTTTATTATCATTGTTGTCAACTTTTTTTGAAGGCTCCGTCAAATTGGACGTTAAAAGCCGCAAACATTTTTATTTAGGTTTAAATGTTTCTAAAACATCGCTTAATTCTTACAGCCGTATTCATAACAAAAAGTTAGCCGCAGTTTGTACACTGCGTTACAACGAGCTTCAAACTAGAATGCCGATTAAGCTTAGCAACTTGTTAGCATAGAGTTTATTCATAACAAACTCTTGTCCGTCTGTTAACTGTAAATAAATCAATTCTGAATTTCAATGATGCCACATTATATTGCTCAAAAGTGCAACACGTTTTGCATTAATAATCGGTGGTTTTGTCATTTAGGCTGGATTTTGAGATCTGTTAAACTAGGTTTAGTTAATCTGAAAACAGATTTGTGTAGCCATTACCTTTGACCGAAAAGCTTAGTTTTGCTTAAATGTTGGTCTTTAATGTAATAATAAAATAAAATCATATTTCGCCGCAAAAACCCGAGTTTCAGACGTTAAACTAAGTCTAAACTTAATCCACATTAGAAAAACCCGGCTTAATTTTTTTTAATATAGAGCGCTGTTTCAAAGGTGTACAAATTATATAAAAATTATATATTAAGGTTTTTAATTTCCCTGATTTTTTTTTATTCCAGAAACGTACAATATTTTTTTTTTTATAAAGTGCGTTGAAGATTTTCTGTAATTTTGGCAATTAATTGCCGTTTTAAGCATTAAATATGGTTAATCAAACGAAATTAAGGGATTTGTATTGTTTGCTATCTATCCAGACATAAGAGTTTAATGGAAATGTCTCAACATTAGTTCGAACATTTTTAGAATCATTGCCAAATGTAATAATAATAAATATAATGTGTTTGTATGTGTCACACCGACGATGCTGGATGGAAAATTAAAAAATAGATATGACGTAGAATTTGCCTGCTGGACAAGTGTATTTTACCTTATTAAGGGCGAAATAGAATACGTAATATAATTTATCTTTGAACAGATTTGAATTCAATTAAAATCCTATAATAAAGAGTTTGATCCTGACTATTTTTATTTTGCCGACCAGTGTTATCAATGTTCAGTTAAAGAAATCAACAAAAGTAACGAGACCGTGAACATTATTTGACAGAATAACAAATAATCTTTATAAGAAAATTTATAAAATCGGTTTAAAAAACGCAAAATGTTTTTATAGCGCAAACGAATTCAATTTCAACAAAAAATTTTTCTTCTCACTAGAATAGAAATATAAAAAATATTTGAAATCTCTTATTTTGTAAAAACGTCGTGTAAAAATTAATATGGAAAATATTTAAAAAACTGAGTGTTTATTTTAGAAAATTTCTAGGCGAATGTCAACGTTTAAAATGGTTGAACAAGCAGTTAAATTTTCAAATACCTAGAACGAAAAATTTTATATTCTTATGATTTTAAAAAACCGCTAGATTTACCGCGATGGGCACATTAAAACCGCTAGAATTACGGTAAAACCGCCAAATTGGCAGCATTGTTTATTATGCCCTAAAAGAACCAAAAAACCAAAAACAAACTGTACAGAAAAATTCAAAAACTGTTAAAACGAGGTCACAAGCACTCATAAAAAAAATTAAATACAATGGTGGCAGAAGCATAAAACAGCCCACTACACCGTACGGTACGCGGGAGCTACTACACAGATACTTACATAAACATATGTACACACAAACTGCACTGAAGTTAAACCAATATTGTAAATAATATTTGTTTTAATTCTTTTTTTTTTTGGAGGAGCTGCTTTGTTTTTTCATTATGTTTGTCTTGGATATTAAAGAAAACCAGCCCCACAAACAATCAAACCAATTAACCAGGCAGGCAAGCAAGGCAGTCAGTTAGGCAGTTAGCCTGATTGACGTCAGTTATCACAATGATGACGACCGACCACACGCCACTACTGACCGAAATTGCTAGTGCCGTTTAATTACGCATGTTATGGCCAATTTTCAGGATTGATATTAAAACACATTTATTTTTAAAATCGTTTTAAATACAAAATTCTCTTCTTCACTAAAAACTTAAGTGAAACTTAATTCACCGATGTGGTACACTTAATTTCAACTTAAATTTCCCTTGTTATATTTTAGCAAGGTGACCTCGATATCACAACAACAACAGGCAAAGCATTAACAGTCAGCTGTTCTTTTTCAGACCACCTTGTAAATAAATAGACTTTTTTATATTTTTTTTTTTATTTAGTAGTGCTACCATACTTTTATCTTAATTAAATAAGACTTTTCACATAAAACTCAAAAAACCAATCTGTTTTAAATACGATTTAAGTTTGTTATGAAAATTAACTTAATATTGATTTAAATACTATCCTGAAAATTGGGCATTAATGTTATAATGTTTGTGATTGTTTAAATCATAGTTAAATGTCTCTTATGTATACATTTAATTTAATAGTGTTACCAGTTTGAAAAAAATTCCTATATAATTAATACAGGACAAACTTCTACAGACTTGGTCCATAAATGATTTCAGGTACATATTTATGAACCGATTTTGAGGATGACCCCCATATTCATAAAAACATTAATGGCCGTTTTCTCATTAGGCAATTATCTTTTTTCCCAACGAACAACTGCACATTAAAGAAATTTGGTTTTCTCAATGTCTCATTTGCTTCGCAAAGCTAACCGGCACTCATCTGCCAATTATTTATTTTCCTTTTATTTGCCGTACAGATAAACTCAATCAGCTGACTCCCAACTTTTACATTTATTTTGAGTGGCATTGCCAGCTGAAAACAATGTTTTTGTTGGTATATTGAGAAATCCAAAATCGTTAACGGACAGTTTATCGTTCTAATAAATTTATGTTGACATTAAGTAACAGGCAGTTTGTCGATACATTGAGAAAATGGCCATTAGGTTTATAAAAGGTATAAGAAACGAATTTTCTATAAATCAAAATTTTTTTTATAAATATAGGGGTAAGTCTTTAAAACCTCAATATATTTTTTATTTATTTAATAATCGTTTAAAAAAACAATCTTCTAAACCATAACCAGCATGAACCCTACTTACTAAAGGGCCAAATAAGCCACACAAACCGTTACATAAACATATGAAAAGAGTTCATATGGAGCATGTTGCTGTGAATATTAAAAAATTTTAAAAATCACACAAACATCTCGTTGTTGTCAAACTGCTTGTGTCATTTATTTGGCCCTTAACATTGCAAAATACTGTTCACCACTTAAGGTATGATTTTAGTGAAAAGCTTATTACTTGGGCTTTGTTTGACATGTTGGAAATTTCATGGGTTCCCCCTCCCAGGAGTTTTTTCTCTTTTTTGTTTGGGAGTTTTTTTATTTTTTATTTTTTGTTCGCAGTTCTGCGCTCTAGGCAACTCAGATACGAGCATTTTCGAAATACTGTGTAAATTGCGAGAAAGTAGTTCATAATGTAATCAGTTTATGAATAGTATTACAGGCAAGTCTATACTTAATATTTAAACGTACTGAAGTGGATTAATTTTACATTGTAACCATTTATACAACTACATACCACCTATTACCATAATTATAAAAAAATGTTGCTGGGAAACCAATGGATTCATAAATATTAGTTATCCTTCATACAAAAAAGCATTAGTTTAACATTTTATTATTTATTCATTATTATATTTTTCGTTAAATTAATTTAGTAAATATACAACATTTGGGTCAATGGAGGTCTCTTCATGCAATCTCACTTAAAATTTTGGTAATATTTTTTGTTACACGATTTACATTTTTATTTATTATTACTTATCATTTCGCTTTGCGTTTTAATAATAACTTCTTAACATTTATAAAGATTTGTCAAGATTTTATTACGAGAAAGAATGAGAAAACTCAAGAAATATGATTTGCATAAATTTCCATTAAATTCAATTTAAAACAGCACAACCCAGTGCAGTTTCAGTTTCGCCACCTCTTACTTGTTCAAGATTTAGCTCTCGATGTGTGCTTTAAATATAAAAACACATTTGGAACGCTCAACCGACGTTATAGTCGTTTGTCTGTCATCAAACTATTCATATAAATGTATTAATGCCCTGGCAGTAAGAGTGGTAGGGCGCTAGGAGGGAGATATTAATATAAATGACTGACTGGCTGGTTGGTAGGTTTGTTGCTTTGAAACGCATCTACATTTCGTAATAAAAAATTTGCTTCGAGAAAAGCAATACGCGGAGCAGAGAGTTTGTCTTCAGCACGTTGTGGCCATAACGTACACGATGTCTACCGCAAAAACAGATGACTGTAAAAATAGTCTTGCACATTGTATGTATATAAAATGATTGTATTCAGCTTCTATTTCTTAGACTAGAATATTTATTGTTGTTCATATTTCAAATTGCAATCTCAATGAAATTTTAAGTGTAAAATAAAATTAAAAAACAGAGAAAATTTATAATAAGTTTATAAAAAGCATTACAAACCCAACACAACTTTATATACTAGTTGTTTTTTTTTTAGAAAAATGTATAAAAGATGTATTAAAAAATAAAACGAAAAGTGAGATTGTAAATAAATAAGCAAAACCTTAATAAATACTTTTTATTTAATATAAATTTCTTAGATTTATTCTGTTATTAATAAATTTCAAATAACCCGCTCTAAAATATTAGCTCACTTTAAAGTCGTGGTGTTAAATTTGAAACTGTATTGGTGATTTTTGCCCCATTTGAGTTGTCTATAATTTAGAAATATTGCATGTTAGATTTTGATTTATAACACTTTTAACTGGTAAAATCAATAAATTGCTGCTCCAAGTACAAACCACAACAACAAAACAAAGTAAAATAAACTCCACAAAACACCAGCCAAGTTTTAACTTCAAATAAAATTTAAAATTCAAACAGCCAAACATGCAATTACTCGTAATGTCGAAATCGAAAAAAAAAACAAAATTATATAGAAAATATATTAAACAAATCTAATGAAATTACCAATAAACAGTATGGTCAACCACAGCACTTAACAGCAGATGCAGCAGAGAGACAAACGAACGGGCAGGCAATTAACGTTGGAAACGCGTAAAGCCAACAAACAACCATCCAACTGCAATTCAATGAACGTAAAATTAAATTCGTAACGAACAAATAAATGCATCCACAAACAAAAAAGTGTTAACCCATAAACCTGAACATTCGAATAGACAGACTTAAACAAAATCCATATAAAATTAATAATTTTTAGATTAAAAAAAATACATATTATTTAATATTAAAAAAAAAAAAAAAAAAAAAACAAACCTCCTATGAATTTTAATTTTTTTTTTTTTTTGTATGATTCACTTAGGCCGCCATTTACTAATTACCAATGGCACGTTTTTAATTGAAATTTTAAACAAAATTTTCGGAATAACTTGATGATGGTCGACAGGAGCGAAAATAATTTAATTTTTTTTTTAGTTTAATTCAGCAGCAGGTTATTTCTTTGGCTTTTAAACAAAGCTGTTAAAAATTATACAGACACACCGACCAAAACAACTTTCTTTTTCAATATTCAATTTGTTTCTTCTTTTTTTTTTTTGATTTTTCATACAGATTTTTTACTTTTAAATTGGATTTACTTTCTATTTTAGTGGTAGATTTTCGCTTCATACGGAAATACTAGCACGAGGTTACACAGAAGATAAAACAAAAACAGTTTGAACCTGTTAAGCTCCATAAAAATTAAAACCAAAGCAAAAAATTTACAAAAAAGAAAAAAAACAATTAAATATTCAAATCAAAAACAGTTGAAAACTAATACATGCAACGAACGCATTATATGAATATCTTAAAACCAAATTTCTCTAAGACCCTGCAAACAATAGGACCAGTCCAAAAGCGCGTGTAAAGAGTAGCCCACAAGGGACTAGGACTAGTCCAAAAGTAACCCAAACGTATGGAAAAAACATGGTCGATTTAACATTACGATGTCCTAAGGGAGGACCATATAACCCATTTTTGGACTACAAAGGAGTAGTCTTAAAACTACTCCATGGTATACTCCAGAGGATTAATTTTGAAGTCGTTTAAAAACGAAATCACGTCGTTAAAAAACGAAGACATGTCGGCTCACTACAAACACTTTTTAACAATGACATGGTCCATGCTGGCATTACATCGGACCAGTCCATTTTATCAAAATGGATCAGGTGGTTTCATATTATTTGCAGGAGATATATACATGCATACATATGTAACCCAGTTGGCAAAATGGTCACAGACGCAAATCAACGATGTCTTCAAGATATTCTTGAATTTGTTGCCTACATAACACTCACTGATGACGACATTTTAAGTAGCAAAACGTGTATTTGGTCGTGTTTAAAATCGTATTTACTTCTTTTTTTAAATTATAATACTTTATTAAGGACAACGTAAGTGGCCATTGCATGAATTTTGTCGTGTTTCAAACCACTTTGACGACGAAAAAATTAAAAACTGTAAATTTGTATGTAATATAAAATTAAAATTTCTTGAAATGTTGCTTTTATTATCATTATTTTTGATAATAAAAAAATTCAAAAATAAATAATCGTGCCTGTTGAAAACGTTTTTTTGCTCTCCTGATAAATAATTATTTGGTAACTTACAACGTTATTCGCTGCTGTACTTCAATTGTGAAGTTGGACATACGTGAATTGATGGGCCAAACAAAGCACAAACAAATTTATGTTCCTGCTGACTACATTGCCGTATGTTAAGTTCAGAACCCATTCCTTTATTAATCAAAAGCCTATTGGAGGTCTGACTTTCTCCACACAGCCAGTATCCCTTATTTTCGAGACCAGTCTCCCAAACTCATCGGCCATTTCATTAGCGGTGATGTTGCAGTGATCAGGTACCCTAAGAGCTCTTCTTCAATTATTTACTAGTTTTGAATTTACTAGTTGAAATTCATAGCCCATCAAGGCCCTCGGTGGTGTCCACATATTTTGTCGAGCTTCAGCAATGTAACCTCTTACCAATTCTACGGCCTTAAATATACTGCAGCCTATTTGACCTTTTAGTATCTACTTATATTCTCAACCCGTTCCCCTATCCTGGATATATTGGCAAATCTGAAGTATTGCCGATATATCGGTATTCGTTACACCTCTAATTGTCACTTACATACCTAACGGCAAATAAATGAAAGATAATGTCCTAATTACTGTCATCAACGGCAATATTAAGGTAATATCGCTAATCGGGCTTTAACGACTTTATGGAAAAAAAGTCGTTTATATCAGGGTTTAAAAATACTAATATATTAGTCATAAATATGCATAATTTTAAACACAAACTGACAGAAAATCTAAAAATATTAAATAATCCACTATCGTAATATATTTAAATGCATCGCTGTATTAATATAATTTCTAGTGTTACACAAAAATATTTAACCAGTGGTAACTTTTTAATATTACAATGCGCAAAATATTAAATATTTCGCCGTATAAATATATTTTATATCGTAACTTTAACATATTTTTTGTCACCATAAATATTAAATGTTTTGTTTCTACAATATCAATATATTCCTACCACACATTACAAACTGCCGCAGTATATGCGAAATGTACGAATATAAATAACATAACAAAACAAAATATGCCGTCTTGTTGATCATCGACTGCCAAAATATGCGACACAAAATATGCGACTATTACACACGACATATTTAAATATTTTAGAGTAAATAGTAAACATATTATTAGTCGAAAAATAAACTAATAATAGTCACAATATGAAGAAAAAAATTTTTTTTTGTGTGTACATACAAAAAAAAAAAAAAAAATAAAAAGGGAAAAATTTAAAATAAGAAAATCTTTGAATGTGAGTATGTGTAGGAAGAAGTAAATAATTATGTTTGATGGTTAATTTATTGAAAAAAGGCAAAATATGGTTGAAAGGTGAGTTTTATAGTTTGAGTGCAAAAATATAAAAAATATTGAAAAGTTAACTAATATTTTAAGAAAATATATACATATGTACTTAGTTTGTATTTATAATAATATTTAATTTATAAACAGCCATTAAAAGAATATAGGGAGTGTTATATCAAAGACAAAATTAAATTGGTGTTTGGACTAGTTGTTCAAAAATAGAGCAAAGGTACAAAAGTGCGATTGTGTTTTGAGAAATTTATTTACAACAGACAAAGTATCTTTTATAAGGACAAACATTTTTATGCGTGGGTGTGTAGATCATAGTTTTATGACGTAAGCATTTTATTTTTAGCTTAGCTCATTTAATTGTTGATGATAATGGATGAATTCAAATTAGAACAACAAATCGCAATCTTGTAATAGAAGCTCAAAAAAAGGATGTTGTGTAAATGTAGGTAGGAGGCTGCTTATATATGATCTTCTAGAGAAAAGAACATTTAAAGAAGTGATCTGTTGTAAAGACTATGCATATATGTATGTATGTATGTATGTATGTATGTATGTATGTATGTATGTATGTATGTATGTATGTATGTATGTATGTATGTATGTATGTATGTATGTATGTATATATAATTGTTAGCGACAAAGTAAACTTAGAAATTTGATATTGTGTTTTGTGTTATACAAGTTGATTTAAAAAAAGAAAAATTTATGACTTTTCTTGTTTTTTATAAGTATGTAATTTGGAAAAGAAATATTTTTTCAGACTATTGTTGTTTTTTTATTTGCGCCTATCATAAATATATTTTTTAGGTAAAACACTTTTGTTTGCTATATGCACTTGCGTAGACATTTATAAATAAAGCAATAATTATGACGCCAACAATAACGAAACCAAAATTTTCATGCAAGTAGCGATCCTTTTTTATGAAAATTTTTTGCCAATTTTACATACTTGTGACCTTTTTATTTGTTGTTGCATATACGTATGACAAACAATACCTTGTGGAATCACAACAACAAATGTATGCAAATTTATGATCTATTTTTTTTAGCGGAAAATAAAGGGTTATTTATTTTTCACTTGGTATTTTTACAACAGGTATAGGAAAAAAAAGTATGAATAATTATGACGCCAATATTTACGCAGAAAAAGAATTGTACACACCATCTGAGACAAGTGATGCGCATATGTTGCATTTCTTGTTTTTTTTATAAGTAGGTATGTTATTTGGAAAATATTTAATATTCATTAATACTGATTTTTTATATTTGTTGACTTATTTGTATTAATTATTATTTATTTATAGGTATGTTTTATTTTCACTTTAATTTATTGTGCCACAAATGTATAACTTTATATCTACGGTACTGTAATATAAGACACCGTTCTTGTTGTATTGTCTTATCTAATAAAGGATCAATATCACCAACACTTTGTGAATTGTATGTAGGTAAAAATAGATTTCTCAAAAAACAAACGTTTCGCTTAATAACGAGAGACAGGATATGCTCAGGTTCAGTTTTATTTAATAATTTGATTACATTTATGTGCGCTGTTTTATATTCTATTATATTAAAAATTTTATAAAGCACAATCAAACAATTCCTGCCAAAAAGAATCTTCACATAGGTATGCATACAACATATGAGGGATATATTTGCAAAGACTGCAATGTCCACATTCATAGTTTTCGCAATAAATAGTAAAAACCTCTAGCTCGAAGTATATTCATATTTATGTTTTGTATATCATGCTATTCAGTAAATAAGAATATGATGAAGATGTGACGCAAGTTTCAACCAAATCGATATAGTGGTTTGCTGGCAATTATAATAATAAAATTGGAGATTGCTGTGTTTGCTCTAATCAAATCAAAAAGTCAGCTGTCGTAATACCACCGCCTGCTTATCAATTGGCCTTAACACATACCTTTTTATTTTTTCTAAATTCCTTTCCATTTGTTGGTGTCTCTTGCCTTTTTTTCTTAATTGATTTGGAGGAACTTATTAACAACTCAGCTCCATAATTACGACCAATGACAAAGTTATAAAATTAACAATATAATTAACTGTTTCATATAAAAGAGAAATTGTTATTTTTTTCATTTCTTTTAGTTTTGTTTTGCAAAAAAGAAACAGAATAAAAAAAATAGCGCGCATTTTTGAAAATAGTTGAGAGAAAAAGAGCTCAACAAACTGTGATCATTGCAAAAACGACAATCTCCAATCTCCAAAAGTATGTTCAACTTTTAATTTTTGAACATACTTTTTTATGGGATAAATGTGTTTCTAGTTATGTAATATTCACTAATTGGAAGCATTCATTAAATACAACTAAGATGTATTATAAGTTACGTTTGTAAAAAAGTGGACATTGCAGTCTTTGCAACTATACCCCTCATATGTGCATCACTTGCCTCAGATGGTGTGTACAATTCTTTTTCTGTGTAAATATTGGCGTCATAATTATTCATATTTTTTTTCCTATACCTGTTGTAAAAATAACAAGTGAAAAAATAAATAACCCTTTATTTTCCGCTAAAAAAATAGATCATAAATTTGCATACATTTGTTGTTGTGATTCCACAAGGTATTGTTTGTCATACGTATATGCAACAACAAATAAAAAGGTCACAAGTGTGTAAAATTGGCAAAAAATGTTCATTAAAAAGGATCGCTACTTGCATGAAAATTTTGGTTTCGTTATTGTTGGCGTCATAATTATTGCTTTATTTATAAATGTCTACGCAAGTGCATATAGCAAACAAAAGTGTTTTACCTAAAAAATATATTTATGATAGGCGCAAATAAAAAAACAACAATAGTCTGAAAAAATATTTCTTTTCCAAATTACATACTTATAAAAAACAAGAAAAGTCATAAATTTTTCTTTTTTTAAATCAACTTGTATAACACAAAACACAATATCAAATTTCTAAGTTTACTTTGTCGCTAACAATTATATATACATACATACATACATACATACATACATACATACATACATACATACATACATACATACATACATACATACATACATACATACATACATACATACATACATACATACATACATACATATATATATGCATAGTCTTTACAACAGATCACTTCTTTAAATGTTCTTTTCTCTAGAAGATCATATATAAGCAGCCTCCTACCTACATTTACACAACATCCTTTTTTTGAGCTTCTATTACAAGATTGCGATTTGTTGTTCTAATTTGAATTCATCCATTATCATCAACAATTAAATGAGCTAAGCTAAAAATAAAATGCTTACGTCATAGAACTATGATCCACACACCCACGCATAAAAATGTTTGTCCTTATAAAAGATACTTTGTCTGTTGTAAATAAATTTCTCAAAACACAATCGCACTTTTGTACCTTTGCTCTATTTTTGAACAACTAGTCCAAACACCAATTTAATTTTGTCTTTGATATAACACTCCCTATATTCTTTTAATGGCTGTTTATAAATTAAATATTATTATAAATACAAACTAAGTACATATGTATATATTTTCTTAAAATATTAGTTAACTTTTCAATATTTTTTATATTTTTGCACTCAAACTATAAAACTCACCTTTCAACCATATTTTGCCTTTTTTCAATAAATTAACCATCAAACATAATTATTTACTTCTTCCTACACATACTCACATTCAAAGATTTTCTTATTTTAAATTTTTCCCTTTTTATTTTTTTTTTTTTTTTTGTATGTACACACAAAAAAAAATTTTTTTCTTCATATTGTGACTATTATTAGTTTATTTTTCGACTAATAATATGTTTACTATTTACTCTAAAATATTTAAATATGTCGTGTGTAATAGTCGCATATTTTGTGTCGCATATTTTGGCAGTCGATGATCAACAAGACGGCATATTTTGTTTTGTTATGTTATTTATATTCGTACATTTCGCATATACTGCGGCAGTTTGTAATGTGTGGTAGGAATATATTGATATTGTAGAAACAAAACATTTAATATTTATGGTGACAAAAAATATGTTAAAGTTACGATATAAAATATATTTATACGGCGAAATATTTAATATTTTGCGCATTTTATATTATAAAGTTACCACTGGTTAAATATTTTTGAATATTACTACAATGTTGTTAGTAAATTATGAATATTTTTGCGATATGAATACCTTTAAATATTTTAGTTTTGAATATTTACTGTCGTTTTCGGTATGAAGAAAAAAAACTATTTACTAATTTTTAAACCCTGGTTTATATAGTCGCCAAGACAGCTTGAGCCACATTGTTACCCATATGATAATTAACGACAATGTGCATGATAATCAGGGGTGTGCTGGAAATTGAAAACGTAAGAATTTTGAAGTTGTTTTTAATGCACTTTTAATCTTATTTTTATAAAATTTTGTTTGATAGAGAAATATTTTTATAATAAAAACAAAAAAATTCTTTTATTACAGAAATCTTTTAAAAAAATTACTTTTAAAATTCTTGCGTATGACGTGTTCGATTTCCAGCACATCCCTGAATATCGCTCACATTGTCGTGTACGACTTAAGTGCCCTTTGTTCGAAAAAGTCGTCGACGATTGGCATGAGCTGTCGCCAACATGTCGTCAGGGATTTACTATGGGTCCTGTACGCGTCGTCGACGTTGTATTGAAGACATGGACAACTGCGCAAATTATACATTTCAATTAAGTTATCAATTGTTTTTAAACAATTTTGATAATGAAATAAAAAATATATAAGGGGTACTCGTTTAATTTGCTCTCAAAAATAAGTATAGAAAATTTTGTGCAGCGATTTGGGTTTTAAATTGGCTGCTAAACACACATGACGAAATGAACAGGGTAACCATTATCAATATGTTTGTGGGTTTAATTAATTAATTTAATTTCATATAAAAAAAAAAGCAAAATTACTCTTTTTTACTTATTTTCGGCAAATTTATTAAAACTTGATTGCAAAACCACCTGGGGCATGTTAAGAAACCCAATTTTTCGATATGGTCATCTCCAATAAAACTTTTTTTAACGAGAAAATGTTAACCGTTATTACTTTAAGCATTTTATTGTCGCAGGCAACCGTATTATGATTAAATAAGTTCTCAATCATATGATGGATGCCTTGGAACATGTTATGATCCAGATGTAATACATTAATTAGTTCAACCTCTATGGTTGTTTCTCTTTGAAAGGAGCAACAAATTATTAACAGCCTGTTCATGGATTTCGAACGTCATCGTTCGCATAGAAAATAACATTAAAAACAAAAACAAACTTCGAACAATGTTCGATTTTTGTTTTTGTTTTAAATGTTTTTTTCTTTGCGATCGATGACGTTCGATATCGTTAAACAGGCATTAAATTTTAATTTACCATAACATGTTTGGAGGCAACCATAAAAGGGACGTAGATTCCTGCTGAAAAAATAAGTTTACCATAAAATGCTTGCCGGTAACAATTGTATGGCTGAAGAAACCATAATATGAATAAAATGTTTCTTTTAAAATAGTATCGTTATCTGCAATATAGAAAAATGTATTCTCTCTGCGTGTGACTAAACGTTTGCTTTCCTTTGCTGTTAAATGCAAACATTTTAATAGTTGCTAATGTTATCAGTGCAAACGAGTACCCTTATTGTTTGTTTTGAATTTTTAATTTGTACCTTTACAAAAAATATTTGCGTTTTTACCTTGACAATTCGTCTAACGCCCAGCCCAGCAGTTCAGTTCGCTTGCACACGCTCGTTTGTTCCATATTTTGTTAATTTTTTTAAATATATTTGTTGCATATAATTAAATGGTTTAACAATTCAAGGTTAATGCTAGTGGAAATAGTTTTTATTTTTTAAAATATAGAGCGTTACGTTTCATAAATAATCAAATATTTTGGTGATAACTTTTTTTGATGAATGAATGTCAAATTGTTCATTAAATTTAGAAAAAAAAACAACTAAAAAACTTTAATTTTTATATTGATATTTTATTTAAGCATTTATTTGTTTATAATTAGCAAGAGTTATAGTTATTTAAACATTAAACATTAAACACATAATTTGACTATTTCGCTAAAAGAAATGTTTCTGCTTTTTGTATTTAAATTTAAATAGCAAAAAATTTGCATGTAAAAGCGAAAGTTTTCTTTTTATTTAAATTACTTCCAACTAATAATCTTTGATAATATTTTTATTTAACATTTTTTTACCACTTTTAATTGCAACAATTTTTTAAACTCAAGCCTCAAGACAACAAACAATCGAATCAAGGTTGTATTAATAGGAATTTGATTTGCTTTCAACAATGTGAAGTTTAAAAGTCAATAATCTTTAAAGCAAAATAAAATAATAATAAAAATATCTGAAGCTGGAGAAAACTATTTTAGACATTAAAAAAACTTTAAAAAATATTGTGCAAGTTTATAACTTAGTTAGTTAGTTTTTCCATTTATTTTTTAAATAAAGTTTTGAATTTTAAAAAGAAATTTATTTATAAAAATACAATTTACAATTTACACAAACACTTATTAATAATTTTAAAACAAACCGAAACATTTGTTAAATTTTTTTAACACCAATCACTTACAGAAAATGTTTACAAGAGTGTTCATAATGGATCCAGTTCTATAAATTTAAATTCAATTGGCGAAGAGTTCACTCCACACAAACTTTAAAGTTTTTGATATCAAGAGATATTCAGAAACAGATCGGCAACATTTGCGTATTGTTTGTAAATTTTCAAAAGAATATTTAAGAAAAGCAATCATTTGCATTTGCAATAAATTGTGATTAATTGATTTCATATGGCAGCCATAAACAAAAAAAAAAATACTAAAATAAACAAATTAATCATTTACATTGGACCAAAGAATTATATAAAAAATTATTGACAAATGGAATGATTCTTGTAGAAGGAAATTTAAAACAAAATATGATGCATATCTGTCCCTGGACTTCTCGGGAAAAAAGCAAAACGCTAATTTGGTTTTGTCAGTATAAGTATTAGTACTTTGAGAAATTCCACACGAGAAGAAGTTTGCATTTTATGTGTTGCACTGTGTAATAAAGGCACCCTGCAATTCGTATGTTTTTTTCATCCGATGTTTTTGTAAGCAAGTTTTAATAAAGATTCCGGAAATAAGCGAAAGAAGCAACAATTTTTAATGCTAAGAACAGAATTTTCATGAATAATTGTTAGTGCTTTTTGTTTTTGCTACAAAGAATATTATTTTAAAGTTTTCAGTTTGTTTCAAAGCAATTAAGCAACGGTAAGGCCCATAATAGACTGTGAAATGAAACTGCAACATATCCCTTTTTAAACTATTGGTTTTCAACCAGTCAATACTGAACGAATCGGAATTATTTTTTCAGTGTTGTAAAGCATTAATTTGAGTTTCACAATACTGAAAAAATAATTTCGATTCGTTCAGTATCGACTGAAAGAATTATAAATAAAACGGCTTTCGAATCGAGAAATTACTCGATCACGACTGCCAAAATAAGGGCCCAGTTTCAAGCGATTACGCACAGCCCACAACCTAAAGTATATCACATTGTAAGGAAATTATCACAATTATTTTGGGTTTTTTTGAGACTAGATGAAATGCAAACACGAGTTTCCTGCACGCCGTTTTGAACTTAACTGATTTCCAATTCGTTTCAAAATAGTCGCGTCATGTGCGGTCTCTCAAAGGAGTCTTTGCTTTGGCATTAACAAAAATGAAACTCAAACCCAACTAGAAGTTGAAGTTTCTTTGCAGTTGCGCTTCACCGTCTGTTCTGGTCCTAAGTATTACGTTGGTTAATTTTTTTTTTAATACGAAATTCGTTAAACCCACATTGAAATTAATAGCTTATTGTATTAATACTAAATAAATAATCAATTTTTTTACAAACTTATAAATTATTGTGTTCTTTCTTTTTTCTTTTTTGAAATGAGAATTCTCGGGAAGTCGGGAAATTTTAAATTCGGCTCTCCTTCTTGAAAGCTAAAAAATCAAATATTTATTGACCAAATATAATAAAGAAACATTTGACCCATTTGGGAGAGCGTTACAAAAAACCCCGAATTGTCAGAATTATCGCCATATAAAACAAAAACAATTTATTGCACCCATGCACATATTTAGCTTCATACGAAATTTGACAATTGGGGTTTTATGTCTTTCCCTAATGGGTTTTCCATGCATATAATAATGACAAAAAATACCAAATTTAAAATTAATATCTGTTTATAAAATCATAATAAAAAGCGTATAATTTTTAAAAAAATATCAAGGTTTTTCTTGAATAAAGTTCTTTAGAAATATAAATATATTTTTTAGATAATGAGTTAAACAAACTTGTAATAATTATGGTTTTCTACATACTCGAATAACAATTATCGTTTTTGTTAAAAAAAAACCCCAAGAAACTCATCAGTCGCACCAGAAGCATCTTGTAAATGAAAAACTACATATAATAAAATATCTGAAGGTCATGTTTGATGTTTATAGAAAAAAGATACAAAAACTAAATTTTTTGCTTACAAAACAAACAAAAAAGTTACAACGGAACTCAAATAGCAGACAAAAGCCAGCAGCTTTTAATACAAATTGTGCAAAAGCATTTTATGAGATGTTAAAATCTAGAAAGAAAAGAACAATGAATGACTTTTGTAAACGAATTTGAAATTGTATTTGTATCTGTATCTTTTATTTTAAAATAATTATGTACATGTGTGTATTTGTTTAACTTTGTTTTTTTTTAAATAAAGCCAGCTAAAAACACGTTATTTCTGATTAACGTTTTTGATTATTTTAGACAAAGAATTTAAAATCTCCAAAAAATTTTAACTAAACGATTAGACAGGCTTTTGACCTTTTTAATTTTGAAAAGAGAGGAAGTGAAATATAAATTAAAGCACACAAAAATTTGTGAATTTCCTAAAATGAAAAACTAATTAGCAAAATTTTAAAAATTTACATTTAAATAGAATTCTTCAAATAAATACCTAAGTTTAGTAGCCAAAATCACATCGTAATACAAACTCGTAACAAGAGTTCTGTTTATGGGTTTAAATATACAGGGGTGTTCTGAAAATCGCAAAACGCATTTGGAAGTTATTTAAAATCTAATTTTCATAGTTTTTGTTAATAAATTCTTTTTAATAGAGAAATATTTGTCATAAAATTCTTTTACTAAAGAAATCTTATTAAAAAACGACGTTTAAAATTCCTGAGTTTTGCGTTTTCGATTTCCAGAACCCCCCTGATATATTATCTGCCCTACTCATGAGAAATTAAAACGGATTTGAATTGTATTTAAAGAATATTTTGCCTTGAACATATTTCAATAATTTTATTTTTTATGAATACGGCTGAATAAAGTTAAGAAATAACCCACTTTTACGTAGAACAAAAGAATCGCTTAATTATTTCGACATTAAAATTGTTATAAAGAATATACAACAAATACAATTTAACTTTATGTTAAATAAATTAAACAGGTTTTTAGACAAACATCTTTAAATTTTATTCTACGACTTGTAAACAAACCGAAACTCAACACCCGCCTCACTTAACATTGAGCTCACATGCAGTGCTGCCACAACTAGTACAATTTTTACAACCAAAATTTTTGAAAATGTTACCAAATGTGAAAAAATATAACCAAATTTAAAATGCCTTTTATAAATTGAGAAAATCATTAAAATTTATTTTAAGTTGCATTGTAATACAAAGGTTTGATATTTGCACTTTATAGTAAAATAATAATTATAACTTAAGAAAACAAAATAAAAAATTTAATTCTTTTACAAATTAAAAAAATAGCGAGAAACTTAATTACCCCCCAATTCCACCAAGTTCCGTTAAAACTAACTATTACTTTAACTTCCAGTTAGTAATGTGTTTTGACACCTATAACTGATAGTAAATTATAACTTGGGGGTAAACATTTTTATTTATTCGAGACTTTTCTTCGTAAAAAATATTTTTATTTTATAGGAGTTAAACCGGTAAAATTTCCATACAAAATTCAGTATGTGTGCAATTCCACGCATAAGTCTACCATAAATGGAAAAAATTAATACCTGAGTTTGGTAGTTTAAATTCTTAAGTATGGTGGCAACATTATGTTACTTTTAAGTTTTTATAGTGGCAACAACCCAGTAAAAACTTCGCCTACAAAATAATGTGTTGAGTAATCTGAAAAACATAAAGGTACTACTTACAATTCTACTGAAGGAACCAATGAATTTTACAAGGGATGTCCCAAAATGAACGCATTTTAAAGTAAGTCTTTATTTGTTCACTGCATACATCCAGAAAAAAGTTGTTATAAATGTAGTTATAGAAGAAAGTTTCTAAAAAATGAGTTAAAGAAGCTATTCATTTTGAAAAAGTAAGCGAAGTTTTATTATTAAATTAAGCTTGAGGTCTCTTTTTTATAAAAAATATTAAATTTATTTAATCCAATATTTCGGCACTCCGTTGTGTGCCTTCTTCAGGGTTTTTTCTTGAATGTTTGACAAAAATTAACAATTTTTAACACATTTAACAAAAAGTAATATAACAACTTTCAGTTAAATACAAAAAAGTTGAAAAAGCTGTTTTTTGTAATGAAAAAATAAATTTTTTAAGTTTTTGAAACATTTATATTTCTTAAGCCCTTAAGACACTACATTTTTAATGCATTGTTCATGTTTTGGTGAACAGTGCAAATATAAAGTAATAGACAAATTTACCAAGTGCAAAGAGTTAAGCTGTTTTAAGATAAATGGCAAGCTGTCAAACATTTTACTAAATTTATCGATAAAAAATGAAGTTATGTCAAAAAAAAATGTAAAATTGTTCAACTTAAAATTGACATTTCAAGCTTGAAATATTTAAAGTGTTGCTGAATCAGCGGTTATGGGCAAATTCAGCGATTTACCGCTTTTTGTTTTTAGGTTTCTCATAAACAAAAAGTTGGCAACATTTAATAAAATTAACAGAACAGGGATGGCTAAGTTGTTTCAATTGTACTTTTTTGTTGATACTTTTTAAACTAATGGCGTTTTCTTTTCTAAAAAAAAAAGTGTTGCATAAGTGTTATATGTGATTTGGCATTTGGCAACATTTTTAAAAGCTCCCCTAATTTTGTAGAAGTTCTTCATATTTTTCGTTTACAAAAGAACACAAATTTCGGCATCAAACAATAAAGTACAATTAGCGCAAGGTAAATTCAATTACAGGTTACAGGCAAGACTACAACAATCCAAAGCCAACAGAAACAACAGACGTTTTTTGTATTATATTGTTAGCGTTTATGGTTCGAAACTTGCAACCACCTTGTTCTGAATTCGCCTTGATCTAGTGCTGCACTCATACCCCTTTATTTAAAATGAGTGTTGAACATGTAGCATATTTTTTAATTTTAAAGGGAACATCATCAGAAAAGAACGCTTTACACTTTTAAAATAGCACATGTTTTTCAGAAAAGAACATAAAAAAATGTAAGAGCCAGAATAAATGCAGAATTTTGCTCGGAAAAGAAAACGCCATAAGATTTATTATACCTTTTTGTGGTGTTTTTTTAAGAACATAAATAAAATTAATTTCAACTAAGAAAAAATCTTTTTGTATATTTAGGGTAAAAAAGTACAATTTTTAAAGGTTGTTGGTACAATTTTAAAAATTCTCAACGCCATCCCTGAAACAAAACCATAACAAGAGAAAAAAAACTAAAAAACTTTGATAACATTTTTTATAGTTTGCTCTTTCTGGCATTTACTGTTTCTTTCTATCAATTCTATATCAATTAATGAATAAAAAATGTAGTGTCATAAGGGCTTTATTTCTAAAAAGAGTTTGTTTTGAATTATTTTAGTTTCAAAGTTGGTTTCTAACTAGTACTGGGATACTACCGATATGTTCTACTTTCGATATTTATCGATAGTTCAGATTTCACTATCGATATATCGATATTACTCTCGACTGAATGTTTGTACTTGTGCAGGAAAACTTTAATTGTTTTTTTTTATAAGGCTACAGTCCGTTGTTTTCATCACTTTATTGAATGTATGAGACGTATTTATATACGCACGTTATTTTACCCTGCCTTTACACATGCAAGTAATTACTTGCAAGTAGTATATACGTATTATCAACGAAAAAGTCGAAGAAAAAGCCGAAAGTCTTGCAAGTAGCTTGAGTGTTTACACAGTCAGTTGTAAGTTCATTTTTCGAATGTTCTCGAAGCGAAAACATCCTATAAAAAAACTTTGTTTTTCGGGTTAACAGCATTACCATGTTAAATATATTAACAATTTATAACAAAATAAATTTAATAATTCCTTCTTTATTTAATTTTTGGTTCATCTTGATGAAAAAATTATGTTTATTTTATAAAATATCTGACTCCAGTATTGCCGTAGTGCCGATTTCATAATATTACTGAGAAAATATTTTGATTAACAATTTTTTTTTCAAAATGCTTGAAATTTATGATAAAATTACCATTGAGATGGGTTGTTGTATAGTTGTTCTCTTTTTTACGTGTTATTTTTTATAAATACACAGAAAATCCGCTATAAACATAACTTTTATATTACTAAGTACTAGAAAATTTATACAAAAGCCATCCATGGTAACACTGTTTCTTCATTTGTCATTTTACTTGCTGTAAGTGTCAAAAATTTACTTGCAAGCAAATTCTCTTGCAAGTTGGGCTGCAAGTTCGAAAAATGCGATGGTGTTAGTAAAAATGTGTGAGTGTATTGAGTTTTTCGCACTTGCGCTTGCAAGTGTAAACCATAGGTTAGATGGCAGTTTTTTAAAAATTGATAAGTACCTTTCTAAAGGAACCGAAGTAACAGGGACTATAAGATATTCCATTGCAACTTTAAAACAAATTTAAAATTCTAAACCCAAAAAGGTACTCAATCTAGCGGACTTATCCTCTAATGGTCGTTCATTGTTTTGTCCTATGCTTGCAATTGCATTTGCATTTTTTTTTTTACAACATTACAAAAATATTTGACATTTCAGTCCCTATATAAACATGTACAAATTTCGACTTAAAGGCTAAGCACTGCTAAGCAATCCGTACCACTTGTTGTTTGTATTCATTGCTTTAATTCAGCGCGAATTAATAATAGCATGTAAAAATTTGCGGCAAACAACTGTGTGTGTATAGCTGCTGTTTTTAATATTTTAAGACTGTCGATAATATCGATAGTCTGTTGATAGTTTCCCAGCAATATTTCTAACTTATTATTAGGGATTTCCTTTAGGTGGTGTTTATATTCAAAAATAGCATTTTAACGAGGTCATTAATTACATTTTGTATCTTTCAAATAATTTTAGAGTTCCTATTTTATGCGGTGTGATTTCAGTTCTAACGTTTCATGTAAAATTCCATAAATTTTAAAATTATATTGTTAAATCAATGTATTTTTGAAAAATCTTTAAAATTCCTATTTTTATTTTTAAATATGTATTTAAATACATATATCTACTTCTGGAAATAACCTAAATTTAGAACATCTAATTTATATTCAAGTTTTAAGAAACACTAAAACGACTTTTGTGTAATTTTTCAGTCATTTTCTCAAATTGATTCCGCATGATTTTATGCACTTTCTACTTTAAGTACTACTAACCTTTAGTATTCTTAAAATTAAGAAAAGCTACGCTCATTTAAAAAAAATAATTGAATTCTCCATCGATTAAAACTTCACAAATGGCAATATTTTCCTTAGCAAATATCTTTTAAAATTATTTGGTTGCAGTTTTAAAAGGGATTTTTTGTTTTCGATAAAGTACAAAAACTTTCGTTCATTGGTACCAAATAATGAAGAAATCATAGTACACAATACAAATTATTTGAGCTCGTAAAATTTTGTATCAAGAAAAACATATTCGTACGTATTATCATTTTAGAAAAAAAGTAACCAAAATGAAAAAAATATTCACATCTCCACATTGAAAAAAAATATAACCAATTTTGGTTAGAAATAACCAAAAACGGCAGCTCTGCTCACATGTCATGCAAATGTCATTTGACAAATCAGTGTCAATAAAACATCAAACAACCGACTACACTCAATCTACTTGTATTTTAGAAGGGGTATTCAGTTAAAAGTACACAACATATTAAATATCGTTAAGTGTTTATGTTAAGTTGTAAGTACAGCAGTGTTACCAAATCTTTACGACCAAAAAGGTATACATTTTGAGGAAATTTTGTTACAAGAACTAATTAACAGTTATACCTTTTTTCATAAGAGTCAGATGAAAACAGTTATTTTTTGATTTTTATTTTTTTGAACAAAAATAACTGTTATTTTTTGATTTTTCGATCAAAAATAACAGTTATTTTTTGATTTTTATTTTTTTGAACAAAAATAACTGTTATTTTTTGATTTTTATTTTTTCGATCAAAAGTAACAGTTATTTTTTGAGTTTTATTTTTTCGAGCAAAAATAAAAGTTATTCTCTAAAGAAATGTACGTGATTTAATAATTTAGTTGAATTAAAATCTTTATTTTAGTGTGTAATTATCATTGGAATTTCTTATGCACATTAAAATAATTATTAAAAGTCATCTAAATTATTAAAACACGTACAAATAAAAATCAAAAAATAACTGTTAATTTTGATCGAAAAAATAAAAATCAAAAAATAACAGTTATTTTTGTTCAAAAAAATAAAAATCAAAAAATAACTTTTATTTTTTAATTTTTATATAAAAATCAAAATTATAAAAATCAATATATTTTATCATTGACAAGTGCATAAGGAACAATATGGTATACTTGAATCAGTTTTTCGACGTTTACTTCTATGTGCTTTTTTTGTTTTAAAATTCCAATATAACTGTTATTTTTGATCCCTGCTAATTAATAAATAAAAAATGGATAATAATCGATTTTAAATCAAATTTGATTTTTTTTGTTTTAAATCTGGCTTAAGTTCATCAAACTTAATTTTCGTTTAATTATTTTAATGAAGTTCAACATTTTTTATTTTTCGAATTTATTCTATGAGCTAAATTTCAGTTATGTATTTTATAAAGCTTTATATAATAGTCCTATTCCTTCAATTTTAAGGAATGACCAGACAGACATGATAAAAATTATACTTAATTTATTTTAATGAATTGATAAACAAGAGCGGATGTTTTGCATACTAAAAATTTATTTTTATAATAGAATATACCTACATACATTAATAAAACTTTTAAATAATGAAAAATTTAAATCATCGATAGAATTCATCAGCCATGTCACAGAGTTCAATTCCGTTCGGAACCGAAGAAAATATATTTGTTTAATGATGGAAAGTGTATTTTGATAGTTTTTTGGCCTTTCAGATACAGAAAATTCCCATTCCGTTCATGAAAACAAAAATGGTTTCATTCCGAAAACTTTTTCCGTCATTTTTTGAAGCACCAAAATATGAAATGAATTCCGTTTCCGAACGGAATTGTACTCTGTGACATGGCTGAATATATGTATTAATATATCTGTGGGTTGGTGCTAAAAGGGCAAATGTCAAAATACTTACTTTTGAGAAAATTCAAATTAAATTGTTTTTAGAGAAGAGTTCTTACTGAAATTTGCTAGCAAAACCCTTATGAAGCTGTTCTGGGCTTAAAACATTGGCTGTTTCATAAAAAAAAGATGTTAAGAGAAAACACCTAATGCAACGATTAACTCAAAACAGAAAAATATTGACATTGGCCCTTTTAGCACCAAGCCACAGATACATATGTGAATTCATAAACTTCTACTTTACATCATTATCACAGCATCAATTATTGTACTTTTTGTTCACACATTTTTAAAAACTTTAATACAATTTTGATAAATAAAAATGTCTAAAAGCTTAGTTAATTTTTTAATGGCTAAACAAAATTAAAAATGGCTAAACAAAATTAAAAAAAGTGGCACCATATTTGGTAAAAAATGACCTTTCCAACTGGGTCATATGGTTGGCTGCAGTTTGTCAGATTTACTTTTTCTTTGTATCTTTGTTTAATTAGACCTTGCGCAGAAAAGAACAGCGCTTATTTCAACTGCACACAATTCAGCAAACATTCAGAAATGCATTATATAAATGTATGTATGTACAGCTTTTAAGAGTTTTAAAACACACTTAAGCACAAAAATGTATATTAAAAAAAGATATTTAATACATATATGAACAAAATGTTTAGAGTACCTCTTCGGCTTGGAATACACATTCTTAAGAGTGTGCATACAAGAGAAAGAGAGACACTTAAGTGGGATTATTATTAATCTTTTTCGAAGCGAACTATTTAAACACTCAAAATATTAAATCAACAAAATTAAATTTCAAATAAATGCTTTAAACTAAAAAAATAGACGGACAACAAACTTGTTAAAAATTTTAATTAATTTTGTTGACTATTGAACATAAAAATATTAACTTTACGTTATTACGTTTGACATATAAGCTCAACTTTAACTGGTAGATATGTTTTGATATTTGACGTGATTTAGACGAACTAAAAATAATAAAAAAGATTTTAAAGTTAAGCTAATCATACAATAGTTAACATTTTACAATTTCCATTTTGCTAATACTTAAGGCTTTTTCATCGCACTTAACAAATATTTAACAAAAAAATTCGAATTAAGTGTGGCAACTAAATTGCCAATTTTCACCATTTCCATTTAAATATCAATTCATATTTAAATATAGTTTTTTATATAATTTTATTTTTTTTTTTTTTGACAAGAACACAAATTGATATTTAAAAAAAATTGGTGAAATCGGCCATAAGCCGATTAATGTTAACAAAAAAATCTTCAATGATGTTTGATCTAGGAAACACATGAATAATCAAAATAGTGGTTATCGGTGGGGCCGTAAAATATTTGTTAGGTGTGACCATTATTGCAGTGTAATTTAAACAGTGTTGCCAGTGTAGCTATTAAGCTACTTAATTAAGCCATGTTAGACCAAAAAATTTATTTTATTCCTGCAAAAGTTGTGTAAATAGTTAACGCAAATGCCTTACAATGAAAAAAAATTAATTTTATTGATTATTTGAGTTTTTCGTTATTAAAAAATTTTCTTATTAATTGATGCGTTTATGTAACGAAATCTTCATTAAACACGTTTAAGGTGTTATTATACTTGCTATTTTTTGTATTGGATTTTTTTAGGATTGACTGAATGAAACAACAAATGCGAGAAAGAACAAGATATACAATATGTAAACAAACCCTTTTTTCTGATTGACATTTCTCATGTATATTTGTTTGACTAAAACAAAAACAATGGCAAAAGCTTGGGCAGATGAAACTATTTTGTTTTTGATAAACGAAATGAAGCAGGTGCCCTTCATATGGGATTTCAAATCATAAATTTTCAATTAAAGAATATACCACGATGTAATTCGTAATATTTTTCATTACTTGCATTAAACTTTATTATATTTAAAAAAAAATTGTTTGTGATTCCAAAACAAAATGTAAACAATACAAACAATATTGCCCACGTTTTTTTCCCACAAAAACCCGTCAAAAAAGCTAAAAATCGCAAAACAAAAGTTAAAAACCGCTACTTTCGATCAAAAACTAAAAAAATTGGCAACAGTGCTAACATTTAATCTGGAAATGTCAATTTTAAGTTAAAAATTTTTATATTTTTTTTTGACAGTCTTAGATTATTTATCGATAACACATGTATATTTGTTTGACATTTCAAGATTTTTTATGATATAATCATACTATTTACACTAAGTAAGTTTTCCTATGCAAATATATTTGCACTGTTCTCCAATATAGAAAAAAAACAAAAAATAGCAAGTATCATAACACCTTTAGCCATTTTTACCCCACATTGAATTGATGAATTGTTGGTGAAGAGTTCACAGCACTGAAATTGTTTGATTAAGTTTTAATATGAGTATTTCGTTAAAAAAGGTTCGTCTAATTTGCATGTCATAATTTTTCTGATCTAATGTTAACAAATTTATTATCGTATATTTTAAGCAACTATCTATGGCAACAGAAAAACAGTAAAGAAACAACAATTTATCTAATTTGCTAATCAATAGCAAACAAACAGGGCGTTTTCCTTTTGGAGTCATATAAGAAACTTTTATTAGCAGTGCGTCATTAATGATAGAAAAATATGGAATACGGAATATTCGGCAGCGAAATATTTAAAGCCCTTTTTTACCTTTTAGCACATGTTTGTAATTTTTTTAATATTTATCTTAGACCCCATAAAGTGTGTATCCTCACCTAAAATTCAAAAGACCGTAAGCGAAAAAAAAAGTAAAATCGACTATATATTTTTTATTCTTATTATTATGGAAGGTGATTTAATTAAGTCTGTCTGTCCTTGTTTAATCATACACTCAATTCACATGAGGGCTTTTACGACGTCGTTTTATCTTGATTCCCTTTTAAAGCAACTTCCAAAATCTCTTTGCGTTCATACGATGATTTTTGGTTGCATGTCTTTTTTTTATTTACAGTATGCCCTTGATTATCCGTCATTTTATTAACCGGCAGCTTCAATTAACTGGAAAATAAAAATTTGTTTGCATTGATTTAAATTACCTCTATTATCCAGCATTACCTCTATTATCCGAAATTATAAACGAATTATCTTTTTTTCGTTTACTTTTGAACAATAAAAATTTTAATAAACGAAGAAAGAGAATTTCCCAACGTACTGGAAGCATGTTCTGCCAAAATTACTTTTTTCCTCATGTTTACATAATAATACATTATATATTTACATAAAATAAGAAACACACCAAAAAAATAAATAATCAAGAAATAAATAATCCCGCCTATTATCAATAATCGAGGTCACACTGTATTTTCAACCACACACTTCAAAGAAATATAAAAAACCACATGTAAAACACAAAACGAGTCGTTTTGTTTACCCCTCTTTCTTCTCTACACCGCTCACCAACAAACCAAAAGAGAAGTCGACAAAGCGACGTCGTAAAAGCCTCAATGTGAATTGACTGATACACACGAAAAGACACACATCACTTTCCAAAAAACCCTATATATGATGGGGCCTATATTTATTGCAAATTTAGTGTGGGATATATTGTCGTTTTAATGCAGTCAGATCGGTCCATAAATGAATGAGATTTGCTACTAAAAATAAACCAAATTGTTCCTTATTTCACAGGCCCTCCATACAATTGTTCTCCCAAATACTGATATTTTTTTTCAAAAAAATCGACGTTCAAAAGATTCTAAATCATTGATGGAAAATTTAAATATTTAGATGGTACTGACCACTAAGCAAAAGAGTACTTTTTTAACATTTTGGTACTTTTTTCAAACATATTTTTTTTTTTTGGAAAACAAACTTAAACAAATAAAAAAAACTAAAATCTCAGCCATTTATAAACCGAGCTGGCAAAATTTCAACAGCAAAATTCTGATGAGGATATCTGACATTAAAATATACCAACAAGCATATACTTATGTAAGCTTTTGATAAGAATAAATTTTGTGTAGGCAATTTTGTCAACATGGCTGTGGAGTCGGAGTACCAACAACTAATTCGCCACTCCGCCTCCAAAATTTTTCGGCATAGTTTTCAAAATCAAAATACTTCGAAATTGGCGTGCAATATTTAAAATATTTCTTCGAAATTTTTACTGAATCCTTTTCTTGTCATATTTAACCATTTAAAAGGTACCGCAATTAAAAAAAGTCAAATAAAGACCCGTCTCATATACATTTAACATTAACGTGAGATTAGGAGTCGGAGTTGTAATTTCAGCGGTTGAAGTCGGAGTTAGTAAGTCTTGTTGACGACTCCACAACCCTGGTTAACAATGCTAAAAAAAATAAAACGCTTAATTTCTAAACAAAAAAGCATAAAGAGAAAAGAGTACTTAAAAGTACGTGGGGGTACCGTGGTATTTTTGAAAGTAAAAAGTACTGAAAATAGTACCATAGTACTGAATTTTCCATCACTGTTCTAAACAATCCTAAAATTCTATTTTAAATTTTAAGCTTCAAATATGACTTACAAAACAGTTTTGACTAAAATTTTACAATCCGATTTTTTTTTTTTTTGTTTTTTTTTTGTTTAAATAATTTTAAACATTATTAGAAATTTTTAATATTTTTAATTAGGCTTAAGTTCATGAAATTTTAATTTTTATTAAATTATTTTTGTGAAGAAAGGAATTTTACAACATGAAAATTAATTAAAATTGGTTTTGATAATCTTTCATTCTTGACGTGGCTCGGGCTCGAACCCTGGCCGGCAGGTTACCATGACATGTTTCGATCGCAACCACTCGATCTCCTCAGATGGATTTGCCGTCTTACACTCGCAGCCATCGACGACTGCTGACGTCACTAGTCAAACATCAATCCTTAAACCAAATTGTATTTTAACATTTGGTAGATCGAAATTTGCTTTCCTGAATGACTATCCATTTTAATTGATTTTACATGTTTTTTTCCTTTACTTCTGTTTTTTCGTACTTTCGTCAAGAATTTTTCTTGAAGTCCAAGTACATTTTTTGTTTTTTCACTTTGTCTTTCCCTTTTCTGTTGACCTTTTTTTTAAAAATATTAAAAATTTGGATTAAAAACCATAAATAGTTCAACAAAATAACCACAATACTAATCATTATTAGAAATTTAAAATTTTTTGCTTTTTATTCGGTGGTGTTTTATTTATACAACTCGACAAAGCAACAATTTCGGATTAGGTCATCATTAAAAATGACCGACAACTCCCTCTCTTTAGAATATGCGACAATCAGGTGGAAAAAATACATATTAAATGCAGTGATGCCAACTTAGTGCTTTTGGCACTATTTATGGTGCTTTTTGATACCTCAAAACGCCAAAATTTTATCCATAGTGCCAAACTAAAAAAAAGCACTAACTTGGTGCTTTTTCAATTTTTCGTTAGTGCCTTTAGTGCTTTTTACAATTTTTTTTTTCTACCATTTTTTAAAACTACGATTATATAGAGGATGATTTAGTTGAACTTTGCTATTTGGGGAACAATTTTGAGAAAGCTTGTAAAGATTTTAAGATTTCAAATGATAAAAAAGTGATAAAAGAAAGTTACATTCGTTTTACCAAAAACTTTATTTACGAGGTTAGAGCTAGGCTTCCTAGCAATTTGGAAATTTTACGAAACGTTCACAGAAAAAATTATTTTTTCAATTCAAACAAAAAATTTGTAGAATCAAACAATTTTTTGTCTGAAATCGGTCCTACAAACAAATTCGCATATTCAAACAATTTATTTGCATTTTGTTTATTGAAAAAAGAACGCCGATTTTTTCAAACAAATAATTTTACAGAATCAAACAAAATGTTTACTGAAATTCATATAAATTTTAAATAATTTTGCTGAATCAAACAAAAAAGTTTTGGCACAAGCAATGACACGCGCACACAAGCAAGCACTGTTGGTGAAGATGAAGCAGAGCAGAGCGGCCGGCTGGCTTTGAGACACATTTTTTTGTTGGAATAATTTTTGAACGAAGTCTTATTTATACACACAATGTTTTTCTTCGTCACTCACTTTTGCTGCATCCTTTCCTTTGCTAATGAAGAAGAAATGTAACCAAAAACGGCGGCAGACCGACTCGATATGTTTTTCGTCATCATTCTATTTTTGTATTTGATGTATTTAAACAAACTGTTTGAAAAAATTGAATACGGGATTTTGTTTTTTTTACCAACTTTGAAACCAACCAAAAATTTATTTTGTTTCTTATAATGTTGTCATTTCTGTTGTTTAAGAAAAATGAAACGTTTTTTTACCTGCTATTGTTTTTGTTGTTTTTTTACTACAAACCTCGTCACGCTATTTTATCATTTTTCTTATTGCTGTACTTTTTTAAAGCGTTGTTGTAGTTCTTATATTTATCATAAAGAAGTGTTGCTTACAATCAATAAAAATGCAAAAGGACGACAACATTAAAGAGCATTAAATATTTCATACAAAATTATGAAAACTTGAAACCAATAGCGCGTTTATTATATTTTTAAAGAGTTGTCCACATTTTTGTTGGTTAAATAAAAATCAAACAAATATCAGTAAACATTTTTTTTAAGACACTGTTTCAAAAATAGAATATGGATTGGAAAATATTAGGAATTGCTAAAAAACATGCAGTCAAGACAAATTTTGTTTTTGTTTTAAATATAATTTTTTATTCGAACTTTCACGTTCGAAATCGTTTAACAGGCTGTTAATCTTAAATGAAAATGGTCCCCATCAACGCCGTCGCCTTTTTTTTAAATTTTGGGGGTATATAATATTCGGCACAGCCGAATGCAACTTGTTTTGTGTTTAATTAAATTGTAAAAATGGCTTAGTGCTTTTTTACGCTTTTTTTTGCTCGAAATAGTGCTTTTTAGTGCTTTTTTTAAATTTTAAAGTGCTTTTGGCTCTCAAAAAGTTGGCATCACTGATTAAATGACTTTTCTAATAATAAAATAAAAAAAGCTAAAACACTCCCTGAAGCACTTCAAACGTATTTAGAAGATCTTAAAGTGTGCAGAGAAAATATTTAATTAAATAAAAAACTAACAAGCAATAAAATTTATAAATATAAATGACCAAAAATATTTTGTAAACAATTTGCTTATTTTAATATCGATTACAAAATACATTTAGAAGCCCTTTAATTAGTGAAGTATGAGTATAAATAAACTGTATGATCTCAACAGCTGTTTTTATTTACTACAAAAATCGATAAAATGTACGTAAATTAACAGCCGGTTTTAAAAACAATATCCGAATACTAAAAAAATATCTTGAAATTGATACACCAAAGAAATAAAAAAAAAATTTCATTTTATTTGAACAAAAATAAAAAGGGTATAATTTTTTAATACGAGTAGCATGAGTCAATAAATTGAAGACAGCTGCATTGACTGCGATTGCAACTGGCGAGGATACAAAATTAAAGCCTAGAGGCTTCAATATATTGTTTATAAAAATATTTTTTTTTTAAAAGGCAGGTGTATTGTATAACAAATTTGCAAGAAATAAAGCAAAGCACTACAAAAAAAATTTAAAGAAAAATGAATACATAAATTAAAACTTAAAATTTAAGGAAGTACAAATAAGAAGGGAACGAGCATAAAAACTTTAATGAAAACTAGAAACAATCATATTTAAGCTGTATAAATCTTTTTTGGCTTAAATATAAGAAAAAAGAAAATTTGTAAATCTTTCTAACAGTCTCAAGTCTACCAGCCTAGTTAATCACATGTTGCTTCTACTAACATCACTTAGAAAAATATTCACAATCCTTAATTTCATAAACAATGCCTAATAAAACCTGATTCGTATGACTGCTTATAAAAACAAGTTTAATTACAAATACGCAAATCTTGGCTTAAATATTAAACAAAAACTTAATAAAAAAACGACAACAACAAAGTAATAAAAATTATAGCAGTAGTGGATTCTCTTACGACATCTGCAGAAGAAAAAAGATGCAAAAAAGAAACAAAACTTACAAATATATATTCGTATGCATTAAGTATGTAGTAAGTATGTATCTTAAATAAACGGGTTGCTGGAATTATTAAGTACAAAAAGTAGCACAATTCACTCGCTCGTACTGCAGACAACATTTTATAAAAGTATTACTCCGAAGATGTGACACAAACTCAAACAAAATCTTGCAGAAAATATGGTGTGAAAATATGTAAAAATGCAGTTACAAACCGTTATCGTATTACAAAACCGCAACTAGATGAAATAAAAACAGAGAGCTTACAAAATATTAAAAAAAACACAAACATTTTATTATTGCTTAAGATTCCCAACCCATCTGGAACTCTGGGTAGCGCTAGTTTTACTGTAATCCCTAATGAAACTTTTGCAAAGTAATTAGTTGAATGCAAAGGAAAAACATAATACTTAAACATTCCCATTAAATTAACATTAAACATGTTGGGTTTATGGCAGTGGGAAGTTTTTTAGTTTCTTTTTTCAAGATAATTTTCTTTATTTTTAAAACTGTTAATAAGATTAACGAATGTTGGGTTTTATTATACTTTTTAGGAAATAAGATATCACTTTAAATATAAAATATTTAAAGTTGTATTTTATAAATTATAAAGTTTTATTTAAAAAGTTGTAAATAATTGTGATATTAAAATAAGGATTGGCATTCCATCGCAATTACGACTCAAAAATTAAACGTTGATTTTGATTATCGATTAGTCGTTATTTTAATGATTTTGAATTTTCAAGGTTCCGTTACAATGTGCTGAATTCCCATTCATACTATTGACAAACTGAAGTTTATTGTTGATGGGATAAGCTATTCCTATGCGCATTTCATTTTAGAAAAACTATATATGAGGGGCTGAAAGCACAAGGGGTTTAATTGCCTTTTTATAAAATTGAGTTTACCTTTGGAATTATAGGTGAAGTTCGGTGAAGTTGTTCAGCGCACAAGAGGTGAATGTAGGATTTTTATCCGGACGCTAGATATGGTGAATAATTCAAGCACTTGATATTAAAATACCTACTTCGCTTGGAGCACAAGCGAAACAATTGCTTTTGTCTCATTATTTAACATAAGTCACTTGAACCCCTTGGGCTTTAAGCCCCTCATATATACACACAGAAAAAATACCCATTTAAAATTAACATGGAAAAATGTTGATTGAGAATCATGTTAAATTTCAGAAAAATTATGCCCTTTACTTAAATTTATCATAATTTCTTATTAATTTTTAATAAAAAATATCAAAATAACCTTAAATTACGTTTATTTAATATTATTCACTGTTAAAAAAATAAAAAAATAAAAAATATTAATATATAAATAAATCTGGATTCAATATTGAACCCATAAAAACCTGTTTTGTATTAAAATCAAAAGTTTATCTTGTTAAATTAACATGCATACCTACTTAATTATGTACATTTTTTATTTTCACTTTTAAAATATGTTATAAAAAGAAGACAATTCCCGTATTCTTTTAATTAAAATTGTTTATTTAAATAGTACATCAAGTTTTCAAAGTAGAATGATGACCATATCGGGCGATTCTGCTGATGCTTCTGTTAACAAAGGAGAATACAAAATAAGTGAAACATGTGTTACAGGGTTTTGAATTATTCTTACATAAATGCAAATGTTGTCTGATGCTTCTTCACACTGTTAAAATACACTCAAACCCATTTGATTCTACATGAAATTCACGTTGTTTCAACTGGAAATAACTTTCATTCAACGTGATTCCGATTGTTATTTCAATATAAATTACATTTTGCTCTAACTTTACTGCAATGTTAAATGAACATGAATTATAGTTATATCAAAAGAAAAAAATGTTGTTCGCAGTTATTGTAAAATCGGGTTGAATTAACATGAAACCCGTATGAAGCAAAATCACCACCGAAAAAATTTAAATCAACCTTGTTTTCGACGTTTTTAACTTGATTTTCTTCTGTGTGTATGTATATAAAAATCAATTTTTAAATCCCAAGAAAACTTTGATAACTAATATGCATGTGGCAGTGTAAATAAAACTGAACTGGCAAAATAAAATAAAGAAATTTGTTTTATTTTTGTTTTTTCTTTACCCACTTACAACTACATTTAGAGTTGACAAAAAATCAACCAATTGTGGTCGGGGTTGTAAGAAAAGATAAACTCACTGTTTATTGTTGTTGTTTTTGTTTAAGCTTTGATATTGTTACAAGTAAATCTAGGGCTTATAATTCTTATTGGCTTAACAGTTTTATTTGTATAATAAGACGGCAAATCCATCTGAGGAGATCGAGTGGTTGCGATCGAAACATGTCGTGGTAACCTGCCGGCCAGGGTTCGAGCCCGAGCCACGTCAAGAATGAAAGATTATCAATAAAAATTTTAATTGATTTTCATGTTGTAAAATTTCTTTCTTCATAAAAATAATTTAATAAAAATTAAATTTCATGAACTTAAGCCTAATTAAAAATATTAAAAATTAGGATTAAAAACCATAAATAGTTCAACAAAATAACCACAATACTAATTATCTTTAGTTTTTCTAAAATCTTTGGATGAAGTTTCCTGACGATCTGGCCTAAGCAACCAGTGAAATGCGCATATGAATAGCTTATCCCATCAACAATAAACTTCAGTTTGTCAGTAGTATGAAATGGGAATTTAGCACATTATAACGGAACCTTGATAATTAGATTTTGAATTTTTTTTTAAATTATAATAACAATTTTATCGGATCTTAAAAAGCTCTAGCCAATGAAAAAAAAAATCATCTATAATCCAGCTAAATTTTATGCATTAAGCTCCACAATTATCTCAGGAGCGTGATTTTGAGATCTGACAGTTCGTTACCACTTACATACGTGATTTGGGCCACAAAAATGGTTGTGCTAATTGTTTTCCCATATTCGGCAAAAACTAGTTTTGCTCCAAAACATACCGAAAATTGTCTGTGCTTCTTCTTTCTAATATTATAAATACAACTCTGTTCAATAATGGCGATTGACACATTCAGTTGTCATTTAAGGGTATTTTAGACGATCACACAAGTCGGACGTGTGATTAATATACATACATACATATATATACATATTGTCTGCATGTTCTGAACAAACAAGCAAATTCCATGCTCGAAAAAAATTTAATTTTTAACACAATTTTTTCTTTGCTTCTATGTTTGTTTACAACATACATATGTAAATGTCAAAATTTCGAAAATTTAAAAACAAAAACCTCCAAAAAAATGGAAACGCTTCGACATATTTTGGACAAAACAATTTGTTTTGCTTACAGTGAGAGATGTGAACTTTTTTCGTGTTTTTCGAAATCAAAAATTCAAATGAATTTTAAAATGATTATTTAACAAAATCAGTCTAAAAAGTTTATAAGATCAAAAAGTACCACATCCTGCCGGAGATTAAACTAGTACATAACTATCCACTACTAGTTCTCAACTGTAAACTTTTCTATACCATCTTAATGCTCCAATTAGCATTGAGTGTGCTTGGAAAATCACTAGTACTGTTGGTTCTCGACGTGTACTAGTACACTTAAACCATTGGGTGCTAAAGAACCAGTTTGTAACTAGTTCTTGTGTATAGAAAATTAGCATTTTGCATTTTAAAATGTTTATATAAAAAAAATGGCATAAATAAATGATTTGAAATAAAATTTAAGAAGCAGTATCAAAATACAAAAATCTACTCGAATTTTAATTTTGTTACATAAAATTCTACCAGTTTACAAGTGGTGCCCTTGTACTACATCAAGTACTGGTACTCATTAGAACTAGTATTTTTATATATATAAAAACTCTAAACCCGTTTTATTTCAGTTTTCATTCTTAATCACAATCGCATGAATTTATTTGCGATTACAATTATTAATAAAAGGTGAGACGAGTTATAATCGACTTGCAAACTCTACTTAAAATCAATGCAAATTTTGAGATATTTCTGAAACACTGTACAAAAAATGCCTTCGATTTAATGTTAGGAATTTTAAAACCAAAAAAGAACTATTTTTTTGGTTTCAAAATATATATTTTTTTTAGCTGATAGAAAAACAAGCGAAATCATTGCTTTAAAGTCATTAAACTTAATGAATGCTTGGTAACAAATATGTTTATACATTTTACTTTTGTAGTATTTATACAATTTTAATTACACCATCATAATAGTTGAAAGATTTTTTAATGTTTTTTACCAAAAATATAATAATTACAGAGTAAGTCAATAGCCTAAGAAAATTTAATCTTAAACGATAAGCAAACCGCAGGCTTGCCACTTAGTGCTCTTGTCTGTATGTGGTCACTCCACTTCACAGCCATTTGGCACACTGGCCATTGAACACCGAATACTCATCACTTAGTGCAGGTACTTGTGGTAGTGCAATTCATTTCTTATTAAACGCAATAAAATAAAAGTAAAAGTTTTGAAAGGGGTACAAATAAAGAAAAACAATTTCGTTAGTAAAAGCACAAAGAGTGCATATATCAGTGCAAATGTTTACAAACTTTTAAGTTCAATCTAAAGGGTGTTTTTTATAGAGCGATACAAGTTTAAATCATAATAAAAAATAGTAATATATTTTTGATTCAATGTATGTTTAATGACATTAATGTTTGAATATGATTTCGGCCATGTGGTGGCGCGTAGAAAGCGCAATCTGGAACACCAATTTTCAACATCTTTTCGCATTCTGACCATCATCGTTTCTGAAGACATATGGGCCAATGACTCCGCTAGCCCATAAAGCTCACCAAAAAGTAACTTTCTGTGAATGTAATGGTGTTTCGACAATCGCTTGTGGATTCTCCTAACTCCAAATGCTTTAATTCTGCTGATTTACGTACCAATGAATGGAAATTCTAAATCAATATCAATTTGTGTTTCAGCCCATTTGCCGAATTATGTTGATTAAACATTTCAACAATTTCCACGCGTTGCTCTGGTGTAAGGCGATCCATAATGAAATGTCAAATCAAACTAAACAAAAAGCAACTATCAGCTGTTAAATGGGTGGTCAAATAAAGCAGTGATGCCAACTCAAAGTTGTATCACTCCAAAAAAAAACACCCTTTAAATACTTTATCAGTTGCTTGAGCAATCGAGTAACTTTTGGTATAAAAATAAATAAATAAAACAAGTTAGAGTGCTATATTCGGCTGTGCCGAATCTTTGATACCCTCCACCGACAGTTCGAATGTTTAAGGAGTGATATCTGTATGATGTTATTATTATCTTAAACTGTGACGATTTGTTATTAATTATGGATTTAGGCGACTAAACTGTTTTCCGGTAGTAGGGTTTATATGGGCCCTAGGGTAAATTATGGGCCGATCTTCACGAAATTTTACAGTCTTTTTCCCAGTTCTATAAAACGTTGATGTACCAAATTTTGTTATGATAGCATTATTTTTTACGGATTTAGGCGTACTAAACTGTTTTCCGGGAGTAGGGTTTATATGGGGCCCAGGGTAAATTATGGACCGATCTTCACGAAATTACACAGTTTTATTTCTTGTCCTATAAAACTTTGATTTACTAAATTTTGTTATGATAGCATTATTTTTTACGGATTTAGGCGTACTAAACTGTTTTCCGGGAGTAAAGGTGGAAGTACATAACACGCGTTAGTTCGTCGACAAGTATCGTGCGTTTATAAACTTTAGCGCGTCAAAAACTGCAAGTTACAAAACACGCGTTACAAAAGCCATTCCTGTCAGCTGTTTTTTATTTGTTTACTTATTTGTGCATTAAAAACGGGTTCGAAAGTATACAAGATTTTGTTATTTTATTAAATTTATTCTTTTTATATAAATATTGTATGTTTTTTAAGCTCTGCAATAAGTTTTTCTTTCATGATTCACAAATTTGTTAAATTATTCTTTTTTTTTGTCAGCTGATTACTTGTCAAAAACACACAACGCGTTAAAAAGTTCAAAGTTAACCAACTTTCTGGCGCAAACGCGTAAAAATATTTTGCATGTAGCTTATTCTATGAAAACACACTAGCTTAACTTTTTTTGACAGAAGACGACAGAGCGCGCGCGCACTAACGCGTGTTATGTACTTCTACCTTAAGGTTTATATGGGGCCCAGGATAAGTTATGGACCGATCTTCACGAAATAACACAATTTTATTTCTTGTCCAATAAAACTTTGATGTACCAAATTTTGTTATGATAGCATTATTTTTTACGTTTTTAGGCGTACTAAGTTGTTTTCCGGAAGTAGGTTTTATATGGGGCCTATGGTAAGTTATGGACCGATCTTCACGAAACTTAACAGTTTAATTTCTAGTCCTATGTAACTGTGACTTGCCAAAATTTGTAATGATAGCATTGTTAGTTAGGGTTTTAGGCTTAATATATTGTTTTCCGGGAGTAGGGCTTATATGGGGCCTAGGGTAAATTATTGACGGATCTTCACGAAATTTCACAGCGTGATTTCCAGTTGAATAAAACGAATTGTTGCGAAATCTTATATCATTCTGTGCATTTTTCCACCATTTATGTTAGTTTTTGTAACAAAATTATCAATTTTTTTTAGGTGGTGGTTCCACATTTTGATTCATAGCTCAGATCCTATTGAACCGATTTTGCTGAATTTCAATCCCAAACTGCTTAGGATAACTACAAGCAATTTGACACCAAGTTTGTTGATTTCTTTTGAGTTTTTCGAAAGTGAGCGTGTTTTCAACAGACGGACAGACGGACATACGGACAGACGGACAGACAGACGGACATGGCTAAATCGACTTAAAATTACTCAAGGACCCAGAATATATATACTTTATAGGGTCTGAGATGAATAGTAAAAAAGTTTCACACGGAATGACAAACTGAATATACCCTCTTCACAACTAATTGTGGTGGAGGGTATAAAAAGGAAGTTTCTAAAATGATATCAGCTTTTGTGCAAAAAAAGTATATATGATGAATACATATAACGTTCATGGTGACAGGCAAAAATGATGAGTTCATTGTTACTCATTTACAACTTTTCCCAAATGAATCCAAATTCAATTCCTGGCTTCACTTTACAACAAGTCATTGTGTAACCTTAAAGGTTGGTTGTATGAGCATATTTTTATGTGACCTGTTTTTATTGATTGATGGCTATAACTTCCGCACCATTAGCGGTTATTAAAGTCAAGCATTACTAAGAGAATATACATTATTTTCCACATGTCATTTAAGTTAATTTCAGTATTGGCAAACACAAAGTAAACAGTCGAGTTACTTAATAAATGACTTAAAACGGAAATGGTGTCAGATTTCTGTGGTTTTTTCTTACTTGTAAATGCTACTTTGGACTAAAAAAAGTTCTTCTTTTAAAACTTTTGCCTTTTCTTTTAGAACGAATAAATATATTTCTTATTGTACATAATTCCCTTATTTTATTAAATAACATTTAGACATTTATATGATATATATACATATGCTTGAGTATTATGTAACTATATCATTTGGTTGGCTGTGTGTAGGAAGAAGAAATAACCAGAAATCAAAATCAAAAAGATTGAATGCTGATGGTGGTTGTTAATTTATAACCAATACGACTACTACCACATCAACATATTAGATACTCCTGGGAAATTTTTTTTGAAAGGGAATTTATTACTTTAAAAAAATATATATAATCACATTAATTTAGTTATGATGACATTTTAAATAATAATCTTTTAAAAAGCAAAAGCAGTTCAATTCAATTTTCCCAAGAGAAATCAAATGCAAAATTTGTAAAAAAAAAAACAAAAACTAAACTACAAAAAATAACTTTTTAAGCAATTTTAGCTTGTTAAAATATTTAGAATTGATATTAAGTACATATGAGAAGGTCTATAACAAAACGCAACAATTCCACTTTTTAAGTTTTTTTTACTGAATATATATTTGTATATACATATTTTAATATTTATATCGTTTCCAAAAACTCAACATTTCGAACATTTTGAAAATTTTACAGGAGAAGCAAAATCTATTTAAAATAATATATCAGATAAATTGCTATAAACTGTTTATAATTTTTATTTTATTTATTCGTCTTATAAAACCTTACAGTTGTTTTGACAATTGACACTGTTGCATATTATGCAAACTAATAGTTAGGTCTTTTAGCGTTTATCATAAAATCTTATGTACACGGAAAGAAGTTTATTTTGTAAATTAATCAATTTCGTTTCCATAAACAAGACAATCCAAAATATATAAATAATTTATTGATTTTAACTTATTTTGTTCGTTCTTATTTAGTTAAATTTTCTTAAATTAATAAACATTTTGTTTAAACCAAAATTTTTAAGGAATTTATGGCATTTAAAACTATTTTCGGCAATAAAATAAATTTGTACCAAATTTAATCAAAATGGCAACAACATAAGGTATTCTATGGGTACCAAGACGACGCTATTCCGCAAAGCAGTTTGAACGCGGCTATGTGCAATCGTTTACCAATCCTTACTATTATCAGGAGAATTGATCCTTCTGATAACTAGAACCTTTATACCAAATTTTATCAAAATCAAATACAACGTTTACATGTGGGCATACGACCACACATCAACACAAGCGTGTAATACCCCAGCGGTAAAAAGGAGTAGTAAAAGGCTTTTTGCAGAAATAAGGCCTCTCATCCGAACTCCAACATCATTTCTAATTTGCACGACGTATCATTGGACACCATGGCCATACTTTCTCCCATCTACCTTACAGCCTTCTAGAAGCGCTTAAAATGTTAGAATTAAGCTTTAGCTCAGCATATTTTTGATGCTTATAATGTGAAGTAAGTTAATTAAAAACTGTTGGTGTTGAATATTTTTTGCAACACGTTAAAAGTATTTATTACAGATTTCAATATAACTTCTTAAAGGACGATTCTGACAGGCTTTTTCTTAGAATCTACATTTTTATTTTTGTAGACTGAAAATGACAGACATATTAGCAGCAACAAAAATTTTTAATCAGGTATTAAAGAATCAAACTTAATGTACAATTGTCAAAATACACAACTTGAACGCAGGTTTTAAAAAACTGCAGTCGGAACAAAAAACGATAATTTGTGTACAGTTTTTCGATTTTTAAGTTGGTTTGACAGCGACTGTTTATATTTAATTAATCAGAAGTAAAAGCAACAGTAATTTTTTGGACAATGACAAAGGAAGAAGTGGAAGAAATTTTACAAACAGATATCTGCGAATCCCCTTTGTGAGTATTTTCGATACCATCCGTTTAATTTGAATAATAAAATAGTCTAGGCTTCTTGGTTCCTTTCCCTTTTTTTAAGAATTTTCAAATTCGACTAAAAAGTTTGAATTTGTTTTATTTTTAAGACTTCATTTTTTTGCCAGCGAATGGTAAGATTTTACAGTAAATTCGGCAATTTCTAGTATCAAGTATTTTTACCGGCTTATTTGTTTTCGATATGGATTTCAGAAAAGTGACGAAAATTTTTATATTTTCTTTTATGAGAATTTTTTTGACTAAATTTAGAAATTCACTTGTGACTTTCTAATACGTTTTATGATAATTTTTCTACATATTATCAATTTATTGAACTAGCTGTTTGGTCCCGGCGCTGCTCGGGATTTTCTAAATAAAAATAAGAATTAAATACTATCGCTATCTACCATCAGTAAAAAAAATTTAATATCACGACAACAGCGCCACCTATCGGGAGTTTTTTTTTATAACCCATCAGTGAAAGTAGACCTTTCTAACGCATGTACTCATTTGAAAATAGGTTGAGTGGTTCTCGAGTTATAAAATGACGAACATCGGACAACTTATTTTTATATATATAGATTTTGTTTTTGCACTGATGGTTAAAATTCAGTCCATATTTTATTCCGTATGCGTTACGTATTAAAATATTCATTGTACTGTACTGCCTTTAATTTTTTTTTTTTTTTCATTTATCCAAAACATTCAGCCTGATTACGGTTGGCGTTGGCGTAAACACCTGAGTCGTTTTTTGTAATGGATTAAATAAACACACAACCTATGTTCTTTAATCTACTCCAAAAAACGAATCAGGCGTATTCGCCAACGCCAACCCTTATTAGGCTGAGTTGAACGTTTAGTTATATACCTCCTCATATTAAAAAGTAATTAGGAATATATAAAAAATTTAGTTTTTTTTTATTTTGCTAGATTATATAATTTTTTAAAATAACTTTAAGATACTAATCCGATTATTATATAATAAATGTTCTTTATTTATTTTTAGCAATTTTAATCTAAAAAATGTTAAAACTTTTTAAGCGGTTTACTGCATTTAATTTTAAATTTTCGTTTTATCCTTTTCTTTTATTAATTTTATTCATACCATAAATGTTTATTGTATTGAAAATCCTTGTAGAAAACATACCTGTAAATAGAAAGAGAAAATAAAAATATGTTAATATCCAAATGAAAAACATTCCAAAACAAATACAAAATTAGTAGAATGAATTTGTAACATGGCTCTTTTTGTAGAAGAATGGCATATGAAATTTTTGCTAATATGGCAAAAATTACGACTTCTATGAAACGTGAATATTAAAAACTATAATTTTTTATATTTGTAAAATAAAAGGGAAGATAGCTAGTAAACGTACTCAGAAATAAGCTTTAAAACAAGAAAAAAAAATTTTATATTGAAAATAATATCAACATTTTTAAAATATTCAAAAGTATGTAATAGATACATATTTATTTTCTTATTTATTCCCAAATAAATTAACGTTTTCCGGAAACAGGTCATATGTGAATGCTTGATTAAAACTTTTTCAGAAACAAACATAAAACATACTACTCGAAAGCTTTGAACTATTTATGCAAATATGAATAAAATGCTTATTTACAAAAGGAAAAACTTAACATTTTTCCAACAGGAAGTAAAACGCACCAGCCAACTAAAAGCGAATCTTAAAGTACAAAAAAAGATTTAGGTCGAGTTAAATAAAAGGAACATGAAACGAAATCAATTTTCATTACACAACATAAAGATTTTGTTTTAGATTCAAACAAGAAAATGAAATAATTTACCAGTCAAGTTAGTACACACATACACGTAAATAAGAACTCGTATATGTATGTGATGAAAAAGGAATAACAGAATAGAATTGCTTGCAAAAAGGCTCGAATTGTTAGGGGAAATTAAAAAAAAAAATAAGAAAAATAATACAATTGAGCATCATCAGCAGAAGCAGTCATCCAACCAGCTACTCTCTTAATCCTAAAAAACACATCTGTTCAGAACAACAACAACAAAATCTTGTGCAATGAATACAACTTGACAATGTTTTGAAATGAAGGAAAAATAATAATTCAGAAAAACGAAACTAAAAGATAAAATTGAAAATAATTGAAAAAAAAATTTTTTTTTTTTTTGTTAAAGAGAGAGGGAGTATTTTCAACAACGTGGGAATTTGAAAATGTGGCAGGTGGAGATGTACAAAAGAGTAGACAACAAAAACAGACATTTAGGCAGACCAAGGAATAAATACATGGTCTTCAAAATAAAGGGATTATGTTGGTCTCATGTGGAAAAGCCCTAACTCAATTTTTTTACGAAATGGAGTTTTTCTTTAGTAATTCCAATACATGTCACACAAAAACATCAATACACAAAATTTATTTGCAACTGTATCAAAAAAAAAAAAAAAAACGGTTTTATTAGAAATTGTGCATTTTGATTCATACAGTTTCTATTATGTTTTCACCTTCTCCTGTAAAGTTTCAATTTTGTGAGTTAGGTCATTTCTTCATGAGGCCAACGATATAAAAAATTCAAAAGACAAAAAAACGTAAAACATAATTAGATAAGAAAAACGGAGAAGACAATACCCCTGCAAATAATAGGACCAGTCCAAACACGCCTGTAAAGAATAGCCCACAATGGACCAGGACTAGTCCAAAAGTAACCCAAGCGTATGGGAAAACATGGTCTATTTAACATTACGATGTCCTAAGGGAGGACCATATAACCCATTTTTGGACTACAAAGGAGTAGTTTTAAAACTACTCCATGGTATACTCAAGAGGTTTAGTTTTGAAATCGTTTAAAAACGAAAGCATGCCGTTAAAAAACGAAGACATGTCGTCTCACTACAAACACTTTTTAACAATGACATGGTCCATGCTTGCATTACATCGGACCAGTCCATTTGATCAAAATGGATCAGGTGGTCCAATTTTATTTGCAGGGTCCCCATACACACATACACAAACATATTAACCAACAAACACTATGAAATTATTGAAGTTATAAATTATGAAAACTAACAATTTAAGTTCTGTAACACTTACATACATAATACCTACAACAATAATGACCAAAAAAGGTATACAACAATTTAAAAGCACATCCTTAAATCTAGAGCTCATTTGGCAATTAATTTCTTAATTCACAATTTTGCAAAACAAAATTAAATACAATTTCAAAAATAAATATGTTTAGTTTCCTAATATGGACAGACTCTATAGTAGCAAAAATTTAGCTTCAATAATGGCAGAGAAGAATAACAAAAAGGTAACAGCAGGAAAACGGTTGTAATAAAATGCCATTAAAACAACAACAACAATCCCTAATATGTATAAAGGAACTTAAACTATAAAGCAAAGATGCCCAAGGTAGTATTGGTGAGAGTGCCGAAATAACACTGGAAGAAAACAATTTGCTATTTTATTTAGTCGTCAACGAGATTAAAAGTATATTTCTCAAACTAGAATTCTGCTTATTGCGTTTTTTTGAGCAAATCTAATTCAAATCTGAAAATATTTGTTCGCAAAGATATGTTGAGAAAAATAAAGATAAACACTTCAATGAAATTTTCTTATAAATTTTAAATTGTTTTTCTTTTTCTTCCCCCTGCAAATAATTCATGTCTTTGTGAACATCTTCAAATGTTTTTTAAAATTATATTTCTTAGTTGTTTTAAATGTCTTATGACAAATAAGACATTGCATGTCATCAAAAGCATTTTTAAACATAAAATACTTTTCGGCTGACATCATTAATATATCGCAATAATTTCAATTTATGTGTTCACTGACAGCAGTCTCGATGACGATTAAAATGTAAAATAAGACACAGAAGTTCTGCAAGTGTAGTTTGTCTCTCCCACTCAACATGCTGATTTCCTATTGGCTGATTGACGATCAAACAAAAGAGCGTAAGTATACGTGTGAGTTAAATTAGCTGATATCAGCCACTACTGGGCATCTTTGCTATAAAGGACCTCAATGCTGGCAAAAAATATCAGGCTTAATATTTTATTTGTTTCCTTAAAAAAATCCTAAAAGAAGAAACTGAATTAGAAATAAAAATAAGATCTCTAATTTAGATATAAATTGCATAGTTAAAAATTAAACTACAATCAATGTTAAAAGTTATTAAGCCAGCAACAGGATTATGTAAACGAGAAATTTGAAGAACTTTTTGCTTGTAGAACCAAACATTTTGTTTGAGTAAATCATCAATCAAAATGTGGTTTCAAATGTAAATGTTTTTGAGAAAATACAATGACTTCATTATGGCAAAACTATGTGCCAGTTGTTGCAACAACGAAAAAATAATACAAAATACTTACAAACATTTTGCCATGTTAATTGTATGCAAAAGAAAAGGTAGAAAAATTAAACAAAAAAAAAAAAAAACTCATTTCAAACGTGACTTTAACTGGCGTGAGTCATCAACATGGTTTTATTTTTGTATTGTACAGCAAAAGGGACACACCTTGTTTGAAAAAAGTTGGAAAGTAAAACGCAAAACGACGGAGCAGAGAGAGAAATACTGCCAGGAACCATTTATCTGTGTGCCTTGGCAGAAATAACAAAAGGAAACATAAACTGCTCTCAACAAGAACATTATGTGATGATATGATATTGTTATTATAGTCGCAGTCGTATGAAGTTAGTAGACATTATGTTGGATTATAGATGTAATTTATATCATAAAAATGTTGTCCTGTCATAATGCAGATACACATATATTTAATCAAACGAGCATTAACAAAGACGAGCAAGACCTTACAGGAAGAAGAACAACAGCAAAAACAGAGAACAAAGCGCAAGAAAAAGGCAAAGAAAAGCAAGAAATAGGTCCCCAAGTTCTTAAAGCTTTAAAAAGTAATATACAATATACTCGTATGAATGCTTCTTTGCTCAAGTATCTAGATACACTCACTATTCAACCCGGTTTTGAGTTTTGTACTGGCTGTTTGCTTGCTGTTGCTTGCTGTACGTACAAACATTTTTTTTACACACTGGGACAGACATTTTGTTTTGACACACTTTATAACAAAAAGTAAGTGACACTTTATTGTCATTTGTATGCGTTTAACAATGAAAGGTAGATGTAATAAAAAAAAAAAACAAAAACTCAAATACTTGCAATATTCTAGCTACTGCATAGATTGTGGTGCTCCGTCTTGGGTGCAAAATCAAAACTGAAAATATAAAAAATCTCTGAGTATATTCTAAAAAATAGAACAAAAACAAGTACCGCCATTTTAGTTGATACTGCTACTGCCAATTGTATTGCAAATGTCATTTTGAGCTGACACCATCGTAATTTATTACGAAATGTCGTTTAAGAAAAAAAAGATACGAATAAAATGTTTTTATGACTCTTTTTTAATAAATACTTATTAGATTTGTATTAATGTATTAATAATTCCAATCACATATCTTTTTTTTTAATTTGTGATAGATCGTTAGAACTCTTAGCAGACAAAGCATTTATTTTTAATCCATTAATTACGAAATGTTGTTTCAAATTAAATTCGAAAGATTGCTAGAGTTCGAAGTTTTTTCAAGAATAATTGTTAAAGTAATATAATTCATAAACTTAAATTATAAAGGAAGAACATGTAAATCAGTTAAATTAGATAATCGTTCACAACAACAAATTTCGATCCACCAAGTAAAAATACCACTTTAAATAAAATATTGATGTTTAAATATTGACTGCCAGCAGTCATCAATGGTGGTTTAAATAATTAAAATACGTTTTAAATAATTAGTATTGTGGTTATTTTGTTGAACTGTTTATGGTTTTAAATCCAAATTTTAATATTTTAAATCAAGCTAAAGTTCATCGATTTTCATTTTCATTAAATAATATTAATGAAGAAAGGAATTTTACAACATGAAATTGATAAAAATTTATTGATAATTTTTTATTCTTGACTGAGCTGGAAATCGAACCCAGGTTTTGATGGGCAGGTGTCCCTGACATGTTTGGATTTAAACCACACAATCTCTTCAGAGGGATTTGCCGTTTAACGCTAATAGCATTCGGATTTGAATCGGTATATAATATTGTGACATCCATAGATTCCTTAGCAAAGAAAATGTTTTTCCACAGCTTATTTTCACATGGTCTGACCAATAAAGTTGATAAAACTGCACCAAAATTTTTTGCAGTTTAAACATAAGAGCATATATAGAATACAAAAGTGGTCCAAGTATTGAGCCTTGTGGCACGCCTCTGAGCATTAAGCAACGTTCAGAGACGTTTTTTTGTGGGATATACTTTGACATCTGGCACTTATAATCTTTCTCACAGACCGGTAATTTTGCGAATTTAGAAGGTTCAACAAATGTTAATATAAAACAAATAAGAGTGCTTTATTTTATCTTTAATATCCTTTACCATGGTGCGACAAGAAAAGAAAGTTTCATAAATGTCGTTCTATAGATATAAATAAACTTATTTTGTGCCACTCCCACTTCTCCAATACCGTTAAGCTGCTTGCACCTAGTTTGATAACTTTGGCTCTTGCCGTTCTTCAGATTAGTGTTCGAAAATACATTATTTGGTACATTATTTAGCGTTCGGCTCACACACCCTATTTGTTAAGTGATTGTGTAGACGAACACAACCCTTAATACCGTTAGTGACTATTTTCAACAAAAAGCCGAATATATAAAGTGTTCTGTTCATCGTTAAAAAACAGAACAATTGTAGTGATACTGTACACAAACATTATATTTTAATGTTCTATATTGTTTCTTTTTTTACATTGATAAAGAAATTAACAAACAAAAACTGTTGGCAACAACCGCAATACGAACAGCTTACGTGTGTATTGTATATATGTTTTGTTTGTGTAAAATTATTTTGCTGGCTTTTTGGTTTTTTAATGTGTATTTTGTTTTTGTAAAAAGTTTTTGTTTTTGTTTTGCCTACCAAAAGCTAAGAACATTAATGAGCCGAACCAAACACAATGAAGTTTGTGGATTTAAAAAAAACCGAACGGAATTAAATGTTGTCATCTTTTGTTGCGTTATTTTTGTATTATTTTTGTGTTCGAAAGATGACTAACAGGGAAACGTTATTTTTTTAATGATTTTTTTACACAAACACTATTAGCGTTTGTGTTTTTCACAAATCTACCGAACCGAACACTCAGGAGTGATATTTAGCGTTTATAAAGAAATTTATAATGTGTTTGTTTGGGGAGTGCCACCCCATTTTTCTAATCCTGCCCATATTATTTCGGATGTTGAGTTTTTATAACCAAGATGCTTGTACCGAATTTGGAAGCTTTGGTTCTTGCCGTGGACCGATCTGACTGAATTTCAATAGCAAATTTAACGGAGTATAAGAGACATAAACATATAACAACCTAGTTCCCATAATTTCTGCGGAAAACCCATTTGAATATACACACGGACAGACGGACAACGTTAAATAAACTTTGCAAATCATAAGCACCCTGAATATTTAAAGGGTCTTAAATCAATATTGTTGAAAATACAAACGGTATGACAAACTTATATAGGTATATCCTTTTTCCTTTGCTGAAGGGTATAATAAAATAACAGAAGTGCATATTTCTTTTTAAAAGTTGATTTTAAACAATGTATGATAAATGTATAGCAATAAAGTAAACCTTAATTTAAACAGCAACTGTACACAATACTTTCAGAATGAATTGAAAAAAAAACTTTTTTAAACTATGAAACAAAATGTAATAAACAGCTTAATAAAGAAAGAAAAAATACGAGAAAAAAGCAGCTTTCACCTTAAATTGGAATAGAAATAAATAAGTCTTTTATTTATTTTTTAGCAATAAATAAATTTCTAAAATGGATAGACCGAAAGAAAGGAAAAAAGCAAACACGACTGTTATAATTATTTTTAATAGCTCACATATTAATATGATATAATAATTTTAAATAATCTAATAAACTGAAATAAAATTCAATATTGCTGTTAAACACAAACTCCCATTCAAATTGTTTACTAAACATTGTTAGATCCATGACATATTTTCAAATATGCATTTATATGTTCAACCTAACCTCAAACTGCAAATAAAACACAAAACGAATAGTTTATTATGGGTTTCTAAGCTCCAAAAAAAAAAAAAACGAAGCTTATCACCACTGAATATTGGAAAAAGGAAAACATTCAAATGGTTGTTGTTGGTTGTTTAATGAATGCCGAGCAGGGGAGGGGAAATCAATAATAACAATATTTTATCATATGCAAACATTTTACGAGTATTTATGGGGGACTTTTGATCTTTATGGGCCGACAAACACACAAAACCAAACGGCAGTAGATTTATTCCTAGAATTTCTACATGTTTGAGGTTAAAAAAATATTTATTTATGTGACAAATATTAAACTGATAAAGAGAATTTTTATTACTTAACTGTCTGTAACTAATAAATTTAAGGAAACTGATGGAATTAAGTATGAACATACATATTTTGAAATAACTAAATAACATTTAATTCTAAGAAAAATTTATGAAAATTTTAAATATTTAGTATCAAATACATTTACGACATTAAAACCATACTAAGTTTATTAAACATACAAATACCTAATTTATTTCGAAATGCGTTTTTTAAGGATTTTGTCATTTAAAAGTCATTACTTCTCCCAAAGCAGGTAGTGTCAACAGTTACAAAATGTATTCGAACTGCAATACAAGACAAAACATATCCCAAGTTCATACTCACAAATGATTTTGAAAAACCAAGCAAATTTGTCAAAAAGCCCAAACAAAAATACCAACAGCTATCGCAACAATATGTTTGTACGTCACTTCAGTTAGCAGTTATACTACAGTTGTAATTTAGTTATGGTCAGTAAATATATTTGTTTGAGGCAAACAGTGCACTTAATTTTAAATGAACATAACAAAGACATCATTGTACATAATTGAAAAATTTCTTGTTTTGTTTTATTCTATTTTATTGTTATTTGCTTGTTCTTTTATTTTTGTTTTATTTATGTTCATGGCAGGCGCCATTAATGAACTTAAGTAGGCGTCAGAGCGACATTTCGCTTGTGCTTAAGTTTTATGTAGAGTGCGATGGTACTTTTCGAGTGTACTGACTTGTATTTTAAGTACTATTATTTGTCTTTATAAGTTTCTTCCTAAAAACAGATTTTGTTGTTTGCACTTATTTAAATGAAACTAATGAAGTATGTACAATTTATTTTAAGTATTTCAGTTTCCATTAGGCGACAAATGTCTATTATTAATAAGAAAACCCACATACAAGTTTTCCACACAGAGCATAATAAAGTTGTTTTGACTTAATAATTAAATGTTTTAATTTAAATTTAAAAATGATAAATATTTTTTAATTAATTAAATGCAGAATTTATATCATAACAATTTTAATGCCTTTATTAATGAATAAATTAATAAAAAATAAAGGTTATATTTTAAATAAAAATGTGTATATTTAAAAAGTGTCTTACTAAATAATTTCGGTGGCATATCACTATAAAACTCCACAAAGAGTCATCTGGCCCTTAAGGTAGAAGTACATAACACGCGTTAGTGCGCGCGCGCTCTGTCGTCTTCTGTCAAAAAAAGTTAAACTAGTGTATTTTCATAGAACAAGCTACATGCAAAATATTTTGACGCGTTTGCGCCAGAAAGCTGGTTAACTTTGAACTTTTTAACGCGTTGTGTATTTTTGACAAGTAATCAGCTGACAATAAAAGGAATAATTTAACAAATTTGTGAATCATGAAAGAAAAACCTTATTGAAGAGCTTAAAAAACATACAATATTTTTATAAAAAGATTAAATTCAATAAAATAACAAAATCTTATTATACTTTCGAACCCGTTTTTAATGCACAAATAAGTAAACAAATAAAAAGCAGCTGACAGGAATGGCTTTTGTAACGCGTGTTGTGTAACTTGCAATTTTTTACGCGCTAAAGTTTTTAATCGCACGATACTCGTCGATGAACAAACGCGTGTTACATATGTACTTCCACCTTTAGACGTTATGCCATTTTTGAAGTCCGATTGTAGAAATTTACTTTAAGTTAAAGTTTGTAGTATAAAACTTTAATTTTTTCTTCTTAATTTTATATTGAAATTTAAAGAATTTAAAAAAATTTTTCAAAATAGTTCATGATTCACCAAAGTAAATATATGTACTACATATTTCAAAACCTGTGTTAAACATTTTAAAAAGGCTCGAACTGCATCCGAACCCACTAGCTCGAAATATTTAAAATGATAGCGGCCACACTCGCTTAAGGAGAAGAAACACTCCAGGGGCCTAGTTCTGTGAGTCGTGATCTTTTAGAACCCGTGATGAAGAAAATGTTTGGCACTGGCAGGATGTAAAATAAAGTATTAGGATATGATTTGATTAATTATTGTAAGTTCATATTTAATATATGAAGATTGAATAAATAAAGAATAAAAAAAAATTAATAAAAATGATTTGTTTCAGAGCTTTGGAATATGAATAGATTCAAGATACAGATATTCTTTTTCTAGATATAGTGACACAATCTGTGGCAAATTATCCTAATTTGTTTTCGATTTTTTATGTGTTAAAAAACATTTTAAATTAAATTCTTCTAAAGCACATGTGATTTTATGGCGTTTAGAATAAAAAACATTTGCAAACTTTTATTTGAAATGTAAAAAATTGCTTAAAAGGCTCTGAAGAGTCTTTGGTTTCGATAACTTGGTAATTTATTTATGTTTATCGTTGCAGTTTAAGGCCTAATCAAAGTCTGTTTCAAAAGTACGCATTATATGGGACATATGGTAAATTTTGGACTCATCTTTACCAATTTGTGTTGTGTAACTTCTAGGCCTATGAAACGACAAACAAAATTTTATTTAAATAGTACTTTTCGTAACTGTTTTAGGCATACTAAAGTGTTTTCCGAGAGTGGGCCTTATATGGGGCCCAATGTAGATTATGGACCGATCTAAACTAAATTTGGGAGTGTAATTTCTAGTCTTATAGAACTATGAAAGACGAATTTTACTAGAATAGCGTAATTTTTAACGGTTTTAGGCGTACTAAAATGTTTTTGAGAGTAGGCTTCGTTTAGGGCCAAAGTTAAGTTATGTACCGATGATTTCCAAATTTTTTTATATGATTTCTTGTCCTAGGACTAAATTTAACTAAAATATCGTAATTCTTTACGATTTTAGGCGAACTGAGTTGTTTTTGAGAGTAGGCTTTATATCGAGCCATAACCGCGAAAATAACGTAAGCGCCAAAAATCAAATTTTACAGGAGAGAGTTTTTTTAACTTTATTTCATATAAAATTTGTCGCTTACGATAAAATTGTTCTTGCTAAAATAGTAACGCTACCTTATGTGCCATGATATTTTAGGAGATGATACAAGTGTTGCCAATAAAGTCATTTATTAAAAAAAAAAACGAAAATTGAAAATGATGTCGCTTACGTTATTTTCGCGGTTAGGGCTCGATATGGAGCCAATGATAAGTTAGTTTCCGTAATTTTGTGGTATGATTTCGAGTCTCACACGGACTACTTAATCGACTTAATTAAAGCACCCTGAATATATACATACATATACACTTTATGGGGTCTTTAATGAATATTAAAAAGATATCACACAGAATGCCAAGCTGGCTTACAAAAAGTATGTAAACTAGCACTCACCACTGGTGGTGGAGGATATAAAAACATAATAAGAGAAATGTAAGCCCGACATTAAGGTAATAAAAATCCGCGCCGTAAAAAAAATTGGCTCGATTTGATCTTGCCGTCTATTTCGATTTCACTCAGAATTGTTCTTTTATATTTTTCCAATAAGTTTTCTTATTTTACTAATGTGAATTATAAAGTTCACTTTCTAACTATTAAGAAAAAAATTCAACTATTAATAGAAAGTGGCCAAATATGGACTTTATTTCACTGCATTGGTAATGTGTAATTTTTAATATGTCATATCGTCCATGAACGTTATGACATTCCATATAAAAAAATTACACAATTCATAGTTTAATTTAAATTATGTAAAATTAATTTAAATGCTTAAAATGTTAGTCTTTCTGTAACAATTAATTAATTTGATTGCCTTATAGACAAGATTTTATAATGTTAATTGAGTGCGATACAACTTTTATTAAGAATTATTCAAATTAATTTTGAGTGAAATCATTTAAAATGTATTCAACTATTTTTTAATGTAAATTATTTCATTTTTCTATTATTTTCTTCAGTCAAAAAACAACAAAAAAAAATTTAATCTATTAAAAATTTAAACATTTTATAAATTGTATTTTGTAGGAATGTTTATGAACGTGTGGGTCTCGTAAAGGGTCACACCTTTTTTTTAATTCAATCTTACTTCACATTTCTCACCGTTTGAAATGAAAATTATTGAAATTTATCAACAAAAGCAAAATACAACAGTACAAAAGTTATTGGATTGTTTAGAGACGAAATTGCAAAAAAATAAAACAAGTTTAGCATGAACAATTTTTTTTTTTAAATTTAAAGCAAGTTTTATTTTATTTATTTTTATTTACAAACAATTTTTACTCATACATTTAATCATTTAATTGACCTTTTAAGAACTAAAATTTTTTTTAGAAAAAAAATGAATAAATAAAAAATAATGTATACGATCTGATTTTTTAAATTAAAAATAATTAAAGAGCAAAAGGGGAACAACAAATTAAATGTGTAGTTTAATATAAAAGTTGTCTAGAGCCAGTTGCAAACTAAATTTAATAAAAGATTTCGAAAATTAAATTTAAATTAAAACAGCCTAAATTTACTTATGTCGCCCAAAAATGTTTATTTCCTATTTTCTTTATATTTTTAATAATCTAATCTTTGATTAAAACTCAACTCGTTTTACAAGCAAACAAATTTTAACCCAAAAGTTGAAGTCTTAAACGGTAAAAAAGCTCTATTTTGATTTTACAAAACTTGTTAAGTGATCGCAATTGAGTTAAAAAAAAGTATAAATATCGCGGTGTACAAGGTTTTCTGGGCCATTCACTTTTTTTACATGAGATTTTTTTTTTAAACTTATTATAATTTTGTGTAAACAGCAAAAAAGGAATGAGTATGTTATTGGAATTATGTAATGGATTTTGTGGAATGATTTAAAACCAAGAAAAAAACATGTTTCTTTCTTATACAACCAGTTGTTTAAATCCCCGTTGAAAAACTAGTAGAATTCAATGGTTCTAGTCAGTACAACTGACAAAATGCAAATCTTGATCAATGAATTAGACAGAAAAAAGATCTGAAATATGGATTTTTTTCTGCAATTTTTAAAAAGAATAAAACAGGTATTGTGAGACCGAGTGTTGAGTTTGAGTATGTCATGAACAGTTGCAATTGCAGCAGGTACATAAAAACATATTTTTTGTTCAATTTTCTAAAATCCCACAGTTAAAAAACGTCAAGTTACTGTAAAGCAAAAACACAAACAAAGAAAAAAAAACTCTTGCCATTTACAATAAATATTGTATGTGGTTGTCTGCTGATGTCAGTTTATGTTTTTGCTGGTCTTGCAAAAAGTTTGGTTTTTTTTCATTTTCGTTTTTTTAGTTTTAGTAGTTATTTTGCATACAACATTATGCAAAATGAAACTTGAAACATAAAAACCAAATGGCAGCAAATGGACAAGAAATTGCGCAAGTTTTTTTAAGTGGTAAAAAACTGCTTTGAAAATTTCTTCGGATAGTTCAGAAACAGAATGACAAGTGCAAAAATATGAAACCTTATAAAACAGATTTCATAATCATAAACTAGAATTCTACTTTCAACAAAAAGTATTGAAGAAAAATGTTGTAAATATAATTTTCTTCCTCAACGACATCATCATCATCATCTGCTTCTTAAATGCAAACAAAACAATCATCCATCATTATTATAATTCCGCTTGCAACATACACACATACACATGCAACCATACAACCAGTCAGCGTGGCATGCATCCAGCAAATACTTCAAGAAAAACACATTACGGAAAAGAAAGTTTTTCTGGGTCACCAACGCAATGAACTAAACTAAACACAGCACAACAACAAGTACACAAGCATGAATGTATGTTGTATTTAGCTGTACGATTATGAAAAATTACAACAAACTAGTCGGTTGGTTAGTCAGTCCGTCAGTATTTTAGGAATGTTTAGAAAACAAAAGAGGTACAATTGAAAACTGCAAAGTATATTTCTTTTTGTTTTCAAACGGAAAATTATTGTGAAAAGTATTGAAGATGTCGGTCTGGCAGTGAGGAGTGTTTTATTTCTCTATGTAGGAGTAGCAGATATGGAAAGCTGTAGGGTTTTATGTAGCTTGAAACAATAATAGTTCCTCTTTTATTTATGGAAAAAAAAGAAGCAGATTTATTAAAATGTCTAGAGATTAACACTTAAGATTATCGATAAAAAAAAAATGGAGAAGATATACATACAAAGTATGTTGGAAGAAAGAAAAAACATTTCCTGGTAGGTATAGATTTTCCTTAAGTAGAGTAAAAAGATTTTAAATATTGATAGCATTTGCAAAATGAAGAAAAAAAATAAATAAAAAATTAAGCAGTTTTACCAGCAAGAAACGTGTTTAAAATTTTGAATTGCAAGAAGTTTCTACAAGAAACTTAAAAGAGTACACAACTCATAAGACATCTTATTTTAACACAGCAAATACCTCCTTTTTGAAAATAAATAAATAACTATTGATTTCTATAATTCACACCAACTACATGTAACTACAAGAAAATCTAGTAAATATATCAAGTGTTCCACATTCCAATGGAAAAAGAGAAAATATGCATAAATACAGTTTTTAAATAAGCGACAAAACATAAACCCACCATTCGTATTCTTTTTGTTTTACATATATTTTTTCTATGTTAATAATAATTCTTAATTGTATTTAATTCCTTTGTAATTATTTTTAATTATTATGGCCGCGTCAAAAGTTACAAAAATAATTAAACAAATCTTTAATAAGCGGCAAAACCCAAACACACACAATTATCAAATACAAATTAATTTATGAAGTAATTAATACTAATTATTAGGGAATCAGGTTAAAGATTCTTAAAAAAAAAAAAACAGAGAAAAGTTACGATTTAGCGAAATTTTTAAACAACAGTCTTAAGTTTAATTAAGTTTAATTAACGCCAACATTGAAATAAATTGATGATGAATGGAGTTCAACAAACGAATGAAAAGGCAGACGCACAACGTAAAATATTTCAAATTTGTTTTATTATTATTTATTTAATATTTTGAAAAAAATAATTCAAAGACCGTCAGAGCTTTGCTTGTAAAATTTGATTAAATTTATGTAAATAATTTAAAATGACGTTTAACAAAACCATTGAAAAGCCTTCCAACACAAGTTAAAATGCTATAGTCGGCTGTGCCGGATCTCTGATACCCTCGACCAAGAGTTTGAATATTTCTGAAGCCTACTATGATAAGTTTTGAATTAATCGTTATAAAACCTGACCTCAAGTATTATATTTCGTTGCAGTGTTTTGCGTTTTAAAGTCTAGATAACGCTTTAAATGGAACCTCAATATAGAAACATGTTCTAGTCGTATTAAACTGACCTAATTTTAATAAAATATCATGATTCGTTTCAGTTTTAGACGTGTTTTCAGAGGGATTATATATTGGACGAAGCTATTTATGGACCGGAATGATCTGCATATATACATGAACAATTTCTAATTGTTTCCCTTGTTTCCGAAAGAAAGTAATTGAGGTAATTCAAATGAGAATAATAACGTGATAGATATATGCAAGTAGTTCTTCTTATAATTCGAATATTAAGGACAAGATCCGTTAATAAGGCACAGACTGATATATTGCTCAACAAAAAGCAAAACAACTGGTCGATTGCCAACGGATTTGTGAAGCTTTCGATAGAAGTGGTGGCAGAATTTTTAAAATTATTTTACTACAGAAAAATTAATACTACAATAAACTAACGTTGCAATCAAACTATCACTACAATAATAAATATTTTGCTTTGATATTTTTTTAACTTTTCTGTAAAATAGAATGTGGGAATTATATCTTTTTCAAAAATTATTGTAATTATATTTACCATGTCTATAAAATATTATATTTATATTTGTATATATTTAAACAATATCTTTGATTTTTAATTTTTTTTATCCTTCTGTTTTTACATTCACTAAGAACTGATAGCGTAAAAAATTGTTCACGGGAGATTTTTCCCTACGAAGGATTACAAACTTCATGAGAACAAAATTCCACTATTTTCATTGTTATTAGGGGTTTCAGGAAAGTGGAGTTTTTTTGACATATCGATGGTTTTCTTCCGCAACTACGTAACTGGAATTTTTCCGATTTTTTGTTTTAACCGGAAAAGTTATCAGTAAACACCACCTTACAATTTTAAATTTTTTTTTTGTTGGGCGGAATATCGGAATTTTTCCTAATTCTTGGATTATGAAAGAAAATAAAGCCAAAAGTTTCAAATATTTGATAAAAAAAAAGTATTTTGTCTCTCCTGAAACGTAGTTGTTTTTGAGTTACGAGGTTGCGGAAGAAATAATACGACCGATTTTCAGAAAAGTTAGGTAGTTAAGTCCACCACCAATTTAAGCAAGTTTTTGTTAAAAAAAATATTATTTTTTTTTTTAAATGTTTAACTGTTGGATTAATAACTCTTATCCTCCTGAACCGATTGTGCCGGATTTCACTGCCAAAACTGGAAAAGAAAACTAGAAACAATTTAAATCGTTCGGAAGTGATCGTAATTTCAACAGACGGTAATGGCTAAATCGGCTCACGATCTACTCTCAAAAAAATATGCCTTATATATGTTTGTATATTGTATGTTTTCTTTAATATTATCTTACTTTAAAGAGGTGATATTTGATAAAAACTATTCCAAAAAAATGTTCTTACATGGCCTGTAATCTAAGGAAGAGTTCAAAGAGAAATATGTTATTCAGATTAAAGGTAAATTTTTATTTTATTTTGATCATTATTCAGTTAAATTATTACGGAAAAAATTTCACGTTCGAAATGTCACGTATCGACCCAGATTTTGGCTAAAAAAAAAAAATACAGAAGATGTTGGAATCAAACCAAAGACATTTTAATGTTACATTGCTACGTAAAATTCTCCTTTCTCTTAATTAAGCCTTTTTATACATGGCCACAAAAACTACTTCTATTTTTTTACGTTCGAACCGCTACTTCTTTTGACATTATCTTTGACCTAGAATCGAGCCCTCCATAAACTTTAGCATAGATAACAGTGCTTTCTTAGTGCTATAATTTAAGGGTTTAGAGAACGTAAAAATATTTGTTGTTTAAAAAGTTATTGCATTTTTGATGCATACGACTGTCACGTTCAACACTTTGGAATTACCTATATTTAGCATGCCAAATATCGAGCGCAAAGTTCTTACTACTAAAGGGACACACAAGTCTTACTTATTTTGAAGAAAATACAACCCTATCATGATAAGTTGGCATTGTTTTTTGAAAATTTTCAAACAATAACACTAAGTGACAAAATTTCCACAAAGTCGTGACCAAATGAATCTGACTGCTAATCATTATGTAAAATTTTTCGCTGAATCCGAATATGAAGTCAGAATTGTCAAAAGTAGTTTTTGATTTATTCCAAAATAACCGTTATATGTGTTTTTAAAAAAGATGATGTGACTGAAATGCAAATATCTTCAAAAATTTTAAACGAGGTATGTAATTCTTTCTTTCTAGTGAAAGGCTATAAAATTTTTAAAATAACCATGGATTGCTTGTGAAGATTGGTCAAGAAATGACAGAGTTACAGGGGACAAAAGTTCAAGCTTCATTAAAAATTTTATGATTTTGTTCAATTTTGCTCTATTCAAGCTATTTTTTTAAACCAATGATTTAAAAATACTAATGTTTTATTGCATGCGACATTAGATTATTTTAATATGAACATTTTGCGCCCAACAAGACATAGATTGGTACAAAAATGACAAAGCTACAGAAGATTTAGTAAATTAACCCACATAGAAATTCAATACTTTTAAGCAATTTTTAATATTTATTTTTACTAAAAATTTAGCTTTGTATATTCATTTGTTGTGGGTTAGTTCAATTAATCTTCTGTTACTTTCTAATTTTTGCACCGATCCGGGTCCTATTGGGCACAAAATGTTCGTATTCAAATAGGCTAAAATTTTATTTTTTGGATATTTGCATTTCAGTCAAAGCATCTTTTTTAAAAACACAAATAACGGTTATTTTGGAATATCTCAAAAACTGTTCTACTTTTGACAATTCTGACTTCATATTCAGTGCCGAATTCATTTGGTCAAAAAATTGTCAAGTAGTGTAATTAGAACAAGGAAGCATTTTCGTCAAAATACTGAAGACTTGTGTGATAGTGTAAAACGGCCCTAAGCGGTACTCACCACGGTTGAAGTGATCTTAAACATATAATTTTGTGTGACTGCCAGCCAATAAGCGTAAACAACACTTATTTTCAATGGTAAAATCGATAATAATATTAGAAAACATTTTATATCCATTATTGTACCACTACAAGAATAAAGTTAATAAGAAAATGCCTTGCTTGCATTAAAAAGTACTTATACAGCTGCAAAAAATGATATTATCGTACTTTCAAATAAAACTTTGGCTAAGATATGAACTTAATATACCATTTATTTGTGCAACATATATAGAAAGAATAACGAGAACTTCGTTATAACCGAACTCCACTGTAAAGCATTCATATTTATTTATTCACTTCTTTCAATTTCAATAAAATTTCAACAATTACATGTAATTTGTAATTTACAATTACCGCTTATTGGACTGTAATTGATAACAAAATATAATTGGTAACTCCCCAGTCTATCTCAAAGAAGAAAAAAAAACGAACGAAACCGAAAAAAATATTAAAATATTAAGAGCTGATTTTGACTATTAATTATTTTTAAAATTTAAAAATAGATAAAACATTAATTTAAAAAAAAATATTTTCCTTGACGCGTGCTGATGTTATAACAAACTATTTTCAAATTTTGTAAAGCCCTTTAGCCCTCAGAAATAAAAACATATGAAGTTGATATCAGATGAAGAAATAAACGACTTTACAACACTCAACATAAATGTGTGCATTTACTGTTGGGTGGGTACAGATTCCAAGTAAGATCACTTTAAACGAAGAAGAAAATTGTAAACGATTCCCCTACTACAAATTTAAAATTTTTTTTACAAAATATAGACAAACATAAAGATTTCATAACCACATGAGTGTGACATTCTAAATAAATATTTGAGCTTGAAAAATAAAACAAATATTGTTAAAAAACAAAATCAAAATACGAAAACAATTTTAACAAAGACTTATCAAATAAAAAGCAAAAGTGTTTTTACTACGTTTTGTTTTTAAAGATACACAACTTTTTATCTACAAGATATTTATTAATGAAACCCCTTATCAATTTGAAATTTTTTGTTAGCTGAACATCAGTTTTATGGGTTATGGGATTTGCTTAAGCCATTAATAATAAAAAGTAACAAATAAAAATACTTAAATTACGCGGTTTTTATAAATTCTAGCAAATGAAATACACATTTGTTTTAGTTAAATTTTTTTATTTAATGGGTTAAGGTCCGGTGTTGTGAAATATTTTAACTCTTACTTTTTTCGTAATTCATCCAGACAATAAACAACAAATTTCTTTGTTAATTTCAGTTAAATATTTTGTAAAAATTGTAAAAAAAATTGTTTTGAGTTTTTTCGGATTGTTGCAATACTTCATTGTTTAAATGCTTTTCATGAACAATACTTTTTGTATTAAATCTTATTGCATTTAATTGTTTCTCATCATAATATACAACTCAACTCAACACCATACATTAATTATCATTATTATCCTCCTCATCATCATTATGACGTTCATTTAAAAATCATTGTTTAATTTTAACTGCGATGTTGTTTTCATGTTGTAGTTTTGCAATTTTTTTCCTACTTTTTTTTGCCTGTCTTGTTTTTTTTTTTTTCATTGTAATGTCGTCATAAATTTATTTTATTTTTTGGATTTTAAACATTAATTCCCTTGGAAGTGAAAAAATAATCGAAGAAAACGTGCTTGCATATCCGGCCTTTAAAAAAGACTTTTTTCCTACTAGTCATACATACATACGCCACTGTAGACAATAACAACAGCAGCAGACCTGAAGTCGAAAACCCGGCAGTCATCAGTAAAAATATTTGATTCATACATTTTAATAATCATTTGTTAAAATGACAGACATGTCTATAACTCATTAAATGACAATTTAAGACATGAAAAGTTAAAAAAATTTTGTTTGTTTTTAAGCCCAGTCTTTAACAAATTTTAAATGTAAAGCAAACAAAACCAATTATTCTACAAACAATGGCTTAAATATAACTTCATATGACACTTTCCCAATCAAACAGCCCTCTCCTCTGCACGTTTTTAAAGAAATTAACAAAAACAAAAAAAAAAAACACATCTACATTCCATACAAACTTTCAACAAAAAATAGTTTAGTGAAAAAAAACGTAAACTGTATATTTGAACGAACGATTTCTCTTGAATTTAAGCTTTTATTCTTAAAAAATGTTAATGCTGCTGAGACATTTCGCCCATTAAAATTATATCATTCATTCATTCATTCCGTTGGTCATTTATTTTGTTAACGTTCATCATTTACAACTTCTTCATCAGAAAGATCGTAATAAAAGTAAAAGTGTTTTTGATTATTTCCCATATTAAAAGAAATATAATATTAATAATGTAATAATAATCTGAGAGTTTTTTTCTTAAAAAAAAAAAAAATATTCATAAAAAAACATTATTTTACATTTATTAGAAATTTCATAGTTTGGCGGAAGAAAAAGAAAATTTTGTATAGTCCGCAAAAATATTTTGATTATGTAATTTTTTCCTGTTGATAAATCAGACTTCAATTGCGGTAATGATTTATTTGAGAAATTAGCGAAATCTTGCAACAAATCGGCAGTTTTTATGATTGCTGCGCAAAAAAAAAAACATCAAATCAAATGATGTTAATTAATGTAAAAGAGAATATTATATTTTAGGATATAATTCCATCTTTGCGCTCAGTACATCTAGAGTCTTATACATGGGGCCTGATTCTGGCAGTCGTGAACGAGTACTTTCTCGATTCGAAAGCAATTTTATATCTAATTATTTCAGTCAATACTGAACGAATTGCAATTATTTTTTCAGTGTCGTAAAGCATTAATTTGAGTTTCACTATACTGAAAAAATAATTTCGATTCGTTCAGTATCGACTAGGGTATTCATTTAATCGACCTTTTGCTTTAATCGGTTAATCGCTCGATTAATTAACCGAGGTTTTGGTTTAACCGGTTAATAATTGGTTAATTTAGTTTTTGATCGGTTAACCGATTAATAAAGTTTTTTTTATAAATTAAGTAATTTCAATATAAAAATGCATTAATTGTTTATTATTTGGAGTTTATAAGTAAAAAAAAAAAAACAATAAAATACCAAACATAACAAATCTTGAACTAAAACGAGCAAGCAAAAAAAACAATTCACAAATATTCAATATGCATTTTCCAATTAATGCACAAGGTGTGGTATCAAGTCATATCGTCATAATATCCTAAATAAAATTTAAAATCTTTTAAAGTAAATATTTCAAACAAAATGAAAATTGTAATGCTGTGTTCATTGATTCGTCACAACTGTATATTTTAATTCAAAATATAAGCAGTAGCTTACAGCAGTCATATCGTTGGCTTAATATGCAAACCTGCTAACTCACTTTCAGCACATTTTACAGGAGAGATAAATAACTTTTTATTTTTCCTATTTGAAGCTTGATAGAAAATTAAAATTACAGTCAGTTTTACACACTTCAAGACTTAAATAGAAGAAAAACTACATGCTGGTCGACGAGGCGTATCTTTCTCTACCACACGGCATCAAAATCTCAATTTACATAAAAAGTGGATTTAGAAGGTTTGTATATTAATCCGACGATACATATTTCCTGTCATTATTTATGACTACCTTGTGAATCCCCCAAATATTTACGTATTTATACAAAAATAAACTGAGATAATTTTATTAGTTATTTCAATAGTTAAAGGAAATCTTATAAAATAATCTTTAAAAAAAGTTATTTATTTTAAATGTTTAGGATTAAAGCGACTCTTTTCTTTCGTTAAACAAAATTTGACTTGGAAAATATTATTTCACTTATCGTAGATGAATGTCTAATATCTCAGTCCTTTTCCAGGATTTCTCTAAACATATAAAATACTCCATTATGCCATTAAAGTTGTTTTAAATTTTTAACACTTCTAATTGTTTCGGTTAATTCTGTTAAAAGACTGATATGAGAAGAAACAAATACCTAAACACATCCCAAAAAACTACGTAAAACAAAAAAAGGCAATCAAATATTTAACCCATTTTTCGCCACATTCATGTTGATCGATGATGAAGATAAAAAAACATTGAAAAATATTGCAATTTTAGTCATCGGTCGGCGGAAAATGGGTTAAAATGAAGATAACTGAACACCTTCTTTGTTTGTATTAAAAAATATTTTCTAAACAAATACATTTTGTATATGAGACGAAACAAATAATTAAAAACACAAAAAAAATATGTTATAATACTACAAAATATTGAAAATTTTGTTACTTCGGTTAATCGGTTAATCGACTTAAATTAATCGATTTAATCGTTAATCGAAAAAAGCCAATTTGAAATTAACCGATCAGTTAATCGGGTAGTAATTAATCGGTTAACCGGTTGACACCCTAGTATCGACTGAAATAAAATTGCTTTCGAATCGAGAAAGTACTCGATCACGACTGCCAGAACTAGGCCCCTGATTCAGACTATGTTACATGTCGCACAGAAATATTTCATGAAATAGATGACTTAGGAAAAAAAGGTTTAGAGACGCTTGTGGGGAAAACAATGTCGCAAGATATTATATCTGTGGCTTGGTGCTAAAAGGGCCAATGTCAAAATATTTACTTATGAGAAATTTTTAATTAAATTGTTTTTATAGAAGAGTTCTTAGTAAAATTTTCTAGCAAAACCTTTATGAAGCTGTTCTGGGCTAAAAACCTTGGCTGTTTCATCAAAAAAAAAAAAAAAAAAAAGATGTCAAGAGAAAACATCTAATGCAACGATTAACTCAAAACAGAAAAATATTGACATTGGCCCTTTTAGCACCAAGCCGCAGATATATCAAGAACCAATTTGATGTTCCTTTTTAATATGATTCTTAAATTTTTTTAAATTTAATAGTTACATTTTAAACGTACTTGCAACAAAAAACGTATAAAAGTTTTCGAAGGGACACCAAATACGAACATTGTTGTGGGGACATGTCGCAAAGTCTGAAACAGGTATTACTTGATTTTTATTTAAGAATATTTCTTTTTTTGCAATTTATTTTTCTTTAGATTTCATAAATCTTTTATAATTCTTTTTTACCATTTATAGTCTGTAACTCAAAAAAAAAAGAAAACAATCAAAGTACGCAAAATGTGCCTTAAATTATGCAAGACACGTACCAAAGAAATAAAACACCTTCTCTTCCCTGGACGCCAACCAACTACTCCAAGATTTGTTTAGGCTACGAACATTAATTCCCCTTTAGCACAAATAAATAAAATAATTATATATTTTGTTTTTATTGTGAAACAAACAAAAAGCTATTGAATGAAACAAAATAAAATTAATTAAGCAAAGGAAGTATAAACAATTTATAAACGTATGTATGTATGTATCTACTTAAATAACTTAACAAACAAGTATCGCATAGTTACCATAAGTAGTATAAACAGTGTTACATTAGAGCAAAAAATTGTTTAAATAAGTGATCATTTTCATGTTTACTTTTGCATGTAATCAAGTTGAAAATAATTTAATATTTTATAATAGTTTAACAAGAGATACTTTATTACAATTACAAAAACTAAACACAACAAACTTACCAGAGTGTTAATTTTGTACTAAAGACTACAACAACAACAAAAAACACACACATATGTTGTATTTAAGCCAATAATATAAAAATATGGAAAATAGCAATAATAAACCTGGTAGGTAGTTTTTATTTTTTATATTTTTTCTTTTAAGCTGTTGGTTGTTGTATTTACGAACTATGACTAGTGAGTGAGTGATTGGCGGTGCGATATATTGTAATAGACATACATGGAAAGATAAGAAAAGCAACAAAACTCTTAGGCGAACCTTTAAAGTTGGACGGAGTTTTTTTTTTTAAATGTAGGTAGATTTTTATTTTTAAGAAAACGAAACTGAACTTAACAAAAGTTCCAACTCCATGCAGGAAATCATATTAACCTTGTAGAGGGTTTTTGAACTTGTACGAGTACGAGCGACCAAATGTTTTGTATTGTAACTTGATTACCAACAACAACTTCGAGCACGAAGGCTACTTAAAATTGCAATTAAATTGTCAAAACAGTTTTTTTTTTCAAGGGAAGAAACTTTCTGCTAAGCAAAGGAAAATCTAACAGAAAATTTAAAATCCAATATCTAAAAACCACATGTTTTAAAAGATTTTTTTTTTGTTTACCACAATAATCTCTGCCCTAACCTTCCGTAACATTTTATATTTGAATTAATCGTTTCCACATGCGAAAATTTCCAAATCTGTTTTCAGGGCGAAAATTCACAGTGATATATAAAACTTTACTACAAACATTTATGTATTTGTAGTTTTTTATTCATTTGGAAAACGGAAATTTATTTACGCATCCATCCATTTATTCAGATAAGAAATAGACATTAATTTTAGAAATATAAAAAACATCAAATTTTGAGATTACGAAATTTTCTAAACGACTGACAATGGCAAAGAATTCTTATATACACACAGCCTATAAACAATTTTAAGTTTTTATTCCAATTTAAATAAGCACTAAAAATCGCACACAGCTGTAACTATAAAATAAATGAATGTATCTTATTTTTGAAAGCTATAAATAACCCCATAATAATAATAAAAAAGAACTTATGGGAGGATGAATGTATTCGTTAAGTTTTTTTTTGTTTTTTAAAAAACAGACTGAGTGACGCTCTCCCAACAGCAGCCAGCCAAAACTACTGTGTGTGGGGTGCATTCCGAGGATACTTTAGCATTAAAACAATCGGGATAAAAAACAACTACAAAGGAATTTGTTTTTAAAGATAATAATTGATGTTGATTGTTTGTACGTAACTTTGAACAAAACTAAAAGATTAAATTCAAATTACTTTTCATTTAAATAGATAAAGAATAGTTTGAAACAAAACAGGTTTAGTTTATTTTTTTTTTTTTTTGTTTACGTTCATTTATGATGTTTACAATTTAGCAGACATCAATTAATCCCTAAAATAAAAAGGCAACAAATTCAGTTTGTTTTTTTTTAAATACATACCTATTAATTAACCAACCAAACAACCAACTTGGCGAGAAGTAATGATAAACAGAGTTTTTAGTTTTTAGAGATTTTTTTTTAAGACTTGAGGTTTTTTCCTCTTTTGTGGTGTTAAAGAAACTTAACCAAAAAATGTTCAGGGAGAAAATCGGATTGTTGATAATATTTAAAAAAGAGAAACTTTTTTGTGGTGTACAGAGAGGAAAATGTGTGTAAGGGGTATATTGGAGAAAATCTTTCCAATAATAGGGAAATTTATTTAAGAAACAAATCGGAAACGGTAAAAAAGTGAAATTTTAATTGGAAAAGAAAGATTATCACATTTGTTGTATTTGTAAAAGGGCATGTGATTTTGAGTTCTATTACTCTGATTGTATCGTACATTTCATAACAATTAAAATAAATAGGTAGTTTTTGTTATAATTCTTAATTGTTATACTACTTATACATATAAGATATGATTTAAATGCAAATAATAAAAAACTTTGGCTGAAGTATAAATTAAAATATAATAAAAAAAAACTTATAACTAAACTGAAAGAAAAGAGAAAGTTGACGAGTATTTTCTACAGTTACAGAAAATGGGGAGGGTAGGCAGTGATGATAAGCACAATAATGATGAGTAAGATAATGATGATGGCGGTAATGGTTTGAAAAATGGTGCGTAGGTTGCTTAATAAAAAACTTTCATTAACAAAATTACAGAGAAAAGTAAAAAGTAACAGTTAAATTGTTAACAATAATGTTTGTAAAAAACCCGGCACTATTATTCACACGATTAATTAGATATTTTTTTATTTATCAAAAAAAAAAAAAAAAAAAAAAAAAAAAAAAAACATACTTTTTTAAGTAAAATGTTGAAACAAATTTTTAAGATTAAGTCATGAGTTAATTTTGTTTTTTAATTTTTAATAGTCACGCATTTTTTGTTTTAAGCTATAGTTTAATGATTCTGCTAAGTTTTAAGCCAATTGGCCTTAAACCGCTATAAAGAATGGTTATTAAAGTAAGTGACATGGCTGACGTTAAATAGCAAGTTTAACATCACTTTTTTCATACACATTCAAATGTACATATGTATGCATATGTATATAAGTACATATTTAAATACTTTTGGCATTTTCTTGCTTTATACGATATGTAGGTAAACTGGAGATTATTATTGTTATTTGACACGTTAAAATGTCAAAAGTAGAAACATTTTCTTTTTCAAAACCAACTACGGTGAAACCTTTTTATGGGTGGATATGAAGAAGAGCGGCTCCAAGCCTTTAGTTCATGGATAGGGGGCCACATAGTCAGGATAGCCTCCAAGTTTATTGTATAATTTTAGAATACGTGCGCTGGGGTGGGCATGAGCCCCATATTTGTAATACATACTTAAGGTCCAACTAAAATATGCATTAGTTTGCTTAAAAAACTGTTCGATTACATGTTATTCATACACTGAAAGAATTTTCTTCGCAATACTAACGAATTTTGACATTAATCCCATGAAAAATTGCATTATAAAGGAACCTATGCAGCGCTTCGTTGGATCAATGAAACCTGTTTCATTAAAAGGACTTAATGAAACATTACATTAGATCCATGAATATTATTCATTGGATGAATACTTTCAATAAAGTAAATTTTTTTTTTTTTTTTTATTATATTTTTTTTAATTATTTTTTATTTTTTCTTTTTTCTTATTTTATTTTTTATTTTTTTTTTCTGTCTCTGGCGGGATTCGAACATGCAACCTCGGTGCTGATAGACTAGCTCACTACCAGCTAGTCTACCGGGGCAGTGTAGTTTTTGTATAAAAAAACTATGTTTTTTTCTCAATTAAGGGCGTAAATATGAGATTAAATTGTCCATAATAACAATAACAACGTTGATTGAAAGTGGATTGAAAGTTTTTGTTTCATAACTATAATGACATTTTTATTGTCATAATGAAAATTTAAATTTATGAAGGCAATTATTGAAATATGTTGCTTTTATAAAAAAATTTTTTGATTTCATAAATTAAATGGCATACATGTAACATTAGATGTATGAAATTATTAAATCTTACATTTTTTAAATACCAATTAAACATTTTTTTAATGAAACTATAATTTTGTATTAAGTTATGAATATAGTTATGTTTGTTTATTGTTTTTTTGTGTTCCCAATTAAAATTTTTTGTTTAACTTGGACAAACTTAAGTTTTCATATATCCAATGAAAATTTTTAACGTAATTACGAAATCTAATGAAGCGATTTTAACGAAAATACTTCATCAAACCTATGAAATTCCATTTAGACAATGAAAATTTTCATTTACCCAAGGAAAACTTTTTTATGAAAATGCTTCATTAAATATATGAAGCATTTTTCTTTCAGTGTATGTGTTCCATCATATTGAGCTTAAGGAAACTTTTGCTTAAGCAAAGTGCGAAACTGATCGCACATTCCGTACGGAATAAAATATTTTTTTAATTTTGTTTTTTTAAATGCATTTTTATTAATGACCTGTACCCATGCTCTGTAACTTAAGTGAGAGCTTCTTGCATCGAAAAGATGTGAAACAAAATATTCCATCGTTTCTCGAAAAGTGAGAAAAATGTGTGTCTGTAACTCATGTCGAAACTATCAAAAGAGATTACTTCGTTACGTTATAAATGTCACAATATTGCACTCAAAGCCGATGTGACATTGCAGACGTTCAGGACGCCAGTAACACATATCGTTAACGGCGACCAAAATTTACTTAAATTGAAAATTTTTCCACGACGGCGGCGAAAACACAACCGTCGGCTATGCCAAATTGTGTAAAGAGCGACTTTAATGTTTGTTGTTTGCAAACGAGCATTGAAGACATACGTATATTTTATAAAAATGTTAAAAGCAAAATAATAAAACAATGAAAAATGTGCCAAGAATAAAATATTATTATTATTTTTCTTTGCATTTTGCATTTTTAATTTTTTTTTAGTGTTAAAATTTTTTTCTCGCCCCATTTTTATTCGTGAGTTTATTTGACAGTTCAAAGCGGGAACTTTTCTCACCAAAATGTTACAGAAACACTTTTTCTGTAAATTGGCTAGTAATTTCCTTACGTGACAGCTTGTACTCGCCAAAAAAAGTTACAGGCACAGTTAAGTGAGAAAAACAGCTGTTTGTTTCAATTTATGGCATTTTTGTTTCATTTCACACATTTCAATCGAACACTTTCTCGACACGAGAGTTACAGAACATGGGCACTGTTCATCGATTTTGAACGAAGATTTCGTTCGCTTAACTTACATGTAACTCAAAAACAATATTTTATAAATTGTTCGCTAAACTTACCTGTAACACAAAAACTATAATTAATAATTTGTTTTAAATGTAAGTTAAGCGAACGAAGTCTTCGTTTGGAAATAGATGAACTAGCAGTCATTTTTTACAGAAGCTTAAGCAAGCGCATGCATGCTATAGTTGTGCCTTTAGATTAATTGACAGGAGATTTGTGCGAGTTGTACTTATTTTCGGAAAATTAATTTAGGAACTATGCAAAATTAAATGTTTTTGCTACTTTGCTTGCCTGATTGTTTTTTTTTTAAGTATATTTTAAGGTTACTTTTAATCAAAGTTCGAATAAAAACTGTCTTTTGAGAATTTGTACACAAACATTAAACAGTACACCACGATTGTAAGCTGATGAACACAAATAGTATGATAACGTACTGATATTGTTTGAGCAAACGCGTGGTGTATTTAAGCGTACCTGTTCTGTTTTTTCTCTGGACGGGTAGTGAACTTTTAATATTCGTGTTGTGCTGACCGTACGTTTACGACATTAGGATTTTTTCATAAATGAAAAAGGTCGCACAAAAATGCAGAAGGCGTACGCTACAAAAAACTACACTTACGCTTAAAGAAGATCGGTACGTTGTATAACTATTTGTGTTTGTCAGCTCATAGTCGTTGTGTACCGTATTTTGTTTGTGTACAAGTTCACAAACACAACATTTTTATTATAAATTTGTATAGAATGTGTAAGTGTACTCAGTCCATGGCAAAAACTGGTATCGTACGGCAACTTAGTGGTTTTTGAACTCTGCTTATATGATTAAAACGTAAATTATAGGTTCAAACATCAAATTCCACAAATTTTTTTAACAGTTTACTCCCATTTTTTTTTTATATCGGTGGCCATGTCCGACAATTTCCATCAAACTCATCCAAATAATTTAAAATATTTTATAATTTTGCTTTTTTTACTTTACGTTCTTAAGTCACAAATCTGAAATAATAACAAAACCAAAGCCTTTTTGAACTAAGCATGAATTTAATGGACAAAATTAAAAAAATATATTTCGAGATTATTTTTTATGAGTGTTGTAGGTCTCTTTGCTGTTCCTAAATCCATAACATAAATTTACCGGAAATATAAACAACAAGCATTTCAGAATTTAAATAAATTATTGATATCGAAAGACTTTCATGTCAGATTTTTTAGATCCCAATGGGTCGCTCCTGAGATTGATCGTCTAACGTCAAACTCGAATCCACTTTAACGTGTTAAATTAAATATCAATCGCGCTGTCTTTTAATAGTAAGAAGATTTTTAAAATTTCTATGATATATATATATATATATATATATATAAATGTGTACTAAAATTGTTATTGTAATTTCAAATTAAAATGAGAAATCGTTAGAAGAGCGATTAATCGATTATCGCGATAATGGGACATTTGTTGAACTTTAAAAATTGCGATTCAATGCAAACCTTAATGAAGTGCTTTCAAAAATAGATAAAGGGATTAGCATAATATAACTTCAAAATCTAAATTTTTAACGTAATATTATTTCGATCTTTAAAAGGCTTTTTTATACTAATTGATTTTTTCAACTTTTTGCTCAACATTTGGGGAATTCTTACCTCTCCTCTATTGTTGTTGTTATTATTCGAATGATTGTTGTTTGAGTGATTAGATGAGCCAACCGAAACTCGCGATCCAGGGAGATCGCGCCACCTTAGTACCCCCATAACGGCTTGTCGAACCCAACGACGTTCGGCGCCTTCTGTATAAAATGCCACTTTCGAACTAAGACTCCAACTTAGCGAAAAAATCTAAGACGGGCCCTCCAAGACGATGAAAAACCCACCGACCGACCGATAGTGATAAAAAACTAAAATTTTTTTTATTTAGCAAACAACAAAATTGTTTTTAGAGGCAATACTACGATGATGGCGACAACCACACATCCAAACTTTGCACTCTTACAAAACTTAATGTTTGTTTCCTTTTATGGCAGACAAGCAAGAGTTGGTGTTGCTCGTTGCAATGCAAGTTACTTGCTATAAATGTAGGTAAGAGAGGGGAAGGGGAGTATGTAAAAGGAAGTTGTAAAAAATAGGGATCAGACACAAAGCAGCCTCTTTCTATTTTTTTGTTGTTGTCTTGGTTCTGCTGCTAAATGAACAACATGGATTTTTGTGTTGTTGTTGGTTTTTTAACAGTGGGCGTTTAAAAGAAAAACAACTTTAGTATTTGGTTTTTTTTTGCCATAAAATCCAGTTTTAAAGAAATATTAACAAAATCGGGAGAGGGATTTATGCTGTTTTTTTTTTATTTGTGGATGTTGCTGTCTGTCAGTTGGCAAATCAGTTGTGTTATTAATATTTTGTTGTTTTGCTTTTTCCCTTTAATTTTTTTTTGTTATTTTGGTTTATTTTATATTTATTATTTCTTAACTTGTTTGACAGGTTTTTGCTTTGCAGTTTATACCTAATTGTTGTTGTATGATTTAAGATTTCTGAAAACTTGGCGTATATAATTTCAAGCTTTATTTTCGTTGTTGTTGTTGTTGTTTCAAATTTATTATTAACAAATTACACTTTTTACCTATTAAGCTCAGCTTTTAAAGCTCTTTTTTATTTCACTGAATAACTTGTAAATTATTTTGTTTTAAATTTTGTTTCTTCTTAAAATTCTGTTTAAACGTTATAACCACAAATATTTTATCAGAATTTTTAAATTTTGCACTCATCTGTTTTAAAAATACGGTATGAAATCACAAACATTTTATGATTTTTAAATTTCACTGTTTGTTGCGGCTTCATTGTGGTTTTTACTGATGTTTTAGTTATACCTATTTTATTAATACATATTTTTATTTAGTTATTTTTGTGTGTGTTAATGTATTTTTTTATTAAACACTTTTTTTATTTTTTAGTCATTAAACTTTTCCGCTCACGAACTTATTTGCGTTCCGAACTCTATCACGTCTCACTAACGAATGATTTGTTTGGTTTTTCAACATGTTTAACTCGGTGCTGTTATGTTTGCTGGTTGCAGGGATGTTAAATGCTATTTGAAGATGTACCACTTACAAATAGTACTTTTTGTTTTTTTCAATTGCTTTGGTCCTACATATGCATGTAATTCGAGATATGTAAAATGCATTAAGGAAACTAAATTACATGTACATATAAACTAAATATGTATAATAAAACTTAAAAAAGGAATAATAAAGATGATAAAGTGTTTTATAATTTTATTAAAAATAAAAATTCCTTAACGATATCATTTAAAAAATGTGGCATATTTACAAATAAACACACTTCTACGCATCAGGAATGCAAAATAAAGTACAATTGTACCATTGTTGGTACAATCGAGTTTTAAAATGTACAATGGTATTCCGATGGCAATTTGGTACAACTTAAAACTTTTCCCAATTTATAATTTTTTTGTTTTTAATTTTGCTTGGCAACTCATATATCACATCGCTTTTAAAAGCTTTTAAGAATAAAAGTATTAGGTTTTGATATTAAAAGATGAATTAAACGATTTAGGCCCGTTTTCACAACTTACCAATAGCTGAAAGTAGACTTTAACCGGCTTTATAAAAAGTGTTCCATTATAAAAATTTTACTTAAGCCTAAAGTGAGCGATAAAGTAAATTAAGGTTCATCCTACCTGGTAGGTTAAGGTAAAGTTTTAATAATGGAACACTTTATACGGTCGACAAAATCCTACCTTTAGCTATCGGTATGTTGTGTAAAGTATTTTAATATCTATCAAGAGCTTTATATTATCAATTCCACATTATTCATCTGCTAATGTAGACAGAGCTTTTTTTTATCAAAATATTATAAAAACTTAGGAAAGAAAAATACGCTAGTGTATCTACAATTACGGTACATTCTACAAAGTCTTGTTGCCATAATTTTAAAATATTAAATAAATGTACAAGTGCATTTTTTGTAGGATATGTTGTGAATTTTATGAATAGTTGTGTAAGATTTCTTGTTGTTAAAAAAATTGTAAACAAAAAAATTGTACGATTGGGGTCCAAAAAGAATAATTTTATTTACATGTTGGTACAATTTGGATATTCTAGCTTTGCATCTCTGCTATGTGTTTTTTAATTTTTTTTTTGTAATATAAACATGTTATTACATTTGCCATCCCTGTAATGTTGTTAAAATAAAACTTTACAGACTTCCTGCAGGTTTGTTGCCAGACTTAACGATTTATTGTCGTTTTGTCGATTTTTGGGTTTAAAAATGGGCTATTTGCAATTTTGTTATAATCTATAAAATTAAAAAAAATATTTAACATTTAAATCATGGTTCTCAATTTCTAAACCCATATAACGTCAAACAAAAGAAAATATGGAAAAAATTAAAAAAAGCGTAAAAAATCAATTAAATTAATTTGACAATACATGGGTAGATAATGAAATCTCACCCTAATGAACATACCTGGTTCTTATTATACTCTGATTTAAATTTAATTGTTCACATTTTAGTTTAAATGAGCAAGAATAACTGTTTTATTGTTATCGTTGATTTTTTTATGAGATATACAATGTTTGTGTGCATGTATATTTAACTTTTTTTTAACTGCGTATACTATAAACTGTAACAGAAAATAGTTTAAAAAAATTACTTAAAATCTTTAAAAGTTGGTGTCATTTTATAATAAATATTAAGGTAAGTCAATTTGACGTTTTTACCGCCAAATTCTGCGGTTTTTAACCAATTTTATATGGCAACTACGATTTTGTATAGAAAAGAGAAAGAGAGAGTGAGTGGAAAAATGATAAGAGAAAAGAAATTGCAATCAGCGTTGCCACTGAAAATATTTATATCCGACTAAACTCCAATAGAAAACCTATCAAAGTTATAAAACAGACCAAATTTTTAAATATTTAATGCATATCGTCATCTTAAAGACCTAATAACCTATCTGCAAAAATTTCAACATTGAGTTTTGTATGGATTTTTATTCCCTATATCATAACGCATAAGTGTGCAAAATTTTGAACATGTAATATTACAAATGACAAAGTTTCTGTACCTAGAGGACCGTGACGCATAAAAAAAGAGAAAAATAAATCAACAAAAATCACGATAAAAGTTAAATTTTTTGCAAAGTGTAATTTAAACCAACATTCTTTTCTTCTTTTTCTTTTCTTCTTTTTGCTTAAACCAGTAAAAGAAACTACTACTGTAATTATTTAATGTATATAATATTCATGTGTATAAAGAAATTTTTATTTATTCATACTAATTAGTACTGCAGATAGGTTATTTGGTTTCAGATTTTTACAATTCCAAAAAACCTATGACACTTAGCTGTGATTAGAAAAACATAATTTTCTCAACCGATATATATTACTGGTTTCATTTTAATCAAAATGTGTAATTTTCGTTTCAATATAGTTAATAGTTCCAGTTTTATAACGTTTTTTCCCTATCCTGTAAACTTTTGAAAACTGCAGATAGGTTATTTCGTCTTTTAGGTGACGATATGTATTTTTAATATATGATTAAAAGTATTCAGCGTTATTGTGGTTGTCGTTGTCGCAAGCAACTGTGTCGTTTTGTGTAGTAGATTTAAAAACACAGGTTGTGTGTTACTTTAAAATATCGCACAAAACGACACAGACGTATATGACGACGACGACTAAGCGGATTATTTTCATTTTGGGTAAATCCATAATGTTGAACGTGACAGTCGTACGCATCAAAAATGCAATAACTTTTTAAACAACAAATATTTTTACGTTCTGATAACCCTTAAATTATAGCACTAAGAAAGCACTGTTATCTATGCTAAATTTTATGGAGGGCCGCGATTCTAGGTCAAAGATAATGGCAAAAGAAGTAGCAGTTCGAACGTAAAAGATGAAGTTTTTGTATACATTTACAAAAAGGCATAATTCAGCGAAACCTGGCACAATTTTTTAGTCAAACTACTTTCAGAATTTGACGTAGCAATGTAACATTTAAATGTCTTTGGTTTGATTCCAAATTCTTCTGTATTTGTTTTTTTTAAGCCAAAATCTGGGTCAATACGTGACATTTCGAACGTGAATTTTTTTCCATAATAATTTAACTGAATAATGATTAAAACAAAATAAAAATTTAGTCTTAATCCGAATAACATATTTCTCTTTGAACTCTTCCTTAGATACAGACCATGTAGGAAAATTTTTTTGGAAAATACACGGAGGGTGTATTTGGTGTAGTATTAGATGACAGTCATATAATCCCAGAACCTATATAGCAGACAAACAATCTTTTTATCTGAAACAACAAACGAATAACGAAACTGATACAAGGCAACAAAACAATACTGAATGTATCGATAATCCAAGAAATAAAACAGTGCAGTCTAACATTGGAAGACGCGATAAGCAACTGCAACAAATCATGTAAAATAGAAATGTTTTTCAAAAGCCATATGTTCCCAAAAGGGATAAAGAAGAAAAAAGTCTGTTAATAAAAATAAAAAACTGAATCAGTAATCTGACTTAGCAAGATTAGAATAACTCTTCGTTACAGAGCTAACACCGTCAAAGTAACGAGAAACTTAAACAATACATTTTCTCATTGCTATATCCGTAGTTTCATTAACAATCAAAGAATATGCTCAGTGTTGTGAAAAAGATTTTCACTTGCCTGCTTTGCGACCAGCTTAAGTTTTCTAAAAATAACTAAAAAATGGTTTAGCGTACTATCAGACCAAACGAAAAATATCGAAAAATATTTGGTCAAAATATACCAACAATGGCAACGCTGATTGACAACCAAACCGTGATGTTAAATATTCTGTTAATTTACATTAAATGAAATGGAATAAAACAATCTGATTTTATATAAGGATTAGTTAAAACAAATACGAGGGTGGATTTTAGATAAAAATTTAAAGTAATGAATATGAGACAAGAAAATATTTTTAATGGTAGTTGAACAGTATTTTTACGATTTCAAAAATTTATTTGTTTAAAGAAAAATAAAAAAATTCTTAAAATAAGTGCTTCGAAAATATGCAAACTTTAATGATAAACAACTTCCGAAACATAAATTTGCCAAATTTTAACTCTTTAAAACTTGATAACAAAAACAAAAAAAAATATATTTTTTTTAATTACGTTTACCAACAAAATATGTACCTTATCTTAATAAAAAATTTTGCGTTTTAAATACAAAATTTTTATTTTATTTTTTTTGCTTTCGACATAAAAACTTACGATACATATTTATATGTCAATCTTAAGAAACTCCAAAGCAAGTAAAACCATTCTAAAAAGTTGCTTAACAAAACAAAAGGCATCAACTTGTGTTATTTTAATATTTTTATTTAACATTTGAATAGAGCAAGAAAGAGTTTGATGATAAACAGATACGAATTATTTGCCGACATATTCAGTAAATCCAACAAAAAAAAGAGTTGCCAAATCCAATACAAAAATTATTTTTTTTTTAAGATTAATAATTAGTTTTTGTTTTTTTAACTATTGAACTTTTTAGGTCTAATTTAAAAACAAAAAAAAAATATTTCATATGTATAAAAGATTTTCTTATTAAAGTTGGCATCCCTTTATTCTTTCTTTTTGACTTTTTTTGTAGATTGCCACATAATCACTTTGTAATGCAACGTTGTTTATGCTGAGACACAATCAATTTGAATGAAAGGTATACAGTTTTTTGGCATTTGACGGACGGGCAGACAGATTTTGCTTTTGGGTATTTCTATTTTTTATGTTTATTTTCTTTAACTATAGTTTTCTTTCTTATGTGCATTTTGGATAAGAAGATACAACAAATGGAAAGCATACGTTTTAGGAAAAAATATGAAATTAAAATATCAATCAAGAAAAAGAAAATTTAAATTAAAAAACAAAAACAAAAACAGGTTTAGCGAAATTTTTTAGTTTTTTAAATAGTTCAATTGATTATAATTCTTTAAGGCCAAATAAATGTTTAAAGTACAATATGAGTGTGTATTAGAAAAACTACGCGATAATTAAAATTTAAAAAAATTATATTTCTTAAAAAGAACATTTTAGGATTTAAATATTTAAAAATTTGTATAATTTATAGTTCTTTGTTGAGTAATGCTTTAAACACATTCGAGACAGCAAGCTACCGACTTCAATATGTCAAAAATAGAATACATGAGTGTATATGGACCTAATTATTTTCACGACGACACGGCTTCATGGATGCAGGTTGTTGTCTGTGCTTATTTTGTCGTTGTAGTCAAATTAAACAAATTTTAAGTAATAGCAAATAATACCAACATAACAAATGTTGCTTTAGGATTTTCTTAAATTCCTAACTAGATAATTTACAATTCCTTTCATTATTTGGAAGGTAATTGTTCCATATGGGCATTTCCGTCAAAAGGTCCACTGTGACCGAAAATTTATAAGTTATTAAAAGCTGATTATTTTACGATATTGTTATAGAGAAATATTTAGATTGTACTAATTTTATAAATTTACCCATAAATTTGTCCACTTAGATGAACAATCAGACTGCAAAGTTGCGCAAACGTAATTTCTTATACAGTGCTGTCTGGGTAGAGTGAACTAATTTTTGCAGAGCGATTTCACTATACCCAGGTTGTTCACTAAATCAAGGTTGATTTTTTTTTTTATTTAAAAAACTTATTTACTTATTTTAAATGCATTAATAGATTATAAATTGTACAAAGCTTTTTCCATGCATGGAAACTCTCCTTTTTAAAGCGTCTTTCTTCTTTGAGTTCCAAATGTATAGTTACCAATAAGCTTTATTACTCCGATTTTCTTTTTATTTATGCCAGAAATTTTTTTGCAACGCCATAACGCTGTGCTAAAGAAGTTACACGAGCACCTTTTTCAATTTCTTTTATAATGTCGCTGTTTCGAATCCATTTGTATATAACAATTTTATAACACCAATTTTTCAAAAATTAACTTTGAGACACGACCTTAATTGAACATGCGCGCAGGCTAAAATAAATTAACACTTCATAGAATGCGTATTTGTGAGAGTAACTTGTTAACTTACTCTAAAAGAATCGTTATTTTACCGTTATTTTATGTTCTCTTTAATTTTTATGCTCGTTTTCATTGTTTTTCTCCTAAGCCAAACCTAAAAACTCACTATAAAGTATGTTCACTCTATAGAGGTTCATGAGTGTTCACTCTACAGAGCAGTCAATGTTATCATTCTGGTGTTCACTCTAACGAGGTATTCATAGCATCGGGGGTTCACTCTACCCAGACAGCACTGTATGTGAAAATGTTTTATTGTATGTTTTCTTTAATATTTATCTTTCTTAAGAGAGGTGATATTTGATAAAAATTATTCCAAAAAAATGTTCTTACATGGTCTGTTATCTAAGAGTTCAAAGAGAAATATGTTATTCGGATTTACGGTAAACTTTTATTATATTTAATTCATTATTCGGTAAAATTATTATGGAAAAAATTTCACGTTCGAAATGTCACGTATCGTCCCAGATTTTGGCTTAAAAAAAAGAAAATACAGAAGATTTTGGAATCAAACTAAAGACATTTTAATGTTACATTGCTACGTAAAATTCTGAAAGTAGTTTGACTAAAAAATTGCGCCAGGTTTCGCTGAATTACGCCTTTTTATACATGGGCACAAAAACTACTTCTGTTTTTTCACGTTCGAACCGCTACTTCTTTTGCCATTATCTTTGACATAGAATCGCCCCCTTCATAAACTTTTCTATAGATAACAGTGCTTTCTTAGTACTATAATTTAAGGGTAAGAGAAAGTAAAAATATTTTTTGTTTAAAATGTTATTGCAGTTTTGAAGCGTACGACTGTCACGTTCAACACTTTGGAGTTACCCATATCATTGCTATCCTTTCCGTTAAGAGAAAAGACCTTGTAATATTCAAAATAGAATAATTTGGACCTATAAGACTGTTTATTCTAGCAGATCTACCCAAACTAAATTTTTGAAAATTTTAAGCATTCAATTAAACAATTAAAACAAAATTCAAGTTTTGTAAAATTTTGTTGGGAAATTCCCGAAAAAACCTCGAGCCCATAAAGGAACAAAGGAAATAGAGCAGTAGAGCTTATTTAAAATAAAAGATATTCTTGATATTATAAAATTTATCTGATGAGAAAAGGTCAATTATGTGTCTATATAAATACTACACGATTAAACTGGTTAATTTCAGTAGATTAACCGATGTAACAAAATTTTAAATTGTTTGCATTAGTGTAACATATTTGTTGGTGTTTAATTATTTGTATCGTCTCATTTACAAAAGGTATGTATTTAGAAAATATTTTTGCATACAATATATTTCCTTTTTGGCAATACCATCTTTAAATACAGTACAAAAACAAAAACTAAGGCATTCGGAAATAAACTTTTTTGCAGAATGTTTGGGGCTGAGCTTTACCAGGATGAGTCAGGGATAACCTGACAACAGAAGAAACTCCCGATAGTTATACAAACAATATCTTAAAAGAATTAACCGAACCAATTATAAGAAAAAGTTACAGGAAAAAAAATGCCATTTCTTTCCACCTCTCTTCTAAAAACTAAAGACTTGACGCGTCAAACTTGACGTGTGTGAACTGGCACTAATTGACAGGTGAGAGCCGGTTAGCTTCGCGACAGAATAGATAGATTCAAATGAGACATTGAAAAAACAAAATTTCTTTAATCTGCAGTTTTTCGTTAGAAAAAAAGATAATAAATCGCCTTATGAGAAAACGGCCTTATATAGCTCACTACCCATTATCCTACTGGAACACGCATCAAATTAAATATAAATCTTAACGTTGCGTTAATTTAAAATAAAAAATAAAAAAACATTTGAGTTGCCAACTCAATGCAATAAGGATTATTAAAATAATGAATATGTACATATTTTTAAAAAACATACACTACTTTTTTGCAAACAAATAAAATTTGAAAAAAATCATTATTTTACACATTAAATACTGATTGTTTCTCTAATTTCTTTCTATCTCTTCTCTTAAAAGCCGGTAATTTAATTATTGAAACTTTCATGAACCAACAATATAAATTAACCAACCATCAGTGCTGTTATATTTTCATAGATAATGATGATTAATTATACAAAACATCATCACGAAGAGCAGAGCTATTAGTTCATACACAAGCACATATTAAGTAAGATTAAGCTCAAATGAAACTTTAAAAGTATTAGAGAAAACATGTCTCCCCCCTTAATTAAATGTTTTACAGTTAAAATTATTTTATACATAAATATACTAAAGAATTCATTTCGAAAGAATGTAATCTCCTACTCAACTTGTGATTGGTGTTGCCATCGCACCATTGCCAAAAATGGTTAACTACATATTCCACGATGTGGGAGAGAATTTTTTCTTACCCCACGTCTCCATGCGCTTTCGATTAGAACATGACATGACCGGCTGATGGATGGATGGTGGAGACGGGTAGTTAAGCACAACTAGATTTTAAGCAAAAACAAATTCCAAACTTTGTTTTTGTTTCCGATGTATTTGTACGACAGAAAGAGTTCTTTCAAAATCGTGAAATAGGCCTCATATTTTCAACAAAAATATATTGATAATTGGCTAAAAATGGCAAAAAGCGAATTTTGTTATAAAAACTCAACAATATAAATTGAAAAAGTGAATACAGAATCCTTTACAATAAAATGAAATAAAAGATGATTTTTAATATATTTTAAATTAATATAATAAACTTCAGTAAAAATTTTAAATAACGAAAAGTTAAATCTTATTAGTGGTTTCAAATTTCGTTATTAAATTGAATTGAATTTTTTCGTCGCATTAGCTATGTGTATAAGAAAAATCCTCTAGCTGGAGATGAAAACAACGCATTCTACGCTTATTCAAATCCTTTATTTCAGTCAAAAAAGAAGATTCAACGCAGTTATTTGTAAAATGCATAAAAGGGATGCGTGGAATGCGAAAAGTAAATCTACTTTTGTAAGCGTCGAACACCGCTATCAAATCAGCTGTTTTTGACAAAAAAAAAAAATATTTTTTATTGCGAAGATGGATAGCACTTACGTAGTGTATGAAAATCATGCTCAAGTTGCATCATAATAATTATAGAAACATTTATTACATTTGTTCGTATATTATTTTGTTGAAACTGAAAAGAAATTTTGCTTATTTATAGATAAAAATTGTTTATAAAGAAATTGCTAATTCTTCTCTTCAATGATAAACAAGTTGAAAAATGCTCAAATCTAGACACTGAACAGCAACACTGCTTATAATAAAAGTATAAAAGTGTGCATTTTTGTATTTTCAATTAATTGTTCTCAACTTCACATCGAATTAGATCTCATTTAATACTGGCAAAGTACAAACTCACGTACACATGTTTATTCCATTTTATATGTGACATTTACCGTGAAGCTTTTTGAAAAAAAAAAAAAAATTATTAACTGCTTTTAAAGGTGGGAAAGTTGCTAGAGTCGTAGGAGTGTATCATCTTCAAAGAATGTTTGACTATTAAGCAAACTTGACGAAAATCTTGGCAGGTTTTGTTTAAATGTCATTTTGATGGAGCGGGATAAACAAAAAAACTATTTAATACGAGGGCGAATCAATAAATTCGTGACAAATAGAGTTAGATAAAAAAAATAAAAAAAGTAATTCAATCAAATGACTGAGATATGACTTTAATACCACACGACTGTCTCTAATTTTTGCCCATAAATCTCAAATTTTCACTTTTAAACCTCATCTTTCCAAAGTCCTCTTAAAAATTATGAATATAATTTATTCACTTTTATGTAAAACAAATACTGGCAGTAAAATTATTAACAATTAACAAAATCGGACCATAATTACCATTATAATGAAATAATCACCTTCCCCCCACGGAAGAATGGTTCTAGCACAGCTGTCATATCGATTTAAATGAGCACCTGCACGTGGGCCTTTTCTCTTGGTGAATCTCAACCACATGGTATGGTAATACTAAGCACTTATCAAAGTGAGTGTAGAATTCAACCAAAATTTGACACCCAACACTTCTCAGGAGTCGGAGCTATCCAACCACCACTGCTCTTCATTAATACAAGCAGCTTATGTTGAATAGCAACAGCACCTGGGGCCGTCCACAGACCGAACTTTTCCACTACCCGCGATTTTTGGTTCAGCCCACAACCACTTCGTGCTTCCCACTAGTGTCTCTTCATCAATAAAACTGAGCTAAGCCCTTTTGTGAGCTCATGCCTTAAAAAAGGCACTCCCCCATCGGACAGTAAACCACTTACTGAAAACCAACTCTCTATCTGAAAAGCAAGGCTTCCGCAAAGATGATCATCCTGAAAGACAGAAAGCATTTCTCGCAAATAGCACACTAACGGAGACCTCACCAATAGTGAGATCGGTGCTGGCACACCTGGAGCTTCTGACCCCCGACTTCGTTTAAGTCGTAAGCTACAACTTTGAACTCCATGATGTACTTGGAAGTTTGGTGATACCCAGGTGGCATTTACCTGATTTAAAAATGTATGAGATTCCGAAGAATGACACTACATTTATGCGCCCTACAACTGCCAGGGGGAGGGGGTGTTAAGCAAAGTACCACCCATTCCATACAAGAGGTATTAAATATTGAAAGTAAGCCAAATCGGTCCACTATTTCACTTGGCCGGCAATCAAGTATCCTACCGAGTTAAGGGTTTTAGTGCGATAGGGTTCAAACAAAAACATCTAGCTTGACAAAATTGAGCTTAAATAGTATTAGTGTATAACATTTGTTTGGTGTTCCAAACCAGTGAAATCGACCTGTTATTGCACTTAGCACCAATACAAATATACTTCTGGAATAAGGATTGTGCACTTCAGCGCCCATACCGTATGAGCTAAGTGGAACAAATTTCGCTTATATATTTCTTAAATATATATAGATAGGGATGATAAAATTTAGCATAAATACTTTCTGTTCTTTTCCAATTATGGGGAAGGGTATAAAAGATTCGGCTTAGCCGAAAAGAACACTTAAACTTATTTTTTGTATTAGTATTTTCTTTCTATTTTGTATATGGTCAGTGTTAAGAAGTCTTTCTTGATTATGTTGGTATATAAAGGCAATTTTTATTTAGTTTAAAATATTGTAAATATTCTAAGTCTAAAAATATTAAGTTTTCATTTATTGTCTTTGACTAGAAAACTGCCGAAAAAATTCAAAAGTTCAAGAGAGTTCCCACAATAAGAAAATAAAAAATCTTGTTTTAATGTAAAAAAACAGGAGAAACTCTAAAACTGTCACATGGATTTAAATTTAAAAATTTTACTATGTATATTTATTTATTTGTATATCCTGTGACGAGTTTTAATAAAATGCATTGCAAAACAATTTTGGTTGTTTGCCATTCAAAGAAAAGCCAGTAATAGGATACAAATTATCCTTTGGTTTTTGTTCATTGAAAAACATCCATGTGTGGTTGCAATTTACTTAATTACAACAAACAAAATACTACTCCCCAAATGTTTAAACTTTTGAATTCACATTCACTTTTTTCATTGTTGCCCAAGTTTGTCCATTGTCTTCCCAGCAGGTTCTTTTTTATTTCGTTTTCAACAGGAAGTCTTTAAAAACATGTTGTTATTCTTTGGCAGAGTTTTCACTACTTATAATTTTTTGTTTTCATATTGTTGTTGGTTTTTTCGTTACCAACTATTCGCATATATTTCACGGTCTTTTGAGTTTGGCTCTTGAATGTGTGAATTAACTGAAAAAAAGACAAAGACGACAGTGGAAAAAATAACATAATTTAAATGTTAGTATCTCTTCCCTCTGTATTCTGTTGGTTTCTTTTGCTTATTTTGCATATGTCAGCTTTCGAAATGATGAAAAATTAACAACTGCCTTACAAATTTGTCTAAAACTCTAAGCAGCTAAAGAAATTAATATTGCAGTATTTGACTTGAGGAGAAGTTACAACGACTTTTAGACATGAGCTATTTTTCTACTTGAAAATTTTTTTTTGGAATTTACAAGTTATAAATAAATAGTTGAGTTGTTCACGAAAGGCGGGTTATCAGGTTATATGGTTATGTAGTTGTATTAACAGCAACAAAATATATTAAAAAAATAAAATGGGTGCATAACCTGTACCATATAACCTGATAACCAGCCTTCCGTGAAAACCCCAAGTGTTAATTATAATTTAAAAATATTTTCAAAATATTCAATATTTTTTATTTTTCGAATTTATTCTATGAGCTAAATTTCAGTTATGAATTTTATAAAGCTTTTTTGTAATAGTCCTATTCCTTCAATATAATATAAAGTTACCTTCGAAAGGAAATAATTCCCAGTTTCTATTTTCAAAGTCTTAAGTAAAAATTTTCTAGTTGTTGAAAATTTTAAGCAGAAACCGCTAAACACCTTCATTATCCCCTACATCGTTTCATTAAAGGGGTAGTCGAATTAAAAAGTTATTATTGTTGCAGCCAGAACAAGTAGTTGTAGGCGAAAAGAACCAAACCCTTACGACTACAGTAGAAAATAAGTCAGAAAATCACCCATCTAGGCAGCTAACTAACCATCCGACCCGACCATCCATTCAGCCCGCTGTTAAATGTTGCATCAGCATTTATTTCAAAAACATATGAAATGTTTTGCACTTCAATTGTGGCATGAATGTATGAGACTTTTTTCATACTTCTGAGTAAACTCAAGTCGTTAGCGGGAGGTATGAGTTTTTCCGTTTTTTTTTTGTTTTTTTTTTTTTTGTAAAATGTGAGTAGTGTAAACGTTAGGTAGAAGAGTTTTGTTTTAATTGCCATATAGACAAGAAAATATAAAAAACAACTATAAAGCAAACCAAGTAAACAAAAACATTCTATGTACATATGACTCCCACCATCACCAGAAGCGCTTTTTAACTCGTCGTAAAACCATTTTGTTGTACTTTTTAATTCACGTATTAATAAATGTGAAAATGTGGAAATTATTACAAACTACGAAAAGACTCCTGTTGTCTAGTCATAAATGGATTCTAAATCATGTGTGTCTATGTGTTAGCTGGGCTGGCTGATTCCTCAGCTGAAACAGCAACAGCAGCAGATTGTGGCAAACACAAAGACATGTCATACTACTAGAGTAGTAAATATATTTTTCTATCATTTTTTCTTATGTTACTATCAACATCATATCATCGTCATGTCGTTCGTCTCTGTATTAAATTTTGTAGAGGTACTAAAAATCTCGTTACAACCACAGAACAGTTTGTGAATGAATAATGTTGCTCTGTGTTCAGTTTAGGGCTACATTTTAGGGGATTTTTCCTCTTCTTCCTCTGACTGAGTGTATAAGGTACGACTACAACGTTTTAGTATTGTGAAAAATTATAATTACTTTCCGGTTGCTTAAGCCAAGTTTATTTTTTCTTCTTTTGTGTATGCTTTTTTTTTGGTTTTTACAAAATCAACATTTATTTTTTCAACAGTTTCAGTTTTAAGAACTCAACGTTTTCTCATCATATGTACATTAGGGCGGTTCATTGCTTCCCTTATTTTAAATTTGTTTAAGTCTTGTAGTAGAATTCAAATCCTTTTGTTTTAAAAGTTTTTTGTACAGGGCTGCAAATATCGATTTTATGTAAAAACTGTGGTAACAAGAAATTTCTTTCTGGTTTTTTTTTTGAGTAATTGGGAGAAAAATGTTGTAAATTTTAGTTTTATTCTCTTATTGCAAGTTTTTCTATTTAAGTAAATTAACAGGCCTTTTATAATTGTTGCTTTTTTAAAGTACATAATTTTTTAATTACAAAGTTAAAATATAAAAATGTTAGACAAAAGCAGAGCTGAAAAAAGAAAAATTATTTAAAAAAAGGGGGTTTTAAACAGGTTTATTAAAGAAATGAGTTCATAACAGGATTATGATTTGTATTGAAAAACTTGTTATAAACCAGAAAACAAACTTGTTCATAACAAAAAGCTATCTTTATCCCGTTTATGGCTAAGGTGTAAATGAGCTGTTTAAGCCAGTGTTCGAAAATAAAAAAAAGCCAGCAAAATAATTTTACACAAACAAAACATATACACAATACACACACAAGCTGTTCGTGCTGCGGTCGTTGCTTCAATTTATTGCTCGTTCATGTCTTTATCAATATAAAAAAAGAAACATTATAGAACATTAAAATATAATGTTTGTCTACAGCAGTGCTCCGCAACCTTTTCTTACCTACGACACACCAAAATTCTTCCTAGAATTACGCGGCACACCAAAAGCTAAGATATATAGGTATTAAATCGATACAAAATTTTACAATAATTTTAAGTTTTTTATTTGAAAAGTTTTTCTTTTTTACATTATTATTAAAGGCTCTGAATTATTATTAAATCAGAAGCTAACTACACTAATGTGATACATGCGCTTGTTCCAATGAACACAAAAGTTTTATATTCGGCTCGATTTTTGACAGCGCAACCCGAAGTTCTTGATCAAGACCTTTTAAGCATGACCGCTTAATATTTTTGATTAATACAAGCGTTGAAAAACTTTGCTCACATAAATATGTTGTCGAAAATGGAAGTAGTGTTAGGACTGCTTTGTCGGAAATGCAAGGATATTCTTTTTTAACGTAAATCCAGAAAACAAATGGAACTTCGGAGAAGTGAAGCTTTAGAGTCATGTCATTACTTAAATCTGTAAATTCCTCTCGAATTTGCAGAGGCAGTGCTTCCGTAGAAATTATTGCATTGGTTGCAAAAGGATTTCGAATCCAATCGTATTGTTCCGTATTAATGGAATAAAAATACTGATCAAATTTCTGCTGAAGCATACTTAAATGTTGTTGGGCCAGATCCACAATTAATTGTTTGTTTTCAATTGTACTATGGTTGGTCCTTTGGTAAATTTCCATACATCCTTTTGCAACTCTTTCTGCCAAAGTTCGAGTTTTTTTTTCAACCCTTGAAATTTGTCGGAGCTCGTCAATATGTTCTCATTTGGACCTTGTATTTTTTTATTAAGTTCATTCAAAGTTCACAAAGTTCATATCCAGTAATCATCATCGAGGTACTGATGTAGTTCGGGCATATTTTGATTTAAAAGGAACTCACGCACCTCGTGACGAAGCTCATATAATCTAGCCAAAACTTTGCCTCGGGATAGCCAACGAATTTCAGTATAAAACAATAAGGATTCATATTCGGCTCCCTTTACTGCACAGAGTATTACAAGGATTTGCGAGTTTAGGGCTCTTGATTTAATTATGTTTACGATTTTAATGCATTCATTCATCGTGTTCAAAAGTTCCTCCGAAAAATTTTTGACCATCAATGCTAAAATGTCAAAAACATTGAATTTGACCGCGGCACACCTGTATCCAGCTCACGGCACACCAGTGTGCCACGGCACATCGGTTGCGGAGCACTGGTCTACAGTATCACTACAATTGTTCTGTTTTTTTTTAACGAAGAACAGAACACTTTATAATGTTCTGCTCTTTCTTGATCGTCTAGACAAACACTAAAAAAATAGAAATCGTTCCTGTATATATTCTGTTTATTTTCGAACACTGATTAAAACTGTATTTTATAATCATATAAATTAGTTTAAGAATATGAGTGGGTTCTTTTGGTCATTTCAATTTTCAAAAATTATTTCCATAAGTAGACTAGGACTCTTTATCAATCAATGATTTATCTAATTTTATGAACATACACGTAGAGAAAAAAATATGTTTAAATATGGTCACCTCCAACCAAACTATGTTTAAAGACAATTTTAAACATATTATGGTTAATATAACCATATAATTGTCAGCGACAAGCATATTATGGTAAAATCCTAATCATATTATGGTTGCCTCCAAAAATATTATGGTTAAATATGACAATAATTTGTTAATAAATTTACAATATTATTTTCCTCTTTTCCAAGAGCAACATACTATGGTTGAAAGCCAACCATGCTATTGTAAGTGTTTAACAAATTTTAGTTATTATTGATCATAACATGTTTGGAGGCAACAATAATATGATTAGGACTTTTTGATGGAGGCCTAATTTTACCATAATATGGTTGTCGCTGACAATAATATGGTTATAACAAAAATATATGTTTAAAATTTTCTTTAAAAATAGTTTGGTTGCGGGAAAAAAATTACAAACTTTTATTTCTTACAACCTAATTTTGGAATAATATCGATTTTTGCAACCCCGTTTCGCCCGTTAGAAATTCTCAAAATCCATTTTGATCAACAAGGATTCATATTTTGGTTCAAGACTTAAAAAATAAAAAAAAATAAAAAAAAAATTGGCTTTGGTGTTGATGAAATGACCTTATGTACATATGCAAGTACGAACGAGAACGGGTCAATAAGTCCGAGACTTTTTTTCGCCTCTTGACGGAAACAGCAAAACTGCCGATAACAGCTATTAATCAGTTGACGCCTGTCAAATTCTAAATCCTATTGATTTGAAGAGAAAATAAATAAAAATAAATTTCGTGTGTTCATTGTGTATCCATGGCTAAATCCATGAATTAGGCTACGAATTGCTACCCCACTTGCCATTTTCGTCGGATTTAACTCGGCGGTAAGAATTCTGACTCAAGCGCTTTTCGAAATATTGAAAAATAATATTTTTTTTTCCAAAAGCCTGTGTTTCATGTACTTTTTGAACTGCCTTCGTATGTATACAAAGATATACAAATGTGTATATTAGAGTTGAGTCGATTAGAAACTACCCTGCAAGCAATTTGGTAGTCGACTACTATTGAATATATTGTCAAGAATAATTTTAATTAACTAAAAACTCAAAACTTAAAACTACATACATATAAAAACTAATTACACAAATTTCAAAGCAATAGTGATACAAAACAAATCTTTTATACAAAGTACATATTTAAAATATTAATTCATTAAAACAATACAATATATAAATTCAACACTTCCCCGTGTTTCAATTAATTAACATTTAAACAGTTTCGCAGAAATTGTAGTCTTGGTTTTGATAAAGGTTTTGTCATCATATCAGCAACTTGATTTTCAGTAGTTACTTGGGATACTCTCAAAGTGCCTTCAGTAACTTTTTCTCTTATATAAAAATATTTTATCATAATATTCTTAGTTCGCTTATGAAACTCGGAATGAGGGAGAAACGGACATTAAAAATGACTTTAAGTTTATAAAAAAACGAAAAGTCCATGCAGAATGCATAAAAAACAGAAGTGGAAATAGGTACTTAAAATATTAACAAACCTGAATTCAAAATAAAAAGAAATATATTAAAATAAAATAATTTTAAATAATTAAAAATACAATCTTTTCCTTTTTAAGCTTATGGTGTATTAACATAAAGTTAGCTAAAAGCTAACTACTACCTTTAACTAACTACTACCTAACTCACTTTAAGCTAACTACTAAGTAGCTAACTTTAAGTTAGTTGCAAAGTCATGCAGAGTCGGACAATTGACTACTTCCTATGACATGCCAATGTTAAAATAGTCAGTTGGCTCCATTAAAAATAATACAGGCATCAACCACAACTAGCTTAAAAAAAGTTAACTTAAAGTTAGCTTAAAGTTAATTGTTGCTTGCAGGGTACTTATAGAAATAAAAAATAATGCTGCATAGACAAGTGTCCTTGCAACATTTTGTTATACATAATTACATATCTACATTCATTTACTTAGTTATTATTAAAAGTTTAAATAAAGAAGTGTTTAAAATATTTTCAAAGATATTAAATTTTTTTTAGTTACTTTTTTTTTGTTATGACAAAACTTCTATATTTAATTGTTCAGTTGTTCAGGCAACCATTTTATGGTTAAAGAAGTCCTTCTTAAAAAACCCCACAACAATTTGTTAACCACTAATAGTTGTTTGGTTCTTTTTTTTTATTGATGTTTATTTAAGTTTAATTCATCTACTTAAACTTCAAATAAACAAATAGTATTTATACAATATTATAATACACTCTAGTATACTTAAGATATTTACATTTTTTTTTTTAAATTTTATACACGTTAGAGTTGTCAACCGATTAAGAATAATTCGATTAATCATTCAAACAAAACCAAACTCTTGTTTGAATAATTTTAAAACGACGATTTTCGAATAACGAATAAATCGAATAATTAATGTCGATTAATCGAACAATTTTTTTTTTATTAAAATATAAATAAAATAAAAGCTTAGAATTTGAATTATTCCCATGCGTTTTTAGTGATTTTATACAAAATATAGGAAAATTAAAACATATTGTTGCCATAGCCCTGGTTGTTATTAATCTCATAGTATTTCAAAAATGTGTTTTATGTTCTTATTAAACAAATCATAACAAACAATTGAGTAGGTAGGTTGCAAAACTCGTTCGCTACAAAACTAAAACTTAGATGACAATTGATTGTAACAGCTCTTTTGGCGCTTTATGAGAAGAAATGTACTAATTGTATGAATGAATGTCCTCTTCTATGTTTTTAGCACGGACATTCAATCTGAATATTTGGTCTAATAAAGCGCAAAAAGAACTGTAAGATCATTAAACAATTTTCAAAAAAGGGGATTTTTCAATTTCGGGTGTAAAATTTAAGGTGAAGTATATAACACGCGTTAGTGCACGCGCGCTCTGTAGATTTATGTCAAAAAAAGTTAAGCTAGTGTATTTTGAAAGAACAAGATACATGTAAAATATTTCGACGCGTTTGCGCCAGAAAGTTGGTTAGTTTTGAGCTTTTTAACGCGTTGTGTATTTTTGACAAGTAATCAGCTGACAATTAAAAGAATAATATGTATAACATATTTGTGAATTATGAAAGAAAAACTTATTGAAGAGCTTAAAAAACATACAATATTTATATAAAAAGAATAAATTCAATAAAATAATAAAATCTTGATATACTTTCGAATCCGTTTTCAATGCAAAAATAAGTAAACAAATAAAAAACAGCTGACAGGAATGGCTTTTGTAAGTGCTGGTTCACACACGTCAAGTTTGACTCGTCAAGTCTTGAGCTTTAAGGAGAGAAGGGAAAAGAGAATGCCATTTCTTTTCCCCTCTTTCCTAAAAACTCAAGACTTGACGAGTAAAAACTTGACGTGTGTGAACCGGCACTAACGCGCGTTGTGTAACTTGCAATTTTTCATGCGCTAAAGTTTTTAAATGCACAACAAACGTCGACGAATTAACGCGCGTTTTGTACTTCTACCTTTAAAAATAAACAAAAAGCTTAAAAATAAAGAATTGATTTATATAAATCATATATTGAAAGTAGAAAATGTTGTTATTGTGGGTGCGTTCGTAAATGCATCACTGCGCTGCATCAGTGATTTCAAGTGGTAATATATTTGTCAGTGAAGTAAATGTGGACCACAAATTTGTGAAATACTCCACAAAAATAAAAGTCACACAATAATAAAATTATTCTTTTATCGCCATTAAAAAAAGTTTGCTTTTCTGATGCAGCGCAGTGATGCATTTACGAACGTACCCTGTATTATAATACAATTTTCCGTAATATGATTTTAAGAAGAAAAAAACAAAAAACTAGGGTTCAAATTACCTTTAAGACGAAGGAACATGGAAATAATATGAGATTGTACACTTTTTTTTGACGCGTAAAATAAGGCGTTTTCTGAGATTAATGTTAATTTGAACATGAAGAAGAAATAAATGACAAATTTTTTTATTAAAATAAACAAGTACTGAATACACTTCAAAAACATAAAAACAGATTTTTTGTACTCTCACCCTTTTATCATCTACGGTCTTATAAATGTGGAACTGTACGGTGTACACTTTCTTTTGACGCTGGCTGTATATGTATGTATCTTTACCATTTGCGTGTCACAATATTACCATTGAAAATACACAATATTACCAGGAAAATACATTAAGAGAAACAGCGGCTGTTCTATAGAAGAAATTGTATACAGAAGTTTGGCTGAATATCGGATTATTAAGGAATCAAGGGCCTTTAAGCAATACAACGATATGGAGTTAAGATGAAAAATTTTATGCATGAAAAAAAGAAGAAGTCGTAGCGGATGGAATGGAAGATTTTCCATAGTAATTTTTTTGTAAAATTTTTTTTTATTCGTTATTCTCATCGATTAATCGAATAATTTTTTAGATTTAATCGTTTGTTCGAATGAACAAAAAAAATTATTTTAATTTTTCGAGCAAGGTTGAAAGGCGAATAATTCTAATACACATATAATTTATTGCTTCTATGCAATCAATTAAATTTTATGTAACGAAAAGAAGATACATTCTAAAAAAACATTACTTTTATATTGTATCTAGAAGGGTTAATAATTTTTTGGTTTTACATTAACGATTGTTTTTGTCTTTTTTCCAAAAGCAACATGACATGGTTGAAACCCAACAATGTTATTTTAAGTATTAAACATATTAAACAATAACCATAATCATAATGTGTTTGTGGCTTCTTGATGAAGGTAAAAATTAACAGTAATATGATTGCCAGTGACAATAATTTGGTTAAATTTACCATAATATGTTTAAAATTTTTCGTTAAAAAAGGGTTTGTTGGCGGTGACCATATGGCAAAATGTTTTCCAATGGGTGTGTAAACAGAATAGAAATATTTATTTTTTAGTTACTCAGGGACCGAGAATATTTGTACATACATATACATATGTTTGTATGTGTATGCACTTTAACGGGTCTTAAATGAATATTTCTTGTTGATATGCTTTAAATAACAAACCTTTATACCCACATACACCTTTTGTGGGTTGGTGGAGGGTATAAAAACTTTAAAATAGCAACTACAACAAAAGCAAAATATATTTGTAAACAAAAATCTCAAAAGCTTTTGCCGTATTGTGTACAAACAACCATATTTGTTATTACTTTAAAAAACAATATGGTTGAAAAAGAGCGGAGACTCTTCTGATGATGAGTAGGTATGGTGAGTGTAATAATAACTGTTGTTTTGTAGTTAAAAACATCACATAAACAAACTTTTTTTTATTATAAACCCGCACTTTTCATCCATCCATCCATCCAAACAGGGAATATTTATCCTGCCAAAACAAACAAGTTGCAAAATTATTTTATTCAAGTACATAAGACACACGTTAAAGCCTAAATTCTTGATAAATTATTTAATAAGAAAAGTATAATACAATAACAAGAACTAAAGACATGTAAAGAAAAGTTGCAAAACAAATGAGGGTCGAAAGAAATATATGACTCAATTGAAATACACTCGATAACAATTTCTTAGACTAATTATGGTTTTACAAGGGAAACAACTTTATAAATAATGCTCTGCTTAATAAAAACTTTTTTAATTGTTTTGTTTTTAAGCTGATGATTGCCTAATGCGTAAGTTTCAAAATAAAATTGGAAATTATTTTTTCTACCAAGCTTTTCTTTTGTTAATTTTTATCACTTTTCGGAAATCTTTGCTGACTTTGTTATTTCATTGTTAAGCAGACGTTTTTTTTCTTATGCAAATTGTGTCGCACAAATGAAATAAAAATTAAACTCAAATTAAAGTTCTCACCATAAAATTCAAATTTAACGTTTATTTTTTGTATTAAACAATTAAATTAGAAACCATGTTGAAATTTACTTTTTTGTTAAGTACCTGCAGTTTATAAAAAATTTTAAGAAAAACCTATTAGAAAAAAATTATCGTTAAGATAAAAAAAAATAAACTAAAAGTAAACTTATAAACTATGAAATTTATTTTACCAACCTGCGACTTAGTAGCGTCTGCTATCGTCACTTTATGAATATTCGTCAAGAACCATTAGAAAATAACAAAATTGCTCATAAATAAAAAAGGGAAATTTTCGCCAACAGTTGTAAATGACATTGTTCATGACTGAGGGTGGCTGTCTGATAGAAGAAGGAGTCTACAAGCGAACACATTTCGGTTTTTCTGAATTGTTAGGGGAAGTGAAAGGAATTAAATAAAAATTAAAAAGAACTAAAGATTAGTTTCAGTTGTGTTTAAATTTTGACTGTCTTTCTTGCTTAGACTTTATGTTGTATTTTACTTATAAATATGTAATTTTAAAAGAAATCTATTTCTTTTTCTTTAAACGTTTCGTTCTTGTCTAATGTATGACAACTGTTTTCTTTTAAGTCCTTTGAAAGTCTCGTCCACTTTAATCAATCCAGAAGCTTTTTCTAAATTAAACTCTTAAAGGCTTTGCATACATAAAATTTTAAATTACAGAAGAATTTAAATTAAAAAATCTGTTAAAATTCATTAAAATCAAAATTGAATCATTTTCATTTTAATTTTTTTCCTTTTTCACCTTTCTAAAGATTTTTGGTTAAATTTTTAATTACAGTAGGTAAAGGATATAAGAAATTAAACATGTTTCTTTTAACCGTATTTTCCTTCAAGCAATTATTTTTTACAAGAAATTTATTTCTTATAAAAGCTTTACGACTTATAACATAAGAAAACAAAAACTTATATTTTAAAACGTGCATTCATGTACACACCCTGCGGGAAATTTGTGTCAATTGGTCCAAAAGACTGGTCCTGGGATTTTGGAAAATAGAACAAGTACAAAAAGAAAGAACTCATGACCAGTGAAAGGAGAACCAATCATTTAACTGGCGTATGAAGAACAAAAAGCTAGAAAAAGTAATGAATTACAATACAGTCTTTACCGGTGGTGTGACACTAAACACGTTCGTTGAGAAAAGATGTGAGACTGGTCAAATGGTGGCAATTGACCTGACCCCCTCCAGTGACAACCCCATGTAAAAGTGATAGGTCTTATTCATATAAAATGTTAGAACTAGAACCGGTCTCTACCACCAAAGACCTATCACGGGACTGCTTTGGTGTCAGTTCGCTTTCCTCTAGGGCACATAGTTGAGTATTTTTTGCATGCAAGTATGTTAGAACTTGGTTGGATATTTTGCATAAGCATTTACAGTATTGCATTGCTAAAAAAATATTTGTTATACAAAATATTTGTTTTAAAAAATATTTTTTTGTGCGCATGTATTTTGATTATGGTAAAATATTTCTTGTACCAGCTTTTTTCTTATAAAAATATTTCTTATACTGAATACTTTTTTATATTCTCACATATAAAAAAAGACACGGTGCTTTTGAAATACTTTCATAAGAGTTTCTTTTCTGATATGAAAAGTTCTTATATCCGTTATCTACTGTACATATTAATGTAATAAAAAATTTTTTTTTTAAATTTCTTATTGTAAATTTTCTAAGGTTATTTTTTAATTACATAATATGCAATATTTTATAATAAAATTATACTTATATTCACCATGGAGTTTGTCCGTGATTAATGATGGTGTGTTGAGAAAAGAAATGTTGAATTAGTGCGACTGACCGAATAGGATTTGAATTCTCTAACGTCACCACTGGCCTCTAGTGTTTATTTTATTTAGTAAAGACCGAAACCACACCATGTGGCAAACTCAATTTTAGTACTTTATTTCGCCGTAAAGGTCTCTTGCTTAACTTCCTAATTCTTGCATTGCCACCTGGTGGAAACACTTGCATAGAGATTCGTAACTTCACTAAGTGTTTGAGACTGTACTAAATAGCAAACCACCAGAAAGAAGTGTGAATTTGTTAGGGCAACACCCAACCACACCAGACACAAGCATGAGTTTGATTGAGCAGCACAACCAACAAAGGTTGAACAACGTTGAAAATAAATAGGCGGGGGTTCTGCTTTTTTTCTGGCTGCGTTTATGTTAAAAAATATATGTATGTTAATAGATAGTTTCTAAGCGATTTCCATAAACGTATGCTTTACGCATTTGAAGTTTTAGTCAGGACTTTCATGAAATATAATTAATTATTAGTAACCTTGACAGGTTACTAACACTTGTTTCCATTTCACTATCAAGTGGGATATTTCCCAATTTGCAATTATATTTTTGTGTTGTTCATTCACTGTTTAGAGCAGTGACGGGCACATTTGCAAATCCTATGTACGCGTGCATAGGAATAAAAATGCTGCTTGTGCGACGTCGACACATGTACACTATAAACTTCTTTGTGTGGCTGTGACAATGTACCCTGCAAACAATTTCCATCGCAGAATCATCGCCCGCGAATCGCCGGCAAGTTGTCTAACATCGGCGCGATGCATCGCGTGGGAGCTGAATGCGAATCGCTAAAACGTTCGCATGTGTCAACCTGGCGAATCGCGTATCGCGATTCGCCAGAACATCGCGTACCGCGAATCGCGGGAACATCGCGTACCGCGAATTGTGAGCGATCCACGGGTAGCGATTCGCTCGTTATTCTACGCTATTTATACTTAATACAATTTTTATTTATTTATTCATTTATTTTTTAATTCATTTTGTACTAAATTTTTATTTATGACTTATAAAGTTGTTTAACATTTATTTATTTATTTGATTGTTCCTTTTGCTTAGCGAGGCGATCCCCTGCGTGGACAAAATGTTGTTGGAGAACACGATTTATTTGGTGTCCCTCAGCAGCGGCAAAGTTTTGTTGGCAAACTTCTACATAATGCAATGCAAAATTGAAATTTTAGTATTAAATGGAGATGTTAAATAATAAAATCGTTTAAACGCATACCTCTAATCAATGTTATAAAAAACATATGTTGAACAGTTTCCTTTGTTTTTGTGCCCTTCCAAGAAAATTTCATGGCCAAATCGTCAGTAAGGACCCGTTTTATTGCGTTTCTGGTGAAGTTCACAACATCAGCGCCCCCAACTCTTTTAATGATTCGTGTCTGACACAAAGGCAAGCCGTCAACATTGAAATCCAGTGTAATTGTTTCCAAGTTAAAATCACTTGCACGTAAAAAATCTGTGAGAGCGTCTGCGATGCCATAATGAAAATATTTACCAGACCCCATTGGTCGGGCAACAACATCTTTTGGCGTTCGTTTCAACGTTCTCACGTCTTTAGGAACACTTATGTTGCATTCTCTAAAAATTTGTAACATTTCGTTAACAGCAACGTTACTGATGTTGTGCTTTATAGCCCAGCTTGACACTCTAGTTTTTAATTTATTTAAATCGGATAAAAGGCTCATATTAATATTTGATGTTTCTGCATTTATATTACAATCAAAATCACTTTCTGAACTTTCCGAATTTAAAACCACACTTTCTTGAACCATATTTATGTCACAATCGAACACATTTTCCACATTTATATTCGGATTTTGGGGACAACTATTTTCTGAAATATTAACATTTTCACTTTTTTCCGCAATAATATTTTCAACTTCATTTAAATTAAAATTTCTGGCTATTATTTTAGAAGCTTCTCTCTTACTTTTTAACCGCAGTGCTTTGTTAGACAACATTTTTATTAATTTATGACCTTTAAAAACCAAACCTTTCACAGATCACTACTATTAAAATATTAAACTATTTCTTTTGTTAATTATTAAATATTATTTAAATGAATTACAATAAAACACCTTTCACAAATCACTTGCTCAACTGGAATGACAATTTTGGTAATTGCCCTTGACACCAAATATTTATTTTCCCGTTACAAAACAACAAGAAAAAAAAATTCTATCGAAAGTTATAAAAAAACACTGATGATTGCCGCTACTTGTGTGCGCTCGCATATTCATCGCCGTAGGCGATGGTTAGCGATTCGTGTTCCCTGAGAAGGATCGCGTAACCATCGCCAAACAAGCAAATTCTATCGAAAGTTATAAAAAAAACACTGATGATTGCCGTTACTTGTGTGCGCTCGCATATTCATCGCCGTAGGCGATGGTTAGCGATTCGTATTCCCTGAGAAGGATCGCGTAATCATCGCCAAACAAGCAATCGCCAAAAAATTTCAAACATTTTTGAAGGGTACGTTCGGCTGTTGCTTTGTTGTTATTTCGTCAACACAACCATAAATGTGATAGTATGTGTGTGCCCTTCACTGGTTTAGAGCTATTAAAATGTTTGCACTGTGTTCATATTAATGGATTGTTCACTATAGTGAAAGTTCACATTAATGAACGCTCGTATAAGAATTATTTTTAACATTTTTTCATTTTTCGAATTTATTCTATGAGTTAAATTTCAGGTCTGTATTTTATAAAGCTTTTTTGTAATAGTTCTATTCTTTTTAATTTTTCAGAAATGACTTTATACACTATCAGACTATTATATTGTATTTTCTTTTTACATTTTACCTTAGCCTTCCTTTGGAAAGCAATGAAGTATATTGAATGTACAGAAAAATTTACAATTATTAGACACCAGCAGAATGTAATGCATTTTCTGGCCCGCTACGGCCGTCGTCAGCATTCTTTGTGTCTCACTGGATAGTGTTACTTTATAAATTGAATGTATTTAACTCAACTATTTTAACAAATAGAAACTGGGAATTATTTCCTTCCGAAGGTAACTTTATATTATATTCAACATTTTTCATTTTTCGAATTTATTCTATGAGCTAAATTTCAGTTATGTGTTTTATAAAGCTTTTTTGTAATAGTTCTATTCCTACAATTTTTCAGAAATGACTTTATACACTACCAGACTATTATATTGTATTTTCTATTTACATTTTACCTTAGCCTTCCGTTGGAAAGCAATGAGATATATTGAATGTACAGAAAAATTTACAATTATTAGACACCAGCAGAATGTAATGCATTTTGTGGCCCGCTACGGCCGTCGTCAGCATTCTTTGTGTCTCACTGGATAGTGTTACTTTATAAATTGAATGTATTTAACTCAACTATTTTAACAAATAGAAACTGGGAATTATTTCCTTCTGAAGGTAACTTTATATTATATTCAACATTTTTCATTTTTCGAATTTATTCTATGAGCTAAATTTCAGTTATGTGTTTTATAAAGCTTTTTTGTAATAGTTCTATTCCTACAATTTTTCAGAAATGACTTTATACACTACCAGACTATTATATTGTATTTTCTATTTACATTTTACCTTAGCCTTCCGTTGGAAAGCAATGAGATATATTGAATGTACAGAAAAATTTACAATTATTAGACACCAGCAGAATGTAATGCATTTTCTGGCCCGCTACGGCCGTCGTCAGCATTCTTTGTGTCTCACTGGATAGTGTTACTTTATAAATTGAATGTATTTAACTCAACTATTTTAACAAATAGAAACTGGGAATTATTTCCTTCCGAAGGTAACTTTATATTATATTCAACATTTTTCATTTTTCGAATTTATTCTATGAGCTAAATTTCAGTTATGTATTTTATAAAGCTTTTTTGTAATAGTTCTATTCCTACAATTTTTCAGAAATGACTTTATACACTACCAGACTATTATACATATTGTATTTTCTTTTTTACATTTTACATTTTACTATTACAAAAAAGCTTTATAAAATACATAACTGAAATTTAGCTCATAGAATAAATTCGAAAAATGAAAAATGTTGAATATAATATAAAGTTACCTTCGGAAGGAAATAATTCCCAGATTCTATTTGTTAAAATAGTTGAGTTAAATACATTCAATTTATAAAGTAACACTATCCAGTGAGACACAAAGAATGCTGACGACGGCCGTAGCGGGCCAGAAAATGCATTACATTCTGCTGGTGTCTAATAATTGTAAATTTTTCTGTACATTCAATATACTTCATTGCTTTCCAAAGGAAGGCTAAGGTAAAATGTAAAAAGAAAATACAATATAATAGTCTGATAGTGTATAAAGTCATTTCTGAAAAATTAAAAAGAATAGAACTATTACAAAAAAGCTTTATAAAATACAGACCTGAAATTTAACTCATAGAATAAATTCGAAAAATGAAAAAATGTTTAATAAAATATAAAGTAACCTTCACAAGGAAATAATTCCCAGTTTCTAATTATTTTTAACTTTAAAATATAGTATTCTCAGTCTTAATTATAGCAATATTTTGTATACTAAAAAAAAACTAAATTTAAGAATTGTTAAAGAAATAGGTATAAATTGTTCTTTTGGGACGGGTGTGGCAGGGGTTAACTTTAGTAGTAACAAAGACAGAATTAATGACCAGATCATACTGTGATTTCAGAAACCTTCACAATCGTAGAGCAAAAACGTTTAAATGACGCTAATTTTTTTATTTTAACAACAGACAGCAAATGGTCTTAAAAGTACTTCAACATGATGATCACAAAAAAACATTTTTTAATGTCTCGCAAATTAACAAGTTGTAGGTGTTTTTGGCAAATTAACTTTACCATAATTAATTCTATTTGTGTTCAATGGCAAGAAATAAAATTGCATTAAATTTTCTGAAAAATAAACTGACAGTTGTGGATTGTATGTTCGTTCAATAATGATGGATGATAAAGTTTAATGATACAAAGAAAAAAAAAACTGGAATGTTTAAAGTTAATTTTTTTCTTAACTCACTTATCAATAGACAAACAAATAGGTGGACACATTAAAAGGACTGCTTTCATTTATAGGGAAGTGAAAAAATTAACAAAAATTCTACAACAACACAGCAAATGTTTATGGGACAAATTACATGTTGTAAATTTTATTTAACGATATTTACATGCAACAAACCACACTCTTTTTGTTAATGCAAAATAACTTTTGCACACAAAAGTTTTTAATTCAATCTCTTTTAGTTTTGCTATAACGCAGGATTGATAAAGTTGGTACAATTGTACTTTTTTTGGTACAATCCAAAACTAATAAGTACGCTGGTACCTCCGTGACTCATTTGGTACTATTTCCCAATTTTTCAAATCTACATATTTATAATTGACAAAAAATGGCAACTCGTATTTACAGTCCAATGAATATAAGAGGAGTTTAGTATTTGGGGCAAATAGTCTTGCGAAAATGCAAAATGTCGTAGATTTTTGATGAAATCCAAGGGAAACTCTATTTTTTGTTGTTGGATTTAACTATGCTATGCTATTTTGAATTTGCTTTTTTGCACCAAAAAACGGAACTCCGCTATTGTCAATAGATTTTTGCAATTGTTCATTGAACTATTGCTTATGCCACAATCTAAATTAAGTATCAGCGGTAGCATATAAGCGTGCATTTTCTGATGATATTGACAAGTTTTTAAAAGATAAAAGAAACCACTTCTGCAAAAGTTTTACATAATAGAATGTCGCCTTCCTCTCAATTCAAGATTATTTTGGAACGAATTTATAATATTTTCAAATAACTTGTCAACAAGATTGTGTCACGTCAAAAAATGATCAACAGAATTTTGGAGCAGTGGGAACCCACTCCATTATTACTTTACTTCAAATGATTTTGAAGGAGATTTTACAAGCGCTAAATAAAGTTTTATTATATTCGGACTGTCTACTCCTTTCCTGTTTCTGCAGTACATATTGAAAATTGTAAACACAATAAATTTGGAAATTCATTCCGAAGATGTTCGTATGCACATTTTTAGAACGCTTAAAATTTTTATTTTCGTTTAAAATTCGAAATTGCATTGTAAGAAATATTCGTAAATTTTCCACAAAAAAGACGATAAATTCTAAAAAGTAAATAAAAACGCACTCTGGCGGCAATCAAAAATAAAAATAAATGGATTTCCCGACCCTAAAAACCGCATAATACTGGTCTGGCTAGACCAAATACAATTTTTTTTTCTTTTATTCTTGAATATTTTGGAAAATTAACTATTTTGCAAAATCTGGGGCTCGAAATTCATTTTTTACCTAACTTTGGCAAAGTTTCTTGGAATGACTTATAAAACAAGAATCACGATGTGCTTCTTTTTTTGTTATCTATACTTTACATGCATTTTAGGTACCTTTTGTTTTTAAAAATAAAAATTTATAAAAAATAATTTAGTTCTATTGGGGCCGAAAAAGTACGATTTTAAAAGTTCGTTGGTACGATATTGGTTTTCTCATTTATCATCCCTGCTATAATGACTATTAGGGGTGGTTGCCTTCTTGTGGACATCGTATACAATTTTAACATTTTTTGTTTAAAATCTCTTTTCTTTCGTTTATATGAGAACGCATCATGTTTGAACAACAACTTTTTATGACTTTATGGCAACAAGCAAATGATAATAAAATTTTACACAATTTTAGCAACAAAAAACTACATTTATAACCGAAGAATAAAAAGGAGGAGGAAGAGCATAAATATTTTATATTCAGTTTTTGCAGTTGTGAAAGGTCAGTTGTCCTTTTTTCAATATAAATTTAAGCCATCTGAGAATTATTTATTAAAGTATAAACTACATTTGTATGTATGTATGTATGTATGTATGTATGTATGTATGTATGTATGTATGTATGTATGTATGTATGTATGTATGTATGTATGTATGTATGTATATATGTATGTATGTATGTATGTATGTATGCATGTATTGTATTGCAAGTTTGATATTTAGCAGTCACTTACCTGTGAAAAATACGGTGGGAGTTCACATCTTTGGTCTTCTAAACGGGAACACTGTACGCGCTCCAACAATTCAAAGAGATCATGTGTAGCGCCTCTCAATCTTTCGGGACTGTGAGTTAAACTACCGCCACTACTTTTTGTTGTGGTGCCAGCCATAAAGGCATGTTGGCGTCTGTAAAAAGAGAATGAAAATATTTTTAATATTTTAAAAATTTTAAATAATAACAAGAAAAAAAAAATATTTTTAATTTTGAAAACATAATTTTATATTATTACACAAACTGCAGACAGGGTTTTCAGATTCGTAAGCCGAATCGCCAAAATTGGCCAAAATTTAATTTTCTTCAGATTTTTGTAAAGAACAATTCGCCAAATTTTTATAGAAGAAAATGTACACAAGATAAACAATTTTTTTAAATTTAGACTTATTTCAGTAGTGTGCTTGGGCTGAAGTTGTAATTTAATTTTAATTTTGTGAGATTGAAGATTGCAAATAGTTTCTAAAAAACTATTTTTATTTAAATTTTGAATATTTCAAAAAACTTTTTTAATATTTTTAATTAGGCTTAAGTTCATGAAATTTAATTTTTATTAAATTATTTTTGTGAAGAAAGGAATTTTACAACATGAAAATCAATTAAAATTGTTATTGATAATCTTTCATTCTTGACGTGGCTCGGGCTCGAACCCTGGCCGGCAGGTTACCATGACATGTTTCGATCGCAACCACTCGATCTCCTCAGATGGATTTGCCGTCTTACACTCGCAGCCATCGACGACTGCTGACGTCACTAGTCAAACATCAATCCTTAAACCAAATTGTATTTTAACATTTGGTAGATCGAAATTTGCTTTCCTGAATGATTATCCATTTTAATCGATTTTACATGTTTTTTCCCTTACTTCTGTTTTTTCGTACTTTCGTCAAGAATTTTTCTTGAAGTCCAAGTACATTTTTTGTTTTTTCACCTTGTCTTTCTCTTTTCTGTTGACCTTTTTCAGCACAACTTGAAGGACAAATGTACACATAGAGCTTGTGCCTTAGCTTTTTAACAATAATTAGTATTGTGGTTATTTTGTTGAACTATTTATGGTTTTTAATCCAAATTTTTTAATATTTTTAATTAGGCTTAAGTTCATGAAATTTAATTTTTATTAAATTATTTTTGTGAAGAAAGGAATTTTACAACATGAAAATCAATTAAAATTGTTATTGATAATCTTTCATTCTTGACGTGGCTCGGGCTCGAACCCTGGCCGGCAGGTTACCATGACATGTTTCGATCGCAACCACTCGATCTCCTCATTCTCAAGAATGAAAGATTATCAATAACAATTTTAATTGATTTTCATGTTGTAAAATTCCTTTCTTCACAAAAATAATTTAATAAAAATTAAATTTCATGAACTTAAGCCTAATTAAAAATATTAAAAAATTTGGATTAAAAACCATAAATAGTTCAACAAAATAACCACAATACTAATTATTATTTCAAAAAACTTTTTATAAAAACATTTCTCAACGCAAAGTGAAGGGATTTACCAAAAGATCCCATCAACATATTTTTATACCCTCCACCACAATTAGTTGTGAAGAGGGTATACTAAGTTTGTCATTCCGTGTGAAACTTTCTTATTATTTATCTCAGACGCCATTAAGTATATATATTCTGGCTCCTTGAGTAATTCTAAGTCGATTTAGACTTGTCCGTCTGTCTGTCCGTCGGTTAAAAATACGCTCACTTTCGAAATGCTCAAAAGAAATGAACAAACTTGGTGTCAAATTGCTTCTAGTTATCCTAGGCAGTATGGGATTGAAATCCAACAAAATCAGGATCAGGGCTATGAATCAAAATGTGGAACCACCACCCTAAAAAATTGATCATTTAAAATTTCGAAAAGATCGCTCCCTAGTAATCAGTAAAAATTTACGGAATACTGCAATTTTTTTTAGTAAGCAGTAAAATTTTTCTGGTTAATAAAAATTTTTCAGTTTCAAAATTATTATTTTCCAGCACTTTAGAGCAACTTTTATTTTAGACATTAAGTTGAATCAAGACGAACTGTCCAAGCATTTATAATATAAATTTTTATCTTGGTATCAATAAATTCAATTTTTACATTCCAATGAGAAAATTCCTTGTACTTTTATTTCGTAACAGTTAAATGACAAATAATTCCTAAAATCAATATGATTAAGGCCATTTCTAAGGCTCCCGAAATGTTCTATTTTTTACAAAACAAGTACGACGCTTCTTAAAATCAGAATTATCCATCTTCATACAAAATTTCTTCCAAATTTTTAAAATGATGCTCAAAACATTTTATAAAAATTATAAATAAAATGCCAAATGCTAAATAAAAATTTTAAATATGTACAAGATTTAACTGCAAAACGGTCACACAAATTGGGGGAGTAAATTTAGGTAATTTATTTTACTCCTTGTTAATGTTTATTTAACAACTGTTTTCAAAATTAAAATTTTTATCATTGTTGTTGTTGTTTTAAGAATGTCCTGTACGGGTGTAATTTTGTTAAGGTGCTTATTTATTAGTGCTCCAGTTTTAAGCACCACAACTGAGGCATATTCTAAGGAGTTATGCGTAAAACGCGATTTTTTCTGAAATCTTAACAAAAATAGTGGAAAGCAACAACAAAAACACTCTGTTTGTTTAGACAACAGCAACAATAACAGCTGCTGGTTTAGAAATTTTTGAAAAAAAAAATATCTTAATGTTTGTGATGGAAATATATGTATGACAATATCCTCTTGACTAAAAGCGAACAAGAAATATTGTAGGTATGCAGGCAGACATACATATTTCTACATCTTGTTTATCCAAGATGAAATGAAAACAACAAAAATAAAAACATATAAAAAATTATGTTTGTATGTCAACAATATTGTGTTGTGTGTTCAAAACAAAGAATGACAAAAACGCTAAATATGAACGAAAGACGGACAATAACATCTAAGTGTTTTTTTTTTACATATTTATTTTTAAAGAACTTTTCGTTAAAGCAAATGTAGTTTCTGTTTTAAAAGTGCAAAATATATAGTTCCATTCACAATCTTAAGCAATTGGTCTTGTAACGTAGTTTTTGCAAAAAGTATTATTATTATTATTATTAATTTCCCGTAGTTCCTAGGTGGAACATAGGGCCTCTTTGCAAAAATTATAGTATTTTATTACTCTACACCAACGAAGTATACAGCAACAGTTAAAGCCAATAGTTTATATTTACTCCACGTATGCAACACTTAGAGCCTCTTTTTGGGTTTGAGATTAAAATTAATTTTATTCTATAATTAGCTAATCTGAGAATTAAGTTAATCTAGTATCAATTGAATTTGATATTTTTGGGTGGTGGCTTAAACCATGCAGCGCTACCATACTGAGCACAAATAAACGGCAACATTTTTTGCAAATATCATCTTTTTATCAAGCAATATGGATGTTTTCAAAGAAGAAGAAGAAAATGCGCGAATTTAATATTGTTTACAAGGCAAAAATTTATTGCGTTTAAAGAAAAAATATATTACAGAAAAAATATAGAATGGAAAAATTATTAAAAAGTGCTAAACAATGTTTTAAAATGTATTTTTTGTTTATAATTTCAAAAGATTTTGTTATTCGTGCTTAATTCCCAGTTTTTATTCTTGACAAAATCACTTGAAATTTATTGTTGATGGGATAAGCTATTCCTATGCATTTCACTGGTTGCTTAGGCCAGATCATCATTCCCAAAAATTGAAATTACTTTTTGATAAACAGGCAAGTGCACGGCCTAAAAAACACTTAATTGACAACATCTTTTGTAAGTTGTTGTGTTGTTTTTATTTTGTTTTTCTTAACCTACTTACAACTACAATTAATGTTGAGAGAATTTCAACTAATTGTGGTGGGGAATGTAAGATGAGATAAACCCACTGTTGTTTATTGTTGATGTGTTTTGTTTAAGCTTTGATATTATTACAAGTAGAACTGTTGCTATAATTCTTATACGTTAAACAGTTTTATTTGGTTCAATATCTTTAGTTTGTCTAAAATCTTTATGGATGAAGTTTCCTGATGATCTGGCCTAAGCAACCAGTGAAATGCATAGGAATAGCTTATCCCATCAACAATAAATTTCAAGTGTTTTTGTCAAGAATAAAAACTGGGAATTAAGCACGAATAACAAAATCTTTTGAAATTAAAAATTTAGTATTCCCAAAAATTTTAATTATTTTTTGTTTCTATTTTTGCAAGTTCTTTATGTTAAACATGTGTATGTTGACAGTTTAGCCGCTTAAACTAGCAAAAGAAAGTTAAAAAAATACAACTCAAAAAGTAAATACGGAGATTAAAGTTAATTTAATCGCTAATCTCTAACCCAAAAAGTGGCTCTTAATTGTAAAGCGACAGCTGACACTCAGTTAATTTAACGTTTGCAATCGCAAGCTACTTGTGCCTTTATAGAACCCCAGCTTTGCGCTTCGCTACCCCTGCTGAATATTTTTTTAAAAGAGATCTCGTGCATTGCGTTTTCAATACTAAATTTAGATACTTTAACTGTTACCGTTCGCCAGATACACAGAAATCTGTTTAGTATTTATATGGATAGTTTTCCAATCAACCCACTTTTTGGCAGATTTTTTGTATAGAAAACCAAAATTTATTTGTTTCAAAGTTAAAAACTGGTGGTTTTTAGTTTTAGCCTAAAATCTTTACAAAATTGCCATTCAAATGAACACATCGGTTGGATGGTTTAAGAGTCTATAACGGACGTTGGTAGAAACATTTGCATTTTAAATTATCGCACTGGTTCCTCTAAAGGGGGTTAACTCAAAATTTATAAATTTTCAATAGAGACAAAAAATTTTTTTTTATCAGCCCAATTATGAATAAAAATTCCTCTGGAGTTTTCTCCCTTCTCCCATTTTTCCTATGTAAATTCAATTTTAAAATTGGGAAAAGGGGAAAAACTCCCGGTGAATTTGTATTCATAATTGGGCTGCTTATGTCTATTATACTACAAAATACCCCCTTTGTAGTATAATAGACATAAGCAGTTTTTTTTGTTTGTTTTTTTTTTTGGCAACACACTAAAAAAATTGATCTTAGATTTTTACGGTGCGTAGTAGAGTTGTCAACCGATTAAGAATAATTCGATTAATCGATCAAACAAAAACAAACTCTTGTTCGAATAATTTTAAAATGGCGATTTTCGAATAACGAATAAATCGATTTAATTATGTCGATTAATCGAACAATTTTTTTTATTAAAAAATAAATTAATAACAGACTAATAAGAAATTAAAGCTTAGAATTTAATTTATTCTCATTCGTTTTTAGCGATTTTATACAAAATGTAGAAAAAGTAAAAAATATTGTTGCTATAGCCCTCATTGTAATTAATCTCAATGTTTAGTAGGCAAAAACCGTGTTAAGTATTCATTGTATTTCAAAAATGTATCTTATGTTCGTATTAAGCAAATCCTTGATAAACAATTGTAACAGCTGTTTTCTTTTTAAATCAAACGTTAAACAATTTTCATAAAATGTTGATTAAGTTAATCAGAGCTGTTCACATTACATTTGAGATGATTTAGATGACAGATGATAAAGAAAAAAAATGCAACAAACAAATTTAAATTTCTTTAAATTATTAAAAATGGATAAAAATACTTTAATAAAGTGATCAGAATATTATTTTAATGAATATGCCGAACTTCTTCCAATGGAAAAATACATACAGAGAGACAGCGGTTGTTTTATAGAAGAAGTTGTACGCAGAAGTTTGGCTCAAGAAGAAGAATTTTAAAAGGATTTTACGATTCCTTTAAGTAATACAACGATATGGAGCTTAGATGAAAAGTTGTACGCATCAAAAAAGAAGTCATAGTGTAGTTGAGAAAAAATAACGAAGAAAATGGAAGATTTTTCATAGTTGTAAATTAACGGACGGATGTATCTTATTTAAAATATGTAATTTTTTTTATTCGTTATTCTCATCGATTAATCGAATAATTTTTCAGATTTAATCGTTAGATCTAACGAACAAAAACAATTATTTGAATTATTCGAACAAAGCTGAAAGGCGAATAATTGACAACTCTAGTGCGTAGATATGACCACTGTACATCGACTTCTTTCAAAAAGTGAAAATTTAAAAATTTTCAGTTGACTCTAAGATAAGATAAGTATAGACAGGTATGTGATTTGTAGAGAAGTACGATGTCTGATCTTCGACTGCCGTGATTTGTTTCGTATTTTGCAAACTTAATTAAAGAGGTCATTCACAATTGATAGAAAATATTTGCAACTGCATAAATTTGCAAACTCAAATGTACAGAATTGTGAATAGGGCTTAAGTATTTCCATATTTTTCTAAATGTTGCGGTCTTGACTTTTGTTTAATTTTCTCAAACCCCCTATTTTTGCTTCTTTTTTGCTTCTATGTTGATTAATGAACTCGGCAAATACAAGTGTTCTTTTTTAGTTTCAAAGCAAAAAAAAAACAACAATAAAAATCAAAGGAACATACTTCCTTCCTGGTAGTTCATTTCTGCTCGTTAAGAATTAACCACATGTGTTATTTACACTGTATTCTTATTGTGTTGTTGTTAGTGTTGTTGGTTTCTATGATTTCCTTAAGGCTGTTTGTTGTTGTTATTCTTTCACTGTCACTGAAGCGTTAACCCAGAAAAACTAAACTCAGTTTGATTACAAAAAATAAAAAAGTGTAAGATTTTTTTCTCTTGTTTCTGGTTTCTTACCGAACAATAGGACACAAGTACTTATATTTATTATATTTTATATAAAGAAAAAATGGAAAAAGGAAGAAAAAAAAAATTATGAATGACGTTAAAGTCACTTCAAAAAGGGTATTGCTGTTGAAAATTATGAGTACTTTATGTATGATATTCAATGTCTGCAAAAAGATGGCGTGTTTTCTTTTTGATGACCAAAAAAAAAAAAGTTAAAGAATTAAAAACACAGAGTGGAAATAAATATTAAGTTAAAACGCAAAACCCTTTGAAACTGTATACTTTAAACTGCTTTTGCGTCGGCTACTGTGCTTAAAATTCTATTGCTCTAGATAAAAAAAGAAAAATATGGGATATGTTTTTTTTCAAAATTGCTAATTTTTTAAATTATTATTTTTTTTTAATTTTTATATAAAGTGATTTTAGGGTAATTAATTTTAATTTTAAACGGAATTAAAATAAGAATTTTAAAAATTATAATGAACTCGAAAAAACAGTTAATTAAAGTGCGCCCATTGTAAGCAAAACTAGTTCTGGTATTAAAAATGGGTTGGTTATTCATGTCTTGAATTTTTACATTAACTTAAATTAATATGTATATCTTTGGCTTGGTGCTAAAAGGGCTAATGTCAATATTTTTCTGTTAATCGTTGCATTACATCTTTTATTTTTTGATGAAACAAACAATGTTTTTAGCCTAGAACAGCTTCATAAGGGTTTTGCTAGTAAATTTTAGTAAGAACTTTTCTCTTAAAACAATTTAATTTAAATTTTCTCAAAAGTAAATATTTTGACATTGGCCCTTTTAGCACCAAGCCACAGATATCTAAGGTGTATTTTTAGACGTGTGAAACTTCCGATAGGGATGCCTGAAAAACTAATGAAGTGTTTTTGATTTTTTTCAGTATATTTTGGCGAATCAAAGGCTACGTTTACAAATCTTGGAAATTTATTTTTAAAACTGCGCTCTCTTCGCAAAACTTAAAGAGCACATAGCCAAGTTTATGATGCGTATAATCGTCCACCTGAGCATCTAATATCCAATACTATGGATCGATTCATGACCACATTTTCTCTTTTGGATAATATTCATCCAAATTGAGCCCGTTCGGTGCGTACAGAAGAAGCCATCGCCGCTGTAGGCGTCAGTGTGACAGAGGGCTCGAATTTTCGCAACTATTTGGAAAGTTTTGAGGAAATATCTTAGCACTATGCACCAACGATATGGCGTAAAAGCAACAAATAATAATATTTACATCCATATAAAATCCCACTGATTGAAAAATTATATTCAGCGGACCATCAATTGGGTCGTGTGTTTGATGAACGGGCTGAGAATCTACTGAAAGTTGAACTAGATTATTATCGTAAAATCATCTTTAACGATGATGCTCCATTACTTCTCGGAAAAATCACTGTTTTGCGCGGCCGAAGGCGTCATCGACACATTTGTCTTTAAATCCGAATCCGGTGCCAACAAGTTTCAATTAATTTGTACAAATTTTTCAGGAAGTAATGGCAAAAACTACTTTCTGCTTATATTTTTTTTAATGTGCAATATCATTTGATATAAAAACTAAAGTTTTTCGATTTGTGACATTAAGAATATTAAGGAATAACATTTACTATTTTTTCCTTATTGCCATAGATAAATTGCTTGTTCTCTTTTTAAATTTACTATTAATTGTATCAGATATTCCTTATTCTTTTCTGTACTTTTAATTAATGACTTAATAATATGATTTTCTAACTTTATCACCACCAATTTAACATTCAATTGGAATTTCTTGAAAAGGACATTTCCTGTTGAGTTTAAAACAACCTAATTACACTAATAATTTGCCTTCAAACAATTTTAGCACCATAAAAAAATGTTCTCAAAGTTCTTGACTTTTTACATACAAATTCTAACGTACCCCTTTTTCCTTAGAAAAAAGTCCTTATCGCTAAAATGTATCAGTCGGAATAATGTTCCTCAGCAGGACATTAGTAGCTAGGCGTTTATTAAAAGGACATTTACACTTCATGCTAATGAAACAGAAACAAAAACTATCCCCTGATTCATTGTGGCACTTTTTCGTTGTTAAATACAATTTTTATGCTATTTTTGTGATTTTTATCAGTTTTTGCTTCTATTTTTTGTGCTCTACATTTCATGTTATTTGTTTGTTCTAGTTATTATACGTTTTTTTTTTGTTTTTTTTTGTAATTTTTGTATCACTGATTTCCTAACCCATTATTAGAGAAAAGTCGGAAAAATTCACACAAGCAAATAATGGAAATTACAAAAAAAAAACTTAAAATTTCCGTTAAATTTAAATTCCATGGGAGTTTTTAGTGAATTTAATATTCCTTGGGGTTTTTTATTACAATAATGAACATAATTCTAACATTGGCATATACATATAACATGTCTTTTGTTTTTTTAACAATATCCTGTCATTAATCTTGTAAAGAAATCTTTGTGTTAAACTTAGTTTAACTAGTGCTTAAATTTTGTTATGTGTTCTTTTTTTTTTTTTTTTGACTTAGAATAGTCTCATTACTCTCACACAATGTATTTCTTTTTGAATTTGAACGCCACCACGATTTTTTTAATTTTTTTTTTTTAAGAACACACATGTCATTCTCATCCCGCCAGTTAAAATGTAGAACAAAATCTTTAAATTCTCACATTAATTTTATTTCTATTCTTTGTTTTCTTGTTTACGATGTAATTTAGTGTCAAAATGACATGTAAAGCTTAATTTATATCTGTTTAAATGTCATCACTAACATATTTGTACAGTGCCTTACGAAATGAACCCAACACCGGTTGAAAGGTGTATGGGAAATAATAAAACTAATAAGGGAACTACAATAGTTAAATAATAGTATTTTCATTGTTCCTTATTTTCTGTCTTTAACCATAAATTTTGTTAAACCATATTTGACTTAAAGAGCAACAATAAATTTGCATAAAAAATTTAATTAAAATAGTGTGGGGGGTAAGTGTGTTTATTGCTTTCAGTATTAGAATTCTTTTAGACTGTCGTTTTGTATTGTTGCCATTTTACGGTGTAGGTCTGTTAAACGGAAGCGGAATTGTTGTTGTTGGTTTCGTTTCGTTTTTACCAATGATTGATTGAATTTTTATTATTTCTTATGAATTTAATTAAAAAACTACCATCTTAGGCAAATGTCATTTAATTGTTAATAATTGTAATTTTATGAGTTTTAAAAAAAATAAATTCAATATGTGTAGCTCTTTTTACCATTAATCATCTGCGTTTTTAATTAGTTTACTTTACACTTTTCCTGGGATTTATTTTTTGGCTTGGCAGCTTAAAAGATATTTAACAAAATAAAAAGTAATAAAAACCAAAAGCAAAGAAAATTTAAAACCCATAATAAAAAATTATTCCTTCTTTTAATTTTTTTATGGGGTTTTAGTTTTTTCTAAACCAAATGGGAACATCATCATCAATCATGTGAAAATTGAAAACCGCCCCAAAATGTAAGAGAATAGTTTATGTTTGATTTGAAACTCTATTTTTATACAGGGGTTGTAAGAAAATTACTCCTAATTAAATTTATAAGATATTTTTGTGAAATTAAATAAATTTTTCTTAAAATTTAATAAAAGAAATTGAATGGGGCAAAGGATAAAACTTTGTACAATTCCTTTACTTAAAATAAACCAAGTCAATAAATAAAAGTTTTCAAAGTTAAGAACAAATATGATCAAAATGCTTAATGTTTACAGTGCAAAATTTGTTAGAATGTGTGACACCAACGAGGCTGGATGGAAAATCAGACCAATTTAGATTTACGTTAAGCCCACGTACACAGGCTTAACATCAAACAGTGTGACCGTGTATAGACTCCCTTAAAGCTTTGATTTATCTTAGATACATCCTGCCAGTTGAATAAACAATTTAGAACGTACATATTTAACAAACAATTTGTAATGAGTGTATAATGCAAACGCTGTCTTCTTATTAAATCTCCTGCAAAGAGAAAAAAAATATGAAAACCTTTTCCTTCAACTGTACAAATAATGAAATCTTCAAAAACCAACAATCAAAGGCGAAGAAAAATAAAACTGTGAGAAAATTACAAAAACAATAGATCGAAATGAAAATAATGTCCGCCACATTAATTCAAATATGCTAAACATTTTATACGCAAATGCTTCTTCATACAAACATGATCATGATTATCGTCATTATCATTCAACACTATTGTTACCATACACACAAACACGATTTGTTAGCGTAGAAGTAGGGGTTTCTTTGTTTCTGATTAGTAAAAGGAAATGAGGTGGAACCATTAAAGTTTTATATTTCCAGCAACTTTGAAGAGTTCATAAAGCGTTAAATTAAAATTTTATACAGATAACAAGGAGATAGTTGAACAATGAAGCTGAAGAAAAGTTTAGCTCAATGTCAAACACGTCTACGAAGGGTATTATAAAGGATTTATGAAATTCCAACTTCCTTTTGTCGTAAAGAAAAATACAAAGAAAGGTGACCAAAAATATTTTTCGTAATAAATAGGAGTTGGTGGTTGTTGTAAATTTCTTTATAAGAAAAAAAAAACGAAGGGTTGCAAGAGATTATTTAAGGCGAAGAGATCTTTTACATTAATAGTTTGCCAAAAACTGGTTAGAATTATCTTTAAAAACAATACAAAACTAGACCATTTAACACTTTTATTGAGGTTTTGTAATATTTTGGTAGAAAGAACCAAAATGAATAAATTAGTGTCGATTTACAACTTGGAAATAAATTACAAGTTTATTGCCGGAAATTAGAAAGAAAACCAATTTACATGTAATTAAAATGCCAACCTAAGAAATATCCATAGCATTTTAAGGTAAATTCCTTAAGATTTTAGAGAATTTTCAGCGACAAAGGATGAATTTAAAAGGATTAAGACAAGCAACAAGAACAACTGGTATCTTTGGACGACATGACCATTAACAGAAATAATAAAATACCACTAAAAAATTTAAAGGGTTGTTATGGAATACTTTCAACACCACCCAGCTGTCGTGATCAGCAGCAGTTTTCATCTTAACGAATTTTTGTAATAGGTACGCATGACTATTAAAGGTGTTTTAAAAATTTATGACATTATCGTACGTTAACACTCTCGCTTGTTCTCTTTCTTACTTCACACTTCGTAGTTTATAACAGAAAAGTGGAGTATGTCTGTCAGTGACCCATATAAAGATACATGAGTTTAACATTTGATCACTCAAATGTGAAACACAAAAATTACACTTTGTTGTCTTTTCTGTGTGACACTTCCACAGTTAAGCCCAGCTAAGCCACTTGAGTTATTAAAAAAAGCAAGAAAAGTCTTTACTTAACTGTCAGACAGGATAGCAGATAGAAGTCTGTCTGATGGTGGAGTGGCTGACTGAATGATTTTATGACTCGTGCTCCGAAGAGTTCTGTCTCTCTTTTTTTTTTTGTTTTAAAAAAATATTTAAAAGATTGTTGGCGTTATATAAACAGCATGACGTCCAGTATTTTTTATTGCACAATAACGGCTCGTTTTCTCTTTTTGGGCAAGTTCCTTAACATTTTTGCAACACATTTAATTTTTAAAGTAAAACTTGACAGTTTTCAAAAAAATATGGTTTAAAATTTGGAAAAAAGTTTTCAAAAAGTATGCAAATACATAATTTTTTTGTGTTTATTTGATTAAATTGTTCAATAACAGAAGTAATTATAATTAAATCAATATTCCCACATTTTTTTGCACACGTATGTATTTGCCGTTCGATTTCTCAATAATTCTTTCAGTCTCAGTCAAAAGAAATCACAATTATTCAATAATTAGTTTTTGTTAAACGGCCGTTAGTTTTTACATTTAAATTCAAATACAAAAGAAATTCAAAAACGAATTAACATTGACGTAGACTTTAGACCAGACGTAGTCCACAATGCAGTGTTTGCAAAACATTTTGCATACTAATTTCTTCTTCTAGTGCTTCTAAGGAAATGCTGCAAGTAAAAAGTAACACTGAGAGAAAACGCAATTGTAAAATGATTTGCCTTGTTTTGCCCAAAAAGGAAAAGCAATAGTTAATTTAGTTAAGATTTAAAAAAATAAATAAAAATAAAAGAACATTTGATTGAATTATAAAAAAACAAACAGTTTTTAAATAAGATTTAATAAAAAAAAAACAACATCATAGTCAATTGAGCACTAGTGGGCGCTAAAATTAATCTTTATTTTTTTTAAATAATTGCTTTTGTAATTTAAGTTTTTAAATTAAAGATAAAATGAGAAAACCAAGAATAATTCAAAGAGTTTATAATAAAAATATACATAAGTACGGTTGAGTATTCAAGGTTCTTCATAATAATTATTTTTTAATATTGCACTCGACTGACTACACCATTTTCAAGTGTTAATGTGTTACTTCACACATACAAATAAAAAGTAAAAAAAATCTATACCAATTTGAAGAAGTTTTCCGTTAAAAAACATTAAAACTAGAGATGTAACGAATACCAATACCGATATCGATATATTGGCGATACTTCAGATTTTTCGATATATCGGTATCGGCGATATTTTGCTGTCGAAACGACGATGATTTTTATATTTTTTTTGAAGTATTTTTGAAAAAACAATTTAATTTTCTATGCTTTTTTTTTGCATAGCTACTACATGACACATTGAAAAACAAAGCAAAAAAGCAAAACAGAATAATGAATAATAAATGAATCAACGGAGATGGGGAAAAGTCCTAAAAACTACAGTTTATTTAAAATATTTGACCCTCGAAAATGCTCGAATATTTTAAAGACAATTGACTTCAATCGTATCGAAAAAAGAACGTCCTATTGACCTACTTAACATGTCCCTGCATTCCGAAAGTGTTAAAAACACGGTTACCCCTACAAGTGGTACAAGTTCTGATAAGTTTAAAAAACTTTCCATTGGAGCGTTTGTGAAAAAACTGTTAAGAGAACCCAAGAAGAATGAGTCTCTTGCCATCCTATGCTGTGATTCTGCTACAAAAGAAGTCGAAAGATACTTTAAATCTTTTAATATTTCTAGAGATGCAGATCCTCTTGTTTACGGTCACAAACTTGAAGAAAATGGCGCAGAAATTCTTAAGTTTTAAAATAAGTTTTTTCGGTTCTGAGAGACTATTTTCAACTGCAAGTCTGGTTCAAACGGACTTGCCAAATCATCTATTTTCGCAATAGTTGTTATTACCAAAATCTTATTAAACACTTTTTTCTGTTAATTTTATCGTGAATTCAAATTTAATTCTTTGTTTTTTTTTTAAATTTTAAATATTAATAATCTCTTACAGTGTAATTTTGTAAAATAAAAAATTACTCCACTTGATTAATTTAAATTTGAATTCAAATTTTATATTCGAATCGGTATCGATAGCGGCGACATTTTATTTTGAGTTTCGGTATCGAATCGGCAAAAAGGATAATTTCATCCCTAATAAAAACATATTTCGTGGCATTCGTTGAAATTAGGGCGGAAATTGATAAAACCGAGTCACAAAATATACCAAAAATTTATAATCTTAAATGATATAATTTGGGAAAATATTGAAGAAATAAGACTATTAAAGTATAAAAGCTTTTAAAGACTTGTAATTTATTTGACTTAGAATAAACATTCGAATATGAAAATTTATTAAATGATATATTTATACATTTATTCAAGGTTGCCATGTTAAAAGACTCAAAATAGGGCCGAATGAGGGAAACCTTAAGTATGTAATTGGATGTTTTTTCCTTGCGCGACCAATGAAGGGAGACACACACACAATATATTTATTCGTTTAAGGGCTTTTTATGAATGTTTGCATCGATTTGTTAGTGCATATTTTCGCATATTTTACCCTTTGGGTAAGCTTTTTTTTAAGTTAAAAGTACATATTCGACATTTTTTAAGCATTCTATGAACTTTTGGATAACATATGGCTTTACTTTTTTTACCAACACCACCATAGGTGGGGCTATTATCCGTAAAAATATGTGTATAAGACCCATTTTTTCGGTATACTGATCAACTTAGACTTACTTTTATCTGTCTATAAAAATATATAAAAATGAAAAATGGTTGTATGTTTGTTTGTTTGTATGTTGGCTTATAGACTCCTAAACTACTGAACCGATTTTCCTGAAATTTTTACAGTAGCATCACGTGAGCCGTTAAGAGCCGCTTCATGCATTTTGTTGAACTTTTGGTAGTAGGATCTTCTGGGCCCCAAAATTGAAATAAAGTAGCAGCGGGGGAAGTGGTTTCCCCCATAGGACGCCAATGTTAAATATCTTATATCTTAAGAACTGTTATAGTGAGAATGTTCAAACTGTGTAGAAGTCACTCTTATGGTATACTACACTATTGAAAATAAAAATAAAGCGGGTAGGCGCTGGGGTGGCAATACCTCTCATAGGATGCATATATTAAATATCGCTCAACTGAAGAACTATTAAAGGGAGAGTCATCAAACGTGGTTAAAGCTACTATTATGGTAAACTATAAATTTCAATATAGAAGTGGGCGGGGTAGCCAGAGGAGGAGCAGTACCCCTCATAGATAGAAATATTAATAAGAGCCGCTGCAAGCAATTTGTTGAACTTTTGGTAATATGATCTTGAAGTGTTACCCCCCATAGGACGCCAATGTTTAATATCGGATGTCTTAAAAACTGTTATAGTGAAATAAAAATAAAGCGGGCAGGCGCAGGGGGAAATACCTTCCATAGGATGCATATATTAAATATCTCTCAACCGATAAAGTGGTTAAAGCAGTGTAGCGAAGCGCACCGGGTTAAGCTAGTTTGTCTATAAAAATTCTCACATACATAGATTCGCCAAAAATAAGTTTTATATGAACTTTAACCTTATAACAGCTAGTTATATATTTGTGTTACATATTCTCTGTTGAGTTTTGCTATTGAAATTCAGCAAGACCGTTCCACAAATGGCTGAGATATGAGCCAAAAGCCATGACTGCCTCTATTTTTACCCATACATTTTGTTGTTGTTTTTTTTTATATTTCTGTAAATCTGGAGAACAGTATGAGACAAAGCTTCCAAATAAGGTACAAGCAGCTTGGCTATCACTATACAACATCCGACAATTATTAATTTATATCTATTTTATTTATATAACTTTCTGTCCTTATCGCACCATGGTGAAGCATTCTTACTTGTTTCTTTTAACATATGTTGACATTTCATTACTGTCAATCTGCGTCAGCTTTAATTTTAATTGCCAGTGTTGATTCGTTTCCAAAAAAGTTTGCGAAAGCTATAAAGAGTACCAATTTGTACTTAATTTGATTTGATTTCAATGTTAAAATTCTTATTTAAAATTTGTTTTTTACTAATTAATGTTAAAAATGGTGTAGTATTGAAGAAATATAATTACTATATAATAATTTTTCGAAATTAAATTAATTCTTTTTTCTGTTATGCTTTAAAATTACTCGTTTTGACAATAATTTGTCTTGAGAGTATTAAAACAAAATCTGTTTTGACTGCTGGCAAGAAGAAACAAGTGTTGATTATAAGTTGACAAGTAACGAAATGTCATTTTGAATTAGGTTTTTTGTTGTTGCTGAAGCAAAACAATAACAAAAACAAATAAAAATACATGTGTTCCTTTGCTTGAGAACATTATCTAATACGCCCTCTATTTGAGTTAGGAATACCCTAGAAGCGGTACATGCCGATTCTGTTTCAAAGATATCTAAATACTTATTGTAAAACTTGAATATTACTGGTGTGATATAAACTTTAATAAGTAGAACGCATCTACAACCTTATAAATCTCTTTGAATACATTGAAAATCTTTTATTAAGAGTATGAATAAAATAAATGTTTTCTAATTCACATGTTGTATTTTCAAGGTGTTATTGCCAAATTAGTCTTAATTGTTTCTTAAAACTAACTATTTCAAAATTACGACCATTAAACCTTATAAGAATAAATAAACACGTTTTTATATTTATTTATTTTTTCTGTTATAAAGTTTTTAAAAACTTCAATTAAGTTTTTATGAAGTCTTTTTTTTTTAACAATTTCCAGCTAATTTGTAAGTAGTATTTTGATTTTATTCCCGTTGTCGTTGCTGACTTGTACAACAAATATAAAAAAATACAATTGTACCGCCCGCGTTCATTGTGAAATAATTTTTTTTTTTCACTAAGATTTTTTGTTTCTAGTCTCCTTGTTCTCCATAGAGTGGCACCACATCATAAAAATAATAATTGCAAAACGCAAAAAAAAATTTACTTAAGAAAAAAAAAAACTTGAACTAATCTTATATAGACATTTTAACAAAACTTAACTTGCCATTTAAATCCCTCATATACAATTAATGACTGAGTAAACTATAATATGACTGCAAGTATTCAACATAGGCAGACAGACGGACACATAAATTTTTTTTTTTAATTTTTATTTGCAAAATGATTATCTTGGCTACAAAGATTGGCTTAAACAAAAACGATATATAAACATTAAATGTATTTGATCTTAAAAATTTTAAACAAAAAACACAACTAGCCATACATGAAAAATGCGAAAAAAATGTTTACAGACTTTAAAAATTGTATACTTAAATTATTTCTTATAAATTGTTTTAAGATTATGATCATTCATTCATACATGCACATAAATAACATAATAAAAACGTAATACGTGGCGCAGTTTCTCTGTACAACTTAAGATAGATTTGCCAACTTAGTTTAAACAACAGTTTAAATCCGAAGTTTTTGTTTAACCAAAAAAACAGACATTTTAGAAGCCAATTTAATATACTAATAAATAAATTAATACAGTAAAACCCGCTTGATTACCCCACGCTTACAAAAATCCACGTTTAATTGACATACGCTTAACTACCCAATTCGGGTAATTCCCCTTAAAAATTAAACTTCCAAAACAATATGTCACCTAAATTAAACAGCAACAGTCAGATTGCATATAATTTAACTATTGGTTTTATTTGCGTATAAAGAGGTAGCGTCAAATAATACGAGCCTTATATAAAAACAAGTAAGACTGCTACATTCGGCTATGCCGAATCTTATATTCCGTTCACCATGGTGCGATAAGAATAGAAAGTTATACAAGACTATTCGAACATTTCAGGAGTGGAATTTATATGGGATCTATGAAATATAAGCCAATCTTTTTAAAACCTGACCTCACAGTTTTATAACACTGTGCAACAAAAAAAACCAGCCTCAGCACTTGCAACGCGAAATGAAAGTAGTCTACTAGTAGATCAAATTTGCCAAAAGGTTTTGAAAAGTTAGCTCGGGCTCCCGAAATATGGGCCCCTAAAGTGCCGCTTTATATGGGATGGTAAATTATGCACTGTTTATTACAACATTGGATGGTGTTATTTCCAGATATATGATGCTTAGTTGTACCTAATTTTAACACAATTGCTGCGGTTTAAGTCGTATTTAAATGATTTCCGACAGATGGATTCATAGGGGGATATACCAAATTTTACCGAAATAGTGTTTGTTATTGATTACGGTTTTAGGGATAGTAAAATGTTTTTCGCGAGTGGGCTTTATATGAGGCCTATTATAAATTATGAACCGATCTTCACGAAATTTGGCAGAGTAATTTTTACTCGTATGAAACTATTACAGATACAATTTTACTGCAATAGCTTTATATTTTATAGTTTATGGCGTAATAAAGTGATTTCGGAAAATAGACTTTATATGGGGCCCATGTAAATTAAGAACCGATCTAAGCGAAATTTGTCAGAGTGATTTTTTATCTTAAGAAACTATGACAGACCAAATTTTACTGCAATAGCGTTATTTTTTATTATGGTTAAAGGAGTACTAAAGTGTTTTTCCGACTTATGGTAAACTTTGATAAGTCATGGACCTAACTGCACAATATTTTGTAGTATTTCCAGTACTGTAAAATAAGTTTGTGCAAAATTTAATGGGAATCGGAACATTCTGCCAGCAATTTATGTTCGTTTTTGCAACAAAAATATAAGTTTGTTCCGCATTTGGGTTTCTAACTCTTTTCCTACTGAGCCGAATGTGCTGGATTTCATTCCCAAACTGCTAAGGAGAACTAGAAAGAGTTTGACACCAACTATGCTAAGTCTTTCAAAGGTAAGCGTGTTTTCCACAAACCAACTGACCCAGAATATTAAAAATGTTCCACACGATACGACAAATCTAGTATATCCTCATTAGACTGGTCGCATATTGTATGGGATTTTTTTTTTAAATTTAATTGTTTGCGCTGCTTAAAATATGAGGTTTGGTGTAAGAATCATGATCTAATTTTTCAGGTCAATCCGACGGTGCCTAGCCGTGCCGGGTGGGGCCCAAAGTTCCCCATTTTATAAAAAAAAACATCTTTTCTATCAGATCTTTATAGTTATACTAGTTGAAAAGCCGAAAATCAAAAATATGGCTTCGTTACGATCTTCCGCAGAGAAAGTACTTCAAGTGTGCCAAATTTCAGCTTCCTATGTCATCAGATGGCTTCAGAAAGTTGAGGAAAGAATAGGATATACATGCAAACATCCTGACATACTAAGAAATTATATATTGTATAGACAGATTAACATATGTTCGCGCAACTCAAAAACGCTTTAGCTTATTGAAAAAGTAAAAAATACCGAAATTACGTAATAACATTTACTTTAAGAAAGGTAAAACGTTTAAAAAAAAAAAAATTGCGACCAGTCTAATCCTTATTCACCACTAGTGGTGGAGGGTACAATAAAAATTTTAATAGGATTTAGATCTAGTCAGTAGTTTTTTTGAATAATGGCATATTCATCGATTTCGAACGAAGGCTTCGTTCGCTTAACTTACATGTAAAACAATGTCTTATAATTTGTTCTTTTTTTTAAATGAAAGTTAAGCGAACGAAAACTTCATTCGAAAATAGATGAGCAGGCAGTTAAGCTTTGCGCTTAAGTAAGTTTTGACTTACGCACGCTAACAAGGAACGGAACTGTAAACGAAAGTTTCACGACAAATGCACACCTTAATTTTTAACGTTTATTGGTTATAAAAATCAACTCTTGCTAAAAAAATTTATTTTAATGAAAACGAAACTGAAGTTTGAAATCTTAACTAGACACTGTGAAAATGGTATTTTTTAAAATGCCAGCATGTTTAAGAAAATGTTGCTTAACCAACAAATTTTTCCCGGTTGTTACAGCAGACGTGAAAATTATTTAATATTTTCTTTATTAATTAATTTACTCGTATTTTAAAGAAATTTTATTACCGCCTTAAAAAAAGATTACAAATTGGATGAATTTGTATTAGGAATAATCAACTGAGCCATTATTTTGCTTTTTATTATTATTAATTGGAGGCAAAAAAATATAAAAAAAAAAAAATGAAAATCATTATGGGTTTTTGTTGTTTGTTTGCCAAAACGTTCAGTTAGTATTTGAGAGGGTTGTTGCAAGTTTTTAAAATTCTCATAATTTTCAAAAGATGATGAGGCGTTTTTCTTTAAAACATTAAGTTGCTCCTAAGAAAAATATTTATTTATCAAACTTACATAATTAAAAATTAATCATATTTCTAATCAGCAACATTTAAATCAGGTTCAGCGACGAAAGATTATTTTGTGTCAAGATTTACTTCCTTGAAGAATGTTTTAATAATAACAGTTTGCTAATAAACTCGCAGCCGGATAATACAAATTTTAAAAGATTTTTAAAAAATATTTACTTGCACTAAATTTTAGGTTTCATTTAAAGCTTGTATTCCATCCAGCGTTGCTAATTTAAAAATATTTATTAAAAAAATGTGATATTCCATTCCAATATTTGCATCATTTTGGAACACAAAAATTTTTTGTGTGTCTTTTGTATAATTTATAAAAAAAATCAATTGAAGTTCCTGACTCCCAAGATTTTGTAAATATGTTTATAAATAAATAAAAATAAATAAAAATAAATAAAAATAAATAAAATGTAGTTTATAGTTAATGTTTAGAAAAAACCGTTTGCGACATATTTGGATTTTAATAAAAAACACTTCGAAGAAATTCGGATCGGATTTAAAAATGAATAGTATTCTGTTATAGTCTATATTCGAATAACGAAATCCATTTTTCTGGACCTTACGGAAAAGGGTGAACGCTTTTATCCTCCGTATCTTCGCACAGAAACGTTGAAAGTGACACATAATTAAAGACTTTTAACTTATCGACAGCTGTATCAGTTGGATTTTTGTTTTTCATGATTTAAGAAGAATTTTCTGCAGTAGTCGAATAGTTGATCGACTTTGAGTGACATTCTGAGTCGAATTACTGATGTCCTTCCGGCTAACTGGCTGGCTGTCCAAGTAAACCTTGTACGCAAAGTACGGCTCGCAATTTTGTAGGAAATATAATTGGTTCATTACTTCACAATGGCCCCATACAAGCTTCTTTCCGGAATAGGGTCTTTGCGCCCAAAAAGTATCTTATTCAGGCCTGCCACAGAAATCAATTTCGATCTACTTTCGACCGAAATTTATTTCTGTGACAGGCCTGATTACGTTGGCGTTTAGATTACATTTTGTCCAAACTATTTTAATTGCAATCAAAATCATCTTACCAAAATTTATTGCTTATTTTTATAAACTTGATTATAGTTCCCATACAAAAACTACTCCTGAAAATGGCTTTTAATGCCATAACTTCCTAAAAGCTAGTTTACACTATCGCACAAGTCTTACGTATTCCATAATACTTTGTGATAGAGGAAACTAATGGGCACTGCTACACGTTCAATATATATCGTGATATTTGGATCGCGATCCATTTTAAAATATTGATGGATCACGAGCGTATGCTACATGTTCAATATTTATCGCGTCAGTATTTATGTTATTTTTGTGCTGTGCGGGTCGTCGCGATAAACCCAAAAGAAAAAGTGGAAAGAACCATTTGGAGCAAAAAGTGGTTTCAGGATCGGAAAAAATACACAAATTTTGTCAATTGTTTTACTTTTCATTTGTTTAATTTTTTCCACTGCGTATTTTATTTCTTTTATTTTGACACTTTTTTACTGACGTATTAATTTTTATTAATATTATTTAATATCATGAAAATGCTACACGTTCAATATTTATCACGCGATCCACGATCCGCGATCTGGATTTCTGGATTTCATATTTTAGGCCATTCTGCGATATGGACGCGATCCATCAATATTACATGCTACACGTTCAATAAATATCGTGATACTAGAAATATCACGATATTTATTGAACGTGTAGCAGTGCCCAATGAGTTTTGTTGCGACTGTCAAAAAATCTAACTAAACGTTACAGTTTGTGTTCACACTATCACACATGAACATTAGGGCTATAACCAAATTTTTGCCATAGTACCATGGAGTGGCCAAGAATGTTTAAGTAATAAAAACATCTGTCTCCCGTAGTTTTGCGAAAAAAACCTCACGCAGGGAAGCAAATTTGTAAAACCTTCCAAGAAACTTTGAGCCGCGATGAATTGTAAGCCGTAGGAAAATTTTTAAATCTTAAGCAGTGGATAAATTCCACAATAGCATTTAAGTGACACGTATAGGAATATATACAAATATCAGGTGTATATTTTTAAAATTTTCGTGAGATAAAAATTGTTGTTTTCAAACTTCAACCCGATCGTGCGTGAACTTTTTTAACAATCCGAAAAAATTTTCATATTTTTTATTAATTATTAGTATTGTGGTTATTTTTATTGAACTATTTATGGTTTTTAATCCAAATTTTTAATATTTTTTAATTAGGCTTAAGTTCATTAAATTTAATTTTCATTAAATTATTTTTTATGAAGAAAGGAATTTTACAACATGAAAATCAATCAAAATTTATTGATAATTTTTCATTCTTGACTCAATCTGGGCTCGAACCCAGGTGTTTACGGACAGGTTACCCTGACATGTTTCGTTTGCAACCACTCAATCTCCTCAGAGGGCTTGCCGTTTAACACTCGCAGCCATCGTCGACTGCTGACGTCATTAGTCAAACATCAATCCTTAAACCAAATTGTATTCAACCTTTGGTAGATCGAAATTTGCTTTGAATGATTATCTATTTTAATTTATTTTAACATGTTATTCCTTTACTTCTGTTTTTTCGTACTTTTGTCAAGAATTTTTCTTGAAGTTCAAAGTACATATTTTTTGTTTTTTCATTTTTTGTCTTTCCTATTCTTGTTGACCTTTTCAGCACAACTAGAAGGACAAATGCAAACATAGAGCTCGTGCCCTAGCTTTCACAATTATTAGTATTGTGGTTATTTTTATTGAACTATTTATGGTTTTTAATCCAAATTTTTAATATTTTTTTAATTAGGCTTAAGTTCATTAAATTTAATTTTCATTAAATTATTTTTTATGAAGAAAGGAATTTTACAACATGAAAATCAATCAAAATTTATTGATAATTTTTCATTCTTGACTCAATAACATTTATGGCCATTTTCTCATTAGGCGATTATCTTTTTTCCCTACGAAAAACTGCACATTAAAGATATTTGGTTTTCTCAATGTCTCATTTGCTTCGATTTTATCGCAAAGCTAACCGACACTCATCTGCCAATTATTTATTTTCCTTTTATTTGCCGTTCAGATAAATTCAATCAGCTGACTCCCAACTTTTACATGTATTTTGAGTGGCGTTGCCAGCTGAAAACTTTGTTTTTTGTCGGTATATTGAGAAACCCAAAATCGTTAACGGACAGTTTATCGGTCCAATAAATTTATGTTGACATTAAGTAACAGACAGTTTGTCGATACATTGAGAAAATGGCCATTAATGTTCTACTCGACTATACTATGCGGTTTTATATTCGCAAAAAGTGTGAAAAAGTTATTGCCCTATGGAACATGCTTTTGTTAAAATGTCAAATTTTCTTTCGTAATAGTTGTCATTTTCATAACACACTATCACACTTTTTATATTACTTGAGTTTTTGGCATGTATGGGCACAAAGTATGATAGTGCAAACTTGCATTTATAAATATTGGTATTAACATAAACATTTTTTACGAAAGGTTCTATGTCATGACTAAATGTTGTCCTCCAAAATTAACCATAGGTCCTATATAAACCTATATCCTTAAATCTCATATAAATGAAGATATCTAAATTATATTCATCGCAAAGAACTTTTACATGAAGCTTAATCTCATAACATTATTTTAGGCGGGTCCATAGTTGCCCATGGGTCACCAATAGGTATACACTTGCAAAAATAGTTGTAATACAGTCTGGTGTAGGGTATCATATGGTCTTGACCGACTATACTTTATTACTTGCTTCAATATTTAATGTGTAATATTTCTTGTGGTTTAGAAAAATTTTCGGCCAATAGCTGAGCAATTTGTTGTTTTAGTGGCGGCAGCACTTAATGTAATTTCCCGCCAAATTTCATCTCTGCCCAAGCACTTGTTGCAACATCTTTTATTATCAAACATATATACATATGTATGTATATGCTTATAAGTATGGCAAAATGATACATTAAGACAATTTAACACTTGCTCCGTAACGTATCACTGAACACCCAGAACAAATATCAGCTGAAAAAGCGAACAGATCATGCAAACTTCACCGTAATCATAAATTTAATAACATTTTTAATAAGAATATCATGTCAAAAACGTGTTCTCATTAGCATTTTACATACAATTTTCAGTTTCTCTAAGTTTAAAAAATTATTTAAATTAACATTGTGTTTCAAAAATTGAAGTTAATTAAAAAATGTGCAAAAAAAACGTGCTCATGCGCGTGCCAAATTGTATAAAAATTTGCATAATTTATGAGCGAATGAGCATCCCTTTTTAAGTGTCAGCTAGTATTTGACAATTTGAAGAGGGCATATCTATTTAAGTTTTCAAAAAAAATTTAAAATTGAGAGCAAGCGATATTATTTTAGTTAAATAAAAACACACGCATATTAAAGATTTTAAGTCGAGGGTTTGCAAACAAACAAATAAAATTTGCATAATTAGAAAATGCACTTTTTAAAAATATCTCAATATAGAAACTATTTGTAGATGAATTAGAAATTAAAAAAAAAAAAATAAAAACTTTGGTATACAGTGAAATCTCTCATGATCAGACACCGAAAAATCTATCCGTAAAAGAGGTACGCATGTCCTCTCAAAAAACTCAATGCTTTCCTAATGGAATAATACCGAGACCAAAAGGTCAGTCGGAATAAAGTATCTGCTTAAGAAAGGTGTCCGTAAAAGTAGATTCCACTGTATGTCATATAAATTTATCTCAAATTGGGTCATTGTAAGAATTGTTTACCCTAAAGTATTAAACATTTTTAAAAGTATAATCTATTCCCAGGATCATTATTATCAATGGCAACTTATTTATCTCTTTTTAGTTTTAAAAATATCATTCATTAAAACTAATTTTTATTTGTGTACTACTTACAACAATTTTTTCATATATCTTTTGCGTGCCACCATACTGTAGGATTCTTTATGGCCATTACTGAAGTATTTCATGTTGTCTTTTTGTTTTATTCGTTTCTTCGTTAAGTTAATCCAACAATTAAAAATAAAAGGTCTTTAAAGTACAATCCTCAGTCCTGTGCAGACAGACAGGACAAGTTAATTCTCCCTTTAAATAATTAAATAGTTTATTTTCAAGTAAACACTATTTACTTGAATAATTAAAATAAAAAATATCAGGTACTTTTTCTGTTTCTTATTTTAACCATAAAACTGATTTTTTTTTGTTTCTTTTGTTTTTGTCTCTTTTGTTTATTTAGGGTCAAATCACTTTAAAGGATTCACTTTTTTTGTACACAAAATTTTCTTTCGTAAGTTAGAGATTGTTATCTCTTGTTTAGTAAACAGGAATTTTTTTGTTCTTTTCTTTACACTTAAAGCAAATCTTAAAAATATATTGCACCATAAAATTTGTAATTTTATTTAGTTTTAAATTTACACTAAACAAGTTTTGAATTATAAAGTCACTGTTTCTTTAAAGAAATTGTTGGCCAATTAAATTTTCTCACAAAATCGATTCAATGGATAAAAAAATCCTTCTCGATTTAATTTCCAAGCACGTTTAATTTGTTTTTTTTTTCTATAAATAAAATCGGGCTCACGTTTTTTCAATATTCTTTCGATAAAAAATATCGCTTCAAATTTAAATAACCCTACCAATCGTAACGACAATAAGTTTAAAACTGAATTTAATTTCATGAGACGTTAGTATTTTGTTCAATTGTTTGTAGTTCTAATTTTGTTTATTGAGTACATAATTTCAACCCCTGTGCGGTTTTCTTCTGTTCTTTTGAGTGGTTTGGTATGATTGCAACATGTTTGAGGTTTGATCATGCTATGTGCCAAGTTCTTACAACAGAGGATCGCAGCAAACTTCATAATGATGTTTGAAATTATTGGAAATGCGTGGTTGGGTTGTAGACACTGAACTACCAACTAAAATGTAATTTTTGTTCCTATTACAACTGTGTATTTCCGAAAAATTTGTTGTGTATCAAACTACAGGGTGGCCCAAAATGACCGAAGGGTTTGTGTTCATTATAACTTTTTATTAAAGATAAAATTATTATTATTTTTAAAAACAGTATTTTAATATAGAATATTTTTAATTATCAAAAAGTAATTTCAATTTTTGGGAATACAAAATTTTAATTTCAAAAGATTTTGCTATTCGTGCTTAATTCCCAGTTTTTATTATTGATAAAAACACTTGAAATTTATTGTTGATGGGATAAGCTATTCCTATGCGCATTTCACTGGTTGCTTAGGCTAGATCATCAGGAAACTTCATCCATAAAGGTTTAAACAAAACACATCAACAATGGGTTTATCTCATCTTACATTCCCCACTACAATTAGTTGAAATTCTCTCAACATTAATTGTAGTTGTAAGTGTTTTTATCAAGAATAAAAACTGGGAATTAAGCACGAATAACAAAATCTTTTGAAATTAATATTTTTAATTTATTTATGAAAAATTATTTTCCATAAATTATGAAAAATTATGTCTCGCATTTTCTAATTTGCACATACATATTTTCCATAACTTTTCGCAGAATTTCGTGTGTAATTATTTTTGTTCGATTGTAAGTTATTTCTACTACAAGTTTTCTTCACAAAATACTGATAAAACAAATAAATATTATCAACAAAGTTAAAACAAATTTAAACCCCTTCGGTTATTTTTCGCCACCCTGTACACAACGTTATGCACGGATTTGCTTCAGTTAAAGAAAAAGAATGTAAGAATTTTAAGCAAACTAAGCAATTGATTGAACTGCAGAGAACACCCAACAATTTTTTTGTTACACTTAAAGATATTATTTTTAAAATTCAACATGCGTCATATTTCATGTGTATGCTATAATTTAAAATGTGACATTAATAAAAATATGTATAGTAAATACAACCAATGTGAATTGCCTAAAATTTTAAAAATATTATATTATTGACGTATTTTCTTTGACATTTAGTGGTAGCTAATTTTTGTTTTAACATTTCATTGTTTAATCCAACAATGTTTGTAGTTTCAAGGGACGTCAACATTTTCGTCCTTATTTATAAAAAAATACAAATAAAAAAATAAATTAATCGTGACAATATAAACGTTAAGAACAAAGATAGTTTGTTAGTGGCCATTGCAGGGACCATAATATGGCTTTTTTTAATCAGACCTCAAACATATTTATTCTGCACGCAGAACGCGATTTATTGTTATTCGATTGTGTAGATCTTATTTTATTTCGAATGGCCTAAAATTATTGTAACAACAATTTTTTAATCGGTTTTGTTTATTTTCACTTTTTTTATTCTGATTTACATATAATTAACTTTTTTTTAATATACCACCAATTCAAAATCTTTAAGATTAACCGCAAACAAACATCTTGTCCTAATTATACATTTTAAAAAAGGAAATTTATTATCTCTTTTAACTAAACATCCCTCTAGTTGTGAAAACACACTGATTTGCCACAGGAATATTTGAGTGTTTTTTTTTTTTTATCAACCTCAATTGTTTAATTGGATTGTGTTTAAAAAAAATATTAATTTTTTAAGGCACATTAAAAAAAAGCACTCACCCTGATTTTGTTACAATTTAAAAAAGGTCCTTAAGAATACGAGGATATTTTTTGTATTCTTTCGTTGGGTTCATTATCACTGTATATTTTTCCCTTCTTGCTTTAGACAGATAAAAGGGCTCTATATAAATAGGTATATAAAAAAAAAATCAATAAATAAAAAATAACTAAAGCACGCGCTAAAAGAAAGAAACCCCTTAAGATTAAATAAAGGGTCAAATTTATGAAAGTATGTTTTTTATTGTCATTTAAAAAGAAATAAAAAGCTTTCAAGGGTAATATATTTTTTATATGTTATTTTAAAAAAAGATAAAGCTAAACGGGTTTAAATTATTTATATCGGGCTTAAAACTAAAAAACTTAGCATTTTTCGTTTAATTTTTAAGTATTTCTCTTGGAGGACTTTCTATAATCTTGACATCGGTCAAAGTTTACAAATTCACAGATTTTTTTTATGTTTGTACAGCTCCTGTTTCACTTAAGTAGTATTTATTTTAATTTAAATTTATAAAACATTTTATTATATTCATTTAACTCAACGACACACACACACACCAAAACATAAGCAACTTCAATTGCAAACACATACAACCATTTTTGTGTTCGGATTCTCGCAAACTCCAAAAATTAAAAAGGAAAGCAAAAACAACGTAAATAATAAGCAAGTTGCATTCCGTAGTTCTACATTTATAGCACCCTACACATTGTGTAGTAAACACCCAATATTATGCTGGGTACACACAGTGCAATAACAAAGCATTTTGATGTTGATGCAGTTTGGAGTGAATGAAAATGAATTTAGTTCACTAGATTGCGTAAATGCGTTGCATAGTGTGTACCCAGCATTAAATTCCAAATGAACAAAAATCACACAAGTTTTTTTTTTAATGGAACTTTTAAAACTGAAACTGATCTTTTTTAGAAATTTTATGAGTCGGTTGTTATTTGCAAAATTAAAGCTTGATTCACACTTCACTCACAATATAAATTGTCGCAGCTGCCTTGTTCCAGAGGAAAAAGATACGGGTTTTTATCTTAGTTGCGAATGTCCGGCACTTCACTTGACACGATATAGACTTCTAGACCAGAATATATCGGAAGTATCGTCGATAAGTTTATAAACTAATCAGATTCTTAAACATCACAGTTTGAATCTGGTAACATTTAGGTAACTAGTGTCTAGTATTGATTAAAGTTTTCATATCATATCGATTCGTGTGATCTCGTCAAAGCGGGTTTTTAAGACACATTTTGATGGCTTGTTTGTTTCTTTACAGTCAGCCACGTTATCGAACTTTACAATACTTTACTCGGTAACTGTTTACTTGCCGAGTTTAAGATAGAGGTTCACACGTTATTATCATAGATAACACAGCCCGACAAAATTAAAAAAGATTTTTGCTTTATCTGAATTTATCAACTGATTCTAGTTAATTTGGGTGCGCTGAATTCAAAACTGTAATCAGTTTGTCTCTATCAGCTTTAGTTTTCATGATTTATTGATGAGGATTATTTATCTATATAGATAAAAAGTATATTTGACTTCTAATCATAAGGTCTATTATCAATAGTATAGCTAATTATATAACTTTTATTAATTAGTTTAATCATTCTATTTATTTCAGTAATCTTTGTATACCCTCCACTTATGACCTCCAATTACACCATTACCCAAATTTTTTTTCCAAATTTTTTTTTTTTTTTTTATCAAAATTTTTTTATTTACTGCTATAGTTATTGCAAAAAAAAAAAAATTCCCAAATTTTTTTAAGTATTTTTTTTTTATTTTAATAAATCTGTATGAAACAGTTTTACTTCTTTTTATTTTTTTAAATTCCTATGGAAAAGTTTTACTTTCTAAATACTTAAAAAAATTTGGGAGTTTTTTTTTTGCAGTATTTATAACAGTAACTAAAAAAATTTGATAAAAAAAAAATTTTGGAAAAAAAATTTGGGTAATGGTGTAATTGGAGGTCATAAGTGGAGGGTATATAAAGTTATATCATGAACACTAGAGCAGATAGAGAGAAACTGATTACAGTTTTGAATTCAGCGCACCCAAATTAACTAGAAGCAAATTTAGTGTTGGCCTGTGTAATTAATAATAACAAATGTCAACGGCAGAGACTATAAGCGAAAAAACATAACTTTGCATAAAAATTATTTTTCTTTCACTTAACTAATTCTAGTACGGAAATGGTCTCTTTTCAAATAATAGACGCCTTAACTTCCTTTAACAAAATCAAATGTTTAAATTCCACTTGCATTCAAATTGATACATCATATGAAATGTCATAGAACTAAAGTACTTTTACTCGTACTATTAATTGTAGTTGTTTTTATCAAAGGAAACACAACGACTGTCAAACTGTTGTAAGCAAACAACTATTTTTTTCTTGTTTTTATTAAAATTGACTACAATCGAAATGTTTTAAGGACATAAATGTGTAGGGTAACGAAAAGTTTTGTTGGGAGACCACAGAAAGAAAAAAGTTTATGTAGAGAGTACGTTCACCTATTTGTGTTTCCTTTTTCCTTTTGTGTCGTCACTACATGGTAATTTAATACAAGATAAGTATACATACATATATACACACATGCATACATACATATAAACAATAAGTACCAAACATATTCATAGAAAAGCAGGCAAAATATGCAATAGGTACGCGCGTGAGTGATTTTCTCTCACTATAACACACTTCTTCACTAAAAAGTTTTTATTTAAAGATGTTTTATCACCGAACACATTGTTGGCCACGCTCATAAGTAAACGTGCACGTATAACCTGCAAATAATAGGACCAGTCCAAACACGCTTGTAAAGAGTAGCATACAAGGGACTAGAACTAGTCCAAAAATAACCCAAACGTATGGAAAAAAACATAATCTATTTAACATTACGATGTCCTGGGGCAGGAACATATAACCCAGCTTTGGACTACAAAGGAGTAGTTTTAAAACTACTCCATGGTTTACTCAAGAGGATTAGTTTTGAAGTGGTTTTAAAACGAAAGCACGTCGTTAAAAAACGAAGACATGTCGTCTCACTACAACCACTTTTTAACAGTGGCCCATGCTTACAGTACATTGGACCAGTCCATGGAGTAGTCCATTTTATCAAAATGGAACAGGTGGTCCAATATTTTTTGCAGGATAGCGCAACAAATAACATATAAATTTTAAAGGAAATATACAGAGAAATAAGTAGATGTGTGTGGAAACATGAATTGTGTTTTATTCACGTGCACATCTCTCCAATCATTTTTGTAGTCTGCTGCATTAAAGTAGACTTACACATACAAATGTATTATTTAAAATATTTATTAGGGGAGCCAATCGCGACTGGGTTTTGCAAATCACGGTATTCAGTATTTGAAAAAATATAAAATGCCGGGGTTTTCGGCGTTTTTTTTAATTAAAAAATTATTGCTTTTTATACATGTTAATGAAAGTTAATAAAAAAATTAAACAATAAAAATTTTATAATTTATTAAATATTACAAAGTTAAATAAAAACAACTTGTATATTTTATACAGAAAAGAATTTAGATTGGAATACAACAAAAAAATATTAAGTAGAATTCGTAGAATCATGCAAACAATTTGTTAATCTTGCATCACCAAAATGATTTTATTGATTACTACAATTTGTAAAAAATAAATTTAAATAAAACTGTAATAAAAAACTGGGCAATATCAAGCAATTTGTTTAATTGATGTAATTAAAAATTACACTGTGCTAGAATTTGACACTTTTTTTTGTGGTACGCTGAATCCGGTGGTACTAACCGTTTTTGAGTTTAGCTCTTGTTTTCAAAATATACCGTTATTTCGAAAATGGTGGAGCTTGCACAACATTTATTCGAGTAACTCAAAAATAAAAAATAAAAAAAAATTAATGAAGTAACTGAATAGAGCAAACGACTTTATGTATGAGTGATTCATTTTTAAGATTCTGTTAATTATTCTGGTATTAAATGAATTATATAAGATGAACATTTGAAATTTTTGTTTTTTTTGTCTAATTATTTTTTATTGAATCTTCATATATTAAATATGAACTAACAATAATTAATCAAATCTTATACTAATACTTTATTTTATGTCCTGCCAGTGCCAGACAAAAATTTTCTTTATCACGGGTTCTGTACATACATATATATGTAGGTGTTTATTGCTCATCTAATTAGGTAAGTTCTTCGGTGTCTTCTCTTCTGAATATTTTCCGTCTATTTTGGCATTATGTGGAACTTATAAGTTACAAACTATTTTATATGTATACAAATGTCTCTATAGCATAGGCCATCATACAATATGTTTCGTTAGAGATCAGAGTTCATACAATACTCGCAATAGTCAACAATTAAGAGTAGCTTTTTGCCGTACAGAAACAACTAAACAACGTATTGAATACTCTGGTAGTTAAGAATTTTACAACTTACCTCAATCTATTACAATGTGCCCTTCTCTTTCCAAATTCAAAAAATTGTTAAAATAATTTCTTTAATCAAATATTTACGATCTGTTATAAAACTGCTGCTTCTGATATACCTTTGTTTGTATATGCGCATGTAAATTTCCTTTATATTCTTAAATAAAATGAATTTTTTTTTCTTCTCTCCTCTTAATTTTATATAAATTATAATATTATTAAGGATAATAACTAGAATTAATTATTGCCAACTAGCCTCAACAATGCCAACTGGCGCTGAGGCACTATTTCCTTTTGCATACATTTGTAATTAAATTGAATTTAATAAATACAAAAAAAAAAAAAAGCGAGCGTGGCCGCCATGATTTAAAATATTTCGAGCTAGTGGATTAGGGTGTTGTTCAAGCCTTTTTAAATATTTTACTGCATATTTTGTAATCATAGTTTTTACTAATGGCACATTGAGATCCTTATGACTGTTTGAGTTTTTTCGAAGAAGTTTATTTTGGCGCCTTTGAATTTTTTGGATATTAGAGACCGAGGCAGTGCCCCATAGCTGAATACCGTAGCACCATATTGGCTTTAAAATAGAGTTGTAAAGTAGAAGCTTGCAATCGAGACTAAGGACAGAATTTCTTCCAATAAGCCAATGAAATTGAATGGCTTTTAGTTTCATTTGAGTTAATTTTGCCTCTATATGGCATTTCTACGTTAATCGCCGATCCAGATGTATACCGAGATATTTTACATGCGAATGTTGAGGAGTTATTTGATTATTGATTGTAATAGGGGGGCAAGTTTCCCGGCAGGGTGAATGTTATATAATTGAAATTTGAATTCAAAGTTAATAAGTTAATAAAATCAATTAATTTTGTTAACCATAAAAATCTTATATAAACAAAACATTTAATTTTTCTACCCATTACCACTAGTGGTAGGAGTTAGTAAGTGTATAAATTAATTTTGTGAAACCGGTCCCATTCCCACTCTCGGCAAACACTTTAATACTCCTAAACCCAAAACGAAAAAAGTTGTTATTTTGCATTCATAGAAAATCGACTTTAATTAAATAATTTGTTCAGACAATTAAATTATTTACTAATTTTGAATTGATCATATCAATTAACGGATTTGTATATTGGAGTCGTGATACACAAATTTATTCAATTAAAATATTAATTATGTATATATATTTGTTCCTTTTACTCCTGCAAGCAGCATAGGGCCGCAAAAATATTAATTGCATACACTTAAAAATGCACAAACATTTAAATTTATGTGTTTTGATTAAAAAAATTAATTGCACCAAACAAAAAATGAATTGGAAAAATTAATGTACACCAATTAATTATTTAATTGAACAATTTTTGGCAAATATTTTTTCTGTGTTTTTGGTGCATCAGTGGAATTAATGAGCAAATAAAACCATACGAAAGTTTTGGGTTGCTTTTGGTTTTGTGCTTTTTTAAAGTCATTTTTTTCTTTACACTTCTCACATTAAAATTTCCCGCTTAAAAGATCAATATTGTGTTCCGTGTCTTCTAATAGGGAAAGTCTGATGACTTCCTTTTTATAAAAAAGGTTAAACCAAAAAAATTTAGTAAACAGTTTCGGGATTGTCAGAAAATCCCGGGATTAAAAAAATTAAAGTCCCGGTAGTCGGTATTCGTTTAATCGGAATTGTCATCCCTACAATGTATGTATGCATATTAAAAAATACAAGTGAAAGTACGAGACATTACCACTTATTGTTCGTCAACAACAACCTTATATTTCTTGCTAGTATTATAAGTTGTTGTAATACCCAATTGGCCAAAATTTATGAGTAAAACATCTCTGTATATTAATATGATATATATGTATACATTGTATATATATGAGGAGGTCCATAACAAAACGCAACAATGCCACTTTTAAGTTTAATGTTTTTTTACTGAACAATTTTGTGCATACTTAAATTCTTATATTCATTTACTTTGACGCGGATCAAAAAGCAACTATTTCACATACATGCATACATCGTTCTGGCTTAGTTCATCTTTTTTTTTTTTTGTTCATTGATCCAAAAATTGTAAAAGTGGAATTGTTCCGTTTTGTTATGGAGCTCCTCATAAATGTTAAAGAGTTTGAAGTGGAATGACAAACGTAGTACATCCTCTTCACAACTTGTTGTAGAGGGTATAAATATTTAAAATATGTTGTGGTGAAGTGGGTAGCTGTGCTTATAAGCAAACGTACAAATCAGTGATGCCAACCAACTTAGCCCTTAGTAATTTTTAAGTATGTACCTGTAACGCGAAAATAAAAGTTTAGCTCTAAACTAAAAAACACGAATTTTCGTCCCTGTTTATTATTTTAATTTATCTCTTTTAGTCCGCTTTTGCTCCGGTGACGTTAAATTTTTTGTTTATTTCGCTTTTTCAAGCTGTGAAAACTGTCTTGAAAAGTTGAAAACGGGCAAATAAAAAAAAAAAAAAAAAATCGAGGGAGCAGAAAAGCTGGTAAATGGTAACAATTCATTCATTGAACTTAATAGTTTTGCTATAAATATATAAATATATCGCTTATTAAACGCTAAAGTTGAGAGTTCTTTTACTGTCTAGAAAGAGGTGATCGTACCTGGCGAGTTATGCTTAAATATAAAATCTATGGAAACATTAAAAGTTTGAACGATTTTATACTTAGTTGGTTATTTATGGAATAAAGACGAGAATGATCAAGAACTGAAGATTTTATTCAACAATGACCAATTTTAAAAGAGTTTAAATGCTACAAAAAGCTCTATTTTTTCAGAGAACCTTAATTGAATTGAATGATAAAAAGAAAGAAAATTGAAAATGACGTCGCTTAAGCTTCTTTTGCGGTAATGCCTCGATATTTCTTCAAGCGTTTAGTGTCCCAACGGTTGGCATCACTGATACAAATCACTTTTGTGAGCAACGGCAGTCACAACTGTAAACAAACTTGGGTAAATTGCTTCAGTTCCATATGAGAATAAAAACAAAAACAACAGCAATAGGACGATTTTTTTTCCTAAAGTATAAATTGCAATGAAAATATCAAAAAAGTTTTTTTTACATGTTGTTGCTGCTATTGTGTTGGTAGGCTCTTAGGGAAGAAATGCGATGCAGCCTAAGTAGTTAAAACGGCTTTGGAAGAGTAAAAAAGGAGATTAAGGAATAAAGAAATAAAATAACGTAGGTATTCAACATTTGCTGTAATTCTAGAATGTGGTGAAGGAATGGAGGAAGAAGTACGAATCATTTGGAAGGATGCATGTTTTTCGCATACTTCACACTTTTAGATTTTTTTTTTTGCTTTTTCCACAAAACATCATTCATAAAGTATATTTTTTGCTGTTTTCTTTTAATTTATAAAACATGAGAGTTCATAATTTTTTTTTATTTTTTCAGTTTGCGTTACAAAAAAGTTCTTCTTCGACTTTCTACTTCAAAATTATTTTGTGTTGAATCTGCAGTTGGTACGAAATTACGGCGTTTTTTGGCATCAGTAATGAGTGTTTTAGCAAAGACGTTATAACAGACAAGGTTTAGCAAAAGCAACAACGACATCCACAACTTAAATTTTGCTACGTACTCGTGTGCAAGTAGTCACAGAGCATAATTTATAAATTACTTACAACAGGCTACACCGTATCCAATTGGAAACTTTTAACAAGAACTAAATTAAGCTGTTGCTTCTTTCGAAAAATAAAGTTTAGAGTATTATTTCATCCGGATGACTAATTCTTCTTAAAATTATTCTTTTTTTTCATTAAATTTTATTTAAGGAATTAGTATACATTTTCTATTGTTTAGCTAAAAAATACAATTTTATATTCCCTAACTTTATTCCGTAACTTTGGCAATACTGCTTTACGAAGGAATACAATTGCCCCGTATGACGTGGATACTTTGTCATATAAAACATATAACATGTTATACAAAGGCACACGATAGCTGGCGCAAACCTAAAACCGAGTCTATCTATATACACCGACTTAGATCTAATTCGATTTCATATGCCGGTGGTGACTGTATTGGCATTGACAATTATGTTACCCTACACCACAGCATTTAAAAACAAATTTTCGAGAGTTATGAGTAGGGATGCGTTTTCCATGCAAATGCATGTTTTTTGTCGATAGTCTAAGATCGATGTCGACCAATTATCTTTCCGAGTCATTATATTTGCGATAAAATTGTATCGATTTGTTTTTGCATATTTTGGTTTAAATGCATATTTTTAGCATATTTTGGTTTTAAATGCATATCTTTGCATATTTTAACATTTTTGATTGATATATTTTTTTAATTGCATATTATAAAAAAGTTCTTCAAAAAATGTCCATTTAAACAAAAAAAAAAAACAAATCTTCAAAAAAAATTGTTTAAATCAATAAATAAATTTTTTTTGGAGCTCTGCTTAAAATACAAGATTTTCACGATTTCGACAAAAGATCATTCGATTTTTAACCAATGCTGCACCTTACATGGCTAATGCTGCCAATGGGCTTAAAATATTTTATCCAAAACAGTTACATGTTACTTGCTTGGCACATGAGTTACACCGAGCTACAGAGGAAATATAATTCGATAATATTGATTATAATTATATTAATATAATATTAATTATAATAATTGTTGCTTTCATGCGGGGGGGCAAAAATATTTTTAAAGGCTGCTTCACGAGTTGCAATTTTGAATGAAATGTATCACCGCAGCCAATATTAACAAGATAGGGAACCTGGCTAGATGATGTAGAATACTATTCGAAAAACTTTGAGCAATTTAAGAATGTTATTAAAGAACTTGCTGCTATCGATGCTTATGCAATAAAAAAAGTAAAAGATTAATTAGCATTTGTATTTTTCAACTACGGCCTTATTGGTGAAACAATAACTGAATTGGAGGGATTAAGTTGTAGAAAGTAAAATTAACACTGTGGAAGGAAGAATAGCACAACAAATTAAAAAAAAAATTCAAAACGTTTTGCAAACAAAATGTAGATTTTCCAAAAATAAAATAAATTCCAACCATTTTGGATCTGAAATCAAATGTGGGATCTGAATTAGAAAATATATATTCTCTAAGTGAATTGGCATATTTCAAGTATGCTCCTATAACTTCTGTTGATATTGAGAGATTATTTTTCATGTACAAAAGTTTTTTGCGCTTTTTTATTGAAAATGTTCAAGTTTTTAGTGCATATTTTTTACTTTTTTAATGCATATTTTGGAGTTTTTAGTGCATATTTTCGATTTTTTAGTGCATGAAAATCTGACGCCTAGTTATGAGGGAAGATTCATGTAAAAATTCTTTGTGCCGAATATTATTAAGACGTCTTTATCTTTATGAGATTTTAGGATGGGGGTTTCTATTGGACATTTGTATGAGTGCTATGGTCAAATATGGAACGGTTCCAATAAAATGATTTTGATTGCAATAAAAAAAGACTAGACTCTATTTCGGATAGAAGCTTGTATGAAGGGATTATATCAACATTTTCAATAGACAATTATAACCTAAGTTATAAATTATCTCCGAAATGGCGACCAGTGCTTTGAACACAGGGTTTATATGGACAGCCAGCCGGTCGGACATCGTTAGATCGATTCAAAAAGGGATTCTATGTCTATCGGTATACTTAACGGTGGGTCTAGAGACCAATACGCTATCCACTATTATAGTGTGGTGGGTAAACAATAATTTTACTAATTTGTATTTTTCTACGCTTGTTTTTTATAGAAAACAAAATACTTGCACAAAGGAATTGTGGGCAAGAGTGGGCAAGAGCATGTTTATAGAAACTCACTGCGTTACGTTATACGTTTTTACGTAGTTTTTCTAGCATTAAACTGGGGTCTACTCTCTATTGCGATGCGAAAGCAATTTCGATGTGAAAGCTAAATGTCAACTTCGTACTCTCTATCAATTTCGCAAATTTTTTTGAAAATGAAGCAATGCTGGCAATAAAAATGAAAATTTAAATAAAATAAATAGTGATGATTTGAATTAATAGACGCGAAAGACGCATTAAAGAGTAACAATCGTAAGACTTGCTACCATTTTCTTTCGCATCGCAATAGAGAACTTTTTATTTTTAAATTTTAGGTGATTTTTTTATACGTAACTTTTTACCATTGAAACAGTGTAATGCCAACCAAACATCCACTAAGTAGAAGCCAGTTATGTACGTATTACATAAAAAAAATCACAATTAGAACTTTTCCACTCTTTCTGTTGAAAATTGAATAAAAAGAAAAGCAAAAACATGGAAGAAAAAAATTTTTCTGTTACTAGAAATTATTTTCCTGAATAGGTTCCGACGGGTAACAAAGTTGGCACTTAAGATTTTTTTTTCTGTTTTTACACAACATAATTAAAGAAATGAAGAAAATGGTGAAAAAAGAAGAATGAAAAAATAAATTTACTCTTAAAAAATATAAAGGAAACAAGGATATGAATAAAAATAACGTCTGTATAAATAGTGATTATGTGAAATTATGTAGAGAAAAATGGTAAAAAAAAAAGAAAATTTTATTATTTTATTAAAAGCCTGTATTAAATAAAGTGAAATTTTTCTAGTTAAAAACACATAAAGAAATTTAGTTGTTTGTTGATTAGTTGATTATACATCTTTCGGAAGAGGAAAGGGGAAAAAGTCAAACTTGTAAGTGTTAACGAAAAATTGTGGTCAATCTATTTACTGTTGTATACAAAGACATATAAAATCACTCCCCTATATTAATTTAAATATATATTCTGTTTGTTGTAGTTACTACAATTTCATCACATTCAATATTGTGTCTAACAAATAAACATATATCATTGGAAAGCTACCTTAATATCAACAATACATGTAATCTTTTCTTTTTATGGCATCGTTACCTTCAGGGGATTTTTATTTAAAAGTTTTCTACTTCATAGACAAACACCAAAAGAACAGATACATTTACGTTACAATTATTTTGAGAATGATTGAACAAAACTATTTTTAAGAGGCCTTTTTACGCAATTGCATTTCAGAAAGGAAAAGAGTTTATATGTCTACCAGTTTCAATTTATTTTCTACTAGCTGGTCGCCCCGGCTTCGCTCGGTAGCTGATTACTAATGATCGATGGTAAATCGAAAAAAGTGGGTGTAAAAGTGGGCGGGGCAATATTTTCTTTACGTAAAAACCTTAGCGATTATTTTGAGGAAAAATCGTCCAAATCGGTCAAATAAATAGAAAAAGTGGGCGTAAAAGTAGGCGTGGTAAATTTTTCTTTCAATGAACCCTTAAAATAGATTAAAACGAACATTTGAAAAAAAATTAGTCAAATCGATGAAGCAGTTTTCGGATTTTAAGTAAATCGAAAAAAGTGGGCGTAAAAGTGGGCGGGGCAAAATTTTCTTTCCGTAAAAACCTAAGTTGGACCATGGCGATCATTTTAAAGAAATCGTCCAAATCGGTCAAGCCGTTCTCAAGTTATTATTATCCGAATGTGTTTACCGCAAATAAAATTAAAAGTTTTTTTATACGCCCAAATAAGATCCAGTTTACTAAAATTTTTTTTTATTTAAATGGATTGAATGAAAGTAACAGGATTGCAATCCGAGAGCTACAGGAAAGAAATGAATCCAAAACAGAAACACAAAAAGAAGCCTTGCAACACATTTTGTTGAAGTGTTTGTCATTTTACTTAAAATGCAAAAATAGAAATGTAATAGAAAAAAAATAGAATGTACATAAATGTCTTTAGTCTTATTTTTTGTTTTTATATTTTGTTGTAAGAAAAAAAATTAAAAAATTCTGTGTTTTATCAGAGTATACAAAAATGTTTATATGCATTTATATTGTAAAAATATTGAAATAGGGGAGCGGGGGATAGAAGGCAGGCTGAATGAATGGTTGCTTGGTTGCTGGGCTATTCAGACAAATTGCACTTTAACATCAGCAGTCTACATGCAAAGAAATGGTGTGAGTCCTGAAATGCACTTTAATGGAATTAAAACAAAACAAAAATACAATTTAATTAAAAAAGAAGAGCAAAAAGCAAAAATATGTACAAAATATGTTATGAATAAATTAAAGTTGTTTTAAAAAAATTTAAGTCAAAAAATATTACAGTCAATTTAAATCGCACAGACAGCAGCAAAGCAAGCATTATTTGAAAACACATAATTAACCTTTTAACAAAAAAAAAAAAAAAAAAAAATTAAATAAATAAATAAAAATTGTAAAAGTCTCCAATGTCACTGTGAGTTTAAAAAAAATATAGAATCAGATAAGATTGTCAGACGACAAACAATGCGATCTATGCAGGCAGGGTTAACTAAAGAATTACCCTGTTCACACTCTGGTAGGAAAAAAATACATATTTAAATAGCAGTAGAAATGTTAATAGGCAGGTATGTATAGTAAGTGTATAGAGTTAAGCAGGACTCAATTCAAATTCATTTATTATTTACTTTTCAGAAAAAAGAAACAAAAAAGAGTTAAAGCGAACACATCATAAAAAATAAAGCAAATATTTAAACGAAATTTTTTTTTCAAAAGTAAAATGACTACTTAACTATTTCTATGCCAATATTTTCCATTTTATAGATCATTGTCCTTTGAGAGTATATGCGACTTTGTGTATGAATGTCTGTAGACTTTCATTTTAAAACCTTTCCTCTGATACGGCTTTCAAGCACTCTCACACATGCTGTCATCGCCTTCTGTCACAATGCAGACATCAACTTTTATCCTTTCTTTTATTGTGTGACATATTTTAATCAATGTCTGTTAAAGATAAAAATCTAGTTGAAATCTTGTTTCATTCGTATTTAGGATAGAGGACAATCAAAATTGTTGTATTAAAATTGATGTTTTCAGTTGACTGCCTATCCCTCGATATCGAATGAAAATTTCGTTCGCTTTACTTACATCAGAGTCATTTATTTCTTATTTTGAAATTTGTATTTATTTTATATGTATGTAAGTTAAGCAAACGAAATTTTCATTCAAGATCGTGGGACAGACAGTAACAACATTTTATTTATTGATTAACGCTTTATATAGTTCTTTAAGTTTTAATATTTTCATTTTAAAGCCTGAATATCTAAAAACTTAAATTGAAAATTTTAATGTTTTAAAATTTGTAAATTATAGTTCCTTGCTTGAAGTTTTTAAGTGGGCTAAAATTAATGTTCTTTTCTAATAAATAAAATCTATGCAATCTTTATCCTAATACTTTTTCCTTCAATCAAAAGAATGCGTAATGCAAATCATAACATGTTAAAATATTTTTCTTTTCAATTAACAAAATTCAAAATAAATTAAGATTGTTATTTTTAATTATTTGCATAACTGAAGAAGTTTGTTTATATCTGATTTGCTTTTACTCTGTATAGCCTTGCAAAAGTTGAGTTTCACACCCTCCACCACCAACACTAGTAGTGAATGATGGTATACTGAATTTGTCCTTTCTTGTGAAACTTTTTTAATGTTAATCCAAGACCCCTTAAGTATATATCTATATACTCGGTTCTTGAGTAATTTTAAGTCGAATTAGCCATGTCCGTTTGTTGAAGTCAAGCTCGCGTTCGACCGACTAAAAGCAAATAACATAATTAGTGTCAAATTGTTTCCAGTTATCCTTAGAAGTTGTAATTGAAATCCAGCACAAGAAGTTCAGAAGGAAGTGAGTTGTAGACCCAAATTTAGACCAACTCCCCTAGAAAATTTTTATTTCTGTAATAAAAACTAATATAAATTGGTGGCGAAGTGCAATGCTTTTATAAAATTTTGCACAAATTCATTTTATATGACGCGAAATTTCGTAAAGATCGGTCTATAATTTACCATAGGTCCCATATAAAGCCCACTCGTAAAAAGCAACAATTTATAACAATGTAAGATCAAATTTTATAAAGAAAAGTTAATAATATGAAGACTTTATAAAATGCCCCCTTCTGAAATTCTCTATCTATCGGTCGAGGGTATCAAAGATTCAACACAACCGAGAATAATACTCTTGCTTTTTTTAATTTGCAGTTAACTGCAATTAAATTAACTGTCAATTTAAGTAGAAAACATTTCTGCGTATACAAATTTAGTTTTATCGTTTTAATTTAAATATTCTCAAGTATTTGTGAATACTTTTAATTAAAGTCCTTAAACGATGAATAAACATTAACACACAAATGAAAAATGTTTACAAAGCTTTTTTATCTATAAAGAAATAATAAGTAAGAAAGTAAAGTCAGTGAAGCCCGACCATATGATACCCCACATCAAAAAATTGACAGACATATTTTCGAGAATTTAGTGTAAACTAAATGAAACCGAAATATTTTATAATATGGGATGTTTTTCGTCTAAAGGTGATTTTAAGGATCGCGTTTATATGGGACCTACCCTCGATTCTAGCACAAACATAGTAGAAATGACATGGTTATTATTATAGAAGTTATCGTCGCCAAATTCCTGTCAATATCGACATTTATAAGCAATTTAAGGGTTTAGAAGCTATTTCCGGGAAAAGCATATGTATGGGAGCTATGGTCAAATATGGATCGGTTCCAACAAAATGTGGGTCCTAATAGCGGTCCTTTTGTGATACCAAACTTAATATGCACTCATTATTGACTTGTCGTGGTAGGGGGTATACAAATTAAATGTGTTAGTAAAATTGTTTATGTGTAACGAATGCGTGTGTGCTTTATTTGCAAACGAAATTGATTTGTATGTGGATTTTATATAATAAAATTCAGAGAATTAAAAGAAATTAAGTATGTTTGTAAGAATGTTAATGTTATTATATTATAAATGTGAAAATTAGTATGTTTGTTAGTTTGTGAATCAATCACGCGAAAACTGCTTCCCAATAAAAAATTGAGCTTCAAACGAAGCTGGTTTATAAGGGAGAAAAGTAAGAGTTTTGCTTACGGAAGGCATGAATTTTATATGGTGGTCTCCACCAGTGTGACCATATTAGCTTTTTTCGAGCTGAATTTAGCTTTATTTTTTCCTTATTAGCTTAAGATATTTCATTTAGCTTTAAGCTTTTTTTCAACGATGCATTTAGCTTTTCCTAGCCTTTTTTTAATTTCAATTTCGTGTTTATTTATATTTTAAAATAAATAAAACAGTTTATTCGAATAAACTTATGTGTGATTTAGTTAAAAGGGCAATAGTCTGGCAGCGCAGAAGAAATCGCTGTTGCAGATTTGATTTACATACATAACAGTGACAGTAAATTTATGTGATTTATAAGAACAAAAAACATACATATTTCTATTCCATATTTCAGTGATAATAACAAGACCACAAATCAAAGCTTAGAGTAAGTTTTATGCCTATGCCTATTGCATGAGAATTTAAAAAAGTACTGTATGCTTACAGTACTTTTCGTTTATAGTCACTACAGTTTTTAGCCACTTTAGCGATATATTACAATTTATCTGTTTTTTCTGCCGTATAAGAAAATTTAATATAAAAGATTTACGTGATAGTCCATTTAGCGATGAAAGCATATTTGCCACATACTTATTTCATCTATAAGCAGGCATCAATAGCAAAAGTAAATCGAATTATGGGCGTTATAGTTACATTAGCAAAATGTTCTACGTTCTTTTTAATTTTCAAAGACTCAAACCATTAAAAGAACTAAGAATTAAATCGTTTATTTTTTTCATCATGAAAGCAATTAGTTTTGGCTTAGGTATCAGGGAAAAATATCTTGTTTGGCCTTCTTATGAGTGTTGTTGTCGTGGTCGAAATATAGTCGTTTTTAAAAGTTGGTATTATGATTGACGCAAACGACATATGTACGGCGAACTTTATACTTATGTGTTTTACATTGTCGTTGTCGTGATTTCGAATTTCAAGCAGCTACGACTTCTTTCACGACAACGACTTCCGTCAACTATTTTTTGAACATTTCTTCAAAATTTCTGCTAGTAAAAATTTTACTAGTCAAGTTCATACCTATTAAATATTTGGCGTCCCTTGTTTTAATAAAATACGTTTAGCTAAATCAAACATCATTATTCAGTTTCTTAATTACATTATACAATTATCTTCTAACAAATAAAGGTAAGCAAATCCAAAGAAATTGTTAAAAATAAAGCTAAAGTTTGGTCAATTTACTGGGCAAGCTTTTTTTGGATTTTTTTTTCGTTAATTTATATAATTATTCTCAGCTATAATTACATAAGCAATACTTAATCTATGAAAAATATCGAAATAATTAAAAGTTACTACAAGAATCTATAAAAAAATGTAGCTTTATTTTTTAGCTTTAAATTTCCTTCTTTAGCTTTTTTTTAACTTTTTTTCAAACATGGTTTAGCTTTATATTTTTAAAAAATCTGGTCACACTGGTCCCCACTTTGAAGCAATAAATTTTTGACACAAAAAGCGCTTTATTCAACGCATATAAAAACTGTTGATAATAGCGTTCAGCTTTACATACTATATGTTTTATTTACAGTTATTTTTTAGTATTCTCCCTTACAAACCTGCTTCATAGTAAGGGAATGCCGAACCACTTAAAATGTTATTATTTCTTTTATAAAACTTGTAAAGAGTTCCTTACTTACTTTTCTGCATCACTGTTCGTCTTATTATGAAGCGCATAATTGTGCGCTTATTTTTACAAATGAACCATTAGTGCTCCTCAAAATTATAAAATTTTTTATTGGGTTCAGCTTCGCCACCCGGTCCACCCGGGTGACCATTTCAGTTTTATTTCGTAACAAATTCCTTAAATTTGCTTCAGCTTAAAGGAAACTTTGAACTTGAACAAATTGTTTTCTTTAAAAAAACTGAAAAACAATTCATGACAAAAACTTCTTTAAACAAATTTGTATGACGAAAACCTGTTATCATCGCTTATAAACTTGCAGTAACACCCGGGTGGGTATTGGTAAACGATGTACAATAAAATCTTTGATAAGGGGAAGGTTAATGGATTTGGAAGAAATTCGGTAGACGGATAGCATATGGCTCAGATTCAAATATAAGGTACTTTTAAAAGGGAAATTGGGGGAAAAAATTTATACTTTTTCTCTTTTTGCTAAACTAATTTAGACTGCATATCGATCCCTAACCGCGAAAATAAAGTAACCGACAACATTTTTAATTTTCGTTTTTTGTAATACATGACTTTATTGGCAACACTTGCATCATCTCCTTTAAAGTCATGGTCATATAAGGTACCGTTACGATTTTATAGCAAAACAATTTTTATCGTAAGCCACAAATTTCGTACAAAATTTATATGAAATAAAATAAAAAACTCTCTCCCGTAAAATTAGATTTTTGGCGCTTACGTTATTTTCGTGGTTAGGGTTCGATATGGTCAGGATTAAAATCAATGGTACATTCAAGGGATAAAATGGGAACTATTTTAAGGGGTAAAAATGGGATGTAATTGTTAATTTTTTCGATAAATTTGATAACATACATTGTACTTCCTGGAGGCCCAAAATGAGGAAAAGCTGGTACTCGAAAAATTTTGTATAGAAAAAGCTTATAGCCCACATTAAAATTTAGGATAATTTTTGTGATGTACAAACAGAAAAAGTGAAACTTTTGGTACTTTTTCTCTTTTGAATAAATTTGGTATATTTTCCAGTTGCCGGAATATACAAATTTAGAGACCCCTTGCTTTTGATATGGACAGTGGAATGTCGGTTGCTCAAGAGTATCGACTGCTCAAAATTTATGTGTTGGCGAAAAATAATAATTCCTAAAACGTTGTTTATAAAAATATTTAAACATAAAATTATGATTACATTCTTTTTGAATATGGTTCTTATAAGCGTATTTTACAAATACCTGCATTAGATACATAAATATGTGATTATGTACTAAATATAATGATAAATACTTCAGAAACATTCTGTTACTGGCATTTATTTCAAATGAGTGCCTTAAAGGTTGCAAAAACTCCTTTTGTTTTTAATATCAAAGAAAACTAACAGTATTTAAAGTTTCTTTTGGTTTTTGATATTTATTAATTAGGCTTGAGTTCATCAAATTTAATTTTCATTAAATTATTTTCACTTGGAAATGGCTATGGCACAAGCTCTAATGTTTACATTTGTACTTTAATTTGTACAAATAAAATGTCGACGAAAGTGGACAAAAAGAAACATAATAAACAAATGTATTCAGGTTTTCAAGACAGAGGAAAAAGGAGGCAACATGTAATTTGAAATTAAGGTGATAATAACAGCAAATTTCGAACCACCAGTACTACTGGTTAAAGATTGATGTTTGACTGTTGGCTAACGGGCACCGCAGTGGTGCAGTGGGTAGAACACAAAGATCTTCTGACGATAGAAAGTGGTGTTTCTTGAAACATGTAAAGATCAATCCGGGTTCAAATCCCAGCTCAGCCAAGAAAAATTATCAATAAATTTTAATAAAAATTCTAAGTTGTAAAATTCCTTCCCTCAGTGAAAATAATTTTATGAAAATTAAATTTGATGAACTCAAGCCTAATTAATAAATATCAAAAATTAAAATTTAACAGTTCAACTAGAAATCGAAAATTGTTTCTTTTGATATTTCAACTAACTTATTGACAATTGAATAGGGGGATGAATTTTTCACACGAAATTGAGGGCAAAATTCATAACTGAAAAAAAATAAGTAACCAATATTATTAAAATTAATATGGGAAGAAAACAAAATTATTCTTAAATTACTTTTAAAATTATTCGGCTAATGAAACTTGTAGTTTCAAGTTTACAATGAGTAAGAGGCAGTATTTGACTTAAAGATTAGCGATTTAATTAAACTTAATCTCTGAATGACGTTTTTGAGCAGTCGATTTTTTTATTTTGTTTGCTGGTTTAAACGACCAAATTTGGCGACTTAAACTTGTGACACAACTGTCAAAAGCGAACAGCTGAGAAAAGGAAATTCGTTGCTTGTGAATAACTATTGTAAAAAATTATAGAAAATGCTTTGCTTGTGAAAAGCTATAGACTTTTCTAGTGATACGATATATTTAAAAATGTTTGAACATTTAGAACACGTCCAAATCATTTTAATTTATTTAATAACAAAGAATTTTTTGAAAAATCTCAATTGACCAAACTTTCAATGGTGTCCTTGGTTTCATCAACAAGTTCTATTAAATATTCCACCTCGTTAGATAAAGTTGCTTGATCGTTTTTATTTTAGTTATTAAGATATGTATTTAAATGTTATATGTAAAAATTATATTTGATTCTTCTTTTCTACGTTACAAGCTATATTTTATTAATAGGGCAATGCTAAAAGCTTTAATTTTGTATTCAAAAACGTGTATGGGAATAAAAGTTATATTAATTTTATTTTAATATTAACTAATCTTACTCTTAATCCTGGTTTACTCTTTAAGTCAAGCCTTTACTTTAAAGCAGTAATTTTGCTCTACAAATGCTTTAAACTAACGTTTTCTTCGATACGCATAAATAACAAATAACTTTTTTTTTGATGGTGCCCAATTTTGGCCAAACAGTGGATGGAGACTTTTTTTTACCCCTAATAAAACATTTTTACACACTTTTACAAAAAAAAAAAAAAAAACAAGTTTTTAATTTAAACTCTCTTTAATATTTATTTTGAAAAACTTTTAAAGACTTCCGGATCATTTACAATTTATGCCATAAAAAACTCAGTTTGAGCATTGTTGATCCAATCGATATAGGCGGAGACACGAGTGTAAATGGATGGCAGTTGAGCCAAACCACAGGGAATGTAACCCCACGAAACAATGCCAATTAACTCCGAAGGAGAATTTTCATATTCTTTAACCAAGGGGCCACCGGAGTCACCATTACAGGCAGAGATGCTTTGTTGCAAAGAGTCCGAGCACAAGTTGGTTTCATGGATGGGAGCATCGGCAGGCAAAGTATCCCTGCACTTGTTGATTTCAACAATTTGGGTAGTTACAGTTTGCAAAGTGCTTGCGGCTGTCAAGACATAAGATTTGGGTTGACCCCAACCATACAAATGAGTTTCGCCTTCATGGATTTCTTCGGGAGCAGGCAACACAGCTTGTTGTACCCATTCGTTGAATTCAAAGGGTTGTGAAACATGCAAAATAGCAATATCATAAGGACCAACACCACCACTGTAGTTTTCATGTACCTTTCCATAATCGACCACACGAGATTGAGTCCTAGCATCATAATTGGTGAACTTGTGCAGACCTGCAACAACTCCCATACCCACAGGATTGCTAATGCAATGGGCAGCGGTCAATACCCAGTTCTTGTTGATGAGGGTACCTCCGCAAATGTGGGAGTGTTTCGAGGTTCTGCTCAAGGATACAATGTAAGGAGCTGAATGCGGCACGGCATCTTCTCCCTTAATTATGTAACCAGTAGCGAAACTAGGTAACAATTTTTGAACGATGTTGGAAAAGGATGCGGCATTGGCGCATGCCACAAAAAGAATAGTTACTACAAGAACTTTCATGTTAACTTTTCAATTGAAAACTGATTTCTGCCTTGGAGCTGATCGAGTTTAAATAGTTTGAAAATATTTCTATTACGCTTATTTGTTTAGATATTATTTATTACTAGATTAAGATTAGCACTATTTTTTATTAGCTAAAATAAATAGTGTAGAGTTATTTCCCTTGATAAAAATTAGCCTTGACAAGCTAAATTTTTCCAACAATATTCACAGATAATTTACAATTTAAATTTTTACAACATATGCCAATTGCATTTTGATAATGAAAAGTGTTATTTATTGTTATAGAAAACCAATTATTACAAATTTAATTATCAATAAGTCTAGACAATTATTTATTCGAAAGAATTTTATAAGAAAGTTGTAAAAGTAATGTCAAATATGCTGCATAGACTATGACATACGTTGCGCGAAACTTTCCCTTGCTAGATAAGTAATTATTAACTAAGGAACATTAAACAAAAATTCTCAATTTTAAGAGGGTTTAAAGAAATGTCTTTTTAATTTTGTTAAAAGTAAAATTCCTTAATCTCATTAAAGAAAATTCAATGTTTATGGGAACTCATATTTTACAACAGTTATATCGACTTACTTTTGATAACAAACCCTTTTTGACGTCCCATTTTCTTGTTTCGTTAATTTAATTGAAAACATTACTTTTTATGTCCAATGGACGAGTAACAGGATAAAAAACAATCATTTAACAATTAATGATCCGTAAACATATTTAACACATGTACTCCACTTACTCACATCATGGTTCTCACTGTCGGTGTGGTTAGAAGAACATAAATATAAAAAAGGAGAACAAAATAAATTGCCAAAGGTGCAAATGACACCTTCAATAAAAAAACAGCATGTGTTTAGTTGTTACAAAATGTACTCACACAATTCGAAATCTGCTCAAAGTGTTGTTTTCTGTTTGTCTGTCTGCTGGTGGGTTTTTATAATGCGTGTATGTGCCTTCTTCCCATCATCAATTTATAGTCTAATCGATATTTTGCTTGTATTATTTTCTACCAGTGTTAACAAAAAAATATACGTTTAAATTTTTTGCACTTCAGAAAATGTTTCAACGTTCCATTAATAATCATGATGACCCATCCAGCGGACAATTTTATAAAAAAAAGGAATAAGAATGCTATACTCGGCCCTGACGAATCCTTTTCACTCATTACATTTTTTATAATAGTTGTGGTATACTCTAGATCGATTTGCTGGTTGTTATTATGCTGATAGCTTAACGTGTAAATTGGCTGAAATATTTTCTATTTACTATAATAAAATTGAATCAGTCGAATCGTTATTTCATTTAGCTCTTATAAAAATAACCTATTTTAAAGAATATGGAGATATTATTTTCGAAATTTGTTGCAAAAAATTAGTCATTGTTTTTTAAGTATTATGGTCCTCTAGACAAAGCGCCATCAATAGGACCTATAAAATGTTGGAAACATACATATCGTCACCTTAAATGCAAACAGACGTAACTAGACAAAAATTCGATATTTAGTTTTTGATTGATTTTTTTTCTCGTTTTATTAAACTAAATGTTCACGAAAATTGTTAGATCCCTGCAATCAAAAATGGACTCTTTATTAAAGAATTCAAACGCTAAGAACACCTCGTTGTTATTGATTTTGTAATGTTTTTTGCTTCTCCTTTAAATTAAAACGTAGTTACATCCGTTTGCATTTAAGGTGACTATATGTATAATATTTCGAAAACTTAGGGGTTGAAATCATTGTCTGAAGTTCAACTTTAACATGTGATTATATAAGATAAGGTTGGGTTCCTTGGGCAGCTATCGAGAGTCAACTCACTTTGGTCTTCAGAGGTCCCTTTGTGATACCCAGCGCCAATACCCATCCAACAGAACAGCTACTCAATAGGCGTTACTGTAAAATTCAACCAATTCGTCTTCCTTAAGAGAAAGCACCCTTAGTTCTATCCTAAATGGATCCTCCAAACAGGATAACATGGGTTTTCCCAGGTATTTTTACCTAATGTCCCGAATTCCACGAAATTGACATAGGAAATGAAGCACAGTTTCCTCTTCCTCGTCGTCTTGACTGAATTTTAGGTACAAAAAATTTGTATCAGGTAAACATCAACAACATTTTCCATAAAAAAAAATAAAAAATTGTACTGATCGAATGAGCCGTGTAACTCGTAGCCGCAGCGGACATTTGCCGAAAATTCTAATTTCCATGCATACAAACATACATAAACACAGAAAATAGATAAAATATCAGCGCTCAAGGTCCATTGAAAAGGTCTGCGCAAGAAGCCTGATGATCATTGTTAATATTCTTTTTAGCTTTCAAAAGTTGTTTACATTTTGCTTACATGCGCATGTATATGTTTGTTTACGTTATGGTCACCTCCAACAAAACTATTTTTAAAGAAAATTTTAAAAATATTATGTTTCATTTAACTATATAATTGTCACCGACAACCATATTAAGGTTGAATTAGTCCTCCATTAAGAAGCCACAACCATATTATGGTTGCCTCTGAACATCTTATGGTTAAAAATAACTAAAATATGTTTAACACTTATAAAAGCATGATTGGTTTTCAACCATAGCACAAATTTTTGTCATATTTAACCATAACATGTTAAGAGGCAACCATAATACGGTTATGGCTTATTGATGGAGGACTAATTCAACCATTATATGGTTGTATGTTACAATAATATGGTTATATTAAACATAACATGTTTACAATTTTCTTTAAAAATAGTTTTGTTGGAGGTGACCATATTTTATCATGTTTTTTCTCTGCGTGCACATACACGTTTTTTCCTTTTGCTTTGTATATGTGGTAGTAACTTTTTGACAGCTAAAAAAAAATTTTACACAAACAAAATACATTTCTTTTTTCGTTTTTGTACAAGTAAGCAGACCTGATAGATGGGCCTTGATCAGCGCTGATTCTCGCATCCACTACGCACACTCAAACTTGTTTCTCGCATGACTAGTTCTCACAATAAGCGGCAGTCGGCTCGGCCACAAGCGGCTACTCTGTACGCACCCTTATGCAGCTAAAACAAATACCTTATACATAATAAATGGCATCACAGATCATTATTATAGAAAATACATTGGGAATATCAAACTGAGATCCCAATAACAAATTTTCTTTTCTCCCGAAGCACTAATGGGACATTTTAAAAAGTAAGCACACATTTATGCGCTACGCAATTAGACATACAGAATGAAGCAAGGTAAGTAAACGAATTCTTAGCAAATTTGGTAAAAAAAAATTAACACTTAAAAGGCCCGAGAAAATTGAGATGATCGTTCTACTCAGTGTTGCCAGAAGTAGGGGAAAATTCCTACATGTAGGTATTTTTGATACTTAAATAGAAGCGTAGGGAAAATCGGACAGATTTTTCATAATCTCCAAAATTTAGGGACTTTTCGTCATATCGTATTATTTAAAAATAAATGCGGAAAACAACTTTTTTTAATGATATTTAATTGTTCAAAATGGTTGAAAAAAATGTATTCCCCTAAATAGCTTCAAAATATATTTCCATGATGTAAAGTTCGGTAAAATGAGAGTAAACAAAAATTTCTCTCACTAATAGACAAAAATGTACAAAAGTACGGGAACAATAAAAACTAAATTTCTGATCAAAAAGAAAACGTTAATATGAAATATGTTTAAATAAATACATAAATGACACATTAACGTTCATAAAATTTAAATTCAAGCATTTACTAACATATTTCAACATTTTCTATTGCTTATTTTATAGCTATTTCTTATATTAATTATTTTGGTTAACATGCTTGCAGTTGTTTGTTTATTTTTGACACAGCTGAGAGTTTAACATCATATATATTATTTATAAAGCTCTTTTTTTTGTCGGTTGCAAATATCTCCCATGCCACCGCATCCAATTTAATTAAATCTCATTTTAAAGCTTATTTCTAACACTAATGACGAAAAATAATTTGAAATATATTTTTGTTTGTATTAAGGATTCGTACGGGCAAAAAGTTAACGATGATCATGTCATTACCTCTAACATTGTATTCAAAGAAGTATTATAAAAGCATTTAAACATATGTATGTATGTAAATATGTATGATATATATTATGATTTCTAATATTTTTGTACTTTTAATAAATTGTATTGAAGTTACTAAAATTTCTATTAATTATTTTCATTTTATGTTACAAAAATGACAACTAACGGTGCGAAATATTCGCACGGGTCATCTAGTTTTATAAATTTGCCCTAAAGAGTTCGGGCTACTTCGTGCAAGAAGAAGAAGAATATTTTTCTCTTAAAAGCTCCACCTTACCAAACTTTGAGTACGGGAACAGTTTTCGGTAAGATTGGGATCCCGCGGGCTCCCAAAGTTGAGTACGGGATCACACCTTATGTTGGAAGACTTAATTTAATTTATTAAAAAATACATACACATGTATTATTTTTTTTTAGCTTTGTACTTAATTTATGTCAAAGCTTTATTTTTTATAACTTATGCTTTTTTTTCTATTTTAATGATAATAATGCGTAGGGATTTTTGTATGGGAAATTTTTTCAACGTGTAGGGAAAAATCGGAGTTTTATTAGCATGTGTAGGTATTTTTTCGAAAAATCCACTGGCAACACTTTTATGCAGTGCATAAAGCACTGGGATCTCGGCATATGAAATGCATGCCTTCCGCAAGCGAGATGATAAGCGAAACTTTTTCATTTCTATCTAACAAACCTTCTGGGTTTAAAGCTTAATTTTTAATTTGGAGTGAAAACGACCGCTTTCAAAAAATAATAATTTCTGTTTAATCAGGTGACATACAGCTGTAGTGGGTTAATGACAGTGAATTAATAAATGACTGATGGATAATTGGATGGTACAATTTTGTGTCTACCAATGCTGTAACTAAGGTGTTGATGTTTCTGCTTTTCCTGCCTAAACGAGTTTTTAATTTGTCACTTCGGACTTGGTCATAAAGAGGATATTAACTCAAAATTTAAAAATTTTCAATAAAAACAAAACAATTTTTAAATTCAATATTAAAGGCATATGAAAAAGAATTTTTAAGCCGACCGTTTCCCTAATAAAAAGAAGACAGAATAGCACGATATTTTTACAGCGGATAGATATGAATATTACGTGTTGAGTTTTTCCAAAAAGTGAATAAATAAAAAGTTTGAGTTAACACCCTCTTTATGATCAAGTGCGACTTAGTTTTTTTAGAATTAATTTTATTGTTGTCGACTATTGTCAAATTCCTTTTTATTTTCACCTAAACAGATGAACTTTAGAGGGTTGTCTTTGCTATTAGAATAAAGTGTTTTGGAAGAGATAAAGAAGAAGTGTATTTGACAGGTTGTTTGCTCTCATTGTAATAAATTCATATAATAACCCAGCAAACATATTGCTTAGCAAGTTCCGTATAAAGTAGCAAGAAACTTCGTTTAACACTACTTACTTTTCAAGTGCAAATAACTTATTATTTTCGATTATACATGGAACATTTCTTGTAAGTTTAAATAATGTGCTAAAACAGAAAATAAAACTGCCCACAGAATCGAATCAAAAGAAGAACCAACATCGAAACTTATTAGCCGTGAATCTTTCTTAATACTTTATGTTTATATAAGCTTTTTTTAAGCTTATTAATTGAATCTGACAAATAAATCAATTGCTCATTTTTTTTTATTCAATTACAATATTAATTATTTTTTAATTATGTTGAATCAGCTAAGGCGATTGAATAAATATAGATTTTGTGTTAGTTAAAATTTTTTAATTGATTCAATTAACAAACTTAGATGTGTCACAGAAACCAAATTCTTACGAAAGTCAAAATTAAAACGTTTTTAATTTCTCTAGAAAATGTAAAACGCAAACAATTTCATTTGTTTATATAAAAAAGCAAAACAAAAACGGTACGAAGGGAAAAATGTGTAAGATTTCACTTTCGTCCAAATTCTGTCACACACTTGATTGTTCGAAATCGCACAGTTTTTTTTTATCATTTCCCTGTCAGACCTTAGGGAATCGATTATTCGTTTCTTTTTGAATAATGTCAAAAAGACCCGCATGCATCTATTGGGCTTTATTGTTCTTTATGTTTGTTTCTCACATTATTTCGCTGTTCGCTTTAACGTTACTTAAATTATTGCGAAATTCTTGCGTCACATTTTAGTTTTGCCAAAGTGGGTCACAGAAGTAAATGGTGTTTTCAATTACAAAACTGCAAATCGTTAATAAATATTGAAGTGGGCATGTTTCAGCTAAAAAATTATGAATTTTAATGTTTCAAACCAATTAAAGTCATTTAATGCAATAAAAATGCGTTTTATCTAAAAATGTTAACGAGATGCATCAATTGTGCGTGTCCTAAAAATCCTTGAAGGATATAAAAAATGGTAAAACCTAAACATCATTTATTCCAAAAATTAGGAAAAAAATTCCAGTAGTTTGGCGTCAGGTCTAAAGGGATATATTTGATTAACTATCTGATTTTGAAAGCAAAATAAAGCTTTTCGAATTAAGATCGAAAACAAATTTTAGTTTTTTATTGTTATTTTAATGAAAATTCCCAAACAAAAATTTATTTTAAAACCAAAGAACAGACAGTCATTAATAGGGAAAAAAACGCAATTTTTAATTTCAAAAATAATAGTAATCAATATAATCATTTAATTAATTGTTTGCTTGATTCTACGAATTTGGATATAAAAATCAATTATTAATTTTATCACGTTATATTTTTTGTTGTATTCCAATAAAAATTCGTTTATGTATGTATAAAATATACAAGTTTATTCTATTTAGCTTGTTTATGTTAAATAATTTAAAAAATCCAGGAATTCCGGGATTTGATTTTTTTAAATCACGAGTCCCAGGATTGGTGAAAACCAGACCTTAATCGCACCACGTATTGCATACGTATTAGTTGCTTAAATGTAAGTAAAAGTTTTGCTGGGAACGGCATTGTACTCTTAAGATAATTGATTTTCGTAAATGTGCGAGAAAACTCTAACAAAATACAACCATTGACGATAACTCATACTTAGTAGGTTGTTTTATTTAGTGGGCTGGACTGATGGTGTCATTTGTAATTCAGGGATGAATAAGTGGGTGGCGTATTGAAAACAAAATTGACATTATGTTCACTCGTGTTAAAGTTCTCTGTCATCATGGTAAATATTTGTTTATTCAAACGTGAGGCATTTGATTTTTACGTATGAATTTATTATATAAATTACCAAAAAGGATATTTTGAATAAAAATTTTAAGTAAAAAAAGATCTTCCGGATAATCTCGATCTAAAATATTTAAATATTCATCTCGCTATTAGATCTTGTTCCGAATTCTTATTATTAAAATATTTGCAAGTTACAATTAGCTATGAAGCTCAAACATCATATCGCTCATTTGCTGCAAGACCGGCATAACTCAAAAAAATCCATTTCGTGATAAACGCATTTAAAGTTTTTGATTTGTTCTAACTACTTAGAAAAAAAGAAGACACATTCTCTTCAAACTGGGAAAATATAAAAGATATAAAGATGAATTTACTACACAATATAAAGAAAAACAAAGCGAACAATTCTGCATCATTAACTCCAAAATTTCATTTTTTGAGTTATGCCGGTCTTGCTGCAAATGAGCGATATGAAATCTTAAGGGTTCTCAATATTGTATTTTTTGATACCGTTGTAATATCGAAGGCATTTTGAGAAAATTGCATTTAAAAAATGCTCATTGAAAAATATGGATTTTCCTAAATACCAACATAATTTTTATAAAAATAATGTTGGTACACTTTTTAAAAGATATTCTTAAGTACTTATGTATACATATATTACATTGTTTAAAAATTACCATAAACATGGAATGGGGAATTTTCAAAACAAAAGCTTCTTAACCCTAGGATTCTCGGTAAGTTTTTACCACTAAGCTCTCCTCTAGGTCTAGGCAGACCACAATTAGAACATTTAAAAAACCCAATTAAATAAAAAGTAAATAAATATATTTTTTATTCAACAGCATACGTTATGCTAGATTATACGAATTTATTATATAATTTTATTATTTTATTTTACATGCAAGTCATCGAATATGCATCTACCACACATTTGATTCTAACTTGATTCATTCAATTCAGAACATATCATTTGTAGAAGTCACGTTTCTCTTTTTTTGATATTTTGTCCTATTTGAAAAATATTGCAAGAAAACAAGAATTTGGTCTGGCCAAGAGGGTAATTTCATAGACTTTACATACAAATAAAATTTCACCCCACTAGTTTGCTCCAATCGAATCCAAATTAGTTTAATTCGATTCAGCACGTATCATTTATAGAACTCACGCCCTTGTTTTTTTGTTATATTCGAAAAATATTGCAAGGAAAACACAAATTTGGTCTGGCCAGACCAAGACGGTAATCCTAGGGTTAAGTTCCATTAGTTTAACCTTTTGGTACTAAATACATGAGCTTTTTTGTTCTTTAATAAATTAATCTTTATAAAATAAATTTTTTCTTTTCACAAATAATTTTTTTTCATCAATATTCCCAAAATGAACAACCGCGAATCTATGATGCTATTTCAATGTTTTGTATGCCCAGAAATAATTATGCATTTTTGTACAAAAGTGTGCAAAAACAATAGACAGCAAGCTGATTTAAAACCTCATTGTTTTTAAAATTTACTGTTTAAAAAAATGTAAGAAAAAATTATGTATGTTGTACAAACTTGATGTTAAAAATCTTTATTTTTAAAAATAAAAAACCTTAATTCGAGAATAAAAATCTTCAAATCTTATTTTGTTTAAAAAATCTTTAAAAACAAGATAATCGGGCATGTTCTGGAAATTGAAATGAAGTGAAATTGAAATCGAACTAGATTTTAAGTTCAACTTTTTACAAAATGGCCGTAGTTTTTCCTGGCTTTAAGAGTAGTTCTTGTAAAGCTAACTGGTACTCACAAAATGAATTTGATAAAATGGAATATTTGTATGAAATTTCAGTACACGGTCGTTTTTAAAAATTGCTCGATTTCAAATCCACTTCATTTCAATTTCTAGAACATGCCCGAAAATCTTAATTCTGGCAACGCTGGTTACAATAGTTCGTATTCATAACAATATTCGTTTTAAAAAATACTCACTATTTCTACAAATAATATTATTCTCACAACATTTTTGAAATTCGAATGAATCTAAGCCAGGGATGGCAAATGGTAAGTACCATTTTATATTTTCTTGAACACGACAATGGCAGCAACATTTTCCCTTGGTGTTCACAATAAAGCAACTTTTTCACAAGCACAGACATTTCCAATAGGGAAAACGTTTGCAAATTTTGCCCAGAAAAATATTACTTATTACAAACAGATTGTTAAAATTTTCATTCAAAACTAAAGAAAAATTGCTATAAACTTCATCTACAAATTCACACAAAGTGTTGCTGAAATAGAAGCAGACTTAATATTTAAAAAAAAAACTTTAGTTATATTTTTATTCAGAAAAGGAAAACATATAAAACAATTTGGGAAAAAATAAGTTAGAAGAAAAACGAAATTGTGCTACCATTGTGATCGAAGCTTAATTTATAAAATAAAGAGTTGTGTATTTTTAAATTGTTTTGCTATAACAAAACATAAAAGCAAAATTATTAAAATATGAGCAAAACTTCAAAAAAAAGATCCTATTATTGGAACCCAAGCTGTGAGAAGCCCGAAGCCTAATTAAGTTTCCCTTCCCTGAAAAGTTTTTCGTTACTCTTAAAAACGTGAGAAATTTTTAGATGTGTCTGGTGAGTGTGAGAAGTCTCCATGAATGTTTTATCACTAAAATAAAGTCAATAGGAGATGAACCATTAAAAGGCGTTGTGTGTTTTTCTGGTTTTGGTTTCGAAAATTCACATTTTATTACGAGAATTTAAATAAAATTGCACAAGAGCTTCTGGTTTTGAATTCCATATTTCTGATAAAGGGAGACGGATCATGCAGCAGCATGATGCTTGTGAATGCCAATGAATCACATTGGTGTTAGCCTGGTGTATAAAGAATGATGATTGTATTCAAATAATAATATTTACAATAAACATTATTTTTTTCCGTAATTGGAATATTGTGGTTAATGTAGTCATATTCTTTTTTTGTTTTTAAAGTAAATTTTAAATTAAATTTTCATAATAATGACTTCATGAGTATTTTATCCTCATATTTTTAAATTTTCAATTTGTAATCCTAGCAAAAAGTGTTGTAAAATTTATTGTTAGAGAAAACATTTTTACAAGACAACAAAAATTACGTGAGAAATTAAAAATTTTTCGGTGGCATTTAAATATTAAATTGATTTCGAGAACATAAATAATGTTCGCTAACGATTTTTATTTGTTTTCGTGTAAAACAGGACGTGCTTATTCAAAATTCGCAAAAAGTATTCTATTGGAAAAGAAGAAAGCATCAGATGCATTTGCCTTCGTTTCTTTTGCATTAGGATTTGCTAACTTATTTATCGTTGTTGGTTTTATGGGATTAACTTTTCTGTTTAACTCCTGATGTAAAGCAGATGATAGTTATCGATTTGCTGCAGTTTACGGCGATTAAAATTTTAAATATGTATAATTTTTGTATTGATTGCCTTTTAAACATTCAAAAGGTGAAAGGTAAAATAGGAATGTCAATCTTAAGGATGTTAAATGCAAATGTGATTCGGAATAAAAAATATTAGGGCGTTTCGAAATTTTTTATGTTCTTTTTTAAATATTTTCCAAATAACTTTTGTTAATATTAAATATAAAGAAAAGTGTTTTAAGAAACTTTTAATTAAAAGATACTAAAACAGCTGAAATTTCTGAAAGCAGAAAGACAAAACTATTAACCAAAAAAAGAATTACGCAGAGTTAACTATGAACCATCTAAACGTTTAAGTTATGAATGTTTCTAACAAATTGACTGTGATAAATCTAATGTTGTCAGATTAATCAAATAATTTAATTACAATAAACTTTGCTGTACTACTTACAATAAACGATCGCTCTTTATAAAAGTCACTTAATATAAGCGAAGTTCAGTGTATGGTCTTGCAAAAATGCAAAATTTCGTAGCTTTTTACGGGATTAAACAAAACAGCTAAATATTTTGCATTTGATCTTTTTGAAGACCATTTGCACCAAACCCTTTAAAACAATTGTATTTCACAAACCGTTTGAATTTAATTGTTTGTTCATACTTTTCTATATAAAAATATCTTAAAGCTTACACAGAAAAAATTATTAGTAGTTTTTTATCAATCAAAAAAATTATTTAAAAAGTATTTAAATTTAATAAATGTGATAATTGAATCAATTATTTTTTTTTTGTTGAATGAAAATTAAAAATATAATTTTGATTTAATTAACATTTTAGTTGTTTTGAAATAAATTTTGAATTAATAAATTAATTAAATAACAAAAAATTATTTCGTTTAAAACAAAATAATTCAAACTTGTGGAATTGTTGTTGGAAATTGTCGAAATCAATCAACACATTGTTTGAAACGGCAAAGTTTTTTTTAACATTTTTTTAATTAAATTTAAAAATATCATTTATTGAGAAAAAAACTATTCAAAATATTAAATTTTTACAATTTTTAGTAATCAATATAATCATTTTGGTAATAGGTGCAAAATCAACAAATGGGTTGCTTGATTATATGAATTTCGAACAAATTTGGTGATTAGAGACAATTTTTAATTTTTTCTGTGTAGTTCACAATCAAAAAAACATTTTCATTTGGTGTTCATTCATAATAGACCAACATTTTCTTTTTCAACCACACACATTTTGGATTAAGAAACCGTTTGCAAATTTTAGCCACAACAATATTTATTATACCCTTCACCACAGGTGGAAAAGTGTATATATAAGTTTGTCATTCCGTTTGTAATTTCTACAATATTGATCTTAGACCCTATAAAGTATATATATTCTGGGTCCTTATGAGAAGAGAAGTTGATATCCGTCCGTCCGTCTGTCCGTCTTACGTTTGATATGTGTTTTCCGTAGACTTCAGACATGATAGCGGCTACGTTGTTTTACATTTATGTCACATATAGTCCACCATTTCTTGCTATTGAAATTCAGCCAGATCGGTCCAACAATGGCTGAGATATGACCAAAAAACCACGACTGCCTCTAATTTTTCCAAAAAATCCCTTGTGGTTGTTGTATTTGTATTACTTTTTTCTGTATATCTGGAGAACGGCAAGAGCCAAAGCTTTAAAATTAGGTACAAACATTTAGGTTATAAATATACACCATCCTACAAAATGTGGGCGGGATTTTAGAAGTAGGCGTGGTACCTCTCATACAAAAAGTATTAAAAATTGTTTAAAAACCTGAATTTTTTGACTGTAATATGACCTATGGTTACGCCTTATATATCAGAAGATCGGAAATTTTAAATAGAAAATATTTTCTGAAAAACTCGGGAAAATCGGTTCAGATACGAAAAAGTTATGACCAAAATATTAATTTTTTTTTGAAAAATACCCATTTTCAGGAACCATAGATCTTCCCGAGTCCACGTTTTATAGCCAAAATAACTGGCAAATTTCTTCTTTAACACGTCGGTATATAAATCTGTCAAATCGGTTAAGAAATAGCAGAGTTATGGCCAAAATACTGAATTCCCAAAAATTACTCTTTTTTTTATAATTAAGATTGTTTTTATACCCTTCACCGAAGGTCCTACACCCTATAAAGTATATATATTCTGGGTCCTTATGCATGTTTACATATACTAGCATAATGCCCAATATGATTTTCGTTATCACCCTTCTTTATTATTTCATAATAAAAAATATTTACCAGTTATCGCTTTTTAAATTTCATTTATAATGAAGTTAGTATTGTAAATATGAATGTATATGTATATGTAAAAATTATTTAGTTGCTCTCTATTCTACTCGCACAATGGTGAAGGGTATATAAGATTCGGCACAGCGGAATATAGCACTCTTACTTGTTTTTTTAAACATTTTGTTAAAATTTTCATTCAAAACTAAATAAAATTATTTTAAACGTCAGAAACAATTTTATACAAATTGTTGCTGAGGTTAAAGTGGACTCAACTTTTTAGTTACATTTTTAAAAAAATTTTAGTTACATTTTTGTTCTAAAAATGAAAGGAAAATATATGAAATACTTTGGGAAGAAAAAAAGATGAAAAACGAAATTGTTGTTTTGATTGTGAACTAAGCTTAATTGTGTAGAAATTTATAATTTTTCTCACATAATTTTTCCAAAAAGTATTATTTACAATTTAAATTAATATGTTGTCTTTTAACCTAAATATTAAACGACTATAAACATTTCTTTTAATATTTAAATTGAAGTTAAAAGCAAACAATTTGCTCCAACTTACAGTCATGAGTTGATTTTTCTTTTTTAAATAAAAATAAGTAAGAGTGCTATATTCGGCTGTGCCGAATCTTTGATAACCTCCACCCACAGCTAGAATATCGACCCCTTTGCGCGAAATTTTCGCATATGCCAATTTCTTTGAAATTGAGTTTTTGATGCAATCTTGTTCTACATTCAAAGAAACGTCACCTGACAAAATATTGTAGGCGAACTCCACTTCAAAAATTGAATGTATGTTTTTACTTTGATATTGCAAGCGAAAGCAAAGGGGTCGATATTTCAAACGTAAACTATAAGGGGAAGTGTTTTTTCTAGAGTTGACTTTTAATGGGGCCTATGGTAACTTATGGACCGATCTTTACGAAATTTAACAATATGATTTCTCATATTGAACGAATTTGTGTCAAATCTTATATCAATCCGTGCAATATACCACACTTTCTGTTAGTTTTTGTAACAAAATTATGTGGTTCCACATTTGGTTCCACTTTCATCCTACTGAACCGATTTTGCTGGATTTCAACCCAAACAGCTTAGAATAACTACAAGCTTTTTGACACCAACATTGTACTTTTCTTTTGAGGTTGTCAAAAGTGTGCGTGTTAACAACAGACGGACATATCTAAATCGACTTAGAATTACTCAAGGAGCGAGAATATATCGTCGGTCTCATGTAGAAACGCCCTAACTCGATTTTTTTTCGAAATTGAGTTTTTTAGTGATTCCAATACATTTCCCACAAATACACCTCGTCAGAAAAATTGAATACAATAGCATAAAAATATCAGTTTAACAAGCAATTGAAGAAGCCATTTTACATTATGATACATACAGTTTCTATTATGTTTTTGCCTTCTCCTGTAAAACTGCATTTATGTGAGTTAGGGCCTTTCTACATGAGACCAACGATATGTACTTTCTGACGCATAGTAAAAAAGTTTCACACGGAATGACAAACTGAGTATACCCTCATTCACCACTAGTGACGGTGGAGGGTATAAAAAAAGAAAAACATTAACAATCCACTTCCAAAACAATAAAAAAAACATAAAACTAATAATTTCCGTTTTTGTGCCGAAAATGCAGTTTTAAATGTTTTTGAATTGAATTCATATATTTTTTTGTCTTAACAGATACAAACAGAATATCCAGTCTCCATGGAAAAAATTGTTTAATTTACGGAAAAATTAATAACAAAAAACATCATCAACAACAAATGTGGTTTATATAAATAATAAATTATTTTAAAGTGATACACATACGAGGTCATATGCCAAATGTTGATTTTCAGAATTATATTTTACTTTTCGTTCTGTGACTTCAAAATTCATACTTGAATGCACGAAATGTAGACATACGGTTAGTCAGATAAGCAGACACACCGACACATATGACTACGGAAACAAATTGTTCGCATACATTAACAAATTTTATTTCTTTTTATGGAATATTTTCTTAGTTTTTACTGCAAGCAGGGCAAATGTTTGGTTTTCCTTACCCAGGGGTATTTGATTTTTATACATTTCATTTTGTTGGGTTTTCTTACTCGTATGCAACTCTGAACAAACTTCGAAATTGTAAACATGTTGTTTTCATTGTTTATTGACTTTTGCTTTAAGGAAAAAAAAATTTTTTTTTTGAAGAAGCAGATATTTAAGTGTTGGATATTGTTGAATTTATTTAAAGATTTAGAGGAGTGATTGATGTCTATATAATAATTCAATAATCCAAATTTCTTTCAAAGAAAAACTAAGAGATTTAGTTCTTTCAAATTCATGTGGCATTTAGCAAATACGTACTTTAAAACATTTGTACCAATAATATCAAATATCAGGAAAGTACATTTCCTTATATCAGGAACCTGTTTGTTTTGTTGGAATTGCAAATATCGTATTGATTTTAATAAACTACTAACTTTTTGGTCCCGAAGCTGCTCGGGATTTTCCAAATAACAATTAAACACTGGAGAATATTGTTAATAATTTGACCCCAGCGCTATCGACCGAATCAAAATTTTATCTGGAAACTTATCTTTGTTTGATAAATATATGTATTTTGTGAATTTCAGCCAAAACATGCTATAAATTAAAAACAATTTAATATTACGACAACAGCGCACCTATCGGAATTAAACTTAAGATAAACCTGGCTCCAGACTAAACTTACTTACTGTCCAAGCTTGTTGTCAATCGGCCTAGCGGTTCTTGAGTTTAAGGAGCACATACACGGCACAAACGTTTTGATATACATATACAGATAATATAATTAAAAGGAATTTATTTTCGTTGTGTTCAACCCTCCGGTTTACGCATGTTTTGATTTTCCATACACATTGAAAAAAGGTTTGGCCAGACTCATGTGTACCACGAAGGGTTAAACAGTAAATGTGGACTCTTGCTTCTCATTCAGTTTATATTTTTGGTTAAATATGTACGTAAAATTTCTAAAGTAAAAACCATATCGGGCATGATGTTGGTGTTTTATCATTCTACTTAAGTAACGGTTAAGTAAATCAATCATAATAACTTTTTCTTTCTAATTCCTTTTTTGGTTTTTTTAAGCACGATTAAAGTCAACTTTATAATAGTTGAATCAAGCGCATTTTGAGATTGATTCAATCTAAGTTTTACTTTAATGAATCTCTTTTTTGGATTATTTCAAGTACGAAATCGGGATTGAATATGGATAATTTAAGTGTTTTGCGATTGAAAATCTGTACTTGAATCAATTTTTCTGTACTTCCGTACTCTCCGTACTATAAATACCGCTTCGGATTGATTTTAGTACGGATGGATTGATTTTTCTTTTGAGTGTTAGTTTTTCGGGTTAACACCAAGTATAATGTTAATGGTAATGTTGCTCAGGTAGCTAAAGTGAGAAGACGGCTAGACTTTAACCAATTCGTCGCAGACAACTAGGTGACAAGGAACGTGGAACAATCACTAAGACTCAGCTGTTATTTTGCGATTTTATGATTAGCCAGCATAGAGGATGTTGGCACCATCAACACTAGGATCGGGCAAGGTGGCCCGATCTTAAGCGTTTTTATTACTGAAACTACAACAAATATCGGTGTTACTGGTGCATTCTTAAATAAGTTCTCATGGAGGTAATGTGGTAATAAATTCATCGGTTTCGCTTTTATTAAATAAATGTTGTTGTTGTTGTTTTAATTTGGTCAACGTTTGTTGACCATATACATATGTCAAACCATTTCAAACTGTCATTTGCTTAAGCAATTTGCGAAACATTGCACATTTTAACGGAAGCAGATGTTTTTTGCTTGTGTGTTTGTTTATTTAAATGCATTTGAAGGGGTTTTCGTTTATTATTGAGAGTTGCTTAAGCTAGCTCATGCACATTGTAGTTAGGCCTTTAATGTTTGCTAAAAATTTCGACACATACATTTTATTTTGTAATTGCAACAGCTTAACACAAAAGAAATTCTCCCTCTTGTTTAAAACGGCAGCCAACCTGCGAAATGTGAAAAAAAGCATATATTTTGGGAAAAACTTGAAAAATATGCAAATGCATATTGTCTATGCAAAAAGCATAAAAACTTGTCCTGGTTATTATAATTTTAATAGTAAAAACAAATTTTGGCCTCTCCTGCTCTTAAGAGTAAAAAGTCATATCAAAAATAAAAACTTTTCTGTATAGTACACCTTTTATTTCAAAATGCACGTGTTCAGAAAATTTCTAATAAATTCCTACTACAAAGATTTTATTTTAATTTTTATTCTACTCCTTTGGCCGTATTTTGCCAGTAACAACTTTATACGAGTCTATCTACTACAGTCAAATAAAATATTAATGTTTCTACAAGTTGCACTCATAAATATTTGAAAAATGTAAGTGACTTGTTCGTTGGCTGAAAGAATGAAAACAAAAATAAAAACACTTATTAGTTTATTGCACTTTTTTTTAGCAATTTTTTTTATTTTTTATCATATTGTTAAGTTGAGTAGCAGTGAGATACAACACACTAAAAACTACCTACATTCATACGAACATAAGTGTCTACGTATTTATTCGTTACACTTCAGCTACTTTAAGCTGAAGTGTATTTGGAGGTATGAGTAAAATAAAATCTGCAAATACGTCAAAGTCAATGTAGATATTTGAGCGACAAGCAACATGGGCGTAAAGCGTCTTAAAGTCTACCGGGTTTTACTTTTTTGCTGCAGGAGCTGAGCTGCACACGCAATGTTTCAACTTGGAGGTCGTTGGAGTTTCTTTTTTGCTATTTTATCTTTTCCAGGTATTCAAATAAAAACTAACATAGAAATAAGAAGAAGATGAAAAATTATTTTTTCGCTATAGGCAATTTTCCACTTGTAACCAGAGAGTGTTTGTAGTTCGAGCACAGATGGAAAAAGTTATATGCATGTTGCAAGTTTTTTTTTTGTTTATTTAAAACTCCATTCAATCGTTTGTTATACAATAAACAGAATGTTTATGAAAGAGATTACGAGTTTTTTTTTGTTTGTTAGTGGATTTTTTTTTAACGTAATTGTAAATAGTAAACATAGATTTTATTACGTTACGTACTTATTGTTGCAGGCAAATAAAAGGATTTGATTTGTTTTAACAAATAATAGAGGTTGTAATGAAAACTAAACAAGTTTTAAAGAACTGATTCAAAAAATTTTATGAACAATAAGACTTGGGATGCATTTTCTTTTATAAAAGGAACAAAATATTACAAAAACACAAATACACATTTTTAAAATAAAATCCCCTTGCAAGTTGCAACACTTTAATGACATTCTCTAAAGCTTATAAATACTTAAATAACTCTTTGAAGCTCTATCAAAAACAAAAACAAAGATTTATAATCGTTTAGGGAACTGGAAATTATAGTAAAAAATTTATCAAATTTACACAACAGCACAATGAAAAAATTTAAAAAATTTTAAGTTTAACAAGATCATCAGCAAGTCAGAATAGAAAGAATGGAATATTTGTTGAGAATAAAAGAAGATTCACACACACACACACACATACATTCATTATAAATTTAGTCAGAGTCAACTGTTTAGCATTGCAAATGAATTAAGTATGTGGTATTGTTTGGAGTTGGATGTATTTTTTGTGATACTCCATTCCACAAGCGCGTTGCACATTGTTTAAATTTACCTTACCCACCTATTTACCACAAAAATGAAGGAGTATTTCTCTTTCGCATTCATGTCCTAAGGGAATATTATTGGGAACATAAAAACAAACTGCTTCTTAACATTTCACATTAACACTTTGATCAACACTCGTACATACTTGAGCGAAACTTGTTGATTGTATCGTTGTCGTCGTCGTTGCCGCCAGCGCTGCTGATTTTTGTAAGATTCGAATCATTTGAAATTTCCTGAAGCCACAAATCTGAAAAATACGAGGAGTACATTAAGAAATATACTTGCAGTATTCAAACAACTGTATTGCTGGAGGGGAAGTATAACGAAAAAAAATTAAGTACTTACATTATTTTTTTTTTTATTGAATACAAATCACAGCATAAATTACGCTAAAGTGATTTTTTTATTTCAACCATTATCAGGTGGCGGAAATCTAACAATGACAATATGAATAAACTCAAAGGTTGATAGTAATTTATGCCACTAATTTCAATAGAGAACGTATTTACGTTTGCATTATGGCGAAAGGAAATCTAAAATTTGCTTAACAAAGAATGCAAAATAAGTTTCTGGTGCCCAAAAAATATAAGTTTATTCTTAAAGAGTTCCCAAATTCACACACAAATTTTGAATCATTTAATCACCATACGAAATTGTATTAGAATCAGTTGAGTAGCTTCCATACAAATACCGCTCACGAAAACACCCTTTAATGCCACAACTTTCTTATACATATTGGTATGGATATAAAATGATGAAATACAAATCATGGCAAAATATAATGGTAGGCCCAGAATCGCCCCATATAAACCCCGTCCCTTAACTCACTTTAAGACGAATAAATCTCATAAAGATGTTGATATCTAGACCATGTTTGGCACAAATAGCTTATACTAATATGATTCTTAACCTTAAAACCCAATTTTGTGTTGGTGGGTCCATTACTGGCCATACTGTGGTGCTTAGTATCATATGCTTGACCGACTATACTTTTTGGCTTGTTTTTGATATGCCAATATTATTTAATTGTTAGATTCTTTGCTTTTAAATAAGGTATGAATATTGTTTTTTATGGCACATATTTAACAGTTTTGTGGAGCATATTTAAACATTTTTACTGCTTATTTCATGTGCATAAAACACCATGTAAACCATAAAATGTTGCTCTCAAGAATAGAGTAATAACATTTTAATGTTATAATTGACCATAATATGGTCGGAGGCAACCACAATATGGTTGTGGCTTTTTTATAGAAGACATATTTGTCATGGAACAGACTAATGCTGAGACGCCAAACGGCATACAATGGAATCTACTCTGAACAAAATATCTCAAGAAAATTTTTAAAAACACCGTTTATTTAACATAAGATTTTAATGCAACAAAATTTGTATTTGATTCAATAAAAATATTTATCAAAATTACACTTTGCAAAATAAAACTCAATATTTATTAACGAAATAATTTAATATTTTTACATATCGTCGCAGGAATTAAAGAACGCTGTAACTGACAAAACATAAAATATTCACCAGAGCCAAAAAACCTGTTTGAAAGAAAGTAGAAAAAAGTTCACATCAGAAAAACTATACAACTTAGGAACATGATTTTAAAAACGTATTTTTTTTTATTTTTTCTCGCTTTATATATTGGCTCTAAACATTTTCTCTCTAGTCTATTATTCCCGGTGATTCTGCGGCTTACATCTATTATTTTTTTTTTGCGTGAGTGAATTTTTTTTCATCATACAAATAAAGGACCGGAACCAATCGAAGCAGTATTTTTTCGGATAAAAATGTTGCAAAAAAACGCATTTTCGATTTTTTTGTTAGTTACAGCGTTCTTTAATTCCTGCGACGATATAAACAAAAAAAGCATTTGAATCAAAGTAAAGTCAGAATTTATACTAATTTTGTCAGTTTTTTAATATTTTTGTCCATTAATTCAAAAATGTTGGGCAACATTTTTTTATTGGCTCAAAAAACTTGTTTGTTGACTAAAAATTCAATAACTATACCTAGAAACATTTTTATCAATATGTACCATAAAAATCGTCATCGCAGAAGTATCGAAAAAGCTACGAAAACACTCTATCAGCGCAGGTAAAATACGTCGTAAGATCAATATCAGGAAGACCAAAAAAAAAGGCATAAAAGAGAGTATGTTAAGATCTAGACGATTTTTTTGAACACGAGCGCAAAACGAATTCGTTTAGCTGACATTTAAAACAAAGACAAATTTTGAAACTGAGTTTCGCGTTCATCATCAAAAACAGGCAGTGGCAAGGGCATGACACAAGATGACACAAGAGGCGACCAGAATTCGATATCGGATTAACAAATCACCAAAGACAAAAATCAGGCCAGAAATAAGCAATGAATAACGATATGCAATATGCGATCGGACTACAAACGCCAACGTTATGTACAAGAAACTAAAAGGGCGATCCAGAGGCGTGGCCAAAAATCAAAAAAACTATTTCTGGAATTGTTTTCAACTAATCTTTAATCCCAGGGAGTGACTAGCTCAACTTTTTTTCGAACCACCTTTGTGATCAAAATCCGATACCATTTTTTTTTTATTTCAAAACCATATTAATTTTTTTGTTTATTTTACACTTTTTACCTATTCAAAAATATCTGACTTGCAAATTGCATTTGTTAAAAAAACAATGGCATGATGAATTAATGCATAAATTTATGCAAAAATGTACGAACAAATAATGTATGCAAAATAAAATAAGCGAAGAAAAAGGTGTTTTTCCTAAGGAAAATAAAGCTGTTGATGTTTGCAGAAGCAAACCACTTTCGAGGACCGTTGCAAAGGGAGTACTTCACATATTAAAGGTCATACATAAGCTTTTTTAATATTTAAAAAAAAAAAACTTAAGAATATTTAAAAAATGGAACATAACATTCATAGGAACACCGTTTAGTTTTATTTTAACCAAAAAACACGGCACGTTACATTCATATCTACCTGCTGTCGTGCTATTTTGTGAACTTTTTGGTAAAGAAATGGTTGGTTTAAAAATTTTTGTTCATATGTGTTTAATATTAAATTAAAAATGGTTTTTCTTCTACCGAGAATTTTCAAATTTTGAGTTAATACCCTCTTTATGATCAAGTGCGATATGTACTTCCTTTTTAAGCAAATGTATTGTTTTTGTTCTTAAATGTCACTGTTAGAGATAACTTTTTTGTGCGTTTTACTCAGTAAATACGTATTTGGGAGTTTTTAACTAACGCAATATTTTTTGAAACCTAAAGCTTCGTTCACAATAGGCAGCAATTTTTTACTGGCGTTCATAATAAAGCAACAATTTTTTTTCGCGACCACACACATTTTTAATAAAGAACCCGTTTCCAAATTTCGCCCAGAATAATATGACGTATTTATTATTATTTGTTGGAACATTTTGTAAAAAAATTTATTCAAAACTAAATAAAATTTTTTTTTTACGTCAGAAACAATTTTATACAAATTGTTGCTGAAGTTATAGTTGACTCAACTTAAAAAAAAAAATTTTGTTACAGTTTTGTTTGAAAAATGAAAGGAAAATATATGAAATACTATGGGAAGAAATAAGATAGAAGAAAAAACAAAATTGTTGCTCTGATTGTGAACAAGGCTTAAGTTAAAAATTTATTTTTAAGCGATTTTTTTGTTGCTCGGTTTTTTAGGAATGTGTCGCCGTGTAAAAAAAGAGTTGGGTGTATTACACTTCCAACGAGAACTCAGCTTGACGTCTAAGATTTTCTCGTTTCTAAAAATATGTATATGGATTTCTCTTTTTAAAATTTAAATCATGTGAACTATAACAAGTGTCAAATCTTAGAGAATTCCATTCATTTAAAAGATAATAAAAAACCCGATTTTAAACTTTTTTTAAATTGTCTTTTAAAACTGCAAATGGTAAAGTCAAGTTGATATACATAATTATGTATCTGCATCTTCTAGTTATGCCATAAACCGGACATCATGAAAGTTTTGGCGGATGTGCTAAATTTTAACAAGCTCTTTATTAGATGGCAATTTGCAAAACGGCACAGTGAAGAGCAAAATTATATAATGACTTTTGTTTGGGCAAACACTACTGCATAGCGTGGGTTTAATATTTCGTTTTGTGATAAATAAAAACTAAATCTGCGATTACTGTTGAAAAGATAAATTTAATTGTTAATAACAAAAGATTTGTTTCCATTGTTTTAAACAATCATTTGTTTTAGATGCAAATTTTTTGTTTAAATGTATGTATTGTAAGTCTCATAATGTTTTCAACATTTGCGATCGGCTGCTTATTAAAAAAAGCTGACCATAAAGTTGATTTAATATTTCGAAAGCTCTTTCGGGATTTTTTCAAATTTTTAGTTATTTCCAGAAAAATAAGTTGATATGTAAATGTCGATGGCGGCGTTCTATGTTAACGAATTTAAAACGGTTTCAACAAGATCCCTTCTCCAATACATTTGCCCAGTGGAATTCGCTGCAGCTGCTTACATTTTGTTCATTACTATGCTCTCCTTTAGTTGCCTGTGTGGTGAATAATCTAAAAATGCTTATTTTAGGTCTATTACTTTAATTTCCTTCTATAAATTTACTCTTGGGTATCATTAAATAATAGAAAATATTTTTCGTAAAACTAAATAAATAAATAAAAAAAAAGAATGAATTTGGCACACTTATAGCTTTTTGCAACAACTTGTGTCCGCATACTACATGCTGGCTTATTTCGAGTGTGTTGGAATGTCGTAACTTTTTTCAGTTTTTGTGTAAATGGCGCACTCAATTCTTATTTGTTGTAGTTCTTGTGTAAAATTAACAATTGTATGTAGATCAACTTGCAGTAGTAGCAAAAATAAAAAAATATAAGCTAGAAATGTTTTAAAAGTACCCTAAATGAATCGTTTCTATATTTAAAATAATGATTTGGAAATTTTGAGCTTTTCCATTTATCAAAAATCACTACATTCCTAAAACGATTGACGAGATAAAATACTTTAAATATAGTTTGTACAAAAATTTATATTCAAAGTATGTGATTAAAACCAATTTGAATTCGGTAATGTCGTTTGCAGTATCTTCAAAAATTGATTTCGTATTCTTTTTTCTGGCTGTATTCTCTCAAGTTTTTTTTTTAATATTTTAATTGGACCAAAAATTTGGACTACAGTTCAGAAATGGATTTTAAAATCGACCGATATTTATTACGCCTGCTAAAGCCAATAATAGTTTTGAAAATTATCGGTTTTCATTACACACCTGATTATTTTCAAAGATTGTATGTTCACTAAATAATAATAAAGATTATTAAAATTTGTCCCTCCCCTTTTTGTAGGCGTAAGCCTTAAACTTACTTAGAATAAAATAAGTTATGGTCAATTCGGTAATGCCGATTTTTTTTAAATTTTCCTAATAAATTCGTTTGCATGTAGCACGCGAGCCAACAACATGTTGTTAAGAAACAACAACTACAACAATAGCTGCAACAGCAAAATTATGCCAAAATATTTGTAAAGAGAACAAAATACACAACAAAACAACAAACACATTTTTTACAAAACTGGTAATTTCGTCTGAATAACACAACCAGGGTTGCCGTTTGAAAAATTTTTATCCGACCAAAATTGTCCGCAAAACCTACCAAAATCCTTTGAAACCGACAAAATTTTTGAAATATTTAAAAACAATTATATCGTCATAAAAATGCAAAAGGGCCTATCATAATTTTTAAAAAATATTCAGTAGCGATACGACTGAGATTACAAAAACAGTTTTTCAGGATAGTGTCAATCATGCGTAATGTGTTAACGATATTAACCAGAAAACCCCGTTGTTATAATCACAACAGCTGCCTTTTTATTAAGTTATCTCTCTTTTTCTTAAAATGAACATAGGCCCTTTTGCATTTTTTTTGACGATAAGTATGTATATATTTATTTTTGATAAAAAGTATAATTTTTATTGGATAAAGCTATAAATCTACATATTTTTTTTTTTTTGTAATTTGCAATTATAGTTAAAACAAAAAAGTAAGCCTATGTTTACACCTATTAAATATTTAACGTCCTACACGTAACCCCTAGTTTTATTAAAAGTTTATTTGCTGGTAGCGTTCAACTTTAACAAAATGTATATACAGTTCATTTAATAACGCTTATAAACTAGAATAATTCATTGATCGTATGCAATAACACATATCAAAATTTATTTACTTAAGTTTATACAAAAAGCTTTATAAGACGTAGGCTAAGCTCCAAAACATCCTAATACCTTGTAGACAACGTAAAAAATGTATCAAAGAGTTTTACAATGCGTTGATAACTTGCTCTGTGGGTTATATGGGGAGGACCATATAACCCACCTTTGGACTACTAAGGAGTAGTTTTAAAACTACTCCGTGGTATACTCAAGAGGACTAGTTTTGAAGTCGTTTAAAAACGAAAGCATGTCGTTAAAAAACGAAGACATGTCGTCTCACTACAAACACTTTTTAACAATGACATGGTCCATGCTTGCATTACATTGGACCAGTCCATGGAGTAGTCCATTTTATCAAAATGGATCAGGTCCCTGCAAATAATAGGACCAGTCCAAACACGCGTGTAAAGAGTAGCCCACAAGGGACCAGGACTACTCCAAAAGTAACCCAAACCTATGGAAAAAACATGGTATATTTAACATTACGATGTCCTTGGAGAGGACCATATAACCCACTATTGGACTACTAAGGAGTAGTTTTAAAATTACTCCATGGTATACACAAGAGGATTAGTTTTGAAGTCGTTTAAAAACGAAAGCACGTCGTTAAAAACCGAAGACATGTCGTCTCACTACAAACACTTTTAACAATGACATGGTCCATGCTTGCATTTCATCGCACCAGTCCATAGAGTAGTCCATTTTATCAAAATGGATCAGGTGGTCCAATTTTATTTGCAGGGATCTTCCTTTAAGAAGTCCATCTTGTATTAGAAACACCTAATACAGAACAGAATTCCTAAATTCCTTTATTTATGTTATTCTTTTAAGACTATGTGAAACAACTTTAAATATTACCGCAAAGAACCTTAATATTTTTTGCATGCCTGTTCATCTATATCTGAACGAAAACTTCGTTCGAACTTACATTTAAAACGAAAACAAATTATACAATATTGTCTTTGTTTAACATGTAATTTAAGCGAATGAAGTCTACGTTCGACATCGATGAATAGGCTATAAGCTTACCAACAGTTCCAGCCATGGCGTGAGCGCCGTTTGTTGCCAATCCGATCAAATTTTGTATAGGAATATTGTTTGTTGATAAAAAGTTTTTTATAAGAAGAAAAATGTAAGCGGCATCTGACTTGGTAAGCTCGAATAAGATGGCAAAACTATCCTTTATAAAACTAACACCGTCAAAGTAACTTGCTCCTAACGTAATATCAATGCCATATCCATAGTTTCATCAACAGTTAAAACAAAATGTTTGTGTTTAGCAAAAAAGCTATGAGATTTGTAATTGTCTGCTATCCGTCCAATTTTCTAAAACCGACCAAAATTAGGTTTGGCCTACCATCCGACCAAACCAAATATATCCGACCAAATTTGGTCGGAAAAGACCATGTTCGGCAACCCTGAACACAACAACAACAGCAGCAACAGCGAATCAAAATTTTTTTTAATGCTCTCTTTTATACAAGCATTAACGACTAATATGACCAAAATACACATGAAATGTTCAAGACGATTCAACCAATTTGTATGTATTTTTTCGATTGCAAAAAAAAAAAACAAAATATCTCGAAAGAAAGACGAACAGACAGACAGACATACAATTTGAAATCAGGCTGTCCATCCGAAAGACAGACGGATAAACAAGTTAAAAGATTTTGAAAAAACTCATCTTGTAGATGAATTGTTGTGGTACAATTTGTTCAGTTGTTTTGCAGTCATTCACACTTTTTTTGATTTGATTTGTTACTGGGATTTCTTGTATTTCAATTCAATTTAATTCACTTCATTTCATTGTTTTTTTGAGTTCAGTTTTTTTTATTATGTTAATGCTCGTTCGAGTATTATGGCCATCAACAAATTATTACAAAATTTTACAATTGTATTGTTTAAAGTGTAAATAATATACATATTTAATATTATTTTAACATAACTATTATTGTTAATATGATTTCTTAATGTGTTTTTTGTTGCATTCAATACATCTGCCCGCATTATTTGTAGTTGCATGTCTGTCTGTTTGTCAGTCAATGAAAGAAAGAAAATAATCCAACCACAACATTTTGGTAAAAACATTTTTTTTGGTAACATTGGTAAATCGGTGTTGCGGTGGATGTTGCTGCTACCAAAACAAACTGTTGCTGATGGGTGGTTAAAAGTTGGCAAGAAAATTTTTATTGAATTGAAAACGAAATTAAACAACAAAATTTGTGTTGTGGAAGGCAAACGTCATTTTCATATTTCAAACATTGAAGCCTGCATAGACGGTCATCATTTATATTACTGTAATGTACCGCATTTTCTTTTTCTTTATTAGTTTTGTAACTTTGCCAATATTTAGTTGAAATTATCGTAATCATTTCTAATATTTATTTACATTAAATGAATTTTTGTTGGTGTTGGAAACCAAAGAAGCTCTTGTTTTCGTACAGAGTTTTATTGCAAAATTTTTGTTTTGGTTTCTCTTAATATGTTCACATACTCGTGTGATTGACCTGTTGAGCTTTGTGACCATAAATGTCAACCAACCAATAAAAATTATCAAGAGTTCATGATTATGTCTGGCAAGCACGTCTTGTGCATAAAAAGTATCCAAAAGGGATTTTCAAAAAGAAATATATTAGAATATTTATTATAAAAGTAATCTCTGTGGGATCCCACACAATGTACAGTTAACATAAAAAATTTTTTAAATATAATTATCAATGGTTATACGCATACGACAGTACATACATGAATATATGTAGGTTCAGACATGGAGAGGTACACAAATTCAATGGTTGATTGAACAGACAAAAGTAAATGGTGACTTTACAAAGAAAATCCTCTTCAGCGACGAAGCACACTTTCACCTCAGTAAATTTGTAACAAGCAGATTTGCCGGACTCGGGCAAATGAGCCAAGAACCGTCCAGGAGCTAAAAGAAGAGATAATTCGGCACATTAACTTCAAGAGGTATACCACCGAAGCCGTGGGGAGCGTTTGCCGATATTTTGTTTCACAAATAACTGTCATAGATTTGTCTATAATATTAGAAAATATTAATATATGTACATTAGGGAGGTAACTTTTTAACAATTGCTTAAAATATCAAAATTGGCATAGCACAGCTGATAGAGCATAAAAAACTATAAGGGAACGTGTATTTATTTTTTCGCTAAGGTCAATAAAGTTCACACACCAACCGCGATGAAGTTTTGAAAATTTTTAATTTTATTTTTGGTTAAGAAAAATTAATAATATACATATTTATTTAAAACAAAAAATAGCTCAAGTATAAAATTTCATAAAAATTTAGAGATGGTAAGAGATTTTTCCGCAAACCAAAACGTATCTTTAACCTTTTTTAACGAAAAAAAATTAAAAATGAATAAAAAACAACGTATAAAATCCCAAAAAAAAAAAAATGAAGCTTCCAACGAAGCATGTTTGTAAGGGAGAAACATAAGGGTTTCGCTTACCATTGCGCTTATGGATTTATATGGCGAGTTCCCACTTTGAAGCAATACATTTGTGACACATAAAGCGCATTATTCAGCGCACATAAACATTGTTGGATGTAACGATCATCTTTACACACTGATTGTTTTGATACAGTTATTTTTTAGTATTCTCCCTTACAAACCTGCTTCGTAGTAAGGGAATGCCGTAGCACTTGAAATGTTATTTTTTTTAAAGTTGTTGAGAGCTCTTCACTTACTTTACTGCATTTCTGTATGTCTTATTGCGTAGCGCATAATTGTGCGCTTATTTTTTAAATGTACCTTTAGTGCTTCGCAAAATGATAAAATTTTTTATTGGGATTAAGAATATTCAATTTTGCATTGGTTTAGAAAAACCAATTGGTGCGTGAACTTTTTTGAGAAAAATTACGAAAGATTATAATTTTCTTGGTTACTAGGACATGTTTGACCTCATGGAACTATGCCAAAAAATTGGTTATATCCCTAATGTACATATGTAATTCTCTGAAACTGTTTGCTTCATTTACAATTAACATCTTGCGTTTTGTTAAAAAAAAAAAAATGGGCATGAATGAAACTTCTTTTGTGACAGAAAAATCCAATTAATATCTATGCGCCTACAACTTTGTTTTTGTAATTCTAACGTTTAGATCAAATTAATATGTTTCTAGTTAGCAATAATTTCCTCAAAAGTTCCATCGAAAAAGTGAATCTAATAAACATTAGCCATTTTCGTTCTATGTCTAATGAGCTCTAAAAACTTATTTTTTTTTTAAATTCCCTAAGCTAAACCAGACTAAAAGTAGCAGTAACAATTGAATAAATACGGCCATGTTCTGACAATCGCACGATTTTAAGTCGCAAAACGCCAAAATTTATTTTATGGTGTTCCTTAACCCGTGCGTTTAGATTGCGACCTGCTATAGTGTCTTACAAATATTCCAATTCCCTTTTGTTATTTTAAGTCGTTAACTTCTTGCTATTTCGATTTACAGAACATCTAATTTGCGATTTTAAGTCAGAATCGCCAATGTTAAGCGTTTTGCGATTGTCAGAACATGCCCGATAGTCTAGTTTAAAAACGTAAACAGCCTGAACCCACATTGTTTACTATCACTACCAGTGCTGCCACAACCAATACAATTTTTACAACCAAAATTTTTGAAAAAGTTACCAAATGTAAAAAAATATAACCAAATTTATAATTCCTTTTATTTAATTGACACTTTTTTTGTAAAAAAAAATTTTATTTTACACGAGTTGAACCCGTAAAATTTCCATACGAAGTATATTGAAAGTTAATAAATTGAATATTTTTTAATAAACAGTTACAAACAACAAAAATGGAAAATTGTTTTCCGCTTTTTAGCTGTTATTGGCAGGACTGTCAAATGTGGCGATTTCTTAATCCTTTTGTCGATGATATTTAACGTTTGGCGATATGGCGATTATTTTGGCGAAATTTAAGACGATTGGCGATATGCGAAATGCATTTAATGTAAATAGTTTTCTTATTTACATATATCTCAAAGAAAAAAGTTATATTATTAATACATTATAAAGGTCGAATTAAACACAATATAAGATTTATATCTAAAATATTACAAAAACTTTTTTCTCTTTATAATTCATATGTGTGTTTTCAAATATTTATATATGTAAATAAATTCAGAATATTAAACTTATTTTCAAGTTTTTAGAAACACTAAAACGATTTTTGTGTTATTTTTAAGTAATTTTCTGAAAACGATTCAACATGGTTTTATGCACTTCCTACTTTAAGTACTACTTATCTTTGCTACTCTTAAAATCAAGAAAAACAACGCACATTAAAAATCTCCATTGATTAAAACTTCATTTGTTTTCGATTTAAGAACATGGCGTTTTTAATTAAAAAATCACAAATGACAATATTTTATTAGCAAAAATCTTAAAAAAATTATTTGAAAGGGATTTTTTGTTTTCGATACATTATAAAAAACTTCCGTTCATTGGTAACAAATAATGAAAAAATCGTAGTACACAGTACAAATAATTCGAGCTCTTTAATAATTGTATCAAGAAAAACACATTCGTACGTATTATTATTTTAGAAAAAAGTATCCAAATCTAAAAAAAATATTCACATCTCCACATTGGAAAAAAATATAAGCAATTTTGGTTAGAAATAACCAAAAACGGCAGCTCTGATCACTACTGTTATCTTCAAAGTTCCTTAGGAATAGTTGTAGTCGTAGCACAAAAATAAATTCAAAGAGTAGTACAGTTTTTAAAATTTGTTTGCTACTGTTTGCACATGTTATTTAGATGTTATTTACATGTACAGTACATGTTATGTACTGTTATGTACTAATATACAATTGAAAAGCAGTATTTATAGTAACAGTCTAAAAATAAGAGCATTGAACTTGCAAAAAAGCAGTAAAGATAGCAATATATAGAAAAATATGGCTTCTGGACCTTTTTTTTTTTTATTAATTCTTAATTTACATAACCGAGCCTATAGGGCCTTATGCAGTTAACTAAAGCTACTTACCTGATCGACTTCAAATCATTTTCTGAGTCGATCTCACGATATCCGTCCGTCTGGCTAGCTGGCTGGTCTCTGTTCATGAAAAACTGTTGCCCAAAGTATAGGTTGTAATTTCGAAGATAATTTGATGAAATTTGTTACATACGTTTTAATTATCATAAGGACGAACCCTACTGAAAATGGTGAGAATCGGTCCATAATTGCACATGGCCACTATACAAACTTCGTTCCGGAATAAAGTGCTTGTGCCCATTAACGATCTTATTACCTTTTTATTTAAAGAAAATTTGGACCGAAAAATATATTTTTGAAATCTTAATCATCTTAACAAATTTTAGTGAAATCGGCCCATATTTTACACTAGCTTCCACACAAAATAGCTTTAAATTCCATAACCTCCTTATAAATGGTGGTATGGACATAAAATTAAGCGACAGGAACTTTGATGGTAGCTACTATGTTTGTGTTGTTGGGTCCACAATTGACCATATGTCCCACATTAACCCCTCCATAAAATTACTTGAAAACAACAAAATCTTATAAAGATGAATATATCTTAATAATATTCGACACAAAGAGCCTATATACTGTGGTGTATGACTATCCTATGACGGGCTTGGCCGACTATACTTTCATACTTGTTTTTTTTTTAAATTTGTAAAAATTCGGTTAAATTCCTAACTTTATTTCTGTATGTCTTATTGCGTAGCTCATAAACGTAAGCTCAAGCTTCGTACATACTGAAGTTAGATCTAACAATATTGCGAGTTAAATGTGCTAAAAATGGCTTTCAACTGTGTTTTTTGTTTGACGACGTTGTTAGAAAAAGCAGTGTCTGTCCATTGTAAGATAACAATATTTAGATGTCTGACAATCGTGCGAACACTCTTCGTTGCAATTGACATTATCAGACGTTGGAAGCTTATTTCTTATTGTTAGATGTGCAAAGCTTATGCATCCGACAATGGACTAATTTATTTTAAAGATAGCCACCAATGTATGAAAAATAGTACAACTGCACCATATTTTCCATCCCTGATATGCAAAAGTGAAAAGAAAAAACAACAAAAAATTTAATTTTGCAAAATTAAAATTAATTTTAATGGAAATAAATGAAACCTATTTAAAACAACTTCGAAAAGTACAAATCTTTGCTATTTTCTTTTCCCTTCAATAACTTTCCACTTTTTCAATTTATAAAAATACACGTAATTTTCATTTTCCAAAAAAGATCTGGCAGTTCTTGCCGTGCAATTATTAAAGGCCAGTTTACACGGTAATACAATGTATTACGACTTTGTAGAATTTAAATATTATGAAATTGTCTCCGTGTTTAAAAGAAAAAAATAACAATCTGTTGTAAGTATAATTCATTTTTACACGGATGGTATAAGTAAAATCAAAAATAATAACAACAAAACAGATGGTTGCAGTTTTAAATTTTTACAAAAACAACATAAAAATTTCCTGAGTTGATTTTAGTTGTTTTTGTAATTGTATAAAAATGCTACCATCTTCAATGTACTCCGTTAAAATACACCTCTGGTGTGATGAAAACACATAAGTTTCTAAAATGGTTTAGAAAAAAAAACCATTTACCGACCGCTTGTCAGATTTTGTATTCGTATTCTCTCTTACTCAATGCATTTTGCTTTTACATGATATGATTTCTCTCATTAAACAATATGTCGTAATACAATGTATTACCGTGTTAAGCCTAGATTACACTATCTCACAAGTCTTACGTATTCCATAATACTTTGTGAGATAGAAATCAAATGAGTTTTGTTGCGACTGCCAAAAAATCTAATGTAACATGACAGTTTGTGTTCACACCATCACACAAAGTATAAACACTCACACATGAAATAAAATGCAACCCTGATCCAATGAAAAGTATTATTGTTTAGACATTTTTCAAAAAACGATGAAGTCGTATGGGATGTCAAACTTTTTTCATAATACTTGTCATTTTTGTGACACATTGCATTTACACTATCACACTTTGTCATTTTACTTGAGTTTTTGACATGTATTAATACAAAGTATAATAGTGTAATCTAGCCTTAAACTGGCCTTTAACAACCGTGTGAAACGACAATTTGTGTTGGCAGTTGAATTTAATGTCAGACAGTCTGCAAATGAACTTGTATGGTTTTCCTACAATGCTCTGAAATGATAATTTACTATTGGTAACAATTTTTCTTTGGCAGTATACACACATATGTTCAGCACATTGCCAGACCTTACACGGAAAGAATTATTTGCTAAAATTTTACTAAATACGATTTTCTTGTTTTAAGAAATTGATTATGTACTTTATAAAATAAAAAATACACGGTTTATTATTAAAGGTCAATTAGTGATCAGAATTTATGTAAAAAGCAAAACTACCTAATGCCTTTTTTAGCGTACTTTATAATCACAAAATGAACTTGAACGAACGAAGTCTCATCTGCCAGCAATAAAAATAAATCAAAGAAAATCACAATGATTTTAATAATTATTATTATTACTTTTAAGATTTTAAGATTTCTTTGCCACCACCAATTATACATCAATGTCAACACAACAACCGCACAACCAATCATGTTAAATTGAAAATATTGGTTTCTGTTCTCAAAAGTAATTAAGTTTTCTAGCTTTGGCAGTCATGAGACTGGTGTGAAAATGATAATGTGAATGATCATAATTTTAAAAAAACTGTAATCTTCTAGAAAACATTCATTCATCAAATTAAACACCCACCAACTGGCGCCCCATTTCGAACTCACTTACATGCTGCACAAATATGATTTGATGCAAGTGACATCAGATTTACTTTTAGAGCGAGTTGTATGTGGAGTGTGAATGTATGAGTGCAACTGTATAACGTATGTCAATTGTGATTTAATCTAGCAAGCAAAAATCTCAAACCCTACACAACTCGGCAAAGACGAAAATATTTTAATATGTATGTTATATGGAAATTGTCTGCCTGTCTTATTATCAGTTAAATTTGTTTGTCTATCTGTCATTATTTTGGTTGTCTTTTAGTTTTATTGGTGTCTTATTAACACATTCTAGCCAATAAATTTTTACGTTAACGAGCTTAGATGTGAAAAATATTTAAATTTTTGGTTTCGTTCTTAAATTTTCTCTTGGTCTATTGTTTCGGTTTTTACTGTCGTACGGCTGTAGATTCGATGGCGGTATTTTGATCTTTATCTTTCACGAAATTAAAATTTTAAAGCATTGTTTGAATGTAGAAAACAAGTTTTTATTACACTTAGAAAAATTATAGATTTCTCTACAAAACACCAATCGAAAATTAGTACAACTTCTGTGCTAAACACTCATTTATGACATTTGGAAAGACTTTTGTCTAGACACACCCTAATGATAAATTCCTTTTTTTCTAGTGTAACATGGACCTATTAAATAATTTACATATTTTCTTGACACTTGCAACAAATTTTTTAGTGGGTTCTTTTTCATTCTTAACCAAAATGTGGGTTTTGTTGTATCCTTTTGTTTGTTTCCTTGCGAAATGTTGTTGTGCTTCAACTTTTTCCCTTTAATTCAATTATTCTTTCAATAGACGTGTGCAATTTAAAACTTTTTTAAATGCACGTGACATCTGAGCTTCAATTGTTTTGTTGCTTTTCTGTATTTTGTATTCAAGCTGTGCTGTATTCCTATTTATTGGGGTTCTTTTGTTTGCTGTAACATTGGACAATGACATTGTAACTCAAAAAACTTTGAAGAACTTAAAAGTAGGAGTAGAGAAAAAAGGAAAAATACTGCAACAATCTGCAAAATATCAGCTCCTTAAACTTATCCCTTTGTTTGTTGGTAGCAAACAGCAGAGTGTCATTGTTGTAACATTTTAATGTGTGTTTGCTGTCTCGCTGCATTTGAGTCTAAACACTTTGGAGCACTTGCATGTTCTGTTGTCAGCATTGGATTTAAAGCACGGGAAAGGTAAGCAACCCTTATACAAAATTCTCTTTAGCGCATTTTGCTTTTCTTTGGATTCTTGAACTTATTCGTTGTTTTTTCTTTTCTTTTTAGCACTTGTAGTTGTCTTCAGTTTCTTTATTCTTGGGATTTACACCGTCTTAGTAAAGGTTTTTTTTTAAACGTTCAAAATTAAAAGAAACAACTCTTCACTTTAAATACACTAAGGATAAACCAATAGGTGCAAGCAATTTTTGACAGTCGCGTCTAAAACCTATTTTTTAAAAAAAGTGTGTGTGTGTCGTTTGAAACATAAGAAAAATAGAGTAGAAATGTTCTTAATCTGGTGATCTGATTTTTCGATGATTATAAGTTTTGTTTTTTTTTAAAAATATTTATTTGAAATAACTTAAAAAAACACCTTTTTCTTTGAAAAATACGGTTTTATTGTATGCTTATTGCGCTTATGGAGTGCCCTAGTAGGTTACTGGTAGTTACTCTGGTATTGAGTTAATCTATCGGTGCAAGGGTTGCGGGTTCGATTCCTACCAGATACTTAAGTCTCTTAGATATTTAGGCAATTATGTGAGGATGGTTCAAGGCTATATATGTTATTCAAAACTAGGACCTCGAGGGGAATTTCTTCCTCTGCAAAACAACCTAACCGATTTTAATTAAATTTAAAACATAAATAGATCCCTATTTAGATAGACACATAAGCTTTATATTTTTTCCAAAATAGAACAACGAGGGGAGGTTTCGATTTTAATGAAACTTAAAACATAAAAATGTCCTTATTTAAATGGAGATATAAGCAACGCATTTTTTAAAAATAGGACAACCAGGGGAGGTAGGGGGCAACTTGGGTCTTTCCCTATTCAGGTATATACATAAGCAATGTATTTTTTCTAAAATACGACCACAAAAGGATGTATGGACAATTTTATTAAAAACACAGATAAATGGGCACATTATCTTAAAGTTTATCTAAAATAAATAAATAACTGTCTACTTCCATGTACCTAAAACTAAAACACTGGATGTAAATGTCTACTTATACATTTATTAGGTGTGTAGGTGTGAGTTAAACGGAAACGTGATTTTTCTACGTTTTAAAAAATTTATTTCACCTATTTTTTATTGCAGCTCATTCTTTATTTTTGCAATAATTTTTTTTACTTACTGTTACTTTTTCTTAAACGTCTAAATGCAGGTTTGGTGGGATGAAAAAATAAAAAGAACAGAAAAAATAAGTCTATAAAAAATTTCTTTAACAAACCATGAATGACATTACTTTTCAAGTATCATGGCAATAAAATTAAATTTTAAACTTTTTTTTGCTGAAATACAACTTCTAGAGTATGGCTTTATTATGAACATACAGATGGTCACCCTTTAAAAACGACATGTTAAAAGATTTTGTTAATTTTTTATATTTATATTTTTTGAATAAATATTCAAATTGTACTAAAACGGTGTTTGACATTGATTTATTTTGTTTGATAATCAAAAAAAAAAAAAAAAAAAAAAAATTGACAACCACTTGTCATGTGTAATGCCAGTTTTTTTAATGTGTTATAAATAATTTTGTTTTGTATCTTTTTAATTTACCCTTAAAGGCATAATAGCAAAAATAACGTGATTTTGGCTTTTTTTTTTTTGTTATGCAGCATTTATTATTTCTATCTGATGTATGATTTGTTGTGTCACTCATTCTCTTCAGAAGTTTTTGTAGACACTTTCGACTGTTTAATGCCTCGAGTGTCATGTTAATGAGTGTTTAAATGCTAAAAGTTTTTGCTGAAATTATGATTTCTTTACCTTTTCCGGGTGTTCAAGTTTGGGAAACTTTCAGTGTGATAATAATTTTTGCTTGATGAAGCAGAAATCCAACAATGGTGAGAGTGTACCACAATATGTTGTAAATAAGGCCAAAAGAATCAAAATCTTCTAAGTCTGAGAAAAAAAATTTATTTTGTGCTCTTAAATAGACAGAACGTATTAATAAAACTTTAACGTTTTACAATTTTTATAATGAAAGTGAAATATTTTAAGTTCTTTTTGTTCTACTCGCTTTCACTCTGCAGCTGTAAATGAGTATTAAAAAATTAGTTTTTGAATAAAACTTTAAATTAACTCTTTCTCACTGTCAATAAAAATGAACAATGAAGTGACATAATTTCTTTACAATTTACTGATATTGTTCTGAAACAAAAAATTTAATTAAAAACAACTTTTTAGAAGCACCGAAACCTGCCTGTTGTGTACACTTAAAAAAATCAAAATGATAACAAAGTTTTCGTATAAATAAGTGCGTTGTAGTGACAGTTTTAAACTGTCCGTGGCCACATAGGGGTTTTTTGCCAATCTAGCCGGACATTAAGCAAAAAATTTAAGAAATGGAAAAATTTAAGTACGCAGCTCGACAGACAAAGTTCTGCATCGTATAGTGAATTTTCAAGTCTTTTGCTTGAGATTTGTGGTTTTGGGACACTGTTAAAACCAGGAAAGTTGATTATTGAATTGCATGCGTGTTCATTGACTTTTTACGGTTTTGGGAGGTTTACAATATATTTTTTTGTAGATAAACGAATAAAGATTTTACATTGATTTTTTTTTCTGTGAAAGACTACATAGGTAAAAATATAATAAAATTACCTAAAAATATGGTATAGAATGTTTTTTTCACAATTGAAAAATAAAATAAACAGACATATGTACATACATATTATAAAAAAAATACTTATTGTATAAATTACCAATTATTTAAGGCAATAAAACTTAGTTTTTTCTTTATATATAAAAATAAATTGCCTATGCACACCTTGGTAAAATTACCTAAACTATTTTTTTTGTGTGTAATTATGAAAATTTTTAGAAAAATTTTATTAGAAGTTTTTATGATAAAAAAAATTAGTTCGAAATTAAAAAAAACGATTTTTTGTTCTTAAAAATGTTATACATCACGATAAAATTTGAAATCTCTACTTTTAAATTAAAAAAAAAAACATTGCGCGTTGTTGCGCCATTTTTTTTATGATTTTTTGAAAATTTCACCTTTTTCCTGTTTTTGCTCATCTTGCATAGGTACATATGATAGAAACCCTTTCGTCAGCCATAAAATGTTTTGGTTGTACGTAGATGTTTTTTATTTAAATTATTACATCTATAACTAATATTACCTGTGTAAAAAAGGGATGTGCGAAATAGTAAGTAACGGGTTTTAACCACCTGTGCGGCCGCTAAATAACGTTATTTTATGGAGCAAAATAAAAGTACCTGTTTTGCATAACTTGTAAAATCATTAACAACAAAAATAATATGTAATAAAAAATCAAATCTGGGCTCTAGGTACTTAGTTTTTTTTAATATATAATACCTCCCCCTACCCATAAAAGTTCAAAAATTTAATTGTTATAGTATTTAGGCGTTAGTAATCTATTTCTTTTGATATTTAAATTTTTTTAAATATTATTTTATGTAACCGCCCTCAAAAGAGGGCGGGGGCGAAAAGTGTAATTTTACGATCTCATGGGTCCAATTTTAGGTTTTTTAACTTTCGCCGACGTTAAAAGTTGCATTTGCCAAACAGAAGTATGGGAAAACTTAAAAAAAAATTGCATTTTTCAGAGGATGGATTAGTTCTTCTAGGGGGAACCTTTTCCTCCTTCGTCCGATTTTATTAATTTTTCAGGTTTACCTGCCTATGACAGGGGCACTCAATAACTTTTAAGAAGCAATATAAGCTAAAACAAAAAGTAATGTCCGGCTAGATTGGCAAAAAAACCCCTATGTGCGTGGGCAGGAATTAAAGAAACAAGATTGTGCATTGCGCAGGTCCGTTATTTTTGTGGGTGACGAAGAAATATACTTTGTGTATGTGCATTTGTGTGTCTGACATTTTTTAACAAAAAACACTCATATTTAGTCTATGATGACGTAGATACACAGTAGACATTATTTTGTACGGCTGAGTGCGCAATCTTGTTTTTTTGATTCATGGTCCGTGGGCTAGTATTATGAGATATCAGTGACCTTAGACCTGTCATATTGTACGGTTTGTTTCTGGTAATAATAAGATGGTAGTAGATTGCTGATGATCATATTGGAAATGTATTTTCGGATGCTTGCCCAGCAGGCGAATTTATTTGTGTACGTGTGCTGGACGTAATAATCGCCGTCATGTCTAAATTTTTTGATTTTCCATCCAGCATCGTCGGTGTGACACATACAAACACATTTTTACTTATACTACAGCAATGCTTGATGAGTATTTTGATCAGTGTATTTGGGCCTTAAGTGAATAACACTGTAAGTGACAAATTAATAATTTGTCAGGAGATCAAAAAACGTTTTTAAAAGTCGAGAATTCATTTTTTATTCATATTTTTGAAAAATAATGATGATAAAAAATGATAAATATTAAGAAATTTAAATTTTTAACTTCATATCCAAAATCGCGGTGGTACTTAAAACGTTTTTCCACATTACCTTTGTCATTATTTTATATGCATTTTTGCTATAGCTCAACCTTTTAGTTCCTTTTCGATTTTCCACATAAACTTTTATTTTGGTACCTCCTTAACACATGTCAGTTACTTCCTACAATTTCGTTTTTGATACCAACAACTTACAACGTTTTTCCACGGACTAACTTTTGTTATTGCATTTTGACAGCTATTAGGTGTTTTTTTAGGAGTTTTATCAATGTAAGAAAGTTTTGAAAACAGTAAGCTGCAAAAAGCAGGCTTTGCGAGTTTGTCTTTTAAAACGCCTTTGCTTCATTTATCATAATCCGCTCCTGAGCTTTATATTATCTACCAGAATCTGAAACTAGTTTTAATTGACACTCAACCAAGAATTAAAGAAGTTTAAAAAATTCAGCCATAAAACCGATGCGAAAAGGCCTATAGTTCAAGTTGCTCCACCGTCAAGAGCAATTTAACAAATTTTCAACATTTGTACATTTTTTTGTAACTGGTTATTTTTTTAACGCCTTGTTTATAAAAAAAGGGTTAATAAAGGGCTTATTAAAAAAATTTTATAGAAAATTGATAAAGGAATAAAATATGAATTGGCAGTTTGGCCAATTTAGCAGTGTGTTAAAGATTTCCTATTTGTTTATATTTTTATCTGGGTTTCGAAATTGTGTTTTTTTTTTAAAGTAACTATAATAAAAAACTTTTGCTTAGTAATCGTAAAAATTTTATTATCCCTGAATTAAAGATATCGCAAAAACAGAGCTCTCATTAATGCCAATTTATCAACAAAATTATCATTAACACAAACGTTCGTATATCTTTAGTTTAATTTAATAATTTGCACTTATTTGTTATACAACTGTTATTTTATTATTTATATTATTATTTATGTAGCATTCATCCTGGTCTTTATATGAATTTATTGTTTTGTTTAATGATTTACTTTGTTCGTCGCATTTTTTTACAATATTTTATTATAAATAATTTAATGTTTTTAAAGGTATCAATGCCTAATTTATGCAATGTATTTGGTTTTAATATTTTTGTTTCATAGACGTGAATAGATTTTTAAATTATAGAAATCAATAGCAAAAAAAAACATATTTAATTAAATATGATTTACGGCGAGTTTCACAAAGTTCAGTTAAAACTAACTATAACTTTAACTTCCAGTTAACAATATGTTTTTGAAAGTTATAGCTGATAGTTAATTATAACTGAACTTGGTGAAACTGTTAATTTATATTTTTTAATTAAATAACACTATTTGACAAAATCGAAAAACTTGGAGATACATACTTTTGAAAAAGACCTCGGGTAGCATGTGAGCATACTTGATTAGCCAATTTTGCTATTTAAGGAAATTCGATTGCACCCCCAATATCTGAAGCTTTTGCGACATTGCGAAGTTATTTTTGCACCTTAAACATAAAAAGATATCAGGTCTATAAAAGACTAATTTAACAAATTTTCATAAAATATCCGAGTTATAAGCCTGGGCCCAGATCGTAACAGTCGTGATCGAGTGTCTTTTATCGAAATTTTACTTTTTGAAATCGTCTTATTCGCTATCAAAAAACCTCTATCGAAATTTGAGATTTTGTCATTCGATAACGAGTAATCTAAAGTAATTAGTTTTTTTTCTTTGCTTTGATTTTTTTGAGAGCTAGTTCAGATAATTTAACGATAATTGTTATCAAAATTGATGATGATAGTACATTTTTTCTGTTTCGCTCTCAAAATTTTGTATGGCAAAACATGTAGTTTCAATCATGTTTGGGGCACGAAACAGCGAAACACGAATATTGCTGTCTGTGTGAACATGGTATTAGGAACTTTTAACCAATTAAATGGTTTGTTTAATATATTAAAAACTTTTGCGAATTTTCGCTATTTTTGCAAATTTTTCTTAATTTCTATAGTTTTCTGAATTTTTGCAATTTTTATGTTGCTTTGTTGCTCTTTTTGGCAAGCGCCGCCGTTACTAAAAAGTCCTATAAATAAACCGAAGTCACCTATTTTATTTGGTGAAAAGTGCAATGCCTTATGCCATAAGTATACAAGTATAAAAATCTATAACATTATTTAAACAAATTTCCATTCGAGAGCTTTCGAATGCCGCAATCACGATTTTGAAACGTCACGAAGTTTATTCGATACAATAGTTCATTCGAACACGTGTACGATGATTTGTGCACTGTTGTATTTTTTATAACCAAGGCCGTAAAAAGATGTTCAATTGCTTTACTTATACATTTTACTCGTCACTAAATATGACTTTTAAGAAAATTAAGAAATGATTATGAAGAAAAAGTGTAAACATATCATATTTTTTGCATGTAAAATAAGTATATAAAAATGTCTTTAGAAGTAGAAAATATAAGAAAATATAAAATTTCCCAGCGCAATTTCCTCAAGTTAAACAGCCGAGATATGGTATGAAACCATCCTTTTATGAAATCATGGCCTTTTTTTATAATAAAAAACAATAAAAGACGATGATTATCAACATTTTATTTTTTCATCCCGGTAGACCATTCTGAGGAAATGCTCATATCTTTGAAAGGTTGCTCGATCTAAATGTTTTTAAATGTACCAAAAAAGCCTTTTTAATCTTCTAATGCATTTTCAATCGCTCCATCAACTCTTACTTCAGAATTTATAACGCAAGCATCTTCACGGAGTTTTGGATTTTCTTGTTAGTTGTAATAAATAAAGAGAAACGCCCCCTTAAACGTATTTTTATAATTTGGGCCCTTGCGATTATGAGTTATAAGGGATTTTACCGTGCTTTAATATAAAGTCGATAATTTAAACATAAACAACTTTGAACTCTCACTTATTTTCAAATGCTTAACCCCAATTATTTATTACTAAAGGATTAAAAATGAGAAGAATTTTAGCTAAAATACAAATAGAAGCAATTTATATGTAAAAATGGATTAAAATATCAAAACAAAAGCTTAACCAATGTCGAGACAGGCGATTCCACTTCTTTAATATCAACTCCCACCCCTCTTTCACACCTTTCCTTTTGGTGAGTGAACTAAAAATAAACAATAAATTCATTCTTCTTTTACTAGTTCATTGATTATTTAGACTCGAAATGTCATAATAAATCAAACCTTTAGCCGTGAAAATGCTTTAAGCACTATTTCTGATTTCATAAACTAAAAGGGGGAAGTTACCCCAAAAATAGTGTCAAAAATTTTATAACTACATATATTATTATAAATGTATGTATGTAATCTTACATGTTGTTTCTTAAAAAAAAATATTTAAAATCCACAAAATATCTTGGAATTTTTTTCTTTTTTTGAAACCTCCTTTAAAAAAACTTTATGCATGTATTTTTTGTTTGTTTTTAAAGCGTATAAATTTAAAAGAATTTTGTTCAAATGTTCTTTAGTCTCAAGGTAATTAAATTATATTTCTTTCATTTCATTTTCATAATATTTGGTTAACAAATAAATTGTTTGGTCGTTTTAAGTATTTTCAATTTTAAAAATCCAAAGTGGTATCATTTCGGTCGTAAAACGTACCAGACCTTTTAAGTACTTGGAAAACAGAAAACAATTCAAGCAATAAATATTTTGAATAATAAAAAAAAGAACATATCAGAAAACAAAACTAAAAAAGACCTGAAAATTAATGCAATCGAACTTTAGTTGCGTTGCCTTTAGACTGGAACAATAATTTATATTAGGTAAGACAACTTTTGTCAGTGGCCATTTTGACAGATCGGCAACTAAGTTTTAACAAATGAAAATAAATGAATTTAATAAAAAAATATGATTTGTTTCGAGCATTTATTTTTTCGATGGCCAAGAAAAAAGTTTGCCACAAATCTGTTTGCGACACTTTAGAGGCAGTTCTAATCTGCTACAATCGCCGTTGTCTTCTCAAAGATGCTGTGTTGCTATTTTAAAAGCAAAATCTCTATTATTAAAAGTTTCTAATATGATCGTGGATTCACGCAGAGAAAAAACATATTTAACCATAACATGTTTGTAGGCAATCATAGCATGGTTGTGGTTTCTTGACGGAGGACTAATTTAACCATAATATGGTTGCCGGTAACAATAATAAGGCTAAATTAAACATGATATGTTTAACATTTTCTTTAAAAATAGTTTTGTTGGAGGTGACTATATTTAAACATGTTTTATCTCTGGGTGTTCAATTCCATTTGTTGGATGGAGTAGTTATAATAATTTTCTCGCGTGATAATTTTATCAATTTTGTTAGCCAAAAAAAGATACATTAAATAGAATTTCTAAAAATTAAACAAAATAACGTATTAATTTTTAGCTTTTTGCGATGTTTTACTTAGAAAATGTACACTGTAATCGACATCATTTGCCTTTAATAACTAAAGTTCGGTTGCTATTAATAACACTGGTTTACAGCCAAAAAATACCAAGAACGCCACATGCTTAAATAAGTTAATTGAGACCTCCTGAACACGAAAAACGCTGTAATTTTTTTTCCTAAGTACCGTTTTTTAGATAACGGTACTTTTGTGTTTTTCGGTGTATGGTCCCACTCAAACCCTTGTGGAGCCCAACCAAAAAGTCCGTTCGAAATAAATATCATATCGTTGGAAAGGTAATGAATGCCTTTTCCGTCGATATGCTTTAAATTTTTATCTGATAAGAAAAGGCTGAGAAATGGCACCTCATTTTTAATTTCCAACATTTTACGCGTGATTTGAAAAAAAACGGATGAAAAATTTAGTTTTTATTAGGGATTTTGTGGAACGAAAATATTTTCATCTTCATTGCTCACACACTATATTCGGCGCCCATCAGTATTTAACAAAAAACGGAATATGATATGGATGAAAATATTGTCGTTCCACAAAATCCTTAATAAGAACTTTATTTTTCATCCGATTTTTTTCAAATCACGCTTAAAATGTTGGTAATTAAATATACACTTAAAAATTATTACAGTAACTGATTGTGGGTTATTAAATTCGTTTTCCGTACTGTTAAATTTGAATTAAAATATAGTTATTTTACGAATAATTTTATTTATTAACATTGATGTTTGTTATTCAAAAAACAAACTACCAAAAAATAATGTTTTTTCGTTTTTATTTTTTTATGTAGTTTGATTTTTGTCGATTAAAATGTATTTTTTAAAAGTAAAAACTATTCAATTTTAATGAATATGCTGTTCAATAAATAAAAAATTTTAAAATTAATGTAAAAATCATTTGTTTTAAATGAAATGTAAATGATCCGTTTTTTAAATGAATTTTAATTTGTTTAAAATGTATTTTCGTTTGAATTTAACTACATAATATTTTGAGTGTACTATTTGGTTAAAATATAAAACATTCCCGATCTTTCATGTGCTATTTATCGTAGTAATTTTATTCCTGATTTTTTTTTTTTTTTTTTTTTTGCATTTGTTGAGTATGAAAACATTGTCGTTCCACAAAATCCTTAATAAACACTTTATTTTTCATCCGATTGAAAATTGAAAATGAAAAATTTAAAAAAAAAACGCAAAAAAATAGGCAAATTTTGAATTTTGAGGTGCCATTACTCAGCCATTTCTTATCAGATAAAAATTTTCAGCATATCGACGGAAAAGGCATTCAATTGCCTTCCAACGATATGCCATTTATTTCGATCGGACTTTTTGGTTGGGCTCCACAAGGGTTTGAAACACAAAAGTACCATTATCTAAAAAACGGTACTTAGGAAAAAAAATTATAGCGTTTTTCGTGTTCAGGAGGTCCCAATTAACTTATCTAGGCATGTGGCGTTCTTGGTACTTTTCCAAACTTAAAATTTGTAAAGCAGTGTAATCGGCCCATTAGTAAAACGACAATATGACAAAGTATTTGTGACTAAGTTTGAGTATATGAGGATGGAAACCCTTAAATATTATTCGATAACTAAGTTTTTAACTGTTAATTTAAAGCAAAACAAATTTATGGTCCTTTGTTAAAAAACAAAAATCGAAAACGTTGTAAATGATAATGTTAATTGCTTCTGAAAATCCCGTTCAAAACTTACATAAAGTTAAGGAATTATCTCCAACACATTGATATATACCCCAAATAAAATTCTTATCGCAGTCTTAAAAGCTAAAGTATATAAACTTTGAATGCTGTTAGCAGCTAATCAGTTTGCAGTTGAAAAGTGAGCATGTAAGTTTTAGTTGTTTGTGCTCATTTGGTGGCATGTGCCAATGCCTCTTCCATTTCCAATATTGCGTTTAAAAATTAGGGGAGAAGATGCCGTACCGCACTCAGCTTCTTACATTGTATCCTTGAGCAGAACCTCGAAGCACTCCCACACTTGCGGAGGCATTCTCATCAACAAGAACTGGGTATTAACCACTGCCCATTGCATTAGAATTCATGTAGGTAGTGGTGTTGTTGCAGGTCTGTAAAAGCGCACCAATTATGATGCCAAGACTCAATCTCGTGTGTTCGATTATGAAAAGGTGCATGAAAACTACAGTGGCAGTGCTGGTCCTTACGATATTGCTATTCTGCATGCTACCCTTCCAATTCACCGAATGGGTGCAACAAATTGTTTTGGCAGCTTTAAAAGAAATCCTTTTTATGTCTTGAGAGCTGCTAACACTTTGCAAACTACCCACATTGTTGAATTCAACAAGAGCTGCCGATGATCCCATCTATGAAACCAACATGTGTAAATTCTCCGTCTGAATTGATTGTAATTGTTTCGTGGGGTTACATTCCCTGTGGTTTGGCTCAAATACCATCGATTTTCAAACGTGTCTCTGCCGCCATCGACTGGATTAATCAAGCTCAATAAGAATTATATTTCGCCTAAAGGGATTTTCAGGCTAACTTTGGAAATTATTATGATTTAAATAAACGAGCATTGAAGCAAACAGTTGCAAAAAAATTTAGGTACGAGTTTTGTAATTAAGCGGATTGAGAGAATTTAAGAACAATTATGTGTAAGGAAATATGTCAGCAAAATAATTAAATTTTATAATTATATAAGCATATAAGTGAGACTAAAAGAGCTTAAGTATCTTGTTAAACTGAAAATTATTTGATATTTGCAAGTACCTACCCTGCAGGCGATGAGCCTTGACTAGCCGATTTAATACTGCCAGTAGTCATCTGTCTTTGTGGTACTGGATGAGGATGATGCAAAGGCGATGAGGTCAGTGTTTTTGAGAGATTACTACCACTGCTACTCATGTGTTTGGGCGATGTTGATTCCGGCTGCTGTTTCTTTACACTAGTAGTAATTTCTGAATCTCGGTTTGAATCGTTGTTACCAACTTGATGTTCCATCATTTGAACTTTTAACATTTTGTTGCCGTTAAATTACTTCCTTAATATTTGCTGGGTTTATTCTTTAATGACTTAAATTAATTTTTGGCGTAGTAATATTTGGTTTATGTGAAATAAAAATTTAATTTTCGTGCTCACAACAACGGCCCCTTTTGGTAAGACATTTTTTGTCATGTTTAATTTCATGTAAATTTTTCTTTTCTTTTATTTTTTTTTTTACTTCTTATTTATTATATTTTATGTTAAGCATAATATATTTTTTTAAATTCCCGAATCTAAAAAAAATTTAACTTTTCAATAGCTTGATTAAAAGTTTTATTTTATGTTTTACTTTTTGTTAATATTTGGTTTTTATTTTCTTTCATTACATAAAATTTTTCGCGACAATAAAACAATGATTTATCGATTTTTTTTATTTTTCTTAACATACTTAATTTGAAAAGTAAAAATAATACAAAAAGTATTTTCACATCTTGATAAACATCTTGATAAAGAAGAATAATCCGGAATCTTAAGAAATTCGTAGCCAGACTTAATGGCCCCATTTTGAATAAATTAAACGTAGCAGCAACAACAACAAAATATAGTAAACACGTTAATGAAAACAACAAATAATTGTAAGGTCGATTTTTTTTTTTTTTTTTTGTTTAAACAATTTTGATAAAATGGAAAATAGAAAGTTTTTTAGGAAGCTAACACAACAATTATATTAAAATACTTTTAAATTTTCTGAAAGGACGAGAAATTAAGGGAATTTTCTTCTAAAGTTTGCGTCCAAATTTTAGTTTTTGTAACATTAAATAGCAGTAGCTGCTATTTTACCGATGCTGAAAAAATTAAAAAGGAAAATTCTTATTTTTATCAGGGACCGTAACAGTTATACCTTTTTTCATAAAAGTCAGATGAAAACAGTTATTTTTTTATTTTTATTTTTTTGAACAAAAATAACTGCTATTTTTTGATTTTTATTTTTTCGATCAAAAGTGACAGTTATTTTTTGATTTTTATTTTTTTGAGCAAAAATAAAAGTTATTCTCTAAAGAAATGTACGTGATTTAATAATTTAGTTGAATTAAAATTTTTATTTTAGTGTGTAATTATCATTGGAATTTCTTATGCACATTAAAATAATTATTAAAAGTCATCTAAATTATTAAAACACGTACATTTCTTTAGAGAATAACTTTTATTTTTGCTCGAAAAAATAAAAATCAAAAAATAACTGTTACTTTTGATCGAAAAAATAAAAATCAAAAAATAACAGTTATTTTTGTTCAACAAAATAAAAATCAAAAAATAACTGTTATTTTTGTTCAAAAAAATAAAAATCAAAATATAACTGTTATTTTTGATCGAAAAAATAAAAATCAAAATTTTAAAAATCAATATATTTTATCATTGACAAGTGCATAAGGAACAATATGGTATACTTGAATCAGTTTTTCGACGTTTACTTCTATGTGCTTTTTTTGTTTTAAAATTCCAATATAACTGTTATTTTCGGTACCTGATTTTTATAGCAAAAACAGCCAGTAAGTGTTTTTCTGAAGTTTTTTTTAATGGTTTTTCTTATTTTTTTTTTTTGAAAAATTGTATCTGAAAAAATTGACTGGCACATAATAACAAAAATTGGCTTCAACATAACTAACTCCCTTAATTTTTTTTTTTTTGCATGAGTTGGTGTTAACATATCATACAGTGGAATCGGAAACTATTAGAGCAGTAAAAGAAGAAGCTGTTGGAAAATTTGTATTAAAACCACCGTGTTAGGAGTTTTATTCCAAAATTATTTTAACAGATTTTGCCTCTAAAATTCTAAAAATGAAATATTGCTTTTCAATGTTCTTGCAGTTTTTTACTCACAAATCGTTCAATAACTCACGTCCTTAAAGTAATTATTTATGGAATATACTAGATTCAGTTCCTAAGCCATTAACCATGTCATCGTCATCTTCCGACTGACTGTTAAACGTTTTTTTTTTTTTTTTTGTTGTGTCTAGCATGGCAAATGAGTAACATGCTCTTCTCTACTATTTATCTAATTGAATTTAGTTACTTTGTTGTTATTTATTTAGTTATTGTGATATTTTTATGATTTGCTTCTATAAAACTGATAAATGTGTGACACATCTTCATCTCCCTTTCTTTCACATTCACCCACACGCAAATTCAATTTTGTACTAAAGCGTCAATTTACAATGTAAAATTTTTATAGTTGCTGGATAAAATATTAAAATATTCCGATTTTGCTCATACAACTAAAAACGTATAAGCAAATGTAACAACAAATACTCATGTGATAGATGAAAAGAAAGAGAGCATGGGAAATGAAATGTTTCCGTTTGACTTTAATAGTGCAAATTAAAAAGGAAATGTAGAATAATTTAAAATATACTCATACTAATGAACTACAAACTACACTAAATAAAAATTCTCGCAAAAAAAGACACTCACCAAAACAGGTGACGATTAAATTGAATTGATTGTGAATACACTTAACGAAATAAAGTGATTTAATTTAGAAATTATAACACAAATCAATTGAAGTAAAACATTTTAGAAGCAAAACCCCGTAAAAATTTGGAAACATAGCGATATTTTATAATTTGAAATTTTGAAAATTTTATTTTTTACAATTGTCCACTGTTTTAATTTAAGAGTTAGATAATCTTTATAACATTTAAACAATATATTATTCGATATACATATATACAAGTTTCGGGAAAAATCGCTAAACTTAAGAAAAATCTATCAAACTAAAAATTGGCCAAAATCGTTGAATGGAAAGAAATTTTCTAAAACAGGTTTAGTAGGTTACATTTGTTTTAACGTATAAAACTTTTTGTTATTTGGAAGTATTACATTAAATAATATTTTAATCATTACACTAGAAACGGTTAAAAATTAAAAAGTTGTAAAGTTTCTTTTTACATAAAATAATTACCAAGCTATTATTAGCTGATATGAATTCTTGTTTGTCTTAGAATAATAATACAATGATATTTGTAGGGTCCAACCAAACGTTCGGGTAAAATGTTCGGTAAAATTTTCCAAGAACACTGAACTTTGTAGAAATAAGTTAATTAAGTATCAGCGTTCTCAGTTTTAGGGATTTTACCACAAATAGAGGATTTTTTTTGTAAATGGGGATAAATATTTCTCGAAGATTCCCAGGAATTTTTTTTAGGGAAATACGCATATTTCGCTAATAATACATAATGATAAATGCCATTTGTACAAATTCAAGTCTTCTTTGGTCCAAAACTTTTTTTCTAGTAAGACGCTTGTTGTTCGCAACCGCAGAAAGAATTTTAGATATGTTTTCTGTACCAACAAGTAACTGTTGTGTTGATTGGGTCTTTTCTATAATGAATGTAACCAAAAACAAAATTCGCAATAGAAGGCAGAATAAGTAATTCGATGCTCTTCTTAGAACAAATACGCAATTTAAAAAATTTATTCCATCTTTCCGAATGCTCACACTTTTTCCTGCAAACAACATGTAATACAAAATTTGGTTCTCGGTTAAATAAAAATTGAAAGAATTTGATTTTCATACGACTGGTATATTCAGCTCGTTTGCACGACCAGTTGCAACGTGTAGGGGTGCATAAAAACTCAAACATAAAAGCAGTAGTCAAAAAGTAACACCGACAAGCGTTTTCTGTGCTGCTAAACCACTTTTCTCCTTCCAAAGAACCGACGAGGCATTAATGCAGAAAAATTTCTTAAGTTGGCTTAAGCTAAATTTGATCTTTGAGATCTTTACATGGAATAGTACACATGGGTTAAAGTTTTTTTTTTATTTTGTACGATTATTTAGGAAGTTAAGCAAAATTACTTTTTGTTTAATTTTTAAAAACTTATATTTTGATGCGATCTCTAAAAGAAACCACAACCGCAGAAAAGTAATTATTATATTAGAATAAAAGCAAATTTTCTCCTACAAAACAAACAAAATAGACTTGAGCACTTTTTCCTTATTGCCACCCACAACTCTACCCTTCGCCTTTATCACTACGACATTTTGATTGTTTAGTAATATCACATTAAAACTACAAATAATACTTTTTAATGCCATGATTTCGTTTATTTGGTTTTAATTAAATAAATAAGATACAAAAATTTAAGTTGTTTCTTTATAATAAATAAATTCAGTTTCAGGTCCGGTTTAAGTTGGAGTTCGGTCTTCAAAATCTATCAAAGTTCGGCGTTGGTCTTAAAAATCTATCGAAATTGTGGTTTAGCTTCGGTCTGCGTTCGGCCGGACACTAAATATCAGTTTTCTCATACGTGAAGGCCATTTACCAATTTCAAATCTCAGATAAGATTATTTTATTCATTATATGAAGAATTACTTTTATATTGGTAAATTATTGTTTGTACGACAAATACTACAACAATTATTTATCTTGAATTGGTGACGTCTGTTGAAAGTTTTTTCTTCTTCATTAATTTTAAATATTGATATAAATAATTTGTTTGGTCATTAAATAAAACCATTAATAAATAAAAAATTAATCAAACAAAATATGTTTTTATAAAAAAAACTTTGTGTTTTAAAGTTTCATACAAAAGATTTTCTCGTTATTTAAATTATTGCATTTCATTAATATTGTTTAAAATTAAAAAAAAAGATAAACAAAAACCTTTTTTTGTTTGTTAAAGTGCCAACAAAATAAATATTATTTCACGTGTTGCAACAAATGTTATTTTTTGTTGATTGTTTGACTGATTGTGTGTCATTGTCTGTCGGTTTTTTTATCTTCGGTATGTTTTGGGTCACAGTGCGCACCAATGAAACGATGCATTATTTGATGAACATCTGATCCGGTGTGTGTGTATAAGTATTTAAATATCTCTAATCTATTGGAAAAATCCATCCAAAATTTTGTTGTTTTTATGTTGTTGTTGCCAACGTATTTCATTTCATGGTTGCTTTGAATTTATATGTTAATTTTAGTTACGTTGAAAAATAAAACCAATTATTGTGTTCAATTGTAAACAAAAGACCCCATATTTCTCGATGTGAAATACTCACACAAATGTGAGTTTAATTTTAGAAAAATTTACAAAATAAAAAATATTTTAAATTTTTTATTTTATCTTAAAATGTATTAGATTTGTGTACGAAAGATTGGAAGCTACAAATTTCTATTAAAAGGTGTATAATTGTTATATTTATAAGGTTAAAGCCAATTAAGACCGTGAGATTCTGTAACATTTAAATTTTATTGGTCCACAGATTCGAAATAGTTTGTGGCTTTCATAGTAAATAATTAAATTGGTTTCAAAAACGACTGCCGTGCCATGTTTTTGCTTAAAATTGTGAACCAACTTTAAACGAGTGTTTGACTTTGATCAAGCGCAGCATAAATGATTTTTAATCTGGTGTGTCAATTCCTTCACAAGGTAACAAGAAATAACAGAAAACTTTTCCTCATTGACTAGGGTTTCTACGTAGGACAAATTTTCCGAAACTTTCCCGGAATAATAATTTTGCCATTAAAGCACGCTAAAAGCAAAACGATGTGCAATGCAACAAAATATTTCTTTTATTGTAAACTACTTAAATTACACTAAAATTGAAATAAATCTAGAAAATAATAAGGAATTTCTTTTAAACTCGCTCGTGTACTATGTAAAAGAAAGTACAGGGTTAAATGTATAAAAGCACAAAACCTTGGATGGGCAGGACACGTGGCACGAATGGACGAGAGCAGGCTGCAAAAGTCAATGTAAATCTACGAGATTAGATGCACTAGACGACGAGGACGGGATGGAGAGACTTCGTAAAATACGACTTAAGAATATTGGGTATTCGAAACTGGCAATAGAATGCCAAATAGAGAAGAATGAAAAGAAGAACTGATCAAGCATAAGCTCACTCCGAGTATAGCTTTAAGGTGATAATGTTCTACTTGTAACAATATCAAAGTTTAAACAGAAACATCAACAACAAACAGTGAGTTTATCTCCTCTCACATTCCCAAAAATTACTTTGATAATATCCTTAAAACATTTATAATACACATAAACAACAACAAAATCTACTCAAACGCCACTTAGTGTAATCTTTGACTTTCCTCAGAAATGTTGCATTTTGAACATAACGATGATTGCAGAAAATGCATTAATAAATACAATTAAAGTCTAAAAGCCAACATTAAAAATTATCGCAATAGCTACAAAAAAAGACAACTTGTAAAAAATAAGGCGTTAGCAACGATCAACAACATAAAAGTTTTTTAGAAAATCTATTGAAATTGGCAACAAAGTTCTCAAAGCGTTGACTGGTTTTAATCAAGCCGAAAGATGATTTGCTTGCTCTAATGATCATCATACATACACATTACAAATGTATGTAAACGTACGTTCAGTGATGCGTTAATAACAGTGCAAAAATCATTAAAAAAATGAACTGATACGAAAAATTTTTATAATTTAAAAAGCCATATTGCTACCTACCAAATACAGAACGAACATCATGGAAAGGAGTTTCAAACAAACAATTTTTTACAGATTTTCGTTTGAATTTTCTTTGCTGTAAATGAGACAACATGCACCAAACAGACAGCCAACACGCGAATTTAATTAATGGCTTTAGCGGTTTTACTTCATCAGGTTGATAGGAACGTGTTGCGTGCCCTCCATTCTTGAATAATGGTAAAAAAATTATAAAAGAATTCAGTTTTTTTCGCTGCCACTTCTTCTCTATTTTATGGCCAACATATTTGATGATTGGCCCACAGCCAAATGGAGGTACTGGCGTTGATACCGGTTGTTGACGTCGTTGTTGCAGAGAGTAAAAAAAAGTTTTTGTGACGTTTTTTTTTTTTTGTTTTTTTTTTTAAGATGTTGTGTTTTGCAGTTCATGTTATTTCTGGATTTGTGTGTAGTTTTTTTCAGATTTTATATGTTCATGTTTACAAAATATTTTTGACTAAAGGAATGTGGTTTTTGCACCTGTTTTCACATTGTACTAAAAAAAAAACTCCACCGTAGGAGGCCCAAGTACGTTGAATTTATCATAATTTTGGAATTTCGGAACATTTTGAAATTAAATAAAAAAAAATATGTGAATAAAGTATCATATGACAATGCCAAATAAATCAAGGCACAATCTTCACGTCTACAAAATTTTTTTATATTTAGTTCAACTATCTGAAATAGGCAAGTTTTGATTGTAAAAAATAACGGAAACAGAGCAAATTTTATAAAAAAAATTTTTATTTTAGCATCAATATGACAAGAATCGTGCTTGAATTTTCAATAGCAAGAAAGATCTTTGTCAGTTCTTTTTAGTTAACAATTCAACATCGATTATCAAAAATCATAGAATGATTGCTTTTTCAACCATAACATGTTGCTATCCTCAATCGATATGCGTGAAAGGTACAGACTTAATCATAAAATAGTTGTGGCAAAAAAGCCATAACAAACCAGATTTTTTCTCTAGATGTAGACAAAATTGCTCAAATAATTTCCTGATTTTTTTAAATATTAATTTAACGAAAGTTAATTGATCACTTTTTGTAAAGAAAGTTATTTTTGCGCACCAAGCATGTCTACGCGATTGTGATGAGGATGATGATGACGGTGTGCTGCTACACTACGAATAACATTTTGATGATTAATTTGTTGCCATTGAAACGTGAAGTATCTACGCTCATATTAAATGCTTGTATGACTCGTTCCTTTCGTTGTATTAATAGATTCATTTTATATTCTCAAAAAATAATCTTATCGGAAAATATACACAAATTAACAAAATTGCGTTCTTATTTATTTCTGGGATTACCAATTACACTGAGAGTAAATTCAACTTTCTATTTTCATTTTGTATTGATAAAACTTTAAAAATGTTTTTAAAAAACACAATTATCTATTGAAAAAAGTTTCAAGTTAAGACAGATTTTAATTTTATTTTTAACAAAAAAATATTGAGCGTTAGATATAAATTATGAGAATAAATTATTACAAACAAATATTCTTGTAATAACTCGACATTTTTAAATCCGGTTTTTCAATAGTTTAACCCCTTAATGGCTTTGGTTGCCTTAAGGCAGCTGTTATTATTGTTTGTACTCAGAAAAGCAATATTTATAAGCGCTTAGATGTTTTTTATTTCAAATTTGAATATGTACGTTATTTTAAACATCATCTTTTTCCAAAAGTCTTATTATAAGGAATTTTTTTGTAAACAATAAACACAAATATAAAATCTTTTCCATCCGTTAGGGGGTTAAACATCGATAAAAATGTGCTGTTGTTCAACTTCTTATTAAACGTTTTGTTTTTTTTTTCAATTATACCAGACACATTTCAGTTTTGCAAGGGTCGTCGTAAAGTTAGATTGTAGGTTCTTTAGAATAAACGATATCTCTGTGTTAAACGATTTTTTGGATCAAAAACTTTAAACGTCTTTAATGAAAATAACTTTGATAATAAATTTGCAAGTGTTCGTGCCAGTGATGCTAACTAAGTGCTTTTGGCACTATTTATGGTGATTTTTGATGCCTCAAAACGACAAAATTTTTATCCATAGTGCCAAACTAAAAAAAAAAACCCTAACTTGGTGCTTTTTCAATTTTTCGTTAGTGCCTTTAGTGCTTTTTGCAATGTTCATTTTCTTCTACCATTTTTTAAAACTACGATTATATAGAGGATGATTTAGTTGAACTTTGCTATTTGGGGTACAATTTTGAGAAGGCTTGTAAAGATTTTAAGATTTCAAATGATAAAAAAGTGATAAAAGAAAGTTGCATTCATTTTACCAAAAACTTTATTTACGAGGTTAGAGCAAGGCTTCCTAGCAATTTGGAAATTTAACGTAATGTTGCACTTTTTAGCGTTGACAACATATTTAGTAATCGTAAAAAAACGATGTATTTCGGTAAACATTTTTTTGAGATGTAGACACTGTTTCATCACGCAAAGAAAAAACATGGTTGTGGTAAACATATTCTAAGAGCAACATATTATGATAAGAATTATGATTGTAGTCACCATATTAAGATTATTATCGAATCATATTATGACTAAATATACTCGTACTATTACATCATAATATTTTTCCCTTAATCATATTATTATTCTGTTAATCATACTAAGTTAAGAAGTAATCAAATTATTGTCATGTTAATCATAATAAGCTAAGAAGTAATCATATTATCATCATGTTAATCATAATAAATTTAGAAGCAAGCATATTATGATACAGCACCTTTCATAGCTGTCATAAAAATACAAAATAAATTAAAATATTTTTGCATCGATTTTTTATTTTGTGGCTTTTTACAACTTTTCTTAATGTTAATCTAATAGCGGAGTTCAATATAAGGCTTGCAAAAGAGCAAATGAAAAATCTGTGGTTTTCATGGGCAACTGCGTGTGTTCATTTTTTCGATTTTAAGATGTTGATGCCATATTGCCTAATTTTGAACGCTCTGTACATTTTTTTTAAAAAAGATGGATCAATTCAGATTTTTGACGTAATCACCATGTTTAAAATGTGCAATACCTAGCCCATAGTTTGATCTAGAATTGTTTTTCGGCTTTCCTGAACATGCGGTTGCCCATGTAAACCACAGAAATATCGTAGCACTTTCATAAAATATAAGGAAATCTCTGTGTGTTTTGTTGTTGGATTTTACAAAAAAAACTATGATATTTTGCATTTGCACTATTACATCACTAATACTTGAATGAACTCCGCTAATATATCAATTTTTTAATTTCTTTAAACTTATTTTTTTTTTTGGAATTATAACTTTTAATTGTTTAACCGCTCAGAAATAAAAAAACGACACAACTGCTTCAAAATTATTTTACAAATGGCGCTAACATAATATGATTAGAGTAAAAATAGTTTGATTGCATCTTTAACATAAGCAACCAGTGAAATGCGCATTGGAACTAGCTTATACTCCAACAATAAATTACAGTGTATTCATCAAGAATGAATATTTTACACAACAAACAAAATCTTTTTAATGAAAAAGTACATCTTTTTTTAAATTATGAGACTATTGAAATATGTAAGTGAGCGATATGTGAAGACATACATTTAAAGAAAAAGTCTTGCAGAATAATACTTTTATACAGTTTCGCAACTTTTGTTTTTTTGCTGAACTTACAGAAACTTATTTTAGAAGTTGGGTTAATTGTTAATAGTGCATTGTATAATTAATTTAATTTTTAAGATCTTTAAAAAAAATTATCTATATAATTAAAACACTTCAATTCACTTGAATAATATTTTCATAGAAATTTTTAAAAATTAAAAGTTTTTTGGGTGGATTTGATTGACCTTTGAAGCATTTCAGATCATCCGTATCTGAGCTGTCGTTTAAGTCCGATTGCTGATATTCAGGAAAAATGTCTATCATATAGTTTATCTGCCATATCAATAGCCGGATATCTAAATATATTTTTAGTCCCTCGGATATAGTTACACAGCAAAGCGCGAACGAATGGAGTAGGTTAAGGGGCCAAATATTATATGCTTAAGTTGCCTTAAGTAAATCTGCGTGTACAATGTACACTGTACATGTTAATCATTTGTTTCAAACCATACAGAGCTTGAATCTTTTGTTAAATTTTATGAAACTGTAATTTGCTTAAGCAAAGTGCAAAAATTATCGCACATTCCGTACGGTCTCCAATGTTTTTTTTAAATTGTGCTTTTGTTTTTTAATATGCATTTGAAAAGCTTTTTGTTAATTTTTAAAAGTAGCTTAAGTAAGCTCATGCATATTACAAGTTGGCCTTTACTTTATACTTTTGTATGCGTCTCATGCGTTTTGGAAAAACGCCACAAACAACTTGGCGCGTAAAAGGCGTTATGTGTTACTTTAATTAAAAACGTATAAAACGCACAAAAAGTTTTAAACGCATAAAATGCAATAACGCATTTTTCGTATCTACCAACAGTTGAAGTCGACCGCAACATTCTTTATTCCATAGTAAACGTCCTTCCTCTGAAAGCCTTTTGGAATTCCTGTAGGGAGTGTGAAAGGGCTTGCTCCCAAGGACAACCCATATACAAAATAATAATTATGGAATGTGGCTAGTAGGATTTGTGTCAGCTAAATATGGCCTTCTTTTGGGCCCCTTTACTCATTATTTTTATCGCTGGGAGATGTAATGATCTCCATTAATGAATTTTAAATAAAAGTAATGTTTTAACAAAAATTCAAATTCAAAATTCTGCACAATTTTTTGTTTTACTGGTGCAAACGCTGTAACGCTTTGAACGCGTGGTATGGAACAGTTTAAGTTAACAGAATCGGTTTAAATTTCTTTTTTACAACACAGTTTATAAGAGAACGATAGATACACTTACACTTAAATGCCATATGATTTTTCTTATGCAAATTAAGCTTGGTTTTAGAACGTTTAAGAGAAAGAGCACAGTAATTAGTAAGAGATGCGTAAAAGAAACGCATTCAATAATATAGGTAGATTATTAATGAAATATGCTAGGAGGGGGGAAAAATTTAACAAGAAAATACGCAATGTTAACTTATATTTTTGTTGTTGTTGCATAGCATGGACAATAAAGTTTGTTGTAATCTATTCATGACTGTAAATGTGGTTGTTGTTATTAATAAGAAACCGTTATTGACAACTACTCGTTAAATGTAAATTTATGTGTTTTGTTTTTACTTTCTTTCTTTTTTTTCTTCTTCTCAATAACACTTTTTTGCGGTAGTGATGGTTAATGAACTGTAATTGACAGTTTTGTTGTTACCGTCATTATTTACTTTTTATTTTGTTGTTGTTGTTTAATCATTTTTTTAACATTTATAATTTAATTTGAAAAATTATTAAAATATTTAATAATAATTGTAATATTTCGGTGTCATGTTATTGTTTTCAAATAAAAAAAATATATTTATTTATTAGACAAGTACCTAGGTACCTACCAGGTAAAAAAATTATTGTTTAAACTTTTTATTATTTATTTTACTTTGAAAGAAATAAATGTGTATTAAGCAACTGGTGAAATTTTGTATTATAAGTAATTATGTATGTAAGTATGTATGTACTTGTATGGAATACATTAACTACTAATTTTGTGCACATTTGATTAGGTACGGTAATTGAATATTTTAGTACTTAGCTATAAGTACTTTTACTTGGGTAAGGTTAGTTAACCTATTGATCACAAAACACGTCCTCCATTTTTTGTTTCTTTTTAAACTGCTACAAATTTTTCAAATATTTAAAATTTGTTGCACGTTAAATCACTAACGCATTCAATTTACTCTCTCGTAGACAGACAAATTACTGGAAATAGAGATTAATTTTGCATTACAATTTACCGTTAATTTTCTATCACACTCAAGGAGCTCTTTTCTTGGTTGAATTTAACGACAAAATCGTTAGTCGATTTTTTTAATTTATCACTTGCATTTTACTTAATTATTCAAATAACTAATTTTGGTAAACGAACGTTTTTTAATTTTATTTGCGTGTTTTTTTTATTTAAAAATTTGTTTCGCGTATTCAACCGACCGTCCACCTACTCTGCTAGATTTTTAAAGTAAAACTAATGTGTAGTTGCTAACTTGAGAAATTCAAATGCAACCACAATATGTTTCTGTAAAAAAATAACTCGAAAAAATCCACTACAACACAACGAATCGGCTCCGACAACTGAGATTCAATATAAATATTTCTCTTACACAAACAAAAAAATCTCCTCTAAAAACATTTTCATAAATGTCTCACATGTTCCACAAAACAGCAAAACAACAACAAGGGTAACAAATACCTACTTCAAAACCATCACAGACATTTACTTCATCAACAAAAAGTATGCGCGATAACCGGCAATTTAATGTATTTTTTTGTTTTATTTTTATAAATAAAAAGAATTAAAGCAAAATATAAATAAAAACAATTAATTTGGTAAATTTAATCAAGCCCGACCAAATGATACCCTACACCACAATATTTACAAAATTTTTTTTTCGAGAGCTTACGCTATTTTGGATCCTTGCACCCTCCGAAGCATAATTATGTTATGAGGCTGTGATTCATTTAAAAGTTGTTTGGGCCGAAAATTATTTAGATACCTACTCTGACTCGGCAAACGTTGTTCTGCCATACAAATTATTTTCAGTGCACGGAAAAAATAAATGACTAAATTTTGCATGATTCTCGTCCAATCTATTTTGTTCTTATTTAGTTACATTTTCTTAAATAAAGAAACATTTTAATAAAACCAAGCCAAGAATAAGTAATTTTTGGCTTGAACGAGAATCATGCATGCAAAATTTTCTTGGTTCAATGTTTGTTTAGTAAATAATTCTACACACAAAAAATTCACGAAAATCGGTTAAGCCGTTTCAGAGGAGCTTAAACATACATATGTATGTATGTACATCTATAGAAGTTTTTAAAGTTTAAAGAGTGGGCGTTTATATGGGACATATTGAGCCATAGCCGCCAAACTTACGCAAGTGCCGTAATTATCGATGTTCATTTTTTTGAAAGAAGTCGTTAGTTCTCTATCATTCGCATCATCTCACAAAAAGCTTTAACATGTACGATTATGATTTTATAGCGAAAACAATGTACACGCAAAGAAAAAACATGGTTGTGGTAAACATATTCTAAGAGCAACATATTATGATAAGAATTATGATTGTAGCCACCATATTAAGATTATTATTTAATCATATTATGATTAAATATACTCGTACTATTACATCATAATAGTTTTCCCTTAATCATATTATTATTCTGTTAATCATACTAAGTTAAGAAATAATCAAATTATTGTCATGTTAATCATAATAAGCTAAGCAATTAATCATATTATTGTCATGTTAATCATAATAAGCTAAGAAGTAATCATATTATCATCATGTTAATCATAATAAATTTAGAAGCAATCATATTATGATACAGCACCTTTCATAGCTGTCATAAAAATACAAAATAAATTTAAATATTTTTGAATCGATTTTTTTTATTTTGTGGCTTTTTACAATTTTTCTTAATGTTAATCAAATAGCGGAGTTCAATATAAGGCTTGCAAAAGAGCAAATGAAAAATCTGTGGTTTTCATGGGTAACCGCGTGTGTCCATTTTTTCGATTTTAAGATGTTGATGCCATATTGCCTAATTTTGAACACTCTTTAAATATTTTTGAAAAAAGATGGATCAATTCCGATTTTTTAACGTAATGACAAAGTTTAAAATGTGCAATACCTAGCCCATAGTTTGATCTCGAATGGTTTTTCGGCTTTCCTGAACAATTTGTTTTAAGACATACGCGATTGCCCATGAAAACCACAGAAATATAGTAGCACTTTAATAAAATATAACGAAATCTCTGTGTGTTTTTTGTTGGATTTTACAAAAAAACTATGATATTTTGCATTTGCACTATTACATCACTAATACTTGAATGAACTCCGCTAATATTTTAATTTTGTAATTTCTTTAAACTTATTTTTTTTTATGGAATTTTATCTTTTAATTGTTTAACCGCTCACAAATAAAATAATGACACAACTGCTTCAAAATTATTTTACAAATGGCGCTAACATAATATGATTAGAGTAAAAATAGTTTGATTGCATCTTTAACATAATATGATAAATGTATAGAAAGTTATCATGTTATGGCTATTAAATATCATGATATGGTTGTGAGAAATATAATATGTTTAGAAAGTTATCATAATTAAGTTGTTAGAAAAATAATTATTTTTCGGTCAACAATACTCAAATTTATAATTGCGATAAACATTGATATGTTTACAGTAACTATAATATTGTTGATATTAAATAAAAATAACAATTATTTGTGTACGACAACAATATATTGTTACATTAAGCATAGTGTTGTTGCCGTAACCATGCCCAACCATATTTTTTCTCTGCGTGTAGGCGCATGTATAATTCTTTCTTTGTTACCACAAGGGGGCAAAATCGCAAAATATTGTACATATTGGTTACACTATGCAACAAGCAAAAATTCCCTGAATAACCGCTATATTTTTTTGATCCGCTATAGTCACCTAACTGCAAAAATCATCATTATTTAAAGTTATACACAGCAACCAAGCTAAAAGGGAAAAACCAAGCTTTTTATGATTACTTTAAGTACGAGTCGTACTCCAAAATTCAAGTACGAATAACACTAAAACGTACTCAAAACAATCCTAAATGGCATTACTTTCGAAAATCAATCCCGAAATTTCTTGAAATAAGTATAAAATTATTAAATCAAGGAAAAAAAGATTAAAGTTTTTGTTTTTGTTCAACCCTCCGGCTTACGCATGTTTTGATTTTCTTTACACATTGAAAAAGGTCTGGCCAGAGTCATGTGTACCACAAAGGGTTAAAAACAGTGATGCCAACTTTTTGAGAGCAAAAAGCACTTTAAAATTTAAAAAAAGCACTAAAAAGCACTATTTTGAACAAAAAAAAGCGTAAAAAAGCACTAAGCCATTTTTTAAATTTAATTTAACACAAAACTCGTTGCCGAATATTATATACCTCCAAAATTTAAAAAAAGGCGATGGCGTTGATGGGGACCATTTTCTTTTAAGATTAAATAATAAATATATTTACATTTGTATATAAACATTTTTAAATTTATTATTACTAGTGTTCGCCTTATGGTCAAAATTCGACCATAACTTTTTTTTGTAAATATGAAGAAAACATAATTCATCTAAGTATATCGTCACCTAAAAGACGAAATAACCTATCTGCAGTTTTCAAAAGTTTACAGGAGAGGGAAAAACGTAATAAAATTGGAACTACTAACGATATTGAAACGAAAATTACACATTTTGATTAAAATGAAACCAGTAATATATATCGGTTGGGAAAATTTTGCTTTTCTAATCACAGCTTATGTTATGACACTTAGGTTTTTTGGAATTGTAAAAATCTGAAACCAAATAACCTATCTGCAGTACTAATTAGTATGAATAAATATAAATTTCTTTATACACATGAATATTATAAACATTAAATAATTACAGTAGTAGTTTCTTTTACTGGTTTAAGCAAAAATTACACTATGCAACAAAATTAAACTTTTATCGTGATTTTTTATGACTTATTTTTCTCTTTTTTTGTGCGTAACGGTCCTCTAGGTACAAAAACTTTGTCATTTGTAATATTACGTGTTCAAAATTTTCCACACATATGCGTTATGATATAGGGAATAAAAATCCATAAAAAACTCAATTTTGAAATTTTTGCAGATAGGTTATTACCCCTTTAAGATGACGATATATGAATTTATTTGTTTCGAGCATTTATTTTTTCCTTCAAAGAGGATCGATTTGGCGAGGGACGAACCTCCGGTTCATATATTATCTTCTACGTGAGTTAATTTAATTTTGTAAGTTCCGTATAAAAAATACCAATTGAAAAACAAAAAAGTATCAAAAAGTCTCGATTATATATATTGTCATCCACTCAGGACGTTGCACGTTTAATTTTATGTTTCTATGTCTAATATTAACGAAAATTAATCAAAGTACCAGATGTACAACGAAAAGTACCAAAAAGCTCACCTAACATGTTCTTATTCACCCAGTTTAATTTATAATTTTATCTTTATAGGTCGAATGTTAACGAATTTTCAAAAAGTTCCAGATCACTCACTCAGGATCTACACCTATAATATAATGTTTCTAAGTTCTATATTACAGAAAATTTAACAATTATCAAATGAAGCGCAGAAAAGTTAAAAAAAAAAGAAATTTCCCCTTTTTTCTCCCCATAGAGGTTCGGTTGACAAACAAAGGAAGAAACCGTTCTTAACTGTTTTGCCTGGTTTGATTTTTATAGTCGAAATATTCGAAAACCGGTTTCTGAAAAATTTCGAATAATCGATCACCCTAATTTTTTGTTATTTGATAATTGAAAATAAATTTTTATTTATTTATTTTGCATTTTTGTTAGTTACAATTTTGAACGCTTATAACTCTGAAATTATTGAACAGATTTTAATAAAATATGCATTGTGCACTTCTACCTCTTAAATGGTGTATATTTTGTTCAAAACGGTTGTTCTTAACTGTTTTGCCTTAGCCGATTTATATATATGTACATAGATTACCTTCAATTAAAAATTATATCAACCAAATCATTTGGATCATCATCAGCTGGGTTTGAATTGGTCGTAAAACAGTAATAAAGTGCGAGCTAGATTTCGTAGTAAGAAAAAATCTGTCCTGTTGCAATTACCGAAAATTTGCAGTGACCGACCATTCCTTATAAAACTTAATGACATCCCAAATTTTAATAAACAAAATATGTTGTCAACGCAAAAAAGTAAATGTTTTGTAAAATTTCCAAATTGCTAGGAAGCCTAGCTCTAACCTTGTAAATAAAGTTTTTGGTAAAACGAATGCAACTTTCTTTTATCAGTTTTTTTTATCATTTGAAACCTTAAAATCTTTACAGGCCTTCCCAAAATTGTACCCCAAATAGCAAATCTCATCTTAATCATCCTCAATATAATCGATGTTTTAAAAAATGGTACAAAAAAATAAATATTGTAAAAGGCACTAAAATGCACTGTGAGAAATAGTTAAAAGCACTATAAATACCCGCTTTTCAAAAACGGGTGTTTAACAAAATTTCGGGTATTGCATGAGCAAAAAAGCACCAAAAAATACCCGAAAGGCACCAAAATGGCAACGCTGGTTAACCCAAGGATTCTTGGTAACTTTTTTCCACTAAGTTCTCATCTTGGTCTGGCCAGACCACAATTAGAACAGCTAAAAAACGCAATTAAATAAAAAGTAAATAAATATATTTTTTACTGAACTTATGCTTTCAACTTTAGATTATACAAATTTATTATACAAATTTAGTATTTTATGCCACATGCAAGTCATCCAATTTCGCACACTGCTTCTTCGCATCGACCACAGCTGAAACGAGTTTTGCGTTTGGTTTTTGTAGTTGAATTAAACTAAGTGCATAATGGGCTGTAGTTTTCTGATTTGTTTCAAACTTGATTCATTCGATTCATAACATATCATTTCTGTTTCTGTTCTTTTAATATTTTGTCCTGCTTAAAAAATATTCCAAGCAAAAAAAAAAAATTGGTCTGGCCAAACCAAGAGGGTTAATGGACTTTTACATAAAACTGTAATTTCACCCCACTAATTTGTTCCAACTGAACCTAAATTGGTTTCATTCTATTCAGCATATATCATTTATAGAATTCACGTCCCTGGTTTTTTTATTTTTTGTTATATTCGAAAAATATTGCAAGCAAAACACAAATTTGGTCTGGCCAGACCAAAACAGTTATCCTAAGGTTAAAAAGTAAATTTAAACTCTTGCTTCTCATTTACTTTATATTTTTGGATAAATATGTACGTAAGATTTCTAAAGTAAAAACCCTATCGGGCATGGTGTTGGTAAGTAAATCAATCATAATGATTTTTTCTTTCTAAAATTTTAATCTAATGTATTTTGAGATTGATTCAATCTTAGTTTTACTTCAATCCATCTCATTTTCGGATTATTTTAAGTACGAATTCGGAGTAAAACAATTTTATAATTCTTGAATCAAGAGCATTTTGAGATTGATTCAATCTTAGTTCTACTTAAATTAATCTCATTTTTGGATTACTTTAAGTACGAAATCGGGATTGAATATGGATAATTTCAGTATTTTGCAATTAAAACCCCGATTATTTGAATCAATCTTTCTGTACTTGATTCAAGAAAATCCGTACTCACCGTACTATTAAAATTTGAGATTTTTGAAGATGCTGCTCCATACATCTTGTCTTAACTATGCAACGACGTCCTCGATTTTGTTATGCAATACGTCAACACTTTTTGAATTACACCAGATTTAAGTCTTTCTAATATCATATTTGAATTTAGCCATTAGTTTTGAAGTTATAGAGGCACAAGTGGAAAAAATGTTTTTTTTATTTTGTTTAATTATAAAAAACTCATAAAAAATGGAAATCAACAAATACTTCCCAGTTTACGGTATTAGGATATAAAGATTTAATTCTTTTATATACAGTATTGTAGCGGTAAAGTTTTGTGGTAAATACGACTTTAAAAAACTAAAGTCGTATATTTGTATTTAGGGTGTTGTGCCAGTGTTGAATCTTAAGGCCCAATCACAATGTGCTTAAGTTGGCTTAAGCAAATGTGCGAATACATGTAAATCACATGAGGCAAACCATATAAAACTTAAGGAAACTTTTTGTTAAGTTTTACGAAGTTGTCATTTGCTTAAGCAAAGTGCGAAACAGATCGCACATTCCGTACGGAAACAATGTTTTTTGATTTTGTTTTGGTTTTTTGTTTTAATACATTTGAGAGAGTTTTTGTTGGTTTTTGACAGTAGGTTAAGCACGGCTATGCATATCGAGCCCTAATAGCAAAAATTATGTAACCAACAACATTTTAGTTTTTTATTTCTTGATGAAAATCGATAACTTATTATAATTTGCATCATCTCTAAAAATCTCTTATCTCTGGGAAGTACCGTTACGAAATAAGAGCAAAAGCAAATTCAAACGAAACCCTAGACTTGAAGCAAAAATATTTTAAAAAAACCTTCCCCTGTAAAATTTTATTTTTGTTGGTTACACCATTTTTGCTATAAGGGCTCGATATTATAGTTGGGCCTTTATTTTAAAACGGTTTTAAAAACTAAGGTTGTAATTTTGTATCTAAAGTGTTGTGATGGTACCATATTTTTACATAATACTTAGAAGAGTCGTAGTTTCTGCCTGGGTAGTTTTGACCTTTTTTACCGCAAATTTGTGTCAAGCAACATACTGCAAACATAAATTAAACATGTTGCACACCGTTTTTGTACTCTGTTAAAATTTGTGAAAATTGTTAGCAACATTGATTATTTCGCACGAAAATTTTGACATGTACCAATTTTACCTTTCTTGCGAGTTTGCAAAATATGACGTATTAATTCCTTCGAAGTATGCAAAATTGTTTTGCGTATGTAAAGAACTCCCACATGTATATATTATATATATATAAAGTTAATATGGATTAAAAACTGTTACCGCTTGTGTTATTTTAATTTATTTTTTTTTTTTTTTTTCTTATTTATTATTAAGCTCATACTTTTTTGCGTTTGGTTAAAATTCCACGTGAAATAAGTGCAGCTTACATTATTTCGCAGTTGTAAAAAAATGTTGCCAGAAACATTTCGGAACTTTTTCACAAATTGAACAGTGTACCAGGCTTGAACAAAAAATTTTTGCGATTTATATTTTCCAAAGGTTAAAATTTTTTCATTTTCACTTTCGTACAATTTTGTTTCTGTGACACACCTGATAATGGATTTTTTTTTATTCAAGAAATTCTTTGCCGTTACATTAACAACACTGTGTCTGCCCCACAAAAAATCTCTTAATCATTCAAAAATTCTCTTTTTGTGGATGGCATTTTAAAATGTGGATACACAACAAAATATTACAATACTTTTATGCTCTGGCTCCAACTTTTTGTGCTCCCCACTATAAAAAATGTTCTCTCATACATTTATTTGTTTACTGATAAAGTGTATTGTTTTTGTACTTTTGTTTTAACATTTCATTCGTTGTTTTGTTTGGTTGTATTTTTTTTTTTTATTTTGTATTTTTGCAGTGTCCATCCATGTGGGGACATTGTTTTGGATAGAGCGTTGATACCAGCGTTGCCAAAACGGCATATGCATCTTGCACTTTTTCTAATAATTGAGCAGTTTTGAAGTTTTTTTGTTTAAAAAATGGTGTTTTCTGTTAATTGTGCATAGTTTGGAGTTTTTATAGGCCCCTATTACGGTTAACAACTCAGCTCAGTTGAGTTATAATTTCTTAATTTTTGTATTATGGTTTACAACTTTGCTAAATTGCGGTGAACAAAAATTACAACTGATCACAACCAGATGTCTTTATTACAACTCAACTGAGTTGAGTTGTAAACCGTAATAGGGGCCATAAGTCTGTGGCTTTTTGATATAACACCTCAAGTCGAGATTAGATCGCAAAAAAAGTTTAAAAAAAATCGGTGAAGAAATCATTTATATTTGAAAATAAAATTAAACCATAATTCAAAAAAAATTTCGTTAATAATAAAAAATTTTAAAATCGCAAGCAAAAACGTTTTTGAATGAAAATTTGCAAAAAAAGTTTAAAAAAATCGGAGAAGAAATCACTTTTATTTAAAAATAAAATTTAACCAAAATTCAAGAAAAATTCCGTTAATAATAAAAAATTTTAAAACCGCAAGCAAAAATGTTTTTGAATGAAAATTTGTATAATAAACAATATTTTTTCAACTTTTTAAATTTGACTTAGGTAGTTTTGTCAAAATGAAACAGAATTAAATTTTGTTATATTATATTTCTAAAGCAGTGAAGGGCACACACATACTATCACATTTATGCTTGTGTTGACGAAATAACAACAAAGCAACCCAGCGGGAAAAAGAAGGAGTACGGAGGCCTTCCAGAAGGTCTCTGTACCCCTTCTTTTGGATAAACAAGCCCTTCTCGCTCCATTCCATACTCATATCTTTTTTACACGCGTTGTCAGTGCGGAGAAGGCCTTCCGCTTTCCTTTCTTCCGCAGAGCTTCTTAAAGGCCTTCAAATAAATGGCTTTTAGAAGGCTTTCCAGCGAATGACTGTCAAAAGGCCTTAGCAAAAAGGTTATCTTGAAGGGTTTTTAAGAAAGGTATGGTAAAATGCCTTTCAATTAATGGCTCTTAAAAGGCCTTTCAGACCATCCATCTACAAATGCATTAAAGGTCATATTGAAGGGATATCAGTCTAAAACATTAAGGAATATTTCCTTACAAATGAAATTAGAAGACTGAATAGGTTTTATGTACATATCAGATCTCCAATATAGAAAATGAACACTTAACTTTTTATATATGCATACCTATTTTACAAACGTACATATGTTTATATATTTTATTAAACTTATTGTAGTTTAATAACACATGTGATACCTATTTTTTTATTGAAATAATCAAATTCGCTAAATATTGTAAAATAGATAATTAAAAAAAGCTTTTAAGCACATGTACCTATCTTCCTTAATGAACAAAACTCAACTAAAATAATTTACATTATTGTTTTTATTTTGTATTTTAATATGTACCTACTTTGTTACTTTGTTTTTATAACGGGATCTGAATTGTTTCGCTTTGGCGAAAAAAACAAAACAAAAAATTTTACTCTTTCTCTTTTCAACTTCAACGAAAATGATTTACAACATATATTACTTTGTTTTTGTAAAGGGATCTGAACTCTTTTGCTTGTGCAAAAAAAAAAACAAAGCAAAAAATGTTACTCCTTCTTTTTTCGCTTCTTTTATACCAAAGAGCCGAGGCATTCTATAAGGCATTCTTTAGCAGTTACGTAAGAATAGTAATTAAATCAAAAAATTTTTTAAGCAGGCCTTTAAAAAGGCCTGAAGTAAGAAGGTCTTCTGAGTTTTCCCGCTGGGAACAGCCGAACGTACCCTGCAAATAAAATTGGACCACCTGACCCATTTTGATAAAATGGACTACTCCATGGACTAGTCCGATGTAATGCAAGCATGGACCATGCCATTGTTAAAAAGTGTTTGTAGTGAGACGACATGTCTTCGTTTTTTAACGACATGCTTTCGTGTTTAAACGACTTCAAAACTAATCCTCTTGAGTATACCATGGAGTAGTTTTAAAACTACTCCTTACTGGTCCAAAGGTGGGTTATATACCATGGAGTAGTTTTAAAACTACTCCTTAGTGGTCCAAAGGTGGGTTATATGGTCCTCTCCTAGGACATCGTAATGTTAAATAGACCAGGTTTTTTCCATACGTTTGGGTTACTTGTGGACTAGTCCTGGTCCCTTGTGGACTACTCTTTACACGCGTGTTTGGACTGGTCCTATTATTTGCAGGGTACATTGTCACAGACACACAAAGAAGTTTATAGTGTACATGTACCCAGCGGGAAAAAGAAGGAGTACGGAGGCCTTCCAGAAGGCCTCTGTACCCCTTCTTTTGGATAAACAAGGCCTTCTCGCTCCATTCCATACTCATTTCTTTTTTACACGCGTTTTCATTGCGGAGAAGGCCTTCCGCTTTCCTTTCTTTCCCAGAGCTTCTTAAAGGCCTTCAAATAAATGGCTCTTAGAAGGCTTTCCAGAGAATGACTGTCAAAAGGCATTAGCAAAAAGGTTATCTTGTTATTTAACTTTTTATATATGTATACCTAACGTATAACGTATGTTTATATATTTTATTAAACTTATTGTAGTTTAATAAAACATGTGATACCTATTTTTTTATTGAAATAATCAAATTTGCTAAATATTGTAAAATAGATTGCAAATAAAAGTTTATAATAAAATAAAACTTTTAAGCACAAGTACCTATCTTCCTTAATGAAAAAAACTCAACTAAAATGATTTACATTAGGTCTGTCTGCGTACACATATTTTGCGCAAAATGTTGCAAAATCTTGCAAAATGTTGCCTGCGTACTCCAAATCTCTTGCAGCGAGAGAGCCAAAAAGAGAATTTTTTGACAGTTGGAAGTTAGAGAACTTGCAAAATGTTACTGGAGAAATTTCCGCTTGCAAGATTTTGCAAATAGTTTGAACAGCTGTTTGAATGAAATAGTTTTTGGGAAATGAAAATAAAAATTTAAATTTAACAATGGCAGAGGTAAGTAGTTAGAATTCTGTTGATTTTTAACGTTTATAATAAATTATAATAAACAAAACATTTAACTTCATGCTAGAAACATCCAAATATACAGTGCGTGGCGTAAGTGGAGTGGAGATGGCAGAACCGATAGAACCAGCAGAACTTCGTGGGACAAACTTTGCAATTGAAGAGGCGAGTATTTGGAATTGTGTTCCTGGCGAGCACTTCACATCCAATTTATTTTTCTCCGTTGTCAAGCTGTTGGAGGGCACTGTATTGGGTATTTCATTCTGTTTTTCCATTGTAAGCCGGCACTATGTTGGGCAATGTAAGCAAAAGAATTTTATAAAAAACCCGACAAAAAAAACTAAAAACTAAGAAGAAATTGAATTTACCAAACTAATAACAGTGTAATAAACAAGTTTTTTAATTTACAACAGTTTTTAAGCTTCACTTTAATTAATAATTTTTGAATTTACCCCGAGAATTCTATTTTGCGTAAACATATGCTAAAATTCGTTTGCTTTGTTATTTCAATTGTTTACACACCGATCAGCTGTTTTCTTGCAAAATTTCACTGGATACTGTCTGCGTACTTTTTGAGATTTTTTCAGCCGATAGCGTAATATTGGTCTTACTCTCCCAAAAAAATTTACTGAGTATTTGCTACTGGAAAAGTACCCAGACAGACCTATTATTGTTTTTATTTTGTATTTTAATATGCACCAACTTTGTTACTTTGTTTTTATAACGGGATCTGAATTCTTTCGCTTTGGCGAAAAAAAACAAAACAAAAAATTTTACGCTTTCTCTTTTCAACTTCAACTAAAATGATTTACAACATACCTATGTTACTTTGTTTTTGTAAAGGGATCTGAATTCTTTTGCTTTTGCTTGTGCAAAAAAAACAAAACAAAAAATGTTACTCCTTCTTTTCTCACTTCTCATAGAAGCTAGTGTGGAGGCCTTCTATGAGGCATTCTTTTGCAGTTGCGTAAGAATAGTAATGAAATCAAAAAATTTTTTAAGCAGGCCTTTAAAAAGGCCTGAAGTAAGAAGGTCTTCTGAGTTTTCCCGCTGGGTATCGACGTCGCACAAGCAGCATTTTTGTTCCTATGCACGCGTACATAGGATTTGCAAGTGTGCCCGTCACTATTCTAAAGCCTTACAGCCGTTCCTAAACAAGAGCGGAATGCGGCACATTTCCTTTCGCTTAGCTTTAACGCCGATATGCCATACCTAAACAAGAACGTCAACGTTGTCACGAAAAGTTACTTTATTGTTTAATAAAACCCACATAATAGAAATTAAAAATGAAGCTTAAACCGCTAGATAGACATTATTAACAATAGCGGCCAACTTACTGTTAAACTCGCTCTTAAAATCGGATTTTCTGCGCTGTTTAGGGATGCTTCATATAAATTGTATGGGCATGACAATTTACAACTTGTATTATTTGATTAATATTACAGTGGCAAGGTTAGTTAACTAATCATTTTGATGATGTAATTTTGTATTGGTGCTAATTCAGCTTCTCTTTTTTCCTAAGAACTCGTGATTCGATGGCAAAAACATGTAGCGTGTAAATCGGTAATCCAAAATTTGTCACAACCGGGCCACTTGTTGCACTTTTGAATGTCTGATATAAAAAGTACCACAGGGATAATTTCTAATCTATTGTGGTCCTTTAAGATCAAAATTGCACTAACTAATTACAATATTGTTTTGTTTAAAAAAGAAACACCATCTGTCTTGTTTCAAATAAAAATTTTTAAGGTAATTATATTTATCGAGTAAGTATTAAAAATCATTGTAGAGACCCAAGGCGAATTGACTAGAAGGTGAGGTCAACTCTAAAACAACACTGCTTCTGTGGTCGGGTTGTCAAAAAGCAAAAGAAATAGGTTTGTTTACATAAATAAACTAGTTTGTATACAAACTTTGACTAGTCGACCGCCGAAAAAAAAACACCATATGTTGACTTGACCCAACCTTCTAGTCAATTCGCTTTGGTAGAGACCCTTCAAATAATTTCTCCCTGTCGTTATTTTCTTCTAGTAAAGCATAGGGCGTCAACCATTCTCCAGTATCGCTTTACTGCATGTACAAATACATCACTCTTACTGTAATTTTGCGGCATGCAGCTCCTCATCAATAGTTATCCGCAGGGTTTTTGAGGGCGCGACTGAGCGTTTACTACCTTGATGGTTCCAAGTTTGCTGGGTCTTTTAAGTATATGGAAAAGCCGTCGCCATTTTCGACGTGCACTGGTTTCCGATTTGTTCTAAACACAAGTGTGCATTACTGATTCTATTTGGCCATCACATGCGCCGGATATTTCTGAAGCGAAATGTTGGTAAAAAATGTTGAAGTAAAAGAAATTTTTGCACCAACCGTTAAACGTTTTTTATTTAATATAAAAATTAAAAAATCTTAAGTGCTAAACATTTTTTTTTTTTTGCCAAAAACCAAAATATGGCAACGCTGGTTGATACAAATGTGATGATAATTATGATGAACGTCATTATCTTATCTAATTGCTAAAACAGCAATAATTTACTAAAATCTATCGTTCAGCTGTGTAGCTTTTTGATTTGTGCATTGTGTTTGGGTGTGTTTTACTTGCACTTGATTTTTTTTTTATTTTATGACAAAAATAGTTTTTCCTGATTTTATGTATTTTTTTAATGGGATTAAGTATGGCATGCCGTTAGTAAAAGGAATGATTTTGTCGGACGTAAGTATACCAAGTTACAATTTATTATTTAATTTCTTTAAGTTAAGTTAAATTTAGTAAACTTTTTTTTGAGTGTAGGAGGCAGTTGCCTTTAACGTATTGCTCACTTTAGTTTAAAGTAAAGTTGTAATAGTGAAAAGCTTCAAAAACTTGGGACAAAATCCTACCTATTAATAGGCAAGTTGTAATAATGGCCCTAAAAGTAATAGAGATGTATTGAAAACTAAACTTAGTTATGACCAGGGAAAACGTAATTTGCAATTGTATGTTGTTCCTTGTGCGACCAATGAAGGAGAAAACAATAAATTTACCCGTATTGCATATTGTTTGCATATTTTACCCTTTCCAGCATTTTTATGCATTATTAATTGGATAAAGAGCATATTTTAAGCTTATAGCGCATATTTCGGCTTTTTGAAGCATATTTTGATGCATTCTACATTTTGTTGGATTCCTACAAGCGAATCAAAAAAGATGTTTCTTTTAAAATACTGTTTTGAATATCTATCTGTATACCCCCCAACTTGTTGCTTCATCATGTTCCAACTACATTAAATCTTCACTCTACAATTGAAAGCCAAAGCAGGTTGTCGTCAAAGATAAATTTTCTTTTAACTGTCATTTTTTATACATGAGCAAAAATTAAGGAAAAAGAAATTATATAAGTTTGTGCTAATGTGTGTAATACATAGAAACCTAGACCCATTTTTTAGAATACCGATCGAATGATCTTAGTGATCTTATCGTGTCCATCCATCCGTCCGGCTGGTTATCTGTCCATATAAACATTGTGCGCAAAGTACAAGTTGCAATTTTGCAGATAATTTTATAAAATTTGGTAAATATGTTTTAATTGTCATAAGGACGAAGCATATATGTGTCCATTAACCATCATTTTGTTTAAGCTTTGATATTGTTACAAGTAGGACTTTGAGTGTTTATAACTCTTATTCGCTTTAGGGTTTTATGTGTACAAAATATGTTTAGCTTTTCTAAAATCTTTGGAAAAGGTTTCCTGATGATCTGGCCTAAGCAACCAGTGAAATGCGCATAGCAGTTAGCTTTCCCTCAGTGTATTTATCAAATATGAAAAACTGGGAATTTAGCACGACATACAGAAATCTATTTAATAATTATGGTTGTATTTCGATAAAATTCGGCCTTAAAATAGTTTACGGCAAAATAAATTTTTTTTTAATCGGTTCACATTAAACCCGGAAAAAATAACTCTTTTATGAATCTAAACCTCATACCATAACTTTATTCTGGTGAGCTCCTGACGGCGGTACAATCTCCAATATTTGCTTGTAAATACTATGTAAATGACGGACTTTACCGATTTTAATTTTTGACATGTTTTTTATGCAAATATTTCTAAATTGTTGAATATTATATTTTCAAATAAGTAGTTTTTGGTTTTTTTGAGGCATATTTTTAACAATTTGTAGTGCATATTTTCAAGATTTTAATGCATCGTTTTTAAGAGCATATTTCCGGTTTCCCTGATTATGACAAACACTTAAATCGGGTAAATTAAAGCTGCGTTAAGTCCTTTTGAATCAAGAGATTCAAAAGGACTTAACGCATTAGCGTAAATATTTACAATCTATAAAAATTTATTATTATCATTTGTACAAACAAATTAGAATTATACAAATATCCTAATTTAACGTGATTTATCCAGTGGCCGTATTCTGTAATTCGCTAAAGCTTAATCTCTATCGCTAAAAGTCTTTAAAGTTGATTTAGCGATTTTTGGCTACGAATGCAGTACTGTAACGTGCATTGCCAAATTTGGCAATGCCATAACAATTTAATTCACCGCAACTTTAGCGATAGAGATTTAGCTTTAGCTAAGCGAATTACGGAATACGGGTGCAGGTTAGGATTTGCTTTACTCAGCATGTTTTTTTATTGGGTTAATTATTTTGATTCAACAAAACTTAATGATATTTTTGTAAATACATATGGGTAATTCCAAAGTGCTGAACGTGACAGTCGTACGCATCAAAAATGCAATAACATTTTAAACAAAAAATATTTTTACGTTCTCTTAACCCTTAAATTATAGCACTAAGAAAGCACTGCTATCTATGCTAAAGTTTATGGAGGGCGCGATTCTAGGTCAAAGATAATGGCAAAAGAAGTAGCGGCTCGAACGTGAAAAAAGCAGAAGTAATTTTTTTGGCCATCTATAAAAAGGCGTAATTCAGCGAAACCTGGCACAATTTTTTAGTCAAACTTCTTTTAGAATTTTAAGTAGCAATGTTACATTAAAATGTCTTGGTTTGATTCCAAAATCTTCTGTATTTTCTTTTTTTTTTTTTAGCAAAAATCAGGGTCGATACGTGACATTTCGAACGTGAAATTTTTTAAGTAATAATTTAACTTAATAATGATCAAAATAAAATAAAAATTTACCGTTAATCTGAATAACATATTTCTCTTTGAACTCTTCCTTAGATTACAGACCATGTAAGAAAATTTTTTTGGAATAGTTTTTATCAAATATCACCTCTTTTAAGAAAGATAAATATTAAAGAAAACATACAATAAAACATTCTCACATATAAAAAATTACGTTTGCACAACTTTGCAGTCTGATTGTTCATCTAAGTGAATAAATTTATGAGTATATTTATAAAATTAGTAAGATCTAAATATTTCTCTATAACAATATCGTAAAATAATCAGCTTTTAATAACTTTTAAATTTTCGGTCACGGTGAACCTTTTGACGGAAATGCCCTGCCCATATTGCCCTTGATTATAAAGAGGGTATTAATTCAAATATTTTCGGTAGAAGCAAAACAATTTTTAATTTTACATTAAAGCCATATACAAAATAAATTTTTAGACAAATCGTTTCATTTTTTAAAAGTAGGCAAAATTGCACGATATTTTTACAGCGGATAGATATGAATATTACGTGTCGCTTTTCTTCAAAAAGTGAAAAATAAAATTTTTTAGTTAATACCCTCTTTATGATCAAGTGCGATATGTATGTATCTATATACTGTATTAATAACAACTTATAGTTTGCTTTTGTAATATGCGATTCTATGATATACATTTGAGACAGTGGTGTGTGGGAGTTTATCTAATATTATTTTATACCTTTTATTTTATTAATCGTAATTTATTTACTTTTTTAATTATTCTGCTAGTTATATGCACATTAGTATTTAGTCACCATAACGGTTAAATGCAATCAATATTTATTCAGCGGCTTTTCTAAGATTTTTAAGAATAGAAAATCTCAGAAGTAGAATCAAAGCAATTTTCAAATAAAACAAACAGCAGCAGCATTAGAAACAATACTTAACAACTTAAACATAATCTACTGTCAACTGTAACAATAACACCTTTTTTAGATAAAATAACTCAAACAACAAACACATAAAGCAAATACAGATGCTCATTTCTGGCTACAATTGTATTAGTACTCCAGGCGAGGCGGCCTGTTCAAATGAATAAATGGAGAAAATAAAAACAAACAAAAAATAATAATAATTTGAGATAAGTTCCAATGTAAAGGCAACCAGTCATTTGAAATACGAAACTACATACAATGTAATTATAACAAATGGAGAGCTTTTCTAAGATGTTTCGAAATCAGAATGGGGGAGTGGGGAAACTTAATGGAATATTCAAGAGATAATTTAAAGGCATTGCAAAACGCATTCGCAATGAACTGGCTAACGGAAAAAACAAATCGAACTACTCGTTCTAAATACATATACATTAGGGTGTCCCAAAATTTTTTTTTGTAAGAGACTCAAGCATAATTTGAAAGCTTATAGGGTAAAGTATTTTTGATTTTTTTTTTAGAATTTTCGGAATAGGTTTAGAGGTCGCGCAAATAGAGTTTTCATAAAAAAACGGAGTTTTCGGCCATTTATTTAACTTTACTTATAACTTGGTTAATACCACGAGTTTCTTCACTTTTGAGGAAACAGTTTTAAAGAAAAGTATCCAAGCTTTATTCCTGTGTGAAAAAATTATAAGTTTTGGTGAAGAGTGTACTCATTTAGATACCCTTAATTACAATTTTTCGTAATTTTTTAACAAATTCTGTAAATAACGGTTTATTACTTTTCAAATTTATATGAAAGGTATTAAAACTAGGGACGCGATTTTGAAAACCGATAAGTTCTAAACAATTTAGAAAAACAAAAATGGAATTTTGTCCTACAGTTTCCGAGTTACACTATTTTTATAGTTTGTACCTTAAAAATGGTGATACTTTTTTCGTTATAATTATTGTATGTTTCCATAAATTTTTATAGTTAGGTTTTAACTGTCATTAACTTCTGACATTTATTGATCTAAATCGTTACACGCTGTAATTTTCACTTTCTATTTTATGTGTGCTCCAGGAGCTATCAATCGGGCTCGCTGGATGATGAAAATTATCTATTCTTTGAAAATATGCATTTTCCGAAACCAGTTGCAATCTTATAGAGACAAATCAACAGTTGATGCCTTGCTTGAATTAAGTTCATTTATTTTAAGAATATGTATCAAATATTGGTACCGTATCAAGGGCCAGTGCCCTTGATATGCTCCTCTCAATCTCAATCAGATCTGAGCCTATTAAAGGAATTGGATAGTTATAAAATTATTAATAAAGCCGTTGAAAAAGCCTCGCTTAAAACTATTCTAGGTCATCAGTGGTACTTAACTCCGAAATTGGCTGCCTAAGCGTTTTTTGATGAACGTATCGACACCAAAACTTTGCACTTAATGGCAAAAAAAACTTGCAGATACTCCATGGAGCGATTACGAAGTAGCAAATGTAACTTTAACAGAAGAAAAATCTAGAAATAAAGAAACTCAACAATTTATTTCAAAAGCCAGTCTAACTTTTTTTGAAGTTTGCAATATTTCAATCGATTTTTTAAAAATAGATACAGAGAATTGGAAAGCCAACAAGTCATTTCAAGAGAATCAAAAAAAAAAGTTCAACAATTACAAGTGGTAAATGATGTGGCAGAACGATGTGTGGCTTTGGGTAAAACTTATATTAATATCACAACTTCTGAAACTGATTACCAGAACTTGTTGCAAGGTATAGAACTACATCGCAAGAACCTCAATAAATGATTTTTCACAGAGCTGGCAAACAGCTTATAATAACATATACTGGGTATAAAGATAAAAACGGGTATAACTCAGGAATGGTAGGAACAAATTTAAAAATTGTTTATTCGTAATAATTAGAATTAATTTGTCTTTCAAACTGCATCATTAGTTTTAATACCTTTCATATTAATTTGAAAAGTAATGAACCGTTATTTACAGAATTTGTTAAAAAATTACGAAAAATTGTAATTAAGGGTATCTAAATGAGTACACTCTTCACCAAAACTTATAATTTTTTCACACAGGAATAAAGCTTGGATACTTTTCTTTAAAACTGTTTCCTCAAAAGTGAAGAAACTCGTGGTATTAACCAAGTTATGAGTAAAGTTAAATAAATGGCCGAAAACTCCGTTTTTTTCTTTTAAATTTGCTTTTAAATTTTAGTTGAGCACCTATGAAAATCACAAAAAAGAAAATTTTGGGACACCCTAATATACATATGTATATAAATAAAATCAATGAAATTCGTACTCATTTTCTAAAATTTTGGTTCCAACTCAAAACCAAGCACTTAAATAAACTTGTTGGTATTTCTGGTTGAGCGTTTATTGATATTATTACTTTTACAAAATTGAAAAACCCAACATCATTACTGCAGCTGTTTTTATAGTATACTTATTCACTCATTAGTGGAAAGCACATGAATGTTTGTATCTCTTATCAACCACAGGTAAATTCATGTTTAAGCAAAGTTTAAACAAAACTTATGATAAAAGAAACATAGCAGCTGGTTTTTTATAAAAATGGTTTTATTTTGAATTTTTATTTTGAAACTTCAAAAATATCCGGCTTATTCCATCTTCTAAAGAATAAAATCAGTTTTAAGGTCAAGGTTTGCATGCTTGCCCAAGGTTTTTGATTCCATTAACCTCATGGTAACCCTAAAGAAATCACTTAAAGTTTAATGACTTGCTTGTTTTACATTAAGATAAACCATTAAAGTAAACTACATATATTTTTATTAAATGACCACAAAATAAAAATTCAAAAAGCATTAAATGTTTATTTTAAGTATCCTCAAGATCCCCTTATTAACGCCAAATAAATGAATTTGTCCCATTTTCCCTACAATATTTCATAGTTACAGTTAAAATTTAATAGAAAATCACAAATAAAAATAAAAGAAGAAAAACAGTACAAAATAATTAAGCGAAACTTTTGTATCTGGATTTTTAAAGATCAACAAATAAAACGCATTAATCGAAAGCATTAACAATGACTAAAGGCTCAGTTAGCCGGGAGTAACAGTAACTTTACCGTAAAAACGTAAGACCAGTCTATTTCTTACAGATTGAGACGTAACATCTTACTGCTAACTGTAATCGTTCTAATTGCTTTACATACAACAAAATGAAGCAGCTGATTTGCAACGTAACTGTTACTCCCGGCCAACTGAGCCAAAAAATGAGTGTCCACTTAGTCCATCTACTTTTAACTTTCGTTTAAATAACTTTTGTTTATCTACTTAGCTTTATAACTAAAAAAAAAATAAAGAATAATGTAACTAATTAAATGTTAAAGGCTGTTTGATCTAGTAAACGTTAGGAAAAATCAAACAAATGTTAAATAAATAAAGTGGTTACGTGTGGGGCGTCAAATGTATTTGTAGCGAAAATACTTATAATTTTCATTATTTATTTTTGTTGAAGGTTCCATTTTCCTACCTTAATTTTTCCAATTTGGATTCATCATAACTTTCTAATCTTTGATATATGACATTTGTTTGCTTCTTGCGGTACTCGATGAAACTGGAACTCTTCTTAAGGCCCGCCTTTTTGGGACTGTTGCGCCAGTATTTTAACATCCGATGTAAAGTGCCACTATTCGAGAGGTGCGCCTGATTTTCACTGTCAAAATTTGTATTAGAGAGGGTGTGATATGAGGACATGGCTTTTATAACACTTTTTCTTTTTTGCTTCGTATTATTTTCAAGGTTTTTCTTTTTTAAACTTTTTATTCACTTATTATTTTATAAATATAAAATATTTATATTTTTTATTATACAAATTTAAAAATATTTGTTCTTTATATTTTGATACTCGTACTACAAACTACAAACGATAACTGAATTTTGTTATTAAAATAAAAAATCTCACTTTTTTTCTTTGGTACTTATTTTTCTTTAAAATTATACAAAAACTCAACGACAAGTCTTAATACTCTACACTAAGAAATTAATAAGTTTTAACAAAAGTTTTGTTACTTCAAAGTTAGTAGATCAAATCGTTTGTAAATTGAAGCAGTTGATTTGATCTTCATATGTAACCGATCACTTTTTTTACTTTTAATGCTTTAATTCAATGCTAATTCATGAACCCGGTGGCAGCAATACCACAACAATACAATAACAACCAAAACAAAAGAGGTTTTTTGCATTGCATTATTAGTGTTAACGTCTTAAAATGTCAACCATGTCAAAGCAAAATATCGTAAAACCAAAACAAATTGTTTCGAACAGTCAAAGTCAGCAGGCTTTTTGCAGCCACCTGTAGTAAATTCTCCTTTTTTTAATTTTAACCACTTTTACTTTTTGAAACGAAATATGTACATAGTGCTCGCTAAAGTCGTCTGGCACCATCTCGGTTTTCTACAGTTTCTTTTTTTGCACTTAAAGATAAACCACAATGCAATGCAGAGAATGCATCTTATGAGAATGTAAATGTTTTACAAAATGCCATATAAATATTTATTTTAATAATTTTTTGCTTAACTTGAGAATTGTTTATATTAAGTATTTAATACTCATACGAGTATGTGAACATGTATGATTTTTATTTGTGTGCACTATAATTTAATTGTGTTTTTGTTCTTGTTCTTTTTGTTTTTTTTTTCTTGTTCGATTCTGACCACTTGTCGTTTTAAAAATGTTTCTTTTTTCTCTATTTCATTCACTATCTCGCCTTTTATGTTGTAGTTGCTTGTTTTTGCTGCAGTTTGCATTTTAATTTATAATCTTGGTTTGATTTTAATTACATTTAATGTAGTCTAATTTTTTAAAAATTAATTACAGTCGCTTTTGTCGTACTTAAATGAGTGTAAAAGTCGTGGAGGCGCTACAACAAAAAGAAAGGTAGAATGGGTTTAAAATGATAATCAGTGATAAAGAAAATGGTAAAAACTTCTTAAGAGCTTTAATATCTTAATCGTAACTTGACCCTTAGAACACAAGAAGTCCTTTAAATTACTACCCGTCCTTCGGTTTCGAACGAAAATTTTGGTCGCATAACTTATATTTAAAACAAAAACAAGATTTTTGCATTCGTTTTGGATAAAATAATTTAAACAGAAGCCATCAGATTGTATCTGGTTTTTTAAGAGCTATAGGAAAGTTAAAAAAAACACATAAAATTCAGAAAAATGCATGAAATATTTATTTGAATCGATAGCACGGTCCATATAATTTAATGTTTGAAGATTATTTCATGCAAATGTTGACCGTGACTGCGCCTCAAATGGTCAATCCGCTTAGTCCAATTTTGGCATACTCTTTCCAACATTTCGGCCGGTATCTCATGAATAAATGCTTCAATGTTGTCTTCCAATGCGTCAATTGAAGCGGGCCCCACAAAAAATAGTTTAAAAGCGTTAAATCGCACGATCTAGGCGGACAATTGACCGGTCCCGAACGTGAAATAAAATGTTCACCGAACTCTCAATAAGTCTGTTGTTAAGCGTGCTGTGTGGCATGTGACACCGTCTTGTTGAAACCACATGTCATTCAAGTCAAGCTCTTGCATTTTGGGCAAAAAAAAGTTGGATATCATCTCACGGTAACGCTCACCATTCACAGTTACGTTACGATTCGCATCATCTTTGAAGAAATACGGTCCAATGATGCCACCAGCCCATAAACCGCAGCAAACTGTGACTTTTTCTGGATGCATTGGTAGCTCTTGCAATGCTTCTGGCTGATCTTCACTCCAAAATCAACAATTCTGCTTATTAGCGTACCCATTGAGCCAAAAATGAGCTTTGTCGCTGAACACAATTTTTCGATAAAAAAGTGGATCTTCGCACAGAAAAAAATATCTCATGAAAATTTTTAACAACACAGTTTGTTAAAAATATAATATTTGTTCAACAAACTTTTTGTTTGATTCAATGAAAAAATTTATCAAATATACACTTTGCAAAATAGCACTCAATAAAACATATTTAATAATGAAATATTTAAATATTTCTTGATATTCAATAAAACAAATATTTGAATCAACGTTAAAACAGTATTTTTACAACTCTTGTCCATTTTATAATAGATCATAATTCTCATTCGCTTAACAGTTTTATTTGGTTAAATATCTTTAGTTTTGCCAAAGTCTTTAGAAAAAGGTTTCCTGATGATCTGGCTTAAGCAACCAGTGAAATGCACATAGAAACTAGCTTATCCCCCCATAATAAATTTTTGTGTATTTATTTACAAAGAAAAAAAAATTGGGAATCAAGCACATCATCATTAATAAATAAAGATTCGATAAACATTTTATTTGATTTATTCAACATTTCCAACAATTTATTTTAACAAAACAAGCAAAGATTTTGTTGAAGAAAATTATTTTGGGCAACAACTTTTTTTATTGATTCAATAAACTTGGTTGTTGACTAAAAATTCAATAACTATACCTACAAACTTTTTTATCAATAATGCAAAAATCGTCATCGCAGAAAATTTAAAAATTTTTTTTATCAAATATGCGATTTTCGTATTCAAATATGAAAATTATTTTTTTCTGTGCGGCCAACTTTCCAAGAGCCCATTCACCAAAAATTCTACGTTGCGGTAGGTCGTTCGGCTTCAATTCTTGCACCAGCTGTATTTTGAAAGGCTTCACACCTAAATCCTTCCGCAAAATTTTCCACGTTATTGAGTAACAGAGGCCCAATTGCTGCGAACGGCGACGAATCGATAATTAATGGTCATCATTAACACTGGCCGATACAGCTGCGATATTTTCTTCACTTCGCACTCTACGTAAGCGTGTTGGTGGTTTAATGTCCAACAATGTAAATTTGGTGCGAAATTTCGTTACGATAGCCCGAATAGCCGCTACAGTGGGTCGATTAAACTGACCATAAAATGGAAGAAGCGCTCGATGAATTTTCTTAACAGAGCTCGTATTTTGATAATAAAATTTAATAATTTGCAAGCGTTGTTAATTGTAAGACGATTCATGGCTAAATTATAGATCAAACTGAAGATGTTTGACAGTGAAACAAAACACGACACGTGCGTCAGCTGTTTAAACCAGTGCTGCCAAAAAGCCTATAGCTTAAAAATCACCCAATAGTTCTTTAACAAAAATTATATAAATTATTAAAATAAGTATGGACATTAGCGTGGCCGTTAGTTGTATGAAGAATTTTTTTTTTTTTTTTTATTTCTTTTATTCTCTCCCCCAAATCGGTTCAGTTTTATGTAAAAAAATACAAAAAAATATTACGCCCGCCCCTCAAACTTGGTCTTAAAGCTCATTTATTCAAATGCAATTTGTTTTCATATATGAATATCTTTAAAAAAAAAAATTTTACAAGAATATGATATATTGCAATATTTTAGCTCTGATAGTCAACAACATTAGCCTAAAGAAAGTTTTTTGCTTAAATTAATATTTTAGAAAATAACAATTTGTGAAACCCAATAAAAAAATGTTGTTGGAATTCCTTGATATTTTTTTATAACTATAGTTCTAGTAGATATGAATAAGCATGGTGAAATAATAAAGGTAGCAGCACTACGCCAGATGACGATTTCTTGCTCTTGCATTGTTTGTCTAGGTTTATGTCAAAGTTTTGTTTATGTTTACAAAAAGTCCACGTTTTGTGCTGTGATTATTGTATTTTATTAAAGTTTTTGATAATTTCAAATCTAAATAAATAAGATATTGACCATAATTAAATAAAACTTGGCTAAAAATTTATTTATTCATCACGTTCAGCGGCACGCTTTGATTTTTGTTTAAAGTATTTTATGACGTAAACGGTGATATAATTTCCATTTTTGTTGTAATGTTGTATTTGTTGCCGTAACGATGCCACCTGCTTATTCCACCATGTGAATAAGTGTGCGAAATATTTTTTTTTCCTGATATTTATTTGTCAAGTTAGACATTTATTTAAATTGTTGCCGTTTTCAATACAATTTTTTTTTTTAATTATTTTTTCGAACTAAAAACTAATCAAACAAAAAAATTTCAAGTGATTCTTATGAAAAATCAATTGATCTTTAAATAAAAATAATATGAAAAAAAAATTTGTTTCATCTGCAAAACCGGAAATGACCAATTTATCTAAATTAGTGCTAAATGTTTTAACCGAAATTAGGTTGGCAATATTTCCACCATTCAACATAACAATAAATTAACATTTTAGTGTTTAACACAAACACATACCAAGTGTGTTCCAGGGGCGTCAGCGAGAAGGCATTGTTTGGCTCTTAAATTAAAAAAAAACTTTGAAACGCAAATTTGAACGTTCGGATGTTCCTCTTTGAACTGCTTATAAAGTTCTTTTATGTTGCACATCAGAAGCTGATTTTGTTCGTTCAATATTCTCCCATCGTCTGTTTTAACAGATATAAAATCGTGTACACTGGGCGTTACTATGCTATTGCCTTCCCGTAGATAAGAAAAAAGATACAAAAAATCAAAAAAATAGGTCGGAGTTAGAAAAATTTAAAAATATTTGCAGATGAAACAAATTTTTTTTTTCGAATGAATTTTTTTTATTTAAACATCAGTCGATTTTCTATAAGAATCACTTCCATTTTTTTTTGTTTTTTTTTTTTATTTCGAAAAAATAGTTTAAAAAAATATTTTTTGATAACGGCAACACTTTACGACCCCGTAACTCGACTTACATATAAACATCGTAGAAAAAAATATTTCGCACACTTATTCATATCCACAAGAACTATAGTTATGCCAAATAAAAAGGAATTCCAACGAAATTTGTTTAATGGGTTGTCCTCTTTACAAATAATGTGACAGTAAATGACCTTGTCCAAATCAGAAATAACTGTTAAATCAGCGTTCCATTGTCATCTGCTGCATTATTTTTTAATGATTTGGCAAGATGTTTTTGTTTTTTAGAAATATCTTAAATTTGGTGTCTTAATTTTTGAAGTGTCGAACACGCAATCTGCAATTGGGTTTAGACAAAGAGGAATGCATGCCATGCAACTCCTCGAGCTCTTTTTTAATGAAGAAACTTTTTAGCAGAAACACAATTTCGACCCAAATTTGTTTTGTTTTTTAATGCAAGGAAAAATATTTTGTTAAGGGACAACAATTCGCCGTTGTACATTTTTATTAATTTTAGTACAGCCAATAAAATTAAGGTTTAATATTAATGAACATAATGCATGTTAAAATGTATGTACACTCAAAGAAAAATTTATCTTCATATTGAGGATGCCATAACATCAGAATTGTGACATCAATGTTGTTACAAATGGTATCGATTAGGCAAAAGGTAGCATCAATCCAATGACGAACGTCATCATAAAATGTTGTCATATTTTATGCATCGTCAATGCTATGACTACAGTGACATCCATTCGATGCCACATTTTGTGTTTTATTAATATTATTTTCATGTTAAAAAGTAAAATAAGAAGCAAAATTCCCATATTCTATCAAAGTTATTTCTGGCAAATCTTATTAATTATAAATCCCATATTCTATTTTTTTGAATTATTTAGTTAAATAAATCAAATTTTCAAAGTAGACTGATTACGAAAACCATATTGGGTATGCTGCTGGTGTCTTATAATTGAGAGTTCTTCTGTGAGCAAAGTACGGAATACAACAAAAGTGAAACAAACTTGTGTAACAGATAAGTAAATATACATAAATATTCTCTCACGTTGATTTAAGTCAATCCCAATTGTACTATTACTGATGTCACAATACATAAGCGTTATGACGCCTTTTCTATCAGTTTAAAAAAATGCACATTAAACCATCTATCTATATATCGTTGGTTGCATATAAAATGCCCTGGCTCGATATTTTCGATATTAATTTATTTAATTGATATACATTGATAGATTTACACAAATATTCCTCGTCATAAAAATGTAATGCCGTTTTATCAAAAATTACGGTTTTACAAACAGGGGGATAATCATGGCAGTCGTGATTGAATAATTCTTTCAGTCGATACTAATACCATGTTCACACGGACAGCAATATTCGTGTTTCGCTCTCTTATTCCTGTTTCGCGTCCCAAACATAATTGAAACGACTTGTTTTCCCATACACAATTTTGAGAGCGAAACAGGTCGTTTCATTTTAAAACAGGCTGCGAAACAGGAAAAATTTACTATCATCTCCAATTTTGATAACAGTTATCGTTAGTTTATCTGAACTAGCTCTCAAAAAAATCAAAACAAATAAAAAACAAAATAAAAATTGATGTTTAATAAAATAAAGTGATAATAATAACATAATAATATTAATAAAAGTATTAAATAATATATTTTTAAGTTTTTTTTACTTTTTTATCTATTTTAAAAAGAATCACACTAGCAACACAAAAAAAATGTCAAAATGAAACAAGAACGAATCGTATGAACAGCATGTTTGGCAATCTAGTTTCAGAGAGCGAAACGAGTGGTTTTCATCGTCGTATGAACATAGCATAAGCGAATCGAAATGTTTTTTACTTCTGTAAAAACTCAAATAAATGCTTTTCAACACTGAAAAAATAATTTCGATTCGTTCACTATCGACTAAAATAATAGAAATAAAATTGCTTTCGAATCGAAAAAGTATTTGATCACGACTGGCGGAATTAGCCACCCAGTTATATAATCAAATTTACATTTTGAAACATTTTATAATAAAAACAAGCAAGAAAGTATAGTCGGTCAAGCCCGACCATATGATACCCTACACCACAGTATTTAAAAACAAATTTTCGAAAGTGTATGGCTATATGAAGGGATCTATATCTGTTTTGAATTTCAGTACAATCGGTTTGATAGTTTCTGGGAGGCAGAAATTGCCCCTATCTTCCCTGGTGGTCCTACCATTCGGCCAATTTTCAATATGGTTGGTCCTTGTGCCAATATGAATCTATCTCCAAAATAGCGACCTGTACTTTGCGCACAAGGTTACATGGACAGCCAGCCTGTCAGCCGGACGGTCGTCGTTAGATCTACTCCAAAAGTGATTCTGAGTCGATCGGTATACTTTAGGGTGGGTCTAGGACCAATATTTTAAGGTGTTACACACATCAGCACAAATGCATAATACCCTCTCCTCTATTGTGGTGTGGGTATAACAAACAAATTAGAACAAACATTTTAAAAAACAACAGCTTCCCCGCCAAACTCACATCTACATTGAAAGACAATACGATTAAATAATTTGGTAAGGACAGAAATAAGCACAACAAATCTGCAAACATAGGAAAAGAAGAGAACAAATTTTACAGTGTAAAATACATACCTGGGATAACCGATAACAATAACATACGGTCGCCAATAAAAACAAAAAATATCTGTTTTGCATACATTTGACATTAATTTTTTTAAGCATTTTTATGCTCATATTTTCCAAACATAAATGCATAAAATTCCACGCCCTTGCTTTGAGCCATATTAATTTTAGGGTACCCACGAGTCCGTTACTTACAATTTCTTCGAGAAAACATCCACACAAACGTTATCATAACTTGTTGCATTAATTGCAGTTAAATACTTCAATTTTTGCTATTGTATTTAATATTTTTTGCACAAGTAATTTATAAAATAAAAAAACTTAAATGCGCTTGTAGTTGAAGCTTTTACTTGAAAAATATTGGGTGGTTTTGCACTTCAGATTTCAAGCCATAATTTGTCAGACATTAAGGCGACTTTAATGACTGATAAAAAAAGAATAAAGCTTATTTTGTAAGCTCTCGGTTTAAAATAATGTTCAAAAGTAATTTACTAAAGATGATAAGAAATAAAAGCAAAAAAATTCATTTAAATAAAACAACGAGCAAAAACTTTTTTTTTTCTTTAAAGTGCTCTGAGAAAATTAAAATTGTTTTCAGAAAGTTTTCATATTTTGGCAAATAAATAAAAAAGCAGGTATCTACCACAATGGAAAACCATTGTTCCACTTGCTACTTTGTTGCACGAGTGCTAACCTTTGACAATTTAAAAAACTTTTGACACGGGATAAATTGTCTAAAAGTCCTTGAAGGAGAATGGAGGCAGCCACGTGTTTCTTTGTTTAATAAATATTAAGGCAGGACAGACACAATGTGTTTTTGTGTGACGAATTAGTCAAGTGTCAAAATTAATGTTCGCCCATTTGTTTTGTTTATAAAATAAATTTTCTTCTAGGCAAACAAAAATTTACAAGTGTCTGCTGCACGCACATTAAAGAAAAATGATGTGGTTGTTAACCCTCAAAAGGAAATTGGGCCACTGTGGTTTCCTTACGTCAAAACTGTGATAAATTTTAATTACAATGTGCTGCTTAAATAATTTTAAAACAATTTATTGGCTTCCAACATTAAACGTACATTCTGTTTTTTCAAAGACTTTAGAAAAAATACACCTAAAATTAATGGCAATTTCTTTTCTGTGAAATATGTTGCATTAATGTTACATGTTCTACAATTTTGTGTTCGTTTGTACAAAAAATACAACTGTGGGAAACATTTTCTAGAACTTTTGTGAATATGTTGATGAAAAACATGCAAGACATGTTGCAAATTTTACCCTTACTTTAACTTAAGGTGTTCAAACTGCCCTGTTTTACAACTTCGGTACTAAATTCTTTATTTGTACAACCAATGTTTTATTTTGTTTGTCATAATTCATACCGCTCATAATTTTGTAAAAAAATTGCTTTAAAACAAAATATAAATATATTTACACATTAAAAACAAAAATATTCTATTTATTTTATAATCGTTTTAATTTTTCTAAGCCATTAGTGATGTCAATATTTGTTTCCAAGCCATAATAGCGTGCAGAAACCGCTCAAATAGCTTTAAAACCCGCTCATGAAGTACATTAATGATGAAAGTGTAATAGTTATTAATAAAAGTAGTTAATTGTGTTCTATTGAGATTGCACTGTGCACTGTGCAATTCGCAGATCATGTAACCCTTCCAGTGATTAAAAGTAACATTAGAAAATGTTACATGTATATACTGTAGCATTTTTTTCTCAGAAAAGAAATAGCTATAAGTTAAAAGATTTCAGCGTACATATCTGGTACTTGGACCCCCATTTGGGAACTCTTGACTTTTAAAAACGTTGTATTTATTATGTTAAAAAAACAACCTCCATCTTAGAAACGATTTTCAACAATCGAGGGTTAATTGCGATAAACCGATTTCTAAATTACTTCCATAAAAATGAAAATTTCAACAACTCAATTAACAATCTGTCACTCACTTACTCAGCCATCCATCCTGTCTTTACATAAAATGGCAACGACTGAAAAAAGGAAATACACCAAATTTTAAACAAAGATTCCTTCAATATTTTTCTTTCTCTTCTTCTTTTATTTCTAACGATAAGATAAAACAAGTAAAAGGGAATCTAGAAAGGAAACTAGCTGCAAGAAATGAGGTGACGCAGGTAGTGCTGCAGGAAAGTAAAAAAGAAATTAAAACCTTAAAAACACAATTAACTAATTGAGGAAGTGGCACGTTCCTTAAAGTGCAACAATTGAAAACTGCTTGTAAAATAAATTGTGATCGTTTTGTATTTGTAAGTGTTACACTAAGTTTTAGTGTTACGAGTATGAATTTTGAAATATTGACATTTTTCTTTTTTATGTTTTCATATTATTTGTGCGCGGCTTTTCTTATCACGATTAAATTCCAAAATAGAGACGTTATGAAAAATTATGCCCCAGCTGGTAATTTGGTTTTATCCTCTAGGATATTAAATGTCATCCATATAACATCGCGTACATGTATCTAGACGAAACGTTAGAGTGAGTGTTTTTTCAGCTCCAGCTCCACTTTGGCATTAGAAATAAACGTTGGTGTTTATGAGAGTCTCTGGGTACTTGTGGATTAGTGTGAGCAAATTAATCATCAATTGCCACATTCATACTTTAACATGCTTAAGTTTCGTTCACGTAAGTGGCCTTAAGGAAGGAGTCGTTGGCTTTCATTTGTGTGTGTGTGTGTGTGTTATTTAAGTGTTAACAGATCTTGTTTAACGCTGCAACAGAAGACGAATAATAATATGCCGAACAAAACTAAAAGTTGACGCAGCGCCAGTTTTGTTTAATGAGTTTTAGTCCCAAGGCACTGTGTCACATTTTACGAGTGCAACTATGTAAGCAAAAAAAAAATAAAATACTTAAACTTTTTGGTACTAATAAAAGTGAATTGAGTTGCATTAATTAGTAGACACGCTAGAAAAACAAATTGGGTGTAAAAGAGCCAGTCGTACGAAATGGATATTAGATTTCCTGGATTAAATACAGATTAGATAAAAATGTAAAGACGTGAATTATAATTTCGGCTTGTAGTTTCAGGTAGCTCGAAACAAAGAAAATACTATAAATCTCAATTATAAGCGAACCTCAAATTTAATTAAGAATTATAAAAAAGTAATAGGTATAGATGGGAAAAAGGTAAATACCCGGTGAAATGGGTAAATAGGGTAAAAATGTGTAAATAGCCTGCTACACAGAAAGAAAAAATACATACTTAATTTAAGCTTCTTCCACTAACTCTTAGTACGAGTCATATTAAAAAATTTAAGTACGAATAACACAAAAAAGAAGTTAAAACAATCAAACAATTCGAAAATCATTCTATTCTATATGCGTGCTTACGCGTATGTTTGTAAAAGTTTGTTGTAAAACAACAAAAAAAACTTCAGAAGTAAGTAAAAACAACAGCAACACTATAAAAAGAAAAACATACATTATTTTCATGTTTAAAAAGTAAAATAAAAAGCAAAAATTCCCGAATTCTAAGTAGAATGATTACGAAAACCATATCGGGCATGCTGCTGATGTCTTACAATTATGACTTCTTCTGTTAACAAAATGTGAAAAACATAGGCGTAAACGGGTAAGTGGATAGTAATAAGGCCCTCTCTCTGGTTCTCTGCGGTAAGTGTTTAGGTTAGAATCAAAATTTCACTCTCAGACTTTAAGTACGAATTTCGGACTTAAACCAACTAGGAAATTCTTGAATCAAGCACGGTTAAAGATTATTTGTTATCACACAATTTCTTAAGTTTACTCCGTTTTCGGATTAATTCAAGTACGGGGTACTTAAATGAACCTGACTTGAATCAAGCATTCTGTACTTGATCTAAGAAAATCCGAATTTATCGTATTATTGACCCGGTTTCAGCTAGATTTAAGAACGGATAGATTGATTTTTCTTTTAAGTGTATATTATTAAAAGTTGGGTAAAAACTATGTTGTAGAACATTAAACAAACGAACAAATTGCGCTGCAAGACTTTATTATAAAAACCTTGGACATGTTTTAAAAAAACTTATTCATCAGACATTGGTTGTTACGAGTTTAATGGTTGGATTCGATACATGATCCATAGATTGAGTAGAAATTTGATTTGAAACTGTTGTCAGTTTATCTATATATGCAGTTCCATGTTCTCATTGTAACATAATTGGACACCTAACACTCAGTTTTTTAATGCTTTTTATATAAATTTTCAAGCACATTAAAAAAACAATTTTTTCTAAAAAAAAAAGAAAAAATGCAAAAAAAAAAAAAATAACGATGGTCATTGTGGAAATTTGCAATTTGTAAACTTGCAGTGCATATTATGATTGATCGTTAGCAAGACCACTTTTATTTTTTGTGCAAACTTGCTATTTTTATAAAAAAAATTTCTGGCAGCACTGTATAAAATCTGCTTTTGTTTACAATTAATCACAAGCAAATTAAAATAAATTTTTTCTTCTTAATTAATTTAAATTTAATTCTCTATTTAAACCCACGAAAATGTTTAATTTATAAGTTTCCTTAAAAGCAATATGGCGACTAATATGTCAAATGTTACTGTTTACATTTGTTTGCAACTGAGCAAATACACAGAACCAAAAGTGGTAGGTAAATAACGCAAAATAGGGTGTAGAATTGAAGAAAAGAAGGTTATTATACAACTAACAAAAATGTTCTTCTATTTAACACACATTTTTAGTAAAATTGAAAATTTTATTAAAATAGTCAAATTGAAGAAAAATCATCAATTTGAATAAGTGCGTTTGTTGTTTTTCATTAAGGGTAATCACAATGATCATTGTGCAAATTTGCAATGTATAAATTTGCAGTGCATATTATGATTGATCGTGAGCATACCACTTTTATTTTTGTGCAAATATGCTATTTTTCTAAAAATGTATTCTGGCAACACTAAAAACTTCTGGCAGCACTGTAAAAAATCTGCATTTGTTTATAATTATACACAAGCAAATTAAAATACATTTTTTCTTTTTAATTAATTTAAATTTAATTCTCTATTTTATTTAACTATTTAGAAAAAGTTAAATTTATAAGTTTCCTTAAAAACAATATGGCGGCTAATATGTCAAATGTTGTTGTTTACATTTGTTTGCAACTGAGCAAATACACAGAACCAAAAGTCGTAGGTAAATAACGCAAAATAGGGTGTAGAATTGAAGAAAAGAAGGTTATTATACAACTAACAAAAATGTTCTTCTATTTAACACACATTTTTAGTAAAATTAAAAATTTTATTAAAATTGTCAAATTGAAGAAAAATCATCAATTTGAATAAGTGCGTTTGTTGTTTTTCATTGTGTTAATTTGAATAAAATTTTGTTAAATTAAATAAAAAAAATAGTAAATTTAACAAAAATAATTATTCAAAATCAAAATTAATTCATCATTTCAACTTTTCCCTTTTATTCAATTCTACTAATATTCCTTAATTTATTAAACGTTTTAATATCCCGGTTGGAATTCTTTAAAAAGCGCCATTATATTACATCTAACAACAGCTATACACACATATTTTTTGCTGCAAATTTTTACTTGCTTTTATTAATTCGCGCTGAATTACAGCAATGAATACAAACAACAAGAATGGCAAGTGGTATGGATTGCTTAGCAGTGCTTTTTACTGCTAATTTAAGGCCTTTAAGTCGAAATTTTTACATGTTTATATAGGGACTGAAATGTCAAATATTTTTGTAATGTTGTAAAAAAAACAAGTAAGAAAGTATAGTCGGTCAAGCCCGACCATATGATACCCTACACCACAGTATTTAAAAACACATCATGCTTATGTGTCCGTGTAAATATGGATTTATCTATGTTTATAAACTTCATGAAAATCGGTTTGGAAGTTTGTGAGCGGCAGAAATTGCCCCCTACCTCCCCTTGTGGTCTTATTTTTGAAAATCTGTATAGCTTATGTGTCCCTATAGATATGGATCTTCTATGTTTTTAATTTCATTGAAATTGGTGTGATAGTTTCTGAGAGGAAGAAATTTCCCCTTATCTTCCCTCGTGGTCCTACGATTCGGGCCATTTTCAATAGGTTTGGTCATTGTGCCAATAAGACCCTATGACCCAAATTTTATCAAATTATCTCCAAAATTGCGACCTGTACTTTGCGCACAAGGTTACATGGGCAGCCAGCCAGCCAGCCTGCCAGCCAGCCGGACGGACATCGTTACTTCGACTCAGAAAGTGATTCTGAGTAGATCGGTATAAGGTGGGTCTAGGACCACTATTTTAAGGCGTTACACACATCAGCACAAATGCATAATACCCTCTCCACTATTGTGGTGTGGGTATACAAAATGCAAATCCAAATGCAATTGCGAGCATGGGACAAAACAATGAACGACCATTAGAGGATAAGTCCGCTAGATTGATTGCCTTTTTGGGTTAGTCCCTGTTACTTCGGTTCTTTCAGAAAGGTACTTATCAATTTTTAAAAAACTGCCATCTAAAATAACGTGCGTATATACAAACGTCTCATACATTCAATAAAGTGATAAGAACAACGGACTGTAGCCTTATAAAAAAATAATTAAAGTTTTCCTGCACAAGTACAAGCATTCAGTCGATAGTTATATCGATATATCGATAGTGAAATCTGAACTATCGATAAATATCGATAGTAGAAAATATCGATAGTATCCCAGCACTAATTAATTAGACTATTAATTAATCGATAGACTATCGATATTATCGTATGTGTTGTGCAAATGAGTATATTTATCCACGCATTTGCATCGTTTGCCCACTTTGCACTACCCATCGTGATTTCCCTTCCTGTTTTCTGACAAATCAATAGAAATCAAGAAAAAACTTTTTTCTGAACAAAAAATTAAACTCAAAAATAACTGCTATTTCCTTAGGAATAAATTATGATCAAAAAGAAATCGGTTACGTTTAGTTTGTTAATAAAACTTAAAAATTAATGCATCTCATGTAACAAGGATTGTATCGGTATATTCCTTATGAGCGTAGCACTTCTCTTTTAGTTTGATTTCTTTAGCTTAAATTTGAAAAATAATCGTTTTGTTCAATCCCGGAAAAATAGAATAATAAAGCTATTTTAAAACCAGATGAAGAAATTTCCCTTAAAGCAAGAGTTAACTTAGTAGCCAGTTGACCCAAGGTGATATTTATATTTATTTCAAAAGAAAAAAGTTAATCTGTCTGCTCCTATTTATGGTGTTAAAGCCGTGGACCCTTTAAAAGTACCGTTAATTTTAAAAATTAAAAAAAATATATAGCAATATAAAAAAAAATTATGGCGCGATTCTTCATTGGGTCGAGTAAAAGTAATGTAAACAAACGTACACATGTTCCTATGAAAACTGAAAACTATTTCTTTTTGCGCAATATAATTGTATCCAATATGTTGTGTCATACACACAGGCAATTTAACACTTTTTTTGAGACAAGCCGTGCAAATGGCGTTTTAACAAAATTCGAATTATGTTAAAACGCCAGGTGCCCAGGTGGTGAATGAAGGTATATTAAGTTTGTCATTCCGTGTGAAACTTTTTTATTATTCATCTCAGGCGCCATTTATATATATTCTGGCTCCTTGACTAAATTCTATGTTGATTTAGCCATGTCCGTCGGTCTGTCCGTCTCCTCGTCTGTCCGTGTGTCCATCTGTTGAAAACACAATCACTTTCGAAAAACTCAACAGAAAAGAACAAACTTGGTCTCAGAATCAGAGCTATGAACCAAAATGTGGAACCACCACCCTAAAAAATTGATAATTTTGTTACAAAAACAATAAACAATAATAATGCAATCATAATAAAATTTGGTACGTCACAGTTTTAAAGGACTAGAAATGACACCGTGAAATTTCGTGCAGGGCCCATATAAATCCTACTCCCGGAAAACAGTTAAGTACTCCTAAAACCGTAATAAACAATGCTATCATAATAATATTTGATACGTCGCTGTTTTATGTGACTAGAAATCACACTATCAAGTTTCGAGAGTATCGGTCTATAATGTTCCCTAGGCCCCATATAAAGTCTACTCTGCTACAACCGTAGCAGATATAGAAATTGCGTTAAAATTTGTTCCCTTTTATCTTCATATAGCCAGAAAAACTTTCATGCAATTTTGTGATATACGGTCCATTATTTACCTTAGATCCCATATTTAGCAGCCTTCTGAAATGCACTATAAACGCTAAAACTTTTCACTGCTGCATTTAAATTATTCAAATTTATGTTAATTATTACAACAATTTTTGAATTTTCTGCGACGACGAATTTTGCGGTATTAATAAAAAAAGGTTTGTAGGTATAATTGTTGAATTTTTAGTCAATAACTAAATTTATTGGGTCAATAAAAAAAGTTGTGGCAAAAAGTATTTTTTTCAACAAAATGTTTTCGTGATTTGTTAAAATAAATTGTTGGAAATGTTGAATAAATCATACAAAATGTTTATCGAATCTTTATTTATTTATTTATTAATTATGATGTTCTGAATTGCTAATTTTTATTCCTTGATAAAAACACTAAAATGTATTGTGGGGGAATAAGATGTTCCTATGCGCATTTCGCTGGTTGCTTAGGCCAGATCATCAATAAACCTCTTTTCAAAGACTTTGGAAGAACTAAAGATATTATTCAACTAAAACTGTAAAGCAAAGGAGAATTATTAGCTAAAAAATGGACAAAAGTTGTAAAAATACTGTCTTTACTTTGATTCAAATATTTTCTTAATGAATATGAAGAAATATTAAATATGTTTTATTGAGTGCTATTTTGCAAAGTGTAATTCTGATATATTTTTTAATTGAATCAACTCAATAATTTTTTGACCTAAAATTTTATTTTTAACAAACTGTGTTGTTAAAAATTTTGTTGAGATATTTTTTTCTGTGTACCAGTAATCACTCTACAGAATTTTGGGATGATTGGTGCATAATTTTCCATGGTTCCAATATAAATCCCCCTCCTGAAAATCATTTAAGTTCTGCTTAAACTGTTACGAATCATTATATTTAACTCAAGCTAGATTCGATTTCTAAAAAGAAAAGCAATAAACTTTCTGATTGTCGGTCAAGAATTTAAACCGCAACCAATTTTAATGCCGACGTCCGTTTTTATAAAGATTAATTATTATTATTATTCAAACTGTCGGTGGAGGGTATCAAAGATTCCGAATAGAGCACTCTAACTTGTTTTTGCCTACGTTGCTGCAAATTTTTGTATTGATTTATTTTCACCTTCCTGTTTATAGTCCCCTTCAGTCATAAATGGCCCACTAAGGATGCCAGTAAGCAGTCTAATTAAATTACTTCCAAAAGTCAAGACAGTTTTTATTCGGCTTGTTCTAATTGAGGTACAAAGAAGTTTCGGTATTCTATAACGTCGAATTGAGGACCGCATTGGTCCGACTACCTGACTGACAATTTTTATATATATGAAAAATTATATTAAAATAAGTTGATCCTTTAAAATGCTGCATGATTTATTCTTCGGTTTAAGTTGCAGCATTTTACCAACATTTTCATTTTAATTAAATGTTTTTCTAATAACTACTACAACATACAATAACTACCGAGTACTTTTTTAAGAATGTCATTTATAGTGTCCACTAAACGCAACATCAAAGATGTTGTAATATGGTTGCGAAAGCAACACAACAAAAAGACATTTGAATTTAAAATGTTTGTCACCTTTTGGTCAAAACAACTAATATCACTTATGCAAATCAAATCAAATGAGAAAAAAAACTAAAACAACGCATGTTGCAAGCGTTGAGAAAAACTAAAAGGAAAAACATCAAAAAGAAATGTAAAGTTGCAACAAACAGCTGAAGAGAAAAAGAAGAAAATTCATTTAATGACAGCATGTCGTAATACGGTAGCATGTCTTAAGTTGGTTGGTAGCTGCGTATTTAATTCCCCCATAAACGCACTTTTGCAACACGATGGATGAATGAATGGACATGCAGATAGACAAACAGTAGACTTTTGCAGCCAAACAAATAAAATGACATTTAAAAATTCAATTTATGTCCAAACGTTTCGTAGTTGAATTGTGTTTCAATTTTATTTACAACTTCTTGTTGTTTCTTTGATTATGTTTTTGATTTCAGAAAACAGATTTCAAATAAATGTCAGTTGGACATTTGACAACAGCAGTGACATGCCTTTTGGTCACTTTTCCTTTTCATTATACCAGCAACGGAGAATGACTTGATGACTTTATTTTTTCTTTTGCAGACAAAAGTCAGCTTTATCAGCAACCGAATGGAAATAACAGTAACTGTTACAAATATGGTTCTTTAAATATCTGTTTAAATAATCAAAACTAACATCTTTTTTGTTTTACTTTCTAATATAACTTTAATTATTATTATCATGTCAACCATAAGACTGACGAGTGGGTCTGTTTCCTTTGACAACAAAAACATCAATGACAGTTCTGGACCGGCTAGAATTAGTGCTAAGGGATATTAACATGCTGTGAAAAAGGTCTTTGATAATCTCTCTATCTGAATCCCTATTTTCTTTTTACTTCGTTTTTGTTGGTGTAAGAAAATGAGTTTTTACTGAAAAATGTCTTAGCAACTGTTTCCCCTCATACACATTTGTTATCATAAAGAATGAAGAAGAATCAGATGTTGCTATTTTAAACAGTGATGACTACAGTTGTGATTGATAAGACCTAAAAGTAGGCTTTATTTTATATCTTAATTAACTAAAAAAAAAAAAAAAAATTCGCTGCTGACCACTAAAGAAATTGAAAACTGTTTTACTTAAGTTTTAAATTCCCTTGTTATAATTAGTTTTTAACTTTTTCCTTTAACTTTTCTAATTAGGTTTTTTAATCGCAAATATTTTTTGTTTTTTTTATACAAATTTCCAGTTGTGTATTTATGCGTTTGAAAATCGTTTAATTTGTGGCCGAAATTTTGGAAAATCATCCTAATTAAATTCCACTTTTTCTCGTTTGTTTTCCTTCCTCTCCCTCTCTATCTGTCTTAGACAAAAACACTAAGAAAAGGACAACAGTTTTTATGTTGATGGTAGCAAAAATCACCAAAAGGAAAATTTATTAAAAGTTTTATAATGAATTTATCTTTAATGGTCTTAGTGAATGCTTAAGAAGGAATAATCTTCCTCGATTTTACATATTTGTGGTTGTTGTTATTAAAGGCTAGTTTACACTATTATACTTTGTATAAATACATGTCAAAAACTCAAGAAATATGTTAAAGTCTGATAGTGTGAATGCCTGTGCGATGAAAATGAAAAGTATTATGAAAAAACGATTGACATCCTATACGACTTCATCGTGTTTTGAAAAATCTCTTAACAATAATACTTTTCATTGTATCAGGGCGGGTAGCATTTTATTTCATGTGCGAGTATTTATACTTTGTGTGATGGTGTGAACACAAACTGTCATGTTAAATTAGATTTCTTGACAAAACTCATTAGTTTTCTATCTCACAAAGTATTATGGAATACGTAAGACTTGTGAGATAGTGTAACCTAGCCTTAAGCAGGACTTGGGTATTTTCTGTTTTTCGATGTTTACAAAACAATCTTTATACAATTTGGTAAATGTACAATCTTTGCTTTAACTTAACAAGCATCCTTCGTAAGTATATTTAATCTTCTTGGCAGTACATTTGCTACTTTGGGACTACAAAACCCAATTTTTTTGTTTTCATTCCGCGAACTGAGCTTTAATCCCAACAATCAAGATGGATTTTAACTTAATTTTCTTTTTTTTCTTTACTTCAAAAGAAGAGAAAAGTTGTTTGTTTATCTGCCAACAGAAACATTATGGATTAAAAAAGGCAACCACAAAGCAGCAAAAATAAAAAAGCCTAAAATTGAATTGAAAATAAAAGCCAGGGAGAAAATTTTAAAAGTTTAACACTTAATATTTCGTCAGCAAGTTAAACTAGGAGACTGTTTTAAAACAGTTGGTGTCCTGCTTCTAGCCACAGCCAAGCGGGAAATTCACCTAGACGAGTAAAAAAAGCTTGGAAGAATGCAAAGCATTTATTTCCCAAGTATCTTTTTCTGGCGTGGAGTTTGAGACAAAGGACAAAAATTAAAAACATTTTTGAGGCAGCTGTTATTCTTGCTACACCTAAAGCTGACCGACCTTCATAGCGTTATTTGAAAGTGGAATTCCACCACCATTAAAATTTACTAAATGCCTGCGAAAGACCTAAATAGAGAAGCAAAAATACTATTGCAAACCATTGAACAATTATGGCATATCATCCACGAAATGCCATCCCAGGCTTTAGTGGTTATCTAGTGGTCAATTTCGCATAGTTTCTCAATAACACTGGATCCAGTAGCTTTATTTTAAAGTGCCAATTCAACAAAAAAAAAATAAAAAATATTTCGATAAAAAAAAGTCAACAGACCATAAAACCCACCGTTAAGATTATGACCATTTGTTGTATTGCCGTTGTTTGCGTTGACACATGTGTCAGCACACTATAAATTGAGGCATGCTGATGCGGTTAAGTAAAATAGTTCATAGGCTTTGTTTGGTTTAACATAACTCTTATTTAACAACAAAAAATTTAATTCAGTTTAATATTGAAACTATTTTTAGCTACACTTTTTATTTGTCTATATGAAACTGTGTTTTTTCGACTGTATCCCTACGTAAAGCAAAAAGGTATTGGTGGTTTATTTTGAGTTTTGAAAAGTTCATTATTTAAAAATTTTCCTTCAAAAATGGTATGAGCTTTAATTCTCTGAACATTTGACGGAATAAAGTCTAACAAATATTAGACAAAATTCTTAACATTTAACTGCATACATACAAATTTGTTACATCTGTAACGATTTGATTATAAATTTGTAGAATAAGGTGACCTGTGTTCAGCTCCTACTTCAACGCCAGACTTGCGAGACTTGTTTTAAGTCGAACAACTAAGAAATCATAAAGAAAACTACGACAACATGGTAATAGGTTAATGTAACACAAATAAGCACTTACAGAAATAAAATAAAATAGAACACACTCTTTCGATATAGCACAGTGGGCGATTTTCTAAAAAGGGGGAACACTAATCTGCATTTTCTATATTGATTTAAATAAAAGAACAAAATAAAAAAAAAAATTATAATTGACTATAAAAGATGTTAATTTCTGGAAAGACCTATTTCCATTATGTAAAATGTGTCCAGAGCAGGAAGAACTAGTAGTGTCAAAAGATAAAAAGACGTATTGCACTGACCTTGACAGGACATGTTCAATTTTATTAACAGCCTGGCCCACGATTTCCATCGACAACTTAAGCATCTTTATCTTAAGCGGCCTACTAACTATCGACTTGTCGGTCGACAGGTTTAACGTTTCTAACGTAATCCATTATCCATTTTATTGTCAAATGATTGTATTGCGACATCAGCAATACCACAAATAAAACGCTAGTTTGAAAATAAAAATCGGCAAAACAAATAAATTAAGCCAAAAAATACAACTCTGTGCTGCAAACAATAAAAACAAAGCAGTAAACAAAAATATAGAATAGAATTTTGTAAAAGATATTTTTAAAAACTCTTATAAGTCTTGGTTCACATATAAAAAAGTTTTCTATCTGAAAGTTTGAGTTTATTGGTGAGAGCAGAGGGAATAATAGCATATTCTCTTCTCCTCTCACTTATAAACGCAGACTTTCCGCAAGAAAACTCTCATAGTGTGAACCCTAAGTGATGGTGTTTTAAAAAAATATAATTTTATAAATATTATTTATGTAGCTTGGAGTGTAAAGAAAAATTTCGTTTAATATTTTAACAAAATGCCAAAATGCCGTGACAACCACAACACAAGTGACTGATTTTGACAGTTGTGGTCGCATCATATTTCTAAGTGGGCCGCTTGAATTGTCGATGGACTGGTTGTGCTATAAATTGAAAGAGGGTCGCAAATCAGCTGTTTGTTGTTGAAAATGTTAGTGAACGATAGCGGTCGACATCGTGGGCCGCCAGGCTGTTTAACTAGACTGGCAGCTTAAAACTACATATTAATATAAGCATTTTGGCATTTTACGAAAATTCCCCATTGTCCATGACGACTTCCAGAGACTAAAAGCCACCGCCATAAAAACCAGCAACTTATTTGAAAAAAGCAAAAATACCAAAAATCACACAAAAAGAAAAAAATATTAAAAGTATTTGTTACATAAAGAGAAGTCAGAGGAGACAAAAACAACAATAGAAATGGCGCCAACAACAAAAAGAGTGGCGGGTGTTTATTTGTCATTGTGCTAAAAAAAACCCCACATACACAACTACCGACTACAGGAACAATGACATGTTTACGACACTCACATACGATAAAACTCAATACATTTGCACACGTTGACTAGTTTACTTATCAATTTGGCATCATCCTTTAAGACAACGAACGAACTACTTTTCTGATTTCATTGTGGAAAAATAAAATATATTGATTTCTCTTGTTTACCCTTTTCTAACAAACTGTTGCAAATATAAAGAGAATTGAAATATTAGAAGATAGAGAAAAATAACTCTATTTTTCTGTACAATATAAAATTAAATGTTCAATTTCAGTTTTCTTGTTTTTGCAAAACTGTAAAAAAGAGAAAATCTTATAAATTGGAGACATTTTGACGTCTAAAAAGGAAAAGGATAATGTTTATGTGTTTTTTTTTCTTTTTATTTTCAATTTCTTTTGAAAAAAACATTTTGCAATAGAAACTACTTAACGTCCATAAAATGTTGAAATAAACACTGAAAAGGTTAAAGGTAACAATTTATGAAATATGTAGTAGTTGTTTTTTTATGTAGTTGTTTTTTTAAAAATTGGCCAATAAAAGAAGATTTACAGTGAACTCTTTCTTAAGAAGACACCTAAGAGACTGACAAATCCGTTTATATGAAAAGTTCAAAAAGAGTTAAAATAACTTGTAAAATATTTATATTCGAGTAGGTGCATTTCAGCATCAAATTTTGTGGATCAATAAACAATTGGACAGACACCATTCGTCTTTGTTTTTGATAATGCATGCAGTGCCCATGTTCTGTAACTCTCGCGTAGAGAAACTTTTCGATTGAAATGTGTGAAATGAAACAAAAATGCAATATATTGAAACAAACAGCTGTTTTTCTCACTAAACTGTGGCTCTTACTTTTTTTTGGCGAGTACTAGCTGTCACGTAAGGAAATTACTCGCCAATTTACAGAAAAAGTGTGTCTGTAACATTTTTGTGAGAAAAGCTTCCAATTTTAACTGTCAAATAATCTCACTAATAAATATGGGGCGAGAAAAAAATTTAACACTAAAAATATTAAAAATGCAACATACAAAGAAGAATAATAACTAGGATCGCCCGACATTTACTTTCGAGAAAACCTGTGCGTTATACAACAAAAACGTACACATTTTAAGAGAACGGCAAAAATGCACTATTTACCCAACTTTGTACGTATGTCTGTAGATAAATTAAAACGCTTTTCAAACATTTTAATTCAAAAATTTAAGAAAAAAAATATATTGTGCATAGCTACACACAAATTCCTTTAAAACGATATATGCTTCATTAAAATCGGTGGACGATAAGATACTTAAAAATCAACCACAAAAAAAATTTTCCCGTATTTATATATAAGATATTTTGTTCTTGGCACATTTTTTTTATACATTTTTATAAAATATACGAATGTTGTCACAGCTCGTTTCCCAGCTTGCATAGGCTGTTTGTGAGACGATTATGTTTAATATACAACTCGCAAAAAATCTTCTAATGATAATCTGACGAGTAACAAAAACGAAAAAATCTAATTTTTTTTTAATTTTTACTGTTTTATAAATTTTTTGACACGCTCGTCTTTTAATATTGGAATGAACCTTTTGCGACTCTCTGTAAGAGCCATATAACAATTACTTAATAAGAACGTTTTTGAAATATGAAAATTCTATTGTCAATAGAATTTCAATAAAACAAACCGACCTAAAGATCTGTAAATACAGGATTTTCCGACAGGATAGTGTTGCTTTCGGAACCTTAAAGGTGTGTTTCATGTAAATTGTATGAAAATTAGAAGTTTTAACATGAAAAAGACGCGTGCTGCCCCTTTTTAGGTAGCTCAGTTATACGGCTGAGTATTTTACGAGTTGTAAAATAATCCCTACATGAGTCTCATACGACTCTTGGCATGCTTTTTAAAAAACTCGTTAGATAATCTCTTCATACATCACAAACGACTCCCTATACGATAAATATAAGCGTAATTCGCTGCGTTATAGAAGAATCTCTCATACGAATCAGCAGGTGTAACAGTTTCTCCCGTCTCGTCGACGATCAAAACATTATTTGTGCGATTCCCAATAGACTCCTAGACGATTGAAAATGCTAGCTTGGTTGTAAACAACAAACATTAAAGTCGCACTTTAAATAATTTGGTAAAGCCGACGGTTATATTTTCGTCGCCGTCGTTGAAAACTTTCCAATTTTAGTAAATTTTGGTCGCCGTCACCGGTATGTGTTACTGGCGTTTTCAACGTCTGCAATGCCACATCGGCTTCGAGTGCAATGTTATGACATTTATAACGTTAGGACGTAATCTCTTTTGATATTTTTCGTCATGAGTTACAGACACACTTTTTTCTCACTTTTCGAGAAACGATGGATTATTATGTGAAACAATTCGATGCGAGAAGTATTGTTATAGAACATGGTCACAGCTTTAGTTTTGTTGATCTTATATTTCCTTGCTAAACGGCAAAATATACCACACAAATGGCTTGGCACTCACCACTTTGGTTCTGCTTGCAAATAAAGAACACAAACACATTTTGTAAAAACATTAAGTTAAGGTCAAAATTACCTCTTTTTGGATAAAACTTAGGAGAAATATTAGCAAAAAGTATTTGGAGTCAAGATTGGTTTAAAAAACGAACTATTGAATTGAACACTGTGCAAAGTTTTCACTGAATAAAAAGTTTGACAAATATCCATCATGTTTTCCAAATATTGAAAATTTTAATATTTCTACAAACATGCTGGAAATGTTCGTACAAACAGCAAACACCCCAATCAACAACAGAAATCATTTGCACAAACGTAAAATTTTGACATGTTTGCCAACCAATTTGTGTGGTTTATTTGCGCTTCACTCGCGAACGCTTAGTTTTTAATTTTTATTTGACACTGCTTTATGCATATTGGTTCATATACAACAAGAATCTTTAAATGTGTGTATTTGTTTGTGAAATATCGAAGGAAAAGGACCATGGCAAGAAAGCTTGATAAATTAAAATTTGATTTATTGAACGTATTAATTAAATAAAAATGGTTAATAAAAATATGTTTTTTAAAACAAGTTTTGTCGGAGGTGGACATATCGAAAAATATTTTTTTTCTTTCTCTGCGTGTGGGAAATCATTGAAAACTTTCTTAATTGACTGAAATATTTTGCACAGTTCTTCTCGAAAAATTGCAAAATTCATAAATTCTATACTAATTTAATCAAATATTAAATATGATTAAATATTCGAATTGTGAAATATTATGACATTCCTATCAACTTATTTTATTTCATATTCATTATCTTATTTATATCCTTAACCTAAAAAAAAGTTTTTTTTTACAAAATTTTTTACGGTTCTTAAACCAAAAAGTACATAATTAAATATGCAAATTTCAGCCGTCTCCCATTTAGGATTTCACAATGTGTCATTAACAGTAATGTCCTTGAAACCATTAACAATTTAATTTTGCATGCCTACTTTTGAAAAGGCATCCCAAATAGGAAGATTACGCAGAGTGAGTAAATGTTTTATGTGCAAAAATCCACCAAAAAAAAAAAAAACATACACTCTTAAAAAATATTATTGCACTTTATCAATGTTAAATTTATGGCACAACTGTCAACCCACAGCAAGACAAACAATGACAGGAGAACAAATGAAGGAAAAAAGGAACAAACAACAGAAAAAAATAAATTAAAATAATGTTTGAATAAAATACTCGTAAATATTTGCATGCGTAACTCCCCTCGCCTTCAGAAAACCATCAGTATCATCATCCTCGTCATTCTTTTATTTAATATAAATTTGATATGCAAAATAGCACAAACACACAAAAAAAATTAAAGAATGACAGATTTTTATATTTTGCAAACTGCATTTTATGCCTGAACTTGCAACACAACGATGCAAAAGTGGCGGCAGCATTTTGTGTCCCATTTTTTTTGCCACAAGAAAATTGTCATAATTTTTATTCATGACATTGAGGGTGACTTATGCCTACACGCCAAACTGAAATAAAAACAATAACAAAATTATTTTAAGGATCTTTTTTTTAAAGGAAACTGGGGTGTAACTGCTAATGATCTCATTAAGTAATAAATGTCAGAAAAGTTTTTTTAAATATTTATATTATTTTTTTTTTTTGCTTTACTGCCTGTTTTTAGAGAATGAAAATAAAATTCCGTATTTTATTGTTGTTTTAAACATAATTTCTCACAGGGAATTTTGTTTCCCTTTTCTAAAATCAGGCAGTTAGTGATTAGCAATTGTTTAAAAATTGCTAGTAATTCCTAAAAAATTGTATGCGAACATTTGGCTCACTTTACAAAAGTCCAGAATTGATATACCAAGTAGCTAAAAATAAAGTATTTTATGGTAAATCTAAAACTACCTTAATAAAGTTTAAAAATGGTTTTTAAACTGGTAATTGTTTTGAACGAAATTTTCACAAATTTTGTTTAGTACAATGCAACCGTGTTGCAGTGACTTTATCTAATTAAAAAAAAATATAAAAAAAATTCTCAAATCCAAACTCAGGGGATGATCCATACTAATACATTGCATTATGTTGGAACTATGAAAATAGGTAATAGAAAGAAGGATAGAGGAAGTAGTGCCTATGAACATTCGACATAAACTTATTCATGTTGAAAGAGGGAGGGAGGACAAATTTCCTCTGTAATGCCTTGTACAATGCACCGGCCAATCGACCACAAAAGGATGGGCTCTTGAGGAAACCCGCACCGCGTATTGCGAACAACCGTCAGATTCATTAGAAATCATTCCATTATAATAACGATAAAACAGGCAAATACAAACCGAATTATGACGGCGCTCAAGGGAGTCAATGGAATTGGATACCCTACTGTCACGAATGAGAACCTTCACCCTCTCCTGCACGCGGTCGAGAAGCTCCAAAATAAACTTTGAAGTAGCAGTCCACATATGGGCAATTCCACAGAAAAGCTCTCTTTTTGTCACGTCACGTCACCTAGCAATTATTCTTGTATGTTAGAACCACGTTGTTCAAATTTTTCCTCTCTTTCACTAAATGAAAACCTAGTTGCGCTCTACACCCAAATGCAAAAAAGTAAAAAATATTTTCATTATTCTTTGAGAAACAATTAAAAATGGTTGGTGACGTTACGTGACAAAAAGTAGACATTTCTGTGGAAATACCAATATGAGAGTTGTATTCACTTCGCGGTCCGTATAAATAAAATTGTGTTTTGGTATAAAAGAAAACCAAAAATTGTAAATTCTACACTGAAAAAATTTTCTTCACAGATCCAATGAAATTTACATTAAAATTCAACCTTTGTAACCCTTCATTGGATTAATGAAATGTTTCATAAAATCAATGAAAATTTTGCATTAGTTTAATGACAAACGTTTATTTTATCCATTTTTCAATGAGAATTCATAAAATCAATGAAAATTTTGTCATTGATTTTATTAATCCTTCATTAATCCAATGAAGGGTTACATAGGTTGAATTTTAATGTAAATTTCATTGGATCTGTGAAGAAAATTTTTTCAGTGTAAAAGTTAAGCACGCATCGGTTGAAGACACGGGTGCGGTGCCAAATTTTAAGCTTTATAGTCTTTTCGACGATTTTTGTGTCGAAAAATTACCTATTGACTGACGGTTTAAAGATTTGTACCCTAAATTTTACGATTTTACACAAAATATTCTGAATTAACTACACTCAAAATATTATGTAGTTAAATTCAAACGAAAATTCATTTTAAACAACACAGAAAAAATTATTGCCGAATTATTTTCAAACAAACGCTTGTTTGAAAATTTTTTTAATTTCTATAAATTTTTTTACTGATTAAAAAAATATTTTTGTTTGATTTTTATTTAACCAACAAAAATGTGGACAACTCTTTAAAAATATAATAAACGTGTTATTGGTTTCAAGTTTTCATAATTTTGTATGAAATATTTAACGCTCTTTAATGTTGTCGTCTTTTTGCATTTTTTTATTTGGTCGTAAGCAACACTTCTTTATGTGAAATATAAGAACAACAACAAAAAACACACACAGTCTATTTTTGGACACTTTAAAAAAGTGCAACTATAAGAAAAACAATAGCAGAAACAACATTACAAGAAACAAAATCCCGTATTCAATTTTTTAAAACTGTTTGGTTAAATACATCAAATACAAAAATAGAATGATGCCGAAAAACATATCGAGTCGGCCTGCTGCCGTTTTTGGTTACATTTCTTCTTTAGCAAAGGAAAGGATACAGCAACAGAGAGTGATAAAGAAAAACATTGTGTTGTATGCAAGACTTCGTTCAAAAATTATTCCAACAAAAAAAATGTGTCTCAAAGCCAGCCGGCGGCTTTGCTCTGCCGTCATCTTCTCATACAGTGCTTACTTGTGTGCGCGTCATTGCTTGTGCAAAAACTTTTTTTTATTATTTTGAAATTTAGTATATGAATTTCAGTAAACTTTTTGTTTGATTCAGTTAAATTATTTGTTTGAAAAAATCAGTGTTTTTTTCAATAAACAAAATGCAAATAAATTGTTTGAATATGCAAATTTGTTTATAGGACCGATTTCAGACAAAAAATTGTTTGATTTTACAAATTTTTTGTTTGAATTGGAAAAATAATTTTTTCTGTGAAATTAAAATTCATTTAAAAAACGGATCATTTACATTTCATTTAAAACAAATGATTTTTACATTTATTTTTAATTTTTTTATTTATTAAACATCATATTCCTTAAAATTGAATAGTTTTTACTTTAAAAAAATATATACATTTTAACCGACAAAAATCAAACTACATAACAAAATAAAAACGAAAAAACATTATTTTTTGGTAGTTTGTTTTTTGAATAACAAACATAAATGTTAAAAAATAAAATTATTCGTAAAATAACTATATTTTTATTCAAATTTAGCAGTACGGAAAACGAATTTAATAACCCACAATCAGTTACTGTAATAATTTTATGAGTGCACTTAAGGCCGTTATACACTATCCCATAAAGTCTTAAATAAAAATTTTAAAACATTTACTTTAACCAAAATCACCAAATAAGGTAACATCCTGCCCAAAAGTATACTTTGTTTTCTATTACACGAATTTAAGCACGAAGCGGGTCAATAAACCCGGGACTTCTTAAATGAAACAGAGGTTTTTTTCATTTGGGTGAAAGCTCTTTCGGCCGCGACATTTCTAAAGGTTTGGAAACCAGAAATAGTAAAGTGGGGCTATTCATGGATTTTTGCCAATAAATGTTTAATAAGCTAAGGAAATTAATTTTTTTCCATAAATCATGAGGCAGTCTGCTATTTAAAACCAACTTTTTTGCAAGCGCTATTTTTATTATATATTCCTCACGGGGATGTGCTGCGCCACTCAGGGGACGTAGTAAAGAAGCTTGAGGATATTCTACATCTTGATGTTACATCCACTGGGGTTAATAAAAGGTGCATGCAACTTGGGCTGCGCCAAACATCCAAATTCCTGGGTTCTTTGGGGTCCAAAAGATTTTAAACGAGTTCGGAGTTAAACCAGAGTACATTCTTCTGGTGCCACAGGCGTCAGTAGCCCCTGGTGAGTGCAAGTAGCGGGCTGGTGGCTGTGGTTGGGTGACCCCCACATAGAAGCCTTACTTTTATCCTTGTGGAAAAATTCGACCTGTGGTGCGATCCCAAGGTGCTGTTGCTAATCACCAGAAGCTGCTTGGATTAAATATGCCAGTGGAGATTGAGGTGATTGTACAATTTTGACGGATTAACACTCGAATTGCAACCTGTATGTGATAATGATCCTAAAACTCACAGGAGCATTTGGTAAGTACATATATTAACTCACCAAGTGGTTGAGATCCACCATGAGACTAGGCCATAAAGCGTCTGTAAATCGCAATCACAATTAACCATTTATGTTAGCTACGCTATTGTATTGATTTCTTTCCCACTGTGTCAAAACAATGAAAAATCAAATGTAACTTAAAGTATTCATAATGTAGCAGTTGTTTTTGTTGTTCTTGTAAATTTAAATTTATATATTTAAATCAAATTTGCTTCTTAAGTTGGGTTGATTACACTACATTGTATTGTCTGAAATCATATTGTTTCAAATGAAGACTCATGTATTTACAGTGACTCTCATTAATATTTGGTTTTTTTATTCGAGTTATTAAAAGCCAATAAAATTAATATAAATTAATCAGTATTGTGGTTATTTTGTCGAACTATTTATGGTTTTTAATCCAATTTTTTAATATTTTTAATTAGGCTAAAGTTCATCAAATTTAATTTTCATTAAATTATTTTTATGAAGAAAGGAATTTTACAACATGAAATTAATTAAAATTTATTGATAATTTTTCATTCTTGACTGAAGCTGGGCTCGAACCCAGGCGTTTTTACGGACAGGTTACCCTTACATGTTTCGATTGCAACCACTCAATCTCTTCAGAGGGCTTGCCGTTTAACAATATAAAAGAATAAAAACAAAGGGGATATTATTTTGTTTTATTCATAATAAACATGCCATTCTCAAGTTTTTTCTAAAAAAATACGCGAAAATTATTGATTTTTCATTACTAAAAAACAGATAAAAATATTAAAACATTGCGGAAATATTAAATATGAAGCCAAATACTGTCGGTGACATTATCCGAAGATATAAAAACAAGAATCGAATTGATTTTAAAAAACAAATTGCGCAGCTAAAAAAGCTTACCGCGGTTGAAGAGCGCCGTATTGTTAGAAAAATCAAGTCTAATTCACGCTTAAGTGCCCCCAAAACCTTTACTGAAGCTGCGGCTGAATTCGGACTGAAGACAGTTTCAGAAGCAATAATACGTCGCACCGAATAAAGAGTTGAAAGGAAACAATATTACTCCAACAAATAAGCATGGAGGAGGAAGTTTAATGATGTGGGGCTGCATATCAGGAAAAGGGGTTGGGAAACTGGTTATTATTTAAGGCATTATGAACAACGATGTTTATTTGAACATTTAAAGAGACAACTTGAGACAACTTGATTTATACGCCTGCTCAATCCCCAGGCATGAATCGAACAAAAAATTTATGGGACCATTTAGATCGCCGAGTCCGCGAAAATCCCGTTTCTTCGAAAAACGAACTCAAAAAAGGCAGCAGGAAGATTGGGATAAAATCATGTTGATTACTTGCAAAAAGTTATTTTAAAAAGTCTTTCTGAGGTTATTAAAAATAATGGTTATCCAACCAGATATTAGTTTATTTCTTTTTTTATTTAAACAATAATCTTATATGTGCTAAAAAAAAAAACTGAATATTTATGAAGTGTCAATTATTTCAGTTTTTTTTTTTTTTTTTTTTTTTTGTTTTTATTATTATTGTTTGTTCAATATTCAGAATTCTGAAATAGGTTTTTTTATCTCTTAATATATCTTATGAATAAAAAAAACACATCACCGTTTTTATTATTTTCTATAAATGTTGTTGACTTTTAATAACTCGGAACAAAAAAACCGAATATTAATGAGAGTCACTGTATGTATCAACATGAATGTATATAAGTATGTATTTTCGTATACATTTATTCATGGTTTTCAGGGCAAGTTTTTAAATACACATATACTATGTCAAAATATTCTCTAAAAAAACTAAGCAAAAGATCATTGAAAAAAACCAGTGTAATTGCTAACAAATATGCAAGGAAAAGCTTAAATATCAACAACCAAAACAAAGAGACTGGTGAAGGACCCATGTGAGCTGTCTTCTAGAAGGCTGCCCAAAAAACCTTACGACCAAAACTTTAGTGAAAATATTAGGATTTAAATTTGTTTTACCACATTGTTGTTGGAAAATATGGAAATTTAGGTTTTTGGGGCTTTCAATTTAAATTATCCGTTGTCGCATATTTCTAGAGAAGGAAAAAATTTGTTCATTGCCAGTACTATGGCAAACTTTGGCGGTAGTATTCAGAATCTCTCCAAGACTTCCATCTATTTGTGAAATGTATAAAATCATTTTAATTGTCCAGAAATTGATTGCTTAATAGCAAAATATTCTTGTATATACAAAATAAGAAATTTTCCAATATTCTCGCGATAACTTATTTTTCAAGCAGAAATCTTAAAAACCCTTCCCTGGTTGTAATGAATATAAATCTAATTGTTAATATTCCCATGACAAGTCAATACAAATGATTTAAAGAAACAAACAAAAAAAACAATCAATTGTTTAAATTAGACTTTTTGCCATTCAAATCGGTAACAAAAACAATAAATAGTTAAAACACTGCTTTCCCAATAGCTTTCCCACAAAACAATCTCGTTTAAGAAGTTTGTTGCTTAAATAACGAAAGGGCAAATGAATAATAAGATTTTCTCTAAAAAAAAAAATAAATGGAAAAACTTAAATACAATGAAATTTTCTTATGACACAGTTTTTCTTGTTGAGCAAACTTTTTGTATTTTGGAAGCTGTGGTTCGCAGGATGAAAGTAAACAACAAAATGAATTGCAACAGTTAAGGAAAACTGCTAAAGGGTTGTTTGTTTTCTTCTTCTTTGTTTTCCTATTCACAAAAATCTATTCAGGAAAGGGAAAATAGTTGTAGGAAAAAACTTAAGACGTGCTGTTCATTTGTCTAGAGGATAAAAACACATTTTTAATGATGTTTTCCAAGGAGTTGAACAGAAGTTTACTTTTAGATTATTGTAATATAAAAGAAATTTTCACACAAAAGCTGAGCTGCACATTTAGCGTATTTAAATAGCAATTTAAATTTGTATTGTAGATCAATCTTTAAAGGTTTTATTAAAAAAGCTGGGTTGAGATTATTTTAGCAAAATTGCGATCGTTTGTAAGCTGTTGGATAGGAATTATTTTGATATTGAACTTAGCCATAAGCGCAGTCTGACGGGCATTCAAAATATGCATTACGAATGTGTTTTATGTAGCTGGGGTACTCCGAAATATATATGAATAAAAATTGGTCATCCTGCCTTTTAAACAACACTAAAATCATGTCCTCCAACTATCATTAAAATTTAACAATACAAAGAAAACAAGTAAGAAAGTATAGTCAGTCAAGCCCTACTATAAGATACCACCCTGCACTACAGTATTTTGAGTCAAACTTTCGAAATTTCGCTCTATTTGAGACCCATGGACACCCTCCAGAACAAAATTATTTTATGCAGATCGGATTCATGTAAAAGTTCTTCATCTATTTAATATTGTTTGTCTTTAACAGATTTTATGGAGGGGGGGCTTACATGCTACACAGAAAAAATTATTTTTCCAATTCAAACAAAAAATTTGTAGAATCAAACAATTTTTTGTCTGAAATCGGTCCTATAAACAAATTTGCATATTCAAACAATTTATTTGCATTTTGTTTATTAAAAAAAACACTGATTTTTTCAAACAAAAAATTTAACTGAATCAAACAAAAAGTTTACTGAAGTTCATAACTAAATTTCAAAAAAAAAACGTTTTTGCACACGCAATGACGCGCACACAAGTAAGCACTGTATGAGAAGATGACGGCAGAGCAGAGCCGCCGGCTGGCTTTGAGACACATTTTTTTGTTGGAATAATTTTTGAACGAAGTCTTATTTATACACACTCAACACAATGTTTTTCTTTATCACTCTCTGTTGCTGTATCCTTTCCTTTGCTAAAGAAGAAATGTAACCAAAAACGGCAGCAGGCCGACTCGATATGTTTTTCGGCATCATTCTATTTTTGTATTTGATGTATTTAACCAAACAGTTTTAAAAAATTGAATACGGGATTTCGTTTCTTGTAATGTTGTTTCTGCTATTGTTTTTCTTATAGTTGCACTTTCTTAAAGCGTCCGAAAATAGACTGTGTGTGTTTTTTGTTGTTGTTCTTATATTTCACACAAAGAAGTGTTGCTTACGATCAAATAAAAAAATGCAAAAAGACGACAACATTAAAGAGCGTTAAGTATTTCATACAAAATTATGAAAACTTGACACCAATAACGCGTTTATTATATTTTTAAAGAGTTGTCCACATTTTTGTTGGTTAAATAAAAATCAAACAAAAATATTGTTTGAATCAGTAAAAAAATTTATAGAAATTAAAAAAATTTTCAAACAAGCGTTTGTTTGAAAATAATTCGGCAATAATTTATTCTGTGATAGCTTTCGTCGAAGTTCCTGTCGCCAAATTATATGTCAAGCTATTTTCGGGAGTAACATTTGCATGCGAGCTATGGTCAAATGTGGACCGATTCCAATAGAATTTGGTAAGATAAAATATTTTTGGACCAAATTTAATCTTAGTTCCAAAATAAAAAGATGATTTTTAGGAACAAAGACTTCCGGAAAGAAGCTATTCTCGCCATTTACACAGCCTTGGGTCCTGTGACAATTAGAACATATGTACCGATTTAATCGTACCTGCAACCCCGTCGCTGATAGACTACCTCACTACCAGGTAGACTACCGGGGCACTCATTTCATGAAATTATCTCCAAAATTGCTACCTGTAGTTTTCGCATAACGTTTACATGGACAGTCAGCCGGACAGATGGACGGTCATAATTAATTCGTTTCAAAAAATGTTTCCTAAGCGATCGGTATACTAAAAGGTTGGTCTAGGACCAATAATTGAGGTGTTACACACATCAGCACTAACGCATAATACCATATACACTATTGTGGTGTGTGTATAAAAAGTTTATTAAAAACAAATAAAAATTTGTAGTGTCCATAAAATAACACCTTGTTTTTCTCTTGATATCGATTGACATTGGCTCGTGGGTTGGGTGCACTTGTTGTGATTTAAATACTTTTATTTTTTTGCAGTTGTAGTTTTTTTTTCCCAATAAACTTTTTTTTATTATTAGTTTGTTACTTTGAAACGGGCAAATAAAGCGTTTTATTTATGTGCGCACCTTTGGTAACATGTTGTTTGTTCAGATTTTTTTTTTTTTTTTTTTTGCAACAAGATCGAACAACTGATCAACCGCTATCGGCTTGCGGTGGCGGCGGTGGCGGTTTCAAGTCAATCGTATGTCTCAAAGTAATTAATTTATCTACAGCTTGTCTTTAGAGTACTGAGAAAAAAATAGCGAAATTAACTTTTGAGTAAAACAAAAAAAAAAAAAAAACACTTTGAAAAATGTGAAACGAGCATTAAACGGAAATAAATTTTTTCCATTGGACTCGATTCAAGTGCTGACATCAAATGCCGCACCACTCAAGAGAAAAACACAAACTCGCTAAAACAGAGTTAAAATGACAAATTTTCAATTTGATGCGGGCGTTGATTTTGTTTTATAATTTATTTGACCAAACACCAATAAATTGGAAGAACATTATATGTTTGTGTGTAATACTGCCACTATCTATTTGAGATTTCTAAAAGTGGCTTAGGTAAACTGTCAGGAAGACTAAAACATAAATGACTCTGATCCGGATTAAAAATGGAAACTAAATAAGGATATTCTTTCTTTACCCATCCGATATTCGGATATAAGTGATTTTACAATTTTATGTCTATATATAAGCAAAAAATTAATAGTTTGATGTATTCTTAAAATTGTCATCTCTCTATTGGCGGTGTGTAGGAGTATATGTTGATCCCTATATCGTGCCCAGTTCTGGATGTTTTTCAACCATGATCTTTCTCTTTAACCTCATTCTCATTTTTCCTTGTACATTTTATGTTTCTCATTTGCCACTTTTTTATTGTTGATATAAGTGGCCGCCAAATAAAACATGGAGCTTCCAACGAAGCAAGTTTGTAAGGGAGAAACATAAACGTTTCGCTTACCATTGTGCTAACGGTAGGCATGAATTTTATATGGCGAGTTCCCACTTTGAAACAATACAAAAGCGCATTATTCAGCGCATATAAAAATTGTTGGATGTTACGATCAGCCTTACACGCTGAATGTTTTGATACAGTTATTTTTTTAGTATTCTCCCTTACAAACCTGCTTCGTAGTAAGGGAATGCCGTAGCACTTGAAATGTAATTTTTTTTTATAAAAGTTGTTGAGTGTTCTTTCACTTACTTTACTGCATTTCTGTATGTCTTATTGCGTAGCGCATAATTGTGCGCTTATTTTCTTTAAATGTACCATTAGTGCTTCGCAAAATGATAAAATTTTTATTGGGCGGTTGACATTCATCTTTCTTACATCTTCAGAATGTCCATATGACGAAAGCATCCAATTTGTTCACCCAATTGTCCAAGTGTTTGCCCTGTGAAGTAGCAATGACCAAATGTAACAGTTCATTGAGCGTACTTTTGCTGGTACATTGATTTCATGATTGGTTAACACTTTGTTGTATTTAAAAAAGGCGTGTCTATGCGGCATTTAATTTCTTTAGACGGATCCCACTGGTCTTATTTATATCAAAACTTCGTGATATTTAAAACATCGCACTCGTTTGATTTCAATATTTTGCATATTCCACGTTGCTTTAAGGTAGGGATTTATTTTACTATCAATCATATATTTTGTCATTTTCATCATGATTTTTAGTCGATATATTTCGCTTGTACGTGCAAGATTTTCCAACATGCCAGCATTGTCATATCGTCTGCATTTCTTTTTTTATTAAAGGATTTTCTTTTCTTTTATCCACATGTTTTCCCCTTCAAGTGTTTCTTGGAATGTTTTTTCAGAATGTTTGCTGAATAGTTATGTGGATAGTATGCACCCCTGTCTGACTCTTCTTGAGATGGATATTTCGTCCATATCTTCACCGCCAACATCAACACTTGCCGAATTATTCAAATACAGTTTTTTAATGCTGTGGTGCTTTCTCATGTATTCGAATGGAAGTAAGAATTTCCATTAGTTTGTCATGTTTGACCGTGTCGACAGCACACGAAAACATCTCTCTGGGCATCTCGACAATTCTGAATTGATATTTGAACGCGAAATATCACTTCTAGGGTACCATCACTTCTTTGAACTCAAATTGCGATTCTCCTATAGCAACTTTGCATTTGGTATACTGTTGTAAATGATTTTGAGAAATGTTTTTAATACATATGTAGCTGATCAGACTTATTAGACTATATTCAATGCATTTTTTGGTTGATTTTTCTTCGGTATAGCGAAAAATGTTGATTTGAGACAATATTCTAAATAATGACCTGTGTCGTCTATATGATTAAAAAGTTTCAAAATTGATTGAATCTGGACCTGTTGCCTTTTTAATTATGTATATCAACTTCGTTTCTTGTTATTGGTTCTTCTGTCATTGAGCTCTCCACATTAGATTCAAAATCTGTACTTTAATAATAATTAAAAATCCTTGATTATAAATTCTTCTAAATCTGTTTTCTGCCCTCCAATAAGGATATAAAATATTATTTATAAAAAATACGTCTCAATTTTTAAAAGTAATAATGTATTATTATGATAAAAACTAGTTTAAATACTACAACAAAGCCACTTTGAGTACTCAGTTTTTATTATTTACCTGATGATGCAAATTACGTTGTAGTGAAGCTATGCAGACTCTCTGTTGGAAATCGAACTAGTTAATCTCACCCGATATTTTCCAAAGAAATGAGCATGTCTATGCTCGGCAGCAGTTTCGATAACTTTAAACTCGGATATTCAATTATATTGTAAAACAGTTTTATTTTAACCATTTTAACAAATGTCATTTTTTAGTTGAACTGTCGATTTTTAATTTGAAATTTTGGTATTTAGTTAGGCGTTCATCAAATTTAATTTTCATTAAATTATTTTTACTGAAAGAAGAAATTTTTCAGCGTGAAATTAATTCAAATTATAAATTTAAAATATTTGAGCTCGAGGCCTGGATTGTTGTTTAATTAAAATTCTTCTTTATTTATTTCCAATTCTAAAAAAATTTTCAGAATTTTGTTTGTTTATTTAAATCCATTATACTCCCTGAGGATGCTCGAAGAGTAGCGAAATATTGGACTTAAATAAATAAAGAAGAATTTTAATTAAACAACAATCCAGGCCTCGAGCTCAAATATTTTATTTTTATAATAAAATTGGAATGGTCAAATAAAAAAGAACTTTAATATATTAATTCAAATTTATTGATAATTTTTTTTTTGTTCTTGGCTGAGCTGAGGCTTGAGCTCGGGTTGAATTTACGTTTCGAGAATAACCACATTCCCATCCTCAGAATTCTTTGCGTTTTACCCTCTGCACTACTGCGTTGCCTGCCAGCCAACAGTCAAACATCAATCATTAACTAATCGTAATGGTGGTTCGAAATTTGCTGGTATTAATTATCGTTCTTTCAATTTTATTTACATGTTTCTTCCTTTTCTTCAATTTTTCATTTTTTTTTTTTTTTTTTTGTACTCTTTCTGTCAAGATTTTGTCTTGAATACCTGGGTACATTCGTTTACTATGTTTTTTGTCGACTTTCGTCTACGTATTATTTGTAAAACTTGAAGTACAAATGTAAACAAATAGAACTTGTGCCACAGCTATTTTAAGAAGAAATAATTTCATGTTGTAAAATTCGTTCCTTCAGTAAAAATAATTTTATGAAAATTAAATTTGATGAACTCAAGACTAACTACCCAGCAAAAACTTGGTAATGACTTGCCATAACTGAACAACCTACTTTTCAATGACTACTTCTTACCATCTGCATTACATACATATAAGTAGTTTAGTAATGTCTGACATATAATCTGATTTAAAAAAAACCAATTAAATTGCTATAAAAAATTTATCTTTAAAATCAAATGCATCTTAAAAATTAGTTACTATCAACTGGAAGTAACAACAAATTTAAATTTGTACACCACAAAAGCAAATCAGGTAGGTTACCCCTGCTTGAAAACAAAACACTAAGTACATACTATTTACTTGGCACTGCGGTCTTGGATATTAGCAATTTGTTAGGTAATATTATTACCTTACAATGCAGGTTCTGCGGAATCGACAGTTAAACATCTAAGCATCTGCTCTGTAACTGTTCAGTGTAAGGAATTCGTAGACAGAAGCTTCTTGGGTAACCCATTATGGTTCCAACCGAAACTTATGCTCTATCAACTAGTATAAAAATAAGCTTTGTACGTAGCCTCCGTCTTGGAAAATATAGTGACTGCAAAAAAGATCCAATGGGTAGGTATCTAACCTCCCTCATATTTAAATTTTTATTTCTTTTTTTTAGAAATTTTCCCCTTTTGAGCAAATAATGCCAAACCATTTTAATGAATAAATAAATATTTACCAACATGAAAACACACTCGTGTATATTTTGTTTCCCAACCGGAAATGTTTTCAAAAACAACAACATTTTTGTGCTTAAAATGTTGTATATCCTGGATTTTTGTTACTTCTTTCCTTTCCCTCGTCCTTAAAATTTAACATGTTTGTCGATAATCTTTAACAATGTATTTCATCTTTGAGTTATTGGTTCATTAATATGAAGTCATTGACATCAATACTTTTTAGTACTTCTTTGCAAAAAAAGTTTTATTTTTATTTTTTGGGAAGACTTTGTAAAATCAGAATCATGTTTTTTCTTAAATTGATGTTTGTTATTGCCCTGTTTAATTTTGTGCGGGTAAGAAGACATTTAACAGCATTTTTCTTTTTTGTTTACAGAAAAAAAGGGTTGTAAATATTAACAGTGTAACCTCGGTTAATGCTTGAAGCACAACTGGGACGAAGTAGAACACATTGGTGTATATAAAAATACACACAATCATTGCGTAGAACGAAATTCGACGTGAGTAACGAATTCTGCGATAGGTCTATTTCTATTTCTTACGCAGACGAACGACGAATAAATTGGCATGGAGTGACCGCTTTTTTATTCGAATTTTGCTAAAGTAAATAAAGATAATTTTTCTTAAAAAATTGTTTTAATTTTATGTGTATTTAAACTATTTCAACTTAATTACCACTTTTTAAGCCTTTCCGATGTGCAAAAGAATTCTTTCACTCGAAAAATAACATTTAAAACAAAAACAAATTCTAAAAATGTTATGGTTATTCCACAATGAAGTTTCTTTTTTATTAATGTAAAGTGAAAAAATCGTTTAAAAATGGTTACAAATTTAAAAAACTTTTTGTTTTAAAAGAAACAGATATCTTAGAACTCTATTAATTGTTTGACTAACTTTTTATTTTCCAAATAGAAATTAATATTAAAGAGGTAATCTTCAAAAAAAAATTAAAAATAGTTTGAACCTTGTATTACAAATACAAACGTATTGAAGTAGTTCATTCTATTCCTTTGTACATCAATCGTTCAACTCATTATTTGAGAAGAGGCAATTGAAATCAGTAGTCATCATCCTTTTTTTCTTAAACTCGATCGTAACTTATAATCACAACATTTTCTATAAATGGTTCATAATGTTACACATACTTCACAATGACATTCGGATCCGTTTTAAAACAAACAAAAAAAAAATAATTATTTATAGTTAAACCAGGGATGATAAATGAGAAAACCAATATCGTACCAAATAACTTTTAAAATCGTACTTTTTCGGCACCAATAGTACTAAATCATATTTTTATTGAATTTTTTTTTTATTTTATTTTTAAAAACAAAAATTTAATACATCAAAAAAAAAGGTACTTTAACTTCATTTGTACATTAATTATACATAATAATAGGGTGGGTAAAATTTTTTCGCGTCAAAAGCACATCGCGATTCTTGTTCTATAAGTCATTTGAAGAACCTTTGCCAAAGAAACCATAGGTGAAAAATGAATTTCGAGCCCTAGATTTTTCATATAGTTTTCCAAAATATTCAAGAATAGAGGCACACAAATTGTATTTAGTCTAGCCAGACCTGTATTTTGCAGTTTTTAGGGTCGAGAAATCCATTTATTTTTATTTTTTTTTAGCCGCAAGAAAGCGTTTTCATACACTTTTTAGAATTAATCGTCTTTTTTGTGGAAAATTTACGAATATTTTTCAAAATGCAATCTCAAATTTTAATCGAAAATAAAATTTTTAGGCGTTCTAAAAATATGTGCATACGATCATCTTCGGATTGTATTTCCAAATTTATTGTGTTTACAATTTTCAATATGTACTGCAAAAAAAGGAAAGGAGTAGAAAGTCCGAATATATTAAAATTTAATTTAGCGCTTTAAAAATCTCCTTCAAAATAATTCGGAGTAAAATAATAATGGAGTGGGCTCCCACGTCTTGACGTGACAACCATCTTGTTGACGAATATTTTAAAATATTATGAATTCGTTCCAAAATAATCTTGAATTGAGAGGAAGTCGCCTTTTCTATTTTATAGAACTTTTGCAGAAGAGGTTTCCTATATCTTTAAAAAACTTGTCAATATCATCAGAAAAGGCACGCTTATATGCAGCCGTAGATACTTAATTTAGAATGTGGCATAAGCAATCGTTCAATGATCAAGCGCAAATGGTCCAAACACTAAACTCCACTTATATTCATTGCACAGTAAATACGAGTTATATCAATTAAAAATATGTATGTTTGTAGGTTTGAAAAATTTAAAAATAGTACCAAAAGAGTCACGGGGGTACCAGCGTACTTTTTAGTTTTGAATTGTACCAAAAAAAAGTACAATTGTACCGACTTTATCAACCCTGAGTTAAACCCATTAAATGAAACAGAAAAAGGGGTTGGTTAGTTGAGTAAATTTTGAAGCAGAATACGGCACACACAACATGTTGTGTAAAGATCAGGTTACAGCTTCCTTACAACAAGTTTGAAACGTAAACACAAACTTGTTTGTTACAACTTATATGCGAACTTCCGAACATGTTGTTAGTAGTTCGATACACCGAAATAATTAAAGTTAACCTAACTTTAAAGATGAATTAAGGGTGTTTGTTTTTATAAATATTAAAATGAAGTTTCATTTCATTGCACTCGTAGACCAGATAATGATCATTGAAATAAGTTGACACTTTTTAAATTCGAATTCAAATTCGTCTCATTTGTGCATCTTCGTCTTGTAAGAAAATTAAATTAACATAAAAAAACCTGAACCATTAAAGAAATTTAATCACTCTGATACTAAATTTCAATGAAATAGAAATAGAAATTTTTTCTTTTCTTTGGGATTTTAATTAATAAAATTATGTCAATAAAATTTCAAGAAAAATATAAATTTTTATCACTTACCTTTTGCAAGCAGCATGCTGCTGCTCAGTGGTCGCATACAAATTATTTATTTAGTTTATAAATGTTCGTTTAATGATGATGTTTGTAACGCAATTCAACTACTGATTTTGACAGCTCATCTTTGCATAAATAAATATTTTTTTTAAGTTAGATTTCCTAAAACACACTCACTCACGCAGATACTTGTGCCATCTGTTGAATGCGGTCTATAAAAAACATGTAAAAAAGAGAAACAAACATGAATCAATACTAAATAAATTTATTTAAATTAGTATCAAATTTGTTTTTATTAATTTAAAATAAAAGAAAGATACTTGTAAACCGACTTGCTGGTCGGTTTATCTATTAACACTACAATAACCCAGGGCTTACAATTTTAAGGGAAATCGCCTTTCAGACAACATTTTTATTGTCGCATCGTATTATGGGGTGTGCTTAACCGATGGCCATTTTTAAAACCTTTTCTTTAGCTTCACTTAGGAAAATCAAATCTTGTAACGTTAATTTAACCGCCTTATACTCAATGCAAATGGATAAAACTTTGCAGGCATACATATTCCCGATGACAGTACACGAATACATGGGCGTAGCCAGGATAAAATGTAGGGGGGGGGGGCAAAAAAAATTTTTTTTGTAAAATGCTTTTTTGACCGGCTTTTACTCAATGCAAATGGATGAAACTTTGCACGCATACATATTCCCGATGACAGTACACGAATACATGGGCGTAGCCAGGATAAAATGTAGGGGGGGGGGCAAAAAATTTTTTTTTGTAAAATGCTTTTTTGACCGGCTTTTACTCAATGCAAATGGATGAAAGTTTGCACGCATACATATTCCCGATGACAGTACTCGAATACATGGGCGTAGCCAGGATAAAATAAATCTAGGGGGGGGCGGGCAAAGTTTTTTTTAAAGAAAAGTGTTTCTTAAAAAAAATTTTTTATAATGTTCTTATTTTTTTAACCAGAAATCAAAATATATATTTGTTAGAAAAAAAATATTTATTTTAGATTTTTCAAAATTTCATTTTCTGAATCTGGTGACACTATAAATATTTCTATTTTGATTAATGTTATCAATTTATAGTGCATTTACACTTGTAATTTTCGAACTAGTTTACGATCGTAAACTACTTTCATAAACTATGTATACCGTTTACATCAGCATTTTTGACAGTTAAGTTGTTTATCTTTACAAGTTCTTAGCTCCAATCATAAAAAAAAAAACGTTGATGCACATACATACGACATATAAACAAACCTTTTATTTCCGTTGTCCATCTAAAAGAAAATATGTAAAAAAAACTAACATTTCTTATAAATTTGGAATTTTTTTAAACATTTTCTTTATTTTATTTTTCTTACTATTGTTTTGGCTTTTTTTTACAGATAAAAGTAAATTCTTTTTTACTTGATTTTTTTTATTTTTGAGGAAATGTCAAATACCACTAGCATTGCCAGAACAGAATTTGAAAAACAGAGTTGCATTAACAAAAACTGGTTGTTTGTAACTCGTTTATCTCAAAAGCTAGTTACAAACATGTTTATAATTTGTATGGATAAACAAGTTTCTCAAGCTAGTTTATCATCATAAACAACTTATAACCTGTTTATGGCGTAGGTGTAAATGCACTATTAGTAGCATCATGTTATTTTAACGATTTTTCTGCAGCAATAGCTCTTTATTTTATTGTGGAAAATCATTTTAGACTATTTTTGAGGAAATTTTTAAAAATGTTTACAATTTCTCCGTAGAGCTAAAAAAAATTCGTTCCTTTCTCGACAGAGTGTGATAAAACTTGAAATAAAAACGATAGTTTAAAATTTGTATGCCCACACCACAATAGTGGAGAGGGTATTATGCGTTTGTGTGTGTTACACCTTAAAATATTGGTTTGAGACCCACCTCTAAGTATACCGGTGTACTCTGAATCACTTTTTGCACCAATCTACCAATGTCCACCAGGCTGGCTGGCGATAATTTGATAAAACTTTCCACATAAGGTCTAATTTTTACAAGGACCAAGCCTATTGGAAATAGTGAGAATCAATCCATAATTTCACATAGCCCCAATATGAGCTTCTTTCCGGATAACAGTCTTTGTGCCCATAAACCATCTTAATGGTCCATGTCACAGAGTACAATTCTGTTTGGAATGATTCTGTTCGGAACCGAAAAAAACATATTTTTTTATTGATAAAAAGTGTATTTTGATAGTTTTTTTGGCCTTTCAGATACAGAAAATTCCCATTCCGTTCATGAAAACAATTCCTGAACGAACTCCGTTTCCGAACGGAATTGTACTCTGTGGCATGGCTGATTATGTTGGTACACATAAATATATAATTTGAAGCTCTTAGCGCAGAAGTGTTGTAACCCACAATTTAATGTGGTTATGGTTCTGGCGTAAGATATGAGTAAGCCAACTGTTTGTTTCCAAGACAGATGGCGCTATAGTTTTTGCACGCGCTGTTACAACCAAGTACTACAGTTTAAGAGTAGTTAAACTCCTCATTATCTCATAATAAGAAGACTGGGGTTATACCACTTCTGCGCTGAAAGCCTCACATCATCTTACAAAATTTTATTGGAGTCGGTCCATATTTGACCACAGATTTCAAAGAAATACCACAGCCCAAAATAAATTATCTTTTAATGTCATAACTTCATTAAATACGTCAGTATTGACACTAAATTTGGCGGAAGAAACTTTGACTATAGCTTATGTTGACCATATGTGAAATAAATCTCTAAGATCACTTAAATATTTAAATTCACTTAAAGACAAAAAAATTTTATGTAAATGAAAATTTCTTAAAAATATTCGACATAAATGATGAAAAGATTTGTCTGTATATACTGCGGTATCGGGTATCACGCGATCGAGCGACTACTCTTACTTACTTGTTTCTATAAATGGAAGAATCTTTACACAACTCACACAAACGACCATCAAGAATACGCCTCTTATATATTAAAAATTTTGTTGCGTTTTGTCCTTAACGGAATTAAGCTTCTAAAAACCCCCACCCTCAAAATACAAATCTCATCCAAATATTGGCATCGAGATAATAACTTGGACTTTAAAATAAATTAAAAAAATATATTAATAAAAATTGTTAAAACCAGCTGTTTCTAGCGTTTATTGCTGTGCGGCCCTGCTCTTTGTTGGGATATTTAGGTAAAAAGATATCGATTAAGATACATTTTCAACCCAATTATGAATACAAATTCCCCGGGAGTTTTTTTTCCTTTTCCATTTTTACAATTGAAATTACATAGAAAAAATGGGAGAAGGGAGAAAACTCCCGGGGAATTTTTATTCATAATTGGGATGTTTAATACTGGATTGAGGTTCATATTGAATGCAAAAATTATTGGAAGGAACACTCTGTTATCAATAGTGTGGCATTTTTAGTACTCAGTATCTCAGCCAAGAAAAAAACTTGCTTTACAATTAAAATTTTTTCCTAAAGACTTTTTAACCTCTTCCTTATATCTAGTGTTAGTTTATTGTAATTTTTTTTTTAATTAAAAAATCCAATAAAAATTTGGTTGGCGGCACTGTTTAATAAAAATCATTAAATACTATTTCACATTTCATAAATTATATCAAAACTTACACAAAACAATAATAAATTTTTTATTGAAATTTGATTACAAACCTAAACGCAAACACGACCACCGCACCACAAAGCAACACAACTACAGCTTGAAGTTAAAGCCACAATGATAGCAACCATTTTTTTCCTTTTTTTGGTTTTTCTCTGTCCTATTTTTTCCAAAAGTATTTCATATATTTTCATTTCACTTTTTTAACAAAATGTTATTTCTAGGAAACAATTTCCTGACTTTTTTTATAATTTTTAAATTGTGAATGAAAATTTTAACAATATCTTTTTTAAAAAATAATAATTAATACATAAAATTATTTGGGGGCGATATTTGGATTTTTTTTTTTTTTTTTTTTTTTTTGCTGAAAATGTGTGTGCTTGTGAAACAAATTTGGGTGAACACATTATGAAGATGCTGCTATCACTGTGATTCTGGCTAAAGTGTAAATTGAAATTTCCAAAATCCAAAAATTAAAATATTTTATGTTAATTTAAACACTACTCGAATATTATTAAAAAATAAATACGTAGTTTTATTTGTTTCTCTACATTTTTTTGTTTATAAACTCAACTACCAGGCGACAATACAATAAAATAAAATCGTGGACCGACAGTTGATATTAAAAAAATAAAAAAAAATAATGCTTTGCAATAAAATGAAAATTCGCTTCCAAAAATTTGCATATTTTGATTTTTAATACAGATTATGAGTTACAAGTTTTGAAATTTTAAACTTCACCGAACAGAGTGAGTTGAAATGATTGATATTTGAAACGCATGTTCAACGTCACTCGTCCACGTACAACTATGACAAGTATGACGAATTTCTTTCAAAAACAAAAGGAAAAAGTTTAACATTTTTTTTTATTTATTTGTATTTCATTGTAGTTGATTGTGTTTCATTGTAATACCAAAAAGCATGACAAATTGGAATTGTATGGAAATTATCATCATCAAGCAACGTGCGATCGTCTCTCTCTGGCCAATAATTTTGCATTAAACTAGAGCAGCGTCTACAAAAAGAAGAAAAAACATAAAATGCAACTAAACAGTTGGTGAAATTGATGAACTCGTGTCAGAAATGTCAAATTTGTTATATGTCGAACATTTTATCCCTGACGTCTCCCAACAAGTCCGATGCTACATGCAAACATCTACAAGTAGAAAAGGATGATGTACGACGGGTTATAAAATTTAAGGGTTGCTACAGAGGGACGCTCTGCTTTAAATTGCACTTTTTATGAAACTTAAACACAATTTTTGACTCTTTTTTAGTTTTTGTAAAATTGTTGGCGTTTAAAAAAATTGATGTTGACTCGTGCGTGCGCCTGCGCTTTACACAAGAGTGCCTGCCTGCCTCTTGTAAACTGTCACAATGTTGATGTACGACTTTTTTTTATTTTAGGTTGTACAATATTTTGTTTATTGAAAAAGTACATTAAAAAATTGGATAGAAGAGATAATTAAACTTGTACTGTAAATTATAAAAAGGTTGCGTTAAGACTTTTCAATATTTCAAATTTACATTGAAAAAAAAAATAACAATGAAAGGATTTTTTTATTAATGTTTGTTAATAAATCACAAACATTTTTAAAATCCGGTTTATTTTTGAGATTTTAAAGATCACAAATTGAATGTATAAAAAATAAAATTCCGTTTGATATTTCACCCACATTTTTTTAACTTTTCAACAGTTTTTATTAAAAAGCCTTAAATTTGTTTTCTCCCATAACAGATTAGAAATCGTACGAATGTACCGTAAAATTTAAACAATTAGTTTTCAAGCTTTAAAACATAATTTTCTTCTAAACGTAAAATATCAAATTAAGTGTGCAGTAGCAACTTACACAACGATTTGCTTGAGTGTCTTTCAAAATTTGAAGTGATAACAATAAAAATACATTAAACTAATTAAAAAAAAAAACCCTCTTAAATCTCTCTTATCCCGGCTCTGTAGTTGAAACCCGTTACCTTTCTTAAGGAATATCCCATATTTTTATTATAAACTTCTTAACAATTTTTTTGTAATAATTTCCAAGAAAAATATTTAATTAAGAGAGGATTAACATTATTCTAAACTTTATCAATTTAAATAAAAAATATCAAATAAAAACTTATAAGACCTTAAAATATTCAAACACACACACACACACACATCAGCACATTCTTGGCACAAAGTGGGTTTTTAGGATCATTAAGGATTATATATTGGGTAGGCTAAAAACAAATAAGGAATGAAAAACTTTTCACTTTAAATATTAAATAAGAAAATTGTTCGTTGCTTACGGGAGAGAAAAGTTGAATTTCCGTTTTTACCCACACAGACTTAAACTGTCAACATCTTTGGCCCAGGGATGGAAAAACGAAATATTTAAATACAAGTGAATTCCTACATAATATTCTTTTTTTTTCAACAAAAGGAGTCATCCTCTGAGTGCTGGTCATAACGATAAAAAAAATTCGTTATTTGAAGCATTTTGCTTCTTTTAAATAATTAGGGGTGTTCTGGAAATCAAAAACGCAAAACGCAAAACGCAAGAATTTTGTTGTTTTTAATACACTATAAATCTTATCATTAGGGATGCGATTTCCATGCAAATGCATGTTTTTGGTCGATAGTCTAAGATCGATGTCGACCAATTATCTTTCCGAATCACTAAAATTGCGTTAAAATGGCATTGATTTGTTTTTGCATATTGTTGCATATTTTGGTTAAAATGCATATTTTTGCATATATTGGTTTTAAAACCATATTTTTGCATATTTTAAATATTTTGAGTGGTATATTTTTTAATTTACATACATATTATAAAAAACGTTCTTCAAAAAATTTCCATGCAAACAAAAAAAAAATTTTTTTTTTGAGCTCTGCTTAAAATACAAGATTTTCAAGATTTTGACAAAAGATACTTCTATTTTCAACCAATTTAGGCTCTTACATGGCTAAGGATTCCAATGGAAATTAGCAGAGGTAATTAGAACCTAATTCGATAATATTGATTTATTGGCTTCATACGGGAAAAAATATTTTTTTAGGCTCCTTCTCGGGTTGTAATTTTAATGAAAATTATCTTTTGGTGCCCTTACCATCACATCCAGTATTGACAAGATGGGGAAACTGGCTAGATGCTGTAGAATTTGAGCAATTTAAGAATGTTATTAAAGAACTTGTTGCTACCGATGCTTATGCAATTACAAAAGTAAAAGATTAATTAGCATTTGTATTTTCCAACTACGGATATATTGGTGCAACAATAACTAAATTAAAGGGATTTAGTTCACTTAAAAATCAGCTTAATTGATATTGCAGAAAGTAATATTAACAATGTGAAAGGAAGACTAGCGCAACAAATGAAAAAAAGATCCAAAACATTTTGCAAAAAAAAAATATAGGTTTTCAAAAAAAAAAACAAATTTCAACCATTTTAGATCTGATATCAAATGTTGGATCTGAATTAGAAAATATATATTCTCCAAATGAATTGGCATCCTTCAAGTATGCTCCTATAACTTAGGTTAACGTTGAGAGATTATTTGCCATGTACAAAAGTTTGTTGCGTCCGAAAAGGTTGCTTTTGATAATAAAAAAAGGATATATTTGTTTATGCAAACTCGTTTCAATTAGTAATTTAAATGAAGTTTAAAAAAATATTGTACCTTTGAATAACAGTTGACCAAATTTTTTTATTTTTTTTTTTTTTTTTTGCTTTAAATATTTTTTTATTGAAGTTTTGAGTGCATATTTTTTATTTTATTAATGCATATTTTGGAGTTTTTAGTGCATATTAAAGATTTTTTAGTGCATGAAAATCTCATCCCCCTTCTTATCATAATTAATTTATAATTTTTGTTTTTATAAAATTCTGCTTAATAGAGAAAAAGTTGTCATAAAATTCTTTTATTTCAGAAATCTTATTAAAGAACGACGTTTAAAATTCTTGCGTTTTACGTTTTCGATTTCCACAACACCCCTGAATAACTTAGTCAACATGCCTAAAAACCTCTGATATAAACGTAGTAGCGTATGACGTAGATACTTTGTTAAATGTAAAGTTTAAATTTTAAACGTATAGAATTAAAAATGTTTATCTGTTTGTACGTTTGTTTATTGGCTTATAGACTCCTAAACTATTGAATCGATTTTCCTGAAATTTTTACAGTAGCATCACAATAAAATAGGCTAAAAATTTTACGATATTGGATGCCAATATTAGGTATCACTTATCTTAAGAACCGCTGCACCCATTTTCTTTAACTTTTTGCAGTAAGTCCCGAAATCAAAAGGGGGAAGTTTTACCCCCATAGGACGCCAATGTTAAATATCGCATAACTGTTGTATTGATAATGTTCTTACTTGGTAGTAGTCACTCTTATAATAAACTACACCTTTAACAATAAAAGTTAAGGGGGCAGGCGCAGGGGGAGCAATACCACCATAGGAAGCATATATTAAATATCACGTAACTGGTAAACTACTTAAACATGAGTCTTAAAACCTGGTTAAAGCCACTATTATGGTAAACTAAAAATTTTTTAATAAAAATGTGTGGGTTAGACGGAGCAGTACCCCTCATAGAACGAAAATATTAAATACCGAATATCATAAGTCAAAAGGGTTCATGCTTTGTAGTAACGACTCTTATAGTAAACTACGCCTTTCAAAATAAAAACTAATGGGATAGGTGCAGGGGGAGCAATAAATAATATATAAATGAAAAAGCGTATTTAATTTTGCTCCCTGTAGACTCCTCAGCTAATGAGCCGATCTCCCGAAATTTTCACAGTAATTTTCTGATAACCCGGCGCTTAACATAGCCAATCAACATTTTTTAATTTTTAAGTGGACGTTGCACCTCTCATACAATGACAATAGCAGTACTCTCCATAATAAACAATGTTTTTGAAAGAATTTTTTATAACCAAATTTCGTCGTATATGTAAAGCATTAATTTACTTAACAACTTTCAATTTGGTTTCAGAAAAGGATGTGGAACAGAAGAAGCAGTCGTTAATGTTGTTAATTTCATTTGTAAAAGTTTGGATGAAGGACAAAGCGGCGACGCTGTCATTTTTTATGATTTAAGCAAAGCTTTTGACCTCATTGATCATAGTATTTTGCTTCAAAGACTAAAATTTTGCGGTATTTGCGGGAAGGACTTGCTCTTATTGCAGAGTTATTTAACTAAACGGCAGCAGTTTGTACAAATTTGTGAACTTAAAAGCTCATTACGTGCATTTTCATATGGAGTGCCTCAGGGTAGTGTACACAGAAAAAATTATTGCCGCATTTTTGAAAAATTTTTAATTTCTACAAATTTTTTTTTACTGATTTCATTATTATTTTTGTTTGATTTTTATTTAACCAACAAAAATGTGGACAACTATTCAAAAAACGCGTATATTAGCGTTATTGGTTTCAAGTTTTCATAATTTTGTATGAAATATTTAAAGCTTTTTAATGTTGTCGTCTTTTTGCATTTTTTATTTGATCGTAAGCAACACTTCTTTATGTGAAATATAAGAACTACAACAACATTATAAGAAACAAAATACATTTTTGGTTGGTTTCAAAGTTGGTAAAAAAAACAAAATCCCGTATTCAACTTTTTCAAACTGTTTAGTTAAATACATCAAATACAAAAATAGAATGATGACATATCGAATCGGTCTGCCGCCGTTTTTGTTTACATTTCTTCTTCTTTAGCAAAGGAAAGGATACAGCAACAGTGAGTGATGAAGAAAAACATTGTGTGTGTATAAATAAGACTTCATTCAAAAATTATTCAAACAAAAAAATGTGTCTCAAAGCCAGCCGGCCGCTCTGCTATCTGCCTTCATCTTCTCCTACTGTGCTTGCTTGTGTGCGCGTCATTGATTGTGCAAAAACTTTTTTGTTTGATTCAGTAAAGTTATTTGTTTGAAATTAATATAAATTTCAGTAAACTTTTTGTTTGATTCAGTTAAATTATCTGTTTGAAAAAATCAGTGTTTTTTCAATAAACGAAATGAAAATAAATTGTTTGAATATGCGAATTTGTTTATAGGACCGATTTCAGGCAAAAAATTGTTTGATTCTACAAATTTTTTTTTTGAATTGGAAAAATAATTTTTTCTGTGTACTCGGGCCCTTGTTGTTTACCATTTTTCTCAATGACTTACATAACCTTCCCCTTACTGGTAACATATTTATGTATGCGGATGAAAATTGCTTATTTTATCCATATAAGCAAGAGACGGATGTAAGAGCTTACATGGAACGTGATGCAGCTTTGATATCTGAGTTTGCACGGATAAACATACTTGTTTTAAACGCAGATAAAATGCAGTTACTCAGATTTAGGCCCTCCCGTCAAACTAACACCTTTTCAGTGTTTGTTGATGGTAGAGAAATTTTTGAAACCAGTAGCATAAAATACTTGGGTATAATTTTACAACGCAATCTCGCTTGGAATGAACACCTGAAATTTTTAAGAAAAAAAAAAAAAAAAAACAGCTCAAGCGGTTGGTATTTTGTATAAATTCAAAAATAAGTTTGATTACGATACTAAACTTTCCGTCTATAATGCTCTAATTCAAAGCCATTTGAATTATTTAACCATTTGTTTTGGTTATAAAAAGAGTAATGAATTTAAAGCCCTTCAACGTATAAAGCTCTAAAGACTGTATACAATCTGCCAATAACATACCCAACTACATCGTTATATATTGATAAATGTCAAACAGTTTTGCCCATTTATGGTATTTACAAGATATATTGGACATCACACTATACATTTCATGAGGAACAATCATGTGATAAATACAAGAAATAATGAAGACTTTAGAATCGCCTGGTGTAGGTTGGAAACTACCAAACAGCGCGTGGAATTTATGGGTAGTCGTGAATTTAATAAACCACCCCTAATTTTAAAAAATGAAAATAGAATTACCGTCTTTAAAACACTTCTTAAACAACACATTCGGCAATATATAAATGAAATGTTATTGATTTAAATGATCTCAAATTAATTTAATTAACTTTTTGAAATACATATGGGCATTTCCTGGGGTCACGAACGTACGTTTGCACGCCTTTGATGTACAAATAATATAGAAAACAAAACTTTTCGATAGCATTTGGGTAGCTCTATGTTTAGTGCAAAAGAAAGATATCAATCGAGCTAAAGTTTTCATAATAAGAGTTATAAACGTGTGGTCACGAACGTACGCAAAATAGAAGTCAACTTTGGCTGACAGTAGTGTAATGTAAAAATCTGCGTAATGGAACGGAATATTCAAAAGTGATTAATTTATTTTAAAAGTGTATTAATGTAGATCTCCATCCAGTATTTACAAAATAAAATATCTCTCTTGGTTTTTGTTTAATTGGCTTATTTACCGGTCGCGAACGTACGGATCGCGAACGTACGATTTTTCCATATGTTTTTTATTATTATCACCACGCATTTTCCCATAACTGTCTTAAAATTTCCTTAACAAAAAAACTTAATACTCCTTTTGCAATTAATTGTAATGGAGAGATTATGAAGAAAGCGTGTAAACATAACATATTTCTTGCATGTAAAATAAGTATATAAAAATGTCTTTAGAAGTAGAAAATACAGAAAAATATAAAATTTTCCAGTTTCCAGCCCAATTTCTTCAAGTAAAACAGCTCAGATATGCTAGGAAACCACTCTTTTATAAGAACGTAGACTTTTTTATAATAATAAACAATTAAAGACGATGATAATCAACATTTTATTTTTTCATCCTGGTAGACCATTCTGGGGAAATGCCCATATTTTTTTTTTTTTTTGTTTTTTTTCCTGTATTAAACATATAATTTTTATGGAAAATATTATTATGCCAACTTGTCTCAACAATGCCTTTAAGGCGCTGAGACCAACAATTGTAAATGAATTAATTTGTAAATAAATTTGAAAAAAAAAACATTTCTTCATATTTGGAGTACTGTACAGCGAATGTATTCCAATTTTGTACAAATAGCTTCTAAGATAATAATACATACCATCTTTCAAAAGTAGCTTCAGTAGGGAAAGTAGGCATCGCACCTCCCATACAAGTACACTTGAAATTTCTGTATATCTGTAGAACGGTTACTGTAAAAGCATTAAAACTTAAGCTTCGTACAGACGATGGTCAGATCTTACAATGTTGTCATTAAAATTTCCTGAAAATTACTTGCAAATGTGTGGACATTGTAAGCTCATTTTCATTTGGAAGATGTGTAAAATTAATGCATCTGACAATGGCATCATTGTCAGAAAAATGACAACATTGTAAGATCTGACCATCGTCTGTACGAAGCTTTAGTAAAATATGCTTTGTTATCAATACACGAGATCTGTTTTAAAAAAAATTTTTTACTTATTTTAAGCTAGTTTTATATAAAGACACACATTAGGTTGCGCAAACATAAAAGCGTATCTACGTGGCAGGTCGACTTAGATTTAATTATATTTCATTGGGCAGTTGCGTCTAGATTGTCATAGAAGAAGTCAAGACGAATTAATTACAGATAATCATGGTACTTCAACAAGTACAACTCGTGCAAAAACCACAAGCTACACAGAAAAAATTATTTTTCCAATTCAAACAAAAAATTTGTAGAATCAAACAATTTTTTGTCTGAAATCGGTCCTATAAACAAATTTGCATATTCAAACAATTTATTTGCATTTTGTTTATTGAAAAAAAACACTGATTTTTTCAAACAAATAATTTAACTGAATCAAATAAAAAGTTTACTGAAATTCATATACTAAATTTCAAAATCAAAAAAAAGGTTTTTGCACAAGCAATGATGCGCACACAAGCAGGCACTGTATTAGAAGATGATGGCAGAGAGAGCAGAGCGGCCGGCTGGCTTTGAGACACATTTTTTTGTTGGAATAATTTTTGAACGAAGTCTTTTTTTAAAACATACAATTTTTCGTCATCACTCACTGTTGCTGTATCCTTTCCTTTGCTAATGAAGAAGAAATGTAACCCAAAAACGGCGACAGACAACATCGATATGTTTTTCGTCATCATTATATTTTTGTATTTGATGTATTTAATGATTAAATAAAATTAAAAGTAAATTTTACTGCCTGTTTGTAGAACGCGAGCACAAAAGTGACTCGCTTAATTTACATTTAAAACAAAAACAAACTTTTAAATTTTCTTTTTGCTTTAAATGTAAGTTGAACGAGTCACTTTTGCGCTCGCGTTCTACAAACAGGCAGTTAATCAAAAAGTTTGAAAAAATTGAATACGGGATTGAGTTTTTTTTTTTAACCAACCAAAAATTTATTTTGTTTCTTATAATGTTGTTGTTGTTTCTGTTGTTTAAAAAGAGTGAAACGTTTTTTTACCTGCTATTCTTTTGTTTTTTTTTCTTCAAACCTTTTCATCTTTCTTACTGTTGTACTTTTTTAAAGTGTCCAAAAATAGACTGTATGTGTTTTTTGTTGTAGTTCATATATTTCACATTAGGAAGTGTTGCAAAATGCAAAAAGACGACAACATTAAAAAGCGTTAAATATTTCATACAAAATTATGAAAACTTGAAACCAATAACGCGTGTATTATATTTTTAAATGGCTGTCAACATTTTTGTTTGTTAAATAAAAATCAAACAAAAATTTTAATTGAATCAGTAAAAAATTTTGTAGAAATTAGAAAAAATTTCAAACAAGCGTTTGTTTGAAAATAATTCGGCAATAATTTTTTCTGTGTATTTGTTTTTGTACAATCTTGTCAAAAACTGAAACAAAACTAAACAGAAACAAAGAAAATAAGCAAAATTTTGACATTTAACAATTATAAAGCTAAAAAAAAGTTATCAGCACCTGTAATGAATTCGCTTTGGAAAAAGTAAAATTAAAAACATAACATAAAATTGTTTTTGTGTTTTTAAATTGAATATTTGAGAAAGGAGGAAAAAAGCAACAATTAAAATAAATTGGGAATTTTCTAATATTACATATTTTGAAAAGAAAACAAAATACGTTTACAATAGAATTCTTGGTAAATTGAGCGTGTTGTTGCGTTTCTTGCATTAAGTGTAAATATTTTCCTAATTCTAATTACTTTTTATGTCTTGAACATGCTGCCCAAATTTTTACTGAAATAAGAACAATCGTACTGAGTTTTCCATCGCTGGTACGGCCTTTAAGGCAGACATCCTTTTTCGCTCTACCATTAAAAGCTACTAAATTTACACAAGTAAAAACAAAAAACAAGAATAAATTAATTAAATAATCACTATTTTAGAGCCCACACAGACTTTGTGACTCGTTGTCAATGTTAGCAGTCTTTGAGTCTGTAAAATGTTTAGATGCTTTTTGTCCTGCTGGGTTTGCAGGTTTGTTTGTTGTCATATTAATCTTTAGCATTTTATCGCAATTCTAAAACAATATTCGTTAAAAAACTTTTAATCGTCTTCTTTATCAAGTTCATAAAACATTTTAAAAATTAACTTTTATCCTCTTTGTCAATTATATTTCACAATCATGAAGGTTCTGTCCCTCTTACTGCACTCATTCGGGCTTTGAAAATTTTCTGAGGGTTTCGATCGATATTTACATGTATTACACAACCTCATACCCAGACCTGAAAAGTAAAGTCAAAGATATTTAGTTACTTACAAATGCACAATCATATTCGTACAATGGCAAATGTATTTATGTTTTTAACAAAAAAAAAAAAAAAAACATTCTAAAAAGCCACATAACAAAATATGAGATATTAAATTTGCATAAATGTATTTATTCGGGATGATAGTGTGAGGATGATGAATATGTGTGTGTGTTTGAGGCACTCTCCCAACAAACACGAAGTCAAACCTTTGATATAAAATGACTTTAACATTTGACATCAAACACAATTCTCAAACGTTTTTCAATTGTTTCATTAACATTTATATTCAAATTGATAATGATTTGAAAATAAACATTTGATATCAAATGTTTTACCAATTTGATGTCAAATGTTTGTCAAATGTTAACTTCAAATCAGTAATAAACTTGGCAATACTAAAGCGAAAAATAAATGTAATCATTAAAAATGGCGATTAAAGTTACATTTTTTACTTTGTGGTTACATGTGTTTTACTATTAAAAATAAATTTAATATAAAGTGAATAGCTTATTTCTTGTGAAAAATAAAAATTATTTGTGAGTTATTACAACGATTAAAAATACGAAAAAAGGAAAATAAAACGGGAAAGTGAAGAAAGTTTGTTGAACGATCGCGGTGCTACAATCCTCAAAATAAAAGGGAGCCAAGTAGTTTGTCTTTCCAAGACGGAAAGAACATTATTTAATCCATTAGCTATGGTGCCGAATGTTTATCTCACAGTTTATTTAAATAAATAATAAATTTAAATTCAATTAAAAAAATAAAATATTTGTATTTATATTCCACATTGTATTATAATCCACATTTGAGAATTACGTTTGAAAGCAAGTTGAAAATAAAGGCATTTTTCAATTTGAAAACAATTTCCCCTTTTTGTTGAAAACGCTATGATTTTTAAATGATTTTCAAATCATTATCAAACGTTTGTCGTTTGAGAAAACGTTTGATTTCAAATCATTTTCAATTCGAAATCAAACCTCAGTGTTTGTTGGGCTGTTATATACTTACTAAACACTACAACTTGCTTTAACATAATATTAACAAATTGAGGATTTTATAAAGGATTCAACTTGAGCTGTCGATGAAAGTAAATGGAGATGGCAGAGTAAATATAAAGGATCATGTTGTTCACTCGAATTTGATAAATGATTTCGTGGAAACCTTTAACAACATTTGCTTTTGATGAATAATTTCACATTTAAGTTTATGAATTCATCATCTGGTTGAGTGATTGTGCCAAAAATGTATCAAAAATTTATTGATTGATTATACAAATCCTTCAACTGAATTACGCCTTTTAGGTATGCAATACATACACACGTCCTAAAAAGCAGCAATAAAGCAAAACACAACAACGGAAGTTAGGAAAGTGTTAAAATGGTGTGTCTGAAAACGAATTCATTAATAGAACATTTCAACGTTGTTGTTTGTTTAATTGTGGAAAAGGGTTATAAAAGAAATCAATTCAATACTTGCGCTGTCATGTAGAAAAAATATGCTATCATCAGTTTTGTAAAATTTGTAATGAAATTAAACAATTAATAATACTAAATAAAATCGAAGATTTTTTGGCCCTTTTAAAATGTGTCTATGTGGAAATTCTAAGCAAATTGTATAAGTTGATCTTTATATTCAAAATATAATTAAAGCAAACAACAAAGTCAATTTAACCAGCGAATACGAAAAGGGCATGAGTCACACTTTTTCAAATTTAACTTTAACGGTATTTCATTCATTTAACGGATAACATATTTCCTGCAAAAATAACTCATTTATCAGTAGGTGATCACTTTTGCAGATTACGAAAATGCAAGTCTGTACAAAAAGGTCATAAATACCGAACTACTTAAATATTGCTTTTTAATGGTGTTTTCTTTTCTAAAAAATAATAGTGCATTATAATTGTGTAATATATTAATCAGGTCACACATACCCTTACAAAATGATACATTTTTCTAAATGACAAAAGAACAAAATAATAGCTACGTTTTACACTCAACACTAATGTGTATTTAGCGTGTTAAATAATGAATGCAAAGTTTGTACTAAAAGCCACTCTTGTAGCAATTTTCATCATTAAATTTTCTTTGAATTCCATAAGCGTTAACAGCACTGATTTTCAATAATTAATGTCAGCTGTTGTTAAAGAAAAATATAAAAATAGAATAAAACAAAAACCCGCGCGACTGGTAGCATACATGGAACATTTTTGTCAGAAAAGAAAACACCATAAGTCATGCAGTCAATGGGAAGTATTATTTTCAAATAGCCTGCTCTTGTTATGTGCAACTCTGTTTGTTGTTTTTGTATGGCAACGCTTTCCAAATAAAAAATGACCTAACCTCGTTTTATTCCATGATATTTCAGCATATGGTGGAAAATACCATTCGATGAAAAGAAAAAACATGGAAAGTTTAAAAATTCCTACACAGAAATTTTTCATCTCAGCTGTGATGTTGCCGTCCAGGGCTGGAATTGTGGCTAGTTTGTCCCTGTACACGAGAGACTTCCCATATCCCCACAAAAAATAGTCTAGTGGGGCTATATCGCATGATTTTGGGGCCTGTTCGGTGTTTTTATTATGATGGTCATAAAATGGAAGTAATTGACAAAACACATTTCTCACATAGCACGAATTTTGTGAATAAAATATAATGATTTGCAGGTGATATTCGTTTGTTAATCTATTCATGGTGAAATTGCAAACCTTACCGAGCATTTCTGGCATTGCCATATGTCACGAATCTCTTTTTTTACACCAAAAAACTAAATAGCAAAAAAATCATTCTTTACTAATGTAGATTTGCATTAACTCTTAATTTCTGGATAAATTTCCACGAGTTTCGATAGCTTTTATCTTTAACCCAGGAAAAGCTTCATTAAATTATCTTGAAAATTACGAATTTCATTTGTTAGACGAAAATTATATGGCCAACAAGAAACAAATGTGGTTCTAGGATTAATATTTTGTGCGCTATGAACTTCGAAAAAAACGACTCATACCCTCCATTATTTTCCTCTGTCAAAACAATTTTTGTACAAATACTAATAATATTTTAAGAATATTTTTGTTTAAGAAAAACTCTTAATTTTGCTCTAAAATGTTTTAATGACAATCAAAAGCTGTTTGTACTGTGCGATGATGACAGTGAGAATCATCATCATTTGTCAAATCACATTATAGAAACGACTGATTTAAAATCATTTATAACTGACATAAAGAGGAAACATTCAGGCCAACAGCAGGGTGTTACATTGTTGAACAAACATCGTTAAAACAAATTATTTGAAACACAACTGGTCACTGTCCAGTTGGACGGGCGGATGGTTGGCTGGTCATTGCTGTTGCCATCTATTAATCATATTTGCATGTGATCAAAAATTAATCCTTAAAATAAACGTACCACAGCAGTTGCAAGCATTTATACTTTAAAATTATTAATTTATTATTTATTTAAATGAACATTTTTGAGATTTAAAAATATACTTTTTTTATTTACATCTAAAAAAAAATCATCCAAACCTCCCTTTGCATCAAAATGTTGCATAAATACCTGTGTAATTTTGTCTAATTAATCATATTTATTGTGTTTTTATATCTGCAACATTTTTGTTTTGTTCCTGTCACCAATTCACACCCTTTTTTGGTTGAATTGTTTGTTAAAAAGAGTGTTTTTCGTTTATTTGACTTTTGAATTTGCAAATTTTTTGTAAATTACCAGGGTTGAACAATTTCTTTAACGCTCTAATGATTTTCATTGTCATTTTTATTTGCATTGGTGTTTACAAGGGATCAAGTAAGTTTTTGTAATATTTTTCTTTAGTATGAATTTTTAATCACAGATTAGCAAAAAAAAATTTTATGTATATCAATTTTTTTTTTTTTTTTATATCGTTAATGGTTTTTAGGATAATGAATGTCTAGTGAATTTATACATTGATTGATCTTGCAAACAGGATTACACTGGATTTTGTTAGATTTGTCAAAATTTTAAAATTGACAATCATTTATCAATTGTTACGTGTTAAATTAGAACAAGTTCAGTATGTTCATGAATGTAATATAAATGGTTATGCAAATGAAAATGGTTTAAATGATTTTAAATAAAATCATTTTGGAGTTTTGCAGATTTGTAATTTCCATTTTTATAATTCATATTTTGCAATTTTGAATTAAATTGTAAAATGTGAATATGCATATTTTTCATTTTACCTTACAATTTTTTAACAAAAATGTTACGACCAGCTGTCTGATGAAATACCGGCATTAAGGGACATTATGAATTTCTTAAGAAAGCAAAATCAAAATTATAAAAAGTTATTAAATTTGTTTTTGCTTTCAATGATATTTTTGGCGTTTTAAACACTTGGGCCCTAAATCAACGTATGCTATATGTCCTACTGATCTGCGCGACAACTTATATTTTTAATACAAAAACTAACAAAAATCATTTTTTATTTTTATATGCCAACCAATTACAAAAAAAAAATTAAATACATAATAATTTTCTCTCTTTTATTTCTGTTATTTTTGTGCTTATAAAAACTTGCCCTAACAATTCAAAATAATATGCAAATATTTGCTTTTGATTAGTGAATACAAAAGGTAGCACACACCGACTACTAAGAATAAACCATATACTTTTAGCTTTTACCCGTGACTTCTTTTGCGTAAAAATTAGAGCATGATTTAAAGAAAAGGGTTTATCCAATGAAAAATAATAGAAAATACATCTTTATTTTGTTAAAATATTTCTAAAAACAACGTTGTAAGAAATTTTTTTTTGAGCAACCGAAATACCGTTGTCCACGTGAAAGACAAAGAGGGCCTACATATGTATATTCCAGCCACTGGACCCTTTGCAATCTGTCTATCAAATTTTTATAATTTTTAAAATTTTTACCTTTTAAAAAAGTACTCTTTATTTCAATCTGTGCCTTATGATGCCTCTACCAAATTTATCCAAAAAACGAAAAAGTATCAAAGGTAAAAGAGTACCAAAAGTACCAGTTTTTCCTTATTTAAGGTACACTGTATGGTAATGGGGCCAATAGTCTGTATGTATAAATTTTAAATCTATCGAACAGATAAGAAGTACCAATTATCAGGCCTGTTCTGTAGAACAGGCCCGTATATTCCGTTTTTGTCCCTTAAAAAGTACCGTATAGTTACCAAATTTATTAAAAAGTACCCTTTATTTTAATCTGGGCCATACAATGGGAATTTTCTTTAAGAAATGGCTGTAAGCTTAAGAAATTTGAATTGGAAATTTTACTGTTTATAACTTAAATGTGTTTTAAGATAATTATTTGATAAAAAAAAATTTTTTTGACTGTCAGTATATACTTTTTCACCATTAAATTGTCGTTACGAAAGGCGGATTTGTTTATATTCGCCATAATATTGTACAATGATTCACTAAATATATCAAATAGAGCAATTTAAAAACAGTTATTTATAATAAGAACTATAAATTTGAAATAATTATCCATTTTTGTTATTTATAACTGGTATACTAAAAAATATTCAACTTATCAACTTAGGTTAGGTTAGGTTCCATTGTCAGCCGTGATCAAGCACAGCTCACGTGGGTCCATTAATTAGTTCCCGTTGTGTTACCATATCACGGCGTCTCCCATGGGTCCCATGAAATCTGGCTGCTAGTATTCCCATGCAGCCATCCGGTCGATTCAATAAAGGAGTGGATCCTGTTTACATCAACATCAGAGAGACAAGTTTTGTCCCCAAGGGCTCTTCGACCAAACATTTCGAGTCTTAAGTCTCCAAATGCCGGGCAATTACAGAGAAGATGTTCCGTTAACTCTTCCTCCTCCTCGTCGCCGCAACTTCTACACAAGTCATTATAAGGAGCCCCAGCCTCTGGGCGTGCCTCCCAATGGGCCAGTGGCCAGTTATAACCGCATTAAGGTTTCTAAGATGATGTCTGGACAGCTGTAATGCCCGCCGTGTCCTTTTTTCATCTATGATTGGCCAGATTTTCCTGGTTTCCCCACAGGTGGTTTCATCGTGCCACCTCTGACTGGCGATAAGATGAAACTTCTGCGCTATAAGTTGCTTACACCTTGGGAATGAAGCACCTACATAATATGTGGAACCGTCCCGATTCAAGGTGGTACCTGCATACGCCAACGAATCCGCCATGCAGTTCTCATGTATGTCCCCGTGTCCGGGGACCCAATTAAGGGTGACCAGTGAATGTCTCGCTATCTCCTCCAGAGACATCCGGCATTCTCGGACAATTCTCGATGTGATAAACACATTCTCCAGGGATCTTATGGCCGCCTTGCTATCGGTAATAATGTGAATATCCCTTCAAGATATTTCACCGACCCGGATGCGTCTTGCGGCTGTGTGGATGGCCATTATCTCGGCCTGGATGACACTGCATTGATCCGGCAGCCTTATAGGAATGCTCCAGTTTAGCTGCTCGGAGCATATGCCAGAACCGACAGCAAACGGTGTTTTAGACCCGTCCGTGAAAATTCGAATCGCATTCGCGGGAATTTGCAGGTCATCATAGTGGATCACGCTATCCAAAATGCTTACCGTAAAGCCAGGATCAAACATTGGCTCGGGTGTGACATAATCAACATCCATGTGCCAATTAATATCGTTCAGAATGTTAGCATGTCCGATATTGTAATCCCTCCATGCTCCGATGGCCCTTAGTCTTACCGCCGCGTTCGCAGCTAGCCTTTTCGCAGTTTAAAATCGTAAACAATGCCATTGTACGTTCAAACCTGGTTTGATGACCCTTCACCTTGAGCGCCGGCCACCAACCAGTTGCCCCGTAGAAAAGAATGGGTTTATTGACACATTCGTATAGCCAGTATAAATTCCTCAGTTCCAGTGACACCCCCGTTATCCTCGGGGTATTAAATTTGGGAATTTTGTATCAACTTACTTAACTTATTAACTTTCGATATACGGAACTTTGTATGGAAAACAAGAGTTAAACCCGTAAATAACAACTTTAATTAAGTTTCTCGTTATATTTTTAATATGTAAAATAATTACATTTCCTGTTTTGTTTTCTTGACTTATAATTATTATTTAACTAAAATGTGCAAATAACCTTTGCAATGGAACTTGAAATAAATTTTAATTTTAATAAAATGCATTTTAAATTTGGTTATATTTTTTTACATTTGGTAACTTTTTCAAACATTTTGGTTGTAAAAATTGTATTGGTTGTGGCAGCACTGGATACAAATATAATTTTTTTTTTTCAGATGAAAGTCTTTTCAAAATTTCCATTGACATTGAACTCTTGCAGAAGAAACAATTGCATTTATTGTACAATTACACTTTTTTGCAAAAAAACGTATTTTAAATATTTTATTGTTAAAACACGTACATACGTACATAAGGAAAGTGTTTAAGTCATAAATATTAAATGATTTTTAAACTCTGCATTCAAAAGTATTTAAATGTTGAGTTATGCCAACGTTTGTCAAATCATCTTGACTTTCATTTGAACAGCAATTCGATAACTTTTGACTGATAGATAAGAGCTAAGAATGCAGCTACTTGAGATTTCTTATTTCGAAATATCGAAATAATAATTAAATAAATTAATATTTTTTATATAAAAAAAGACCTGGAGCTTAAAATTAAAAACAATCAAAATATTATTGAAAAAGGTCAATTAAAACTGAATTATAATTGTAACAATATGTATTGAAAATAATACATTTTGTTCGAGGTTAAAAATTAAAGCATTTAAAAACAAAATTGTTGCTAACATTGTAAACGGCCGAGAAAGTTGTTGGGTCCATTATAAATCCGGTTTGATTTTTTTTAATAAAAAGATAGGCTTAATGTAGGGTACACAACATTAAGATTATAAAATTTTAAATCCTTTCACCACCATTTAAAATTCAGTTGGTTGTCCATCTTTCTTTTGAACTGAATATATACGAGTATATAAATTAATTAACTAGCATTTAATGCAATAGCGAAAACAACAATGACAACAACAAAAACTTAAGGAATATGTAATTCATTTTGTTAAAACTTCACTTTTGGCAATTGTTGTAATATTTCATTTCAGGGTTTCTAGTTGACATGATACGCCATGTTTTGTTTGTTTTATTGTCTGTCTTAGAGCAGACTAAACAAACAGCCAAACTAACGAACAAACAGACATACAGACAAACCATTTGACACACAATCTACATTTATTAATGGTCAACATATGAACGAAAATTAAAAAGCCAAAAACAAAATCGCCTGCCACAAACAGTATGTTGGGGAATGTAAGGCATTAGACTTAAGTCCACTAGTATGTACATATTATTTATACACTATAACGCAGATTAACGTGCAACATACGCGTAACGCATTTGGCATTTTATGTAACATAACTGAAGCACTCAAACAAACACACACACACTTTCTCATCCTTGTGTGATTTGTTGCCATCGTGCTCCATTCCATTCCATTCATGGTTGCTTCATGTTAAAAGTGATTTATAAAATACTCTGGTTTAATAAAGAATTATCATACGATGGCTTTTAAAGCAGGGCTTATTACCAGTACATTGTTGGTCTGCATCCAGAGATTATGGCTGAGGTATGAACGCTAATGCCTGTTGAAAAGGTAAAAGTGTTATCAACACCAGGTCCAAATGTTCATGCAACGGTGGGTATACGATGGTTTTAAAAATGCTTTTAACAATAAAACTTTTCAAATTTTTACATCAGAGCAGTGTTCGAAAATAAACACTAAACATCGCTCCTTAGTGTTCGGTTCGGTAGATTTGTGGAAAACACAAACGCTAATAGTGTTTGTGTAGAAAATCATTAAAAAAAATAACTTTTTCCTGTTTATCATTTTTCGAGCACAAGAATAATACTGTTTTTATCAAACTCAGCAGAAGATGAGAACATTTAATTCCGTTTTGGAACTAAGAACGTCTTTTCAAATGAAGAATAAGCAAAATGGTGTCATTGGCGTTAAGGAATTAAAGAAAACGCGCTCAATACTTCAGACACGACAAGAGTTACTTACTAACTTAGTCATTTTTCCTCTTGCTTAGCCATGGAAAAATTAATTTGGCCATTTTTATTCTCCAAAATAAATCGCTCTTAAGTCGATTTTTTACAGCAACAAAATACATTTTAAAATGTAACTGTTATTTTCTAAGCAAAAATTAAACTCAAAAATAATTATTATTTTCTAAGTGAAAAATAAATTCAAGAAATAATGATTAAAAAGTTATTTTTTTAATAAAACTTAAAGCCGTTACGGTCCCTGGTAAAAGTCGAATTGTTTAATTAAAAATAGCAGGCGGTTAGTAAAATGGTCAAACGTTAGGAGGATGATGCCTAAAAGTTTTTTTACATTTCCTTCATGCACCCTTTATTCCATATTTTTGTCTAGAAATTTCGGTAAGCCTTCCTAACAGAATAAAAAAAACACGCACCTAGATGTTTTCCAGAAATTCTTTTTAATTAATGGAATCTAAATTTTTTTCAGGTGTACCGCAAGGCTCTGTTCTTTCTCCCACACTTTTTCTTATTTTTCTTAACGACCTCCTTGGTCTAACTTCCAATCCTATCTTTTCTTTCGCAGATGACAGCAGCATTTGTAATTCATTTTCCTTTGATCATAGACCAAGCCTTACTGCGGTTGAAGCAATGAGACGGAATATGAAAGACACACTCAATCTTGACCTTACGACAATCTCCGAGTGGGGTCTTGCGAATAGGGTCGATTTTAATACTCGTTAGACCCAATGTTGCATGTTGACCCACAGACGTCTTGTGGAGTCAGCGTCATGTGTATCCATGGGAGGTATAGCTATTGAGGAATCAGACACTCTTGATGTTCTGGGCATGAAAATTCAATGTGATGTTCGTTGGAACCAACATGTCTTATTATATTATATTTTAAAAAAATTTGCTTTACTTTTTTCAAGTCCACGTCCATATTATGAAACATATGATGAAATAAATTTGAGTTAGAGGGTGAAAGGGGAAAGACAAAAGGAAACCTTTTTGTTTCTTCTGCAAACATTTTTTTGAATTTGTTTTTGAAAGGAAGAAAAACAAGGTATACACAATACTCAAATACCGCGAAACAATGTTTCCTTGCATGGAAACAAATGCAGTTTCAAAGAGAATTGAGTAAAGTTTCTGCAAAAAATATTTGATTGTATGGACGATACAATTTTTTATCTTTTTTTTCGGTATCAACTTAAAACCTTAGATTAGTAGAATTTATTGTTGTTAAATTTTTTTATCCGAATAAAATAATTATATATGTATATAATTTTATGATAATTAGTATTGTGATTATTTTGTTGAACTATTTATGGTTTTTAATCCAAATTTTTAATATTTTTAATTAGGCTTAAGTTCATGAAATTTAATTTTTATTAAATTATTTTTATGAAGAAAGGAATTTTACAACATGAAAATTAATTAAAATTGTTATTGATAATCTTTCATTCTTGACGTGGCTCGGGCTCGAACCCTGGCCGGCAGGTTACCATGACATGTTTCGATCGCAACCACCCGATCTCCTCAGATGGATTTGCCGTCTTACACTCGCAACCATCGACGACTGCTGACGTCACTAGTCAAACATCAATCCTTAAACCAAATTGTATTTTAACATTTGGTAGATCGAAATTTGCTTTCCTGAATTATTATCCATTTTAATTGATTTTACATGTTTTTTCCTTTACTTCTGTTTTTTCGTACTTTCGTCAAGAATTTTTCTTGAAGTCCAAGTACATATGATTATTATCACATAGGATTTTTTTTTTTTTTTTTTTTTTGTTTGAAGTTTTCACTCAAAATAATAATGAAAGTAACTAAGTATTAAAAATTTGTATTTTTGAGTTTGTCTTCAAGAATTTCATGACCACTAATTTTTGAAAGATTAGAGAAAATATGTTTATATGCAGCTTTTTTGATTGCAAGTTTAAATTTTGCACTATTTAAATTGAGTGCATACTTTTTGCACTCAATCTGCGTTTAGTGATAGTGAAAAAATTTGCAATATCACTAATTTTTTTTAGTGGTAGTTAAATAAATAGCAATCATCACTAAAGCTGATAAAAAGAAGTGCAAACTAATATTTTTGCAGTTTTATTTAGTGATAGTGCAATGCTGACTTAAATCAATATTTAGTGCACTACCCCCAACTATGGTTAGCAGGTTTTAGATTTTTATGAAGATTCAAATGAAGCTTAAAAAGATATGTTCGGTAACATCGTCAGAATTTCAAATGAAAATTATCTGAAACTTGAACAAATTACAGCATATTGCGCTGATAATGCAGCAGTCAACTATGGTGTTCATAATTCTGTGTTTCAAAAACTAAAAAAAGAAAATGACAAAATTATAAAAGCAAATTGTAACTGTCATGTAACTAACAACTCTGTTAAAAATGCTTTAAATGCTTTGTCAGTTGATGCGAAAAATATCGTGATTAAAACATTTAATGAATTTAGTTCTTCGGCTCTAAGCCCCCTTTCACACTCGGTTAGTTACTTGCGCAAGTTACTTGCCGACAACAACAAAGTCTGTACAAATTTTTTTGAAATTTGTTTTTTCCTTACAGACTTTGTTGTTGCCGGCAAGTAACTTGCGCAAGTAACTAGCCGAATGTGAAAGGGGGCTAACAAATGAAAAATTAAAAGATTGTTTCGAGTTTGCCAATCTTGAATACAAAAATCTCCTCCGACATGTCCCAACACGATGGCTTTCTCTCTTGCCAGCAATTGACCGGCTTATATATTCCTGGCCAGCAGTTAAAAGGTATTTTTTGCAAAAAGGCAAAAACGCATGTCGAAAAGTTATCTGGGAATTTGTTTCTCATGGCGTATCAGCTGATTATGATGCGGTTAATAATGATGATGAAGAGTACATGTTCGAAGGTTTGTCAAAAGCATATTTGTATTTTCTTCATAACGTATTACATGAATTTCAATCAGCAGTATTAGCCCTAGAAAGTGATTCATGTACTATTATAGAACTGCACACTATAATGGGTAATCTATTGTATAGTCTGAACAGTCGATTAAAAGATGAGTTTTATGGAAGCAAAGCTGTATCTATGTAAAAAAAGATGTCTTATCACGAACCTGAAATCTTTAAATTAGAAGCAAATCTGTTTTTACGAAATGCTGTTACTTATTTGAAGCAACGATATGACTTTGGAAACGAATCACTTTGAAGCAAAATTTCTGAATTCAATTTAAAACAATCTCTTTTGTCGTGGAATAATTTATCAGAGCTTGTAACAGTATTAAAAATATCCAACTTTATTGACAATGATATGTTGTATACTGACTTCTGCTGCCTTCGAGAGGCCTATGATATGTTGCCGAACGATATTCCAATTAATAAGATATAGTCCGTCTTTTTTCAGAAATGTGATAAAAATAAAGTACAAAATCTATATAAAAAGATCTCATTTGTTCCTTTTATACCAATTAGCAATACTTTTTGTGAAAGGACTTTTAGTATTTTAAATAACTTGTACTCACAAGAAAGGCTTAGAATGTCCTTCGACCTAATTAAGGCTGAAATTTTTGTAAGACTAAATTTTAACGAAAGTTGCAAACATTTTCAAAAATGTTTGAATTCAAATAAAGCTAAAGAATTATTAAATTCTGTAAATAAAAATACAAAATATATGTGGCAAAAAAAGTAGATATGTATATCGACGGCTTATATTCAATACCCGCCATCCGCCAAAATAAAATTTTTCAGGAGAGAGAAAAAACTGTTTCTTTCGAAAATTCTCAAGGTATGAATTAATCTTTCTTCTATAATATTTTTTAAATATGACTACTAAATCACCCTTATAAAAAAAGTAGAACTTTTAACTCTATTCGTAGCGATATGGTTGATGTCGGGTATTGCAACTGAAATCTTCAAATATTTTTATGGCGTATAGAGGTAATTGCACAGTAATTAAAATATGTTTTTTTGCTCTAATATGTAAACTTATTAAATTAAGCATTTGTTTAACGTTTTTCTAACATAAAAGAATTCAATCACAAAAAAATAAACATAATTAAAAAAGGTAATTCAAATTGGACATTGCCACATTGCTACTTATTACTTTGACTCCATCTGAACTAAATTATCATAAAAGTAATGATATTCTAGTGGTATATCCGGCTTCAAATCTTGAAGATGTTTCCATTTACTAGGCTGGATTGGTAACTGAGCAGTATGCAAATGCATATAATTTAACTGTTAATTTCACTGTTCTGCAACCCGATAATGAAAACCGATCCTCTTCTATGGGGTGATAGTGTGGTAGCCTGCCATGGAAAGGGGACAGTACTGCAGGATGCTTGAGAAAGTATATAGGTTGGCTGCGCTGATGATAACGGGATCACTCCGCTTGACACCGACGAAGGCACTGTTTACTATGCTGAACTGGTTGCCGGTTGGCATCATGGCCGGACAACAGGCCTAACTTCCGCTATGAGACTGGGGGCGGTGGGCCTATGGTCTACGCGGAACTATGGTCAAGCCAGGGTCGCGCTTCGCGCGCCCAACGACCTGGCGGAGCTGGACTATTGCATTCCGGAACCCTTTTTCGGTGCTTTGTTCACGGTTCATCATGGTAATTATGATGAGCTGCTCGATAATACGCGATCTCTGGAACCGACCCTGCGGGTCTTCACCGATGTTTCCAGGATGGGCAATAGAGTGGGTGGAGGTTTCTTCATCGAGGAATTGGACATCAGGGTCTCTTTTAGGCTGCCGGATGGCAGTAGTGTGCTGCAGGCAGAAATCTCTGCCATAAGGCGGGCGGCAAACTGGCTGAGGTACTATCGTATATCGAGGGATATATGTATATTTACGGACAGCAAGGCTGCCATTGCAGCTCTGGCTGGTGTCTTTAGGACATCTATGTTGACAGTGGAATGCCGGATGTCTCTGAATGAGATCGCGAAACATTCCAGTGTAACGCTGACATGGGTACCAGGGCACAGTGGGTGCATGGGTAACCATACTGCGGACAGTCTGGCCAAACGGGGCTGTTTCTTGGACGACATGTTCGTCGACGGCCTGATTGGCACTTCAATGGCCCACTGCAGGACTCTCATTAGACGGGAGTCGTACAGAAGGGCTCAGGGGAGATGGCAGGGCGAGCATACCTGCTTGATGGCCAGGACACTATGGCCTGGCTATGACGCGGCGAGAACGCGCGTACTACTCGGTCTCGGCAGGGACCGTATGAGGACAGTGATATCGGTCATCACGGGTCACTGGGTGATAGGGACACATGCTAGGAGGATGGGTCTTGCGTATAATGACTACTGTAGGAGTTGTCATGATGAGGAGGAGGAGGAGACGGTGTTTCACTTTCTCTGCCAATGCCCTGGCCTAGACGGGAGGCATTAGGTTTAGGCATTTTGGGAGACCGGAATTGCCATGTCTGGACGATTTGTCCAATGCGGGACTGAAATCGATCTTCTTGTTCTGCAGGGAATCGGGTTGGTTCGATATTGCAGTGACCTCTGGGGAATAGTCTGGTGAATACTGGCTGACTCTTGTCACTTGCTAGGGGTATCACAAAGGGACCGCTATAAGGACCCAAGTGAGTCGTCGTCGTGACGGCTACCCATTTAACCTAACCTAACCCGATAATGATGTTAAAAAATTATTAAAAGACTATGCTTGAATTACGTATTCATGTTTTTTCTATTTGTTTTTTCTATGGGAGGTGGGCGTGATCAGGTATATATTTTCAGGAGTCCATTTTACAATTATAATACAGTATTTATCGGATATAAGAAACATAAAAAATCCACGAAAAAAGTTTCTTATAAGCGTTTCTTTCTTATATACAATTATTTTATATAAGAAACTTATTTCTTATATAAGTAGCTATGGCCATAAGACTTTCATATTTTGGTTTTCTGTCTCTTTTTTTGTTAATATTTCTAACTTTTAAATAATTATTTTCTATGTCTTTTGAGTTTTTCACTATTTTAGATGTTTTTGCAATTTCGCTTCTTTTTATACCGTTTTGTATTTTTTTAAAAATTTTAACTTTTGTTTTTATTGACAAAAAACACAAAGCTTCTCATGAGTACGAGCTCGCTCATCTAAAACTAAAAGTAAAATAAAACTTTGTTCTTGTTTTAAAACTGTCAGAAAACAGCGTTGTCCATGCAAACTACATAAATTCTGTGTTGCCGTTTTAAGTTTCTTATATAAATTCTTTTTCTATACATTTTGTGGTTTTGGTGTTTAAGAAAAATGTTCTTTAATCAGTTTTTTTTTGTTATAAGCGTTTTTTGTATATGAAACCTTTTTTGTTAGAAAAATCACAAAAAAGACATGGTGTTTTTGAAAATGTTTCTTAAAAGCGTTTTGTTCTTATATGAGATGTTCTTATATCCGATAAATACTGTATTTATTTTTTGTGAAAATTGAGTTGATGTATTAGAAATCAAGGTCAGAAATCAAATTTCACACAAATGATTATGAGTGTTTCAAAATGCTATGTGTCAAAAAACAATGCCATAGGTCAAAATTTAATTTTCACTTTGTATGGGAGGTGGGCTTAAAAGTGGGCGGATATTTTTTAAATATCACACAAATGATAACGAGTGCTTAAAAATGATATGTGCCAAAAAACAATGCCGTAGGTTAAAATTTAATTTTCACTTTGTATGGGAGGTGGGCGTAAAAGTGGGCGATTCATTTCGATTTTTCCATTTTTTTCTTGATTCAAACAAATGCCTATGTGCCAAGTTTCATTATCCTTCAACAACTTCTTCTATTTTTTGCCGCTCGTTCTATGAACTTCAACCAATGTGTGGCGTATGGCGGGTATCGCATTAAAAAAAATCGTCCGGTTGATAGTGCGGGTTCCCACACTTCAAGTTTGACTCGTCAAGTCTTGAGTTTTTAGGAGAGAGAGGAAAAGAAATGGCACTCTCTTTTCCCTTCTCTCCTAAAAGCTCAAGACTTGACGAGTAAAACGTGTGTGAACCGGCACATAGCGGTATCACAAATATTTTAAAAAAAAGAACTAATATTAATTTTTTTTTTTACTGAAATTTTTGTCAGAGATAAAGCTGGCATCAGTGAACAATTTGCCATCCAAAAGTCATTTTCCAATAATTGGTGTATGGCGGGTATTGAATATAAACCCTCGATATGTTCTTTTTTTTTTTTTTTTTTTTTTTTTTTTTTTGTTATATGTTATAAAATTTAAAAAATAAATTTTAATTGTTAAGTTTCCTTGTTTGTATGTCGTTTTTATTAAAAGTATTTAATAAAATTTTACTTTTTTGAACAAAAAGTGCACTTAAAAATTTTTCAGTTTTTTTTTCAAACTCCAGTTTATTTTCTTCAATTTTCCAGTTTTTTACTTTTGGCATCTGGCAAGCCTAGCTAATACACTCTATTGGGTACTAATTGTCTCAAATTGTTTATGTTCTAGGGGTTTTTGGATAAGCTTTAAAGCCAATTAAAGTTGACATAAAAATTTACTAGGGATCATATATTCTAAGAATGATTAAAAGTGGCAGATTTATCACATCCGTCTTAATTTTGAAATGTTTTTCTTATTAGTTTAGGGCTGCCAGAAGTTTGAACCTATCAAGGACACATAGAGAAAAATGGATAAAAAATTACGCCAACAAAAAAGTTTTTTTTTAATGCATATGTATGTATGTATATGTAAAAACCATCCAGTTTTTATTTTAAATCCAACAATATATGAGGCTATCAGCGCTGAAGTGGTTACTTTGTTACGGTTCTGGTGAAAGATATGTTCTTTGCACTGTTCTTAACAGTGCAATAGTCGAGTAAGTCAACTGTTTGTATCCAAAACAGATGGCGCTAGAAACATAGTTTTTGTATGGGCCGTTGCAACCAAGTACTATAGTGCAAGAGTAGTGTTAACTCCTCATCATCTCATAATAAGTCTGGAGTTACACCACTTCTCATATATAAAAAAAATTAACTTGTACTTCATTTACATAAAAACGATGAAAAATAATGAAAAGTTGAGCTAAAAATGTTCTAAACTATAATACTTTTCAGAAGATTGCACTTTTTCTAGAACTTTATTTCAGCCTTTGATATAGTTACTTACATTGAATATTACTCTCCAGTGTTTCAGTCTTTAACCAGTTTCTTTCTTTAGTCCATTGAGCAGACTTGAAAAAATCAAAATCTTTTGATTTTTCTTCAACCAACTTGACAACTGTCAAACGCTTTGATTTGGACAATAACCGACTCAGTTGACAATTGAATTGAAACGTGTATTGGCTATTTTAAAGAAAGTAATTTGTTATCTGTTTTCGATTACTTATAAAAGTTGTTAACACGGTATAACTTTTTAAAGCAACTAGTTGAAACAAAATTTGGAAGAGAATTGACTCTCATCTAATTTTATTGAAAGCTTTTAGTTAAACGACGTTAACACCAGATAACAGTTGAATTAAATTAAAGTTGTTTATACAATTGCCTTATGTTAGCAGTGTTATAACAGAAATCTTAACCTTTGCTAACAACTAAAACCAGCAAAAAGCAAATTTTCTATATTCACCTGTAAAAAAAACCAGGACAATTTCATAGTGGACCAGGACACCAGGACAAGTAGTCAAAAACCAGGACAATCCTGGAAAACCAGGACGTATGGCAGGCCTACATATATTAGTTAAAGAATTTATTTCTGGAACCAAAAAATTTAATTTAGTAGTGACAAAGCCCTTAACAGTTGAATTTGCTCTTAAAGTTATTAACTTTATGAAACACAGACCATGTTCTTGATATTAATTGCAAATTTAAAATTGTACCAAATAAGTCGCGGTAGTAGTACCACGGTACCAACAAGTTTCAAAACGTACCAAATAAGTACAATTGTACCAAGATTATCATCCCTGTTTGACTTCCTAGTTTGAGGAAATTAAACTTATTTAACAATGTAACATCAACAATTGTAGTTTTGTTGTAGCGTTGTTTAACAAAACAACATTTATGTAGTTCGCCATAGACCAAGTTTAATACCCTCCTGCTTAATGTTCCTCTAAATGGGTGAATGAGTTGAGGGTGAATGTTTTAGTAAATTGAAGTTTTAATTTTTTGTTTTTCCTTCATTTTTATGCATTCAAGAGATACTAAAAGCAAATCTAATTGTCTATATGTAGACTTTCGATGCAAGTATCTCATGCGTATTATTTGCAGCACTTTCAGAGTTGTTCATTTTTAAATGGTCGATTTGTACACACATAGACATTCAGCTGCAGACGGACATTTTGCACTCATTCGTATCTCAGTGAAATAAATCAAACATCTTAAAACAATTCATCAAGTGGAGGCGATGTCAATTTTTTTTAATAGTTGTTGCTGTTGTTGTTTTACTTGGTAACTTGGCCTCTTGTTGCAAGAGTTGTGGTAAAGCTGTTACTGACTGCAATTGTTTTCGGTTTTGTTTTCCTTTCTGCCTTTTGTTGCATTTGTAACGTTTTTTTATTGATCTGTTTTGGCCTCCTGATAAAGTTGTTGCAAATTAAAGCTGTGTTGTTATTATTGACGTTTTTTTTCCTAGTTAAGCCAAAGCTATTTATTTTAAAAGTCTTCAAATGTCACTGATATTGACATTTGTGAATTTAAAAACAAAACTTTAATGGATTATTTATTTATGTCATGTGACTGTAATTTGGCTCGGGAGTTTACCAGTACTAAGAAATTATTATATTTTATATAAAAAGCAATTTGAAATGGTGCTTAAAAACCCGTACAGGCAATAATCTCAGTGTATTTAGTTTTATTTAATAAATATCACCCTGCCTTTTAACCAATTGGAAATGTGACACCCCATATTTATAGTTCAATGTAAGCCACTGTGAATAAAATATCTTGATATATGCAATCTTTTTAACACATTGATAAAAAATACATATTTATTACCATATAATTGCATAAATACAAATAATTTTAATTTTTTTTTCAAACACAAACACCCCACACAATAGTTGACGTACTGCGCTTAAACATGCACACAAACTCAAAAGTAGAATATGTTTTTATAACAATATTGCTTTTAAATGCAAATACGAGAGTAAACAATTCCAATTATACTTCTAATACTTTAGTATTTAGTATTGAATAGAAATATTCGTATTGCTGCAATACGAAAATATTAACGATAAATAAATAAAACAAACAAAGTAAAAAACATATTGCGGTTGGTGTCGTTGTGTATAATTTTTCAATTTAAATGATAAAACAATTTTGTTAAACTTGGTGGCAACGCCATGCACATACCCACTTATATGCTTGTCGCCAAACAAATTCGCGGATTTAATAACGACCCTGCTCTAAGTGTTGAACTCTTCCAATTTTACTCCTTCTCGTGCCAGTTAGACTGACTCAATTGTACCGGGTCTCTGCTACGACTAATACTCGTAATTAAACTTGTGTACTCGAATAATCGTTTATGTGTGTATGTATGTCTACTGTGACTGAATAAATAAGACAACAAATAAAATGTATAAGAAAAAAGAAAAATTAGGTGCGCCTCTCCTCACAAATGCATTGGAAAATATAAAATCTTAAGCAACTTAAAAAAAATGTGTTTCTTTTTTTTGCATAATAAAATTTTTAAGGTACTAAATGGCAGGTTAAATTAAGTTTGTCAACATGTTTGCAACCAAAACATTAAAGAATAAAAAAAGTCAAATATAATGACCCCTATTCTGCGTTTCGATTCGGATCGAAATTTTCTCCGTTTTTGGCAACTTTGGTATTCTGTGCCCATGTTCTGTAACTCCCACGTTGAGAAACCTTTCGATTGAAATGTGAGAACTGAAACAAAAATACCATAAATTGAAACAAACATGTTTTTCTCACTAAACTGTTACTGTAACATTTTTGGTGTGTAATAGCTGTAACGTAAGGAAATTACGCCCCAAAAATGTTACAGTAACAGTTAAGTGAGGAAAACATGTTTATTTCAATTTATGGTATTTTTGTTTCATTTCACACATTTCAATCGAAAAGTTTCTCAACGCGGGAGTTACAGAACATGAGCACAAAATACCAAAGTTGCCAAAAACGGAGAAAATTTCGATCCGAATCGCAGAATAGGGGTGAATAACTTGTTAATAATTTATTTTATTTACGTTAATTTCGATTTGCTTCCTCTTAATTTTTCTATTTAGCCGTTTTTCTTTATAATTACTTCATGGATTCTATAATATCAATCCGAACCTTCGGCCTGAAGGACCGATGCCTATGGAGAACTCTTGCTTGTAAATGTATCCAATCGCTCTAGAAGAATGTTTGTTGCACAGTCTTGCATGACAATTTGCTAAGTAACCGACTCGATGTACTAACAGGAGCCAGCATGGATGTAATCGACATTGTTATACGTAATGCAGCTTGAGCTAGCAGAGGAAAAAGATGGGGCCTCAATGAAGGCTTTGAATGCCTTGATATTGCAGACGACATCTGCTTGTTGTCATAAAGCCCCAGAAATATGGTATCAAAGCTTAAGTCTCCAGAGATTGATGCAGCAATGGCTGGCATTAAGATAAGAACCACCAAGATCAGAAGCAAGCAATGTTACACTACTAACACCAACATGTTACAAATCGACATGTTAATATCTTTCATTCTAGGGTGTGACTGGGACGAACAACTTTTTTGTTTTGTAAGGAGGCCGACCCGCTTTAATGAATATCACATAGAACAAATATTGGATGCGCATTTCCTTTTAATGGATTAAAACGGTGTCTCTACTAACGGGAATTGCAAAGTTTAGAGGGTAAAAAGGCGAAAAACGGGTACATTTTTTATCTTCTGATATAATAAAGATCATTTTAAACTCTCTTTTTGGTCTCAAATGTGTTCAAACCAAAAAATCTATAAATCACTTAACATATAAAACATCTTTAAACGCATAAACTTGGGCGTTTAAACACCAATACAGACCATATCAATTTGATAAGATTTATCGTAGTGCTGCCACATGTTATTTTTTTAACAACACACAATACATGGGACACTGATCTATAGTTGTTGAGTTTAAACTATATACAAATTCAAGTTTAGTTCAACTAATCCAGCGTTTAAGCCATCAGTGATTTATTAGCCATAAGCATTTCGTTACTTGAAGAGGTCAAAGGATGGCAACGCCTAACAATTTGAATTTATAAATTAAAAAATAAAAATAAATAAAATTAAAACTTAAGGGAAACTTAAAAATAATCATTGGTTTTAATGATGATTTATTACTTTAAGAGAATAAAGGCGGTCTTTTAAAGAGCATTTACAATTCGACTTTTAACCACCTTAATAAACATTTTCTGCTTATAATTTCTACCAATAATCATACAAAAATATTACAACCAAAGTTTTGTGTTAATTTATAAAAAAAAGAATTATATATAACTTTACAACTACAATAAAAATTGTTAAGAAAAAAATGCAAAAAAATACTTAAGAGACTTAAAACCAGAGAAGTGCACGCGACTAGATTTTTTCATGTCAGGCTCCAGTCACTTGTTGGAGTAATTCTCTGAAAGCATTAAACTTTACTTGACGCAAAAAAAAGAATTAATAAAAAACATTATTACAAACCAAAACAAAAAAATACATTTCTTACAATTACAAAGTTAACGCTATTTTTTGGCTGGTTGTCATTGAAAACTTTTTCTGTCAGAAACCGTACATATTTTTTCAGATCGATATTACGCCAAAAAAAAATATTTTTCCAAAAAAAGGCTCCGTGCAATAACTCTAAGGTGCAATAAGTCCCAAGAAAAAAATGAAATTAGACCCAAAAATTTTTCATACAAATGTGGGAGTAATTTCATTATAAAATAGCTCCCAGCCCTCTCGGTTTTATTTCATTTTTTTTGGAAGTTATTTCATTTTTTGCCTGGGAGTTATTTCATAATGAAAAAAAACCAAATGAAATAAGTCCCCGAAAAAATTAACGTGGAAGTTATTTCATGTTATTTTGGTTTTCGGTGTTATTTCATTTGCTGTGGGAGTTATTTCATTTTTTTTGGGAGTTTTTTCATTTTTAATTATTTGCAATTTCTTAAAATTGTTTAAAATTTTAAACGGTATTTATAACGGGATATTTCAAACTATTTGAATACAATGACTTTAGTTTATCAAAGAAGAAAATTTTGCTAATTGCAATTGCAGTGTCTTATGGTTACCGGCTATGCAGTGAAGCTTTAGTTAGCGAAGTCGGTGTTTGTTATACCATAGAGTAGAAAATCCTTGCGCCCGGCCAAAGGCCGGCTATACAGACAAGCTGTAGTTAGCGAAGCCGGTGTTTGTTATACCATAGAGTATTAAATCCTTGCGCCCGGCCAAAGGCCGGCTATGCAGAAAAGCTTTAGTTAGCGAAGCCGGTGTTTGTTATACCATAGAGTATTAAATCCTTGCGCCCGGCCAAAGGCCGGCTATGCAGAAAAGCTTTAGTTAGCGAAGCCGATGTTTGTTATACCATAGAGGAGGTAATCCTTGTACCCGGCGTGAAGTTATTTCATTTATGTCTTTAAAAGTTATTTCATTATGAAATAACTCCCAAAACTTGGGGTTTGTTTCATTTATATATATATTAGTTCCTTTAAACTCCTACAAGGAGCATAGGGCCAAAAGACTTGGAAATTATTTCATTTTTTTGGGATTTATTTCTTTTTTCCAGTTTGGGACTTATTTCATTTATTTTGGGATTTAATTCATTGGGAGTTATTGCACTGGGACTTATTGCACCTGGGAGTTATTGCACGGAGCCCAAAAAAATCATTTTGGGCTTTATTTCATTTTATTTCGGCATTATTTTATTTTCTTAAAATTCAATTTTTTTAAAAATTTTTGTCGTTTTAGTAGTTTGTTAGGAATGTTGAAATTGGAATTTCGAACTGGAATAATCTACTTTTGACGAATTATACCTTTTTTTTTCTGGTGTCATTACAAAGTTTTAATTTTTGATAAGTTTTTATTTAAATGTATCCAAAAAAAATCAGCTCTGTCGAAACTGGAAAAGTCAATTTTTAAAAGGATCCTACTCAATTACTTTGAATCTTAAGAATTTAATATATTTGTTAAATTTTATATCATTAATGGAAAATACTAACTGCAATTCAGGCATAGAAAACTCGGCATGTTTGTACTTTCGGTATTTTTTAAAAACGAAACTGACTTTTCAGCAAGTTTCGCCTAATATAAAACGGAATCGAGAGATCTATTTTGAAACTGATTTATGATTTTTATATATTTGTAATTTTCTAAATAATTTGAATTTAAACAAAGTATTTATCAGAACGGAGCTGACTTAGTACTTAGAAGCAGACAATTTAAAGGATAAGCGCTGAGTCATCTATTTATACTTTTAAGGTATTTACAGGTATTTACAGGAAAGACATTACTTAGTCACTAAGGCAATGGATAGTCTAATTTGTCGGGAATATTTTATGTCGAAACAGGTGCTACAAAAAGGCTGTGGGATCTGTCCCTTAAAATATCATGATTATCTGATTGTCTGCTCATCAGAATGAAGACAACGACCCACTAGCTTCTATGGTGACGTCTAAGCTTGAATGGTAAGTTGTAATAATTTAACGACCGAAGATTAGACTATCTTGATAACATGGATAAAGGAGACTCTTCTTTATAAACAGCTTAACACCTGCACAGCAGAGAGGCAGTCGTGTTCCTACAATTTTAAAGTCCTCTATGAGACCATTCACGAAGGAAAAACTTGCAAGAAAATACTTTCCCCGAGCGAAAGTCAAAAAAACCACAAATGTTATAAAGCTTGTAAGCAAGGAAACCTCTATTATATATTTTTGTAGTATTTTTTCCATTTACTTTGCATACAAAATTTTAGTATTTTTTCTCCAAAAGGTAACCTTTTGTTTAAGATTCAGTATAATTTTTCAAACTGAAATTGTTTCCATTTCTGCTGCCAGCTTATTTACGTCAAAGTTTAGTCAAAAACCACTAAGTTTTGCAAGTCTTTAAAACAGTGATAAAAAAGCAACAAACAAAGTTGTTGTATGCATATGAATTGCCGACCGTGCCTGTGTAAAAAATTCGATTATTGACTGCCTCGTGAGACTATAGAGTGGCCCGAACAAAGTTGTTGTGTACATGTGAATTACCGACCGTGTCCAGGGCTGTCAGATATGGCGATTTCTCGCCAAACGTGGCGATTTTGAAACGTGTTTGGCGATGAGATTTTCCATTTGGCGACTGGCGACTTTTGTGGCGATTTCTGATATAACTGGCGATTAACTTGGCTATTTTTACCATTTATATTATTTCGGCGATTTTGTTTAACAGCTTGTTATTTTTTGTTACCATTACTAAGTCTGTGTACATACGGCTCATGTCTTATTGACATGATTGCTACTTTATAGGCGAGAGGGACGAGGGGAAAAGAAACGAGTACACAGATGCATGTACTGTCTTTACGTTTTGCTTTCTTATTCGTTGCTTACTTTTGTTTTTGCTTTCAATATCAAATAAAACAAAATAAAAAACATGTCGTCAACATGACATGAATCATTATTGTTGAGGTTTTTTTTTCCTCACGGGCTAATATGATCAATCGTTTTTTTTACCAAATGTAATTAAAAAACATTTATGGTTAATTTATTTTCTTTTCCCAACGTTTCATTTGAACACCAATTCATGTTCAAAGAAGAAAAGGGAAGAATCTTGTCAATAAGACAATACGATCTTCATTTTATGTTATTTAAAAAAAAAATACAGAAACAAAACAAAATTTACTTTCGGCGAATTTTTATTATTTTTCCTCAGTTTTTGGCGATTTTTGACTCACATATTTTAATAGCGTTTTTTGTATGCAAAATTTAATTAAAAAAAAAAAAAATATTACAAAAACTGAACCAAATTAAGGTTTGGCGATTTTTTGCGATTTCTGACATCCGGTTTGGCGATAGAGCTCAAAAAATCTGACAACCCTGACCGTGTCTGTGTGAAAAATACAATTTTTGACTGCTCGCGAGTCTAGGGAGTGGTTATGACTGCTTTAAAATAACCAACTTTTCTATCGGCAAGTGAGAAAGACAAATTGTTCACCCACTCGTCTCTGATAAAGATTTCCATAATGCCTAACTACCTAACTACTACATACGGAACGTTGGTACGTTTCTACAGTTGTACCTTTTTAAACATTTTCAAACATAAACAGTCATTAGAGCCATTAAAAACAGCCAGAAGCATCAACAGAATTAAAAAAACACAAAGATTACCATACGAATACATGAATAAAGTAAATATGAAAGAAAATGTTTTTATTTGTGTATGTATGTATGTGTATAGCAAATATATCTACAAGCTAGACTTTAAGTTGTGTCTTAAACTATAAGTTCGTTAATATGTATTTTATAGTTATCGAAGAATTATTGGAGTCAGTATGTTACAAGTATTTAAATAAACCACAACTTTGTTTTAAACAATTATAAATTAAAAATTGTTTTTTTTTTTCGTTGTCCCAATCGAAACACTGTGACTACGTGAGTGATTCATGAGCTTAAAAGGAGCTTTTTTAAATAAAAAACGCATCGGAGTTTTACGAAACATTGTTTTTGTGTTTAATCAGACTATAAAGATATAAAAATTCAAATGTAAAATGTAAAAAATTAGCAACAAAAAAAAAACGATATCAAAAAATTAATTAGTTTAGTCTGTTAAACGTTGTATTATGCCAGGAAAACAATGAAGCCTCATAAAATTGTCTAACAGGCAGGTTACACGATTTTTTGGTGCCGGCTGTGATTTCGTTTTTTATTTTTGTGTAACTGTGTAATATTTAACTTTTGCAAAAAAAAAAAAAGTTAGTTTGTAATACTGTTGTTAGATTAAGACAAATTGATAAGATTTATTTTTATTTGAGTTATTGGGGAAGGTAGTGATTTGGAGTTGTAATGCTCTAATATGGATTGCTCAACATTTGTAAACTGTTAAACATGTTTTCAATTTGAAATCCCAGCTAACATTCATGTAAAAAAATAATTTATTTGCCACTTATTTTTCAGAATCTTTACATTACAATACAAAATATTTTGTTGTTCTTTAATAACATTGCACGTATACGATTAAGTAGGCCCTTGCCTTTTGGCGTTCCGCCTTAGGGGCTTAAAATTGGAAGATCCACAATAAGATCACGGAAATTAGTTACATCCAAGAGTTAAAATAGACTTAAAACTGAATATTTTTACATACAGCTATTGACAGCTGTTGAAAGATTTACATGGATACTAAAGCCTACTCCACGTTAGATGTTAACCACTTGGTGACAATCAATACATTTACCAAACTGGCCCGAGCATTAGCGAAACCAACTCACACATGTAGCAATTTAAGTGCATAATAATAAGAGCAATCTATCCTCGCCCGCTTTTAAAAAATGCAAGCAGTATTTGTTACATACCTAGGTATAACCATTACTCAGGCATAACTCTGCCACAAGTAGTGCAAAATAATCTTTTTAGTGGGGTTTAATTATATCTCTTTTCGCGACTTTGCGTAGTAACCCACAAGCACCAGGTCATCCAGAATGTGTTTATTCAACTTCCGCAAAGGCAATCTTCCTGAAAGACAGAAAGTATTTCCCGCAAGAACCATACTAACAGAGGCCTCAACCAATAGTCCGTCCGGGTGATACTTTATGACTCCTGTGGTATAGGAGTGGGCAAAAAATAGCGATATTTAAAATACCGATATTTCGATATTGAGATATGACTATCGAATACGATATTTTTTAAAGTCAGTCTTCATTAAAAACTCAAAATTTTAGCCTTTTTTTCAAACAATATGTTTTTTAAGAATTGGCAGATCTCTAATTAAAGTAGTAAAGTCAAACGAACTTGAAAAGATTTATTTTATGCGGTTTTGGAACAATATATGTGCCTATATACATATTTGGAATAATAATAAGATTTGTGCATATACATATATATATCGATATTTTTGATATATTAAATATCGGTACTCTTAAAAATATATATTTCTTCAATTTGCCCATCCCTACCGTGGCACCAGATAGGATCTCTAGTCAGCGGTAGTTGCAAGAGATCGTGAAGATCTGTCAACTTTGGATTTTTGCCGAAATGACTGCACCTGATTTCGTCGTAGGATAATCCATAAAAACCCATCGGGTTCCTTTGAAGACTCATGATATTATCACAGATAGGAAAAAATTACGGATAACGCCTGATTTTTTTTTTTGTAACTCTTGCCGGATATAGGCCTGCATTATCGCGATGTGCAATTGCTTCTAAACAGAATCTGCAGTTGAATGCATGAATTGATCAAAAATTTTAATTTTATTGGCCATTTTTATCTTTTGAATATAAAATATTTATTGGGATATTGAAAAAAAATCTTTGATATGCGGAACTTAAATTATTTGTTAAAAAAAAATATGGTACATATATAAAATATAAAATGTAACGAAAGAACAAAAAAAGTGGTGGCAAATAAACTGCATAAAAGTTAAAAAGTGAACTGAAATGTTTGCACCCACCGTTGAAATATTGAAACATTTACAAGCCACGGGCATTTATAAGCAAACATACAAATGTATCGGGATAAATAAATGCTTTTCAATACAGAAAATACATTTTTATGGACGTGAAACTTCGATATAACGAACTTCGTTATAACAAAAAACTACATATAACAACTATATACTACGCCTCCTGCAAAAATCCTCTTAACTACAAAGTTTTTCATACAAAATGGCCATCCAATTTAAGGAAGAAATCCTAAACTATAGTACATCTATAGCAAAGCCGTCAGAATAAAAAAATGATGTAAGATTTATGCAAAATTGTAAAGTCCCGTTATCAAAATTCGAAAATATTTATAAAGAATCTTTTTATAGCGAAGTATTCAATTAGAATCTTCTATACAACGAATTCAGAATAAACCAAAATATATAACAGAATTTCGTTTCAAAACAACTACAAGTCTAATTATATTTGCAAGTGCATGCGTAAAGTTTCAGCCAGTGTTGTTTCAGTTCTTGCCAAAACTAAAAAAAAGCTTTAACGAATTTTTGTCGTACCAAGCTTTAATTAATACACACAGCGAATCAATAGCTATAACGAAGTATTTTTTGATACTGTTCAGATTCGTTGTAACAAAGTTTCACTGTATTTAAAACTGCAGATATACATACATATTTACATGAATGTTAATTTAAATCGTAATGATTACCTCAAACTACAAACGATTTTTTTGTTTTGATCAAACAAGTTTGACCACATGCTGTAAAAAACTATAATAATTACAACACCAACAACAACTTAGCAGCAGCTTAATGAAGATTTTTTAATAAAAATAGTATCTAAAAACTATTAAACACCGAATCTATAAACCCGCATAAAAATGATTACATGCATTGTACTTGCAGTCGTACAACACGGGAGAGTAAATTCCATTTCAAATCATATCGCAAAGTAGTCAATCGTATATACTTGAGTATGTGTGTAAGTATGTGATCGAAATTTAAAGTATTTATTTGCCTCAGGAACAACTTCACATTAGTGCCAATATGTTGGTTCAAGTGTGCTTGAACGTTTTTCTATGTGTATGACTAAAACTCTATATGAACAACACATTGAATAATTTCAATTTACTATTTATTAAACCTGAACTTAAAATTTAAAATAAAAACAATTAATCATAAATACAAAACAACTTGTATTGATGTTTTAGTTTTGTTTTTTTTTATTATACTTACGAAGAATTAATTCAATGATACGGTTTTAAAACTTAATTTTGTTTTTAAAAGTTTAAAACAAAAATGGCAATTATTAACCGTTTGTCTTACCCAAATGTTTTCTTGTCTTTAAACTGTTGCCCTTTTCTCACATCAATCAGTCATTAATTTTGTTTAGTACTTGTTAATTTTCAATTATTATTTTCTATTCAACACTCCTTTAATATTTGAAGGTATTTAATTAAAATACAATTAAAAAAAAAAAAAAAATAATTACATTTCGCTGACTCACAAGTTGTTTTTTGAATAGGAAATTTCAACTTGTAGTTAAAACTTGCCTTAGCAGACTTTGAATTTCGATTCGATAGGTTTTACTTGTGTGTGAGATTAACAAAAATCTGTATTAGACTGTTAACAGCCTAATTTTAAAGTGATTTAATCTCATAAAAAAAATAAATATCCGGTCAAATTAAAGTGTTCGCTATTAGAATTTAAACACTTGTTATTAATTATGTGTTACAAAAACAATAAGAGTTTTAATTTTACCACAGTACCACAGACCTTTAACCCCTTGCCAATAACCTTCCCGGAGCTGCCACTTGTTTTTTCAAGGACATCATTTATGTAATTTCAAAAAAAAAAACGAAAAAAACATCAGTTTAATAAAATGTTAGCCATTTTTATAGTCAAAACTGATAAAGTTCACCAAGGAAGCAATTTCTGGTTAATATCTAATTTTTTTCCTTAAATTTTTAATTAAAAGCTTAAGATTTTTTCGTCCTCCAAGCCTTAGTTAGGGATACTCTTATTTATTAAATGTAACAAGTACAATTACGAATTACATTATTACTTAAGTTACAGAGCAATGAAACACACCAGAGTCGTTGGGGGGATTGAACCCGCAACCGCCGCACGAACTAGTCTATCGAGGTACCCAGGGATACTTTTAGCTTCCTTTTCGGTAACATTATTTTTCACTTGCAAACCATTTTTTTTTTCAAAAAGAACAAGAGTTACTTTCGGAAAATTTCGTTTTGCATCTAAGAGGGAGTTTACACGGTGTCTATTCAGACATGTCTAACAAACACGTTTGTTTTGTTTGTAGGCGATCGGGGAAGAGAAGAAAGAGGGGTTGTCAAACAGACATGAAATGAGTTTTCATGTTTGTTTATATGAATTCCCATGTTTTTAATTTGTATGTAAATGTATATTAGACTATTATACATGAAAACAGACATGTTTGGAAAGACATCGTGAAAAGACAATAGGTTTTTGGAAGCATGTTCAAAAGAGAATGTCAAAAACAGACATGTCTGAAAATTCTCCGTGTAAACTACCTCTATGATTAATAAAATTCTAAGGCAGTGATTTATCGATTGCGTTTAGGAAAATATCAGCATATTGGTATTTCCACAGAAATGTCTACTTTTTGTCACGTAACGTCACCAACCATTTTTAATTGTTTCTCAAAGAATAATGAAAATATTATTTACTTTTTTGCATTTGGGTGTAGAGCGCAACTAGCTTTTCATTTAGTGAAAGAGAGGAAAAATTTGAACAGCGTGGTTCTAAAATACAAGAATAATTGCTAGGTGACGTGACGTGACAAAAACAGAGCTTTTCTGTGGAAGTGCCCATATTTAAAATATGTTACGGCGTATTTTTTCTCTTACTCATTTAATATGGTTTCCTTTTCATACAGGTGAGATTTTAATAGAGGGAATTCCATTTTATACGTTAATTTTTAAATACCAGGGCAAGTTTTTTTATGAGTAAAATATTTTAAAATAAGCAAGCAAGATTAAAACAAATAAGGAATATGCCTACAAATAGACAAAAAAATAACATACTCATCAAAAACTTTAATAAATAAACGTTTCATTGTTATGAATTACCGCACAGCTCGAATAGAACAGAATGCAGTGAATGAGTCCAAATTTGACAACAGCACAATAATTCTATTATTTGAGTTTCTCCTTTAGTTCCCAATATGGCAAAAAGAAAAATAAATTGGTTGCATAATTGCAAAATATGCTCTCATCTATATGCAATTAAAGCATGTGCTTCAAAAAATATTGCAAAATATGCAAAAAACTTATTTTAAAAGCGAAAAAAAAATAACAACGTGTCTTATTACACTTATCACAAGCATTTTTCTCTTTTTTTTTAATCTCAAAATATGCTTTTTATTCATCATTAAGTATTTTTAGAAATCGACATGATTAAGGGGCAGAATAAACCACACAAATTGTTTGGCAAACATGTCACAATTTTACGTTGTATTTTGTGTTGTTAATTGGGGTGTTTGATGTTTGGACAAACATTTGAAGCATGTTTGGGGAAATATTAAAATTTTTGTATACTTGACAGACATGTTGGATAATTGAGGGGTATAGATTCAAATACTGCAAAGTCCACATTTATAGTTTTCGTAATAAATAGTAAAAACCTGTAGCTCAAAGTATATTCATATTTATGTATTGTATATCTGCTATTCAGTAAATAAGAATATGATGGAGATATGAAGCAAGTTTCAACCAAATCGATATAGCGGTTTGCTGGCAGTTATAATAATAAAATTGCACATTGCTGTGTTTGATCTAATCAAATGGAAATTGCTGCTTTTTTAGCATGAGCAAGTACTTAAAAAAAATCAGTAGTTATAAAATTCTTAAACTTAACAAAGGCTTAGTTTTTTCTTGATTGATTTGGAGGAACTTCATAACAACTTAGCTCCATAATTACGACTAAAGACAAAGTTATAAAATGAACAATAAAACAAACTGCTTCATATAAAAAAAAAATTTTTGTTATATTTTTAATTTCTTTTTAGTTTTGTTTTGCAAAAAGGAAAAAAAATTAAAAAATAGCCTGCATTTTCGAAAATAGTTGAGAGAAAAAGAGCTTAACAAACTGTGAATGTTCAATGGACATTGCCGTTTTTGCATCAATTCTTAATTTTTGAACATACTTTTTTATGGGATAAAAGTGTTTCTGGTAATGTAATATTTACTAATTGGAAGCATTCAATAAATACAACTAAGAGGTATTATTAGTTACGTTTGTGAAAAAAAATGGACTTTGCAGTCTTTGCATCTATACCCCACAATTGTCAAAGTTTTTATGCTGTCGAGTACTAAAATTAATAATTTCAGTGAAAACTTTGCAGAATGAAGACATTGAAGAAGAAGCATTAAAATGGTTTTTTGTCGTAAATTCAAATTATTTAAGCAACATTGTTTGATCAAGCAATTTTATTCCTAATTCTTTCAGTCAATACTGAACGAATAAAAATTATTTATTTATTTACGTGTTTACAACACTGATTTCGATTCGTTCAGTATCGACTGAAATAATAAGAAATAAAATTGCTTTCGAATCTAAAAACTATTCAATCGCGACAGCCAGAATAAGCCCCCAGCTCGTTATTTAAACCACTCTTTACTCCAAATTATTTTGCTTTGTTTTATATTTCTCCTCCGTTTCAAACAAATAGCGAGCAAAACTGCCGCAGCGCTATCGTCGTCTGCATTCATTGAAAACAAACCCGAAATTAAAACTTAATGTTTGGACGAAATATGTTTGTGTTGTTTATTGGCGAACACAAAACGGAAATAAAGTATGTGTCTGCCAAGCCATATGTATTTATGTGTTTTTGTTTTTGCCCTTGTCATAAAATCGTGTTTAAAACTGTTTTTGTTACAATTTCAATCAATCTTTGGTTGTTCGTTCAGTTGTTTGTTCTTTAAGGACGGGTTTTTCAGATGGGGATTAAGTTTGAACTTAGTTTAACGTTCTCTACATCTCGGATTTTTCCAGTGAAATGTGATTTTTTTCTATTATTTTATTAAATACCCACATTTTAAGCAAGACTGTGCTGTTCCGGCAACATTTTGTTCAGTTTTCAGATTAACTAAACCTGGTTTAACTGAGATCTAAAAAACCCAGCCTAAGTCGACAGTATAAATAAACTTTTTTTTTTATTTTATGATCGATAGATTTTTTTCGTATGTTTGAAATATTTATAAGAATTTTTAGTTTCTATTTTTATTTGTTGCAATTTATCTTTTTGATATTTGTTGTTGTTGTTATTGTAGTTTTATTACAATTTATTGGTATGTGAATAAGATCTAAAAATAACGTTAGTAGTTGTTGTTGGTGGTAGTTGTTGTTATTGTTTACACGATTTTTTTTTTGCTTTTGAAACCATTTATAAATAATAAACGTATAAAAATGAAAACAGATTTTACGAAAAAAAATTTGCATTGGAATTTTTTATCGGTTTTAAAGTAACCAGTTCGGTTTTGGAATGTATTTAAAATGTAAAATGTTGGTACGTGTAGAGGATTTCTCCAAATATGTATATACTTTTTAAATTTTTAAAAATTTATTGGAAAATATATTTCGTGTTCACACTGTACTATATGAAATATTTTAATTCAATGTATCGTCGCAGAAATTAACGAACGCTGTAACTGACATAACATAAAATGTTCACCAGAGCTAAAAACCCTGTATGAAAGAAAGTAGAAAAAAATCAAATCAAAATACAGTTGTTTTCGGTTAATTGAGCCCCGCTTAATTTAGTTTCCCGTTTTATGGAACTAAAAATCATGGAACAAAATTATTCAGTATAACTGTCTATGTAAAAATACCCGTTTAGTTGAGTTCCGTTTAATTGCGTCACCCGCTTTATTATTTCGCAAAATAAGACCACATTGCGAAAAACAAGAGCAAAAGTTTTGGTTAATTGTTTCCGTCTACTAAATGTGTTTTTGCTCCACAAACGTAAAAAAAATTATTCTGAGGCAAGGAAGGCATGTTTCTGTTATATAATTAAATTTTATATAAAATAAATAAAGAAATGAGTTTTATTTTCTTTCTAGACATGGGTCTTTCGCTTTATTGCACATCTTGCTCAATTAGGCGATTTTCATTTCAATTGCTTTAATTGCGTCAAAAGTCGTGCATTTTTAGCAACTCAATTAAGCGGAAATAACTGTATACAAATATACAACTTAGGAACATGATTTTTAAAATGTATTTTTATATTTTCTCGCTTTATATATTGGCTGTAAACATTTCCTCTCAAGTCTATTATTCCCGGTGATTCTGCGGCTCACAGGAAACGATTTTTGTTTTGCGTAAGTGCATTTTTTTTATCATACAAATATGGGACCGGGACCAATCGACGCAGTATTTTTTTCTAATAAAAATCAATTCCTGCGACGATATGAAGTATTTAAATCGTATTCAACAACTCTCTTAATATAAAAACAATAACACTGTGCCTCAACTAATGTGCCGAATTGTCTCATCCTTTAGCTCTTGAATCGTTGTGGGCTTATTTACGTACACTTGTTCTCTTAAATATCCCCAAAGAAAGAAGTTCAACGGTGTCAAATCACATTTAACATCGCAGAAATACTTTACTTTTGTAGGACATCTACCGTATTTCCACAATATTTCATTATTTATTTTAACATTGCGTATTACTGTTTTAAGGCTGCTTCAGCCAATAAAAATTGATATTAAAACACTTATTTTTTCAACATTAAAACCATAATTAAGCGGAACGAATTCTTTAGCAATTATACATTTCTATTTTATTAACATCAAACAAATCTGGCCACTCTTCTCAAATAAAACAAAAACATACCTCGTTACTAGTGATGCAAAGAATATAAATTTTTTCGAGTACGAATGCCGAATACGAATCCGAATATATTTAAATTTTTTACTTGAATAAAATCTTTACTTACAATAGAATATCCAATCTAAAATTTTTGGCCACTCGATTTTTCAAATATAATTGAAAAACAAGTAAGAAAGTATAGTCGGTCAAGCCCGACCATATGATACCCTACACCACAGTATTTAAAAACACATCATGCTTATGTGTCCATGTAAATATGGATTTATCTATGTTTATAAACTTCATGAAAATCGGCTTGAAAGTTTGTGAGAGGCAGAAATTACCCCCTGCCTCCCCTTGTGGTCTTATTTTTTTTTAAAACTGTATAGCTAATGTGTCCCTATAGATATGGATCTATCTTTGTTTTAAATTTCATTTAAATCGGTTTAAAAGGCAGAAATTGCCCCTATCTCCCCTCGTGGTCCGATTTTTTTTTAAATTTATACATTTTGTGGCAATACAGATATGGTTCTATCTATGTTTTAAATTTTATTAAAATCGGTTTGATAGTTTCTGAGAGGAAGAAATTTCCCCCAATCTTCCCTCGTGGTCCTACGTTTCGGCCTTGGTCCTTGTGCCAATAAGAGCCTATGACCCAAATTTCATCAAATTATCTCCATAATTGCGACCTGTACTTTGCGCACAGCCAGCCAGCCTGCCAGCCAGCCTGCCAGCCAGCCAGCCGGACGGACATCGTTAGTTCGACTCAGAAAGTGATTCTGAGTAGATTGGTTTCCTTTAAGGTGGGGGTAGGACCACTATTTTAAGTCGTTACACACATCAGCACAAATGCATAATACCCTCTCCACTATTGTGGTGTGGGTATAATAATCTCCCGTTTGAGTCGTCGTAAACAATAAATTAAAAAAAAAGCTGTCACACATTTAAAATAATTATGACATTTCGATGACTGAATTTGAAATTGTTAACTTCGCAGCTGAATGTCACTGCTGAACATTTTAAGCCTTCTGCATTATTTGGGTCAACATGACCCAATTTTACTTTTTAAATAACTTTGTTGTGACCTTATATTTTATTTTATCGTAAACAGGAATAAATATATTTTTATAGTGGCAAAATAAAATGGTTTTTTTACACAAACTATAATTTTAATATACATACATTTGTAGTCTTGTTGGGTCAATGTGAGCCAGCTTAATATTTGGCCTTAGTTTTCTCTTATATTCATAAGTCAACCTCAACTAAACTGATATTGATTTGACAGAATCAATTATATTAAAATTTACCTCTGAATTAAAATGTGAAGGTATGATGTATTTAATTTTAAAGTTTTATTTCTAAAGTGAAAATCTTAACTTTGGGATCTTATTGCGAATTTGTATGTTTATTTTATGAAATGTTATAAAGAAGATTAGTTATGTGAGTGTTATAAAATTAAATTAATCTGATGTTTTCTTCTAAGTAAAAGTTGGGTCAGCTTGACCCAAAAAGATAAGAAATGGGGAAACTTAGAAGAAATTCGGAAGGGTTACATTTTTAAACTGACATTATTATTATTATGTAAAGGCCATAAGCACCGCGACCCAAAGGATCTTTTGAGCAGCCCAAGTGTTCACTGAAGTGGATTAAGGCTACAAATGAAGCCAACTATTCTACACGGTGAAAGATTGTATACTTAATCTGAAGTTATTAAGATAAATGCAATTCTGCACTTTACTTAGTAATTCAGTGTTGTTTGGTGACATCGTAACGGCAACAAATACAACAAAAATGGAAATTATATCACCGTTTACGTCAAAAAATACTTTAAACAAAAATCAAAGCGTTCCGCTGAACGTGATGAAATAAAAAAAGTGGACTTTTTGACATAAGACTAGACAAACAATGCAGGAGCAAAAAATCGTCATCTGGCGTAGTGCTGCCACCTTTATTATTTCTCCATGCACAGAAAAAATTCTCCAAAATTTTTCACCAATTAAAGCATTAATCAAAAATAAAATCGGTTTTAATTAAAAATTTAATCAAGTGAATTTAATGTTTAATCAAGTGAATAAAACGTTTAATCAAGAGAATTAAACGTTTAATTGATACTATTAATTTGTTTACTGGTGCAAAATTAATTAATTTTTTAATTAATATCACACATTTATTAATTGAAATCGATTTTTATATTTTTCTGTGTGGCTGCTGCCACGTTTGCGGTTAGCTTTTCACACATTTTATTTAGGTTAATTTCTTTATTTTTTCTTACTTTATTTTGCGATATATTCGCCTAACTTTGGTGAATAAGAATTCGAATGTCAAAAAATAGGCGAATATTCGGCGATACGAATATTCGTAACATCACTAGTAGTTGCTTACAATAATAACGTATAAATGTAATCACTTATTGCACAACTAAATTGATAATTTTATTGCAGAAAAAATATTAATTTATTATATTGCCCATAACTGACATTGACATTTCAACCTGACCATGCCAATGAGTCAGCAGTTAAAATTTTCCATTAAAAATACCTAAACCATTAACCTAAAAACCAACATCTAAGAAAATGACACTACCAATGAAAAAATGATTAAATAAAGATAATCGAAGAATTTTTTACAAGCAGCATAAATAAACAAATTAGAAATATCAAAATTTTTATAAGCGTTAATCAGTAGCTTGTTTATCAAAAAAAAAAAAAAAAACAAAAAGTACAATAACCAAAAAATAATATTTAAGCCAATCTTGCAATCAATACAACAGACGACGCGACGGTATAAACAGTCTTCAAAAAAAGCCAACAAATTTAAACCAAAACAAAAAGAACAACAACTGGAAACGGCCTAAAATGCAAATCAAAAACCAATGCTATTGACCGAATCCAAAAAGAAAAGGATTATTGTTGTCTTTTAGTTACGAAAATTTATATTGAAATTATGTATTGAAAACATGTTCGTTCGTTGTCGCACTGCAAACATCTTAAATTTAACAATATTGAAATACTCGTGGTACACGGACGACATAAATATAATATAATGCCAATTATAGAGCACTTGAGCTTATAAGATGTCAAGATAATGTCTTTAACACAAATACATTAGCACATACACTTCATGTACATTTACATTTACAATTTTTTGATGCATGTCCATTAGGGCGCTTCAGCGAAACCAGTTTTGTTGATTTTTGTAGGTTTTAAAGCGGTCTTAAAATTCTTATGTTACAATAGATATTTTAAACGTTGTTTTTAGAACTTCTGAAAGAAGACAGGGATTAGTCTATTAATTAAAATTATCAGTATAAAGATTATTTAACCCCCGTATAATACGGGAGATATGTTCCAGAAAACTTTCGTGTAATGCGAATCCGTGCTTAAGAAACACGGAACTGGTGAAAAAATGGGGTAACATTCCAAAAAAAAAAAACGGTGTCTTACGTAACAGAGAACTAGTATAAAGTCAAGCGTCATGTTAAAAATTTAATGTTTTGTTTACATTTTTATACCCACATCGCCATTGTGCCTTTGTGCTGATGTTCGTAAGATCGGAAAATAGTGATGCTATTGATGACCCAACTTTTAGTTAACCGTAAACCGTCGCACAAACCACTTTCTAAATCAATCTAACGATGTCCGTCCGGTTGGATGGATGGCTGGCTGTCCATGTTAACCTTGTGCGATATGTTCAAATTATCGCAATTATGGAGATAATTGAAAGAAATTTGGTACATAGGTTCTAATTGCGAGAAGGACCCAGCCCATTGAAAATTGTCAGAATCTTCGCAAAATTTTACATTCTTTCCAAAACAAAGTATTTGTGTCCATAAACCATCTGATTTTGTTGGTATTTTGACGAAATTTTAAACAAAACTATTTTGTTACAAACTAGATCAACCTACCAAAATTATTGAAATCGGTCCATATTCAACCATAGCTGCCCTACAAGCATGTCATAACTTCCTTGTAAAAGTTGATCTTAATACTTAAATAACTTTTTGTGACGATAACTTTTATAAAAACTATTATGTCGCGACAAAATTTTGCGGTTCTAAGCCCAAAATTGACCATTGCTCCCAATAAACCCCCTCACTGTGACTTACTTTAAGACAAAAAAATTTCATATAGAAGTTGATATCTAGATAATATTCGGCACAAAAAACTCTCATATGAATATTAACTTTATTTCATAATTTTATTTTGCAAAGTCCTTAATAGCCCATGGTCCCAAATTGGGCACACTCTCTTAAAGTTTCTGTAACTACTGTGGTAAAGGGAATCAAATGGTCGGGCTTGACCGACTTTACTTTCATACATGTTTTATATTTCATTTTTTTTATACATACAAAGTAAATCTTCCTTTTGTAAAAAACAACTGTCATTATACTTTTTTTTTATTATTTATTTGAAAGATCTTCATTCATTCAGCCGTCTTACGGTTGTCGTTGTCGTAAACGACTGTGTCTTTTTTGTAATAGCTTAAGTCCTTCAATCTACAACAATAAACGACGTTAACGACATCCGAAATAAGGCTGATTGTGTGGCGTTAGAGTAAATACATGTTGTAGAAGTACCGTGTTAGAAGGGGGTTGCTTGTATGAATAAATTTGAAATTCTGTTGTAATTTCTACAATATTAATCTTAGACCCCAGAATTTACACTTACTATCGCAACGTTTTAATATTACTCATATATTATTTCGTATTTTACCTTGACCCCATACAATTGTCTTTCGAAATACCGATTTTTTCAGTGACTCGATATTTTACGACTTCCTGTATTACTTACAGATCCCAGACAATTAGTAACATAGTGATATTCATAAATTTTCAAACCATTCCTACTTCTAGAGATATTTAAGTTTAAGTTTGGTATTAAAAATATTTCTTTTTGTTAAGGTCATCTCATTGTAAAGCTTGAGCAAATAGGTTTCCCTAATGACAATATCTAAAAGCAGACTAGAATTCTTAAGTATTGATATATATTGTTTTTTGAACATACATTACGATTGCTCTTCTGTAGCATAGTTTTTTTTTTCAAAAAATCGATTTACGTAACTCTCAATTATTTCATTCATGTTTCGCTTCAATACTAGCAAAAATCAAAAAAGTGATTTCGGTGAAACGCCTTAATGTCCATGTATTTTACAATTCTTTGTATCCAGCTGGTAGTTGGCTGTTGGTTGGCTGGCTGGCTGGCTTTGTAACAACCAACATTTTAGATGAAAATATAAAATCTGGAGTTTAAAATATTTAAATCATACTTGTGTTTACAAACATAAGCCGAAAAAAGAAAATAGCATATAAATGTACTCTCTGATCTATGGCACAATAAATATTTAACAAAAACTTAGTTCCCGGCTCAAATGAACCTCATAAAAATTCACTAAATAACATTTTTTTCTATCAAATCAAACAATTTTCCCCCAAATCAGAAAACTGTTGATGAAAAGCTGCACAAAAAATACAAAATGTTTAGAGCGACGGAAAGACAGAAAATTTCAATTTATATGAACGGTAAATGATTTTTTGTTTTATTTAAAAAATCGCATTTAACCTTTAAATGAATTAGAGAGACAAAATTTCTTGAGCATAAATTGCACAAGTGTGTAAAAGCATATGGCAATATTGCAATCTTTTAAAGTTTTCGAACTTTTATCGATTAAAGTAATTGTGTATTTATCGCTTATGTGCACTTTAAAATTTGTACGCCTTTTGATACTTTTAAACGAGAAATTCATTAAAAAAACCTCTTTTATTGCACATTCAGTACATTCATAAAAAATTTTCTTAAAAGCTCAATTAATAATATAATATCGATTTCAAGTGTGTTTACTTTAATTATCTGCAAAGCGAAATTAAGTCAAAAATAAATTCACTTTTATAATGAAAGTAGGGAAACTGTTTAAGAAATATTATTTGAGACATGACTTCTTTGAAGGCGTTCAGGCAGCATTTTAGACTTGCGAAATCGTTTTTCAACATCTCTCGGCATAAACTCTCGCGACTTCAACTTCTTACTTTTGGTTAAATCCTGCTGTTTGTAAACGTTTTGAATGGCTGCCTACGCAAATTATTATTTCAAGTTCTTCTTGAGTTCAATTTTTATTTGAAAACTCTTTTGGCTATAATGGGTGGTCTTTGTCTTCCGTGTTAAAATCACTTCTCCTGAACCACTAAACCATCTCTCGTACGTTGAATAGACTTCGGTGACAACTAATTAGCTTTAGCTGTTTTTTAAATTGATGAAGTTAATTTAATTTGTTCTTGGCGCCGAATTGGTGTTACCCGTAAGAAGCAGAAAACGCAACTCTTAACGGTTTTTTTTAGGTTGGTCTGTAAGCCCCAAGTTGTCTAGATTCTTAGGAGCATTTTCTAGCAAAACTATTACTTAAAAGAAAAATTGATCATTTCTAATTGTCCTTTGATCGTAAACCTCAGAGAAGATAAAGCCAAGATTGCACGCACGTACTATAAAAAATGTGGACCAATGGTTCCAACTGCGGAGAAAAAACAGGGTTTAAAAAACCTCAGTCGAATCCAAAAACTGTCGAACAAAACACGAAAATACAACTTTTCGCTTTTTGAGTTCGACCGTTTTTTCGTTTTTATAAAAGCTCTAAGCCCGCATTGAGTTACCGGTTCTCAGTCAGATTAAAACAAATAAATATTGACTAGAAGAAGTGTTTTATTCAATTGAATATTTTACAATTTGTCAAACCAAGTTTATTTTATTATGATCTGTTGTTCCATTTGAACCCTTTTTGCATTTGAGGATTAAAGACACTCTTGAGTTTTGTCCTGAAACCCATTAAAATACTAAACCAAAGACCTGCATTTTCTTAAAGTTATTAATGTTTCTTTTTTTAGTTGTTGCTTTGATTGTAGCAAATAATAAAACAACAACTTTTTTTTTTGTTTTTTTTTTTTGTAAGAGCCAGGAGAGTTCCAAAAAAGAGTTGGCTGTATTTTAAAACCTGGCTTTGTAAACAGAGAGTTTAAACGGTTGATAAAAAAGTTTGTTACGAATGAATAAAAAAAAACGTACGAACGAAAGCGAAACTGTTTGTAAAGACACTGTTAAAGTCAACAGACTTAAACTCAAGCACAGGTAACATACGACTACATACAACAGACAGAGGCATGCAGCCAGTCAAACACCAAACATATTCAGTTAAACAAACCGCCAAGCAGACGACCAGACAGACAGACAGACAGGCAGGAAGACAGTAAGTTAGTAAGTCAGAGTTGGAGTTGAATTGAGCTGAACTTTAAAATTACTTTAGAAAAAAGATACAACAAAAAAACTATCAGTCGTATAAAACTTTAAAATGTTAACGATCGAACCGACAACATTTTTGGTTTTCTGTGTTTCATGTTGCTTTGCATTGGTTTGGTTTGGTTCACTCGTTCGGCTCTAAAAGAATTTCAAACTGAGAAATGAAGTTGGGGCAAAATACAAACAAAAAAAAGCATATTAAATGGTTTTACATCGATTAAAGACTGGCTAAAGGTTTAGTTGCGATTGAGCCAGCTTAAATAACGGTACATAAACGCGGGTAAAAACCTCGTCACACACTCTGCTTTAAGAAAACCCACAACAAAAAACGGTATACAAAACGCTACTGAAATAAATAAAAACTTAATTTATAAGTGCCTTTTGAATCAAAGAAATAAATATTTTTATAAACATGCAAAAATTTTGGTGTTTAAGTCAAAAGTTCGGCAAATAAATAGTGAATTAGAAAAGTAGTTGGTTCTTAATCAACATTTTAATTTTTCATCAATGCCAAATTTTGAAATAAAATTGCAAAATTGAAGCAAAAAAAAATCATACAACGAAATGTTGTTTAACTTAATTAAAATTTATTGCCAAAATTTTAATTGTGTGCATATATTAAATAAATTGTTATACTACCATTCAATTTAAATGAAATTAAATGGATTTAAACATTTATATTTCAAGCTCTGGTGATTTTTCATAACGAAGATAATCAATATTTCATGGATACAAAAAAGATTTTAAAAGATTTTTTAAACTATTAACTTTAAATTTTTTTGAATTTATCAAAATCATATGTTAATGTGATGCAATAAAGCCAGTGAACTTTTTGTTTAGTTTGGAAAATAAGTAGTGAGTTAATTTACACGCTCTTGTACCCACACGAAATGTTTAGGAAACAAATTTAAAAACAATTTAAACAAATGTTTTCTACTGTAAACGCCTCTAAATCGAAATCGAATGAATAATCGTTACATTTACAATTCATTTGCAAAGGGATCTTTTTAAAATTCAATCGTTCTTTATGCATTATTTACACCACTGACCGCAACAACGTCATGTCAGTCAGTATTGATCAAATAATACACTATTTCCCAATGCAAAGTTACATAATAAAAAAATTTAAATTAGAAGGGAAACAGAATTTCTAAATGGTTCGATGGATTAGCACTTTTGCAAAAATTTGAATAAGAATTGAAAAAGTTTCCCAATTTTTTTAATATTCAAAATATATAAGTAAATGTGATTTATAAAGCCGACTTGAATTAAAAGTTAATAAAAAAAATATCTTTCTGATTTTTTTTTCATTGATATTAAGAAATGGTGTAATTAATATCTTATAAATAAATTTATGAAATGTTATTATTTTACTTAATAATAGCACAAAGTACTTTAAAATACAACCTGTTTTGAAATTCTAAAACTTCAGTGTTATAAAACTACTTTAATGTAATTATTTAACTACTTTACCCAATAAAAAATTTTATCATTTTGCGAAGCACTAAAGGTACATTTAAAAAAATAAGCGCACAATTATGCGCTACGCAATAAGACATACTGAAATGCAGTAAAGTAAGTGAAAGAACTATCAACAACTTTTATAAAAAAAAATAACATTTCAAGTGCTACGGCATTCCCTTACTACGAAGCAGGTTTGTAAGGGAGAATACTAAAAAATAACTGTATCAAAACATTCAGTGTGTAAATATGATCGTTACATCCAACAATGTTTATGTGCGCTGAATAATGCGCTTTATGTATCAAAAATGTATTGCTTAAAAGTGGGAACTCGCCATATAAAATTCATGTCTTCCGTAAGCGCAATGGTAAGCGAAACCCTTATGTTTCTCCCTTACAAACCTGCTTCGTTGGAAGCTCCATTTTTTATTGGGTACTGTAATTATTAAGGAAGTTTATTCTAAAGAAACAAATAAAAAAATCTACAGATTTTGTAGGAAATGTCATAAAAGTGAAACCGAAAATTTAAAAAGTGTCGAAATACCCCTTTCAAAAAATACAATTGTAGAGCAAATTTTTTGAATTGGGATTTCTGAAATTTAAAAGGGACTTATGTTAGAAACACAACTGGGACGAACGACGAATTATTCGCAACGAATATAGAAATACATAGAATACATTGTTGTATATGAAAGTACACACAATCATTGCGTAGACCGAAATTCGTCGTGCGTACCGAACTCTGCGATAGGTTTATTTCTATTTCTTACGCAGCATGATAGCAAAGTTCAATATTTATTAAAAATCGTGAAATCTGTAAAGAATTACAGGGACAATTCGCTTTTTTTGCGAACTTGGCTAAAATTCGCGAAAAATTGCAAACTTTTAAATAAACACCAAAAATTATTTGAAATCGCTAAATGGGTCAAAAAAAACAAAACATCGGAAAAATAGCGAAAAATCGCGAAAATTTTTAATATTTTAAACAAGCCATAAAAATGATTAACGGCCCCTAAAACTATAAGAAATGGCTAAAATTCGGTAAAAATTGCTAAATTAGCGGAAAGTCGGAAAAATTTGCTAACAGCATCATGATAGCAAAGTCTACTTTTTATTATAAATCGTGAAAGCTGTAAAGAATTAGAAAACTTACAGGCACAAATCGCGAACATGGCTGAAATTCGCGAAAAATTGCAAAATTTTAAACAAACCCAAAAACTAATTTGAGATCGCCAAATCGAAATGCAGAACATCAAAAATGCTGAAGAAATCCATTTCGAGTGTATTCGGATATTACGACACACCCGATCAATAGTTTTTTTAAATTTAAAAAAAAATGTTAGGTTCACGCACTTATTGTGTCTCATTTGATGAATTTACGCCACGAATTCTTGCCGACGAATTCGTCGTACTATGCGAAGTTCGTCGTTCGTCCCAGTTGTGTTTCTATCATTATGCTCATTTACTCTGAAATAACATAAAGACAGTTACTTGTTTAAACTAAATTAATATTACGTTTTAAAACAACAATTTCATCAAAACTTCAACATAAAAACGGATCTGCCATTTCGTAGTTTGTTCGAAAGATTGTAACATAAAGTGGGTTATTGAATCATAATGTGCGTTGAGGAACATTCAATGATATCTTATTTATGTATTTACTTAATTCGCCAATGAAACTACCATTTCTTACTGGCAATATGCTTAAACTAATATCTGGGTACTTTAGTAAATTTAATAACATAAAAACTTAGGATTAAATTAATCTTAAGACATTTGAGCAGTTATTTCTAACGCCAATAGGATCAGCAAAATCAATACAGTACTTTTCGTTTATAGTCACAACGCTTATAGTCACATTAGCGATATAGTCCATTATTATTTTGCCGCTATAAGTTAATTTAATATATATTAACGTTATAGTCCATTTAGCGATATAAGCACATTTGCCATATATGCCATTTATCAACAGTAGTCAAAGGGAAAAGTAAAGCAAATGAATGGCGTTATAGTCACGTTAGCAAAATTTTGTAAGTTCTTTTTAGTTTTCGAATCAAAAATCCATCCAAAGAAAGAATGAATTAAATCATTAATTTTTGTTATCAACTCTCTACTCGTAAAAAATTAGTTTTCGCCGTTGGTATCACCTATGAAATATCTTGTTATTATTTTAACTAGTTTTTATAAAGTATGCAACTCTGTTGTGAAACCATAAGCCTGATTTCGGTGTAATTTATATGATTTTTTTATTTCCTTTATTCACATAGCTTGATTATATTCGAATTCGGTTATATGCGTCATAGTGGCATATATGTGAATTAGCCTTATAGTCACATTAGCGATATAGTCCACGTTACGGTTGCAACTAAGCGAAAAGTACTGTATACGTATACAAATTGTAAGATTCGGAGCTCATTCTGCGGATAGGAGCAAAATTTGCATAATTAGGCCGAAAGTATTGAAGACTAATGGGAATATAATTTCTGGAAGGACGAATAGGAACTGAATACTCGACCTTTCGAAATAGGAATTTTAAGACAATTCCCCATTTAACAAATTCAGCACGAAGAAGATGTTCATATATGGGCAGTTCCAGCGAATAGTCTACTTTTTGTCACGTAACGCCAGAAGTAATTCTAATTGTTTCTCAAACAATTTTATATGTATAGTTTACTTTTTTATATTTTGTTGTAAAGCGCAACTAGCTCTACATTTTGTAACAAAAGGGATGACATTTGAAAAACATGGTTCTAAAATAAAAGCTTTTTTGCATTCTGGCGTTACATTAAAAAAAAACGAGACCTTTCGCTGAAAATGCCCATATGTACCTTTTAACGAGCAAAGATTTTTAAATTTGGTAGCTGGAAAAATATATATATATGAGTCCAGATCTAACTAAAAAAGGTTTTAAAGAAAACGTCTTGCTCAATTCGTAGTCTTATTCAGTTTTGTGATGCAAGTCAAAATACACTTCCGTTTTTTAACGTCAAGCCGGCGCATATTTTTGCTTAAATCTGCAAATCCTTAGTGTCGATTGCTGCATTTTCTGAATATAGTGCTACTTCATTACTTTGTATATATAAAAACCCTTTTTACAAATTTGACTTCTTCGTTTAATTTTTTTTTAAATTTGTGGTACAAATATCACGACACGTCAAAATGGAAATGCCCATATATCCACCGATTTTTTAAGGTTGGTAGATTAATTAATTTTAAACGGTTTTCATACGGAGGTAAATTTATATTTGGATTCCAGTGCAGTTTTCGAAGACAGAATAGAAGAAATAGCTTTTTTAGCATGGGTGTCCCAGATGACCGGGGCGTATTCCAAGTAGGTCTCACTAATGAAATGTATAATTGTCTTACGACATATGGATCGTCAAACTCCTTCCCCAGCGTTTGATAATTCCAAGGACACCTTTGGCCTTGTTGATAGTGTGCGATATATGGACATTTAAGCTAGTGTTCGAAAATAAACACTTAATATCGCTCCTTAGTGTTCGGTTCGGTAGATTTGTGGAAAACACAAGCGCTAATAGGGTTTGTGTAGAAAATCATTAAAAAATAACGTTTGCCTGTTTGTCACAACACAAAAATAATACTGTTTTTATCAAACTCAACAAAAGATAGAACATAATTCTTTGGCTTTCAAATGTTGGCAGGCGAATCAAATGATGGAATCGCATAATATCCTTGATAAACATCTCTTAAACAAGAGAGTAAAAACTTTATAGTAGGGATCCCATATAACTAAGCCATAATCAAAAATCGGTTTACAAGTGACGTAAAAATCTTCTAGTGATAAAGTGTTCTTTAAATTGTTTGCCCATCGTTTGATGAAAGCAAAGAGTCCTCGAGCGTTACTAACAGCCATCGTAATATGTTTTCTGAAGTTTTCCATCTTACAAAATACCAAGATCCAGATATATACTTATCAAAAACATCACACATTCTTGAAACAGTCAGGATTTGATCCGTAAAATTAAGGTTGAACTAAATACAAAAATTATACAACTCCTTTTGAAGATATCTTTGATATGATATGGTATAAAGCGTTCATTCTCTAGTGGAAGTTAGAGGAACATAAATATATTTAGCCGATAAAGCTTAGCAAACGCAAAAGTCACTTTCACGTTAAGTCAGGAGACGGTCGACCGGACAGATAGACTGAAGGCGGAATATAGGGTGAACAGCGTACTTACGTTAAAATGGCTTTGTTTTTATTTTGCATAGAGAAACAGTATCTTTAATAGATATTTTCTGAAACAATTAAAATTTGAACGGCAATTCTGAGCTTACCTCTTACAAATAAGAAACATACAAACTTTTTTAGCTTTATCAATATATCAAAATCGACTTTTCGCGAAAAAGAACTTTTTTCTTGTTTTAAATGATTTCTTGGGGCCTTGAAAACACGGCTTTTTCATATTTGGCTATCCAAAAATTTACCGTTATTTTTCTGTTGTTTAAGAAATTGGCAATTAGACCCTGCAAACCTCAAAATATGACTTAACAGCTGCCGTATTCTGTAATTCGCTTAGCTAAAGCTAAATCTCGATCGCTAAAATTCCTTAGAGAACACAAAATTCAAAATTTTTAGCGATGACACTAAAAGCTAAAATTAAGGCAAATTAAATTTGTATTGCATTGCCAAATTTAGCAATGCACGCTACTGAATTACAGTTGTAGCCAAAAATTGGTAAATCAACTTTATAGATTTTTAGCGATAGAGATTTAGCTTTAGCGAGTTACGGAATACGGCTGCAGTATTCTACAATTTTGTTTGCAACGGTTGTTTCTTTATTTTATGCAAACAAACCAACCTCGAAAAATTTTAAATAATGCCAAATTGGTATAATTTTTTAGCAAATACTGAATAAGCGCCATCTTGCGGTGTCGTTTTAAAACAACTGATAAAGCAGTTAACAAGATAATTGTGCAAGCCCTCCAGAAAAGTTTTACTCATGAAAATCGGGTAAAAAATTTTAAAAATAAAACCTAAAAATCCCATAACAAAAAAACGAAAACACTAGAATTTCAATTTGCTAGCATGTATGAATGTACGTATGATTAAAGGCCCAACTATAATATGCTTAAGTTGGCTTTAGCAATTGTGCGAATACATGTGCTTCATATGTGTCGAACCATCTTAAACTTAAGAAAACTTTTTGGTTAATCTTATACAACTCGCATTTGCTTTAGCGAGGTGCGAAACAGATCGCACTTTCTGTTCGGAATAAAATATTTTTTGATTTTATTTTTGTCTTTTTAAATGCTTTTTTTAAATTTTTTTTTAATTTTTGGCAGTAGCTTAAGCCAGCTTATGCATATTATAGTTGGACCTTAAATTTTAAGAATTTGAAACAGTGATATTATCGTTTTCTTATTATTAAATTGTTAGTTGATTTTGGTGCTGAAAATTTTTGTAATCAAGTAGATACAATAAAATTAAGAAACTGTGGATTTTGTTATCAAATGTGGCACAAAACATCTTCCGAAATAACAATAATATATGAAAAACGTTAATATTTTCATAAGATATTAGCTTTGGCCCACTTTAACTTAGGCATTTTTATCCGATCATAGCCACGATTCGACACCTAATTTAATAGTCTCTCAAACAAGATATAACTAATTTTGATTCGGCTCTGGATGACGGCTGAAAAAAGTATACAGCAAAGAACACAAAGGTACCGTTATCTGATAAATGTGTCGCGGTACATTTGTAATGTATAAACCAACGTCTGCATATTTTATATGAAATTATGTAAAATACTTTTTCAATGTCGATAATGTGTTATTAGAATATTAAAATCTTTTCATTGTGTCATAATTAAAGAAATTTCTTTGGAAAAGCAAAAAATGCCTTAGGTTTGCTTGTTTGTTTTTTAAATGGCACAAAAACGGCTGAAGGGATTTGCTTGAAGCTTGGCACACTAGTCAAGAACTTCAATATCCTCCGTACAGCTTGACGATAGAATACTTAGTAACTGAGATATAAATAGTGAAATATAAAAAAAAAAACTAAGAATTTTGCATATTTTTCGGTTTTATTTTAGATTTTCTCAATTTGTGCCCGAACACAACATTCTATCGTCACGGAGGAATTTAAGATATTGAGGTTCCAAACCAGGGGCCAGATTCTGGCAGTCGTGGTCGGGTACTTTCTCGATTCGAAATTAATTTAATATCTAATTATTTCAGTCAATACTAAACGAATCGGAATTATTTTTTCAGTGTTGTAAAGCATTAATTTGAGTTTCACAATACTGACAAAAAAATTCGATTTGTTTAGTATCGACTTAAAGAATAAGAAATAAAATTGCTTTCGAATCGAGAAAGTACTCGATCACGACTGCCAGAATTAGACCCAAGAACCAGTTTGCTCTGAGTAAAAGCCTTTAGACATTTTTGTGCCATTCGAAATATAAAGTTGGGATTTTTCTTTTTTCACATAATTCTTTAAGCAGTTCTTTTTTAGTGTGCTGGTAAATTTTTTACCTTAAACGAAAGATTACGGTTCCAATTAAAGGCGCCCGTACACGACATGTATTTGTCATCTGACATGTCAAATTTTCAAGTCACATGTAATTGTTCATGTCTGTCAAAATTGCTGTTTTAAGAAGGTTTATAATATTCGGTCACAAACGTACATGTAATTTGCTTCTGACATTGTCTCTGTTTTTTTCGCATTGTTATTGCAGAAACCAAAGTAGTTCTCGGTTTCAAAATAGCTTGCTGCCGCCACGAAAATATTTATTTGCGCCGTAAAATAATTTAGCCATCTTAACATTTTTTCTTTTATTTGAAAGATACCAATCTAGAATTTTATAATTAAACGGTTTTTATGTATATATTTACATAAATTCTATTCAATGGTAAGATGAGCATACATATCTTGGTATTGTAAAATATTAACTTCAGCCGGCTAATGATTCCGTCAATAGTTGACGCCGCTGCCAGTTTCTTCCCGGCATAGATTTCTGATGTCAGAAGGTTTGTCAGAAGAAAATAGAGCACGCTCTAATTGAAATTTTGTCAGATGACTTTGCGTCTGACTTTTACAGAAGCAAAGTTAAAAAGGTAACACATGACATGTATGTGTTTTGCAGTGGGAAATTTGACATTAGGCAAATTTTTTAAAATTTTTCGAATATAGTTAACAATATTGTTAATTAACATGTTAGTAAATTATCATATTAACAATTTGTTTCAGTAAAAACATAAATAAATACAAAAATTTTTTTATATCAAAAAATTTTAAATACAAAATGAAACTTTTTTTTAAATATTTGTGTTAAAATCGCTTAAGGGCCAAACTACAGGCAGTTTATTGAGAAACTGAAGCAATCTTTATGGTAAACAAAGTTGGTGTTTGAATAGTAAAGAGAATTAAATGGGTCTTTATCGTTTATTTTAGTTTTTAAATTCTGGTCTATGGTTTCAACATTATTGTGCATTTGAATAAATATGATGGAGTAAATATTTAAAGCGTTTAAGAAACTGCAGTCAAAGTAGACAAACTGCCATTTCTTCCACTACTTTATTTGTCATTGGCCAAAAAAACTGATGCTTTTACTTCTAATTCATTAAATGTTAACAGTTGCTGTCAAACCAACTCAAAAGCGAAAAGTTGCACACAAATTTTCGTTTTTTGTTCGACAGTTTTTGGTTTCGACTGCATTTTTTAAACCCTGATTTATAGTGTTTGTGATGCAGTTTTTAATATATTTCAATAAAAATGAATAAAACAAATATTAACAAAATATGTTGTTTACATGAGAAAGTCTTAATTAAAATTTGTTTATAATTGTTTAAAAATATTTAAATCAATATTACAACTTCGTTGTTAAAAATATTTGTTAAATATCAACAATTCGAATTAACAAAAGTATTTTCTGTATTTACAAATTCTATTGTTGGTGCCTTTTCAATTAAAAAATGAATTGTATTGACGAATATAGTACACTCATAAAATTATTACAGTAACTGATTGTGGGTTATTAAATTCGTTTTCCGTTCTGTTAAAATTAAATAAAAATATAGTTATTTTACAAATAATTTTATTTTTTAACATTTATGTTTGTTATTCAAAAAACAAACTACCAAAAAATAATGTTTTTCCGTATTTATTTTGTTATGTAGTTTGATTTTTGTCGGTTAAAATATATGTTTTAAAAGTAAAAACTATTCAATTTTAAGGAGTATGAAGTTCAATAAATAAAAAATTTTGAAATGAATGAAATAATGATTTGTTTTAAATGAAATGTAAATGATCCGTTTTTTAAATGAATTTTAATTTGTTTAAAATGAATTTTCGTTTGAATTTAACCACATAATATTTTGAGTGTACTCAATATGACAATAGATTTTTTTCTGCGAAGAAGCGAAATTGATTACTTTAGAAAATAAACTTCATTCGGTGTTCATTTGTATAAACAAAAACCATTTTCGCACTAACCAGATAACAAGATCGCTTTGAAAATAAATTTAACTTTTTTGATAAAAATGTTCACTAAAATAAAATATTTTGTTGATAACTTTATCCTAGAAAGATTTCTATAGAAAATACCCTTAAACTAAACTAATTTGAATTTTGTTTAATAGAAATATGTTTCCATAGCTTATAAATCTAGTTTTATGAAAATGAAAGTAAAATAAAATATTTGTTTTTATTTATTTATTATATCCTTTTATCATACAATTACTAATAATGTTATAACTCCATTAACCAAGCCAATGTTACTTAGATCTTAAGCTCCTTCATGTCAAACAGACCAGAGTCTCTGGCTAGATTTTTGAATTTATCAAAGTCGTGTGTTAATGTGGTGCAATGAACTTTTTTGTTTAGTTTGAAAAATAAGTATGAGATATTTTACACGCTCTTGTAACCACACGAAATGTTTAGAAAAGAAACTTAAAAACACTTTAAACAAATGTTTTCTACTGTAAACACCTCTAAATCGAAAAAAATGGTTACATTTACAATTAGCTTTACAAAAGATCTTAGTAACCACCAATCGTTCTTTATGCATTCTTTACACCACTGACCGCAACAACGTCATGTCAGTCGGTATTGATCAACTAATACACCATTTCCCAATGCAAAGTTTCATAATACAAAACAATTTAAATTAGAAGGGAAATAGAATTTTTATATGGTCTGATGGATTAGCTTTTTTGCAAAAATATTAATAGTTTACCCGTTTTTTTTAATGTTCAAAATATATAAGTAAATGTGATTTATAATTATCCAATCAAAATTGTATGAAAAAAAAATTTATTTAGAAATGGTGCAATATCTTTAAGAAAAATGTATGTACACCAATAACCCAGTTTGCGTCGCTAATTGGGACCGGAAAAACTCGACGCAAACCGAAGCAGGATTTTCCGTTAATTTGTATTGATTTTCGTTTAATTGGTGCCGAGATTCATAATTTGAGCCGAAAAAATACATTTTGATTTGATAGACTTTATAACGCATAATTTTACTTTGATCTTCAAATAAAGTTAAAGCTTTCTTTTGAAAAATCTTTTGTTTTAAGGGCATTCATCGCTGATTTTGATCTTCAATCCAAATTGTAAGAAGTGGCTTAATTTTTTTCTCATTTTTATAACCAGTTTATGTTGTAACGATGTTCATGTTTCAATAAATTTATTAATTTTATCAGCGAACAGCAAATGGATTTTATTATAGAAATGGCTAATTTACGGTTTGTTTCAATATAAACAGCCTTATCCCCTGATTTATGACGCGTCAAAATGCCCAGTTTTTGTTCTAAGCTTATTTGCTGCAAAATATAAAAATTTAACTTTACTTCAGCAAATGTAATTTGAAGCCAGTTGCAATCAGCTGACAACCTTCACATTCATATTTGCATTAGACTTCAACGAAATCCTCTTTTTCTGTTTTAGCTCTGTATAAACATTTTTATATTAATGACGCAAATCGAAGCACTAGCGACGCAACTTCTAAGCCATGCGATGCAAAGTGAAACAAAACGACGCAACTTCGAAATCACAGAAATTTTTAAAAGACCCAACTTCGAAAACGACACAAACCGGGGTATTGGTGTAATAGATCTTAAGCTCTTTCTAAAACTAAAAACCGATATAACTTGGAACGGTATGAGCAAATTTGGAAATTTTTTTGTTTATTATTATTTTTTAGAATCAATCCAGAGAAAAAAAATCTCAAGAAAATTTTTAACAACTCAGGGGTCTAAACTGACGTATCGAATGAAAACTCGATAAATGTAATGTCGAGTTACTCGATATCGAATGCTGTTATTTCAAATTCAATACATTTCATTCGATATCGAGTTTCATTATACCAAAATAAATAATTTCGATCAATTTTGCTCGTTATCGTATGCGGTGATTAGACCCCAGCTTGTTAAAAAATAAAATTTAAGTTCAACAAACTTTTTATTTGATTCAATGATAAAATTTATCAAAATTAGACTTTGCAAAATAGTACTCAATAAAACATATTTTATAATGAAATAATTAAATCTTTCTTCATATTCATTAAAAAAAATATTTGAATCAAAGTTAAGATAGTATTTTTACAACTCTGGTCCATTTTTCAATAGCTCACAATTCTCATTCGCTTTACAGTTTTATTTGTATAATATATTTAGTTTTACCGAAGTCTTTGGAAAAGGTTTCCTGATGATCAGGCATAAGCAACAAGCGAAATGCGCATAGGAGCTAGCTTCCCCCCCCCCCCCCCCCACAATACCTTTTAGTGTATTTATCAAAAAATAAAAATTTTGAATTTAGAACGTCATAATTAATAAATAAAACATTTTGTTTGATTTATTCAACATTTCCTACAATTTATTTTAACAAGTCACGTGGGCAACAACTTTTTTTATTGGCTCAATAATCTTGGCTGTTGACTAAATATTCAATAACTATACCTACAAACTTTTTTATCAATACCGCAAAAATCGTCATCGCAAAAAATTCAAAAAAATTTTATTCAAATATGCGATTTTCGTATTCAAATATGAAAATTATTATTTTTTTTTTTTTTTTTTTTTGTGTTGATCTTTCAAACTACATTGTTAGTTTTTTTTTCAATTTCATAAAAATTATAAAGCGTTAATTGCGAAATATTGTAATAAGGGAAGTCTAAATGGATGAGCAAATTCATTGCAACAACTTCTAGTTTTCGCGGCTTTTGACAAAGTTATGAAAAACTCAACAAATAACCGAAAAACTGGATTTTTGACCAAAATTCGACTTGTGCGACCTCTAAAACTCTTCCCAAGAATCTGAAAGAAAATCTCAAAAATACTTTACCATATAAGCTTTTAAATTATGCTTGAGCACCCATAAAAATTAAAAAAAATTAGGGACACACTAGTGTAACCTTGGCCCGACCGTTCTCACTAGAATACTAAACACTTCAGAACAGGGTATCACCAATTTGGGCCTGAAAAAATTAATCAGTATTTTTATTGCGGAATCTAAAAAAGGTGTACGAAATAATTGGGTTGTTCACGGATGGCTGGTTATCAGGTTATTAAGTTATATTCACAACAACAAAATACATTTATTTAAATTTTTTTAAATATATTATGTTGCTGTTAATATACATAAGTACATAACCGTATAACCTGATAATCCGCTTTTCGTGAACAACCCAAATGAGAAAACTTTTGTTCAACACTTTAAATATATTAATATTGATAATCAATATTGTGGTTATTTTGTTGAACTATTTATGGTTTTTGATCCAAATTTTTTAATAGTTTTAATTAGGCTAAAGTTCATCAAATTAAATTTTCATTAAATTTTATTTATGAAGAAAGGAATTTTACAACATGAAATTAATTAAAATTTATTGATAATTTTTCATTCTTGACTGAAGCTGGGCTCGAACCCAGGCGTTTTTACGGACAGGTTACCCTTACATGTTTCGATTGAAACCACTCAATCTCTTCAGAGGGCTTGCCGTTTAACACTCGCAGCCATCGACGACTGCTGACGTCAATAGTCAAACATCAATCCTTAAACCAAATTGTATTTAACCTTTGGTAGATCGAAATTTGCTTTGAATGATTATCTATTTTTATTTTATTTTACATGTTTTTCCTTACTTCTGTTTTTTCGTACTTTTTGTCAAGAATTCTTCTTGAAGTTCAAAGTACATTTTTTGTTTTTGTTTTTCATTTTTATGTCTTTCTTTTTCTTGTTGACCTTTTTCAGCACAACTTGAAGGACAAATGCAAACGTAGAGCTCGTGCCTTAGCTTTAACAATAATCAATATTGTGGTTATTTTGTTGAACTATTTATGGTTTTTAATCCAAATTTTTTTAATATTTTTAATTAGGCTAAAGTTCATCAAATTTAATTTTCATTAAATTATTTTTATGAAGAAAAAACGCCTGGGTTCGAGCCCAGCTTCAGTCAAGAATGAAAAATTATCAATAAATTTTAATTAATTTCATGTTGTAAAATTCCTTTCTTCATAAAAATAATTTAATGAAAATTAAATTTGATGAACTTTAGTCTAATTAAAAATATTAAAAAAAATTATATTAATATTGTTTTTAAATGACAAGGAACGAACAAAATGTACAAAAAAAAACCTGCATTATAAAGTTTAACATCCGATTAATGTAATACAGTGCTACCATTTTAGCATATTTGCTGCTAGATTTAGGAGACTGAGTTGGGGAATTGTATACTTTCAGCAGATTTTAGCATTTTTTTTTTTTTTTGTAAAAATTTAGCATATTTTTAGAAAAATTTTAAATACACATTAAAAATTTTAGGTTTTAACCTTAGCATATATTCTTCATTTTACAATTTAGCAGATCTTAGTAAAATTTTTTGAGGTCTTTGCATATTCTCATCAAACAGTTATGGCAACACTGATGTAGTAAAACAGAGCGTTGCAGAATACGTTAGACGAGATGCGTATTCCGAGCTTTTATATTTGTGTTACGCAAAACGCGATCTCCCCTAATAATTGATTTTACAATCTTTTCACATGCGTTCATTCTTTAAACATTGGGAATTCTTTAAATTTATAAATTTATATTGCATTAAACAATCACCGGTAACCACTTGTTTAGAGGCTTTTAATATTTTAAGACTTTTTTATTATCATTTGTATTAGTTTTTCAAAATCCATCTGCTGCTTTTGTGTGAACGTCTGACCAATATGACCAAAGTAATAAATGAGTTTCTATTTCTATTATTATTTTTTTAAGTGCCATGAAAAGGTCAAACTACTACTAAATATACTCAGACGTAAAAATATTCGCCAACAATTTCATAGACAATTTATTTAAGTTTGCTAAGAAAAGTTGTATTTGGCTTGGTAATTCAGCTGATATTCTGTACAACAACAATGTTTGAGTACTCGCATTCATGCACTTAACCAACAACATCATCATCATCACCATCTTCAAAGTTACAATCATCGAGTATATTCCATCTTATGGATTGTTTTTGTTAGTTGAAATCCACTTACATACAAACATAAGTACGTTTATGAGCTCCTACTCGCATGGAGAAGCCAACGAATGTATGTATAAGTTTTGAAAATGTATTAGCGAAATAATAACAAAAACAACAAAAGTTAAATATGTAGCGCTATAAACCATTGGGGATACGTTTGGCATTTCTTTATTTTTTTTTTTTTTTTTTGGATTTTTCAAAATGCATGGCATTTTTTGTGAGATTTGCTGCTGATTAAAATCAGCAAGAGTTATTGGTGGGAATATTTGGTAGTCAGTCACACACAAACTAAAAGTTGCTTAAATCAAATAGAAGTCAGTATTTCAGTCAGAGATTGAGAAAGATTCACTCAGTAGCTGTTGCTTGATTCACTTAAAAATGGCATTGACTGACTGGGTGATGAAGATTGACAAATTGAGCTAATTTGCTTGAGGTTTTATACATTTTTTCTTTTTTTCTTATTTTACTTCAAGTCAATTATTTTGTGGTTTTTATTGCGTTAAGCAACTTGGCTTTTGGTTTATTATCACAATTTTGTAGAGAATTGTGTGAAAACACGGCGTGATTTTGAAATTGAAACAAATTACTGATATTTTTTAAAACAAATAGAAGAATACTTAAACAAATTGTGAAATTGTTAAAGAGTGCCGAAAATCGGCTGAACTTTGTAGATGCACCTTTTTCGCAGTTTAAAAATTTATTATGTCTTTAAAAATGTTCTAATTATTCAAACAATTTTATTTCTTATATTTAAATTCCAAATAAAAGATTGAAACAATTCTAAATCTATGACAAACACGAGCAGATCAGCAAAAAATCATGCACAAACATCATTAATTGTACAAAAATAATAAATTGTATTTCAATGGATTTTTACTAACTATAAACAAGTGATCAATCGATTCGAAATCATTTTCAAGGTTTCATTTCATGTTCTTGTTCTATTTTGTTAATAAAAAATTTAGCTTTTGTGATGATAGAACCAAATCAAACCGTGTAATTAAAAAAGTTCTCTGGGAAAAAATATTAAAGTCAGACAATAACCAAATTGTTGTTACGAGTAGGTTATGAAGGATGAATTTTTCAATGACAAAGTTTATTAGCTTTGCTAAAAGAAAAAAACTAAATACTATGTACTAAATTATTAATTCATCCATTCAACTCAATTCAGCCAACTTCATCCCAATGTGGGAAATGTGATAAACTTAAAAAATTCAATTAGTTGTGTAGGGTGTTCTATTGGGTTCTAAATCATATTCCCCATGTTTATCTTAATTGACAATTAAAATACAGAAAAACCTTAAAAAAAAAGTCATAATATTTACTCTGTCGTCAACGTTTAGTTGCAGAGGCCACAATAACAGCAACAACTGCATCAGCCACAATCAATTGCAGCGGCAGAGCCAATCATCCAACAAAGACAAATTGAAGATTTTCAAAAGTTATGTGAATTTGACATTAACAAATATCACAAAGATCTAATAATTTAAGAAACAATAGCAAAAACTACAACAACAGCAACAAGCCAAACCAATTACCACAAATTTAAAGAGAAAAAAATACAAAACAGCATGCAACAAGAGGAAAACTACGTCAACCAAGTGGAATAAAAACGGCAACGGTAACAGAGGCTTTTGCTTAAAACTGCATTCAACTTATGTAATCGATCGTAAAGCGGCAACAGCAACTGCAACCACCAGTAGACGCAACAACAAAAACAAACAGAAAAAAAGATCTGTAATTCACACAAGCGGATTTAAAGCAAAACGAAGGAAAACATTTTTAAAAACTCACAATTGACATTTACAAAATTTAAAAAAAAAAAGAAGAAAAACAAAAGCAAACTCAATTGAATCTTTTCTTATTTTATTAAAGTATTGAGCAAAAATAATCAAATACTAATATTTCCTGGATTTGTTAATTTTGGTTTTTTTTTCTTCAAAAAAAATTGGTTTCTTATTCAAGCAACAATTTAAAATTTTATGTCAGCCAGACACTCATGGATGTTGATTCTTTAAAAGGTTTTTCGTTTATTGGAAAAGATGAATTTAATGGAAATTTAAAGGCAGCAAATAATAATAATTACAAAGAAATTTATTATATGGACGGCAAACAACAGCAGCAGCGTTTTAATTTCGATGACCCACAACAGATAAATTTAAATGGTCGTCCAGTTGCTTTACGCCGTCAACCAACTAAATATCCCCACGGCTTAGGCATCTGTGTACAGACACTCTGTGATGAAGAGCAGTACAATCATCAGCATCAAATGCAACAAGTTACTAATTATTCACGAGCTTCAACACTGCGCAGCAGTTGGGATGGTTTCCAAAAACAACAACAACAGCATCTACAAGAAATGAAATGCCAATCAGACGACAATCAACAGCACCAACAACAACAGTCTCAACGTAAATATCACATTGGCATGTTAAACAGTCCCGAAAATTTAGCTGAGTTACAGGTGCGGCGCTATAAATACCCCCTTACAGGCAACTATTATCTTGATCCACAAGAAGCTTCCAAAAAATCACCATTATTAACGCTTGATTATGCAAAAAGTTTTTGCAAATGGAAATACCTACGTTGGCCTCTGATATTTACGGCCAGCGTCTTAGTCTTCTTTGGCCTGATTACCTACAGCATATGGCTGCATGACGTCAGCATCGCTAGGGAGCGGTATTTGCAGCAACGCAAGCATAACGAAGATGGTGATGCTATTGAGGACACAAACGAAATTGTCACCGCCACTACAATGGAAATGACAACGCTGTCGACATTTTCATCGTTTTCTACGTTTGCGGCGTCGGCATCTGTATTCTCAAAAGCAACGGAACGTAGTCATGGTCTTCAAGAATCCACTATATTGAGGGCAATAAGTACAAGGTCTCGAATACGACCAAAAGAACAAAAATTAACAACGGTTGAGTATGGCCTTTCCAAGGGTGTGCTGGGTTGGGACAAAAAACGAAAAGATGGTGTGACGCCGGTTAAAGATGTGCCAGTGGTTGATGCCACTACAATGGCTTCGGAGGAAGCAGCATTGGTGCCGGCTAATGTAGTGCGATTTACGTCGGGTCATCAAAACAGCTTTGGCATACCCATCGAAGACGATGAACGTATTTTAAGGCTTATCAATGGGGTGAGTTTACAATTTTACTATTTAAGCATACCAATTCAATAGCGAGGGTTAATGTTTAATATCTTCAATATTCGTTTTTTAAATAAAAATTTTGACAAAAAAATTTTTTATTTAAATTTTTAATAAAGCTGTTTAATTAATTTTAATCTTTTTCTTAAAATGTTTCTGAATGCAAGTCGCTCTATTTGTCCTAATAATTATGTAGTAATCCACATGATCAAATAACCAATAAATCGTCGGCTTAATATGCAAACCTGCGTACTCCCTTTCAGCAGATTTTGCAGGAGAGACAAAAAACTTTGTATATTTCATATTTGCTGCTTAAGAAGAAAGCCAAAAATTAAGTTGGTTTTACACACTTCAAGACTGAAATTGAAGAAAAACTACATGCTGGTCGAAGAGGCGACTGACCTAAAAAGTGGATTTAGCAGGTTTGCATAGAAAGCCGACGATATGCATTAATTAATCTAAAGGCTAGTTAACACGATCACACAAGTCGTACGTATGTTGACGAAAATGCATCTAATTATTCTATGAACATTTACAAAAAACAGTAATAACTTATGATGACAGGGTTCTATTTTCCTCAAAATATGTACGACACGTGTGATCTTGTTAACTACCCTTTAATGGCAACCCCGGAATTATAATAATTAAAGCTCCGCAGGTCAAAATTTCTCATTTTTGTTTTATTATTGTTCTCGAATGTTACAAACGCAATTACAATTTATGTTCTAAATTAATTTTTGCGAGCCATAGTAGACCTTAAGCCCATTTAATTGAAACAAAACAGAATCTCTGAAGCAATTGGAAGCCTCAAATAAGTAGATAAAAAAGCAATTTGTTTAAGAATAATACACTTTTAATTTCTTTGTTTATCATGTTCATGATTGTTCTATAAGTTTTCGGTAAAGAGCAAATAAAATAATATAAGCACCATTTTGATATTGACTCTTCTTTTCTCAAAGCTTTTTCCCTCCAATGAGCCCTCATCTACATCATCAGTTGATACTTTAGTAAAGGTTTCGCCCACCATACCACCTGTAACTCATAATAAACCCACCGCTCCAATGACCAACAATAAATCATCAATACCAGATAATAAATGTTTTTCTACGTCGTTGAATATGTGCCAAGGAGTACTGGACTATGATTTAACTTATAATGTGTCTATACAATTAACGGCCGAAGAAATCAAGGACTACCAAACACTCGTCAATTCCAACTGTTCGGCAAGATCGGTTGAATTTATGTGCGCTGTATTGGAGCCAGAATGTAGGCCATCGCATATCGGAATACTGCCGCCCTGTAGGAGAATATGTAAAGGTAAGTTTGTCGATATACTCTAAAAGGGAATTCATTTCAATCAGCTGCAATTTGTTTAGCCATCTTGGAAGCTTGTTCCGAAATCATAGCCAATTCCGATACTTTGACAGCAACTTTTGATTGTAATCTTTATCCCGACTCCAACGATCCTCATCGCTGCGAAGATCCTACCAGAAGAAAGGGTTATTGCTACGAAAACGAGTTCGAGTGTTACGATCGTTCATGCATACCTCAACAATGGCAGTGTGATAATATTAAAGATTGTGCAGTGGGAGAAGATGAAGACGATTGTTTGATCTGTGATCAACCAGACGAGTTTAGATGTCGATCAAATGAAAAGTGTGTGGCGGAAACGGCACGTTGTGATATGAAATATGACTGTTTTGATGGTTCCGATGAAGACGACTGCCACGAATTTGGAGAGGGTAGACTTGAAGGGATTTTGGCAGGCTTTGATGAAGAAGATATAAATGCTTTTCCAAGAGTATTCTCCTATGCTAGTATTTTATCGCCCAACCAAACCAATGAGAAATTATATACTTATATAACGGCTGCCACAGATGGGGATTCTGCCACGAAGTTTACTCTACATCAAGTAAATAACAGAACTAGTGGAGTGTCGCAGGAGGAAGTGACAAATTCAGTGCCAGGAGAAGGACCCAAAGGTTTTGGTAAGCATTTTTTTGAATTATGAGTAGTCCACCTGCAAACAACGCTAACTTTAAAAAACCAAATTCTGATTAAAACAGTTGGTAAAAAATTAAATGCCCAGCAGGATTATTCAATACTTGACGAGAAGTTGCGCGTTACTTACCGAGTTTTGAATGGGATTGATAATGGCTAAGGGAGGCATTTTAAATAACTAACTTTTAGAAAATTTTTATTTTTTTTAACTTAAACGTAATTGCAAGTGGATTGATACTCATGTGTTTGTACATATTGGAATAAAGTTATATGCTTAACATTTTTATTTATAGTAAATTTTCGTGACAGTAAAGAAATTATGATGACCAGCGATTCAGAGAATAAATTTAAATTCTCCTCAGCACGTGAAAATCGCACTACAAACCGGTTCTCACCGAGCACCACACCCTTACAACCAGCTGCTTCCAATATTATTTCCATAACTACAGAACCACCTAAAATTGCACCGCAACCACCGTCTCCTAAATTGAAACTGGCCGCTTGTGCAGCCCATCAATTGCGTTGCGTGAGTGGTAAATGCATAACTGTTGATCAACTTTGTGATAAGGTATGAGAGAAAAAGAGATACGAAAATGACATGACATAAAAGCCACTTAACTCCTTTTTAATGCACACTTAAACTCACACAGAGACACGCATTAATGTGTCGCATAATCGTTTGTTTTCAAAAAGTGCGTAACAGTTTATGGAAATTATTATAGAGCTATAATGAAAGACATTTTGACATACTTAAGCCTTTATTTATGGACTTTAAATTTGTGAATGTGTCTGTTTATTTCTGCCACATTAATAAAGATTTCTTTGAATTTAATATAATTTTGACATTGCACTTCGCAGGTGTTTGCATTGACTTTAAATGTGTACTAATTTATTTAACTTTGTTTGGGCTTTCATTCCAAGTTTATCTTGTTACTTAAACTATGAATTATTTTAGAGAATATGGATTGATATAATAAAACTCTTTAAGCAACTGAACTAACGTTTTGAAATGTGTTACGTTTAACAAAATATTTTCTAAAAAGAAATTTAAATGTTTGCCAAACAAAGTTTTTCTTTATAGAATTATTCATTAGCGTGCAATTGCAAAAACCCAAAACTTTAATACCATCATAAAATTCTTAATAAAAATTGGGAATTAAGCACGACAAACAAAATCTAGTTAATTGAAAATTATGTATTACCAAAAACAACTTTAATAATTCCTATTTATTTCATTAAAAATTTTAACTGAAGAAATACATTTTTTAATTTTATTCTATTTAGGCTTATTAAGTCTGTCGTTGTCGAGGTCAAGGTCAAAATCGTAGTCGTTTCGAATTTTTGTCGATATCATTTATTACAACGACAATGTAAAAGACGTAGAAAGTTTGCCGTTTTTATATCGTTTACGATAATCATAATACCAATTTTTAAAAACGACAAGTTTTCACCTTTGACAGCGACAATAATAATAGGGATAACTGATAACTGATCTGCAGCAAAGTCGTTTTAAATAAAACAATTAAGGTTGCTATATTCGGCTATGCCGAATCTTAAACACACTTTACCATTGTGCGATTAGAACAGAAAGTTATACAAATGCCGTTTTTTAGATATAAATAAATAAATCAATTTTGTACTACGGCCGCTTCTCCAATAACGCGCACATTTTGTCTGATGTTGTCTATTGATAATCAAGATGTTTGTACCAAGTTGGAAAACTTTGGTTCTTGCAGTTCTCTAGATCAGTGATAACCACTCTATAGACTCGCGACCCAGTCAATAATGGTATTTTTCACACAGACACGGTCGGCAATACACAAGTATATTACAACTTTGTTCGTTTCAAAACATCAGACTATCATCAGTCTCTGCGACCGCACACAAGCACATAATCGCCCTTATTGTGTTTGGCGTATTTAAAAGACGCCTACGACTGTTTGGTAATAGATTAAAGAGAACGTGAACTTTTTTCCTTTAATCTATTACCAAACTGTCGTAGGCGTATTTTAAATACGCCAAACACAATAAGGGTGAGTATCTTTATGTGCGTGCGTTCGGGGCTTTCTTAGTGCGGGGCTTGGTTATCACTGCTCTAGATACACAGAAATTAATAATATCTTTGATTAAGAGGTGACACGCCCACATCAATAATTCTGCTCATTTTTTTAAAGAGGTGGTGTTTGACAACGCACACGCAAAGAAAAAACATGGTTGTGGTAAACATATTCTAAGAGCAACATATTATGATAAGATTCATGATTGTAGTCACCATTTTAAAGTTATTATTGAATCATATTATGGCTTAATATATTCGTAATATTACATCATAATATTTTTCCCTTAATCATATTATTATTCTGTTAATCATAATATGTTAAGAAGGAATCATGTTATTGTCATGTTAATCATAATAAGTTAAGAAATTAATCATATTATTGTCATGTTTATCATAATAAGCTAAGAAGTAATCATATTATCATCATGTTAATCATAATAAATTTAGAAGCAATCATATTACGACACAGGTCCTTTAATGACTGTCATAACAATACAAAATTAATTAAAATGTTTATGTATCGATTTTTTATTTTGTGACTTTTTACAATTTTTCTTGATATACATAAAATAGCGGAGTTCAATATTTGGCTTGCAAAAGAGTAAATGCAAAATATCGTAAAACTTTGATAAAATAAAACGAAATCTCTGCGTGTTTTGTTGTTGGATTTTACTCCAATATTTTAAAAATAAAACGAAATCTCTGTGTGTTTTGGTGTTGGATTTTACTACGATATTTTGCACTATTACATCACTAATAATGAACTCTGCTTATATTTTAATTATTTTAATTTCTTTAAATTTATTATTTTTTATGGTAATTTATCTTGTTTAACCGCTCACATATAAAACAAACTACACAACTGATTCAAAATTATTTTACAAATGGCGCTAACATAATATTATTAGAGTAAAAATAGTTTGATTGCATCTTTAACATAATATGATTAATGTATAGCAAGTTATCATGTCATGGCTATTACATACCATAATATGGTTGCGAGAAATATAATATCTTTAGAAAGTTATCATAATTAAGTTGTTAGAAAAATAATTATTTTTCGATCAACAATACCCAAATTTATAATTGCGATAAACATTAATATGTATACAGCAACTATAATATTGTTGATATTAAATAAAAATAACAATTGTTTGTGTACGACAACAATATATTGTTACAATAAACATAGTGTTGTTGCCGTAACCATGCCCAACCATATTTTTTCTCTGCGTGCAGCTATGGGTTCAAATATTGGACAATTTTTCTCTTGCCGTTCTTAAAATTTAATAAATCTATTCAGTCCCGCCAAATTTGGACACATTGGCTCTTGCCATTCTCCAGATATACATAAAGAAACAACAGCAAAAGATTTATGGGAAAAATTAGAGGAAGTTGTAGTATTTTGCTCATATTTGAGCCATTTGTGGACTGATCAGGCGGAATTTATAGCAAGAAATTCCGGACTATCTATATATATAAAAGACACGTGTTAGTTTGTAATCGCTAAACATAAATGTATGGATTATTAAGATTTAAAGGCACTAAATTCAAACCTGTTTTCAGCTTTTTTTCCACGGCTAGTTGTTTTTATGGTCTGGACTAATATCTCGCCCAATATAAGGCGGTTATGCTAAAAGACTTTATCATAACCAGATAACTATTAGTCTAATATGATAAGACATAAATTTTTCTGTAAGTCACCCAAATAACATATTTAATATTTTCAACTGTTTCGGAGTTATTTGGATTTGTGGCGACAATTTTTTTCCAAGCAAAATTAGTACCTTTTTTAGTTTTTATTTATTAGTATTTTTTTTTTGTTTACAAAAACTACATACATAAACAAAATTGAACGTGATAGATTTAGATTCGGCACGCTAAATTCAATTAAAATCACATTACAAAGATCTTGCTCCCGCCTTTTTTTTTTGCTGACCAGTAGTATTTAAAGTTTTTTATTTAATTTCAATCCACGTATAAAACAAATTCATATATTTTAGATAATCGATTGTCCCGACGGATTCGATGAACTTTCCTGCACCTATAAAGATCGAACGACAACCCAACGCATTCGAGGCACCACCATTTTGCCCAACAACTATAATTTAGCCAACAGAGAAGCAACGACGACTGCGAACGGCACAAGAGCGGATAAACGTACCATACGCACAACAACAATTAAGCGTAAAGTAAAACCCTAAAGGAAGCCTTTGAATTAAAATGTTGGGTAAATGGGAAAAAGGTGGATTATTGATTTTTTTTTTTCTTTTTTATATTTGTTTAAGTTTTAATTGAATTTGTAATGAATATTGTTGATATATTTTTATAATCATTTTATGTAAAAACTCTATATATTCTCTACATATTTTTATATTGTACATAAACTATACACATGCCGTAAATTATTTAATCATTAAAAACACAAAAAATATGAAATTCATTGTAAAATGTGAACAAATAAAAGTAAAATGTTTATTATTTTAGTTAAGTTTAAAAAGTGTGTGTGTTTTAATCGAATATGCAACTTGACATTTCTTTTTCGTTAATTTTAATCAAGAACTGGAAACCCAGAGCTAATTATATTCTATTTTTTTTATACCCTTCACCTCAGGTGGAAGTTTGTCATTCCGTTTTTAATTTCTACAATATTGATCTAAGACCCAATAAAGTATATATATTCTGGGTCCTTATGAGGAGAGAACTTGATTTAACCATGTGATGTTCCTCTTCCGCCCTCCCCCTTTCAATTGTTTACATATACTAGCATAATGCCCAATACGATTTTCGTTATCACTCTTCTTTATTATTTAATCTATTTAATGAAATAATTTTAACAAATAGGAACTGGGAATTGTTGTTTCTATTTGCTACTTCAAAACTCGCCAAAAAAGATAAATCTACGGTATGACAACAATGCCTATACTAAAAGAAAACAAACACACATACATGGTACAAACCGCTTTGGTGAATATAGGCCCCTTTTAAGGTTCACAACTCAAATAAGTTGATTTGTAATTTTTGTTTTATGGTTCACAACTTTGCAAAATTGTGGCGAACAAAAACATCAAAAATAATTACAACTCAAATGGCTTGAGTTGTGAACAATAAAACGGGCCATATTTCATTTTAATGATATTCAAACAACGTTCCTTCATGGTTCAGTTGTGTAGGGGGTTTGTTGAGATAAGAAGCTGTGAGTTCGCTGGTTCGAATCTTGGTTTTTCAAAAACAAATTTTTTTTTTAATTTTTATGTTCAAAAACAATTTTAAAAAAATATTTACCAGTTTTTGCTTTTTAAATTCAAATTTTAATGAAATTTTAGTATTTTTAATATGTATGTACATGTAAAAATTATTTTGTTTTTGTCTAGTTGCTCTGTATTCTGCTCGCAAAATGGTGAAGTGTATATAAGATTCGGCACAGCCGAATATAGCACTCTTATTTGTTTTTAATTAAGATTGTTAAATAGCGTTTAGTTGAACAACGATATTTTATTACGTAAAATCAAAATAAAATATCGGTCTTTAAATTGTACAAGTTTTCAAAAAGTTTTTTAATGTGTTTCATTTATAAATATGTATTATGCAAATCTATAAAATGATTTCTAAGAGCCGCTTTGCGTTGCACCCACTAAAATATTAAAGTAGATATTTTATCGCTAAACAATAGCCTCTGCGAGCTTGTGACGCGGAAATTAGTTAAACACTTGTCAAATATACAAACAACAAATATACAATAATACAGATATTTCAAAATCATGTTGGCGCGTATTTGATACAAAGACGGACAAACAATCTCGTTCATACCCTGTACCGTACAATGTTGCACATGACATCGCACTTAACTTTTAAGTTTTAACAGACATACAAGAAAAAACTACCACTCTTGGGTGTTTTATTGTCGTTGATATTATTTGTATACCTTTTGTCTTCGTACGAATCTCAAATACATACATATGTATTTACAAGAGTTGCCACTTTCTGATTAATTATAACCAAAACGATAGTCTGGTATGTGATGGAAAACGATATTGAAAACAAAACGATTTCAAATCAATAATGTCGTTTTCAGTATCTTAAAAAATTGATTTCTAATCAATGTCTAGATTTTTTTAAATTTTATATTGTAACGAATTAAACTATATTTTGAACTAAAAAATAAGACTTTGATTTAGAAGTGGGTTTTTAAATCGGTCAAAATTCATCACACCTTCTTAAAACGATCGTTTTTAAACTGAATACCCAGCCAGCAAAATACTCCGACATTGTCTGAATCAGACATTTCGTGCAATTGTCTGATTTCATTCTTAGAGAATTCGTTCAGATTTCTGTCAGACATTGAATATACCTACTGTCTGGGCAATTTCTGATCGATTTCGCATGGATATATCGAGGGGAAATTATGTTCAGATATGTCCAACAGAATTCCGACGGAATTCCTTCAGATTTGTCTAACGAGACTTATTATTTTTTTAAAATAATGACAATTGTCATTCAATTAAAAACAATTTTAATTTTATTTTATTTGTTCAAGATAAAAAGCATAAAAAAGGTACGTATGTACGTGTAACATTTTTAATTATGTATGCACTTGTACATATTTTGCAATAAAATTATTTCTTTCAGCTATCAGTTCGAAAGCAAAAAATTCTCGGCTAACACATCAGAACTTCCCATGCCTTTTTCATTAGGTTTCTGTTAGATATCTATCAGAAATGCCGACAAAAAACCAAAATTTCCCACGACATGTCTGTCAGAATTCATGTCAACCACTCCATAAGTTTTTGGGTCAGAAATCTGACAGAATTCGTATACGATTCCCACTTTTTTGCCAACGTTTCCCTCAGATATCGGAATGACGTCGGATTATTTTACTTGAATATTTTCAAATATTTGAATAATTTTTGAACACTAATAGCCTGTTCATCGATTTCGAAAGTAAACGTTTGCATGAAAAATTTCAATTTAAAAAAAAAAAAAATTTTTTTGAAGTTTCTGAAATACTTGAGGAGCCGCAGAACAAAACGTACTTTTTCGCATTTTTTGACAAATTGGTTTTGTGATATTTTTATAATATTTAGGTTGAAATCTTTAAAAAAAAATCTAGTTAGCATATTTTTAATTTTTTTACCAAGAAAATGGGTTCTAAAAAAATTGGCGCATAACAAAACGTCCTTTTTCATTTTTATTTTTCAAAACGTTCTTTTTTTATTGTTTTTGCCATTTCTTCGTGTAATTGTTTCAAAAATATAGCATGTCTTAAGAAGACATAGCTTTTTACCAGCTGATAGGGTATTTGGTCCAAAAAACATGTGTGTAATTATAACGACAGCAGAAAAGTTATCTCCGATTTATTAAAATCATGATTAAGTTTTAATGTTGGGAAATGACTGGAGTATTTTGAATAAAGAACTTGACTCAATTTATAATCATTTAAACGAATAACTTGTAATAAAAATGTTTTAAAAAATGGGACAATTAAGTGTTTAATAAAAACTTACGAGCCCTTTATATTTTAATCAGCAGAAGAACGGAACACCAATTTAAATTTACTGAAATGAGGGAAAACACCTTTTTCAATTTCTGGGCTGAAAGAAATTAAAACAGGCCAGGCCGTTGGATTAACGCCGATAAAAGAAGATACGTGGAAAATCTTTTAATATAACAGTTTGGTGACGACTGGATAACCATTTTGCATAACCAAAACCAAAATATGGATGATTTAATAGAAGAAGATATTGAGTGTACTTGCCTAGAAGAAGACGTTGGGAAAAAAGTTTAACTATTTTAAAAGTATTATACTTCATAACTTTAAAATCTGTATTAAATTATAAAAAACAAGTTTTTAGTTTTCCATTTAATTTAAAATATAATTATAAAGTTTTTATTTTACTTATTTTTTTTACTATAATGGTTCAGGTTCAGTCAAAATATTGTCGTCTAAAAAAACGCACACCAAAACGTTCTGTTTTAATTTTTTTTTTTTTTTTTTAACAAAACGTACTTTTTTAATTTTGTTTTTTTTAACAAAACGTACTTTTTTCGATATAAACTTGGTTTAATATTAAACATGCTCGACATATAATGTGTTGACTTACGGCAGTTTCATTCTTCTTTTGGTAAGCAAAAAACTTGTTTTAATTTCCAGGTTCATGCATTTTGTTAAGGGGTCGAAATAAATAGATATGTGGGTAGCCAGGCGGCTCTTAAGGGCTCCATGGGCTGTTTTGTGAATTCCAAGCTAGTGGAAAATTGTAGGAGAGTTCTAAGGAAGAATGTGGTGAGGCTATGGTGGATACTAGGTAACTGCAACACCACCGGTAATAGATGATCCTGACTGTGTGAAGACAGTCAGGCCTCCAATAGACTTTTATTTGGGAAGATTAGGGAATTGATTTTAAGCGAAACTAATCGGACTTAAAGAATAGAACGGATTGCGCTAGAACCATGATAGGCAGTGTTGCCAATTAAGCATTTTTCATTTTTTAAGTCATTTGGCATAAAAAAAACTGATTTAGCATGTAAAATATTTTCTAGCATTGTTCTAAAATGTCTTGCATTTTTCAGTTCTTGTGGTGTTATTAATATTTTCCATTAATGTAATACAAATAATTGTGAAAAAAGAAAGATTTTAACATTTAATTAGATCTTAAAATGCAACAATGTAAATGCTCATTAATGTGCATATAAATAAACTGAAATAAAAATCAAAAAAGGAAAAAAATTGATGAACTTTAGCCTGATTAAACATATAAAAATTTTGAGTAAAACCTATTCACAAAAGTTTCGCAAAAATTTAATAAAGCACCTTAAGTGAAAAGAATGGGTGAAAGAAAAAGCTGCAATTACTGCAAATACAATATTGTTTCTTAATTTAGTGGCACAAAAATGCAACGGATTTAACTTTTTTTACAATATTCAGCAGAGGCTGTATTAAGTTGATGTGCTGTGCACAGTCAGGTTGCACCTGTCGATCATCTGACAAATCTTAAGTTAATGGCAATTTGACACTTCGTCGCGAAAGCTGAAGGACAAAATGTTTTTAAATAATTTTGAACTAACAAATGTGTAATTTTATTTTTCGCTAGTGGCAACACTGATGTACACCGATATACATACATTCTACTTTGGGCACATCGCAGTGCACAGTGGATCCCAATATTGTTTTAGTGCAGTTATGAACAAAAATAATTATTAGCTCGCTAAAATTATTGACTGAGAACATTATTTTAACAAATATTTTATTATAAGCGATAGTAAAAAGGATATTTTTCCAACATCCCCTAATATTAAGTATAGAACTTTCTGGGAATTTCAAAACTATTTTTTTTTTTTTTTTTTGGAATTGTTTTGAGATTACACAAAGAAATATGTAAATAGATTTGAATAACAAGTTGTTGATAACATTTTGGTGCATTTTTTCATACCATGAATAGCATATAATCTAGGTATTCCGGTAGCAGTTTATCAGTGCGGGGATTGCTGGTTCGATTACCGCCAGAGACCTTGGTCTTCACTACAGCGGGCTAAAGGTCTTAGTTACTATTGCTTGGATATTTAAGCTAGAATTTCATTATTTTATTCATGTTGTTTCAAATCCCTCCAGGATTTACAATTTTATTTGGTGCGAAACTTTTTCTTTTTTAATTTATATATTATTCCTCCATAGCATTGTTATCGAAACTGCTGAAGACTGGATTGTATTGACAGGTTTTACATAATGCACCACTGTGCTTTAAAGTTGTGTGCTGCTTCGTGACTTGGCTGATAACTTCAACAAATAATTTATTGTCTTTAGCTTAAATATATGTCTGTAACTCAATCTTATTTACATTCTTAATACACAATTTTATTGTTAAATATTTACAAATAAAAAAGTAGTGTGGGTTGATATTTTTAAACGATTTTAAACGATAAAAAACCCCTGTGAAAAGAAAAGGAAAACCGCCTTCCAAACACAAAATAATTCTTAAGGCGCAACGAAGTGCGTTACCGCATTCAACTTAAAAATAAATTGTATGACTTCATTTCGAAATTTGTTTTAAGGGGTGTTCAAATTGTTCTTGTTGTCAACACATACAAACGGTTCGGATTACTCCCCCTAAAATCAAATGATAAAAATCTAAACGATTATTTTTTTTAAATCCAGTTGGCGGCTGTTAAACGATTTTTGATTGATTGCAACATAATCGCTAGAAAGACATTTCAAATCTCTATTTTTTGTATATCACAATTTTTTTTGTTTATAATTTCAATCTCTATCAAATCGGCTTTAAGGCTTTTGTTGTAGTTTAACGTTTGTTGTTGATTTCATAGAACTTTAGTTGTAATTATTTCCGTTCATTTTTCAATTACATCTACAATAATTTATCCACAAAAAAAAAACTTACCCCTCTTTTATTTTATAAATCTTTTTTTTTTGCTTAAATGGCTAAAAATATTGATTTCTTTTTTACAAAAAATGCTGTAGTTTTTAACAATTTTCATGGCAATTTTTCCTATAACTATTTCGCTAAAGTCTTTTGTTTATACGCTTAATTAAGGGTTCGTTTAGTGAAAATAATTTGTCACTTGAACTGTTTTCGAGGCAAAAAAGCAAACAATTGTCAAAAAAAAACTCTCTTATTTATCCGGAAAATCGAAAGCTAAAATAAAATTAAATTTGATTGATTCCATTTGATTTCAATGACTGGCAGCTGCTTCTTCATCAGCCTTAAGCGCATTAATTTTTACCGCAATTAAATGTAATTAATTCTTGTTTTTGCCTTTTAATACCAAAAATATCTTTTCAATTGCCAAAATGCTGCAAAGAGAGATATTAATTATCTTGTTGTTGTTGTTGTTGTTGTTCTTTTCCCGACTGAAATATTATTTAAGTTGTTTTACGCCGAGAATTTTATAGGAGTTGGTGATTGTGTGCAATCCAAATGAAAAGTTTAAATTATTTTTAATTGTTTCAATTTTATAAAATTATTACAGTTTTATTATATCGCTCATTTGCTGCAATAGTGTCTTAACTCGAAAAATGCGATTTGTTAATTAAGTTTGCAGAAACGTATGAATATCATAATTGTCATTGTATAAAATATTCTTTTGAACGCTTGGAAATTTACCGCTTGTGAAAAATAGTATTAGTGAATTATGACACGTTTAAAGCTAATGAGCGATATGTGTTTTTATTACACAAGTTTTGTTGCTTAAATTCTACAAGAATTAAGAATTGATTTTGGTTTTTAATTTCGTTGTTTAAAAACAGAGCAGTTTAATAATAAAATTTTGATAATGTTTTTGTGTACATTCAGAAAGTTTTCGGAGGTTGTTGGAAAGGTGTTTTAGGGAAGACCTCGCAGGGAATTTTACATACAGAATTGTAGATGCTAACAATAAATCATATAGAGTGAAACTTCGATCTGAAGGGGATCGAAAAATACTTTGCTATAGCTTTTGATACGTTGTGCATAAATATCAGTGAAAACTTGATATAACAATATTTAAACGAAGTGCTTTTACATTTTGGCAAGAATCCAAACGAAACTGACTGATTTGTGTCGCTTTACACATTCACTTGCAAAACCATTTAGACTACAGGCCTTATTCATAAGCAATATTCCATATTTATAACAGGTTTATAAGACGAATTTTATATGAAAATTTTTTTAATTAACCTTTAATAAAACTGAAATATTTTTTATGAAAAAGGGGTTAATTTTGTCTTATTCTGACTTCGTTGTAAAGGTGGCATGTCCATTGTCATAGTGTCCACGGACACTTTTGGGAGCAAGGGCTTTCTACCCTATGGTGTAACAAATACCGGCGTAGCCGGCCTTCGGCCGGGCGCAAGGATTTTCTACTCTGTGGAATAACAAAGACCGGCTTCGCTAACTTAAGCTTTTCTGCATAGACGGCCTTTGTGCGGTCGCAAGTATTTTTTTCTTTATGTTATAACAAGTAACGGTTTCGCTAAGTAAAGCTTCTAAAATCTGCCTTGTTAGCGAAGCCGGTACTTGTTTTATCAAAGAGGAGAAAATCCTTGTGCCCGGCCAAAGGCCGGCTATGCTTTTGAGTTTTTAAGCATGTTGTGGACATTATGACACTTTTAAAACTGTCATAAAGTCCATGGACACTGTGACACTTTTTGGAGTGTTGTAGTGTCCACGGACAATATGACACTGGACGTTATGACATGCCACCGTTGTAAAAGGCCTTTGAATGAATACTTCGCCTTGTTTTAGCTATAGTGCATTTTTGCATGAAAAACTTTGCAATAAAGAGGGTTTTGAAAGGAATCAGCAAACAAATTCTTATATTGAGGTTTTCGTTATAACAAAGTTTTACTGTACGTATTAAAAAATGGTTTTAAAAGCATATTAGTGTAACATTTTATTTGCTTTCTGAATTTAAATGTCTGATTTCAAAACAAATAAATCTAATTTTAAGCCTTTACAAATCTACTTCATGACTTTAGGTCTTTTGGGTTTCACTTTTTTTCACTAAGATTTCAGTGCAATTCTTTCCAAAGGATTTACCAAAGGATATAAAGGAAAAGCTTACAAAAAACCTAAAGTATCAATTCATCCATTTATAAAATGTATAACTTTGGGCGATTTAATCTTGTCGGTGTAAAAGATACACAAAAATATTCTCAAGGTGTTGACAAATAAATTTACATCCATCCACACACTCTCGAGCAAATATTAATGCGTGTTCGCGTACTTTACTCTGACAGCGTTGTACTATTTATTACAAATTTTACCATAACACTTACATAAAATTACATTTGTAATTCAAATTACAAACTCATATGAAAATGAAACAAAGTGGCGTACAAATGTGTGAACAACTTTGTGTGTGATTGTGAGAATTTAAGAAATCTATTTATCTACCCACAATATGACACAAGTACTTTGTGGCACCAGTAGCAACACCAAAAACGACTGCAAGAAACTCCATAGAAATTCTTCAAGTTTTTTTTTTATTTCGTTGCATTTTCTTCAGCATGAGTATTTTGATATCTTGAGAAAAATCTAAATCAAATTTGAAATTTTCTTGTTTGTTTATTTTTTTTTTTCTTTTTCAATTACGTAAAGAAATCAAAAATAGCAAAAACAACAACAAATTAAATTGGTATCACACGTGAATTGCATGACCTTCATCGGCGGTATTTTATTGCAGAATACGTAAATCACATATTTAATGTTGCAGGCAGGCGCATGTGTAATTCAAAGAAAAAATACAAAATAAAAAATAAATCGCAAGTAAAATACCAAAAATTGTCAAACAAGTATTAGAGTTAGAAATTAATATTTACTTTTGCTACGTAACAACTACATGAGTATGTTGAATTTGTTAATTTGTATGTAACAGAAATTAAGGTGTGACCTGATAGTTTATCAGTGAATTCGTTTAGACTTCTCATGGCAACGAAGTAACAGTGGGCAGACCGACTACTGCATGTGTTTTACTTATCTACATCATATTTTTAATTCTGTTTAATTTTAACAAGGTAATTTATTAGTTAAAACTTAATTTTATGACACATTTTTTCGAGATTTCAAAGGATTCGGTATAGGAGTTAAAGACAATAGCAGCCCAATCGTCACATATTTGGTCTTTTTCCTTTCCCGAGAATGTATACATTTTTTCACTCTTGTGAACTTTTGTAAAGAATAACATCGTGGGCTTAGAGTGTAACGCTCCTTAATCCATCTTTAACACTACAAAACATTTTGCTACCGTTCCAAAGATAAAGAGACGCAAATCAACTAAGAATATTATTTACTTCAATCTGTGACTACAGAAAATTATAAAATATTTATAGCTTTGCTTCTTAAACTAGAAATAGAAAACATTTAAAGTTGTTATTCTACCCTTTAAAATTTGCTAGAAGTAAGTTAGCAGGCTTTCAGTCTAAGGCGACGTGTGTTAGATCAATGTTATTACCTATTGAGAATTTTTAGTTCTTTTAAGCAAAAACAACTTTAAAAAGAAACTCATTAGTTTGCATTGCTTGGAATGGATTAGCCACTGACTTTCTTTTGGTATTTGTTTCAATTTTATTTAAATGCGTTGGCAAAAATTTAAGAAGTTCAAGCACTACTTAATTAATTTCATTCAATTGCCATAAAAGTTTGGTATCATTACTACTTTTATATAAAAAAAATATCATAAAAAAGCTGTTTAACCAATATAATCAAATTTTAAGGTTCACTTATTTGCTTATTTGAGGCCACCCTCAAAGAAAGAGCTAATTATTGTTTGCATTTCCTTGTTAAGGTCAGCCGTCAGTACTTTTTGGGATGTTAAACACGTTTAACAAAGCAAGACAAGTTTTCGCTATGCTGAACAAATCATGGAAGCCGTCAACACATATCTCGCCGTTAAAATCTTTATCTCCAACATGAAATCCACACTCCTTTACGGCTGTGAAACTGGGAACCTTTCCACAAACAAACCTAGAAAATTACAAACATTTTAAACAGATGTGTCCGACACATTTTGAAAGTGTTCTGGTCAGTTAGGCAGAGCTTTGGAGCCTTACTAAGCCGCAGATAACTGAATCTATAAAACTTGTAAATCTAGACAGGTCACACTCATTCGCAAACTTCCTGATAACATTACAAGGAAAGCGCTTGAATTTAATACCCAAGGGAGCTGTAGATTCGGTTGTCCACATAACACCTGCAGACGGAACAAATGCATAACCGAAAGCAGAGATGACTGGAAGAATCTCGTTGTGGTTTTATGTTCCTCCTATACCCAGAGAAAAAACATTTTTAAATATGGTCACATCCAACAAAACTCGTTTTTAAGAAAATTTTAAACATATTTGCCTGTATTTATAAAAAATTTTTAAATTTAATAAAGGTTTACAAACCAAATTTTGTATGAAAATTCTCCTTCACAAACGTTTGTTAAATTTAATAATCATTTATAAATACGGGGGATAATGTTTAATTTAACCATATTATTGTAACCGATAACCATATAATGGTTTAATTAGTCCTCCATCAAGAAACCATAACAATATTATGGTTGCCTCCGAACATGTTATCGTTAATAATAACTAAAATATGTTTAAAGCTTATAATAGCATGGTTGGTTTTCAACCATAGCATGTTGCTCATGCAAAAGAGGAAAATAATATTGTTAATTTAAGAACAAAATAATATAACAACAACATGTTTAGAGGCAACCATTATATGGTTGTGGCCTCTTGATTGAGGTCTAATTTAACCATTATATATGATTGTTGTGTACCATAATATGGTTAAATTAAACATAATATGTTAAAATTTTTCTTTAAAACGAGTTTTGTTGGATGTGACCATATTTAAACATGTTTTTTATCTGCGTGTAGGAATGAAAAAGGATTATATATATGTTTTTAGAATTCCAAGCTTCGGCTCTATTTTTTGTTCGTTTTAAGTCCTCCTTTCCGTTTTTATACAGTAAAACTGTTTGTTTTTAAAATTCTTAAATAAGTTTTTCCTTCATGATTCACAAATTTGTTTAAATTAATCTTTTTTTAATTTCAGCTGATTACTTGTCAAAAATACTTTCTTGTTTCTTATGTAATTTGTTCTATTCAAAAATCCTAGTTTAACTTTTTTTGGTAGAAGTAGTGCTGGGATACTATCTATATTTTCAACTATCGATATTTATCGATAGTTCAGATTTCACTATCGATATATCGATATTACTATCCACTGAATGTTTGTACTTGCGCAGGAAAACTTTAATTATTTTTTTATTAGGCTACAGTCCGTTGTTTTTATCACTTTATTGAACATATGAGACGTTTGTATAAACGCACGTTATTTAAGATGACAGTTTTTTAAAAATTGATAAGTACCTTTCTAAAGGAACCGAAGTAACAGGGACTATAAGATATTCCATTGCAACTTTAAAAAATTTTCTAAATTCTAAACCCAAAAAGGTAATCAATCTAGCGAACTTATCCTCTAACGGTTGTTCATTGTTTTGTCCTATGCTTGCAATTGCATTTGGATTTGCATTTTTTTTTTAACAACATTACAAAAATATTTGACACTTCAGTCCCTTTATAAACATGTACCAATTTCGACTAAAAGGCCTTTAATTAGCAGTGAAAAGCACTGCTTAGCAATCCATACCACTTGCCATTCTTGTTGTTTGTATTCATTGCTGTAATTCAGTGCGAATTAATAATAGCAAGTAAAAGTTTGCGGCAAAAAACTGTGTGTGTATAGCTGCTGTTAGATGTCTTCATAGCTGTATATTAAATAATAAAAATATCGATATTGATATTTTTCCTATCGATATTTTCGATATTTTAAGACTATCAGTAATATCGATAGTTTCCCAGCACTAGGTAGAAGTCTACAGCGCACTTGCACTTGCACTTGTTATGTACCTCTGCCGCTTTAAGTTAGAAAAACATTTTATTTTTAAGAACAATTTTGCAAAGAAATTCCCAAAAAGCCGAAAATTTTAAAATATTTTTGCCTAGGAATTGCCGGGAAATATGTTCCGAATAGGAACCCTAGTTATTTTGAGCTGATTTTAATCTTTATTATGTGCCAATTTGTGTTTCAATTTTGTCAATTAAAATCCATTTCAAATAAGCTCGAGGCGATTATATTTGGTGGCGTCTAACAATGCTGACAAATATTTGTGGATACATATTAAACAAAAACAAAATACGAATATCCATTTTTATACGTCCCAAGCGTCAACACGAAAGTGTTATACCCGCTTAGTTTCAGAGTAGGGTTAACAGATCATAGATCAATACCGCAATTCACAAATTCGCTCAAACACTCGTAATTGGTTTAATATCCATTTTATTTTGAAATTTATGAATTTCCATATTCAATTAATAATTTTGGTTGTTTACTACGAACATTTGTGTGACAAAAAAACACTTAAATTATTTGATTTTATTTTTATGTGCATTTTTTTGCTACGCACCAAAATCAATGACACCCTGGTGCTGGTGACTGACTATGTGCTGAAGTTAAATGTCAAGTAACGTTACACATATGAGAACATACAACTGTACCGTTTATGTGTGTAAAAAAGCATGAAGTTTTACAGTTATAATTACAATTACAGTTTAGTTTGTTTTTTTATTTAATTTTTTTTTTTTTTTGCCATTTGAGTCGATAATTCAAAATCCGTATGCAGTATTGCAAATTAGTAGATAAAGTTGGTAAATTTGAACTTGTTTTTCGTATTTTTGGTGTAACTTTTTGGCGTATTTTCTCAAATAACTGTTATAAATTTGATTTTGTGTCTTGTAGTATGTTTTTTTCTTTATTGCAGTGAAAATACATGAGTACATTTGTATCTCGTTATTTGAAAATAATTTCGTTGATTACAAATTAAGGTTAATCGATGTGGTATTATGATTACGATTCTACTTTTTCGGCGTTTGCCACTAAACATCAATATTTTCAAAAATAAAAATATAATTAATAATTATCTGATCTGTGGTCGATATGAATCAATGATTTAAATTGAATTGGCTTTTTGATAAAATTAATATTTTTTTTTTTTTTCATATTATGTGAGCAGATTAAGCCTTGATGATGACAAGCGTGTAATTTATCAAAAATTCCACACTTTATTCATTTTGTCTAAGTAAGAAACGATAAGAAAATTTCCAAAATAGGAATTGTTCCTTGATATATTTTTATTCCCACATCACTCTACAGCAGAGGGTTTGCGGTGATGTATGTAGGGCACACAAAAATATTAGTTCTATACCCACTCTTTTAGTAAACCAATGAACCTCGAATCACTTTCTAAGTCGATCTAACGATGTTCGGCATTTCTTCCGGCTGTCTGGTTGTCTTTCCATGTAACCTTGTGTTTAATTTTGCAGCTTATTTGATGAAATTTGGTATACGTTTCAATTGTCATTAAAGACGAATTCTTTTCAAAATGGTGAGAGTCGGTCCCTGATTTTACGTGGCCCCCATACAAACTTTTTTTCCGGAAAATGGTCTTTGTGCCCATTATTAATCTTATTGTGTTTGTATTTAGATTAAATTTGGTCCAAAAATATAATCGTTCCCTATTTGCCCATAAACCACTTCCGAAAATAGCTTGAAAGGCCAATTTCACCAATTTACCTTTACTTATAAAAAATGTCAAAAACATATTGTTAACTATAATTTAAAGTAATAGTAAGTTGAAACTGAACTTGGTGAAAGGTGCCGTTAATGTCATAACTTCCTTTTAAATGTTAATATTGTTATACAAATTGGTGACGACTGGTACTGATTGGTCCAGACTCGACCATAAGTCCCATATAAACCCCCTTCTTAAAATCATTTAAAGGCAAAAAAATCATCATACAGATGTGAATTTCTAAATAATAATTGGCACAAAGAACTTTTACATAAGTCTTATGTTTGGAAATTTTGTTTTGCTTAAAATGTAAATTAAACGGACGAGTTTTACGCTCATGTTCTATAAAGCACACATTAACTTCATAACATAATTTTCATCTGGGGGGGAGGGTTACCATGATTGCTCATGGATCACAAATAAGGTATACTCTCGAAAATGTCTTTTTAAATACTGTTGTGTGGGTATCAGATAGTCGGGCTTGACCGACTATACTTTCTTACTTATGTTTATAATTATAATTTTGCAAATAGATATGAAAATATTGAAGGATTTGAAATTTAAAAATTCATACTTTTAATAGAACTTATTAGATCTGTTATCTATTTGCATTTTTGCCACTTTACAAAATACACTTGAATGTTCTTTTATTGTACTCTTCAAATAAATGTTTTAGTTAAAGAAAAACATCTGCCTCTCAAAGCAATGACTTGAAGTATTTTTTCACTGTTTAGATGCATTTAGCAACCGTCGCTCCTGTCTTTAGTGACGCTAATGAAGCAGAAATAAAAATTTTTAAGTTAATGAACGACCATCAGAATGCATTCCACAAATAACACAGTTTTCCGACCACTTTTCGGCAACTTAAAGACACTAGACCACCCCTTTAGCCAACCATTCACTCAATAATCAATGACTATGTGTTCATTGATGTTGATGTTTTTGCTCTGTGGCTTCGGTAAAAATGTGTGTAAATTGTATGGTTATTTGTAAAATACTTGTGGGTTGATACACAATTTATCACCACCATCATCAATTTTCAGACACACAATTATTTGCCAGGAATCGTTTTTTAACCGTGAAATATTGGCAATATTTTCTTTTTGTTTCTTTCTATTTTATTTTCTTCAAGTCATTTTGTTGAGAAAACATATGTCCATTAAAAAAAGAAGACACAAAAGGATATTGTTATAAAAGGAAATCGATTTAAATTATTAATAGTAAAAACAAAAGTTTCATCAGCTGCAGCTATTTGCAAGAAAAGAAACATATTAAGCGTAAAATTAAAATATTCAAAATATTGTTTAAAAAGTTAATTTAAGGTCGCTCCGCTGGGGAATCTTAACAAGTTTTACACTTCCTAGTCATTCATTTGTTCACTTGACTTCAATCAATCATTAAAAACTCAGTTGAAGTTTTCTAACGTCTACCACACATTTTCCTTTAACGCTCTATTCTTACAAAATTGGTTATGATTGAATAAATACCAGAATTTTTTTAGGTTGAAAAAAACCTTTTTTGTTATTTTCTAGGAAAAGAAGATTTGTTTTTCTCGTAAAATATATAATAAATGCCACTATATCAAATAATTCTACAAGTCATCTATTATTTTTTGGAATTTTCGAACTTTTAATTCAGTGTTCGAAAATAAACACTAAATATCGTTTTTTAATGTTCGGTTCGATAGATTTGTGGAAAACACAAACGCTAATAGTGTTTGCGTAGAAAATCATTAAAAAAAATAACGTTTCCCTGTTAGTCATCTTTCGAACATAAAAATATTACTGTTTTTATCAAACTCAACAAAAGATGCGAACATTTCATTCCGTTCGGTGTTTTTTGAAAACCCACAAATTTCAATGTGTTCGGTTTGGCTCGTTAATGTTCGTCCCTTTTGGCTGGTAAAAATAACCTAGCATTTTTAACAAAAACAAAATACACACACGAAAAAAAACATTATAGAACATTAAAATATAATGTTTGTCTACAGTATCACTACAATTGTTCTGTTTTTTAACGAAGAACCGAACATTATGTAATGTCCGGTTCATTCTTGAAAATAGTTACGAACGGTATTAAGGGTTGTGTATGTCTACACAATCACTAAAAAAATAGATATCGTTCCTGGGTGTGTGAGCCGAACGTTAAATAATGTACTGTTTATTTTCGAACACTGTTTTAATTAAAATTTATTAAAATCCTAGTTGGAAATTTTTCGAAAAATTAGCTCTGAAAAGTCGATTGCTATCATAATGATACTTTGTCTCTAAGGAAATTTGATTTTCCGAATTTCTGAACAAGTAAGAGTGCTATATTCGGCTATGCCGAATCTAATGTACCCTTCACCATGATGAGATAAGAACAAAAAGTTATATACATAAATAACGTTCTTTAGATAGGTATAAATAAATATTAATTGAGCAACGGCAACTTTTCATTTCGTCATGCCGAAGAATATAAAAAATATATAAAAAGCCCGTTTCCTCTTTTGCCAAAGTTGATGTTTAAAATTCGTTTTATAATCTTCAAATCGTTTTTTAGAACATAAAAAAATTAAATAAAAAAAAAAATTAAAAAAAATTCTTTTTGGGATTCGAACTGGCAATATCATCAGTCTCAGGAGAGAACTTAACAACTCGGCTACGAATGCTTTTACTGAAGAAGCGTTAAATTAAAATATATTGAGTCGATGAGTTTGTTTCTTTATTTGAGCGGCATACAAATAAAATCCACCACTTGTAGTGAAGGGTATAAAAAAACAACAAAAAAAAACCCCATCACCAACACTGTATTACCATAGCCACTGTATGACCGTAGGGACCAAAATTTAATTGGTTTGTATGGTATGTTTATGTCGTATTGGTAATACAGTGTTGGTATGGTAATGTCACGTCAAATTGGACCTTTAAAGGAAAAAATTTGAGGCAGTCGTGGTTTCTTTACTCATATCTCAGCCATTTGTGGACCGATCTTGCTGAATTTCAATAGCAAACAATCCCGGACCATATGTGACATAAATGTATAATAACCTGGCCCCCATCATATATGGGGTCTTCGGAAAATCCATTTCAACGGACAGACGGACATCGTTAAATCATTCGCTCCTCATAAAAACCCAGAATATATATACTTTATAAGGTCTTACATCAATATTATAGAAATTACAAACGGAATGACCAACTTAAATATACCCTTTCCACCACCTGTGGTGAAGGGTATAATTAAAGTGAATCTGACCATAAAAAAACCAAGTTTTCTATTTTAAATTAATTAAAAACGATAGCAAAACATAAGATTACTTAGACATTAGAGTGCTCCAAGATTGTATGGACGAAAAAAATGTTAAGGTACAGGCCGAACCCCACCCCTTCCCAAAAATTGTTCTATGTATTGAAGATAAACGCTGTGTAAAATTTGAATTTTTTTTTCGTTTTTGTAAAAATTTTGCCTTTAAATAATTACTTTTGCAATAAAATGTAAAATATCGTTCTAATAAGATATAAAAACCAAAATTTGAGATAATTACTCACTTAAAATATACCAGTATTTACCTGTATATGACGTTTTTGTCTTCGTAGGATACCGCTAACATATTCGCAGGTATGTCCAAAACTCCATTTTCAAATTTTTCAAAAATGTTGTTAAACAAATTGCAGAATATTTTTGATTATCACATTGGGGTTTATTGAGGAAATACGAACCAAGTATGTCCCATAGTTTTTCGGTACATGCGATTTAAATTTTGCAGTTTTCGGGTAAAACTTATTCTTTGGCCTTAATTTGGCAATTAGCCCAATTTCCTTACTGTTGTGAATTTTAAGTAAAAGTTATTCAGAATATTTTAGCTTAGATAATTTTAAATATACTAGAAAGGTTTTACTAAATTTGGAAAATACTAACCCTAAAATCATATAAATTGCTCAAATTTCAATATTTGACATATTGGATTTTTTTAAGGAAAGATGTGCCGATTCTTATGAAACTGGAAAAGATTATACCCTTCTTCGAATGTTTCGTTAAATTTCTAATAAATTTTAACAACAAATCACTTTTTACACAAAATCGAATCATAGTGCGTACCGGGAAGTGTTTTTCATCAACTCTTACTTACTTTCAGCCGTTGTTCTTTCTAATGTCCCAATACAATTATCTGTTATTTCAATGATTTTTTACAAGTCCCAAATGCTCAACCCTTTACTCCTGCTCTGACATGTTTTATTATTTTAAACACTTTGATGTTCGGTCGAGTTTAAATCCATTTTTAATCAACCTTAAGTTGTAAATCATTTTAAAGTGACACCTTGATAACGTGTTTTTATTTAAGTTTTATTTTTATACAACAACAAAAAAAAAGGAAAAAATTAAAAAAAGATAAACTTTTTAATTTCATCCAAAACTGGACATGTCTTCTCTCTCCTTTCAGTAAATGACTCCTGCTGGGAGTACGAGTACGTGTGTTGTCACATGATTTAATGACCTTTTATGCAAATGTTTCGTTTTAATTTTTTTGTTGCTTTAGGAGATGTAAACAAAACATTAAAACAAGAACAACAAACCATAAAAATGAACAACTTTGTCTCTCCTCTCTTTGCGTCAGATGCATTATCCTCCCCTGAGTGACACTTTATTTGTTGTTTTAAGATCCATGTGTTTATGTACGTATGGATGTGTTAGTGTTAGAGATACATTTTGTCTGTGTATGTGTTGTGTGTTATAGTATTTGTTTATTATAAAATAAAAACAGTAATAACATTTTACGGCATGTAACGGCACATGTTATCCTTTCGTTATAATTAAACTCTCTATTGTCAGCTACGGAAAAAGGGGTATGAGTCTCCTCTTCTCAACTGTTGTATTTGCCCAGTTGGGTGTTTTATTTCCTAAATTGTTTATCATTTTTAAACATAAATCAAAGAAATGTTGATTTTTTGGTCATTGCTCTCATTGAAACTGTGTCGTTTACAATGAATATAATGGAGTGGAAGAGGAAGAGGAAACAGGAATATGGTGGACAATTTTTGACTAATTAATTTGTTGATTTTTGACATGTGGCAAAAGTGATGCATGTATTTAATTTTAAAATAAAAGCCGGTTAAATTTTTTTAATATATTCGCAACATATGGCAGAAACGTTAAAAACTATTCTTTTGAAAGACATACAAATTTGGTAAATTTAAGGATATTAGCAAAATACCAACAAAATCATTTTTAATTTTTTTTTAATTATACCTAGAGTATCCAATTATCCGAACAAAATATAAATCAACGTTTTCAAAAAATTAATAAACAAGGTTTCCTTTAAATGTGCTAAATTCCCATTTCATACTATTGATAAGCTGAAATTTATAGTTGATGGGATAATCTATTCCTATGCGCATGTCACTGGTTGCTTAGGCCAGATAGTCAGGAAACTTCATCCAAAGATTTAAGAAAAACTTAAGATATTATACAAATTAAACTGTTAAACGAACAGTTTTACTGGTAACAATATCAAAGCTTAAACAAAAACACATTCACACGTTGCAAGTCTTATTGATCAGCTTGCTACTTTATAACGAGAGTGAAGAGAGGAAAATAAACGTTTCTCCCTCACTCTCTCTCGCCTATAAGGTAGCAAGCTGATCAATAAGACTTGCAACGTGTGAACTGGCACTAACAGTCCTTTTCTTGTTCAAAGCGGACAAAGTACACGTGTACAAACTGTATTTTGGAACATGGAACCCATATACATAAACGATTATTAAATTTAACAAACGTTTGTTTATAAAGGATAATTTTCATAGTGAATTTGTCCTTTAAACCTTTATTAAATTTAACAAATTTTTTTGAATACAGGCAAAACCATTAAACATAAAAAATAAAGATTCGGCCCAATTATAAATAAAAATTTCCCGGCAGATTTTGCCCATTTTTGTAATTGAATTTAAATTGGAAAAATGATTCATAATTTGGCTGATTCTATCAAATTCGTAACTTATCTAAACAGTACAAATATCAATTTGGCACTTTTTCGAAAATTCGAACGTTTAAGGGGTAGAAATCGCAACAATTTTTAGTACTTTTTTACAAAACATTTTTGAATTTTCTATAATATTGAAATTAGAAACTTAAAATTCAGGTGCAGGGTGGAAATGCAATTGCAATTGCGAGCATAGGATAAAACGATGAACGACCATTAGAGGATAAGTCCTCTAGATTGATTACCTTTTGGGTTGAGAATAGAGTTTCTACGCGGGAAAGAATTCCCATGAGTTCCGGGACATTTTTTTTTTAAGTTTATCCCGGGAAATTTTTTCCTTCTACTACCTTTAAAGAACACCTTGAAAAGGATTTATCAAATTCTAAAAAAATAAATTTATAGAAAATACAAAAGCCTGAAAATATCTTAAAAAAAGAATTTGACGTCTACACATGCATAATATTATGTATGTAACAATTTATTTGATTTTGGTTTTCTGTAGAGTTAATAAAGCAATTTTTAAACCCTCCACCACAATTAGTTGTGAAGAGGGTATATTAAGTTTGTCATTCCATGTGAAACTTTTTTATTATTCATCTCAGACCCCATAAAGTATATATATTCTGGGTCCTTGAGTAATTATAAGTCGATTTAGCCAAGTCCGTCTGTCTGTCCGTCTGTCCGTCTGTCCGTCTGTTGAAAACACGCTCACTTTCGAACAACTCAAAAGAATAGAACAAACTTGGTGCCAAATTGCTTGTAGTTATCCTAAGCAGTTTGGGATTGAAATCCAGCAAAATCGGTTCAGTAGGACCAGAGCTATGAATCAAAATGTGGAACCACCACCGAAAAAAATTGATAATTTTGTTACAAAAAATTACATAAATGCTGGAACAAGGCACGGAATGAGATAAGATTTTGCAAAAATTTGTTTTATTTGACTGGAAATCGCGCTGTCAAATTTCGTGAATAATTTACCCTAAGCCCATATAAACACTACTCCCGGAAAAGAGTTTAGTACGCCTAAAACCGTAAAAAAACCGCTAGCGTAACAAAATTTGGGACGTCACAGTTTTTTAGGACTAGAAATAACACTGTGAAATTTCGTGACGATCGGTCCATAATTTACCTTAGGCCCCATAGAAACCCTACTCCCGGAAAACAGTTAAGTACACCTAAAACCATAATTAATAATGGTATCATAACAGAAATTGGTACGTCACAGTTTTGAAGGACTAGAAAGGACGCTGTGAAATTTCGTGATGATCGGTTCATAATTTACCCTAGGCCCCATATAAACCCTACTACCGGAAAACGCCTAAAACCATAATTAATAACAAATCGTCACATTTTAAGAAATTAATAACATCATACAGATATTATTATGGAGGGTATCAAAGATTCGGCACAGCCGAAATATATTGAAGAAAAAGCCCCATAACTGCCAAGAATAAAATGTACAACGGACCTTCATTAGTTTTTCGTTCTTAACATTTTCTTAAAACATACTTGCCATATATCTCAACCCCTTTGGGGGCTTCCGTACAAATATGGCACTTCAATGAAATTCCTAAATTAGGTCCATGCAACGCCTGGGATGCCCCTAAATGGGTTAAATGTATGACCGATCCCCCTTTCTTTTTATCCCCATCATTTGTTTTAAACATATGTACCTAACCGCTATCTCTATTCCTTGAGGAAATATATTGAAGTAAAAGCCCGATAACTGCAAATTAAAAAAAATATTCAGGTCGTGAATCATTTCTTTTTTTCTTTCTTTAGTCCTATTTTCATCCATACATGATCTAGAAACTAAATCCGCTATCATATTAGAGTTACTACAAAATTGCATTTACACGAGAGCACCGTGTAAAATGCATCTAATTTGCAGAAATATAAATTATTTACTATTAATACGATCTTCGTATGACGTGCTAAATTCCCAGTTTTTCATATTTGATAAATACACTGAAATTTATTGTTGAGGGAAAGCAAGCTTCTATGCGCATTTCGCCTGTTGCTTACACCAGCTCATCAGGAAACCTTTTCCAAAGATTTTAGAAAAACCAAAAATATTAAACAAATAAAACCTTAAGCGAATAAGAGTTATAAACACTCTAAGTCTTACCTGTAACAATATCAAAGCTTAAACAAAACACCAACAATAAACAGTGAGTTTATCTTTTCTTACATCCCCCTACAATTGGTTGGGTTCTTTCCGACTCGAATTGTAGTTGTAAGTGGGTTAAAAGAAAAAACAAAATTAAAAAACAAACCGCTTCATTCTATTGTCTTCGTAAGAAAACAACGAACTAAACCAATTTGCCAATTCAGTTTTATGCACGGGCACATGCAATTATATTATCAAAGTTATTTTCGGGAATACAAAGTTTATTATTAATACGATCTTCGTATGACGTGCTAAATTCCCAGTTTTTCATATTTGATAAATACACTGAAATTTATTGTTGAGGGAAAGCAAGCCCCTATGCGCATTTCGCCGGTTGCTTACACCAGCTCATCAGGAAACCTTTTCCAAAGATTTTAGAAAAGCCAAAAATATTAAACAAATAAAACCTTAAGCGAATAAGAGTTATAAACACTCTAAGTCTTACCTGTAACAATATCAAAGCTTAAACAAAACACCAACAATAAACAGTGAGTTTATCTTTTCTTACATACAAAGATGATATACTTGGCAAAAGATAAAATTTGATACCCATATTGCCCTATTTAAAACGAAGGGTTACCACCCCATTGCATTTTTGTCAAAACGCGAACTAGCACGAATTTCAAAAAAAGCTGAGACACGTATTTAATTAAATCGACTGAAGATTAAAATATGTTAATTTGGCACTTTTATTACAAACAACCCCGAACAAAAAATTCAAAAACCGTTTTTTTACAGAAAATCCTTAAAAAAAGGACATGGATGATCGTCCTTCGACAAATTTTATATAGTTGGACGCGCCATAAAAACCCTTTTCTTACGATACCCAACTTGTATATGTTGGTAAGGAAACAGATTCTTAAAGTAACAAAACATGCAAAAATAGACCCTTTTTCAAACTGGTCCAGCTCACGAGAGGTCAACCCTGGAGCCGAAATATTTAAAATGTCATCTTAAAAAAGTCCAAGGTTCATTTTTAGGAGGGTACATCGAGCACGAATTTTGCTTCCATACAATTTGAGTCGCTCTAATGTATATTCTTTTAAAAAAGTAAACAACAAACACCTTTGTCTTGAACTCATTTAATGAAATCATTATTATACCCTCCACCACAATTAGTTGTGAAGAGGGTATATTCAGTTTGTCATTCCGTGTGAAACTTTTTTACTATTCATCTCAGACCCTATAAAGTATATATATTCTGGGTCCTTGAGTAATTTTAAGTCGATTTAGCCATGTCCGTCTGTCTGTCCGTCTGTCCGTCTGTCCGTCTGTCCGTCTGTCCGTCTGTCCGTCTGTCCGTCTGTTGAAAACACGCTCACTTTCGAAAAACTCAAAAGAAATCAACAAACTTGGTGTCAAATTGCTTGTAGTTATCCTAAGCAGTTTGGGATTGAAATTCAGCAAAATCGGTTCAATAGGATCTGAGCTATGAATCAAAATGTGGAACCACCACCTAAAAAAAATTGATAATTTTGTTACAAAAACTAACATAAATGGTGGAAAAATGCACAGAATAATATAAGATTTCGCAACAATTCGTTTTATTCAACTGGAAATCACGCTGTGAAATTTCGTGAAGATCCGTCAATAATTTACCCTAGGCCCCATATAAGCCCTACTCCCGGAAATCAGTATATTAAGCCTAAAACCCTAACTAACAATGCTATCATTACAAATTTTGGCAAGTCACAGTTAAATAGGACTAGAAATTAAACTGTTAAGTTTCGTGAAGATCGGTCCATAATTTACCATAGGCCCCATATAAAACCTACTTCCGGAAAACAACTTATAACGCCTAAAAACGTAAAAAATAATGCTATCATAACAAAATTTGGTACATCAAAGTTTTATAGAACTAAAAATAAATCTTTGAATTTTCGTGAAGATCGGTTCATAATTTACCATAGGCCCCATATTAACTTTACTCCCGGAAAACAACTTAGTACGCCTAAAAACGTAAAAAATAATGCTATCATAACAAAATTTGGTACATCAAAGTTTTATTGGACAAGAAATAAAATTGTGTTATTTCGTGAAGATCGGTCCATAACTTACCCTGGGCCCCATATAAACCTTACTCCCGGAAAACAGTTTAGTACGCCTAAATCCGTAAAAAATAATGCTATCATAACAAAATTTGTTACATCAAAGTTTTATAGAACTGGGAAAAAGACTGTGAAATTTCGTGAAGATCGGTCCATAATTTACCCTAGGCCCCATACAAACCCTACTACCGGAAAACAGTTTAGTCGCCTAAATCCATAATTTATAACAAATCGTCACAGTTTAAGATAATAACTGTCGGTGGAGGGTATCAAAGATTCGGCACAGCCGAATATAGCACTCTAACTTGTTTTATTCTAAGAATCCCTGTCATCTAAAATAACGTGCGTACATACATACGTCTCATACGTTTAATAAAGTGATAAAAACAAGGAACTGTGGCCTTATAAAAAACTAGTTAAAGTTTTCCTGCACAAGTACAAACATTCAGTCGATAGTATCGATAGTGAAATCTGAACTATCGATTATATCGATAGTATCCCAGCACTTTTATCAAGGCGAGAACTTCCAGAATCTCCAACGGACAAACCAGTAACAAATGCGAAGATAAAAGCGATTGCATAAGGTCGAGATTAAAATATGGGTACTTTTTAAGGTATAAAATTGGTACTTTTTAAGAGGTAAAAACGGGATACAGATTTGATATACATACAGGTTGTGGCCTACATTCAGGGTTTAAAAATCCTATATTCGGTAACTTCGGGATTTATAAAAGTTTCAGTATGTCAAGCCAAACACTTCCGAACATGTCGACTAACGGTGTTTTTTGTTGCGTACAACTTTTCGTTTTTTGCTTTTGCCTGGACTACGACTGTTTTCATTTAATGAATCAGAAGTAAAAGCAACGGTTTATTTTTGTCCAATGACAAATGAAAAATCGAAGTTACAGCGTAATCTTATGACTTTTACTTTCACAATTGCAGCTTTTTAAACACTGCCTACATTAACATACATACCCTCTTCTGCGGGCCTAAAATGGGGAAAAGCCCCTCCTCTTTTATCTTGATACTTTCAATATTTTAGAAAAAGCATATTGCCCAGATTACCAGGTACGTTTTATGTTGTAAAAAAAGGAAAAATTGGTATTTTAGGTACTTTTTTTGACTTTTTGATAAAAATGGTATAAAAATTTCATACGGTCAGTGGCTGGAATATGCATGTGTATTTCATATGGACAGATGAATGTCGGTTGCTCAAGAGTTTCGAGTGCTGAAAACTAATATTTACATATGTGTTGCCGAAAAATCATAACTTCTATAATGTTGTTTATAGAAAAATGGCCCAGATTTAAATAAAGGCCTCTTTTTTAGAGGTAAAATCGAAAAAAGTAGGTACTTTGGTATGTACTTTTTGTTTATTGACTTATTTAAACACAAAATAAGTTAAGATATAGAAAACTACTTAAAATAACTGGAAATCTTTTGTGAGACAACCCCTGTTCAAATAAAAAACGTATTTTGTTTCTTAGTTTTCTTTTTTTTTCTTCCTTTTATTTTCCCAATATTTCAGTTAACATTGTTGACCAAAAAAATCGAGTTAATAATAAATTCTGTGGCCGTATGGAAAAACTTGTTAACTCCACTTTTTGCGAAAATTAAGATAACACCAAAAATAGAGAGCGAGTTTCATTTACTATCACTCTGTCAGATCGAAATTTTGATATAGTTTCTCATTTAATAGTTATTTGAAAAACAAAAATCAGAAAAATAACAATTTTTATGTAAAAACTAGATAACTCCATGCATTTTTTGAAAAAACAAGTTAACTCCATAGCCTCTTAGAAAACAGAAAAATTAGAAGTTTTAAACTGTGTTGTCTCAAAAACTAAGAGATAAAGAGCGATAGAGAACAAATTCGGGTCAAAATGTTGAGCCTAAAAATTGCAACTCGAGAGAATTCAAAGAATATATATATGCATTCTTTATATGCATATTACATCTTTTGTACCCGAAATCTTTCCGAGTAATAGTTTTTAGCCCATATAGATCTACCGTACCCTATGTGGTACAGCAACTTTGAAAAATGTTTTAACATACTTATTTTTATTTGTTTCTGTTGCACAGATAATAAATAGTAAGTTGTTTTTACGTACAAAAAAATTAAAAACTATTTTTATCCAGTTTTTTTTTCTAAGAATAAATTTTTTGAATCTGGAAGACAAACAAACTTTACTAAAACAATGGAGTTACCTAGTTTTTATATACGGCCACAGTTTTCTTAAAATAAGAACAAATTAACTGCCTGGCCCATGATGTCAAAAGACATATATTTATATTGAAAACAAAAAGAATTTTAGTTTTCTATTATTGTTTTAAATATAAATATGCGAAAGAAATGTTCTTATCGACATTGTGAGCCTGGTTGGAAATTTCTTTATTTTTAAATTAATTTAAGAACATATTCATATTTTTTGCACTTTACGATATTTAATACTAATAAAATTTTAATATTATAAAATTATTTTTTTCTGCAACCTTGACGATCTTCTCAATGTTAAATGTTCATCAATAAAACTTCTCTTGAGCTTTTTCCGACTTGATTTCAGTTTGTTTTCTGAAGTATTTATTTCTAAATTTACGAGTTCTTTGTCCGATTGCTCGCTCACGTTTTGCTTCCTTTTATTTTCTTCCGTGCTGCATTGTGGAATAATTTCCTCTAACTTAGTCCGTATTTGCATGAGGTCAAGGTCTGGATCTAAGTTTATGTTAGTCGGTCGCATTGTTGATTTTCTTGTGTTGATTTTTATATTTTTTGCACGCAGGTGTAACTATTACGTTTATTTTTATCAAAAACATAAAAAACAAAGTAGAAGCGTAAGACATTGTTTTTAAACTAAAAAGCTAAAAACGATCTTATTACCAAGTTTAGTATAAAAATTAAACGGAACACCTTTTGCTTAAAATTTTAATATGTATTAAAATAAAATTAACCACAAAGTCAATAGCTCTTTTTCAGGTTCAACGTATGTTAAACCGATTATAACGTTAATCAACGTCCTTAAAACTGGCCAATTCATTTCATAAAATGAAGACGGGTAAACCTTTTAATGATGTTTATGCATAAAAACAGATAAAAACTCAGCTTATTTTTTGATGTATAAGCATAAAGAGAAAAAAATATTTTTTGAAAAAAAAACTGGATAACTCCATTTGTTCGTAGAATAAACGGGTAAATTAACGTGTTGAGTCAAAAAGTTAATGTGTTTCCATTACTTTATCATTACTTAAGTTGCCTTAATTCCATAAAATACTAATATAATTTAAGAAAAAAAAATTTTTTCGGAAAAACTAGATAACTCCATTTTTTGAAAAAACAAGATAAGTGACATTGATTTTCGGTTTTAATGTCCAAAAATTAGTTTAATGGTCCAAATCTTTAACTGAATCTAAAATATTGTTTTGTTTAATGCGCATGCATAATAACATTAATTCATATGAAATAACACTACGTAACAATTTTTTGACCAAATGAATTTGACACCTAATCTTTATGTAAAATAACCGTTATTTGTGTATAACCATGGGTCGTTTGTAAACATTGGTCAAGAAATGACAGAGTTACAGTGGACAAAATTTGAAAAGTTATGAAATATTTCATGATTTTTTGCAATTTTGTTCTTTTGAAGTTATTTTTTTAAAATGAAACAACTGAAAAGTTTATTGTTGTATTACATGGGACATTAGTTTATTTTGATACGAACATTTTGCGCCCAACGAGACTAATGACAAAGCTACAGAAGATTTAGTGAATTAATCCACTTTTCGCTTTTTATCAAATCAAAAACGCAAATGAAGTAAATACGTAGAATTGAAAAAACAAACGCTGTAAACATTAGAAACATTGAATTTGTAAAAAAAATCACTTAAAAAAAGCTTATGTTAATAAAAATAATGCACGAGAAAATATTTTTAAGAATGGAAAAGAGTTAAAAGTTCCATTCATTAAAGATTTTTCACAACAACGCCTTTTTTGTTGACATTGCTTTAATTGTCAACTTGCAATTGCAAATTATTTGATAAAAGTTTGAATTTTCTTGTAACGTAGAATTCTATCTAAATAGAACAAAATGCATAAGGCACAACGTGCTTTTATCTGCAAGAACAATCCAAACAAGTTTTGTTATGCTTGTGGAGTTTATAGTTTTGCGCAGCCATCAAATTTTTCAAGGCAATTACAAAATGCATTTTGGCTGTATTTTAAAGTCAATCCGGAAAATATTTCGAAATCTTATACCCCAAATACTTTATGCAATTCATGCAAAACTCGTTTAACTATGTGGATGTCGGGCGCAAAGTAAGTATGCATTTCTTAAGTTTGTGTTAAAAAAATTTGCCTTCAGAATCTTAAGTTAATTTCCTATACCGCAGTCGGTATATGCTATTTCATTATCCTGCAATTTGGCGTGCACCTACGAACCACGAAGTTGACTGTTATTTTTGCTTAGCCAAGGTAAAGCAAAATGGACGTCATAAGTCTGTTCAATATGCAGATGTCAACTCATTTACAAAACCAACTCCTCATATGCCTGAAGTCCAATATCCCGTTTGTCCAAAGTGGAAGCATGACTCCGACTCCGACTCGTCTGGTCCAAGTCATTTTGATGGCAGTGAGTTTAAAGAAACAAAAACAGGAATGCCTCTCACACAAGCTGAACTCAATGACTGGATCAGAGATTTGGAGTTACCGAAAAAAAAAGCAGAGTTGTTAGCATCAAGAATGATGGAACGTAATTTTTTGACATCTGACGTAAGAATTTCATATTATAGAAGTCGTCATGTGAGTTTTTCCTGTTACTTTTCGAAAAAAGACAGTATTTGCTATTGCCATGACGTAAACGGCTTGTTCAATCAATTTGGGGACACATATAATCCAAATGATTGGCGGTTATTTATCGACAGCAGCAAGTTAAGCTTGAAAGCTGTTTTGTTGCACAAAGGTAATGGAAAGCCCTCAATTCCAGTTGCGCACGCAGTTAACGTTAAGGAATCGTATGAGTCCCTGTCTAAAATACTGGGTCTGCTACAGTACGAACAGCATAACTGGAAAATCTGTGCCGATCTAAAAGTTGTTGCCATGGTGACTGGTTTGCAACAAGGCTACACAAAATATTGCTGTTTTTTGTGCAAATGGGACAGCCGAGCGCGTCACGAACACTATGCCCGTAAAGATTGGCCGGATAGAGTAAATTATACGCTTGGCCAAGATAATGTCAAATACAAAGCTCTGGTGCAAAATGAAAACATAATTTTGCCACCGTTACATATTAAGCTTGGCTTATTTAAAAATTTCGTGAAAGCATTGGTAAAAAGGGGAAACAGTGTCGCATTTGAATACCTTAAAACCATTTTTCCCAATGTATCAGGTGCCAAAATTAAAGAAGGGGTTTTTGTGGGACCACAAATTACGAAGCTGCTGAAAGATTCACAATTTGATTCGATGTTGTGTGAATATGAATCAAAGGCATGGAAGTCATTTGGTTTAGTTGTCTCAGGATTTCTGGGAAATTTTAGAAGTCCAAACTATAAAGACATCATTAAAGATTTGTTAAAAAACTATGAGAAAATAGGTACAGTTGTTTAACATGATTGTGGTTTTATTAATTTTAATTAACATTAATTTTTATATCTTACTTATTAAAAAAGGAGTAAATATGTCTTTAAAAATACACCTTCTGCATTCCCACTTAAATTTCTTCCCAAATAACCTTGGCGATGAAAGTGATGAGCATGGTGAGCGCTTTCACCAACAAATACAAGAAATGGAGCGTCGGTATCAAGGGCCGTCTGATGAGGCGATGTTGGGCGACTATTGTTGGTTCCTTGTCCGAGAAACAGAAAATAATCACAAAAGGCAAAACAATTCAACAGTTTTAAGCCATTTTACATATAAGTTGTTACTACCATTGGCTTTGTATATTTACTGTTCTGTTCTGTTGTGTTTTTTTTTTTTTTTTTTTTATAAAAATCGCAAAGTGGGATAATTGAGTTAATCTAATGTAACTTTACCATTTTTGCACCGATCTAGATCCTATCGGGCACAAAATGTTCGTATCAAAATAAACTAATGTCCCATGTAATAAAACAATAAACTTTTCAGTTGTTTCATTTTAAAAAAAGAACTTCAAAAGAATAAAATTGCAAAAAATCATAAAATTTTTCATAACATTTCAAATTTTGTCCACTGTAACTCTGTCATTTCTTGACCAATGTTTACAAACGACCCATGGTTATCTTAAACATTTTATAACCTTTCACTAGAAAGAAAGAATTACATAATCCCTTTAAAATTCTTGAAGATATTTGCATTTCAGTCACACCATCTTTTTTAAAAACACAAATAACGGTTATTTTGGAATATCTCAAAAACTGTTCTACTTTTGACATTTCTGACTTCATATTCGGATTCAGCGGGAAATTTTACATAATTAAGATTCATTTGGTCACGACTTTGTTGAAAATTTGTCACGTAGTGTAATTAGCAAAATATGTTTAAAACTTTAAATGTGTTTTTTTCGTGTTTTCAAAAAATGGAGTTATCTAGTTTTTCCATACGGCCACAGAAATAATAATAATAAATAATAATAATAATAAATACTGAGAAAAATATCAGTATCATGATATATTAAATACAAGTGAATTTTCTCGAAAGTTAGCATCCATATTTTTAAACGTGTTAAAACGCAAACCCGTAAATATCTCGACTTAAAAACAAAATGAATTATGCCACTTTCAAAATAAACGGCTCATACCTTGGTCTAATTTTCACGAGAACAAAATCACAGGTAAAAGGCAGTCAAATTATAAATTTATATTGATTCTTCTGTGCACAAATTTGTTCATACGTATTCCTTAGTTATAAAACAATATATATATTAACACTAAATTGTATGTTTCTTTAAAAAGAAAAATTCCACTTCACTACATAAATAACTGATGGTTTTGATAAGAATTGAATACAGTTTTTCTTTTCAATTATTCAATAAGTGAAATTTTTTCTGGTCGTAGTTACGTTACACTGTCTATCTGTATTGAATTAAAACAATCACTCGCATAGTCAATCTTAAAGATTATACAGTGCATTTGCCATATTTAAATTCAATCTTAAAAGCTGGATCTAGTTTTTATATTTATATAAAAGCGCTTTGGTACTTCGTATTTCTGATTAAAGATTAATTGCAGAGATTTTATCTCAAAACAGATATGACAAGGAAATCATTCTTGTTTTAGTATTAAATATTTTTACTGCCTTACAGAACCTGAAATAAGCACCACTTTATAAATATCAGCTGCATTTTTTCGAGCTTTTACTTTAAGGTTATGTTCAACTCAAAAAGCCAACAGTTTTTATTTTTCTGTGTATTCCCATTGGAAAAATGCATGATACTTAAATACAAATGCATCAATAAATTAGAATATTTTGATTAATTGGATTACACTAACCAAAGATAAACCCGTAATACTACATTTTGCGACTTTAAAAAGCCAATTTTAATATCCTCAAATATACTACTAACACAATTGGTTCGAACGTCGCACACTGGGGATTTCGCGGAAAAAAGTCAAATTGTCAACATAGTCTTCATGCAATATGCAGTGATATGTTGCAATTTTAGACTAAATGGTACAATCAAATCAAAAAGAATTACTCCGATCTGACTGCCAGTTTTTTTTTATATCCGTCTCAAACTCAGAACTTGTGTGTTTTACCGAACCAACTTAATTTAAACCTAAGAATTTAAATGCGAATATTTTTTTTACTATGTGAGCTAACGTTTTTCTTTTTTTTTTCTATTTAAAGTAGTATATTTCAGTATACAAAAATTGAAAAAAAAAATCTGCAGAGGCTTAAGTTTTTTTTTTGTGTATTTTTATGAACATATAACAAAAATCCCATTTTTATCCAAACATTTGGACCTGCAATTTGATCTTTACTTTTCTTTAGTTTGAAATCACTACTAATACATTGTCTTATATCAGTTTTAACATTATTAATCAATTTCAAGTGCCACCGATGCCAGCTCTCAATTTGTTGCATTACACAGTACACCATTTTTCAGCTGATTGATTCGGGACTCAATTTTGATAAGGCTCTTTTGTTTAACATAACTCGAGAACCACTAGTCGGATTTTGCTGAAAAATTCAAGAATTGCTATTACTTTCATCTGTTTATATAACATTTTGCTACATAAGCAACAGTTTCGCAGTTATTAATAAATGTATGAAGAAAAAAAATATTTTTTGCCCTAAAAATTTAAATTTTTATTTTTAATTCATAAAAAATCCAAAACAGTAAAAAGTTTCAAGTCCTATTACTTTCACGTGAAGTCGCATAACCTATGAAATAAATGAGACATAAATCATGAAAATCGATGAACGCGTTTCGCTTTTATTAACAATTAAGTGAAGGTATGCATTTCAAAAATTTGCCCGAGATATGCACAAAATTCTTTGCAAAAACATTTATGACTTTTTTTATGATTTTTAGAATTTAAAAAAACAAAAGTAATAAACAAAAGGTTATTTGATATTTATGATTACGGTAGCAAAGTAATAAGCGGTAATAAATGTGCGTGGAAATTTGAAAGGAAAAAAGGCAAGTGCACTTTTTTAATTATTTGGGGTTTTCCGTTGGCTACCTGTATGATTTTTTTACAGAAATTCCACCCACATCTATTAGTGCTCATGTTTTGGAACGTACCTGTCAGTAAAATATTGAAAAATACGTAGTATTTATAGGTGTTCATTTATCGATTTTGTCATTCAACAAGTGCTGACGAACGCGAAAAGCACAACCGATTTTTCTCCGTTTTTTTTTAATTATAAAACTGAAACTAAGGACCAAGAGTTTTACGGCAATGGAAAGTTTTTCAATTTCTCATGGGGTTTTATGCTCGAAGCTTCTGGAATTTGACAAAGACAGAACAAAATTAAAACAGTTTTTGCAACAATTGCACGTTGGCTTAAACGATACTAGGGCATGTGAAATTTTGGATACAATATATAAAAACTTTTACTGTAACTTCAAACAAAGATGGCAGGATTCTAACCGTACGAAGTCGCGATTTGAAAAAAAGAATGCAAATTAGCTTGAAGGCATATTTACAATTAAGTTTACTGAGGCTGAATGTTCTACCAGTTCTGCACTTGGTCGGCCACGCAAATCGTTTGAGGAGTGCTGTGATCGCGCCAAACGATACAAAAGGGATGAAGTACGTTCTATGTTTCCTCAAGAAACATTACATAAAGAGATTGCCCAAAAAATAAAAGCAGATATTATAAAGTGCTGAATTCTTGCACACCTTTTTTAATTGATAAAACATATTTAAACCTAAAGCTCAGTCATTTAAGTTCTAAAGCTGGGATCACACGATTGCCGCAATGCACCAATTTTCACACTTTTTAATACACCAATCGTGTGACCGTGCAACCAATTGGCTCATGTACCAATCGAGGACAATATTGTGCTTACTTTTACCAATCAAATGCAACCCTGGTGCGGCAATCGTGTGATTGTTTTTTATGCAACCGCGCGTCAATAAAAATAACAAAAATGCACCAATATTTATTGCCTTCTTGTGCGGCAATCAAACAACACAATACGCACCAATATTTGCCTTTTTATACCCTCCACCACAATTAGTTGTGAAGAGGGTATATTAAGTTTGTCATTCCGCGTGAAACTTTTTTATTATTCATCTCAGACCCCATAAAGTATATATATATTCTGGGTCCTTGAGTAATTCTAAGTCGATTTAGCCATGTCCGTCTGTCTGCCTGTCCGTCTGTCCGTCTGTTGAAAACACGCTCACTTTCGAACAACTCAAAAGAAATTAACAAACTTGGTGCCAGATTGCTTGTAGTTATCTTAAGCAGTTTGGGATTGAAATCCAGCAAAATCGGTTCAGTAGGACCAGAGCTATGAATCAAAATGTGGAACCACCACCTAAAAAAATTAATAATTTTGTTACAAAAAATAACATAAATGCTGGAACAAGGCATAATTTACCCTAAGCCCCATATAAACAATACTCCCGGAAAACAGTTTAGTACGCCTAAAACCGTAAAAAATAACGTTAGCGTAACAGAATTTGGTACGTCACAGTTTTAAAGGACTATAAATAACACTGTGAAATTTCGTAACGATCGGTCTATAATTTACCCTAGGCCCCATATAAACCCTACTGCCGGAAAACAGTTTAGTCGCCTAAAACATAATTATTAGTAAATCGTCACAGTATAAGATAATAATAACATCATACAGATATTACTCCTTAAACATTCGAACTGTCGGTGGAGGGTATCAAAGATTCGGCACAGCCGAATATAGCACTCTAACTTGTTTTTAATAAATTTTACGTTTTTGTGTTTCCTTTAGCAAGTAATGAAGATAAATACATTTGTATTTATTAAGCTGCGTTCACAATCAAAAAAACATTTTCACTTTGTGTTCATAATAGAGCAACAATTTCTTTTGTAACTACGCACATTTTGCATCAAGAAACCGTTTGCAAATTTTAGCCACAACAATATCATGCATTTATTTTTATTTTTGTAAACATTTTGTTAAAATGTTCATTCAAAACTAAATAAAATTATTTTAAACGTCAGAAACAATTTCATACAAATTGTTGCTGAAGTTCTAGTTGACTCAACTTTAGTTACATTTTTAAAAAAAATTTAGTTACATTTTTGTTCTAAAAATGAAAGGAAAATATATGAAATACTTTGGGAAGAAAAAAGATAGAAGAAAAAATGAAATTGTTTCTTTGATTGTTAACGTAGCTTTATGCATTTTTATTTTGTTTTTAACAAATATGTACATATAAGCATACTATGTAGCTGTTAAGTGAGATTATTTTTATTAAAGATATTTAATAAAACTAAGTATTATTTCTTTTACAGATATTTGTCGTTAATATTTCTTAAAGAAAATATTTGTTACCTTGAAAACGAGAATAAAAAATTTGTTAAAGTAGCCGAGATTTCACTTTACTAAACGATATCGGTAGTTAAATTAATAAAGTTACAGAATTTAGTGTTACCGATATTTAAATAATATTATTTAAATTTCAAAAGATTTTGTTATTCGTGCTTAATTCCCAGTTTTTATTCTTGATAAAAACACTTGAAATTTATTGTTTTGTTCAAGCTTTGATATTGTTACAAGTAAAACTGTTGCTATAAGTCTTATACGTTTAACAGTTTTATTTGGTTTAATATCTTTAGTTTGTCTAAAATCTTTATGGATGAAGTTTCCTGATGATCTGGCCTAAGCAACCAGTGAAATGCATAGGAATAGCTTATCCCATCAACAATAAATTTCAAGTGTTTTTATCAAGAATAAAAACTGGGAATTAAGCACGAATAACAAAATCTTTTGAAATTAAAATTTTGTATTCCCAAAAATTGAAATTACTTTTTGATAATATTATTTAAATTTTATTATTTCATACAAAGTTTCTATGCAAACGTTAACATTCGAAATTGTTGAACTAATTTTTGGAATTTCATACATTTTTCTTAAAATATTTCAAATAAAACTATTTAACAAAAAATTGTAGAACATACCAACTAGAACTTCCAAACAAATAAAAAAAGCTACCACAACAGCTATTTTCGCAGTTGTCAAGTTATAACAATCGTGTGACTGTGCGGAGGCAATTTTTGTACCCATTTCACTTTGTACCAACTAGCGGCAATTAAATTTGTATAAAACAGGGCAATCGTGTGATTTCAGAATATTTGATTGGTGCAATTTCTTTATTGTGCGTCAATAAAGCACAATCAAAATTGTGTCATATTGGTGCATTTGCGGTAATCGTGTGATCCCAGCTTAAGCATTCGTATCCTTCCTAAATATCTTGAAATTAAAAATTGCCATAACGGATAAAAAAAACCAGCAAGAAAGTATAGCCTGTCATGCCCGATCAGATGATACCTTACACCACAGTATATAAAAACAATTTTTGCGAGTGAACCCAATTTGGGACCCATGGGCTATTATGTAAGGAGGTTTCGAAACAAAAATTATTTTTCCTTTTAAGAGGGTTCGCTCTAATGTACAGCGAGCCAGCCAGACGACAATCGTTAGGTCGACTCAGAAAGTATTCGGAGTCGATCTGTATACTAAAAGGTGAGTCTATGACCAATATTTAAAGGTGTTACAAACATCAGTACAAACGCATAATACCCTCTCCCCTATTGTGGTGTGGGTATAACTAGGCAAACATTTTAGTTAATATTTGACATGGTGCGATTCACTAACTTTTATCGCTTGCAGCAACGATAGTGTTATTCTGTAACTTTTTTTTAACGATAGTAAACAGCTGTATTTTTGTAACATCTTTGTCTTAAAAATGTTAAAAAAAAACGAAAAGCACAAAAGAGAGTAAAATAAAAACAAATTAAATTGTTCTTAACCCCCTGTGTTACACATGTTTTTGCATTGAAAAAGGTCTGGCCAGACTCATGAGTAAGACGAAGGGTTAATTTATGGTTTTATATTTTTTTGTGAATTTTACATTTAGAATTTTGTTTTTGTTCTTAATATGCTTTTTTGTAAATTTTAAATTTAGGATTTTGTTTTTGTTCATACAAATGAATATATATTTGTATGTATGTAAACTATTTTTAACATAAATACATTTTATCGATTAAATAAACACAACCTAAATTATTGTCGCTAAAATAACGACAAAAAAATTGCTTAAAGTAACAGCTGATTTTAAACGACAGCGAATATCGTTAAAAATTTTACTGAATAGCATATTCGATAAATTTTCGTTATATGTATTCATTTTAACGATTCGATTATCGTTATAAAAGTTAGTGAATCGCACTACTAGGCCTACAGGCTCCTAACAATGTGTCACGTAAAAACGTAGGACGCAACGCCTTTAATTAATATAATACGTTTAGCTGGATCGCGTACTTATTTACGGTATACACAACGTTCATGCGGTGCAATTGTGCTTGTACACGGAAAGAAGTTTATTTTCTAAAGTAATCAATTTCGTTTTTTAAAACAAGAAAATCTATAATAATTTCTTGGTTTTTACTTATTTCGTTCGCATTTAGTAAAAATTTTTTAAATAAAGAAACATTTTGCTTTAACCAAGCCACAATTTATTTATATTTATATGTTATACATATATAAATAAGTAATTTATGGCTTGGACGAGATCATGCAAAGTTTTTTTTTTTGGTTCAACAAATACTTTTCTGGTGATTAAGTAAATAATTCTTTCCGTGTATGGATAGTATTAAAATAAATATGTACAATTATATGCACCATCGCAATAAATTCCTTCACATATCTGTCCTACAAGATGTAAACTTTACTTCATCTTGTATACATTTATTTTAACTAATTTTTCCAACTTTAAAATTTGTAATTGCAACAAAATTTTTTTGCCAGACTTTCTGTTTTAATTTTTGTTTGGATTTTTTTTTTTTGTTAATCCTTTCTTGCTTCGCCAATTTATGGCTTGATAATTATGGATAAAAGTTGTCATCGGTTGTAAAAAAAAAAAGAAAACCAAAATTTTGTTATTGAATTGAACATGATCACGATACTAATTGCCAATTCTTGTTTGAGCAAAACTATATATTTTTATTTGGTTTACCATCGGTTTTAATTCAAAACCACAAAAAATTGCACATTTTCAAACACGAACTTAATTTTTTTTTTTTTAGGAAAAATACTGCAAACGTATAAAACACAATCTCCGTAATTTATGTGCAACTTGCATTCATTCATTCATACTGATACGAATTTTGTATGTTGAATTTTTTACAAAGACAGCAACAAAATAGTTTAACATAAATTTTCAATACTTGCAACAACAACAATCTGTGTTGTGTGTTTGGTGTAATTTTGATTGATTTATAATTGAATGTGAATTAATGATAAGATTATGATAAATGACTTTCCAATAACAGCGAATGTGTACGAGTTTGGGTATTTTCAAAATTTTGTGCGTACGAATCAATTTGAACTTTACCATAAACGACGTTCCCATAACATCATGTAGCGTGCCCCGCATATTTAGGTATTCGATACTAATATTTTTTAGTACCCAGCAAAAACTTATCTTGATTTGGAAGCAGTAAAATGCAATACATCGCTTACCGAATATTACAAGGAAACGATTAAATAATAATTGTTTTAGAATTAAAGGCAGCAGAAAATCATGCCTGATAAATGCGTTTTGGTAACTGATTCCGTAAGATCGTCTCTTTTACAAAATTAATTCTAGATAAGCGGCATTTTTTACTGGGTATGAATGTTCAGTTGAATCTCGTTGAGTGTTCGCTCGTTGCACAGAGGACAAAATTATCCAAAAATTAGCAACAATAATAAAACGTCAAATTCAAAAAATACATGATTGTAGGCATGTTAACATGTAATAAACTAAAGTTATGCATCCTGTGGTGAAACTGGTTTAGAATAAAACGATTATTAATGTAAAACCCCCAAAATTTTAATAAAAGATACAAAAATACAACAAAATATTTACAGCGGAAAATAATCAGCAACACTGAGAGAAATATTTAAACAAGGACAATCTGTTTGGAAATACTTTATTATCGTTTTTCAAGAGAATTATCGGATAGTGAGTGAGACCTCAAATAAAAAATAAAGATCGCATAAGCTTCAATACTAATCTGTTGGGTTATTATAAAAGCCATAACGAATTATTCCAATTATGAACTCGGACTTAACTTTGAAATGATTAAATCAAGCGCATTTTGCGATTAATTCAATCTTTGCTTAACTTAAATTAATCTCCTTTTCGTATTATTTCAATTACGAATTCGGGATTAAATTTACTTAAAAATTCTAGACTAAAGCGCATTTTGAGATTGAATCTATCTTAGTTTTAGTTTCGGGATTAATTTTTCACTTGAATAATCCATATTTAAATCAAGCATTCTGTACTTTCTTTCAGCTATCAGTTCGAAAGCAAAAAAATCTCGGCTAACGCATCAGAACTTCCCATGCCTTTTTCATTAGATTTCTGTTAGATTTCTATCAGAAATGCCGACAAAAAAAACCAAAATTTTCCACGACATGTCTGTCAGAATTCGTGTCAACCACTTCATACGTTTTTGTGTCAGAAATCTGGCAGAATTCCGATTCCGACTTTTGTGCCGACGTTTCTCTCAGATATCTGAACGACGTCGGATTATTTTGCTGGCTGGGTTATTTCTTCACATACATAAATAAATGTTGCCTCGATATTATTTGCAGTAAAAATATAAACATTTAATTAAAAGCACGCAACACGTTAGTTTTGCGCAAAATTTTTCAGTTGCCCGCTGCACATTTTATGTTTGTACACTTTGCTGCTCCCCTTTATCTTAACTTTTTTTTTTTAATTATTTCTTTATTATGCAAATTTTAACACACGTTTCAACATTTTTCAAAATTGTAATTATATTGTTATAATATTTTTAACCCTCCGTCATGCACATGTATCTGGCCAGATCTTTTAAGAATGTAACAGTTATTTAAATAAATTTCTAATTCAGCTAGGTGCTTGAGTCTACAGGTACCCTCTACAAATATTGTTAGCTATCGTTTTGTGAAAAAAAAAAAACATTAAAAAAACAACAAAAACAATTTAGGTGGATTTTTTCATCTACACATCACACACGTAGCCAGGCTTGCCATTTTTGCCGATTTATCGGCATTTTGCCGATTTTTTGCCCCTAAATTATCAAAGTGCCGATAAGCCGATTTTTGCTCCAAAAATTCCGATTTTTTGACTAACACGTAATGCTGGGTACACACTATGCAACGCATTTACGCAATCTAGTGAATTAAATTCATTTTCATTCATTCCACATTGCATCAACATCAAAACGCTTTGATATTTTGAGGTTGCATTGAAACAGATTGCATGTAGGTTGCACTGTGTGTACCCAGCATAAAAGGCGATTACTTTTTGTTTGTTTGATAATAATACACTAACTTTAAGCGATACTAAAACAGTTGTAACATTGAAAAGAGACAACTGTTATTAAGTCAGCGCTTCTACTAAAGAAAAAGGGGTTAGTTTTATTCAATATTAAATGGAATGTTTGTAATGTGTGTTGGGTTAATACATTTTTATTTAAAAAATATTCCACTATGAAGAATTAAAGGCCAAAGTTAAAAAAGAAATAATTTTTAAGCCTAAAATAATAATAATAATAATTTGTTGCTTTTACGCCAAATCGTGGGCGCATAGTGCCAAAATAATTCAGTTAAAATTTCTTTTTCTATTAGGAAAATATACAACACTTTATATTTGTGTTTGAAAATGGATAGATAAATACTTACAAAAGAATAAAGGTAAGATAAATTTATATTCACTATCAATGAATAATAATTTGATAATTAAATAATTTTTTTTTTTTAAGATTATAACGCAATTGCGGACGATGTTAGTACATAAATTAAATAGCCAATTCTTATGTAAGGACAATTAAATCAATTTGCAAACTTTTTGGCAAAAAATTTCAGATTTATAACGTGAACATTTTATGGCAGCATTTGGTACAATTTTTGGTCCTTCCACATTCTTCCGCAAATGTGGAAAGAATTTTTGAATGTAACAGAGTTTTGATGTTCACTGGAAAATTTATCTTTGCAAGTTATTCGTTTTTTAAAGATTATTTAAAAATTAATAATTTAAACTGTTTTGATATTAATATTAAAACGGATTTATTAAAAATGTCAAACTCAAATATTTGTATGTATATGGAATATCCTTAATTATAAAAAAGATAAAAAAAACTTTATATTTAACTACAATTTCTTTGTAAAACGTTTATTTTGATTGATTCTTTTGAAATTTCATAAGTTATAAACATTAGATAATTCTGAATTGTTTTTATTTGTAAGTAAGAATATGTTTTATTGTATTTAAAATAGGTATTTTTAATTTGCCGATTTTTTGCCGATTTTTTTATATTAAAGTGCCGATAATGCCGATTTTTTTTTTTAAATATGCCGATTTTTTATCAAAATTATCTGGCACCCCTGCACGTAGCGCATGTATCTGGCCAGATACACTTGTATTTTATATGAAGGACGGTGTAATTTATTTGCATTTTTTATTTTTTTTTGCATTTGTTTATCAAAATATACAAAAATTGAAGTTCTGTAAGACTTTTTGAAATTTACTTTATTATTTTACAACTATAATTTTTTAATTGAAATTAATCGAAAGAAACTTTCAAACCATTATTTACAACACCTGATATAACTTTTAATACCATTTATGTTAGTTACAATAATTATATTTTGTAAGTAATAATAATAAATAAATAAAATAAAAAATAAAAATATTTTTTAGATTCAAGCAGCAACAAGCAAGTGTTTTGCATCGAATCTTCCTGGTACACAATTTGTCAGGTTTTTTTTTTTTTTGCTAAATTCATGTGTTCGGAGATAAATTCTGAGAGGACATATTTCTTTTTGCATTATTTTTTACACTAGTCCTGAAATTTTAACAATAATTACAATTGATTTAACTCAAAAAAAACATAAAACTTTTCTTGCTTGCAGTTAAAATTGAAAAACCCTTTGTTTTGTTTACAATTGACATTTTGGTATCGAACAGTGTTAGGAAAGACAACACTCTAACCAGAACTTGCTATCGGAAGCCATCGCTATAAATTTTATATATTTTTAATTGATTTAAATTAGAAGCTCGGTATCAAAAGCAGTAATCAGACCGCTGGTTTAACCCCTTCGTCAACACGAACAAATCTCTCTATTATTCATAGAAAATATTTCTATCAAGTTTAGATTCCCTAGGCCCCTTGTACTTTTAACGTTTTGGATATGAAAATTCAAACATACAAAATAAACTGTGGATAAATACGGGACTTAAACGTAAAAGTTGGTCCTTCAGACGATTTTCGTAAAATAAAAATATTTCAGGAAATTTGGAAAAATCTATATACACAGAAAAAATTAAAAATTTTCTCTAATCACCAATTTTATACCAAATTCATAGAATCAAGCAACCCATTTGTTGATTTTGCTCCTATTACCAAAATGGTTATATTGATTACTTAAAATTGTAAAAATTTTATATTTTGAATATTTTTTTTTTTAATAAATGATATTTTAAATTTTAATTAAAAAAATTATCAAAAATCTTGGCCGTTTCAAATAATGTGTTGATTGATTTTGATAATTTCCAACAACAATTTCACAAGTTTAAATTATTTTATTTTAAACGAAATAATTTTTTGTTGTTTGATTATTATTTTAATTAAAAATTTATTTCAAAACAACTAAAATGTTAATAAAATCAAAATTATATTTTTAATTTTCGTTCAACAAAAAAAATAATTGATTCAATTATTACATTAATTAAGTTTAAGTACTTTTTAAATAATTTTTTTAATTGATAAAAAAAAACTACTAATAATTTTTTCTGTGTATAAATCGGCTAAGGCAAAACAGTTAAGAACACTTTCCTCCTCTGTATGTCAACCGATTTGAACAAAATATACACCATGTGAAAGATATTTACTTACAGAAGTGCACAATATATATTTTATTAAAATCTGTTCAATAATTTCAGAGTTATATACGTTTAAATTTGCTACTAACACAAATACAAAAAATTTGTTTTTTTTTTTTAATTATCAAATAATAAAAAAATAGGGTTGTCGAATATTCGATATTTTTTAGAAACCGGTTTTCGAATATTTCGACTATATAAAGTCGGAAAATGGAATGTGATCATTTTTAAATTTTCTATAATATTGAACTTTGAAACGATATGTTATAGGTGCATCGCCCTGAGTGAATGAAACCCTATGAAATTAAAAATGTTGGTACTATTTATTTTTTCTGTGGTATGTTTTAAATCTTTGTTTATATTCGACCTATAAAGATAAAATTAAAAATGCATGGTCCTGGGGGAATAAGAACATGTAAGGGGAGCTTTTTGGTACTTTTTCGTTCAACATCTGGTACATTGATTAATTTTCGTTAATATTAGACATGAAAAAATATAATTAAACTTGCAATGTCCTGATTGACAATCTATTAAGGAGATTTTTTGATACTCTTTTGTTTTATCAATTCTGATGATATTGAACTTATAAAATAAAATTAACTCTCGTGGAAGTTAAAATATGAAACGGAGGTTGGTCCCTCGCCAAATCGATCCACTAAGACGGAAAAAATTAACGAAACATGTAAATTCGTATGTATATACATAGATGTACTCTGTTTTCTTCTTATGAACATGAAAATGTATGGTAGAATTTTGACCATTAGGCGGACACTAGTTTAAATTATTTGTTGTTTTTGGTTAGTCAGCCATCCATTATATTCTCAGTTTACTATTGAACAATAAAAAGTGAATATTACAATTCGATACACATTCAAATGTTTGAAATGCAAACGCATTTAAACCTTTTTAGCTGCAAATGGCGTAACTAACAACATTTTATTTTTTATAATTCAATTTAAATTAATTCAATTGTAACTTTAACCGCTGGATTGTTTAGCATGAATATGAGTAGAAATGAATGAGTTTTAGTTTTAATTTCATGATTTCACATTTAGGATTCAAAGTGTAAATCTGTATATGACAGCAATTTCAATGCCTGATTTCACTCGGCAGTTTCCAAGCCAACTGCCTTCCAAACAATTTATAATCAGGCATTGTGAATTTTATTATTGAGAGAGTACAACTTACTACATATCGCTCCTCCAATGCAATATCGACGTAATTTTACCAAATTTTGAGGCATCACGTTCAAAGTGCAAAATTGAAATTATATTAATTTGTACTAACAGAATATTCAGCTGTTTCTATGAGTCAATATTGTAGGCTTTTTTTAGAGCCAGCAAGCGTTGAACGTGGGTCCTCAACATTCAGGAAAATTGCAATTACTTCGATATCGAATTGGAGGAGCGATATGTATTTAATATTTGTATTTTAAAGTTGTAAAGTACGAATTGTTGCAAACTTGCCACAAGTGATTTTTTATTTATATTTGCATAATCATGCCAGACATTTTCATGTGCCTCGTTAAACATGTTGTTGTCAATTGTGTTTTTTTTTTTTTTTTTGTGTGTTTCATTTAGCATTTGTTTAGTGGGTGTTTTAGCTTAATTCCCAATAAATTAAATTGCAGGCAATTTAACTGATATTGTTAATTTAATATTGTTATAGTTAAACAAAAAAACAAAAGATAGTTAATGGCACTTTTACATCTCTATGGTTGGCAAAACAAAAAGTTTTACTAGTAAATAATATTAATAAATGTACTTACTTCAATTGCATAATATGATCACTAAAACAATTCATCTTTAAATAAGAAAAATATATTAAACTAAAACGAAAACAACATTTCGAACAAACCAATCATTTTAAGCTTGTGCCTCTTTCAAGTCTCGAAGTTTTTAACGCAAATTATACATTTATGGATTATTATGGCAACAGTTTAAAGTATACGGCTGCGCCTGCGCATCAATGGCACACGCTCTCGCTATTTTGAAATGATACAACACCAATTGTCATAAACGCACGATTTCATTGCTTCGCTTAAAACACGAAAAAGGGGTGAATTATCTCTGTCTGTCTGTCAGTTTTGAATATTTTCTATTGTCGTTTTTTTTTTTTTTTTGTTACAATGTGTTTGTTTTGATTTGATCGAGGATGATGCGGATGTGGAAATGAATCCACATGTTGGTATTGATGCTGTTGTAGATGTTAATGGTTTGTTGTTCCCAACAAAATAAAGGCGTGTTAAGTAGAGCAAATGGCCTGTGTTCTATTGAGTTTTTCTCTCCACATGCCTGAAACCAGCCCATCTGCTTTCTAATATATTTTTTCAATATTAAAAAAAAAAAAACAAAAACCCGAATCTTAATTGTAACAATTGTATAATTCATCAACAAATTTTGAACGCTTGTCAGTGAAAGTACCTCATGACACAGATGAAGTGCGTTACGTGAAATGCGGTACGTGTTAAATAATTTGGGATTTTCGTACAATGTGATAATGACATTTTTTAATTCACAAAAGCTCAAAATAGGTATGGAAGATGGATTGTGTTAAAGAGTTTAGTAAGAACTCTTTAAATCTAAAGATTTACTTTTAGTCTTTCTAAAATTCTTGAGATTCTTTAGTCCTTACAGACTATCAATTGATATCTTAAATTAAATTTACGACTTATTAGAGAGATTATTAAATAAAACTCTTGGAAAACGCGTGCACACTTTTGGAAGACGGACTAAAAAAAAATTTGGTTTTAGTATCTTTTTCAAAAAAGAGCTAAAATATAAAACACCAATATATTTAAACAAAACAAATTACATTTCAACAAATATTTTTGAGTATGAGATCATTTTCATTTTATTGAATAAAAGTTCAAAGCATTTGCATGGTTTTTTTTCGTTTTTTAACAATGTTTGCAGATCTTGAGCATCCTCGTCTTCATTCCATAAAAAAAATCCATCTACATATTGCTGATTTGTAGCGATGTTTATGTGATATTGTCGCTTTTTGTATCTTTAGTTAAAACCCAGTTTTACGCATAACTCATCAGGTATTTTGTAGTTTAAACAACAAAGATTATCTCGGTTGAGACAATGTTTAATATGAATTAAATATTTTCAACGAAATATCAGCATATTTATAGAAAAAGCTGCAAGTTAAATAAACGGATTGTTACGAATTGCGTTTTTAAAACTATGAACCTCGATCCAAAACATTTCAGTGCCTTCAATATTTTTCTACGTTTTTTTGACTTTTTAAGACTGTTTTCACTAGAGTTTGCTAAAAACCGTAAAAATGTGAAACCGCGGTTTCGGTTTTAAAATGATTAAAACCGGTCGGTTTCGGTTCGGTTTTCGGTTTTGAAAATATCCAAGTAAAACTATATACATAAATATTTTATTTATTAATACGATATCCAATAAAATACACTGTAGTTTATTGTTGAGGGAAAGCTAGCTTCTATGCGCATTTCACTGGTTGCTTAGGCCAGATCATCAGGAAACCTTTTCCAAAAATTTTAGAAAAGCCAAAAATATTAAACAAATAAAACCCTAAAGCGAATAAGAATTATAAACACTCTTTAAGTCTTACTTGTAACAATATCAAAGCTTAAACAAAACGCCAACAATAAACAGTGAGTTTATCTTTTCTTACATTCCCCTACAATTGGTTGGGTTCTTTCCGACTCGAATTGTAGTTGTAAGTGGGTTAAAAGAAAAAACAATATTAAAAAACAAACTGCTTCATTCTGTTGTCTTCGTAAGAAAACAACAAAAAAAAATCAATTTGCCAATTCAGTTTTATGCACATGCAATTATATTATCAAAGTTATTTTCGGGAATACAAAGTTTATTATTAATACGATATCCGTATGACGTGCTTAATTCCCAATTTTTCATATTTGATAATTTTTTGAATGTATGTAATACAATTTTTTTATTTGTTTCAACCCTGCTAGGACTAGGAAGATCCTTTTTTGCAAAAATCATCGGTATGAGTCTTTTTTGAGTACTTTTGGTGATTAAAAACTGATTAATCATTAGCACGCTTAAAAATCGACACAAAAATTAGTCGCGCTTATGATTTAAAAGTGTTTGATTTGAAATTCAATAACAAAAACTATAAAAAAAGAGTCGAACATTTCTCTAAACTAATAAAAAACGAATCATATATGTCGCGGGGAGGGTATCATTTTCTCCCGACAAAAGGATCATTTATTATCCGAAAATGAGCACATATTCTGGTATTTTAATCCCGGTGAAGAGTCAAAAAAGACTTAAATATGATTAAAAATTTCAAAAAATGCTAGCTGGGAGTTTATTAAAAAGAAACATTTGTTCTTCTTAGTACTAATTTTAAATTTAAAGAATTTTGAGATACCTTGCCATTGTTCCAGGCTTTTAAGTATAAAGTTTTTGTTTATGAAGTACGAGTAATATGTATAATTCTTAGTCGATTTAGCCATGTCCGTCTATTGAAAACACGCTTACTTTCGAAAAACTCAAAAGAAATGACAGACTTGGTGTCAAATTGCTTGTAGTTATCCTAAGCAGTTTGGGATTGAAGTCCAACGTAATCGGTTCAGTCAGATCAGAGCTATAAATAAAAATGTGGAACCACCACCTAAAAAAAATTGATCATTTTGTTACAAAAACTAACATAAATGGTGGAACAATGCACGGAATTATATAAGATTTTGCAAAAATTCGTTTTATTCGACTGGAAATCACGCTGCAATTTCATGAAGATCCGTCCATAATTTACCCTGGGCCCCATATAAGCACTACTCCCGGAAAACAGTATAGTACGCCTAAAACCGTTATAAATATTGCTATCATAACAAATTTTGACACGTCAAAGTTTTATAGGACATGAAATGGCCCATATAAAGCCTACTCCCGGAAAACAGTTTAGTACGCCGCTATCAGAATAAAATTAAATACTTCACACTAATAAATTTCGTGATGATCGGTCCATAATTTACTGTATGCCCCATCTAAAGCCCACTCTGGTAAATTAATTAAATACGCCTAAAACTGTAGCAGATATACACGCAAAGAAAAAACATGGTTGTAGTAAACATATTCTAAGAGCAACATATTATGATAAGATTCATGTTTGTAGTCAACATATTACGATTATTATTGAATCATATTATGACCAAATATATCTGTAATACTATATCATAATATTCTTCCCTTAATAATATTATTATACTGTTAATCATACTAAGTTAAGTAGTAATCATATTTTTGTCATGTTAACTATAATAAGATAACATGTAGTCATATTATTGTCATGTTAATGATAATAAAATAAGAAGTTATCATATTATTGTCATGTTAATCATAACAAAATTAGAAGTAATCATATTATGATACAGTGGTGCTGTCACAACAATTAAAAAAAAATTTGCATCGATTTTTTATTTTTGGGCACTCTTCAATTTTTTTAATGTTAACACAATTTATTATTTGTTTTAATTTTTTTAATTTGTATTTTTATTTAATTTTTGAACCACTAAATAACAAATAATTCGATAGGCATATGTAAAACAAACGACGCAACTGATGGAAATTATTTTACAATTGGCGCTAATAAAATATTATTAGAGTAAAAATATTTTGATTGCATGTTAAACATATAATGATAAATGTATTGAAAGTTATCATGTTATGGCTATTAGATATCATGATATAGTTGCAGGTAATATAACATGTTTTGAAAGTCATCATTATTTAGTTGTTAGACAAATAAGTATTTTTCAGTCAACAATACTCAAATTTATAATTGCGATAAGCATGGATATGTTTACAGTAACTATAATATTGCTGATATTAGATAACAATAACAATTGTTTGTGTACGACAACAAAATATATTGTTACAATAAACATAGTACAGTGGCCGTAGCCATGCCCAACAATATTTTTTCTCTGCGTGTAGTTATTACGGTAAAATTTCTTCTTCTTAGCTTAGCCAGAAAAAATATTATGCAATTATTGACCGTAATAATTTAACTCATATATACTCAGCAGCCTACTGAAATTCACTGTAAATGCTAAAACTAATTTCACCACTGTATTGAAATTTATTGTTACGAATCATGATATTTTACTCAAGATTGTCGGTCAATAATTCAATGTAGTTCTAAACCGCAACCAATTTTAATGCTGATATCTGTTTTTATAAAGATAAATTAGTGCTAAATAGATATCATATAGATATCACTCCTGAAATATTCGAACTGTCGGTGGAAAGTATCAAAGATTCGACACAGCCGAATATAGCACTCTAACTGGTTCTTTTTCAGATACATGTTTCATTTAACGAGGTAGTTTTTATAACTGTAAATTTTTGTTTTTTTTTTTTGTCACGCCTTAAAATACAGAATTTTTTTATATATATCCTACTGTTTGCATTATATGTTTTTGGCAACTGGAGTTCTTTAACAATAATTTAAATTAGTAGAAAAACGCAGTAAGTCCCCAAAACAAATTTGTTGTTATATAAGTTTAAATCTAACAAAAGAATAATAGAGCATCTATAAAATTTGCCCAATCTCGCCTTTAAATTTTTGAAACTCAATGTATATATCGGAAATACCCCATTTGTGGAACTCGTTTTAAAAAATATTGTTGGTATAAATATCCATTTACATAGTAACAGATTTATTTTTAAGATTTTTAAATAACTAAATTTCTTTTAATAAATTCTTCAAATATTTTTGATTAAAGCTAATTGTAAAATTAAAAAATTGGCGCTAGATAACACTGGTTCCCAAATTTTTAACTTTTTGCCATAACCTCAAAAATGAGATATTTTCTAAGATGAATCGGGGCTGCTGATCACGAATATGGCATTCATTTATTTTTCTCAAGGAGCGTTTTCGAGATATACGCGAAAATAATGTTTTTCTGCAGTTGTTTTAGGTATTACGAAAAATCTCCAGAACTGTTTAACTGAATTGTACAAGGTTTAACATTTTGCAAAGACATCTCTTTTCTCTTTAAGAACATGTACAAACTGTGTCGATCGAATAAAGATTTACCAAGTTACAGTACTTTAAACTTGAAAAAAAGTGATTTTTATGTTTTTTCAAAAGTCACCATTTTAATTCGCTTCATTAAGGCAATAAAAAAAATTTTTAAATTTTTTTTTTAACATGTATCTTAAATAATATTTTGTTTCAAACATAGTAAGCGTAAAATTGTTATCGTCGGACAAAAAATTAAGAAATATTCATTCAATTCCAAAAATGACTACGCACAATAAAGTTTAGCTTTCGTATTTATCCTCACTTTAAGTCAATTCCAACCCACTGTGCACTGTCAATACCAAAAATTACTATGCACAATAAAGTTTAGCTTTCGAATTAATCCTCACTTTAAGTCAATTCCAACCCATTATCAACTCCTTACTGCGAACAACTGAAGCCGCCAGAAAACAAATTTTACAGGCGAACATATTTTCATTCCCGTTGTAGTGTGATTGTAATGCAATAAATGCAGTAAAATGTATCATAAATTTTCGTTTTTGAAATGATTCATCTTTTAACTTCAATGATACATATACCGAAATAGACCAGAGTCTATCAGGGGTGTTCTGGAAACCGAAAACGCAAAACGCAAGAATTTGGAAGTTGTTTTTAAAACACTTTTAATCTAATTTTTATAATTTTTGCTATAAAATTCTGTTTAGCAGAGAAATATTTGTCATAAAATTATTTTATAACAGAAATCTTATTAAAAAACGACGTTTCAAATTCTTGCGTTTTGCGTTTTCAATTTCCAGAACACCCCTGTATGTCGGGAATCTATCACGCAACTCCTGTCCGATAGACCACATCGCTCACTACAAACTAGTCTAACAATCCGCTCTTCCATTCCTTAAATACATATATATCTATCGCCTAAACTAAAATTATTAACAATAAATTCTCCATGTGTATTTATAAAATTACCTCAACCAGATTGTTGCCAACAAATTGCACCAGCATTTTTAAAGTATCAAAGGATTAATAAAAATTCCAACTTCCTAGTTTACAAATTCTTCGACTCGACTTTGTACGCCATTTAATTACTATTTTAAATTTAATAACTCCATGCACAAACTGTACATATTTTTTTTATCTATCCGTATTTTAAAGTTTAACGAAGCGTAAAAACAATTGAAAACATTTTGCAACTTTGCCAAAATGTCAGTCAGTTTGGTCGTAAAACAGCGACAGACTGCCTGCAACTCGCAAAATGCATTAAAATGTTACGAGGCTCATCAATTTTCAGCAATAAAATAGATACGAGAACAACCAAAAAAGTACACACTTTAACAAGAAGAGACAGCGACAGTGACAAAACAGTTTTTTATAACATCATGAATATCCTGATGATAAAGATGTTTATGAATTGATGTTTCGTCAGAAATCCGAAAGCAACCCAACCAACCGACCAAAGCAAATGAAAGGAACATTAAAATCCAATGTTGACTGTCAAATGTTTGTTGATGTTGAGTGATGGCGCCAGGGCGATACAAAAAAAATCAAAATTATTGTATAAAAAAACTATGAATAACAAAAACAAATATCAAGAACTTATTCATTTAAATCTTTCAATTTTTTAATTTTTTTTTTTTTTGCCATTTCTAAAAGGGTTTAAAGATCTTTTTTCAGCTACAATTATCACCATACGTCCAAACGGAAGTGGACCATTTTAAATGAACAAAAAAGGTCTCTAAAAGGGATTTACCTTTTCTTTTTGACAACAAAAGTCTTAAGCACAAAAACAAATTGTTATTTTATAGTTATTTAATTGAAAAGAATGGGAAGGTCTATATGAAAGAAAACAACCTTTAAGAAACCGCCACAATTGCTTGAACTATTCAGGGTCTTGTTTTTCCAAAAGGTGAAGTGAAGTACTTAAGGAACCCTTAATTTAAACTTAAGCAAATGTAAAAGATGTTTCAATTCTAATTTAAGACATTTATATGGTATTTAACACTGTTGGATTCAATTTGGTAAATGTTCCCCCATATTGACAATTAAATTGATACAAATCTTTTGAGCATTAAAATGCAAGATGCTTGTCATTTTTGCAAGTACAAAATCGTTTGAGTGCTTTCAATGCAAATTTGCATAAGTCTGTTACATTGTTATGTGAGTTGGCAAACAAAGATAATTGTGCAAGTAAATAATTTGCATTTCTATTCTTTACTCAAAGTGCATTTTATTTTCAAGCAAATACAATACAATTATTTATGTCGCAAAAACTTTAATTTCTTAATCGCGAAAATGATAAAAGGACCTTTAACATTTACCTCTAGTACAATTCATTTTATTTCATTCCCCCTTCTTACGAAACTTCTTTTAAAGGCTGTTTGTTTTATCTGCAACATCGCAAGAGGCGTTCTTAAAGGCCTTAACATATGCAGGGCCTTTTTATAAACTTCTTTTTGAAGAATAATTAAAAATGTGGTCCAAAAAACCCATTTTGCGAGCAACAATTCATAGTTTGTACCTAAAAATAAGAAAGGATGTGTTGTTGCTAATATCTTGGCGAGATTTGAACAACTTTTGATTGTACTTAATTGATTTTGCTTAATGCTTAAAATACTTTCCTTTTAATACCCTACATCGCAGGTGGAAAGGGTATATTGAGCCCTTACCGCAAAAAAGGTTAAGCGACATCATTTTAGATATTCGTTTTTTTAACATATGACTTTATTACCAACCCTTGCATTATCTCCTAAAATATCATGGTCACATAAGGTACTGTTTTAAAGCAAAAACAATTTTATCTTAAGCGACAACCTTCATGCAAAATGTTTATGAAATAAAATAAAAAAATCTTCTCCTGTAAAATTTTGTTTTTGTCGCTTAACCTTTTTTTGCTGTAATGACTCAATATATAAATTTGTCATTCCGTTTGCAATTTTTACAACATTGATCTCAGATCTTTCTAAAGGCCGAAGCTGATCTAACGAATTCCGTCTGTCTGTTGAAATGGGTTTTCCGAAGACCCCAGATTATATCGTAACTTGTTGTTGTGTTTTTTGCTATATTTTCAGAGAAATTTCTAAATGAGGTACGAACATCTTAGTTATCAATACACAAAATCCTCCAAAAAGTGGGCGGGATTCGAGAAGTTAACGTAGCACTTAATAGATTTATTTATACTAGGATCCTCCGGTGGCCGAAATTCGACAACTTGACATATACTTTCGAGAGAACCTGTGCGTTATACAATAAAAAGGTACACATTTTACCTCATTAGCGCCCAATGATCCCATTTGGGAACATAAAAAAATAATTAAATAAATAATAATTTTTTGAAAATAGCAAACAATCTATAAAATAAAAAACGGGCGTTAATGGGCTAAGTAGTCCAATATTACCCTGCAAATAATATTGGACTGCCTGATCCATTTGGTTCAACTGGACTACTCCCTGGACTGGTCCAATGAAATGTAAGCATGAAACATGTCATTGTTAAAAAGAGTTTATAGTGAAACGACATGTCTTCGTTTTTTAACGACATGTTTTCGTTTTTAAATGATTTCAAAGCTAATCCTCTGGAGTATACCATGTAATGCAAAGCTGGGTTCTATGGTCCAGCCCTAAGACATCGTAATGTTAAATAGACCATGTTTTTCCATACATTGGGGTTACCTTTGGACTAGTCCTAGTCCCTTATGTGCTACATTTTACATGCGTCTATGGACTGGCCGCATTATTTGAAGGGTACATACTATTTATATATGTATGTGCGTGTGTTTGCAAGCAAATTTAATACTCTTTTTAAAGCCTTTAATCCTAAAAATTTTTATATAAAATTTATCTTGTGCATATCTAATTTTAAAACGATATATGTTTCATTAAAATCGGTAGACGATAAGATACTTCAAAATCATTATATATTATCCCCCGTATTTATAAACAATTATTTAATTTAACAAACGTTTATTAAGGAAAATTTTCATACAAAATTTGTTTTGTAAACCTTTATTTAATTTAATCATTTTTTATAAATACAGGCGTTTATATTTAAGATCTAAAGAATTGTATTTATACAACTTTCTGTTCTTATTGCACCATGGTGCAGGATATGCATGATTCGGCAAATTAAATTTACTAGATAGGATTTCTATTCAGTATAAAATTCTCGGGGATATTTTGGAAATTTCTGAACATTTTAAGATATGAAAATTTGGGAATTTTTTCTAAAAGTTTTCGATCATATTTTAAGTTTTTGTGAAATTAATTGTCAGTTTATCCATGTGGACTGGAATGAAAGAATGTATCTTTTTGACAAGAGGATGAAGGCATTACGCCTTTTGCATAAGAAAAAACAAAACATTTCGAAAACATTAGCAAAATGAACAATAGTCTTAAAAAACTTTAATCGTTTCGTACGAGAGCATAACCAAAACCTATTGGTTTCTTATTCAATTTACTTTAATTTAGTTCTGTAATCGAACATTTAAGATTAAAACAATCGTCCAAACTTATTTTGGAAATGGTTTATTTTAAAAACATTACTATAAGGAGCAAATCAATCAGGATATGTTTGGAAATTTTTTTTTTTTTTTTTTTTGCACAAAACCATTAAATTTTGTTCCCTTTTGTTGTCTTTTCTAGCTGCGTACGTTAGGAATTATAAACGTTGTGCTCAAAAGGAAAAACAATAGCAAACCAAATGGCAAAGCTATCCTCATTCTTTTTGTTTTTGTTTTACCTACTGCAAAGTAGAATACACAACAATTGCAAATGTTTCGTTTTGTTTGTTTTCGTTATCTGATTTTAGCTCAATTTGAGGAGATGATCTTAGCGTTTGCTAATAATAAAAGGATTTAGTTTTAAGCATCATTTTAAAAATTGTGCAGTTTATCAAGAAAGGAAGCGTAGAGTAAATCTTAAGATTTGAGCTTGAATCAGTGATGTAATATACTTTTTTGAAAAGTCCCTAAGCAGCCTGTTATTTCAAAATTGTTTAATGCGATGATGACATTTCCATTTTGCATTTATCCCTTATTTGCACACCGATTACAAGCATTTTACGCACTTGTGCGATTACACTTTGCTATTTAAAATAGCCGTAATTGTTTCGTGTATAAGCATTTGCTAACATGCATATCCTTCATTTAGGCTACACAATTTAATACAATTTTAATAAATTGCGGTAAAAATAATCGCATAAAAGCACAATATATGCAAATAAGCGAGTTTTAAACGATGCATTTTTTGAATAATATCCCCATTTATCCATTGATAAAGTCTGTTTTATTTAAAATATACGTAGTTTAAGGAAAATGGTATAAACATTTTAAAATTTTTCCATATTAAATTTTTTATAAGATCAAAAAGTAATTTCAATTTTTGGGAATTCAAAATTTTAATTTCAAAAGATTTTGTTATTCGTGCTTAAATCCCAGTTTTTATTATTGATAAAAACACTTGAAATTTATTGTTGATGGGATAAGCTATTCCTATGCATTTCACTGGTTGCTTAGGCCAGATCATCAGGAAACTTCATCCATAAAGGTTTTAGACAAACTAAAGATATTAAACCAAATAAAACTGTTAAACGTATAAGAATTATAGCAACAGTTCTACTTGTAAGTGTTTTTATCAATAATAAAAACTGGGAATTAAGCACGAATAACAAAATCTTTTGAAATTAAAATTAAAAAAAAAACACTTAATTGACAACATCTTTTGTAAGTTGTTGTTTTTTTTTTTTCATTTTGTTTTTCTTAACCTACTTACAACTACAATTAATGTTGAGAGAATTTCAACTAATTGTAGTGGGGAAATGTAAGATGAGATGAACCCACTGTTGTTTATTGTTGATGTGTTTTGTTTAAACTTTAATATTGTTACAAGTAAAACTGTTGCTATAAGTCTTATACGTTTACCAGTTTTATTTGGTTTAATATCTTTAGTTTTTCTAAAATCTTTATGGATGAAGTTTCCTGATGATCTGGCCTAAGCAACCAGTGAAATGCATAGGAATAGCTTATCCCATCAACAATAAATTTCAAGTGTTTTTATCAATAATAAAAACTGGGAATTAAGCACGAATAACAAAATCTTTTGAAATTAATATTTTTTATAAGATTTAAAACAATAAAGTTTTTCCAATTTTCCAAAAAAAAAATATTTTTCTTCATTGCGGTCTGCATAATTCCAAAACCGTTGAGTAAAACATTAGCACGACTTTAAGACAATTTTAATTTAAGTTATTAAGCGTGTCTTGTAATAAAAGTGGATAACAGCTTCCGCAGTTATGACAAAATCGGTAAAACAACTGTTTCGACTGTTTTTTTAATTAGGGGAAAATAAAATATCAAAAAAATATATTTGTCATCAAAGGTCATTAAGAAATATCAAATTTGTTGCATAAGTATACGATACAAACTCACTATGCGTTTGCTCAGTGCAAATATTCCTTTGGTTATCGCAAATATGCATATTATGATTGCATCGGACCGTTTCATAATTACTGAATACAGATTTTAATTGTTAAAAATTTGTAAACGTTATACGATTATCCACGAATACTTTTATGCCTGTAAGGAAAACTTTAATGTTTTTTTCTATAAGATTTGAAATTAATGATTGAGGCAATTTATTTTAGTTACAATAATCAGTATAACATCGCAAATCGAAAGGTCAAACGAAGTGCTAGGAATGATAAGAGAAAATGGGCAGAAAATCTGGCTGCTGAGGCGCAAAAGGCCAATGAATCGAACAGGTCAAAAGATGTGAATAGAATCACGAAGTTACTCGCTGGTCATAATCACACCAACATGAGGCCCCTGCGAAATGTAAATGGTGAATTGGAATACACGAAGGAGGGTCAACTGCGAGTATGGGTAGATCACTACCGAAACATACTTGATAGCGCAAACGAAAATGAATTAAATGAATTCTGTCAGCACACCCAACACTCTCAAAGAAATTGCATAAACACCCAACCACCTAGTTACGTTGAAATAACTGAAGCAATAATATCGCTAAAAGACAGCAAGGCTGCCGGGCCTAATAATATTCCCCCAGAATTATTCAAAGCTGATAAATCCCTTTCAACAGGTATAATTCAACCATTAGTTGAACATTTCTGGCAGACTGCATCACTCCCCAGCGCCCTAAAAAAAGGGTTAATTATCAATATCCCAAAAAAAGGAAACCAGATGGATTGTAAGAACTGGAGGGGCATTACCCTCTTAAATATGCTCAACAAGATTATATCCCGCATCTTATTTATCCGCATGTCTGCAGCGTTAGAGCCTGAATTAAGAAAAGAACAGGCAGGATTCAGGCCAAATAGATCGTGTATTGACCACATCAACAATCTACGCATAATAACTGAGCAGACAGCAGAGTGGCAATCGAATTTGTATTTAATTTTTATTGATTTTCAACGTGCATTTGACTCGCTTCATCATTCTGCCATATGGAAAGCCATGCAATGTAAAAGGATCCCAGATAAAATTATCAGGCTTGTAAAATGCCTGCATGCAAATGCAACTTGCTCTGTGCTACACGAAGGTCAAGTTAGCGACAACGTAAACGTTAAAGTAGGTGTAAGACAGGGATGCGTTTTATCCCCCTTACTTTTCAATATCGTGCTTGATGTTATCATAAGCCAATCTGTGAATGCCATACATGGGATCACTTTTGGCATGACTGGAAGACTGACAGACCTGGATTATGCTGATGACATCTGCTTATTGTCACACAATCATCAAGGCATGCAACAAATGTTAAATAACATCACAGCTAAAGCATTGAACGCAGGTCTGATAATTAACATTTCAAAAACGAAATCAATGCGTTTTAATGTTACAAGTAACTATCGTTTTTCACTAATGGGGAAACAAATTGAAGATGTCACAACTTTTTGTTACCTGGGCAGCATTATTGCCACTTCCGGTGGCTGCAACGAAGATATCCAAAACAGACTGACTAAGGCTAAACAAGCATTTGGAATCTTGAATAAGTTCTGGAGGTCAGCTAACATCGCAGTATCCACAAAAATTAAAGTGTTCAATAGCAATGTGAAGTCCGTATTGCTCTATTGCTCGGAGACCTGGAATTTAACGAGCCTTAATGTACAAAAACTTCAGGTCTTCGTAAACAAATGCCTTCGCCGCATACTAAAAATATTCTGGCCCCAAACTATAACAAATTCAGAGCTATGGTTTAAAACGCAACAGCCTCCAATTGATCATGTGATCAAAATTCGTAAATACAGATGGTTGGGTCATACCCTGCGTAAGCCAGCCGATGACATCAATAAGAAATCCCTTGACTATAGTAGTATACACGTGAAGGCCATGTGCACCCCGACCCAGAGGATCTTTTGTGCAGCCCATATGTCTCACCATGTCAAGTTCAGGCCGCGTATAAAGCCCATTACCCTGCCCGGTGGAAGATCATAGATATCGGTCGGGCCCACTATTTGCCCCCCGAAGAATTTCTGCCTAGAACTCCCCAAGGAGGGACAGCAGCAGAGCACATGTTCCGACGTTTCGTCATCCATCCCACAGAATCTGCATATTTTGGTAGATGAATTACCCAGCTTAAACTGGTGGTACCTAAGGCCACAGTGTCCCGTGAACAGGCCAACAAGCAGTCTAAGTTCCGCTTTTTCAAGCAGCAGAAACCTTCCTGCCCTGCGCCGGGACAGCGTCACAAATCTTTTGGACTGTCTCAATCCAGAAGTGGACGTCCATGCGTGAAGGAATTCACGCTCGGACCAATTATATAGCGTCCCTCTGATGTGTCCCACAGGGACGCCGAAGAAAGGCTCAGGACCAATAAATGGACGACGAGCGCCCCTATTTGCCAGGCAATCAGCCCTTTCATTGCCCGCATGGCCCTCATGGCCGGGAATCCAACATAGATTCAAGTCATTGTGTTTCCCTAACTCATTCAGAGACGCAAAACAGTCCATGACCAGCTTTGACTTTATCTCCAGAGAAGAAAGTGCCCTAAGAGCGGCCTGGCTATCCGACATTATGTAAAGTCTCAAGCCCCTTGTCCTCCTCCTCAGACATTCCCCAGCGCATATAATGATGGCGTAGAGTTCCGCCTGAAATATAGACGGCTGTTTGCCCATTGGCAAGCCCCTTTGGAAACCCGGGCCCATGACGCCCGCACCAGTATCACCGTTCTCCTGTTTTGAACCATCCGTGAACCAGACCTGGTCCGCGCATGCACGCCACCAGGATTGGGCCGCCCATTGGTCCCTGTCAGGTATAAGGACATTAAAATTCCTATATAATGCCAAACTAGGCAGCATGTGATCACCCACCATAATGGATGGATCATTCCTAATGATATCCAGGATCCGCATGTGACCCACCAAGTCACCTGCCTTATATGCAGCAATGCGCGGCATCCTACTAGCACCCCTGCAGGCTTCCTCCCTTATAGAAATGTGCAATGGAGGGATATGCAGGATAGCTCCCAAAGCCAGAGTGGGACAGGTCCTCATAGCACCCGTGATCGATACGCAGATCAGGCGGTAGACCTTATCAAGCATCACTCTAGCCTTGACCTGTTCAGTCTTAGTCCACCACGCCAGGGCGGCGTAGGACAATATTGGTCTAATGATAGCAACAAAAGACCAGTAGATCATCCTGGGTTTCAGTCCCCATGTCTTTCCGAAGAGTCTTTGACAGGCATATATTGCCCTTGTCGCTCTTCTAGTGACGTGGACCAACTGAGCGTTCCAGTTGAGGGATTTGTCCAGAATGATCCCCAGGTATTTCACCTCATTGGAGAATCCGATAACCGATCCATTAAGGGTCGGTTCTTTGAGTCTCAGAATTCTTCGTCTGGTGAATGGTACCAGAGTAGTTTTTGCGGGATTAATGTTAAGTCCCATCTCCCTGCACCAGCCAAGTGTCAAGTCCAGGGCCCGCTGCATCGCCCCCGAAATCCCACAGGGAGCAAGAAGAAGGGGTCGCCCTAAAAATACATGGATGCGCCAAGTTCAAGCCGAACTTCAAACCGCTGGTATAACGTGGAATGAAGCCAAAAGTGCAGCACAAGATAGGAATCGATGCAGATCAATTATTGAGGCCCTATGTTCCTTATAGGAATCTCAAGGATTATATATATATATATATATATATATTGAGGCAATAATTAACATAATTGTTGAAGATATGAAAGGCAATAAAAAAAGCTAATTTAATGAAAATATTGATAGCCACAAGAATTCTCAAATGATGAATGAAAAAAAACTAGTAATATTTCTAATTAGAACGCTAGTATCTCAATGTTTTCTCATACCCATTTTCATTAGACTTGATTCTGACTTGACGACTACAGATTAGTAATTGCAACTTTAGATTTTTTTTTAGTTTGTTTTTCAAGTTTTTTTGTACACAATTTTTTTTATTATTATTTATGACATTTAAATACATTCCATGACATTTTCTCCCCACTGTTCAAATTGCGTACGAAACTCTATTTATAAATTGAATTTTAAAGTTAAAATATAAAAAAAGAAACTAAACACTCTAGATACGAAGTTAAATTGATTAAGTAGTGTGTAAAATATTCCATTGCCGACATTTGTTACAATTTATGACTAGATTTCATATTTGCTATGAAAAAACTTGCAGAGTTTGTTTCTTTGAAAATAGAAAAAAAATAAAACTTTATTTAAGGAAAAACTATTTGAAATAAATATGAATAAATGCATGAAACGTCATAATCAATTAATTAAACTCATAAATCTTTTTTTTCTGTATGCAACTTGTTGGTACGCACATTCACGATCCCAATTTACACACAAGAAATAAATTTTATTTTATTTTAAAAGACAAAAACAAAAAAAAAAATATGTTTCTAAAAACTTATTAGAGACAAGAGTGTTAACAATAAACCAAAAAAAAAACAAAAATATAATGCATTTTTTATTTAAATGTTTGATATTTTGTTCCTTTTCTATCAATAAAAGGATTCTGTTTTCTGTATGATTTATGAACTATTTTCATATTTTTATGTTAATTTTTGTAATATTTTTCTTTTTTTTAAGCGTCATTAGTTCTTTTTTCTATAAAAAAAATGTTACCCTTAACATTCATTAAACAAAAAAAATCTAGGGTAAACTTTAATTTTTTGGGAGCAAAAAAAATCATACACACACACACACAAATTTTTCATCTAAATAAACCAAAAAAAAAATGTAGATTTTTAATTTTATTTATTCTTATTTTTAATAAATGGGACAGTTTAATTGAAAATTTATGCATTTTTTCGAATACAATTCAAATATCTACTCGTTTGCGCACAATAAATATGTACGCCCCTTTTTTTAGTTTAGTACTTTTAACACAGGATTAGTCGTGTTCTCATTTTTCTATTTTATTGTTTATAAACAATTTTATGATTAACGTTTGATTTTTATTAAAAAAAAATTATGACTCTTAACAGGAGGCACCACGCGCGTTTGGTATCAACTAAGAGAGTTAAAATAAGAGCAGCTGTGCAACATTGTTGTTTGCAGCCAATAAATTAACTGCAACGTTATTTTATTTGTTTATAATAAAAAAGTCAAATATATAAGAAAAAAATCATATTTATTATATTAAAAAATAAAAATATGGCACGTTTTTAAATGACTCTGTTTAGTTGAAAGTTCAAATTCTTGTGTAGCACGATTCCTCTTGACTTGAAAGACCCTTCTTTGCAACAAATTAAAAACAATTACCGATTGATTATATAGAAAACAAGTAAAAGTGCTGAATTCAGCTTTATTAAATTGAATATGCCCTTCACCATAATATTTAAAAGGCAATTTTTCATAATAGTTTCAAATATTTTAACATATTTAAGTTTTTGTAAGCAAAATGTACTGTAAGTCATTAGTATTGTGGTTTTTTTGTTGAACTATTTATAGAGTTAAAACACGTCAAACCATCACGAAAAAATGGCATTTTCGGCATCATCACCTCCGATTTGAACGAAATTCAACACAAATGTTGTATGTAATTGGACTTTAACAAAACATAATTTTCAGACCCCAGATTCTTTCGGCTTCCGAAATATGACGTCATAAAAGATGTGAAAAATGTGAAAAAAACACAAAAGTCTCCTAACAAAAGGGGATAGAACTCTTGAACTACGCAAGATAATTTAGTTTTTTTGGTATCGTTTTAAAGGTGAAAGTGCACCCTTTAAAATGATAGGCATTTTGTGCTTTTTTAAGAAGAGGTCAATGGTAAATTTTTGGGGTCTTGAGTTCAAAGGTCCATATCTGGAAAAGTATATTTTTTAAAATTCTTAAAAAAATATATGTTAAGTATTATACCCTCTTCAACATTTGCAGAAAATTTAAAGGTGGAGACTCTATTGGTGTCAGAGTTATATACCAGAACGTGATTCTAAGTATGTTTTGTGTTCAAAAATCCCTTGTTGTTGTTGTATTTTAATTATTTTTTTCAGTATATCTGGAGAACGGCAGGAGCCAAAGTTTCCACATTTTTCACATCTTTTATGACGTCATATTTCGGAAGCCGAAAGAATCTGGTGTCTGAAAATTTATGTTTTGTTAAAGTCCAATAACATACAACATTTGTGCTGAATTTCATTCAATTCGAAGGTGATGATGCCGAACGACTTAATGGTTTGACATGGATTCACTCTATAGTTTTTAATCCAAATTTCAATATTTTTAATTAGGCTAAAGTTCATCTAATTTAATTATCATTAAGTTATTTTTATGAAAAAAGTCATTTTACAACATGAAATTAATTGAAATTTATTGATAATTTTCCATTCTTGACTGAATCTGGGCTCGAACCCAGGCGTTTTTACGGACAGGTTACCCGTACATGTTTCGATTGCTACCACTCGATCTCTTCAGAGGGGTTTGCCGTTTAACACTCACAGCCATCGATGACTGCTGACGTCAATAAGTAAGTAATTTTTAGTTTTGACTTTTCTTTAATACTCAACAAAAAAGTTTAACGGAGTAAAATCGCAATAAAGACAAAAGCAGTCGTGTTGCGTGACTCCAGGCACCCTCTTGTTGAAACCACATATCGTCCAACTCATAAGCTTTAATTACAATTAACAAAAAAATCAGGGGCCAAATTACGGCATTCGATATCGATCGAAATTCCCATTTAAATTGTATTGTAATTTCGATCGATATCGAATGCGGTAATTTGGCCCAAGTTATTATACGGCCATAGTGCTCTGAGCCGTGCAATCGAAAATCCGGATTATCCGACACACCTTCATTAATAGAAGCGATATTTCGGCATTGCACACATTGCGATTACGAACAGGCCTGACCACATCTGTAACGCTCTCAGTCTCTTCAAATATCTTTATAATCTTGCCAATTTCTTGTACAAAAGGTCGATTATGACGACCATAATAACCCCGTAATGCTCCAAAAGTGTACACATTTCAACCACCACTTTTTTGTTGTAAGTTTTCGTTTATTTTACACGTTTTTCGGTTGTTAAGCAACCCATATTGGTAAATGGCAAACCTTTCACTATAAAAATGGAACTTAAGATGAGGTATACTTTACAGCTGACAGTATTGCAAGACCGGCGGATGTCAAACCACTAAATGGTTAACCCGATATGATAGTTTATTATTAAGGATCAGCACTTTAGAGCACATTCGTTCACAGAAAAAATTATTGGCAGTTTTTTTTTTCAATTAATAGTGATTTTTGAATTTTAAAATAAATTTGATTACGTTCTTAATTGAATTGAATTGAATTGATTGAATTAAAAAAAAATATTTTTTTTTCTTTTAAAAAGATTTTGTTATTCGTGCTTAATTCCCAGTTTTTATTCTTGATAAAAACACTTGAAATTTATTGTTGATGGGATAAGCTATTCCTATGCGCATTCCACTGGTTGCTTAGGCCAGATCAACAGGAAACTTCATCCATAAAGATTTTAGAAAAACTAAAGATTTAATAAATTTATAATAAAAACAAATTCTTGTTGAGCAGGATTTCAATAAATAAATAAATAAAATAAACCAAATAAAACTGTTAAACGTATAAGACTTATAGCAACAGTTCTACTTGTAATAATATCAAAGTTTTAACAAAACACATCAACAATAAACAGTGGGTTTATCTCATCTTACATTGCCCACTACAATTAGTTGAAATTGTCTCAACATTAATTGTAGTTGTAAGTAGGTTAAGAAAAACAAAATAAAAACAACAACAACTTACAAAAGATGTTGTCAATAAAGTGTTTTTTAGGCCGTGCACCTCCCTGTTTAATATCAAGCAACCAGTGAAATGCGCATAGGAATAGCTTATCCCATCAACAATAAATTTCAAGTGTTTTTATCAAGAACAAAAACTGGGAATTAAGCACGAATAACAAAATCTTTTTAAATTAAAATTTTGAATTCCCAAAAATTGAAATTACTTTTTGATATAATATTTTTTTTCGTTATCTTTTTGTTTGGCTTAAGGTCATATAAAAATTATAAATAAAAAATCCACAAATTTTTGTATATTTTTTTTCAATTAAAATTTTACTTGATTTTAAGCTTAATTTTAATTATAAGTTTAATTGAATCAATCAACTCGGTTGTTTGAATTGAACACTTTGTTGCTTTCTCCTTGTTGCTTTCCTCCCTCATCAACAGTTTGCGAAAAATGTTACAAGTGCAACCAACATCTTTATAAATTTATTGTCTTTGCCCTTACATGTACATACACACATGTTTTTGTCATCAAAAAGAGCAGTAAGCGTCGCGTGCAAAAAAAAACTATCAACAAGTAAAAAATGAATGAAATTTGTTAAAGACGAATTACAATTATGACCACCAACAATGTCAATAATGAGCCTACATGCATATGTATATTATGCGTAAAATAAAAAATCGCCTTGTGGCTGACCACATTGTTGACGGTGGTTATGGTCGCAATCGAAATTTGGTGTTTAATTTCCTTGTTGTGCGTTTAAAGTGAATAGGTGAAAAAAGTACAGCTAAATTACACAACAAAAACAGTTTTTTGCTTTCAATCTTGAATACCCTGAAGAATCAGAGTTATTCTGCAATTTTATACAAAGTTGTATGTATGAAATTCCTTTGTCAAAAAAATCTTCCAAAATTTGTACAATTAAGCATGAGCTATTACAATTAAACAAATAAAACAAGTTACTTTTAAACCATATTTAAATAAAACATATACATATTTTAAATATTATTATTTTTCTTCATTTAACGATCAACTGAATTGATTTAACAAACTTATTCAATTAACTATTTGTTTGATTGAATAATTTGCGTAGTTGAATTAAGATTGTATTTCAAATACACTGTTTAATTTATTCAATTAAAAATTTAATCAATTTAATGCAAAAATTCAATCACTGTTTTAATCAATACAATTATTAAAATAATTAGTTTTCTGTATTGTAATCAATTACGTTAGTAATTCATTCAATTAAAATATTGATTTTTTTTTAATTAATTTGTTAATTCATTCAATTAAAGTATTGTTTAATATTAATAATTTTTTCAATTTTTTTTGTAAGTAAAATGTAAAAACTTTTTTATTGGAAAAAAAATCTTGTTTTGCAATTTTTGCAAGTTTGAGTAATTGGTATAATCATTTCGGTGATAGGTGCAAAATTAAACAATTTTTTGCTTGTTTCAATAACTTTGGTGATCAAACCCGTTTTTTACTTTTTTCTTTGTTAGGACCGAGATGAAGGGTGCTTATTAAGCTTATTATAATTACCCAGTAAAAACTTCGCCTACAAATTAATGTTTTGAGTAATCAGAAAAGCATAAAAGCACTACTTTCAATTCTACTGAAAGAACCAATAAATTTAACAAGGGATGTCCCAAAATGAACGCATTCAAAAGTAAGTCATTATTTGTTTACTTAAATACATATATCCAGAAAAAAGTAGTAATAGAAGTTCTAATAGAAGAAAGCTACTAAATAATGAATGAAAGAAGCTATTTATTTTGAAATAGTAGGTACTAAATAAGCCATATGTAATAAAATAAATATCCTTAAATTAAACATTGGCATCTTCGTATGTTACCGTACTCATCTAAAACCTCATATATCGGGAGGACATTTGTACCTTTCTAGGGCAAACTATATAATGGATCTTAACCACTGGATGACAAACAATGTGCTTTCCAACAGACCCCCAGTGTGAGTGCAAGAAATACACCCCAGTAGCAATTTAAGCGCATTATTAAGCAATATTATACAATCGCCTCTTGTTTATGAGCTGAAACAATCTACCCTTCACTGCTTTTGGAAAATGCCACCAGCTTCCCTTGAGTAGCAGCAGCATCCAGGGATAGTTCTCCTATAGGCCAAACTCTCCCACAAGTAATTAAAAATCAGCTATTTAGTGACATTTTGAGGATATCCCTCCCCGTATATGTAAATAAAGAAGTGAAACAATCTACTATATATATAATAGGACCAGTCCAAAACGCGTGTAAAGACTAGCCCACAAGGGACGAGGACTAGTCCAAAAGTAACCCAAACGTATGGAAAAAACATGGTCTATTTAACATTACGATGTCCTAGGGCAGAACAGCTTTGGACTACAAAGGAGTAGTTTTAAAACAACTCCATGGTATACTCAAGAGGATTCGTTTAAAAGTCATTTAAAAACGAAAACACGTCGTTAAAACATGAAGACATGTCTCACTACAAACACTTTTTAACAATGACATGGTCCATGCTTGCATTACATCGGACCAGTCCATGGAGTAGTCCATTTTATCAAAATGGATCAGGTGATCCAATATTATTCGCAGGGTATAATACTAACAGACGCCTCAACCAACTAAGTCAGTCCGGTGCCGCAGCACTCATAGGATTTCTGAGATCTGTAAATTTTGATTTTGTTGGTGAGACCCAGGTATTTCACTTAATCCGAGTTAAGATTCGGATCAAAATTTTCTCCGTTTGGCAACTTTGGTATGTATTCTAAGTTCCATTTTGTTGCGTTTCTATCAAGTTGTTTATTTTCTAACAGAAAGTTCATCGATTTTTTGTTCATTTCGTTTAAAAAAATGTGTAATTAAAAATATGTAAGTAAAATTAAAGGCAATAAATATTTTTTAATTATTATTTTTTTTTTTTTTTTTTTTTGTACTTAAATACAAAAGTTTATTAAACTTCCTACAAGTCAAAAATGGCAACATCTTTAATTTTTGCTAACATCTTTGGCTTTTCTAAATTTTTTTTGCAGAATGATCAATCAGGAAATCTGGCCTAATCAACCAGTGCAATGCGCATAGAAACTAGCTTATCCCCAACAATAAATTTCAGTGTTTTTGTCAAGAATAAAAATTGGGAATTAAGCACGACAAACAAAATCTCATTAATTAAAATTTATTTATTTATTTAATTTATTTTTGTTTGCAATAAATTAAATTTTTTATTAAAATGTTTTCAACATTGTTTTTTTCTGTTCTGGCTTCATATGTTTCATAGCAAAACTGCAAATCTTTTCTTCTTTTTCTTTCGTTTAATTTTTTTGTTGGAATAACTCTTTTCGATTGATGCGTTACTGAATGCGAGAAGGGAATCGAAATGATGACTGGGGGTGATTGGCTGCACCTGGATTCCCCGTATAATGGAACACCAAAAGGTAAAATATTCTTAAGATGATCGAAACCTACAAAGGTAAAATTTTCAATACAAAAAAAAAATTTTGTGTATGAAAAATATTTAAGTCAAATTTAAACGACCTAGTTTTTCTTTTGTGGTCGCTGAATCCCTTTAGTGATTAAGTTGATTTTTAATACCAAAAAAACTTCATGGTTAAGATATTTTTAAGCTCTATTTCATTAACCATCCTTCTTTTTTATGGGCCATATCGTACAAAAATCCTAAATTCGGCACAACACTTTTAGGGGGAGTCCCATAATATAAAAAATGCCTGAGCCAAATTTTATACAAAACTATTATTTCAGGAAGAAAAAGGCAATTACTTGTCTATAACTCGGTCATTAGTAACCGATTTTTGCACTACCAGCATTCTACTAAGCTAATTAAGGGTGAACATTGAAAAAATAAGTTCCCATTTTATAAGGAGATTACAAGGAGACTCTAAAATCAATTATCCAAATATTTGATAGCTCATAGCTTAGCCATTTGCTGATCTGTTTGGCTGAGTTTTAATATGAAACTTTTCCGGACTTTATGTGATATAAGTCTGGGATCACACTATGAAAGTTTTCTTTCAGAAAGTCTTAGTTTATGGGTGAGAGAGGAGAAAGGAAAAGCATGTTCTCTTCCCCTCTCACCAATAAACTTAGACTTTCTGAAAGAAAACTTTCATAGTGTGATCCCAGACTAAAGTTCTTTTAACGGTCATAGATAAATATTGTAAATAATACAAACTGAATGACAAACTTACATAACCTCCTTCACCTGTGGGGAGGGTATAAAAGAATAACTTTTTTTTTTTTTTTTGCCGAAGCGGAAGTAAAATACGATTAGTCTCGACAAGGGAAGAATTCAAAACAAAACTTTTTTATCAATCTGATCACCCAGATCCCAATAAAAAATTTTATAATTTTACGAAGCACTAATGGTACATTTAAAAACATAAGCGCACAATTATGCGCTACGCAATAAGACATACAGAAAAGCAGCAAAGTAAGTGCAAGGCACACACACACACACATAATTATATATCCCAGTTGGCCAAATGGTCATAGACGCAAATGTCGTCAACGATGTCTTCCGAACATTTTTGAATTTGTCTCCTATATAACATTGATGGCGACATCTTAAGTAAGAAAACGTGTATATTGTCGTGTTAAAAATCGTATTAACGACTTTTTTGGAGACATTTTTTTAAATTTGTCTTGAATAATAATTTATTGAGGACAACGTAAGTAACCATTGCATGCATTTTGTCGTGTTTCAAACCACACTGACGACAAAATGCATGCAATTGTCGCTCATCTTGTCTTCAATTAGACTTTATTGAGGACAACTTAGGAGACCATTGCATGCATTTTGTCGTGTTTCGAACCACTTTGACGACAAAATGCATGCAGTGGTCGCTTACGTTGTCCTCTACTAAACAAATTTCAAAACTTTAAATTTGTATGTAATTTAAATTATTATTTCTTGATGTTTTGCTTTTATTATCAATATTTTTTATAATAAAAAAAATTAAAAATAAATAATCCTGCCTGTTAAATATAATTATTTTGTAACTTATAACGTTATTCGCGGCTGTGTTTCAATTGTGCAATTGGAATGGCTGTAGGAAATATCGCCCAAAGAAAAATGGCCCAAAAAAAAATGAAAAATCGCCCAAAAAAATTCCATGTAAAATTGGGCCTGAATTCATATAAAAAGTGACCCAAAATTGTTGGGCTATTTTTCGTTACAATTGGGTGATTTTTCGTTTTTTTTAAATATTATATGAAAAATAGCCCATTTTTTCGGGCATACTATTTGTCTTAATCAATCATTATTACTATACGACGAATCCCTAAATGTTTCTTTGGGCGATTTTTCCTACAGCCAATTGGAATACGTGAATTGATAGGACAAGAAACACAAAAAATAAATGTTCCTGCTGACTACCTTGACATATCGTAGACTCAATATGCAAACCTGCTTAATCCACTTTTTAAGTAAATTGAGATTTCAATGCCGTGTGGAAGAGAAAGATACACCTCGTCGACCAGCATGTAGTTTTTCTTCAAATTGAGTCTTAAAGTGTGTTAAACCAACTATATTTTTAGGTTTTCTCTCAATATAAAAATATAAAAAGTTTGTTGTTTCCATTAAAAGTTATCGGAAGTTAGCAGGTTTGCATATTATGTCGACGATATGAACCCATTCCCTTATAAATCAAAAGCCTATTGGAGGTCTGACTGTCTCCACACATCCAGTATCCACTATTTTCGAGCGCAGTCTCTCAAACTCATCGGCCATTTCATTAGTTTGGAATTCACTAGTTGGAATTCACAGCCCATCAAGGCCCTGGAATTCACTAGTTGGAATTCACAGCCCATCAAGACCCTAAGAGATTTAGGAAATATATCCTCGCGGTATACCCATTTTCCCGTTCCCCTTATTCTGGATATATCGGCAAATTTGAAGTATCACCAATATATCAGTATCGGTGTTCGTTAAATCCCTAATTTTCACTTACCTATCGTCGACTAAATCGTAGATAGTGTCAACAATATTGTCATCAACGACACTATTAAGGTAATGTCGCTAATCGGGCATTAACGACTTTATGAGAAAAAATCGTTTATATAGTCGCCAGTGACAACTTTAACCACATTGTTACCCATATCGACCCCTTTGCGCGAAATTATCGTATATGCCCATTTTTTTGAAATTGAGTTTTTGATGCAATCTTTTTCTACATTCAAAGAGACGTCACCTGACAAAATATTGTAGGCGAATTCCACTTTGTTGCTCCAAAAATTGAATGTATATTTTCATTTTATAATGCAAGCGATAGCAGATAAAAGTAGAAAAATGGCTGTCCTGTAAAATTTGGTTTTTGTAACATACGATAATTTCGCGCAAAGGGGTCGATATGATCATTAACGACAATATGCATAATAATGTCGCTCACATTGTCGTTTACGACTTAAGTGCCCTTTGTTCGAAAAAGTCGTCGACGATTTGCATGGGCTGTCGCCAACATGTCGTCAGGGATTTACTATTGGTCTTGTACGCGTCCTCGACGTTATCTTGAAGACATGGCCAACTGGGATGTTTAGTTCACTCTCTAATATCTTGCAAAACTGTAAAATTACTACAATTATATCTGTGGTGAAAAGGAAAAAGTGCTTAAGTTGACTTGAGCTAAATTTGATTAAAAGTACACATGGGCGAGGTTTCAATTATTTTGTACGATTTTTTTAAAAGTAAGTGAAAGAACTCTCAACAACTTTTATAAAAAAAATAACATTTCAATTGCTACGGCATTCCCTTACTACGAAGCAGGTTTGTAAGAGAGAATACTAAAAAATAACTGTTTCAAAACATTCAGTGTGTAAAGCTGATCGTTGCATCCAACAATTTAAATATGAGCTGAATAATGCACTTTATGTGTCAAAAATGTATTGCTTCAAAGTGGGAACTCGCCATATAAAATTCATGTCTTCCGTAGGCGCAATGGTAAGCGAAACGTTTATGTTTCTCCCTTACAAACCTGCTTCGTTGGAAGCTCCATTTTTTATTGGGATGCTGCGTTTAACAATGTACGAGGTGAATTTGCAATAAATTGAATTAACAATATATGTGACGCGCAAAATAGAAAGGGACCTAAGGGTTTTGTTCAGGAGAGCAATTTTAAAGATTAAAATACGTGTATTTTGGTGTACCATCACTGAGCGTATTAGTAATGGTGTCATTTGAAAACGACACATCTCATGACGTCAGGAACGTGTTGGTCAACCTTGAAAACGCGCGTAGGTCGTCTCTACCTCTTGTTTTGTGTAGTTGGTTTTTACTGCTCCCTTTACCTTACTGATCCCTTTCTCTATGCGCTGTCACATATTTGATTTTAATTTTTTCTAAACTAAAATGATGAAAACTATAAAACGAAATTCCACATTTCAATAAGGAAGACATTTTTAATAAAACCAACCATAAATAACAAGATTTGAAATAATTACTGTCCATTAACAGTGATTCCAAAAATATCAAAATTATTAAATTGCATAAGTAACTTTGTTGTCATCACATTTTAATCTAAAAAAATTTCAAGCCAATGAATGATCTGGTTTCTGTGAAAATCGTTGAAGCATTTTGTCGATTTATTTTTAATGACACCTTCAACCGATTGCAGAAATATTCAAATTATAATTTTATTTCAAATGCGACAATGAGCATACAGGCAGGATTTCTAAAAACTTTGAGATTTTGTAAATAAAATTTAATCAACAGTGAAATTAAAAGAAATGACGACGGAAAAACGCGAAAACACATTTTGCAGTAATAAAAACTCTTAATAGGAAGGAATTTGTGCGAGAGAGTGTGTAAAAAGCGTTGGAACGAAACGTTTTAATAAATATTACATTTTTCTTTTATATTTTTATTTTTAAGTATGAAACATGAACATATTTTCAAAGGTGAGATGAATAAAAATTTTTGAAATTCATTTGAGCTTACAAAATAGGAGAAAGCACAATAATCCATGTGTGCGGGTGTTCAAAAAGTAAAATAATTGTAGCGAAGAAAAGATAAATTTTAAGCCGAAAACTGCTGCGAATGAAAAGTATGAAAAAAAATACTTTAAAATACTTGTATCTTTCGTAGAAATGTATAAAGAAATCTTAGAAGACTATAGGAAATATAAAATTCTAGATTAAACTACATATGGGCATTTCCCCAGAATGGTCTACCAGGACGGAGAAATAAAATGTTGATTATCATCGTCTTTTATTTTTTATTGTTAGCAAAAAGTCTACGTTCTTATAAAAGAGTGGTTTCCTAGCATATCTGAGCTGTTTTACTTGAGGAAATTGGGCTGGAAACTGGAAAATTTTATATTTTTCTGTATTTTCTACTTCTAAAGGCATTTTTATATACTTATTTTACATGCAAGAAATATGTTTTGTTTACACTCTTTCTTCATAATCTCTCCATAACAATCAATTGCAAAAGGAGTATTAAGTTTTTTTGTTAAGGAAATTTTAAGACATTTATGGGAAAATGCGTGGTGATAATAATAAAAAAAACATATGGAAAAATCGTACGTTCGCGATCCGTACGTTCGCGGCCGGTAAATAAGCCAATTACACAAAAACCAAGAGAGATACTGGATGGAGACCTACATTAATACAATTTTAAAATTAATTAATCACTTTTGAAAACTCCGTTTCATTACGCAGATTTTTACATTTCACTACTGTCAGCCGAAGTTGACTTCTATTTTGCGTACGTTCGTGACCACACGTTTATAACTCTTATTATGAAAACTTAAACACGATGGAATCCATCTTTCGTACTAAACATAGAGCTACCCAAATGCTAACGAATCGCAAAAAAAATGCTAGGAAAAGTTTTGTTTTCTATATTATCTGTACATCAAAAGCGTACGAACGTACGTTCGTGACCCCAGGAAATGCCCATATTTAAGTGAAAATTTGAAATACCCCAAAATCTCCTTTCAACCACAATTTAAAATGTAGCAAAAATACAAGATTAAACTCATAATTCTAAATGATCTAAAAATAATTGTATTCAAAATAAATGTAGTCCTTTAATCGTTAACACATTTTTTCCCTGCCTAAACACATACATATATTTATAATTGTCTTCCACTTCTTGTATTCGCCAGCCATTTAACATATGTATCATTTGTGCAACAGAGTGTTCAACATTTCCGCACGTGCCCAAGACGTTTAAGCGACACACACAAATTGCTGTCTAAAAGACATGACTAAATGGCTGTTGCATCATGTTCAAATCAATAAAAACAAATCGTTGTGCATGTGTGTTCAAAGCCTTGACATTGCCACAGAAGACGGTAAGAAGGTAAGAAAAAAGGCAACAAACAACAAACAAGAAGGCCAGGTGCAAAAACAGGCATTTTACCAATCATGGGAAGATGCCTAATAGATCTGCGGCTAATTGTTGCACAGACTTATCTAACTTATGTACACGAAGGAAATGTAAAATTAAAAAACCAACAAGAAACAACTAGACAAATAGGTCAGTAGTACGAATTGTGGCAGCAAAACAAAACGAAATCACAAGCAACAAAAAGTTGTGGCAACCACAAAACTAGTCTTGTTTTATAAAAAGCAGCAACATTCAACCCAAACGAACTTGTAAAAGGAGTGAATGAATTGATGTTGATGCTGTTATTGTTGTTGCAGCATGGTATCATTACAGACATTTTATTCGCATTCACATGTGGCAACATAAATTAGATTAACACGCGGTTGTAAATAATTGCAGTGTTATTAGTAGTTTCTTGTTGTTTCTTCTTCATCATGTGCCGGCTGATGACGATGATGACACATGAAAACATTTGATTTGCTTCACTCGCTTTAAAAGGCCAAACAAAATGTTGTCAGACTGGCAGCCAGCCTGCCAACACCATTTAATTTCTACAAATGGGAAACATCAATGAGATGCAGTTAGGGTGTTCAATCGACTAATTATGGTTCGATTAATCGAAAAATTTTAGACGATTAATTGTTCGAATAATTAAAAATTGCTAATTTCGATTAAAGGATTAATCGAAGAATTTACACCGATTAATCGAATGATAACAATATATAATATTTCTGTTAAATGTATAATTTTTATAAAGTTTTAATTCGAATAAACCAACAAAATGTATGTGTCCCTTGGAATTAAAAAAACAGTCACGTTTAGTGAGTAATTTAGGCCCTAATTATATAAAACGCAACGCCAAAGAATTACATTGAAAGCAAAAACAAAGTCATAAATATTTTGTAATTTTGTTGTTGCTTTCTACAGAAATTCATGCACCATTTTAAAATTTTCAACGCCACAAGTTATTAGGCGTTAATTTATTGGCGTTGCGTTGCGATTAACAAAATTAGGGCCTTAGCTTATATTTTTGTTACAGTTTTTCAACACAATTTAATAATTCATTTCACAAAAGAAAATCGACAAAGGTATGTTAACTCAAAGATTTATATAAATTTATCGGGTATATTCTAGAAATCGAAATGCAGTGAGAATGAAATCGAACTTGAATTTAAATTCAATTATTTACGAACTGAATGTAGTTTTTCGTGGTTTTAAGTGTTGTTCTTGCAAAATAAGAGATACTTAAAGAATGAAGTAGATCAAATGGAATATTTTCAGGAACTTTCAGTACAGGGTCGTTTTTAAAATTAGCTTTATTTTAAATCTACTTCATTTCGATTTCTGGAACACGCCCGTATATTTTAACAAAATAGTTCATTTGCTTCTCTAGAGGAAATTATTTGAAGAATCATAGCGGATAGATGCATAGAGGATGGAATGCCCGTGAAAAGTAGCAAAAAATCCAAAGACTCTCTTAAAATGTAAGTGCCTGAAGTGAAGCAAAAATTTGGAGCTACATTGACAAGTTTTATTTGAACAAGAATGTTTATTTACTCAATAACTAATTTATAAAATTTCATATTAAGAATTATTCGATTAATCGATTAATTTTAATCGTTTAATCGAATAAGTAAAAATGCCAAATATCGATTAATCGTTTAATCGAACAAAAATAAACCCCGATTAATTGAACACCCTAGATGCAGTCAAACACACAAACGCGTTTTGTTTGTGCAACATGCAACGCACACACACACATAATTATATATGTTTAGTTCACTCTCTATTATCTTGCAAAAACTTAAAAATACTACAACTATATCTGTGGTGAAAAGGAAAAAGTGCTTAAGTTGACTTAAGCTAAATTTGATTAAATGGCACCTTTCAGATCTTCACGTTCAAAAGTACACATGGGCGAGGTTTCAATTATTTTGTACGATTTTTTTTAAAGTTTTAGCAAAACTATTTTTCGCTTATCTTTTTTCAATGTCCAATAGAATTTGAAATATAAACTTATATTTACTTTCGATCTTTGACATTAGAAATATTAACGGCCAGTTTCACCAAGTTCAGTTAAAACTTACTTTAACTTCCAGTTAACAATACGATTGGCAAATTGTCTGCGCCCCATGGTATATACGTAATGACATTATCCACAGAGATCTTAACATCGCTACCATCCAGGAAGAAATTAAAAAGTATTCAGTCAAATACATAGATAAACTAATGGTCCATCCCAACTACCTCGCTCGGGGTCTAATAAAGTTCGAAGGTCACCGGAGGCTGAAAAGATCCGACACTTTGAGCCTAGCAGGCTTTTTTGACACTTGAATGCAATTAATTAGCGGTGTAATTTTCAACAAGAAAGATTCAATAAAAAAAAAAAAAAAAACAATACGATTTGACATTTATAACTGATAGTTAATTATAACTGAACTTGGTGAAATTGGTCGTTAGGAATTAAAACTTAAAAAAAGTCTTACCGCAGGGAAGTGATGATTATGTTAGATGGGAGTAAGTTTTTCAAAATCAACTTTAAAGTTTAAAATTGATCCTACAAAACTAAAAAATAGACTTAAGCACTTTTTCCTAATTACCACAGGTATACAGGGTGGCGCACCAAGTGTGCTTCAATAAGAAATTCAAATAACTTTTTTCAATCAGTGTATTTTATATAATTTTTTAATTGAATAAGAAACTCAATTAAATATTATTAACGGTGTTTTTTATCCGCATGAGAACTTTAAATGAAAGTACAAGACAGAAGAAAATATTGTTGGAATAAAATTTTTTAATTAATAAGATTTTTTTTCGTCCCTAATTCCCAATTTTTATTCTTGATAAATATACTGAAATTTATTGTTGAATGATAAGCTAGTTTCTATGCGCATTTCACTGGTTGCCTAGGACAGATTATCAGGAAACATTCTCCCAAAATATTTTAGAAAAGCCAAAGATATTAGCAAACAAAAATGCAGAGTTAATGAGAATTGCAAAAAGTCTTTTTGCAACGATATCAAACTTACTTTGATAAGAATTTTTTTTATTATAATCTGGTAGATAATTTAATGGCATTTATTTTTAAATATTATTTCCAGCACATGGTTCATGCGATCAGTCCAATTTTTGACTTCTTTTTCCAATAAATCTGGCTTTTTGGCGTCAATGGTGGCTTGAGCATAAGCAGCCAATGCTTCGAGTGTTGCCGGTTTGTCGGCATAAGCCAATGAATTAACATAGCCCAACCAAAAGTAATCCAGAGGTAATCAAACGAACGACTGAGCCAGTGAACAGGGCCACTTCTGGAAATAAAGTTGGCACCAAATTAATTTTGCAATAAATCGATTGTTAAGCGCGCTGTATGGCAAGTTGCGCCATCTTGTTTGAACCAACTGTCGTTTAATTTTTTAAAACAAAAACTCAGTCAGCATGGCTCGACATCGCTCGCCATTCTCCGTAAGCAACGGCTGCTCCTTGCTTATTTCGAAAGAGCGTGTAAGCCGCACCAAACAGTCAAATTTAATGGTTGCAATGGTGATCCGTTAACGGCTTGAGGATTGTCTTCCCTCCAAATGCGGCAACTTTAGCTTATTGATGTAGCTATTTAACCAGAAATTATCTCGTAAAATGGACGAAGTGCTCTATAGACTTCACGAACAGATTTTTTTTTTATTTTTCAAAACATAATTCCACTATTTGGATGCGTTGTTCTAGCGTTAAACGATTCATGATGACTTGCCAAATCTTAGTGAACAAAAATGTTAACACGGTTTGACATTCTCAGCTGTCAAACCATAGTTATTGATATCGAAAGTTCTCACGCAGCTAAAAAAAACACTCGATATAACTAATTGTTTGATGATGATAGACCGCAAATGATCTCCCTGCTCATCTAAGCCTATGCGGAACCTAATCCGAAAATAATTAATTGCAGCCTAAATGGTTGAAATTGGAATCGTTCTGAGTGCAATTCTGCACCATGGAGTATTTATACATTATGTTCTCAGTAAAAACTTCGCCTACTTTTTCAAAATGAATACCTTCTTTAACTCATTATTTTGTAGCTTTGTTCTATAACTACATCTAAAACAACTTCTATAACTACTTTTTTCTGGACGTCTGTAGGTAAAAAAAAATATAATGACTTACTTTTGAATGCGTTCATTTTGGGACAACCCTTGTAAAATTCATTGGTTCTTTCAGTAGAATTGTAAGTAGTGCTCTTATGTTTTTCTGATTACTCAACACATTATTTTGTAGGCGAAGTTTTTACTGGGTTCATTCCATATACGACAAATTTGCTTGTTTGCCTTTTGGATCAAAATGGGCCTCATCAGAAATCAGGCCCAAAGTATGGTACTGTTCCACTATTCAAATCCTGTTACCGGTTTCCCAGGCATTCATTTTAATATGTAAATGTAAAAATAAAAAAAGTAAGTTATAACGTTTTGTTTTTGTAGGTAGCACGATTCGTGCGCCACCCTGTATAAAAAACAGTTGAACGAAAGAAGACGTTTGATGTGTGAATTTGTGTATGTGAATTGGATTTTCATTAAAAGTTTCATTAAAACAAAATACATAATAACAATTTGCCTCAGAAGCATCTCAGCTACGCTTTCCACGTTGCGGCAGACTTGTGAGGCAGATTGCTTTACCTTTGATGGATTTTTTAATGAGCTTCTACTCGTATTTTGTTTCGTATTTCATTTTGCACAACTTTAAGTATAAAATTGATGTTGATTTATGTGGCTCCCAGTATGGCCAGCTCGTTGCTATCATGAATGAATACAGAGAGAAATTTTCTTAAATAGTAAAAAATGCGTAAACTAAATTTTTTTTAAATTTTCTGTGGTGAGTAGAAGAAGGTCCGGAAAGTAGGATTTGTATAGAACTAAATTAAATGAAAATATATTAAAGACACCAAATGCAATGAAACAAGATTTCTATGTGTTTTTTGACAATCAGGCCAAAATTATTGGATTTTGTGAGAGCAAATAGAATAGTGTGAAAGGGGCTTAAACAACATTTTGAATAAACTCTGTCCACTGTCCAGTATTGTCGGTGTGAAAAATTGCACAGTGTTTTATTATTCGAAAACGCTCTTTTAGTTTTACAAATATTTGTCTAGCATTGAATTAATTGCAAAATAATGTGTGAATTCAATTTATTGAAATAAAATCTACCCAACATTCATTTTTATGGGCGTGTTGCTGCATTTTATCTTCCAAATACCATTTACAAAATATTGAGAATCACGACACGACAATGGTCAAATAGAAAATAAAATCACTTAATTATTGAGGGATCCGTCTTCCAAATGAAAAATGGTTATTTGTTTTGATAAATGAACTGCTCTTCTATTTACAGTCACAAATGTATTACAGAAAATTAAAGTGATTCATTAATTCTCAACATAAATGTTGGGTATCAAATGCATCTCTGCCTGATCTCATTTATGTACACAAAACAAGCAAACAGATATTTTATCTCTGTCCGTCCCATTAAACGCCCCCCTCATTCGTTGCAATTCGATTTTAATAGAATGAAATACATTTTAATATGTATTCTTGCTTAATAAAGTTTCTAATTACAATTTGTATGTGAATTCCATTTAACCCCAGTGACCCAAATACTTGCGCTTTGTATTTTTATCTTCAAAACTGTCGCACACAATTTGAACTGATGACTTTTTCAGTGCACTGACTCTGTTTCCACTGCAAGTAAAGTGCATTTACTCATTAATTTGTTCATTTATTTTTTCTTTATAATCGTATTAAATAAAGTACCAGACTCGTACGATTGACAATATCAATGACACTAGATTGTACCAAATACATGTTGCCTTGTGTTGTTGGTTGCTGATGCAGTTGCTCTGTTCACTGCTGTTGTTGTCGTTGATAATGTGATACATTTTTATTAACAATTCATTGTATCATTTTATTATTTATTTTTATTTTTTCGTAAACATGATTAAATTCAATTGAAGTTGGAGCTCAAAAGTCTAATAAAATGTTTTGTTATTCAAATGCTTCGCTGCAAAGTTGTCGGATGCAAACGTTTTCTTACAACCCAGATGATAAAGTGATTTATTTAAGATTTCAAGTCAGCATTCAAAAGTGGGATGGTTACTTTATGGCACAGATTTAGAGGCAGACACAATCATACATACATAAATGAATACTACGAGGTTTCGTTGAGGCATCGGGGTTTTCAGTAAGTACGACACATTTTGTTTTAGACATTTCTCGAATAGAAATGAAGTTTGCTTTGCAATTCTTTTACAGTCTATGACATTATACCGTGGAGAGATACACTTTTCTGCATATTCTATATTATTTTTGTCAAAGTTTACGTTTTATCATCATGATGAATCCACAAGCTAAATTGCCGCATTTGGACAAGTAAGAAGTTTGTAAAGATCAGCCAGGCACATCTTTATCCGAAAAAAATTATTGTTTGGTGCAGTTTTTATTCCGGTGGCTCCATCGGCACATTTGCTAATTTTTATGAAAACGGTGTGACAACAACCGTCAACGCCGATGGCTCCAGGCTTAGCAGGAAAACGCACCGTGCCATACACCGTACGACACATTCGAATTATTGAAGGTCAAGTGCGTCAAGCGAACTATTTCACCCAACTGTGCTCTCCAATATCCGCCTCGTTCGAGCGAATAAATCCGATTTGAATGTATTTCTTTTCTTTTTTCAACTTAAGAACACTAAATATTTGGTACTTCGGCCGCTTTGTGCGCTCGAGTTATGGAAAATTTGGTCCAATATATTCACTTGTGCCAGTCATTTCACGGCGGAAATTTGAAGGATTGTTTTTATTATATTTAAAAATAACAAAATTTGGATTAAAAAAAACCCAAAAACAGTTCAACAAAAAAACCACAATACTAATTATTGTTAAAAGCTAGGGCACGAGCTCTATAATTACATTTGTCCTTCAAGTTGTGCTGAAAAAGGGCAACAAGAAAGGGAAAGACAAAATAATGAAAAACAGAAAAAATGTACTTTGGACTTCAAGATGAATTCTTGCCAAAACGTACGAAAAAACAGAAGTAAGGAAGAACATGTAAATCAAATAAATAGATATTCATTCAAATTAAATTTCGATCTATCAAAGGTTAAATACAGTTTGGTTTAAAGATTGATGTTTGACTATTGACTGCCAGCAGTCGTCGAGGGCTGTTAGTGTTAAACGGCAAAACTATCTAAAGAGATTGAGTGGTTGCATTCGAAACATGTAAGGGTAACCTGTCCGTAAAGGCTGGGTTCGATCCCAGCGGCAGTCAAGAATCAATCAATATCAATAAATTTTAATTAATTTTATGTTGTCCTTCTTCATAAAAATAATTGTATGAAAATTAAATTTGATGAACTTTATTTAGCCTAATTAAAAATATCAAAATTTGAATTAAAAAACCCCATAAACAGTTCAACAAAATAACCACAATGCTAGTTATATTTAAAATTTTAATAATTTTCATAATACAAGTTTTTAACGAATAAAAAATATTTCTATTTTTTATATGAATATTTTTTTTTTTTTTTTTGATGTTCTGAATTTGTAGAGGGTTAATCGAGGTTCAAAGGTGTCACTGGCTGTAGAGCTTATAGTTGGCAAAGCACTTATGCAATCTATAAGCTCTACTTCGCACTGTGGCAGAATATTATTTAGGCATACATAAGATTTTTTGCTTTTAAGTGATTTTAGGATGGGGTTTATTTGGGACCTTCCGGCACAATATTTTGTAATGACACAGTAGCTATCGTAGTATCACCAATTTTTATTTTAATATCAACATTTACAAGGAATATTTTGGACCCATTTGTCGCATTTTCAATAGTTCCTTTTTGGTACTTTTGCTAATTAGAACATACATATGTATTGTCAAATCATCAAATCAAAATTGGGACGTGTACTTTGCGCAAAAGATTAACATATACATATTAAAGACCTGCATGAGTGTATCAGTAAGTATTTTTGAAACAGATACAGCAGACATAGATGGGCACTTTGCAGTACCAGTACTTATTCAGTATTTTTTTTTTTTTTACTGGTACTGCACTTGAATTTTCATTACCAGTATATTTTTACTGATTACTGAAAAAAAAAATCAGTACTCAGTAAATTTTACTGATTACTGAAAAAAAAAATCAGTACTCAGTAAATTTTACTGATTACTGAAAAAAAAAATCAGTATTCAGTAAATTTTACTGATTACTGAAAAAAAAATTCAGTAATCAGTGAAGTTTACTGAATACTGAAAAAAATTACAGTAATCAGTAAATTTTACTGAATACTGAAAAAAATCAGTAATCATTAAATTTTACTTGTTACTGATAAGAATGCAGTATTGGGAGGTTTTTACTACCTATACATACAAAAAAAAATAAGAATTATAACACTGTACGAATTTTCATACTCAATAAACGGTAATAAAACGAAATTCCAATATGCATATAAAACAAAGGAACAGATGAACGGACCTAATGTACATTCCTTTGTAATTAAAAAAATTATGGACTATACAATATTTATCAGTTAATATAAATATGTGAATCAACCTGTGCTGTTATATTAACAGTGTTAATTACAGTGCTAATTGTCAATGTTGTTACTAAACAAGTTGTGCATTATAGAGGTTAGAAATTCTTTCCGCAAATATTTGGAATTTTATATTTAAATTTATTAAATATTGAAAAAAAAATGAGTGAAATTTCTGATTTTAACAGTGATGATTCGGTAAATGATCCTGATTATGTGTGCGAAGAAAATACACCTAGTTCTTCAAATTGTTTAAGTGAAACTTCAACTGACACCCATGATTTATTAAAAGACGAAGAACTAATGGGAGTCAATAAAATTCTTTTTAGCGAGGAATTTTTTAAAGTTGTTGAGAAGGTAAATAACACACATATAACTTAACTTTAACGATGTAAATATTTTGCACAAATGTTAAGTTACATTAACTTAAACTAATATTAAATCAACAATTGTGCAAAATATTTACAAGGTCAACTTAGCCTAGTGGTTGACACTCGAGACTCTCATCCCTGAGGCCATATGTAAAAAAGTAATGCAGTATGCCCATGTATGACAGCAGATATATATCTGTTACTACCCTGCCGTCAAATGAGTAGCTAACTACAAAAAAAGCCAACTTTAAGTTAGCTTGTATAGACTAACTTAAAGCCAACAACTAAGCAATGGAAAATTTACATTAACCAAAGTGTATACAAACACTGTATATTTTAAGTAGAGAGAGCCAAGTCGATTAACAAGCAAACGTCATTATAGTCATTATAGTCAGAAAACATAGTTTTTTAATATAAAAACTACTAGCTGGTAGCGAGCTAGTCTAGTAGCACCGAGGTTGCGGGATCGAATCCCACCAGAGACAAAAAAAAAATAAAAAATAAAATAAAGTAAAATAAAATAAGAAAAAATAAAAAAAAAATAATAAAAAGAAATAATTAAAAAAAAATAAAAAAATTTTTACTTTATTGACTTTGTGTAACTATATATTTTTATAAAGTTTTTGCTGGGTAGCTACAAAAAGTTAACTTTTAAGTTAACTGAAAGTAATGCAGAGTCGGACAATTGACTACTTCCTAGGACATCGCAATGTTAAAATAGTTAGTTAATTTCATATAAAAGCAATGAAAGTGTCAACCACCACTACTTGAGAAATAGTTAGCTTTCAGTTAATTTAAAGTTAACTGAATGTCCGACAGGGTACTGATATAAATGAGAGAATGAGTGTAACTGATATGTATGGTTTTGCTTTTGCCCACTCACCATATCTTAAAAACAAAAACGGATGCTTATGGTTTTGGATTGAGTGTGTCGTAACATTTTTTTTTTTGCTTACAAATATCTGTTGTCACCATAAGTATTTCTACAATATCTGTGGTAATCGGTTGTATTTTTAAATATTGTTGGCGAGTTGATGAAAATAAGAGAGTTTGTGCTGGTTCACACAGGTCAAGTTTGACTCTTCAAGTCTCGAGCTTTTAGGAGAGAGGGGTAAAGAGAATGGAAAGGGGTACATACTTGACCGTACCAGTCAGTTTTCAATTTTTCTTTTCTTTTTTCATCCGTAATATAATAAAAAGCTACAAAGTTGAAGGAAAAGAAAACAAAAATTAATTTTGTGCATGAACGTGAACGCAAGTTCAAAAGAAAATTTAAATAAAACTGTTCAAGTAAACTTGACCTGTGTGAACCAGCACTTTGTAAAAATTTGTATAAGATCTCATCCAGGGGTGCCAGATGGTTTTAGTAAAAAATCGGCATATTTTCAAAAACAATTTGGAAATCAAATTATGAAAAAACGGCAAATTAAAATTACTGTTTTAAACACAATAAAACATATTTTTAATGACAAAAACAACAAAGCAAAACCATTAACCATTACATAATGCTTTAAAAAAAATAAATGTTTTATAAATAAATTTTATTTAATTAAAAAAATACGGGGTATCTGATAGCAGATTTATATTTTCAAACTTAAATAAAAAATTTTATAATTGACACAAAGTTTTATTAAAAGCATTGAACGGTAGAATGGAAATGTGGATTTTATTTTTTAAAGAGTATGTCATCCACATGTCTTGTGTCGACTTGAACACACTGTTCAAAACGGAGCCTTGTTTTTCGAGAATTTAAAAAAATAAATGACCCAATTTTCTCATGCGTGGATAAGGCACACCAAACATTTACCCTGGGGCAATGTAAAGGTATTTGATGTTTCAATCGAAGGTTTTAGGTTCTTGGAGACCAGTAACGGTAGATTTGTTTGTTGACGTGGCTATTTAACTGAACAACCTAAACAAAAGCGGCAAGCGTTTTTTTAAACATGAAAATTTTATTTAAATACAATTTCAATAAAACAAACCGACATAGCGATCTGTCAAATAAGATTTATCAGCCGGGTGGTTCCTAATTCGCATTCTAATGGTTTGTTTCGTATAAATTGTATGCAAATGAGAAGTTTTGACATACCAAAAACGCTTCCGCTCTTATTTAGGTAGCACAGTAAGTGAAAATGAACTTTGAACAAAATTTTCGACGAGCAATTACGTAAAAAAAATTACCCTTAAAAAATGTCTCCTCAGCGAACGCGCATTGCTCACTCGACTACTTTGACTGACAAATCCTCCCAATCGATAATTCCAACGGCGCCAACCTCCCTCCGCACCGTTTATTACTTTTTGAAATAATCGCATTTAACAATATAATTTTGCCACCAGACACCCCTTATATGAATAGATTTTACTTAAGGGTAAATTGCAGGGACCGTTAATAAGAGTGATCCATATAATTTTAGCTTGAAAACTCTCCATATTAGAGACAGCGGAGACCTATACTGTCTTATACCAATAGGTTCGTCTCTTTAAGAACCTATGGTGATCTAGAATAAACGATCTTAACTCCACAGTTAAAAATAATTTTTCAACGAAAAATAAAAGTAGGTATGGATGAACTCTTTAAAAGAGAATTTTATTTCGCAGTCATAAAATTGTCGGCCTAAAATTCTTCTTCTTGTTAATGACAATTAGTTTAATTGCAGTGCAAGCTGATTAGATAACACTGCTTCACAAATTGTAGTGATCTGACCAGCTACAAGCTTTGGGTGTCCATGTACAAAATATGAATTTAATTAAATGTCGGTTAAAATCAAACTCCTGAAATGAGTTTTAATTTATGACGGCTTAATAAAACTCTTCTTTTAAGAGTTAAATGTTTTCGTTGAAAAATAGCTGTTTTATATGGACTTTTTTGTTTTTATTCCAAAAATAACTCAGGGACTAAAAATAATTAGTTTTATTATTTTTTGTAAAGGTTACGAGAAAAATTTCTTTATTTTCGATTGGGAACCTTTAACCATTATCGTTATATACATTTTTTTTGGTTGTGGTAACCAATTAAAGTAAAATTTATTTATTTTTGGTTATTAATAACCTAAGTAATTTTTTGTTTACAAATATCTATTGAAAAAAATTATTTATTTTTCTGGTTACAATTCTTAGGTCAAGTAAAACATATGTACCGCATTTCCTTTAAGCTTCTCATATGAAGTTGTATATTTTCCAAAATGTGTTTGTTGGGTTAGACACAATACAAACACTGCATATATAAAATAAATATGTATAACCATTTTTTCCTTAAGTATAAACGCTAAATTAATAAAAGTTGTCTCTTTGTGTAACAAGTTACCAGTGTTGCCACTTTGTGGGTAATTACCCGAATTTGGTATAATTTTTACTGTCGTGGGTAGAGCGTGGGTAATTTCTCATAGGGGTAATTCAGGTGTTATTTGAAATTCTTACTTCAGATACCCAAATAAAATCAAGATTCGATTTCAGTGATGACATTTATTTATTTTTAAATATTGTTGATACACACAGTCTTCTGAACCAAAGACACACAGTCTTCTGATAAATGTCGCAAGGTAGGCTCTTAGATTTGGATAAATATGACCATCATTGTGCTTTAGAACTTGAAGTTAATTGAAAAAAGTTATTCCAACATATAATTAATTTTGTTTGTGTCTGGAAACTTTCAAATGCTTTAGTTTAAAGAATATGTAACGCCTTTAACAGTTGTAAAACTGAATTTCGAAAACGACCGTTATATAACACCCTGCAGGCGTTTTGTTAACTAAATAAGGTATAAGGGGTGAAATGGTAGACAATACAAAAAAATTAATTTTGATCGCAGTTTAATACACGGCATTGCCAATTGACACTGGCTCTCAACAAATAGGCACCGCACCTGTCCTTGACGAAATGCAGTGCAGACGTAAAATTTTGCTCCTCTTTTCCGAGCATTGCTGTTGACCTCCAAGACGTCAATTGTTGCTAATTTATCAGCACAAGCCAGTGACATAACAGCCCTACGGAAAACAATCAAGAGATGTCTCATCGCACGGCCTTGAAGTCTAATTAACAGGTTAATTTCTCTAAATCAACACATCGCCTTCATTTGTGAAAAAATAAGTTACGATCGTTCGCATGAAAAAGTGAGAGCAGTATGACAGTTCGTTTGACAGCTAACATTTCGCTAGTTCTTTCGGGCTAAAAAAAAACACCCATCATAAAGGAATGGAAATGATCATTTTTTCTTTGTAAATGTCTTTTATTAAATAAAACTTAAATTTATTTATCAGGTGTAATTTTATTTAAATCGGGTAATTTTGCTTCATCTCAAGTGTAGTTTTGAATTTTGCTGGTGGCAACACTGCAAGTTACCCAAAATTAATAATTTGTATAAAACAAACCAAAAATTACCGTGCTGTAAGTGTTTATCAAAAAAAAGGTACTTTGATAATTTAGAGGAAAAAAATCGTCAAAATGCAGATTTATCGGTAAATATGGTAGGCCTGTTCACAACGCTTCCTGCTAGTTTTTATTTTTTATACTATGTTCACACTTGGGTTCTTAAACGCGTTTAAGCAGCTCGAACGTTATTAAGCTCTAATCACTTCAAAATCGAGATGATTACCCATACATTGAAGTGATTTGTTAATCACTTCAAATTGACATGATTACAACTAAATCACCTCATAAACCACATAGAATCCACTGAACATACCTCAAATGTATAATCGCCAACAACCATGTACAACCGGCCAAGATTTCTGTTTAATGTTTTTATTTTTTTTTTTTTTTTTCTTAAATAATTCATAAATTTACACAATTACATCATTAAAATTATTAAAATAATCTTCTGATAACTTTATAAAAGTGTTTTTATCCATTTTTAATACTTTAAAGAAATTTAAATTTGTTTGTTGTTTTTTTGGTGTGTTTGTGTGTGTGTTTTTTCTTAATCATCTGTCATCTTAATCATCTCAAATGTAATGTGAACGGCTTTGATTAGCTAAATCAACATTTTGCTTAAACGCGTTTAAAAACCCAAATGTGAACATAGCATAACAAACACAAAGTATGTACACGTGTTCAGTTCTTTCAGAATTTTTTTTTTTTTTTAAATAATATTTGTCTATGTGGCACTTGAACGAAGAAAACGAAACCTTTCAATTTCATGAAAGAATTTTTTACACAAACAAAATAAATATCGGTACCGAAAATTTCAAAAATGTTTGCCTTCCAAAAAAACAAGCAACACATTTTGTTTTTGTAAAGTTTTTTTGTGCTCGAAACACATCACGCAAAAATTATTGAAAAAAATAACTGTTCATGTGTACATATTTTGTTTTTGTAAAAAATTATTTTTTAACCAACCAAAGGGTCGGCTCTTTTGCGTTGAAAAATAATTTAAAATAACGGTATCGTACAATAAGTAACTTATTGTATTCCATCAGTATCCACTAGGATCTGCTTTCGCGAAACAGATATTAGCAGATATGATACTCTCTTTCGCTTTTTTATCAACTTACATCCACTCTTTTACAAATCATATCAACATCAACTTACATATATCAGAAACACAAGAGCACTCATCCATACGCATCCACGTTAGAAAAAACACAGAAACAGATATAAACAGATGTATCTGTGCAGGTCTTTAATACATATACATATAGCCAGTCAGCACGGACGGACGACCATCGTAAGATCGACTCAGAAAGTGATTCTGAGACATACGTTTCTCAAGCAATTACTTTATTAGTAAATAAAACAATGATTATCTATTTTACTACATTTTATTTATTATAATCCATTTTTTTAAAAGCACAATTTTTTTAAGATCAAAGAATTGGGTGCAGAAATCAACTTTATGCTCTCCACAAATTGCAATCTTGCATTTTGAGCATGTAATTATGTTATTACGCGCAGGATTCGGTTGCCTTCACCAAGAGCTCAGCGAAAAAAAATAGCGATAACTGTTAAGGGTTTTCGTCGTTACGACGAAAGTTAAGGTGTTACAAACATTAGCACAAACGCATAATACCCTATCCACTGTTGTGGGTATAAACAAATAACGTTAAATCTAATTCCCAGAAACTAGCAAAAATGAAAAGCTACCCTAGAGACACTCCTAAATTACTTCCGAATAAATATCAACTTAAAACTAAACAAATATACTCAACAACCTTTAACATTTAATTTCGCAAATGTCGAAACTATTACGATAAAAAAGGAAAAAAGACACAAAAATTTAACAGACAGAAAATATGAAATTGGAAACCCAATTTCTATGTTTGTGTTGTGCATCCTTTCAACACAACTTGCCAAACGGCAATCAACTAAATGTCATAAATATGTCAAAATTTAATAAAATTTGGCAAAAAAAAGGTATAAAACATGAAAAATAAATAAAAAAAAAAAATCAATAAAAAAACAATAAAAGTTCAACAAGGATTTTAACGCATAAAAATCGCATTACGAAAAAATAATAATAAAAACAATCACAAAAGAGAAATTGAAAAAGTAAATCCAGGTAGTTAAAACCAGGATTTTGCAACATCAAAAATTAAGCAATTTCAACCATTTTCGCACATAAATTTCCAAATCTCTTCAAGCGTAACCCGTGACAATAGAGATCTACACCAATCTGGCCAATCGGTTTGTGGATGAAACAAAAAGTGTCCATACTAAAAATTAGCAAATAATTTAGTGTGTGTGTAGGGGAAAGCATAGATTTGCTTTGTTTTTGCCAATGAATATAACCAGATTATATTGGACAGCTGCTTGCTAAATTTTAAATGAAGACTGTGTTGCTCTTTGATTTTCTCCTGTTTAAAAATAGAACAAATATTTGAAATTTGTTTGTTGTTTACTTAAACCGATTATACGCCCCAGCAAAGTATTTAGCCGGTAGAAAACAGGGAGGGATTCTAACGTACATAAAATGTACAAATACTTTTCGAAAGCACAAAACACAATGCCGATAATCAACCTCGAATTCAATAATACTGATGAAAAAAAAAAAATACTTGGACACAACAGTTTAAGAAGCAATAAGGGAAACTGACCTTTTTGTTCCTAAAAATCACGCCTCACTAACTTGCAAAACAACCAAAAAACTACCACAACAAAACAACTCAAATTCAGACTAATTAAATTTCGAATTAAATCGAATTAATGATACTCAAAAGGAAAAATTGCTGAAAAGAATTGTTAATTTTGCTGCACAATTTTAAATGCAAAGTGTATGATTGTTATTATTTTCTAAGCCTTTCAAATCTTATCTTGTGTGTAATTTCGGCTGCAGTTTTAACAAGAATTAATTGTTTTGATTGTATTTAAATATTTTTCTTCTATTAACTTTCATTGATGCAACACTTAAATGATACGAAAACGTAAGTATTTTACGTGCAGGTTTGTTAAATAAAAAAGTCCTTTGTTCAAAAGATTCCATTATCCTTTTGCTAGCAAACAAAGAGATAAGACACGCAGAAAGTGACAATGACTGCGTTTGCCAACTGTTAAGTGCAGTCAGTTAGTCAGTCAGTCAGTCAGCCTATAAAGGAATATTTCATGAATAAGATGTGCGTGTGTTACTGCATCATCTAACAAAGAGTTGCAACTCTTGTCCAAAAGGCCATATGAAATATTTGAACAATGCATAACTTTATGATTGACACATAACGGCTGATAACAATATGGTCAGTTCAAACATATGGTTGGTTATCTAGATCAATTTAAACGTTACAATAATTCGTTGCTGGTTTATTAAATCTTTAATTAGTTAGAAGGAAATATTTAAAAATTTATAGAAATACAAAGAAATTTGTTGGCTTGTGCTTTTGTATTGAACATGAAACTCTAAATTTATTAAAATTCCTCCTGTTTAAAATTAATTCAAAGTACACATGTTCTTTGCTAAGAATCTATGGAAAATCCACCCTTAACCGAAAAACAAAAATTAAATACCGAAAAATGTTTGATGATTTCCCTGACAAACCCTTTTTAGGTCTACGAGTTTGTTCGCTTTTCCATTCAAATGAGTTACGCATGGCAATAAATATAAAATTGCACAAAATTATGTTCATATTTCATTCTTTATTAAAGGCACTAAATATTTTAATTTGATTATTGGCAATACAATACAATAATGATATAAATTAAAAAATTTTGCAATAATTTAAATTTTTCACTTCATTTGCACACGCTGGAATAAAATGAATTCCCTACGTACCATCATCATCATCACCATCATCATAATTAAATGCGTAACGAAATTTGAGCATGCGCGCCATGTAAAATTATTTTTATGACACACGTCTCATTGTTTCGGTTATGAAAATTCTTTTCCCCTAAAGAAATGAGCTAATAATATTTTTTACAAATATGAATATTTCTGCATTTTTTATGATGCAGATAGTTTTTCATATTTGGTGACTTGGTTTATTTTCCCTGAGGGTATCGATTCTACTTCCCTGCTGTGTGTTTTGTAAAAATTGTCAACTCCTCCAGTGCAATAAACAAAAATCATAATTTCAATATTTTATACATATTCCGATGATGACCATATTATTTTTATTATAGTTTTCTATATTCTTCGCTCCACAAAGACTTTGAGTTTTCCTTGTTTTTGGCATTTTTTAAACAAAAGCAGCTGCGTTATTGTTCTTTTAGTTCTTTATACTTTTCTATTTTTAAAATTTCGTTAGAATTCTCATCAATTTGCTCATCATTCTTCATTCAGTTTTGCTTTTTATTTTTATATTCAAATATTAAATATGAATGAATATGATGTATTACTTTGATAATGACATTTAAGTAGAGCAACATCGTTATTATTGTCATTGTTGGAATGAAGTGGAAGGAAGAGCATTTTCGTCCTTATGTTGAAGTATTTGAAAAGATTTATAAATATTGTGTATGAATTATTTAGAATGTTCAATGCAAAACGAATCCGTAGATTTTCTTTTTTTTCGTTTTTTGTTTAAAAGCTAAACATAATTGAAAATATTGCGTCATTTCAAATGGAACAATTTTATGAAGAATGTACGTTTAAGTAAAGATACTGTTAAATAAATTGTGTTTTTTAAGCCCTATAGAACTTGAAATTATTAAAAATAACACAAAAAATTAAATATTAATGAGCATTTGAATGTTCTTGACGAACAGCATTCTGACACCAGAATGCACTCTTCTGGATGTAATGGAATCTTCAGGGTCTGTTATCGATTGTGCTCACTTAATAGGTGGTTATTTTGTTTAATCACAAACCTGTTAGCCAAAAATGCGCCGTACAGCATAAAAATCACGAAATCGTCTATAAATTGAACCGTTGCCTGAGTTTACCAAAAAAAATTGCACAATTTGCTAGCGTTGCTCAGGCGTCAATCTATCATGACGATTTGCTAGAGTATACTGACCATAAATGTCAAAAAATGTGAGCTCCATGACGGTTGGTTTAAAAGCTAGCCCATAAGTAAGCTTCGTAAGTTTGATTGGTCTAAAAAACACCCTTTACAAAACACTAGAATGCTAAAAGATGTAAAGAGCATTTTCTATTAAAATCTGAGAGAGAACTTGGTGTTGACTCATACTGAGGATTTTTAGTCAATCGGTTAAATATTTTATTTGCTGGAAGTTGGAATCATCGCCAAACTAAAAACTGAAATCTGCAATATCGACAGCAAATGGTCCCAGCTTCGAAGTATAAAAAAGCATGGAAACGGGTCATGTGAAAACAGATACCCTTTTAGGCTACACGCGAAGCAAATACTGCTTCGAAATGTTTGATTAATAATTTGTATTAAAACAAGGACAATTACACTGTGCAACAAAATTCGGGCCATCGCCGCCAGCCTCAACACTTGCAAAGCGAAATGAAAGTAAAATATTGGTAGAGGAACCCCGCCAAAGGGTTTTGAAAAGTTTGCTCGAGTTCCCGAAGTATGGGCCCCTAAAGTTTTTGAATTTTTTGAAAAGGCGTTCGGTATAAGTCAAAAAAAAATATACCAAATGTACTTCTGAGCTAAAAAAAATAAACTGTCGGTCCCTTGAAAAAATCTCGTTAATTCGTAAAACTTCCATACATTTTGGTCCCCTCGCTTATTCGTAATTTTTTTTCAAATAAAATCTTCTTTACCTCTTATAAATCGTAATTGTTTGCTAACTACCACTTATAATTCATAATAAAAACAACAGAAACATGGAAAGAATGATTTTTTGCTTACCACTATTTTATTTTTGCGTGGGTTTTTGCTTGTGTATAGGGTTTATTTTCTTAAGATCAGTTTGATCAGTTTATTACATGAATAATTTTTATATATTTTATTTTTAACAATTGTTTTTTATGTTTTTTTTATCATTTTAGTAAATAAATTGAAAAACCCCGATTATTCGTATTTATTTTATTTTAACCCCGATAAATCGAAACCCCGCTAAATCGAAAACCCCTATAATTCGTAAGAAATGGCCGGTCCCTTGCTATTACGAATTATCGGGATTCTACTGTATTTATAAAAAAATAAACTGAGATAGTTTCAGTAGTTATAGGATTTCTTTTAAAACAATTTTTCTTTGCCAAAACTTGACTTGGAAAAAATTCTTTCACTTATCGTAGATGAATATCTAATTTCTCAGTCCTTTTCCAGGATTTCTCTAAACATATAAAATACTCCATTATGCCTTTAGAGTTTTTTTTTTAAATTTTTAACACTTCGTATTGTTTCGGTTAATTCTGTTAAAAGACTGATATGAGAAGATATAAGAAGAAACAAATACATAAATAACACGTACATAAAACAGAAAAAACGTGTTGGTAATCAAAAATTTAACCCATTTTTCGCCACATTCCTGTTGATCGATGATAAAGATAAAAAACATTGTAATTTTAGTCACCAGTCGGCGGAAAATGTGTTAAAATGAAGATCACTGGATACCTTATTTGTTTTTATGAAAAAATATTTTCTAAAATCACAAAAAAATGTGTTATAATACTACAAAATATTGAAAACTTTATCACATCGGTTAATCGACTGAAAATAATCGGTTTAATCGTTAATCGAAAAAAGCCAATTTGAAATTAAACGATCAGTTAATCGGGTAGTAATTAATCGGTTAACCGATTGACGATTAACCGAATGAACACCCTAACATTTACCCACTTATTAATAATAATATTTCAGTCTTGTGAAAGACTAGCTTTTACCTATGACTTCGTCCATGCTTTTCCTCATTTTAGGCCTCCAGCAACTATACACTGGCTTTAATCTGTATGTATATGAAATTTATCCCGTTTTTAAGAGTACCAATTTTATCCCTGAAAAAGTTCCCTTTATTTTATTCTGGACCATATGCAATCTTTTATTTATTTTTTTATTGATTCCATTTCCTGTACAACAAGACTGGGTCTTATATTTATAGCACAGGAACGTATTACGTTACAAAACAAACTTGCTACAAGTAAATATAACAATATTGGTATGAAAAAGATAAATTTCAAAAAAAATTATAAATTAAAATTAAAAAAGTAAAAATTATTTAAAATAATTGAATAAAACTTTTTTGAAACTATTAGCATTGCTGTTTAGTTGTTGACTTTTTGGAAGATTGTCCCACAGACGAGCGGCATGTACATAAAACTGCCATTCAGATACTAGTAAATTATGTCGAGGTATTACAATATTTCGATTTGGTGGCGATTGGAAAAAAACGTATTTTATCGAATATATATTTAGGTGTTTGAATGTTGATTATTTTATGTAAAAAAGTAAGAGTGCGAATTTTTAGCAGACTTTCAAATGATACTCCATAAAGATTATTGGCAACAGAGGAAACATGTTCAGGCCGTCCTAGTCCATACACATATCTTATTATGTTATTGAGCAAGACATTAAATTTTCTCTTAATATCTGATCCACAGCTTCCAAATTATTCACACCCATAGATCAGGGAAGGAATCAAGTGTGATTTAGCAAGTAAGGCTCTTATTCTTAAAGGTGTGAAATATTGGGTGGACCATGGGCATAGACTTTACATAAGTTTGACCAACGAGTAAATTTACATCATCAGTCCAGGGTCCTGATTCTGGCAGTCGTGATCGAGTACTTTCTCCATTCGAAAGCAATTTAATATCTTATTATTTCAGTCAATACTGAACGAATCGGAATTATTTTTTCAGTCTTGTAGAGCATTAATTTGAGTTTCACAATACTGAAAAAATAATTCCGATTCGTTCAGTATCAACTGAAATAAAATTGCTTTCGATTCGAGAAAGTACGCGATCACGACTGCCAGAATTAGGCCCCAGGTCAAATTGCCATTGAAAATGATACCAAGATTTTTCGCTTTGTTAACAATTTCAATTTTCTCGCCATTTAACACAGTATCCTCAGATATGAAGGGAATAAAGCTTTTTTTTACATATAACAATACATTTATCCAAAAAGTACTAATTTTTACCACTTTTACCTCTTTAAAAGTACCCTTTATTTGAATCTGTGTCATATGCTATTCGCATATCCAAATCCATTAGGCGTGTTTCACATGTTTTAACATTTATAATACAAGTAAAATTAATTTAACAAATTTTCTTTTAATTCTTTAGGAATTAGATCAAAAGAATTCATATTGACTAAAATTAAATTTTAATCCTCACAAACCTGTTTTCACACTAAGTCACAAAAAGAAACAGAATTTTAATATCAACCTAATCCGATATTTGAATAGACCAATCACATTCAAAAAAAAATTATTGCCCAGGAGACAACAAATTAAAACTGTATAAAATTGTGCCGTTTCACCGACCCTTCTTCTTTTATTTGCTGCTCGGCACTCCGGCTTCAATTAAATTGTACAAAAAGAGTTCATAAAATATAATAAAGCCAGAGAGACAATCATTTACTAACTGTTAAAAGAAATTAATACTCCAAGGCAGACAAAAGAACTAAATAAAAATGAGAATGGAAAAAATCATCGATTGGGGCACATTTAATCCCTTCGAAAGATGGACGCACTTAAATAAATTTATTGAAAAATGAAAGAGAGTCTTAAAAGTTCACATTTAGTAAAATGTTTGCTGAATTACGTTGTTTATTTTGGGGATTTAAAGTTCAGAAGTTTCCTAAACAAATGACAAATGATTTTTTTAACAACTAATTTTATTACAAATTTTTTTGAAAATGCAGCTGGCACCTTAAAAATACATTTAAATTGGTGCCATATTTTATGTGTTTGTGTTTGTTTTTATACAGTTCTTTACTCTTTTTTTAATTAAGAATCTTATTAACAAATTTATTCAAATAATTAACCCTTTTTAGGGGTAGTCCTTGCAGTATTTAAGATGGAAAAAGATACAATAATAATAACAAAAACAATTAAAGGACTATTTTTACAACAATCATATTGATTCAAGTGTTTCGTAACGATTTTTTTAAATAAACTCTATTAAAAATTGTTACATTTTGTTAAATAAATGTAAAAAAACAAGGATGATTTTTTTGGTTGCTCATTAAAAATTCAAATGAATTTAAAGCCCTTTTTGATGTTTGTGATTGCGATGCATAAATAATTTTATTTAATGTGTAAACATGAACAATTCTGTTTTTTTTTATTGATAATTCCCATTTTTTTTCTCTTAAAGTTTGTGGTTTTTAATTATTTATTTAATATTTTTATGATTTGTTTGAGACACACTCATTTTGGAATCGTAATGCCACACGCCACATTAAAACACACAGAAACAGTTCTTTCACTTAATGGAAAATTTCCTTTTATTTGTATTCTCCCTACAAATGAAAAGAAATTTTTCAGTTACACACGAAATATTTGTACAGTTCCTTGTCTGGGTTCACACTATGAAAGTTTTCTTTTAGAAAGTCTGCGTTTATTAGTGAAATAGAATAGCATGACATTTATAGTTTGACTTTCTTAGACACTCTCATTTGTTTCATAATTCGTAAATATCAACATGGGGATGGCCGTTCTTTTAATACTTTTTCCTTTTTTCATATTTATATAAAATTTTTACCTAAAGACCGAGTCACATAGAATTCTTTGTACTTTATACACAGTGTTGCCTATTTAGCCATTAAGTGGCCATTTTTTTTTTTTTTTTTTTGCCATTTTTCAACTGGTTTAGCCATAAAATTTTTTTGCCGTTTTTCTTTTAAACGAATCATTTTTATTTTATTATAAAAATTTATAAAAGTAAAATAAACATTTTTAACAATTAAATCGCCTTTTATTTAAATCACAACTTTCACAAATGTTGAAAAACGCTATAAACCAGTGATAGCCACTCCATAGCCTCGCGAGGCAATAATAGTATTTTTCACACAGACGCGGCCGGTAATTCACATGTGTACAACAACTTTGTTCGATTCAAAACATCAGACTTCATCAGTCTCTGCGACCGCACACAAGCACATAATATCTTTGTGTGCGTGCGTTCGGAGCATGGTTAGTTCGGGGCTTGGTCATCACTGCTATAAACTATGATAATGAAACATCTTTCAAAATAAAGGAACGGTGGGTATTCCAATATTAAATTTATAAAATGGATCAACACAAACATCGGTGTTTCTTTCTGGTTGCAAGTGTTTCAATAAAGAAATTTAGACGGCAACAAAAATTTTTTAGAAATTTCAAAATTGACTATAAAGTTGCTCTCACTTCCATGGTCTAATGCTGAAGTAGAGAGGTTGTTTGGCCAAGTAAACATCATTAAAAGTAATTTGGGAAAAAGGTTACATTAAGCAACCGTTAATTCGATTTTATGAATTAGGTAAATATTTTTACCATAACAATAAAATAATCAGTATTGTGGTTATTTCGTTGAACCATTTATGGTTTACAATCCAAATTTTTTAATATTTTTGATTAGGCTAAAGTTCATCAAATTTAATTTTCATTAAATTATTTTTATGAAGAAAGGAACTTTACAACATGAAATTAATTAAAATTTATTGATAATTTTTCATTCTTGACTGAAGCTGGGCTCGAACCCAGGCGTTTTTACGGACAGGTTACCCCTACATGTTTCGATTGCAACAATAAAATATTTATACCAACACCACAATAGTTGAGAGTAGGGTAGCCAGATTTTAAATTCGAAAAAACAGTACATTGAACACAAAAAAACAGTACAATCAAGAAAAAAACAGTGCATTTCTTTGACGAAAATAATTACTCCATTTGCGTTTAAAAAGCAAACACCACAAACGAAGCATTTGGTCAGGAAAACCATAACATTGCTGTAAGCCATATAAGAAATGGAAAAAGCCGAACTTAGCTTGAAACAATTAACTCATTGATTGTGATACATACATAGTACGATTTTCTTTAAACATATTCGTATTTAAAGCAATTTTTACCACACCACACAATTTGAGAAAATGTTTGTTTCCTAAATTAATTTTCCAATTTCAAACAATTTTTAAATTATATTCAACATTTTTAATTTTTCGAATTTACTCTATCAAGGCTAAGGTAAAATGTAAAAAGAAAATACAATATAATAGTCTGGTAGTGTATAAAGTCATTTCTGAAAAATTGTAGGAATAGAACTATTACAAAAAAGCTTTATAAAATACATAACTGAAATTTAGCTCATAGAATAAATTCGAAAAATTAAAAATGTTGAATATAATATAAAGTAACCTTCGGAAGGAAATAATTCCCAGTTTCTATTTCAATTTTTAAATTATTTACGGCCAGTTTTACCAAGTTCTGCTAAAATTAACTTTTACTAAAACAATAGATTTTTGACATTTATAATGATAGTTAATTATACCTGAACTTGGTGAAATTGGCCATTAATCTATAAAATCCAAAAAACATACATAGTTTGGTTTATTTTTATTTAACAAAATCTGAAAATATTAAAATAGTAAAAAAACAAGTTTCAATAAAATTTAAAACAAACATTTCTGCCTGTAAAACAATCAAGTGCAATTGAAAACGATGAATATTTTCAATAAAATTTTTGTAAAAATTAACTTATCTTTTTCTTATTTCAGTAGTTTAGGTAAAGAAAAGTGGTCCTCAAAGGTATTAGGTATTTCAATAAATTTTGAACACGGAGAATTTTCCAAATTTGTTCGATTTCAATTTCACGTGATTTCGATATCCAGAACATGCCCTTAAATTAATAAAGTTCTAAAAATTTAATATATTTATTTAGTATTTAAAAAATTTTTTTTTTATTTTGTCTTTCTCAGGTGTGGAAAGGGAAATACTATTGGAAGAGGTAGCCATAAAGTCAAACATAGTACATATGGTCCCCTCAATATAACAACAGCGTATAATTTTTTTGGGGTTTTGAGAAAATCGTGTTTAAAGTTTTTGTCAAATCGGATGTCTATCAAAACCTCAATATCGCGGTAAATTAAAATTCTTCATATTGGATTTGTCGACGAATACATAATACCGTTTCTTGTCTTTAAATTGACCAATTTGTTTTATTCTACCATAATTATGTCATTCAAAGTGCAAGTCCTCCATATAGGCTATTTTATTTTTTAAGGAATTCGTATGATTTATCTGATACACTATTTTATTTTGTATGGTATACGCTGTTTTATTCAATAATTTTACGGTATTTTTATTAAAATATTTGATCTCAAAAATATCAATTTGAAACATTTTAAAACAGTGATTAATTCATAGTTTTGTTAATTCAGTGTCACATATTCATTACTTTCCAATTTGGGTTATTATAAACAAAAATTATGACAATTTAAGGTATACATTGCGTTAATCAAAAATAACTAGAAGTTCATTCGTCTTCTTTCTCTTCCTCTGCAACATCTGGCTCATCTTAACAATTTCGTTTCTTTTCACCTTTTAAGTTAATGAAAAATGACTGCGAGCCACGAGGTATTACATTCTTCTTGCACAAATTTTGGAGATCATGCAGCTTTCGATGGTCGGAATAAAACTATTTCTCAAACAATAGTGTTCATTATTATAAGCTATTTTATGAGTTAAAGTTTTCATAAATTGTATTTTTTTTCTGCAGACTAAAATGGAGTATAATGCGTATACACTATTATTCTTTTAACAACTTTGGAGTGGCAATTTCAAGTAAAATAGCGCATATGGGCTTACACACTTATTGAAGGAAAATTTTGAATAAGAAATTATACACTATTTTTACCAACCACATTTTGACCCACTTTTTGGAAGTAGAATTTGACGAAATTTTGACCAGACATAAACTCAATGATGGGGATTCTAAATATGCAATAAAAAATAATAGCGTATGAGCACATACGCTCTTGTTATATTAAGGGGACGATATGTCTTAAAAATAACAATATGAAAATATACTACTGCTGCGAGCTACTCATTATAATTTAGATATCTACTGTGTATTTATGAGAAAACAATGACCACAGCGTAAAAACTCGTACTATTTTAGAATTTTTGTTTGGAACACAAAGAAATTTTTTAAGCTATGTACTGTTAAATATTAGGATATTTTTAGTAGGGTTTTTCTTAATATCTTGGTTTTTTGTACACTGAACAAAAAAAAAAGTACAAAAAACTGTACAAAGTTTAAAAAACAGTACATTTGCGTGCTGTTTTAAGAGTTGTGCATAAAACAGTACAATTGCAAAAAATCAGTACATGTACTGGTTAAAACAGTACGTATGGCAACCCTAGTTGAGAGGGTACTACGCGCTTGTGCTGATGTCTGTTACACCTTAAAATATTGGTCCCAAGCCCACCTTTACGTATACCAATTAACTCGGAATCACTTTCTGAGTCGAATTAATTATGTTTGTCCGCTGGCTAGCTGGCTGGCTGTCCATGTAAGCCTTGAGCGCCAAATACAAGTCGCAATTTTGGAGATTACATAGGTTCTAATGTGGTGTAGGGTATCATATAGCCGGGGTTGACCGACTACACTTTCTTACTTGTTTTTTATTGCACATCTGGACTCAAAAGGTTGGGTAAATATTATCGCGAACATGATTCACCTTCAAATTATTTAAAACTAATAGGCACGAGTGATTCCTATGAGATGAACAATAACGACATCGAATTTATCGAAGATTAAATTTTTTAAATATCTATCAAAATATTAATTAACGTTTATTATTAATATATAAATTGATCTTAACTTACAATTTCATCGTTAACAACATTAAATTAATTATTTTATTTAAAAAAGCTATAAGCCTTTTTTAGCCCAATTTAGCCATTTTTGGTCACCAAGTTTTGGCAACACTGTTTATACATCGCTATTGTCAACAGATATCTAAGCTGAAATACAGCTTTTCCCATATCGTACGTCTCCGTTAATTAAAAAAAAATAGAAAAGTTATATTCTAGTTTATAAATACAATTTCGTTGAAAAAAATTTCGATGAGTATACACGAATGAAAGTTTAAATGAGAATTTGATTTCAGAAAGAAAATTTAAATATATGAACCCAGATTTATCCTACAATAACCTTTGAAATAAGGTTAAAGGAGCAGAATGATGAGCAACCATACTTTAATTTGTGCTTAACATATTAATGTTATTATAAACCATAACAGGATCGGAGGCAACCATAATATGGTTGTGGCTTTCTTAAAGAATAACCCCCATATTCATAAAAAATATTTCAAGTTTATAGCAGGTTTATGACACGAATTTTCTATGTTAATTTGTATAATAATCCTTTTATTAATCGAAAATATTTTTTATGAATATGGGCGTAAAGATTTAAACGTAATATGATTGCCCCTGACAAAAAAATATGATTGAAGTATGTATAATATGTTTAGAAAAGGTCACATTAAAAACAGTTTTGTTAGCAGTAACTATATGAAAATATATATTTTCTCTAAATGTTGATATCGTAGTTGGAAGTGTGTAAACATTTTGGACTTTTAAAAAGACTATCCAGAAATTTATGATTCGTAATTGAATTTTATTAAATAAATAAAAAAATAAAAAATATACCTTGAAGGCCTCAAAGTGCAACAGTGAATAACTTAGATAAAAAAAATTAACGACACAATTAAAATTAACGTTCTAAACTTTCAATAATTTCCTAAAAGTTACTACAGTGGACTCTTCTATAACTCTGAAAACTGCACAAATCTGCAAAACTTCAATATTCTTGGTAAATTTTTAAGTTTTTCTACCCTTCACCACAGGTGGAAAAGGGTTTATATAAGTAAGTTTGTCATTCCGTTTGTAATTTCTACAATAGTGATCTTTGACCATATAAAGTTGATTTAACGATGTCCGTCCGTCTGTCCATCTGTCCGTCTGACCGTCTGTCCATCTTTCGTTTGATATGTGTTTTCCGGAGACTCCAGACATGATAGTGGCTAGATTGTTTTACATTTATGTTACATATAGTCCACCATTTCTTGCCATTGAAATTCAGCAAGATCGGTCCACAAATGGCTAAGATATGACCAAAAAACCACGACTGCCTCTAATTTTTTCCAAAAAACCCATGTTGTTGTATTTTTATTACTTTTTTCTGTATATCTGGAGAACGGCAAGAGCCAAAGTTTCCAAATTAGGTATACACTTTTAGGTTATCAATACACAGCATCCCACAAAATGTGGGCAGGATCGGTACCTCCCGTGGTACCTCCCGTACAAAAAATATCAAAAATTGTATAAAAACCTGAATTTTGTGACTGTTATATGACCTATAGTTACGCCTTATATATCAAAAGATCGGAAATTAGAAATAGTAGAAAATATTTTTTGAAAAACTCGGGAAATTCGGTTCAGATACGAAAAAGTTATGACCATAATATTAATTTTTTTTTTTTGAAAAATACCCATTTTCGGGAACCATAAATCTTGTCGAGTCCAAGTTTTATAACCAAAATAACTGGCAAATTTTTTCTTTAACACGTCGGTATATAAATCTGTTAAATCGGTTAAGAAATAGCAGAGTTATGACCAAAATACTAAAATCCCAAAAATTACTCTTTTTATACCCTTCACCTCAGGTGGAAAAGGGTATATATAAGTTTTTTTTATAATTAAGTTTGTTTTTTATAACCTTCGCCAAAGGTCCTACAACCTATAAAGTATATATATTCTGTGCCCTTATGAAAAGCGAAGTTCAAATCCGGTTGTCGTCTGTGTTCAGTTGTGAACAGTAAACGGTCCATACTTCATTTTAATGATATTTAAACAGCGTTCGTTCATGGTTCAGTTGTCTAGGGGGTGTGTTAAGTTAGAAACTGTGAGTTCCCTGGTTCGAATCTTGATTTTTAAAAAATTATTTTTTTTTTTTATATTTTAATGTTCTAAAAACGATTTTAAAAAAATATTTACCAGTTTTCGCTTTTTAAATTCATTTATAATGAAGTTTTAAGTATTGTAAAAATGTTGCCAAGTTAGGGATTTTCACCCTAAATTTGGGGTTTTCTTTTGCGTTTAGGGTCAGTTTTAGGGACTAAAAAGTAGTCAGGGGGAAATTTAGTTTGTAAAAATAGCATTTGGGGATAATTTAGGGTTGATATTATTAAGTAGTGTATATTTTGCCTTATTATTGCTACTGTTAATTTTTTTTAATATTATTTAAAATTGTCTCAGTAACAGCAAATTAAAAAAAGCGTTGAAAATGTCTCATGAAAAAAAAATTTCAAAAATACAAAAAAGAATGGGAACAACAAAATGAATTTAAAGGCGATTATTAAATATAAGTTTCATTACAAGTAAATGTTCAAATATTAGTAGGCTAGCATATGCGTTACTAGCACTACCATTTGCGAACGCAACTATCGAGAGAGCATTCTCAATGTTTAGTATTATAAAAAATAAAATAAGAAACCAACTGGCATCTTCAACGATTGAATCAATTCTAAGAGTTAAATATTCTTTAATCAATGGATGGCAAAACTTTATTCCGCCTTCAGAAATGCCTAATTTTTAATTATGAAAACATGTACGTGGACGAGAGGGATGAAAATGTACTAGACATTTTTAATGATTAATAATAATATATTCAGTTCTTCTAAAAGCTTTTTTTATGTGAGTATATGTTTAAAAATACATAGTTACATACTTACATATTTAACATATATATGTTTAAAAAAATATTTAAAAAATTATACTTTTTGTTTTGGGGTTTTTTTATTTTTTCTCAGTGCAAATTTAGGGGGTATTTTTTGATTTGGGGTAATTTCTTAAAATTTACTTGGCAACACTGATGTATATGTAAAAATTATTTAGTTGCTCTGTATTCTGCTCGCACAATGGTGAAGGGTATATAAGATTCGGCACAGCCGAATATAGCACTCTTACTTGTTTTTATTAATTTTAATTTTATAATTTTACCCCATTCAAACTTTAAACAACAGTCAAATCCTTAAAACCCAATACTACTAGAATGTTTTGAATTTCAAAGATTTACTTTGCTGTGGTTTTACCAAACCAAATATCAGAAAAGGAAAAATAAATCCTTTAAGTGTTACCAATATGCTGAGCATGTTGAAAGAATAAATTACTGAAAACATATTTAAGAGTTAGTCAAGTATGAAATACACACATTCTGCATAAAAAGTTCAATTTGTTGGCACTCGTTCATAGTTCCTGGCATTTATTTGTTCATTTCTATAAGTTTGTGAAATACCCAGGAATTGCTGAATAAGCAACACTGGCTAGCACTATGTATAGTTATTGCAATAAAATCCAAAGAAATTGCGATAATTTATGCAAAGTTGAGTACGGATAAATCCAATTAAGTATAACATCTTTGAGGCAGAGTTTCTTGAACCCTTAACTTGAAAGTCCAAACTGTACAAAACATTCGTCTTGAAGTTTTTAAAGGTGATTTTTTTATTTATTAGGGCACTGCTATACGTTTATTACAATGGATTGATTGATCACATAAAATTAGGCTATTCTACGATATGGATGATACACTGCATGATACACGTTCAATTGCTGGTTACATTCTTACTTACCTTACGGAGCTTCATCTCGTTGTCGTAAAACAGACCAGATTATCTGGAGGGAATCGAACCCACAACATTCGCACTGTTAGACTAGTTAACAACCAGCTAAAATATTTAATTATCCATTCAATCAATCCTTTCAAAACTGGTTTTATATCATTCCGGTGTAAATTCAAATTTGAGAATCCCTGACTTACCAACATATCAAAGATAAGGAAATATTATCGACCTAAGCTACAAATGCATTGTGGATTGTATAAGATGTACTGCTGTAATGATGCTTAAGAGCAACCAATATCGGCAATTAATACTTATTGCTCTTTGCATTAAATATACGTAAACTTGAAACACACAGATGCAGACAAAGCTAAAGACACTACATACACTAGCCGTTATCAAGCATCAAAGTTTTATGCAAAAAAACAAACTCATTTACTTGGACTAGAAAACTAAACAGGGAAAGACAACTGCAGACATTAAAACTAATTCAAATGAATTGTGGCAAACGCTTAAGTAGAATAAAGAATACACTACAAAACATATTCATGTAATTTTGAATGAAAAGCAAAAGCAATTTTTAATAAAAAAAGAGGCAACAGTTTTTGATTATAATTAATTCACTGCAGCTTTGAAAAATTTGTAATTTTAATTTCAAAAGATTTTGTTATTCGTGCTTAATTCCCAGTTTTTATTCTTGATAAAAACACTTGAAATTTATTGTTGATGGGATAAGCTATTCCTATGCATTTCACTGGTTGCTTAGGCCAGATCATCAGGAAACTTCATCCATAAAGATTTTAGAAAAACTAAAGATATTAAACCAAATAAAACTTTTAAACGTATAAGACTTACACTCAATTTACATGATGAATTTTATGACGTCCAATTTTAGACGTCATTTTTTGTTTGGGAGCAAACGGTGTAGAGAAGAAAGAGGAAGAGAAAACAGAAATCATGTCTATTTGTCTACCCCTCTTTTTTCTCTACACCGTGTGCTACCAAACAAAAAAATGACATCCAAAATTGGACGTCATAAAATTCATAATGTAAATTGAGTGTTATAAGCAGCAGTTCTACTTGTAACAATATCAATGTTTAAACAAAACACATCAACAATAAACAGTGGGTTTATCTCATCTCCCTACAAGAAATGAATGAGCGAGTAGTCACATTTTTCATTTTGGTGTTAACAAAATGATAGAAAGAAATGACCGAAATAAAGTTTTCGGTCACATTCGGTCATTTCTTTCTATCATTTTCTTAACACCAAAATGAAAAATGTGACTACTCGCTCATTCATTTCTTGTAGGGCTTACATTCCCCACTACAATTAGTTGAAATTCTCTCAACATTAATTGGAGTTGTAAGTAGGTTAAGCAAAACAAAATAAAAACAACAACAACTTACAAAAGCATGTTGTCAATTAAGTGTTTTTTTAGGCCGTGCACTTGCCTGTTTATTATCAATGCGCATAGGAATAGCTTATCCCATCAACAATAAATTTCAAGTGTTTTTATCAAGAATAAAAACTGGGAATTAAGCACGAATAACAAAATCTTTTGAAATTAAAATTTTGTATTCCCAAAAATTGAAATTACATTTTGATAATTTGTAACTTTTAAATTGCAACAAACAAAATGTATAAAATTGTTAATGTGTTAATAAAAATGTTAAAACGAATTAATTTGAAATACAGTGAACTCGCGTGAACTTCCACTAAGTGAACAATTTAGTTGTTTGTATGAACTCTCTAAAGAATAAACAAAGTTTAGCAGCTCTAAATAGTAAACGACACCAAAAATTAATTGCAATTTTGAAAATTCTCCACATGCTTAAAAAAATGATAACAAATGTCATGGAAATGCTTTTGATGTCATACACTTCACAAGTTCAGTAATCAAGTCTGGAGCTAATTAAACGAAACTTGTGACACACATTGGCGATTCTCTAAATAATTCTAGGAACCCTGTCCGGGATATTTTATCTGCGCTCATTTTTTGTTACCATCTCTTAAAAAACCGCGACAAAACTGAACATTTTTTACATACACTACACAAGTCACTGCACAGTTTTACAAACTTGAGCAATTATCAAAATCGTTTGCCCCTGTCAAACATTACACAAATGCACTGTACCGTGCCAGACTTGAGCACTGAACTTGCGTTGTGCATGGCCGGCAAAAGTGAGAGTTTCAGTTACAAAAGTATTGTTTGCTTAAATAGACTGTGTGCCTTAAAATATTTTTAAAAATAAACAAAAAATGGAAGATTTTAAACCATTTTCCAAAAAGATCACATGTGAAAACTTTTCAATTGTTCATATGTATACGTATTTTCGCAAATAAATCACCTTTTAATCAAAGTGTTTTAAAATTGCATCATAATTCATTATTTGTAATCTCGATCAGTGATCGTACTGATTATAGGGCTACGCCAAAAACTAAGAATTATGTAAATTTGATTAAGTCTAATTGAGAGTTAATGTTCTGCTCTCAAGTTTTGTTTGCCCTGTGTAGGGCATCAAAATGTTGTGGCTACACCAGGTATCACCCGCAAAATTGCACCCAACAAAAAAAAAACAGAAAAAAGTTTTAATACGACTGATTGTATTGCTCGCAGGCAAACTGACAGTATTTGTTAGTGCAAGTAACAACACTAACAAATCAGAAATACAACTGTATGAATCAAACCGCACTACACACACTAGTGCACCAAACCTCAACACACCACATCAAAACAAACCGGATAGTGCTAGTGAATAAATGTGGAAGTTACGTACGACTATTCGTACCGGAATAGCCAGGGGTGTTGCCAGGATCCTTAACACAAACAAATAATATCCCTCACTGCAACACAACTATCCAGCCATCAGAATACAGACAGACACAATGTAATAAATACAAATAAGAGGAGCAGAGATACTTGCAATGTTTGTGGAAGATACAGCCACTCAATCGTAGAACGCTGGTGCACAATATTCTGAATGTGAATGTGTTTTGCACCACTGATGGTTGCTGCTAAAATTGTTACTGCTGTTATTGTTGTTGTTTGCTATTTTGTCCTATTGTCGGACATTTGTAACTATGTTCATTATTTTTTTTTTTTTATTATGTTACTGTATTTTTGTTGTTGGGTGCATGCAATATATACACATAAATAAATGTTTGTGTTCTTGTATCTATGAAGTTTCAAATTGTAAAATTTATTTATTTATTTAAGCATTTAGGTTTTTTTTTTTTTTTTTTTTGTTATAGTTATTTTGTAATTACACTAGAAAAATACAGCAATTTTGTATTTGTTTGTGTTGCAATTGTAAGCTTAGCAAAATACTTTACGTAGTTGTTCCATGAGGTTAAATCAATAGAAAGAGAGTCATAGTGGAATATTTATTTAAGACTCTTATAAAAATAAATTGCTTAGGTTTATTATCTATTCAATTCAATAGACAGAGAATATTTGAGTGTCTTATTCTATTTACAACATGTTCATGTGTAACCATCTCCATATGTTCTCTTTGATCCAGGTTATTTCCCTTTTATTGTACCAAATTGTCAATTTTTACAAACCGAACAAAAAAGGTTGCTGTTAAATTTGCCTATTAAATTTATTTTTTCACCGATTTTAGTCTGTTTTGAAATAGTTTGATTTTGCAATTAAAATTACTCTTAAATATTAAAAACTTTTAATTTCAAACAATTTTTCAATGTTGATGGAATCGTCATACATGCCCCTGTATTTAAAATGCGTCCCCGATCTCAAATTAAAGACAATTTCGCTTAAATAATTTACTGTTTTTTGTTATTTCAGTTTTAAGCCCTAAAGCAGCAGAAATTATGGGATTATGATGTTTTATATTTACATTACAAGTATTCGGGATTACTTTTCTTTTGGTATTCATCCAAATTGGTTCATAAACGGCCTCTATTTCACTTTCCTCATCTTAAGTCAACTTAGTAGAATATCGGTAGTGAAACTTAACAAAGACAGTTTATAGATAAACGATTTTAGATACATTACTAGTGTTTTTTTCCAGAATAATAGTTTAGGTTCAATAGCGTCAATGCAGTATGAGCATTGGGCTATAACAAATTTATTCCATTCCACTTTGTCCAATGCGAGTTGGGAAGTTTAAGCCTATAGCCTTTCATTGGATATCGTAACTGGCCAGAATATTTTTAAAATTCTTTGCAAGCAGCGATTTATGAAAACTTTTAGGGATTTGATATGATTCACAAGGATATGCGATTTTATGCATGAGTTAAATATGTTTACCTTGGTTTTTCAGGAGACTTGTGCAGATCGCCAAATGGTGTTAAGATTGTTTAATGAATGTTTACCAGCTTTTATAATATTTCCCCACGTAGTCAGCAGAACCGCTTGTTGTGGTCAGAAGGCAGAATGTTGAAACTTCGTCTTGAATCGCACCGTCTATTGTAAATTATCTATTGACAGTAGCATTTACTCTCATAACTTTTAGAGCTTTTATTTTTAGACGAGTTTTAGCCGCTTTCATTTGTACTGCAGTGATCTTAGCCTGCATATCATTAAAGTTGTGGGACAAAAGAGATTTGTCGTCAGCATAGTCAAGATCTTCCAGCCTTTTGTACACAAGAGGCTCTTCTCATTATGTTGTCCAGGACAATAATAAGAGTAAGGCGACAGAACGCAGCCCTGTCGCACTCCAGGTTTAATTGTAAATAAGTCGCTACTGCAGCCATTGTGAAGAATTCGACATTCTGCATTGTTATTGTGTCAATAATCTTTGTTGGAGTGCTTTTGCAAGCTAGTTTACTTTCTCAAAACTGAAGAACACAAAGTAAAGCAGCGTCCTCCACTTAAACGATTGCTCAATTATGATACTTAAGCTGTAGCCATGGTCAATGCGAAATTTGCGAAGAAGGAGGTCAGCATGCTTGTTGCGGAGTACCGAATCAAACGCGGCTGGTTTTTTGGTTTGTTTTTTTTTAGCAATTTGTACAAGTCTTTTATTCTTTTGATTGCGGCTGCAGTTTCCGCTTCATAGGTCAGATCATCAGTCCATTTACGTTTATCCTGACGAGCGCTTTTTTGTAATTTATGTCCGTCGTTTTTTAAATATAAGAAGGATCAAATATTGAACATCAGCTTAATCGAATTTAGGATCTTGGTACGATAGGGTCCTTACAAAACAAGCTTGTTTGGTTTTAAAAATCAGCGAATTCGACCCGTAATTTTACCTAATGCACATACCATTAGAGTTGGAGAACAAGTGATGGTGAAGCGCACTTCTCTAAAACCATAATGAAAATTGTCAATTTAACATAAGTTGAACGGCAAACAATTTCTCGAGTTATGTAGTGCAGCATCCTTAATATTCTTTCTAACGGTAAACCTCGAGAAGCAGAGTCAATTCAAAAAACGTAATACATAGACATTGAGCCTTCATGTTTGACCTGTGTAATAGATTCTTATAACTATTTTTAAAAGTTATATACATATTTTAATCTTTAAAGTCCTTTTTCAAAGAATATCCTATGTGATCCAAAACACAGAGTATTCAGTTTAATTATGCTTTTTATGTTTTTTAAACTTACATATGAAAATATTTAAACAACTTTTTTATTATGTTGTGCACTTATTTTGGAAGTGTATACGACATAATAACAACAATAAATGCCAAAAAATTGATTCATAAACCTCCGAATTACAAAACAACTAAGCTGATATAATCTGGTATTTTAAGGTTTGAAGGGCGTGTTTATTTGTTTATGTGTCAACCAACCAGCCAGGCACCCAAACCGTCCACGTACTATAGACTGACATAACAGCATCACCATCAAGTATCAACTTTGTTGAGCTGTCAAGCTGAGCGAGCTGTCATATACATACATGCTGAGCAAAGCCCTGAATTCGTTTCGCATTTTAAATATTGAGTGGCATGAAAAGGCTTTCAAAGCATCCAGAAATGATACAAATGTTGGCTTTTAATTAAAAGCAACAAAAATGTATTAATGTAAAAAAAAAACTGCAAATTAAATAAAAAAGTTTGCAGTAGATAGATAAAGACAAGGCAGCTGTTTATACTCACAAATTAAAAAATTCAATAAATAAACAAAAGGGCTCATCTTCCACAACATTATTCCGATTAAAATCACAAGACAACATCATAATCAGTTATGAAAACATGAAATTATCACCATTAATCGTATTCGTACCTCATAAAACATCAGTTACTTAAATGTCAGTCCGTCAGACAGTCAATTTCTTCCCCTTGCAAAATTAGAACTGAATAATGAACCAGTTTTTTTCTTTTACTAAAATTTGTTTTTTTAATGCACATTTTTGTGTTTTTTCCCTAAATGTTTTGTGACATTTTCATACAAAATAACAGCAGAGTTCAAGTAAAAAATAACAAACATGCAGATTTTTTTATTTACGTTGTCTGCCTGAGAAGGGTGGGTTTTTTGTTTGCACTAAACAAGGATGAGGATGCTGCATTAAAAATACGCAACTTCATAGAAATCAAGCAGTGGCGTGTTAAAATCTCAGATAATTACGAAACATTTTGACCTTCATTCGTTAAAAAAAAACTCAAATATGTATATAGAAAGGCGGCGAAACGGTCAGAGAGATTAAAACCACGTTGAATTTCGATTAGTTTATTGTGTTTTTAATATAAACAAAAAAATGACATGTTGTCCACCGTCCTTTTTTTGTTGTATTTTTTTTTTTTTTTTTTTTTTTGAATAAGAATTCCGGAAGGGCTTAATGTACTTTTTATGTATTTTGACACGTCATTTTATGATTTTATACAACAAATAAGATTTACTTTTATTGATAACAATCTTTAAAATTTTAAAGTGAGAAAATTTGGATTTAAATTCCGATTAAAAAAGTGAAATTTTATAGAAAGAAAATCAATTTATCAGTAAAAAAAATTTAACTATGTTGAGAAAAAAAAATTTTTTTAATAAATTCAATGAAAATATAAAGAATTTTAGTCTCGGGGGCTGCTAATTAGTGTTTTTCATACGGGATTTTTCGGGAAATTTGTGCGGGAGTTTCGAGATCTTTTTATTAAATAAGGGCAGCTGCATAAAAGTCTTTTTGAATTATATTGTGAAAATTACGTAAACACTTTTTATGTAAGAGATGTTGACAAAGTGAAAAATTACCATTTGAGGAAATTTTGAATGCAGAAATCAGTAAAGAAGACGCTGATTCGATTCAAAGAAAATCATTTTCATAACAACTGTGATTCATTGGTTGGTTGGTTGGTTTTTAAAAAAAATTTTCTTCTAATTTCTTTGACCTTTTTTAAATATTTTCTATCTTTATTAATATTTGAGCTTAAGGTCACTTTTATTTTTATTATCGATATTTCGATTTCCTTTGGAAATCTTCTTCAGGATATTATATGTATTTATAAATTTTAATAAAAATTAACATTTAAAAATTTTAAAATTTTTTCAACATTCAACAATAACATTTCATAAAATCAAAATATTAAAAAATTAAAAAGAGGAAACAAAAAACAATTTTAAAATATTTCCCTTTTTCGTCAAAAATTTTTTAACAAATCTAACTTAAGCCATCTTAACTTTATTTTACAAACAACCATAGATCTAAACCTATTTCCCTTTTCGTTTTTAAATTAAGCTTTAGTTTATCAAACTTAGTTTTTTTGATGAAAAAAGAAATTTTACGACATGAAATTAAACAACAATTTATTGATAATTTTTATTCTTGACGGTTTACCTTTAGACTGCCAGCCGATGCATTTGCGCAATCGGTAAAACTGCAAAGAGTGGTTATTCTCGAAACATGTCAAGAATAAAGTTGATCAAAAAATTTTTTATAAATTATTCCTTCATTAAAAAAATGATTTAATAAACACTAATGGCCAATTTCACCAATTTTTTGAAAGTGAAATTGGCCATAAATTTGATGAATCTTAAATAAAATATCAAAAATTTCGAAAATAACTTTTTTTTAAAGGAATTTTCAATTTTTGAAGGGAGTGGTCAAACAACTTAAAGTGTCCATTATATAATGTTCCTTTAACTATAACGATCGGCAAAATCAGGGCGCCGCGTTTTCTCTTCTCCATTTTATTCTTTTTAATACTCTTTTATTACGCACGTGTGCACACGTTGTTTAACGATATTAACAACAACCTATGTTTAATTCATACAACGCATACAATCGCAAAATATAATAGTATAGGTTGCCGATCGCAGCTATAAAGGCAGACATCGGTAAAAGTGGAACGTGTTTTCTCATTGACAGCCTATTTGAAACGATTCTGTAAATGCTGATTATGTTCTCATATGCTTTTTTCAAAGAAATACTTTTTTTGGTTTTATTAATGCATTATTTCCATATCGAGCCCTTACCGCAAAAATAGCTTAAGTGACATAATTTTTAATTTTTTTTTTTTAATAAATGACTATTGGCAACACTTGCATTATCTCGTAAAATGTCATGGTCACATAAGGTACCGTTACGATTTTATAGCAAAAACAATTTTAGCTTAAGCGACCACTTCATACAAAATGTTTATGAAATAAAAAAAACCTTCTCCTATAAAATTGTGTTTTCGTCGCTTTAGCTTTTTTTGCGGTTAGAGCTCGATGTAAGGAGATGAAATTCTTATATTTTGTTTAACTTACGTGCAATACATTTTTAAGATAACCCCTTTTTTATTGAGTCAATATTCCGTTTTTTGACATAATCATCTTTCTGTTTACACAAACACAATTTAGCTAACTCAATTAGCAATTAACTTAAGGAAAATGTAAACAGCTTTTGACATCTTAAAAGAAAAAAGCAAATAAACATATGGCTTTTGCGCAGACCCAATGGATGGACCTTTGTTTTCGTTGCTTTGTTGTTATCAAAAATTTCACTAAACACACTTGTTACAGTGTTGCATTTAAATTTTACTCAATATTTATAACAATTTCGTATTAATTGAGCAATAACTAAATTGCAATTTTGTATGAATAATTGAGCTCAATAATGGCATTTATTGCGTAAAACTCAACTAGGGTGAATATCAGAACAAGGTATAATGCATTTGTAAACTTATTTAATAGATCTCATGAATTGTTATTTGTTTAAATAAATTAAATTTAATAATATTTTGCATAATTTTGTATTGGGTGGAAATGCCCGGGAAATTGAAAAACCCATCCCGCGTTCCTGGAAAGTCCGGGAAAGAGAAACTCTAACGTAATAAATATAAAAACTTCTAAAGAACTTAGCCGTTTTTAATGAAACAAAGTAAATTAGATTAAGGATATTTTGAAATATTGCACGCATTTATTATTTTGCCACACTATAATTTGCAACTGTATGGCAGCTTTAAATAAATGTAGAATCTTTCTCTAGTCTCAATCCTGTCAATGATAAAATAAACTTTAATTCTAAACAACTGTTTTGTGGTTGTTTGGAATTTTGTTACTAACAGTGTTTCTAATGGCTTCATTTTAAAAATCAACCAAAAGTTTATAGAATTGTTGTACGTACTTCCAAAACACATCTGTACCTTATTAAATATAAAATACATAATTCATCCTAAACAAATAAAACAATTAAATGTCCAAAAACAAAAGGACAATTACAACTGTAAAATTAACCGCTTTTGTTAGCCATCTACGCAACATCATAATTGTTATTGGTTGGTCAACCAATTGTCATAAACAATTTTTCAAATCAAACTGAACGAAATATCCTAAAAGAATGTTGTCATAATTTCAAAAATCCAAAAAAAAAACCTTAAATTGTGCACGCCAACTGATTTCTTTGAAATAATAAATTGAAATAACGGAAGGACACGCGCTTGTTTTTACATAAAATTATAAAAATGATTTGTAAGACTACAAATTACATCCCATTTGTGAAGTGAAGTGTGAACAACTGACCCTTTTGTTGGTGCTGAATTCGATACAATGAGAGAAATTCAGAGTTAATCAAATTTGTGTAGAGTCCAGAAAAACAATAGCAACCATAAATATTTATTAGCTCTTGGTCACGATTAAAATTAAAATAATTTTAAAGTTTAAATGATCCTGCGGCGTTAGAAAAGTATCCCTTTTGACCAGGCACGCGATACAAACGAGTGGACGTTGGTCATTCAAGTTTGAAACTTAAATGCTCGGCAGTGCTCAGAAGCAGCTGTCAATAAGTCGTTTTTATAAACGGATTTGTTTTTTTCAATACTTTGTATTTTAATAAAAAGTTTGGTTATTTTCCTTAAGGGATTTAGAATAAATTTTGTTTTTCTTGGGAAATGTTTTACTGGCCACTGAAAAACAAAACAGTATTTATTTTAAATATTAAACAACATCCCTGGTCTAACCTTCAAACAGTTCGTACCCCATGTAGAGAATGTGCATTAGGCGATCGTTTGTTTCGGCAAAAAAGAAAGGCGTTGCTACATTTTTGTTCATAAATGTTCTGTGCGCATGCGCGATTGAATATTTGGTGCTGATAGCTAAAGGATTAGAGGCGTCTTTCCTTTAGATAACACAATTGCCGTATGGCTGTATGTTGTCATCACATTTTAAAAACTTTTTTGTTTTAAATTGCCTCAATGTTTCACTTTCAGTGGTTTTTATTGTTCGCAACCAATTTACCGTGAAGTGGCTGCATTGACTGCTTTGTCACTTTCATTGTGTAGCAGAAGAATTATAACCTTTTTTGGGGTAAAAGTTGACAAATTTTCAATTGTTTTTTATTTCTATTGACTGTAAGATTTATTATTGATTGTCGTTTTGATGGTATTGAAATTGTGAAGGGATTGAAATTAGAAAAAAACTAAACGGATTTTTTACTCTTTCATTAGCTTAAAGTAATCAATAATCCAGATGTTTTCAGAATCAATGTTAAAAAATATATCTATAAAATTTTCAATTTTTTTTAGAAATTATGTAATTGAAATGTTTTTTTTAACAACAAAATTCAATTTGGAAAATATTACCAAATTTGTAGAAATAAATTATTTTAACGCAATGGATATTCTTTAAAAAACTAAAAATAAAATTTAATTATAAGCTTGTATGGTAATTTTGTTGGCGGAACGAGAGCTATGCACGTGAGTGGTTTTAGACTCAAGATCACGCACGCTCAAAATTATAGAAAATGTTATCCCATACGCTTACGCACGATCACGCGTACTAACAAAAATTTTGTTATCTTCCACGCTCACTTTCGAATCATTTTTAAAGTCACAAAAGAAATATTTTATTTAAAAAGTACATTTTCTAACAGACGAAATTTATACCAGGAATGTAACCAAAACAGATACCGATATATCGGCGATACTTAAGGTTTGCCGATTTATCGATATCGGCGATATTTTACTTTGCATAACAACTATCTGAGCTACCTTAACTAAAGCGGTAGGCATTCTTTTATCATTCAAATTATATTTTTCATTCATTTTCAATAAAACAAACCGACAGATTGATCTGTAAAATAAGATTTTCCAGCCGGGTGATGTTGAGTTCGCGTTCTGAAGGTTTCTTTTGTGTAAACTGTATGAAAATGAAAATTTTGATAAGAAAATCGCTTGAAGCGGAGCATAAAATCCAAACAGAATAATGATACATTTTTAAAAAAATATCATTCGAGAAAAAAGTCATAAAATAATATTTTTGTTAAAAAATCATCACAAATATGATAAAATGATGATTCTGGCAACGCTAGTCGTAGTCATTTGACACTTTGTCGATGACAATGTAAAACACATAGAAATTGAGCGTAGTTGTGTCGTTTACGACAATCATAATACCAATTTTTAAAAACGTCTGGTTTTCGACAACGACACTCAAAAAGGCCGAATATCTTAAGCTATTATATTGCATAATGAAAAAAGTGCTCCTCTTGAGTTTTGTTAATTTTACCTTGAACTCAAATTGAATATGCGTATCGGTATCGGAACCGGTATCACCAATATTTAATTTTGAGTATGGCTTCATATCGGCAAAGAGGCCTAACGTGCATGGTTTTAAAATTTTTAACACGCGCAATCACGTACGCAAATTTTATATTTATATCCGGTAGATTGATTACCTTTTTTGGGTTGAGAATCAAAACCAATTTAGAACATTATCTTAAGTTGTAGTAAAATATCTTATAGTCCCTGCTACTTCGGTTCCTTCAGATATCAGCAGCACAATTATTTCTATTCTTGTGGCGCACGCAGGAAAACTTTATTCAGCGAAGCTACCTGTCGCGTCCTACTGGAGGAAAAAACCCACAAGCCACGCAGTTAACTATAGTATGCGAAGCCAGTTTTCAACTATTTCAACTACTTAACTTTAGTGTCTCCGGAACTGAAATGAGAGATAAAGCCATTTTCTAATATTGCAAATATGAGCTAAGGCCATGATGGCTTTATCTTCCATTCAAATGAAAAAAAAGGCTTTATCTCCCTATTGAATGATAGATAAAGCCATCATGGTCCTTATCTCTCACATGGTTTTTTGTTTGGAATTCCTCGCGTAGAAGCTCTGCTGTAGAGATCTAAGGAACGCTTATTTCACGCTTTGAAAACTGACATGATTTACGTGCATAAAGTTAGTGAAAAAAATGAAGCATTGAAAAATTTTTATTTCGGCGCTTAAAAAATTTTTTATATATCTAAAATATTTTTGGAATAATAATTATGTATAATTTTTGTAAAATAAAGTTAAAATTTTAATTTTTTAATCAAAAGAATAAATGATTTCACTGCATCAGTAAAGCAGTAGAAAATGTTATCTTAAGGCCCCTCTTACGGTTCACAACTCAACTCAGTTGAATTGTAATTAAGACAACTATTTGTGATCAGTTGTAATTTTTGTTATGTTTTTGTTTACCGCAATATAGCAAAGTTGTAAACTATAATACAAAAATTAAGAAATTAAGAATTAATGAATCGTAATAGGGGCCTTAAAAAACGAATAAACAGTGAATCGTTTCTTGTATTTAGCACCGCATTTAGGAACTGTAGGATTGTATGCCTTATCTTACATCAGTAGAGTAAGGCAGTAATTTTAAGAAGCAAAAAAGGAAGCGGTTGGGCTGCAGTATAGATGTTTTTTGCTTCCAAATCTTGAACATTTTTTGCTGGGCGTTTTATAACACTGGGTCTCCACCTTGCAATTTTTATTGCTAAGCACAAGCCAAAACGTCGGCAGAACAATGGCGCAATAATTGCTGATTATATTGCTGGAGAACACGTGAAATTGCTTTACCATAAACAAACGTATAGAGAAATGAAATGTCAGATAAATGACAACGGATTTTACAGCAGATTGCTAAGCAATAATTGCTCAAGCAATCAGAAGAGCAATCATTGCGCAATGGATTGCCACTCATGGCAATATGCGGTCTATACGTCGCAAATTTAATTGAGCAATCAAATTTGACGTTCGCCGCAACAAATATTGCTACGTGGAGACCCGGGGTAAGTAAATGACATACAATGTTACCAGAAAATTATTTCCTCCACGCCGAAAAATAGTTCCCCATACAATATCCTACACATTTTATATAAAAATATTAATAGCAAAAACAAATTGAATCAAGAACATTTTTATATATTTAAAATGCCAATCAAAAACTTAAAAAACTTTGATAATTTTTAGCACAGTTTTTAACACAATAGTTTTATGTTTTCTGGAAATAACAAAAACGTCTGATATGCAAAGTTAAAACAAGTATCTACAATATAAACATAACCTGTTGGATTTTCCCTAAGCTACTTTTTAAATATGTAGGATGTTTTCTTATTTCTTGCAACACTGGTGAAAATCAAATCAAAAATTTCGGTACCGTTTGAATATAAAGTATCAAAGTTTTTAAAACGTACGTAATTAAAATTTTTGTTAAATTATATCTTATCTTGTTAAAACTTTAAGGGCCGTTTTCACAACTTACCGATTGCTAAAGATAGAATTTTATCTTTTACCTTTTCTATCGATTGCTTAAGATAGAATTTTATCTTTTAAACTGTTCCATTATTGCAATTTTTTACTGACCTCCCTTTCTCTAATTTATCGCTCACTTAAGGTTAAAGTTAAGTTGTAAAAATGGAACACTGTTTATTCGGCCGATAAAATCCTATCTTTAGCTAGCGATAAGTTGTGAAACCGGGAGAGTTGAATTTTAATTAAATATATAATTTATTACTAAATTATATATTTTTTAATCTTAAAATTATAATACAATTTAATTAATGGAAATTATAATTATATGGCATATAAACGTAACTATTGGGTGTAAATATGCCGTTTTATTCATTTAAATTAAAATATTTTACCTTAAAAGCGCAGTTTTTTTACTTAAATTTTCTAAATATGACATCCGGTCTACAGAAACATCGACAGTGTAGCTTTTGGTTAGATTTTTAAGTTTAACTAGTAATTAGCCGTTATTAAAACCCACATTATCAACTCCTTTTTTCACGCTGATGGTGCGTCATACGCCCTTACATGAGCGTAGAAAAAACACACGTCCATCCGACCCACTTCAACTGGAAACAGCAACAATTTAGTTCGTAGGAACAAACAATTTAACTCTGCAATTATGGACAAATAAAATACATCAGAGTGCAGAGCCAAGTACCATAAACAGTTCCATTGTAATCAAATACTTGCAGTTGGATTACCGCTTTCGGAAAAAACAAATGCTCATCAAAAGTTTATTTTTTGCAATCCCAGCCTTTAAAACAATAATAATTGTTAGTTATGTTACGACATATAAAATATTATTTAAAAAAAAAACGAATACTTCACTGTTTAAAAAAAAAGGAAAAAATTAAAATTTGCATAAATTAACGGTGGCTTGCTTCGAGTTTAGAAGGGTTGCTTTCAAAAACCCGCTGCGAGAGTTGTTCAGTATGGAAATAGAAAACGTAAATTTTTAAAATTTTTTCAAAAGTTTTTTTTTTTGTTCTTATTTGAAGTGGTGCTTTAAATTCAAACGTTGTATGTTTCGTTTTGATTTAATCCTTTTGTTATTTTGTAAGTATTTCTGTTAAAGACAAAATAGTATTAAAACAAACGGTTTTGAATTTCACACATGAAGTGGATGATTGCAGTCGAAATTTGAAATGGACTTACGCCTTCGGACATGTAAAATACATAAAACACGCAGCATAAAAGAAGTGGTGCTACAAACAAATGTTGATTATGATAGTAATGATTTTTAAACGTTGATTTATTTTACATTGAATCATAATCTGATGGACTGGTGATGTTGTGGTCGAGTGTATTTATATGATTTTTAATACTGGCTTTTGGCAAAATTTGGGCGTTAACTTGAAATCGCCTTAACCCGCATAATTGTCGTAATGTTATGGGTTTTAGAATTATTTTTTTCGTTTTCTTTCCAATGAAAGGGTTAAGTAGGGTTTGCATTTAGTCGCAAACTTTTCGCGATACCGATTCAAATTTATTTCGTTAATAGCCATTATCGATTAAACGCAGCTTCAATTGTTCTCTATTAAATTTCAAATTACAACACAGTTTTTTTTTAAATAACTTGTTAAAAATTTCAGTTTTAAAAAATAAATTCAGATCGTCAATGTTATTCACACTGAATTTAATATGTCAGCTTAGGAAAAGCAGAAGTTCCCTAACTATGCACTTTTAAATTTTGGCAATTAAGGTGTTTGAAAATAACTATTGCCAACTTTTGTCCAAAGACTATCGCTAAAACAGAATAAAAAAATAACTAGAAAAAAGCAATGTTTTTGATTTTTTAAAAATTTTGCGATAAATCGCTAGAACCCCGTCATCATTTCATTTACATAAAATTTTATAAAATTATGAATAAAAAAACAATTTGGTAATGCACCATCAAGTGCAATTTTTAAAAAAGGCTTCCGGAAACAAGTAAATAGGTAAATAAGCAAGAGTTTTAAGAGAATTTTTTTAATATTTTTTATTATAAAAGAAGGATCTATGACAATTATGTGTGAAATGAAATATCGGTCAAATTCTTGCCACGGCTTCGGTGGCATACCTCTATCCGCTGGTCCATATTTCCAATGACGCTGAGACATTATGAGTTTCAATGTTGTCAATGTGCCGAATTATCTTTAGCTCTTAAATTGTTCATGGCTTACTGACGTACACTTTTTCTTTTAAATATCCCTAAAAAGGAAGTCTAACGGTCTAAAATCGTGTTGGTAAATTAGCATTTCCACGACGTGAGATAACACGGCCATTCAATTTCTCGCGAAAAAGCGCCATTGTTTCGTTGGCTGTGTGGCAAGTGACACAAGCCTGTTGGAACTACATATCGTTCAGGTCCATACTCTCAATTTCTGGCCACAAGAAGTCCGCTATCATCTCGCGATAGCGAACACCATTCTCGGTAACTGGTTGGCCGACCTTATTTTCGAATAAGTACGGCCTGATAACGCCGTTAAAAGCTTGAACAATCTTAACGCGCTGCTTAATTATATACCTCATCATGGTTGAATTTGTCAATCACAGAAACTAAGAAATCTCAAAATGATTCGGGCAAAAAACTTGACGGTCATACATTATGGTTGCACCACCCAATAAAATGATCTGGCCCAAGCTATATATAGTCCTAGCTGAGATAAAATTGCAATTTTAAGTATTTCACATACACCCTCTAAGCCTAAAGTAATCTATTGAAAAAAAAAAGATTTTTTCGGATTTCGTTGTTTCTTCTTTTGCGAAGCGCTAATAGTGAACTTTAAAAAGTGATCGCTCATTTACATGCTACGCAATAAGACAAAAAGAGATGCAGTAAGGTTATTGAACGAATCCTTAACAAATTATATAACCTTTCAAGAGCCACGACATTTTCTTACTACGGAGCAGGTTTGAACAAAAAATTCAGCGTGTTAAGCTGATCGCTACATTTACCAATATTAATGTAGGGAAAATATAAAAGACCACGAGTTTTCTGTTTTTTTAAAGTTATTTTATTTTAATTATTACTTCAAAATTCAGTTAAATTTTATTTAGGATTAAACTCAAAATTCATTTAAGATTAAATAAAGTATTGATTTATATGTAAGTGGTTGGAAGGTTAGTAATTAGTTTAATACCATGTCCGTCCGAATTTAATTTTCAACAACTTTAGATTTTAAATTTATCACCAAGCAAAAAAAACAACTTGAACCACTTTAACAACTTGAATCATCGACTTTACTTTCCAACTTTAAAATATCAACTGCCTTATAATTATTTACTTTCATTTATACTCTTTTGTCTGTCCGTTTTTCCGAATTAAATTATGTCAGTCTTGCCAGATTAATGTACTACATCGCACATTTATGTGCGCTAATTAAAGCGCTTTCTGTGTCAAAAATATATTGCTTCAAAGTGGACACTCGTATATAACATAAGTATATAAAATATGTATGTTATTTTCAATACATATTGGTAAAAGTTTTATAAAACAATTAAAAAATAGTAAAAGTAGACTCAATTTTTGATCTAAACTTAGTTAGTGCTGGTTCACACTCTTCAAGTTTCCCACTGTTGGGATCTGGCAATACTTAATTTGTACCGTCTTAATGGCTAAACTGTTTCAAATTAACATAAAATTTACCTTTTCGCTATAAAAAAGCAAACATAAATAAAAATAAAAACATTTGATACCCTACACCACAATATATAAAGACTGTATTTGTGACCCATGAACAATCATGGACCAGCCAGAACAAAATTATGTTAGGAGGTAAAAATTCATGTGAAAGTTTTATGTGCGAAATATTATTTAGATATCTTTATCTTTATAAGATTTGTTTGGCCTAGGTGATGTAAGGAAGGGCACTTATATGGGACCTGGGGTTAATATTGGACCTACTAGCACAACATTTTCTCATGACAAATTAGCTATGGTAAAAATTATTTTAGCCAATTTTTATGTCAATTCCAACACTTATAAAGAAGAAGAGTTAATGCGTCAGCATGCAACATTGGGTCTTTCGGGCAATAAAATCTACCCTCTTCGAACAACCACAATCCTAGATTATGTTAAGGTCTCGGATAAATCACCTTTTAACTTTTTATTATTTAATTTCCAATGAAAGAGTTTGAATTGTATTATTACTTCAGTATTTGAATACAAAACCATACTTATATTTAGGGATGAAACGATACGAGTAAATACAAGTACATATTCGATACTTTTATATAAGTACCAAGTATTTTTGTAATCGATACTTATCAACCGAGTACCAAGTAGTATCGGTAAAAAAATACTCGGTATTTCGTTTAACTTTGGTATTGAAATTAATCTTAAATTTTTCATTATTTTCCAAAGCTGGAGCAGCAGTAACGGTATCAGGAAACCGCTTGACCAGTAAAAACTAGGGATGCCAATCCCGAATACCGAAAACCCGGGATTAAAATTAAGTCCCGAATCCCGGGGTTTGATATTAAAATCCCGAGATTTTAGGCTTAGTAAAAATTCAATATTAAATCATACTGGCCATGAATCTAATTTTTAATTGGTTACAAAAAAAGTCACAAGTGAATTAATGTTATATGCAATGCATTATGTACCACGATAACAAAATCAGATGGTGGGTCTTTTTTCTAAGTGGATGATAACAGAACTGCGCACACAAAATTCAAGTTGTGCAAAAAGGTGTTAACAACTTTAGGAGGTGCTACCAAAAGTCTTTTGACACATATAAGTTTATTTTATTAGATTAAAGGCTCAGTTAGCCGGGAGTAACAGTAACGTTGAAAATCAGCTGATTCATTTTGTTGTATGTAAAGCAATTAGAACGATTACAGTTAGCAGTAAGATGTTACGTCTTAATCTGTAAGAAATAGATTGGTCTTACTTTTTTACGGTAAGGTTACTGTTACTATTACTCCCGGCTAACTGAACCTTAATACTTACATATATATAATTGAGATAAAATAAATTAAATATTGTCGTATAGCATATATGTAGTTATTTTTTTACGATACCACCCAGAAGTGTTGAATGCGAATATTGGTTTCGTCGGCAGCATATGTTTGCGATAAAATAAGGTATCAATTATCTGACGTCAATAATTTGTTTAAGAGTCTTTTTAAAATATAAGTTTTAATACCGGGCCGAAAGCCATAGCTGCTAGTGCCCTTACCTCTTTTAATTAGTATTATTAATTGTATTTTTATTACTAATAAATAAATAAATAAATAAAGTTTTAATACATAATACTTCCATATTACTTTAAAAGAATACAGTTTTATTTTGTAATGAGTTTTATTATACCCACACCACAATAGTGGAGAGGGTATTATGCATTTGTGCTGATGTGTGTAACGCCTTAAAATATTGGTCCTAGACCCACCTTAAAGTATACCGATCGTCTTAGAATCACTTTCTGAGTCGAACTAACGATGTCCGTCCGGCTGGCTGGCTGGTTGTCCATGTAACTTTGTGCGCAAAGTACAGGTCGCAATTTTGGAGATAATTTAATGAAATTTGGGTCATAGGTTCTTATTGGAACAAGGACCAAGTCTATTGAAAATGGGCGCCAAATCGTAGGAGCACGAGGGAAGAAGGGGGAAATTTCTTCCTCTCAGAAACAATCAAACAGATTTTAATGAAATTTAAAACATAGATAGAACCATATCTTTATGTACACAAAGGGATGCATTTTTTAAAAATAGAACCACGAGAGGAGATAGGGGAAATTTCTGCCTCTGAACCCGATTTTAATGAAATTGAAAAAAAACATAGGACCACAAGGGGAGGTATGGGACAATTTCTGCCTCTTACAGTCTCAGTTTGTAAACATAGGTAAATTCATATTTCTATGGACACATAAGCATGATGTGTTTTTAAATACTGCGGTGTAGGGTATCATATGGTCGGACATGACCGACTATACTTTCTTACTTGTTTTCTTTTTGTTTTTATTATTTTTCTATTTTTTTCAAAATGATTGATAAAAAAGTATAGACGCTTATCGTTAATAAGTAAAAGTTAGGTTCTTTGCGTAGCCAGCAAGAAGACAGCTCACTTCGGTCCTTCAGTGGTCCTTTGTGATACCCAGTGCCAACGCCCATTCACAGCAGAAATAAATTAATTCGTTTCCCTAATGAAGAGTAGATGCAAACTTATTTCTATCTTAGATTAATCATCCAAACAGACAAACACTGATTTTAACAGGTAACTCTCCTTAATGCCCCCCATTCTGGGACACTGACACGGAAAATGAAATACAGTTTTCTCTTCCTTCTCATCATTACAACTTCTGCAGTACTCATTTAATTTCAAACCCATTCTCTTCACATGAGTCTCTACAGACCAGTGCCCAGTTATCATTGAGATCACTGTTCTTATATATTCCCTATTGACCCTTAGCACAGAACATGACCTCCGGTAGGCAAGCTGGTAGTGAGTGCAGTGGTTGCGGGTTTGATTCCCGCCAGAGTCTCTAGTCTCCTGCTGACAAGTGTAGAGCTTCGTGGGATAAGCTTAGGGGAAAAATGTTTATTATATCAAGGCCACAATTCCCTTTGATACGGAGCAGGTGAATTCACGAGTCCATCCCAACTGTGCAAGTTTTAAAGACCCGCGCTCATTAAGTGACTTGTAGGGAGCGATTGAAAAGCCAACGAATTCATCAATAAATCTGTATTTTAGATGACAACCTTGTTTGCCCAAGCTCATCTGATAGTTGGTTACCCCGGCAGTTTTCGGATGCCTTGTTAGCCACATTAATGTTACTTTCGAATGCTTTGCGATCTCACACATGACACATAAGCACATAATGATGTGTTTTTAAATACTGTGGTGTAGGGTATCATATGGTCGGGCTTGACCGACTATACTTTCTTACTTGTTTTCTTCATGAATTAATTATAATTATATGAATTTTAAAATTGGCTTTTATATATGAAATCCCGAAAAATCCCGATCCGTCCCGGGATTCCTTTTTATACCCTCCACCACAATTAGTTGTGAAGAGGGTATATTAAGTTTGTCATTCCGTGTGAAACTTTTTTATTATTCATCTCAGACCCCATAAAGTATATATATTCTGGGTCCTTGAGTAATTCTAAGTCGATTTAGCCATGTCCGTCTGTCTGTCCGTCTGCCCGTCTGTTGAAAACACGCTCACTTTCGAACAACTCAAAAGGAATGAACAAACTTAGGGCCAAATTGCTTGTAGTTATCCTAAGCAGTTTGGGATTGAAATCCAGCAAAATCGGTTCAGTAGGACCAGAACTATGAATCAAAATGTGGAACCACCGCCTAAAAAAATTGATAATTTTGTTACAAAAAATAACATAAATGCTGGAACAAGTCACGGAATGAGATAAGCTTTTGCAAAAAATTTGTTTTATTTGACTGAAAATCACGCTGTGAAATTTCGTGAAGATCGGTACATAATTTACCCTAAGCCCCATATAAACACTACTCCCGGAAAACAGTTCAGTACGCCTAAAACCGTAAAAAATAAAGCTAGCGTAACAAAATTTGGTACGTTACAGTTTTTTAGGACTAAAAATAGCATTGTGAAATTTCGTGACGATCGGTACATAATTTACCTTAGGCCCCATATAAACCCTACTACCGGAAAACAGTTTAGTACGCCTGAAACCGTAAAAAATAATGGAATCATAACAAATTTTGGGTCGTCACAGTTTTATAGCACTATAAATTATACTGTGAAATTTCGTGAAGATCGGTGCATAATTTACCCTAGGTCCCATAGAAACCCTACTCCCGGAAAACAGTTTAGTCGCCTAAAACCATAATTAATAACAAATCGTCACAGTTTAAGATAATAATAACATCATACAGATGTTACTCCTTAAGCATTCGAACTGTCGGTGGAGGGTATCAAAGATTCGGCACAGCTGAATATAGCACTCTAACTTGTTTTGAATTAAGAATCCTTAATCCCGGGTCCACACCTATAAACCACATATCGTCTAGGTCCATTTCCTCAATTTCTGGCTATAGGAAGTCCATTATTATCCCGCGATAGCGAACACCATTCACGATAATTGCTTGGCCGACCTCATTTTCGAAGGCGCCGCCAGCCGCAGAACTAACTAGGGAGCATGCACATATATTTTCCCATTTCCTACAGCCCCGGTTTGCTGAAATTTACGCGCAATTCTCCCGATTGTGGAAACATTTGGTCGATTATACTGACCAAAAAAATCACGATGTGCATTAAATGCATTTAAATTGAACGCCCATTTTCGTAAAAGGCCTTATTAATCTTTACGTGCTGCTCAATTGTGTACCTCTAAATAATCGAAGTTGTCAAATACTGAAACAAAGATAGGTCAATTTAAGTTGCGCAAAAACTTGACATTAAGGTGTGACTCACAATTAACATCATGGATTATGGTTTTTCTACCCTTTATTATATATTTATCAATTTTAAAACAAAATACATAAATTATTTAGTTTAATTTCTTCGACCTTCTTAATATTATTTCCTTTTTTTAAAAAATTTTTTTTGAAAAATCCCTGAAGAAGCAAGCTATCCATTGAGATTCTTTATATAAAACGGACCTTGAGCTTGAGAAATTATTGAAAGGAAATAAAATACATATTTACATTTAAGATAAATTCATAGTGACATTGTTGATTTCTGGAATAAAAGGTGAATGAAGGTTGTTATCCTGAACGTTCTATAAAATTTTGTTTCCTAAGATAAAAAAGATTTTTCGAAAGGAAATTGGTACTAGGTGGTAACTAAAAGTGGTCGCAATCTTTACACTTATCGATTTGCACAAAAATTCTAATAGGTCGAAGTTCTTATTTTATTGTATAGTAATAAAACACTAATAAGAACGTTTTTAAATGCTGCTTTCTATTCTTTTATCATACAAACCGATTCAAGTACCGATACAAGTAACTAAGTATCGATACTTTTTTTTCGATTCTAAGTAGGTATCGATACTTTACGAGCGATACCACATCGAGTAAAAGTATCGATACCTTAGAGGTATCGTTTCATCCCTACTTATCCTAGCATTTACACGTGAAAGTAAATTTCTTGAAAGTCGCAATACACTCACACTTTTTCACTAGCACACACATAATTTTGGTACTTTCAGCCAATCGTCAGTTTCTTTGATTTTTCGTTGATAATACGTATACTCTACTTGCAAGAAAGTACTTTCACGTGTAAAGCCCAGGTATATTGTATTCTTATGTATACTAGAGTGGACCATCAATGAAGGGAACATTTAAAAAGTTATGTGTTTCAGTTTTGTGTTGGATTAGGGTAAAAAAAAAGTTTGGTAAAAATATGAACTTGATCGGTTGAAAATTGCCGTGCCGCACGCTCATTGAAATCTGTGAGAATGAAATTCGGGCTAAATGGAGAGAAAAACGCCGGTAACTACTGAGGAGTCACCCCTAGAGATGTAAAATGTATGAACAACCCCCATTATTTTTGCATCCCCAATATTTCTCTAGAACAAACCTATCCTCTATCTCCAATGGAATTGGATTGTCTTTCATACTGATTGGTTCCGTTTTTTAATCTTGGACTTCATGTCTGTCTGGCTGTCCGTCGGTTTTCGAGAAAATTGAATTTTTCGTATGGGGACCATATGAAGGGTTGGAGATAGAGGATAAGTTTGTTCTAGAGAAATATTGGGAATTCAAAAATAATGGGGCTGCTCATACATTTTACATCTCTAGGGGTGACTCCTCAGTAGTTACAGGCGTTTTTCTCTTTTTTTTCCATTTAGCCCGAATTTCATTCTCACAGATTTCAATGTGCGTGCGGCACGGCAATTTTCAACCGATCGAGTTCATATTTTTACCAAATTTTTTTTACCCTAACCGAACACAAAACAGGTCTACTTTTTTGGAAAATCGAAAAAAAGGCATTTTTGAAAGAAGATATAATTCTGGATATTTTAAAGCTTTTGGTACTTAATGAGCAAATTCCTAAGCATATTACACGCTGTTTTTTTACTTTATATTTTTAAATAATAAAATTAATAACATTCTTTTATGAGGCAGAAATGTTATCATTTCAATTCTTCACCTTTTTAATTAAATTATTGTACATTTAAAACATAATTAGTTTTTTTTTTTTTTTTTTTTTGCTAAAACTTGTTTTAAATTCTTTTTTTTCTACTAAAATGCTTAATAATATTCATAAATATTATGTGTTTAAACATTAACATGGAATTATCACAGATTTGTGGCGCGTTTACATCATGTAAATCAATGGATAAGACTTGTCATATTAAAAGGAAAACCCAGAGAGAAGAAAAAAACGATTGAACAAGAGATTTACAAAGTGATTATTATTAAGTATCGAACAACATAAAAACACACAGTAGGACATTTCATCTATTCGTCGATATACAACTATGAGACACATACACTAACGATAAATAAATTCAAGCCAGACCATAGCATCTCATCAAGTGTCAGACTTAACGTCACCATTATTGCAATTGATGTTGCATTGCAAGAGAAAGAGAGACAGAACACTTACTTCTACTCGGTTGGCAACAGTTCGTAGAACGCATCACTATTATCATCATCCTCTGCCTCATTGTTACTAGTGCCACTTTCTACATGTATTTGCATCCAGGTGTGTTGAGTGTCTGGCTGGCTGTATGCCGATCTGTAATGTCGCAAAATTAATTTTCATTTCACGTAAAAACGATTAATTCCTTTTTTATTGCAGCGTGTGTCTGTCTGGTTTTTTTCAGTACTAGAGTTGTGGACCATTTTTTTTTTTTATCAAATTGCATCCTGCTGAGTTCTTTTTTTAAATATATTTTTGGTTTGTGAGAAGACTAGATAATTGTGCTATACAAAACAAAATTAATGTACATTTTCAGATTTCATTTTATTAACTATCGAATTTGTTTATCTTTGTAATTTGAAATTGTTTAAGAAAATAATTAAAGTAAAAGGATGTGTATACATTAGAGGAGTCCAAAAACATTTTTTGTGCACAATGTAATAACGTACCTGTTAATATGAAAGGGGACGGGACACCAGTGTTGGTACCTTGGCCAGATTCTAAATTTAAACTATTATGGAAACACGGCGCTACAAGATTATTTTATTTATTTTTTATTAGCGCCATTAGCAACGATAAATCCTTTCATAATTTTTGGTACATACGTTAAAACGTAGCACAGAAAGTACTTTCAACTTCACGAATAATATATATGAGGGGTATAGATGCAAAGGCTGCAATCTCCACTTTTTTCACAAATGTAACTAATAATTCCTCTTAGTTGTATTCAGGGATGATAAATGACATTTTCTTAATTGTACTTAATTAAGTAAAAAATTTTACTTTTTATCCTAATTGTACTAAAACTATTTTTTACTAGTTTTATTATTACAATAACCAAAAATGTACGAAGATATCGATACCTTCCCATAAGAATGTATTAAGCGACACTTTTTTCGAAAATTACTTTTTGATGTGGAACTATACTAGAGGTTAAGTGCCATTTTGGCCTGGGTTTCGCTGCCCTATCATGGAAGCAGAGGAAACTAGAGAGAAAATAAAATTGTATCAACCGTCAATGTTGCACCCTGTAATTTGTATTATCCGCCAAAGAAATTATGCTAAGCCACATTTTTAAATATGTTTTGTATTCTGAAAATCGCTTTCCAAATATGTTCCTTTCAATAAAATACACAAATAAATAACTAAATGAGACGTTTTTTTCGTTTCCTACACAATTTTAAAAATGTCGATTAATACATTCTTATGGGAAGGTATCGATAGGTACATTAAAATTCACTTGTACTTTACTTTTATACATACGTATTTGAAATACACCTTTGGCAATTAAAAAAAAACATTAAGTAAATACGTAATAAGAAATTTAGACGATGGTTTTTTCTATCTGGCTTTTTTAGAGTTAATAGTGGAACAGGCTTTTTTTTAATATTCCTCTAGCACCCACTGGATCATAGGGCGCCAAAGTGTAACGGGGTATAAATATGTTTTGCCCAGTAATAAGCCGAAAAGATATTGTCTAAGGGCCCTCATGCGGGCCCTACACGTTGTAACTGGTCGTACAACTGAGTTGAATAAACCAGTTGATCGTTCGCAGCACATGCATACCATAACGATTTTTAAGCACTATTGGCGATAAATGAAGTGGAGTTAGAAGAGGAACAAGTAAAGAAAATAAATAACAGTTCCGGTAGTTTTTATATTCTTTACTAAAATTTTGCACTGGAATTTCGTATTAGTTTTCTAAAATATTGTTTACTTCGCAAGCTATGCCAATTTTTTTGAAATTGAGTTTTTGATGCAATCTTGTTCTACATTCAAAGAGACGTCACCAGACAAAATATTGTAGGCGAATTCCCCTTCGTTGCTCCAAAAATTGAATGTATATTTTCATTTTGATATTGCAAGTGAAAGCAGAGAAAAGTAGAAAAATGCCTGTCCTGTAAAATTTGGTTTTTGTAACATACGATAATTTCGCGCAAAGGGGTCGTTATTTTGCTACGAAAAAATCCTTTCCATATTCGCCGACGAATGTTGTATAGACAATATGCTATTGGCAATTCTTCTGATATATGGAAATTTTGAAATTGTACTAAATATGTCATTGGAGTACTTTTACAATGCAAAAAGTACTGAAAAAAGTACAATTGTACTAACTTTATCATCCCTGTTTGTATTTAATGAATGCTTCCAATTAGTGAATATGACATTATCCCATAAAAAAGTATGTTCAAAAATTGAGAATCGATGCAAAAACGGCAATGTCCATTGAAGATTGTCGTTTTTGCAATGATCACAGTTTGTTAAGCTCTTTTTCTCTCAACTATTTTCGAAAATGCATGCTATTTTTTTATTTTGTTTCTTTTTTGCAAAACAAAACTAAAAAGAAATTAAGAAATATAACAAATTATTTTTTATATGAAACAGTTAGTTTTATTGTTAATTTTATAACTTTGTCATTGGACGTAATTATGGAGCTAAGTTGTTATGAAGTTCCTCCAAATCAATCAAGAAAAAACTAAGCCTTTGTTAAGTTTAATAATTTTATATCTACTGAATTTTTTAAGTACTTGCCCATGCTAAAAAAGCAGCAATTTTTATTTGATTTGAGCAAACACAGGAATCTCCGATTTTATTATAATAATTGCCAGCAAACCGTATCGATTTGGTTAAAGCTTTCGTCATTTCTTTATCATATTCATATTTACTAAATAGTATAACATACAATAAAAAACTATGAATATATTTTGAACAATTGGTTTTTACTATTTATTACGAAAACAATCACCCCTATCGCGAATGTTATGGGAATATGTTATATGGGAGCAAACCTATATTCCCATCCCCAACAAATCAGTATCGCAAATATTTTGGGAGTTATAATTACTATTGTGAATTATTTGTTAGTATTTTATAAACAAACGTCTCTATTGTGAATAACGTGTCAATGCTTGTATTGTGAAAGAAAAATATACAAAATAAAATACTAATAAAAATATAATAAAATAAATAATGAAGTGTTTATGTTCATTTTCTTAATTAAAACTCCTTCAATAAAAGAAAAAATAAATTTAATTGAGTCCTACTTTAGAATACAAATTAAAATTTACAAAGCTATTCCTATGCATTTCACTGGTTGCTTAGGCCAGGGGAATGTAAGATGAGATAAACCCACTTTTTTATTGTTGATGTGTTTTGTTAAAGCTTTGATATTGTTACAAGTAAAACTGTTGCTATAAGTCTTATACGTTTACCAGTTTTATTTGGTTTAATATCTTTAGTTTTTCTAAAATCTTTATGGATGAAGTTTCCTGATGATCTGGCCTAAGCAACCAGTGAAATGCATAGGAATAGCTTATCCCATCAACAATAAATTTCAAGTGTTTTTATCAATAATAAAAACTGGGAATTAAGCACGAATAACAAAATCTTTTGAAATTTGGGAATTTATTCCCAAAAAATTTGTCATGGGAATCATTCACAATACAAAATAAAAAAATATGGGAATATTTTCATGGGAGTAGTTGTTTGCGATAGGGGTGTATAAGTGTGGAGATTGCAGTCTTTGCATCTATACCCCGCATATAGTATATATGTACTTGATAGAATTATGAATCTTCCACAAAATTAATTTTATTTCTTTTCAAAATTTTAATTATATGATAAATTAAAAAAAAAGAAAACGAAAAATAGACAGTTTTGCAGGACAAAATTATTCGCACAACATCTTTAAATTTTATCGAGCTGGCCACTTTTTTCTGATCAGTTGCGAATTAACGGTATTCCTAAAATTTTTAAGTTTTCACATGTCAATTGCGCCTTAAATTTAAAAAAATGTATAGATTTTATTAAAAATGGGTAACAAACAGAAGGAAACCACAGCGCAAAATTAATTAATTTTCATAAAGTCAATATTTTGTAAAAAAAAAGGGAATTTTGTGGGAAATTCGCTGCGAAACAGGAAAATAGTACACAGAAAGAAAAATAATGATAAATCAAGTTTTTTATGATTACTTTAAGTACGAGTCGTACTAAAAATTCAAGTTTGAATAACACTTAAACGTACTCAAAACAATCCTAAATGGGATAACTTTCGAAAATCAATCCCGGAATTTCTTGAAATAAGTATAAAATTCTTAAATCAAGTAAAAAAAAGATTAAACGTTTCGTTGTGTTTAACCCTCCAGCAAACGAATGTTTTGATTTTCTAAACACATTGAATAAAGGTCTGGCCAGACTCATGTTAAAAAGTAAATTCGAACTCTTGCTTCACATTAAGTTTGTATTTTTGGTTAAATATGTACATTAGTAAAAGCCATAAAGTAAAAACCATATCGGGTAGTTGGTGTTTTATCATTCTGTAATGTGTAATACGGGTAAGTAAATAAATCATAATAACTTTTTCTTTTAAGTTCTTTTTTTGGGTTTGTTCATGCACGAATTCAGGATAAAATCCACTCTATAATACTTGAATCAAATGCATTTTGAGATTGATTCAATCTTAGTTTAACTTAAATCAATCTCATTTTTGTATTGTTTCAAGTACGAAATAGGAATTGAATATGGATAGTTTAAGTATTTTGCGATTGAAAATCCGTACTTGAATCAATCCTTCTGAACTTTTTTTAAAAAATCCGTACTCACCGTACTATTAATACCGCTTCGGATTGATGTGAGTACGGATAGATTGATTTTTCTTTTGAGTGTACATTTTTTCCCAATTTTGATAACAATTACACTATGCTAGTTAAAAAAAAAAACAGATATGTTCGCGTAACTCAAAAACGCTTAAGTTTATTGAAAAAACTAAAAAAAACTGAAATTTGGTTTGATTATTGATTAGCATTCGCATGTAAAATATCTCGGTATACTTCTGGATATAGAGAAAAAATTAACTCAAATGAAACTAAAAGCCATTCAAATGCAGTGGCTTGTTGGCAGAAATTCTGTCCTTCGTCTCGATTGCAAGCTTCTACTTTCGGCTGTAGGAAAAATCGCCTAAAGAAAAATGGCCCAAAAAAATAAATGAAAAATCGCCCAAAAAAATTCCATGTAAAATTGGGCCTGAATTCATATGAAAAGTGACCCAAAATTGTTGGGCTATTTTTCGTTATTATTGGGTGATTTTTCGTTTTTTAAATTTGGTCATTTTTCATTACGAAAAATAGCCAATTTTTTCAGGCCATTTTTCATTTTTAAAATTTCGTCAAAATCTTACATACAATTTGTCTAAATCATTCATTATAACTATACGTCGAACTCCTAAATGTTATTTATAAAAATAACGGGACATATTGCAAAAAGGTGGCATGTCATAACGTCCAGTGTCATAGTGTCCGTTGACAAACTCGAAAGCATAGCTTACAAACTCAAAAGCATAGCCGGCCTTTGGCCGTGCGCAAGGATTTTGTCCTCTATGGTATAACAAATACTGGCTTCGCTAACTAAAGCTTATGTGGGAAGTCGGCCTTCGTTCGGAAACAAGGAAGATTTTAGAAGCTTTATTTAGCGAAACCGGTACCTGTTATACCATAAAGCAAAAAATCCTTGCGCCCGCCCAAAGGCCGTCTGTGCAGAGAAGCTTTAGTTAGCGAAGCAGGTCTTTGTTATATCATAGAGGAGAAAATCCTTGCGCCCAAAAGTGTTTTCTTATATGTTTAATATATGTATGCACCCAGAGAAAAAACAGCAAAACCATTTTTAAATGTTTAATTTAACCACATTATTGTCACCGACAACCTTATTATGGTAAAATAAGTTTCTTTAAAAATAGTTTTATTGGTTGTGACCATAAAAAAACATGTTTTTCTCTGCGTGTATGTAGATCTTTTTTTGTATTAAACATCTTTAGTAATTATGGACCTTATGACATTTTTAAAAATGTCATAATGTGAATTTGCAAAGTGTCTTAATGCCCACGGACGTTATGACATTTTCAAAAGTGTCACAGCGTCCATGGACATTACGACACTGGACTTTATGACATGCCACCTTGCAAAAAGCTATATTCTGTTTTGAGTAATTGATTATAACTATGCAGTGATTAATTAATATTTAACTATTGAATAGTGCACAAAGTTTGGCGGAGGGTTAAAATAGGTATTACTGTCCATACTGCCGCGCAGCTGTTGAAGATACAATGCAATTTTTTTACATAAAACTTACATTTGTATGTCACTAAATTTATATGAATAATAAACACTGCTTGGCAAATTGGGTAATTTTTTTTTTTTTTTTTTTTTGGGAAAAAATTCTTTTTTCTTTTTGGGTCATTTTTCATTTTTATTTTGGGCCCTTTTTCGTTTCTTTTGGGCAAAATTTCATATATAACTTTTTGGGTCATTTTTCATGTTCTTTTGGCGATTCTTCAATTGGGCGATTTTTAATTTTTTTTTTTTTGGGCCATTTTTCTTTGGGCGATTTTTCCTACAGCCTCTACTTTCAACTCTATCTTAAAGCCTATCTGGTGCTACTGTATTCAACTACGGGGCACTGCTTCGGCCTCTAATATCGAAAAAATTCAAAGGCGCCAAAATAAACTTCTTTGAATAATCACAGCCACTCCCTGGTATGGTAAAAACTCAAACATTCATAAGGATCTCAATGTGCCATTAGTAAAAACTTTGATTAGAAAATATGCAGTAAAATATTTAAAAAGGCTTGAACAACACCTAAATCCACTAGCTCGAAATATTTGAAGTCATGGCGGCCACATTCGCTTAAGAAGAAGAGACACTGCAGCACTCACCCAATCAGAAAAGCGATAAACACCTGCATATGTGAACATAAACCTTGATGACGAAATGATAATTTTTTTTTAAATTGATTAATTTTAATTTTCCAAAGTTTTTTTGAAATAACTTACAAAACTGATCTTGAATGATGCAAAAATTGGGTTTTTTCAGAAACAAATGTTGAGTAAAAAGTACCTACAATTTAAAAAGCTGTCCAATTGTTTCCTAAAAAGTTTACATTTAGAGATTTTTTCCTACTTCTGGCATCACAGCCTTCGAACGAAGTGCTGCGTATTCTGAATTAAACAAAATTAATTAACACAAACGGTGGAAGGTTTCGCTATAATTTTATAGGTTTATTCAGTTTTTTTTACTGGTGCAACATGAGTTTGGTAGACTTATTTTTTTTTTATTGGTGTAAAGAATAGCATGTAATCTTCCCCTCTTTCTAATAAGCCCAGACTTTGTCAAAGAAAACTTTTATATACAGGTATGTGATGAAAATCGATCGATTTCAAAACGAACGTTTTTAAAAGGTGTGATGCATTTCGAGGGATTTTAAAATCCATTTCTGAATTATAGTCTTAAATTTTTGTTCAGAATACACTTCAGTTAACGTATATAGTCAGGGACCGTAACAGTTATGCCTTTTTTCATAAAAGTCAGATGAAAACAGTTATTTTTTGATTTTTATTTTTTTGAACAAAAATAACTGTTAAGTTTGATCGAAAATATAAAAATCAAAATTATAAAAATCAATATATTTTATCATTGACAAGTGCATGAGGAACAATGTGGTATACTTGAATCAGTTTTTCGACATTTATTTCTATATGATTGTTTTGTTTTAAAATTCCAATATAACTGTTATTTTCGGTCCCTGTATAAAATATAAAATTTAAAAGTAAAAAGATTAAAAATAAAAGAAATATGTATTTAAAATCCATTTTAAAAGATACTGAAAACAATTTTTTCGGTTTCAAATCGTTTCGTTTTTAAAATCGATTTCCATCGCATACCTGATAACTATTATTAATATTATATGAATATCACTACGTGACAAAATTTCAACAAAGTTGTGACCAATTGAATCTGACTGCTAATCATTATGTCATTTCTTGACCAATCTTCACTATCAATCCATGGTTATTTTAGAAATTTTAAAACCTTTCACTAAAAAGAAAGAAATACATCCGTTTTGAAAATATTTGCATTTCAGTTCAGTCACATCATCTTTTTTAAAAACACAAATAATGGTTATTTTGGAATATCTAAAAAACTTTCAAATTCATTTGGTCAAAAAACTGTGACGTAGTGTATTATTACAAAAATTTTTAATACTAGACTTTACAGGGTATTAATTAGATAACACAAATATTTTTTTACAATTAAAGTAGAGCAAATCCAAACAAAATTGTAGAAGAGAAATTTAAAGGTTGACCAATTAAGTGGTCCCGCGTTTTTCGTATTTTTTCTCCAAACATCAATATTCTTCAATAGTTATTCTTTAATACTCTCAAACAAGACATCAATTAACAATCCAACACAGAATTATTGTTATTTCATAAATCAAATAAATATGACCGGAAGCAAATCCCTAACGGAAAGCACAAACGAACCGTTATGCAAAAACTTTTGCCATCGAGACAAACAAGCGTTTGCCGGCCAGGAGAATTTTTGGCAAAAAATCTTAGCACTTCAACAAGTTAAATTAAATGATAAATCAGACAGACATTCGAGCAATTGAACGAATGAACAGTCATACATTTTGTAAACTAAAAGTATTAATTAAAAATTTACGATATTATTGTTTCTCAAAACAAAAGAGATCGTTCCTGACAGTTGGACAGAAAAAATGTATTTTAAAAAAGCTAAAAAATGGGATTGAATGCACTGCTACAAACAAGCACATGACTATTACTGTCAATATTCGAGATCATTATTTATAATTTTTGGCAAAACTCTTGATTAAATTTTAAAATTCATTCAAGTGTTAAAAAAAAGTTTTTTTTATTAACCTTTTTTGATGAAGTGAGTGAAATAAAAATGAAATTCTTATTTAGGACCAACAGACAACCCTTTAAATGCCTTCCCTTTTAAAAAATCGCTGTTTCCTTTTTTATATGTATTCAATTTGCTCTAAAATGACATAAAAGAATATCGTACTGTGGTAAAATATAAAAATCATATTTACCGACCTTTTAAACTTCAATAATTTAAAGAAAAAAGTATATTGTTCAGATCGATGTACATACGTATGTATGTATGTTTGCAGGAGAGTAAAAATAGATGGGTAGTTGAGGGTTTTTTTATCCTGCGGTGGCTTATCTCTGTGATTTGATCACTGTGTTTTTAAAATTTTGTTTGTCGAATATTGCAAACTATTTATGTCTGAATTGTCTTTGCAAAAATAATTCGCATACATACTTGCAAAAATATTGGAAGGATTTAGATACCTACGTATCCTTAATAAATTACTAAGTGGTTAGCCAAAAATGCACCACACTGAAATCTCATTTTAGATCTGCAAAACGATTATAAAATCTTTGTTTGTCGTTGTACTTTTGTACATATTTGCATGGTTCCAGTGCAGGCGGCATATCATTAATTCCATGAAACGATACACACACAACCACACAACTGAAAAAGTATGCATTGCAAATTAATATGTTTTCTGTTGTTGGAGTTTTTGTTCTGCATGCATACAAATTTAGGGTAAGTTTTTTTTTTGTTGTTGTCCCGTTTATGCAATATAAGTCAGTCAGTCGGTCGAACGAATGTACGCATGCTTTTGCCGCACCGTCCATTACAGGCGCCTTTATTGAAATTGAAATGTTTAAATTGAGTTGTTGGTTCATTAGCCAATTGTCTGTATTATTGTTTTGTGGGCCTTTCAATGAATTTCAATTCAAACATTAAACGAACGGTTAAAACAAATATCCAGATTTACATGTGCAAATGGGAATGCAATTAAAGAAAAGCGAAGCAAATTTGGATACGAAAGTAAGAACAAATATTAATTACAAACAGTTTGACGAAAAGCAAGCCAGAAACACAGGTAGACAGGAAATTGCTATTAAGTTATTAAGTCAAAGGAAAATTATAAAACACCAAAAACAGATTTTAATATTTTTTTAAGATATTTTTAATATGTTGTTGTTTTTTGTTTGGCTTAAGGTCATATATTAAAATTATTAATAAAAATCCAAAAAATTTTTGTATTTTTAATTTTGTTTTTTATTTTTTATCCGATATTTCGGCCATACATCGATGGTCATCTTCAATAATCATTTCAATAATGTGAGCATCTTACAAGAAGAGTGTAACTATGCTAAGAGATACACACTGGAAATGTTACATATAGTAAACACACCAACAAACTTGCGTCTCAATTACAAGACAGACACCGATAAGATTTTGCATATATACAAATACACAATAAACAAACATCGACATAGAAAACAAAAATTAAACAAAGCCGTTAGTTAGAACGAAATCAATGATACAATATCAATTGATGAAAATATGACAAGCAGTGAGGACGTATCAACTTTTTTGTAGTTTTAATTTGACAGTGTTTTATAAAATTTAAAAATTTAAATGTTAAATATATGTGTATTTTGTAGCCCCTGAAGATGACCATCGATGTATGGTCGAAATATCGGATGAAAAATAAAAAACAAATTTAAAAATACAAAAATTTTTTGGATTTTTATTAATAATTTTAATATATGACCTTAAGCCAAACAAAAAACAACAACATAGATAATCGACACAGGTCAACAATAAATATTGAACAAGATATTTTTAATATTTAAATAATTCAGAATCTATATACATACATGTGTATGTATGTATAACTGATGATATTTGAAATTTATTAAGATTGAAATTCCCATGAAAGTGCTTTGTGTGGGATATGGCCACTGGGTCCAAATCCTTTGACCTCAGGGAATGAGACCTAATGGAAAATAAGGACTATGGACAAGGCTACAATAATCTTTAAGCACTATATCCAAATTGTCTGATTTCCTGAGATCAAAGGATTTGGACCCAGTGGCCATATCCCACACAAAGCACTTTCATGGGAATTTACTCTTCATAAATTTCAAATATCATAAATTTTAATATAAAAAGACTAAAAAAATATCTAATTAGTTTTGAATATAAAATAAAAATTCTTGATTTTTCATAAAAACTGTAAAATTTGGTGTAAATAGTCGTACATATTTCCTTTATAAAACGCATACAATATTTTTTATCGCATGCGATATTTTTCAAAAATGAATTTAACTTTTCATATTTATCTTCGCAAACGTAAAAATAAGTTGGTCGATTATTCGACATGTTTCAGAAACCGGTTCTCGAATATTTCGCCTCTACAAATCGGCACAGGCAACCTGTTAAGAACGCTGCGCCGAAATATGTTATTATTTATATGTACTTAGTACATAATAATTTTTTCTTGAATAGATACACAAATTATTAAACAAATGTGGGTTTATTCAAATATATAAAGTAGTTTTCTAATATAACGTTATTTAATTTTAATCTGGCAGATAATTTAATTAATTTATTTTTTAAATATGATTTCCATCATATGACCCCCGCTTCTACGAGTTACACGGTCCATTCGATTAGCCCAATTTTTGTCTACTTGTCTAAATATGGCATTAATCGATTGTTAAGGGCGCTGTAGGGCAAGCAAGAGGCAACTTGCCATACAGCTTTGTAGAAGTTAAGCTGTTTACTTTTTGGAAACCAAAATTCAGTCGATAGGGCTCACCATTCACCGCAACGGCAGCGTCTTGCTTATTTCGAAAGAGCGTGTAAGAAGCACTAAACAGTAAATTTTAATGGATGAAATGGTGATCCGTTAACAGCTTGCGGATTTTCTTCCCTCCAAATGCGGCAACTTTAGCTTATTGACGTAGCTATTAAACCAGAAATAATAATGTTAAATGGACAAAGTGCTCTATGAACTCCAGGAACAGATTTATTTTTTTTTAACATAATTACACTATTTGGAAGCGTTGTTTTAGCGTTAAACGATTCTTGATGACTTGCTAAACCTTGCTGAACAGAAATGTCAACACTATGGTTTGACAGCTGAGAATGTCAAACTGATCGATATAGAAAGATCTCATGCAACTAAAAAAAAAAAACACCCACACAAAATAAAAGCAGCATTGGACTTTTTAAGTTATACTTTCTGCAAGGTTTGCTGCTCTTATTACCATTGTGATCGTAAATGTGATGGGAGGATAAGGACATTGTGACCAGAAATACAATGTATATGACGTTTACAGATTAACACATGTAGCTTTGTCTATTGTTCTCAATTTCCAAAAGGTTTTATTTCCTGAGATGAAAAGATTTCGACACAATGGCCATATCTCTCACAAAACGCATTCATAAGGATTTCAATCCAAGATACTTTTTTTTTATTCTTTTTAAAACTTTAAAAATAAAATTACTGATAAAATATTCAATTAGTTAAAAAAAACTAATTTGTTGATTAAAATAACTGTGGGAATTATATTGTTGTTCTCACCATGGTGTTTGTCCATGATTGGGGATGGTGTGGTGAGAACTTGAATGTTGAATTACTGCGACTTGGTAGTGTCACAACATTATTAAAGTGTTGGCAACAGTGTAACCAATCTTAGAACCAAAACCAATATGAATAGCATATTCACAACCCATTACCTTTCAGTAACTTTCAAACAATTTTTCAAGCCATAGTGCTCCCAATCATTGTTGCCAGGTAAACTTTTTTAAAAATTGTGAAATTTTGTGAAAATAATCTTCAAAATCGAAAAATTTACTACTTAAATCGTCAAAAACATCTTCATTGTAAAATTACACTAACTTCTCTTAAGCTTCGTACAGACGATGGTCAGATCTTACAATATTGGTAAGCAGCGTTGCTTAAATTGCATTAAAATTGGCTAAAATGTCTTACAACTGTGTGAACATTGTAACCTCATTTGTATTTGCAGATGTGCAAAATTAATGCATCTGACAATGGACCATTGTCAGAAAAATTTTGCTGTTGGCAACGCCTGCTTACAATATTGTAAGATCTGACCATCGTCTGTACGAAGCTTTAGTTTTAAATATGTATGGAAGTTAAAACTTCTTTTGACGGCAAGCAAGTTTTAAAAAATTAAAAATAAAGCTTATAAGAAATCCAAAGTATTTGAAACGTTGGTATTATCAGTAAATTGTCGAAGCTCGTCAACATATAATGGGTGATTTTTTAGCTATTATCTTTTTGGCAACACCGGTTTAAACAGCTGACGCACATTTCGTGTTTTGTTTCACTGTCAAACATGTTCAGTTTGGTCTATAATTTAACCATAATTCGTCTTACAAACATACAACGCTTGCAAATTATTGAATTTTATTATCAAAATGCGTGCTCTGTTAAGAAAGTTCATCGCGCGCTTCTTTCATTGTATGGTCAGTTTAATCGACCCACTGAAGCGGCTATTCGGGCTATTGAGACTAAATTTCGCAGTGAAGAAAATATCGTAGCTGTATCGGCCAGTGTTAATGATGACCATCAATTATCGCCGTTCGCAGCAATTGGGCCTCTGTTACTCAACAACGTGGAATGATATCCAACTTCACGTTTGGGACCGGTCAATCGGTCGCTTAGATCGTGCGATTTAACGCCTTTAGAATATTTTTTGTGGGGCTATGTTAAAGCTCATGTCTATACACACATACCCGCTTCAGTTGACGCATTGGAAAAAACATTGAAGCATTTATTCATGAGATACCGGCCGAAATGTTGGAAAGAGTATGCCAAAATTGGACTAAGCGGATGGACCATTCGAGGCGCAGTCACGGTCAACATTTGCATGAAATAATCTTCAAACATTAAATTATATGGACCGTACTATCGATTCAAATAAAGATTTCATGAATTTTTCTGAATTTTATATGTTTTTTTTTTAACTTTCCTATAGCTCTTAAAAAATCACCCGATAGCTTTGCTTGTTGTGTATTGTTCAAGATGTCATAAATCCTAAAATCTAGAATAAGAAAAGTGACTCGATGAAGATCTTTAATCATTGGAAAAACACAATCAAAAATTGCTCAAAAGAATTAACATTCGTTAAACAGTACGAGTTTTGGGTGCGATATAAACTGAGAGACACCGAACACCGATTTTACTCACCAGAAATCCGATTTCATTGCTTAAAAAATAGTTGAAAAATTATTCTATTAACAGAATTCAAATAGTTTACTACTTTAATTAAGATTTTTTAGTAAATTTCAAGATTACACTTTTAATTTGATTTGTTTTATATTTTTGTATAATGAGCTCCTTACACACTGCAAACCAAATAAACGGAAACAATCAAGAAGTTCATCAAAAATATGAAATATGTAATAATAAAAATTTTTGTAAATTGGTTAAAAATTTGGCAAATTTTGACATTTTTGGAGCCAAATACGTCAAAATTACGATAAATCGTCAATTTGGCAACCGTGCTCTCAATGCTAACATTTTTAGTAATGAATATTCATTTCAAGGCTTAGCAAACTTTAGTAGTAATAGCATCGAAATGAGCTACAAAATTAACCCATTGTAAAACAGTAATTTTATGAATTTTTTTAATTGCTTCTTTAATTATACATTTTTATACAGATTTATATTTTTTTTATCATTAATCATTCTTTTTAATAAATATAACTAGGTGTCTTCCCATTATATCATTATGGGTTATCATACCAAAATCTACAGCCATAGTAAAATCATTTTACTAAAATGTCATTACCAGGGCCAGTTTTTCATGCTATTTGCATGAAGAATATGCATTTGCATATTGTTTAAAATATATGGACATTTCCCTAGAATGTTCTACCAGGATGAAAAAAAAATAAAATGTTGATAATCATCGTCTTGTATTATTTATTGTTATAAAAAAGTCTATGTTCTTTTTAAAGAATGATTTCATAGCATATCTCAGCTGTTTTATTTGAGGAAATTGTGCTGGAAACTGGAAAATTTTATATTTTTTTTAAGCTACTTCTAAAGACATTTTTATATATTTATTTTACATGCAAAAATATGATATGTTTACACTCTTTCTTCATAATACTCTTTTAAAATAAATTAATCACTCTTGAATTTTCCGTTCCATTACGCAGATTTTTACATTTCACTACTGGCAGCCAAAGTTGACTTCTGTTTTGCGTACGTTCGTGACCACATGTTTATAACTATTATTATGAAAACTTAAGCTCGATGAAATCCATCTTTTTCTCTAAATACAGAGCTACCCAAATGCTATCGAATCGCCAAAAAAAATGCTAGGATAAGTTTTGTTTTCTATATTATTTGTACATCAAAAGCGTACGAACGTACGTTCGTGACTCCAGGAAATGCTGCTTGCTACAGCCTTGTTTAAAAAATCTTTTGAGTTTAATTTTACACATGAACTTAAAGAACTTATATCGGGTGTAGTTTTTCTAAAATAAACGATTAATGTCAAATGACTCTAAAAAAAAGCTTAAGAACTTTAAGAATGTACTGTTCCACTCGGTTTTCTTTGCTTTACATGAACGTTTATCCGTCATAGAAGACGTTTAAGAAAAAGTTCAAAATATTAAGAATTTAATATTTATTGAAAAACTTAACAAAGTTTTTAATCGCAATGTTAATCTTTGAACGTTGATTAAGATAAAAAATAACATCGTACATATTTCCTTTATAAAACGCATACAATATTTTTTATCGCATGCGATATTTTTCAAAAATGAATTTAACTTTTCATATTTATCTTCGCAAACGTAAAAATAAGTTGGTCGATTATTCGACATGTTTCAGAAACCGGTTCTCGAATATTTCGCCTCTACAAATCGGCACAGGCAACCTGTTAAGAACGCTGCGCCGAAATATGTTATTATTTATATGTACTTAGTACATAATAATTTTTTCTTGAATAGATACCCAAATTATTAAACAAATGTGGGTTTATTCAAATATATAAAGTAGTTTTCTAATATAACGTTATTTAATTTTAATCTGGCAGATAATTTAATTAATTTATTTTTTAAATATGATTTCCATCATATGACCCCCGCTTCTACGAGTTACACGGTCCATTCGATTAGCCCAATTTTTGTCTACTTGTCTAAATATGGCATTAATCGATTGTTAAGGGCGCTGTAGGGCAAGCAAGAGGCAACTTGCCATACAGCTTTGTAGAAGTTAAGCTGTTTACTTTTTGGAAACCAAAATTCAGTCGATAGGGCTCACCATTCACCGCAACGGCAGCGTCTTGCTTATTTCGAAAGAGCGTGTAAGAAGCACTAAACAGTAAATTTTAATGGATGAAATGGTGATCCGTTAACAGCTTGCGGATTTTCTTCCCTCCAAATGCGGCAACTTTAGCTTATTGACGTAGCTATTAAACCAGAAATAATAATGTTAAATGGACAAAGTGCTCTATGAACTCCAGGAACAGATTTATTTTTTTTTAACATAATTACACTATTTGGAAGCGTTGTTTTAGCGTTAAACGATTCTTGATGACTTGCTAAACCTTGCTGAACAGAAATGTCAACACTATGGTTTGACAGCTGAGAATGTCAAACTGATCGATATAGAAAGATCTCATGCAACTAAAAAAAAAAAACACCCACACAAAATAAAAGCAGCATTGGACTTTTTAAGTTATACTTTCTGCAAGGTTTGCTGCTCTTATTACCATTGTGATCGTAAATGTGATGGGAGGATAAGGACATTGTGACCAGAAATACAATGTATATGACGTTTACAGATTAACACATGTAGCTTTGTCTATTGTTCTCAATTTCCAAAAGGTTTTATTTCCTGAGATAAAAAGATTTCGACACAATGGCCATATCTCTCACAAAACGCATTCATAAGGATTTCAATCCAAGATACTTTTTTTTTATTCTTTTTAAAACTTTAAAAATAAAATTACTGATAAAATATTCAATTAGTTAAAAAAAACTAATTTGTTGATTAAAATAACTGTGGGAATTATATTGTTGTTCTCACCATGGTGTTTGTCCATGATTGGGGATGGTGTGGTGAGAACTTGAATGTTGAATTACTGCGACTTGGTAGTGTCACAACATTATTAAAGTGTTGGCAACAGTGTAACCAATCTTAGAACCAAAACCAATATAAATAGCATATTCACAACCCATTACCTTCCAGTAGCTTTCAAACAATTTTTCAAGCCATAGTGCTCCCAATCATTGTTGCCAGGTAAACTTTTTTAAAAATTGTGAAATTTTGTGAAAATAATCTTCAAAATCGAAAAATTTACTACTTAAATCGTCAAAAACATCTTCATTGTAAAATTACACTAACTTCTCTTAAGCTTCGTACAGACGATGGTCAGATCTTACAATATTGGTAAGCAGCGTTGCTTAAATTGCATTAAAATTGGCTAAAATGTCTTACAACTGTGTGAACATTGTAACCTCATTTGTATTTGCAGATGTGCAAAATTAATGCATCTGACAATGGACCATTGTCAGAAAAATTTTGCTGTTGGCAACGCCTGCTTACAATATTGTAAGATCTGACCATCGTCTGTACGAAGCTTTAGTTTTAAATATGTATGGAAGTTAAAACTTCTTTTGACGGCAAGCAAGTTTTAAAAAATTAAAAATAAAGCTTATAAGAAATCCAAAGTATTTGAAACGTTGGTATTATCAGTAAATTGTCGAAGCTCGTCAACATATAATGGGTGATTTTTTAGCTATTATCTTTTTGGCAACACCGGTTTAAACAGCTGACGCACATTTCGTGTTTTGTTTCACTGTCAAACATGTTCAGTTTGGTCTATAATTTAACCATAATTCGTCTTACAAACATACAACGCTTGCAAATTATTGAATTTTATTATCAAAATGCGTGCTCTGTTAAGAAAGTTCATCGCGCGCTTCTTTCATTGTATGGTCAGTTTAATCGACCCACTGAAGCGGCTATTCGGGCTATTGAGACTAAATTTCGCAGTGAAGAAAATATCGTAGCTGTATCGGCCAGTGTTAATGATGACCATCAATTATCGATTCGTCGCCGTTCGCAGCAATTGGGCCTCTGTTACTCAACAACGTGGAATGATATCCAACTTCACGTTTGGGACCGGTCAATCGGCCGCTTAGATCGTGCGATTTAACGCCTTTAGAATATTTTTTGTGGGGCCATGTTAAAGCTCATGTCTATACACACATGCCCGCTTCAGTTGACGCATTGGAAAAAACATTGAAGCATTTATTCATGAGATACCGGCCGAAATGTTGGAAAGAGTATGCCAAAATTGGACTAAGCGGATGGACCATTCTAGGCGCAGTCACGGTCAACATTTGCATGAAATAATCTTCAAACATTAAATTATATGGACCGTACTATCGATTCAAATAAAGATTTCATGAATTTTTCTGAATTTTATATGTTTTTTTTTAACTTTCCTATAGCTCTTAAAAAATCACCCGATAGCTTTGCTTGTCATGTATTGTTCAAGATGTCATAAATCCTAAAATCTAGAATAAGAAAAGTGACTCGATGAAGATCTTTAATCATTGGAAAAACACAATCAAAAATTGCTCAAAAGAATTAACATTCGTTAAACAGTACGAGTTTTGGGTGCGACATAAACTGAGAGATACCGAACACCGATTTTACTCACCAGAAATCCGATTTCATTGCTTAAAAAATAGTTGAAAAATTATTCTATTAACAGAATTCAAATAGTTTACTACTTTAATTAAGATTTTTTAGTAAATTTCAAGATTACACTTTTAATTTGATTTGTTTTATATTTTTGTATAATGAGCTCCTTACACACTGCAAACCAAATAAACGGAAACAATCAAAAAGTTCATCAAAAATATGAAATATGTAATAATAAAAATTTTTGTAAATTGGTTAAAAATTTTGCAAATTTTGACATTTTTGGAGCCAAATACGTCAAAATTACGATAAATCGTCAATTTGGCAACCGTGCTCTCAATGCTAATATTTTTAATAATGAATTTTCATTTCAAGGCTTAGCAAACTTTAGTCGTAATAGCATCGAAATGAGCTACAAAATTAACCCATTGTAAAACAGTAATTTTATGAATTTTTTTAATTGCTTCTTTAATTATACATTTTTATACAGATTTATATTTTTTTATCATTAATCATTCTTTTTAATAAATATAACTAGGTGTCTTCCCATTATATCATTATGGGTTATCATACCAAAATCTACAGCCATAGTAAAATCATTTTACTAAAATGTCATTACCAGGGCCAGTTTTTCATGCTATTTGCATGAAGAATATGCATTTGCATATTGTTTAAAATATATGGACATTTCCCTAGAATGTTCTACCAGGATGAAAAAAAAATAAAATGTTGATAATCATCGTCTTGTATTATTTATTGTTATAAAAAAGTCTATGTTCTTTTTAAAGAATGATTTCATAGCATATCTCAGCTGTTTTATTTGAGGAAATTGTGCTGGAAACTGGAAAATTTTATATTTTTTTTAAGCTACTTCTAAAGACATTTTTATATATTTATTTTACATGCAAAAATATGATATGTTTACACTCTTTCTTCATAATACTCTTTTAAAATAAATTAATCACTCTTGAATTTTCCGTTCCATTACGCAGATTTTTACATTTCACTACTGGCAGCCAAAGTTGACTTCTGTTTTGCGTACGTTCGTGACCACATGTTTATAACTATTATTATGAAAACTTAAGCTCGATGAAATCCATCTTTTTCTCTAAATACAGAGCTACCCAAATGCTATCGAATCGCCAAAAAAAATGCTAGGATAAGTTTTGTTTTCTATATTATTTGTACATCAAAAGCGTACGAACGTACGTTCGTGACTCCAGGAAATGCTGCTTGCTACAGCCTTGTTTAAAAAATCTTTTGAGTTTAATTTTACACATGAACTTAAAGAACTTATATCGGGTGTAGTTTTTCTAAAATAAACGATTAATGTCAAATGACTCTAAAAAAAAGCTTAAGAACTTTAAGAATGTACTGTTCCACTCGGTTTTCTTTGCTTTACATGAACGTTTATCCGTCATAGAAGACGTTTAAGAAAAAGTTCAAAATATTAAGAATTTAATATTTATTGAAAAACTTAACAAAGTTTTTAATCGCAATGTTAATCTTTGAACGTTGATTAAGATAAAAAATAACATCGTACATATTTCCTTTATAAAACGCATACAATATTTTTTATCGCATGCGATATTTTTCAAAAATGAATTTAACTTTTCATATTTATCTTCGCAAACGTAAAAATAAGTTGGTCGATTATTCGACATGTTTCAGAAACCGGTTCTCGAATATTTCGCCTCTACAAATCGGCACAGGCAACCTGTTAAGAACGCTGCGCCGAAATATGTTATTATTTATATGTACTTAGTACATAATAATTTTTTCTTGAATAGATACCCAAATTATTAAACAAATGTGGGTTTATTCAAATATATAAAGTAGTTTTCTAATATAACGTTATTTAATTTTAATCTGGCAGATAATTTAATTAATTTATTTTTTAAATATGATTTCCATCATATGACCCCCGCTTCTACGAGTTACACGGTCCATTCGATTAGCCCAATTTTTGTCTACTTGTCTAAATATGGCATTAATCGATTGTTAAGGGCGCTGTAGGGCAAGCAAGAGGCAACTTGCCATACAGCTTTGTAGAAGTTAAGCTGTTTACTTTTTGGAAACCAAAATTCAGTCGATAGGGCTCACCATTCACCGCAACGGCAGCGTCTTGCTTATTTCGAAAGAGCGTGTAAGAAGCACTAAACAGTAAATTTTAATGGATGAAATGGTGATCCGTTAACAGCTTGCGGATTTTCTTCCCTCCAAATGCGGCAACTTTAGCTTATTGACGTAGCTATTAAACCAGAAATAATAATGTTAAATGGACAAAGTGCTCTATGAACTCCAGGAACAGATTTATTTTTTTTTAACATAATTACACTATTTGGAAGCGTTGTTTTAGCGTTAAACGATTCTTGATGACTTGCTAAACCTTGCTGAACAGAAATGTCAACACTATGGTTTGACAGCTGAGAATGTCAAACTGATCGATATAGAAAGATCTCATGCAACTAAAAAAAAAAAACACCCACACAAAATAAAAGCAGCATTGGACTTTTTAAGTTATACTTTCTGCAAGGTTTGCTGCTCTTATTACCATTGTGATCGTAAATGTGATGGGAGGATAAGGACATTGTGACCAGAAATACAATGTATATGACGTTTACAGATTAACACATGTAGCTTTGTCTATTGTTCTCAATTTCCAAAAGGTTTTATTTCCTGAGATGAAAAGATTTCGACACAATGGCCATATCTCTCACAAAACGCATTCATAAGGATTTCAATCCAAGATACTTTTTTTTTATTCTTTTTAAAACTTTAAAAATAAAATTACTGATAAAATATTCAATTAGTTAAAAAAAACTAATTTGTTGATTAAAATAACTGTGGGAATTATATTGTTGTTCTCACCATGGTGTTTGTCCATGATTGGGGATGGTGTGGTGAGAACTTGAATGTTGAATTACTGCGACTTGGTAGTGTCACAACATTATTAAAGTGTTGGCAACAGTGTAACCAATCTTAGAACCAAAACCAATATAAATAGCATATTCACAACCCATTACCTTCCAGTAGCTTTCAAACAATTTTTCAAGCCATAGTGCTCCCAATCATTGTTGCCAGGTAAACTTTTTTAAAAATTGTGAAATTTTGTGAAAATAATCTTCAAAATCGAAAAATTTACTACTTAAATCGTCAAAAACATCTTCATTGTAAAATTACACTAACTTCTCTTAAGCTTCGTACAGACGATGGTCAGATCTTACAATATTGGTAAGCAGCGTTGCTTAAATTGCATTAAAATTGGCTAAAATGTCTTACAACTGTGTGAACATTGTAACCTCATTTGTATTTGCAGATGTGCAAAATTAATGCATCTGACAATGGACCATTGTCAGAAAAATTTTGCTGTTGGCAACGCCTGCTTACAATATTGTAAGATCTGACCATCGTCTGTACGAAGCTTTAGTTTTAAATATGTATGGAAGTTAAAACTTCTTTTGACGGCAAGCAAGTTTTAAAAAATTAAAAATAAAGCTTATAAGAAATCCAAAGTATTTGAAACGTTGGTATTATCAGTAAATTGTCGAAGCTCGTCAACATATAATGGGTGATTTTTTAGCTATTATCTTTTTGGCAACACCGGTTTAAACAGCTGACGCACATTTCGTGTTTTGTTTCACTGTCAAACATGTTCAGTTTGGTCTATAATTTAACCATAATTCGTCTTACAAACATACAACGCTTGCAAATTATTGAATTTTATTATCAAAATGCGTGCTCTGTTAAGAAAGTTCATCGCGCGCTTCTTTCATTGTATGGTCAGTTTAATCGACCCACTGAAGCGGCTATTCGGGCTTTTGAGACTAAATTTCGCAGTGAAGAAAATATCGTAGCTGTATCGGCCAGTGTTAATGATGACCATCAATTATCGATTCGTCGCCGTTCGCAGCAATTGGGCCTCTGTTACTCAACAACGTGGAATGATATCCAACTTCACGTTTGGGACCGGTCAATCGGTCGCTTAGATCGTGCGATTTAACGCCTTTAGAATATTTTTTGTGGGGCTATGTTAAAGCTCATGTCTATACACACATACCCGCTTCAGTTGACGCATTGGAAAAAACATTGAAGCATTTATTCATGAGATACCGGCCGAAATGTTGGAAAGAGTATGCCAAAATTGGACTAAGCGGATGGACCATTCGAGGCGCAGTCACGGTCAACATTTGCATGAAATAATCTTCAAACATTAAATTATATGGACCGTACTATCGATTCAAATAAAGATTTCATGAATTTTTCTGAATTTTATATGTTTTTTTTTTAACTTTCCTATAGCTCTTAAAAAATCACCCGATAGCTTTGCTTGTTGTGTATTGTTCAAGATGTCATAAATCCTAAAATCTAGAATAAGAAAAGTGACTCGATGAAGATCTTTAATCATTGGAAAAACACAATCAAAAATTGCTCAAAAGAATTAACATTCGTTAAACAGTACGAGTTTTGGGTGCGATATAAACTGAGAGACACCGAACACCGATTTTACTCACCAGAAATCCGATTTCATTGCTTAAAAAATAGTTGAAAAATTATTCTATTAACAGAATTCAAATAGTTTACTACTTTAATTAAGATTTTTTAGTAAATTTCAAGATTACACTTTTAATTTGATTTGTTTTATATTTTTGTATAATGAGCTCCTTACACACTGCAAACCAAATAAACGGAAACAATCAAGAAGTTCATCAAAAATATGAAATATGTAATAATAAAAATTTTTGTAAATTGGTTAAAAATTTGGCAAATTTTGACATTTTTGGAGCCAAATACGTCAAAATTACGATAAATCGTCAATTTGGCAACCGTGCTCTCAATGCTAACATTTTTAGTAATGAATATTCATTTCAAGGCTTAGCAAACTTTAGTAGTAATAGCATCGAAATGAGCTACAAAATTAACCCATTGTAAAACAGTAATTTTATGAATTTTTTTAATTGCTTCTTTAATTATACATTTTTATACAGATTTATATTTTTTTATCATTAATCATTCTTTTAAAGAAATATAACTAGGTGTCTTCCTATTATATCATTATGGGTTAATCATACCAAAATCTACAGCCATAGTAAAATCATTTTACTAAAATGTCATTACCAGGGCCAGTTTTTCATGCTATTTGCATGAAGAATATGCATTTGCATATTGTTCAAAATATATGGGCATTTCCCTAGAATGTTCTACCAGGATGAAAAAAAATAAAATGTTGATAATCATCGTCTTGTATTATTTATTGTTATAAAAAAGTCTATGTTCTTTTTAAAGAATGATTTCATAGCATATCTCAGCTGTTTTATTTGAGGAAATTGTGCTGGAAACTGGAAAATTTTATATTTTTTTGAAGCTACTTCTAAAGACATTTTTATATATTTATTTTACATGCAAAAATATGATATGTTTACACTCTTTCTTCATAATCTCTCCACTACAATCAATTGTAAAATTAATACTCTTTTAAAATAAATTAATCACTCTTGAATTTTCCGTTCCATTACGCAGATTTTTACATTTCACTACTGGCAGCCAAAGTTGACTTCTGTTTTGCGTACGTTCGTTTATAACTATTATTATGAAAACTTAAGCTCGATGAAATCCATCTTTTTCTCTAAATACAGAGCTACCCAAATGCTATCGAATCGCCAAAAAAATGCTAGGATAAGTTTTGTTTTCTATATTATTTGTACATCAAAAGCGTACGAACGTACGTTCGTGACTCCAGGAAATGCTGCTTGCTACAGCCTTGTTTAAAAAATCTTTTGAGTTTAATTTTACACAGGAACTTAAAGAACTTATATCGGGTGTAGTTTTTCTAAAATAAACGATTAATGTCAAATGACTCTAAAAAAAAGCTTAAGAACTTTAAGAATGTACTGTTCCACTCGGTTTTCTTTGCTTTACATGAACGTTTATCCGTCATAGAAGACGTTTAAGAAAAAGTTCAAAATATTAAGAATTTAATATTTATTGAAAAACTTAACAAAGTTTTTAATCGCAATGTTAATCTTTGAACGTTGATTAAGATAAAAAATAACATGTACTAAATTAAAAGCCAAACTGATGAATCTAGAAAAGTAGCTTATGTCGAAAACTGCAATAGTTTCGAGATATCCTCACTTTCGTATTAATAACAACTTTAATATAGTCTAAAAGTTATTGTTAAAAAAAATGTTTAGTTAATATAAGAGATTTTTCACATTTTCTATTTGTAATAACTCAGGTCCATCTTATATCGACTTAAGTTACTCTTTCATATAACTACAAATGTTGACATACTATCTTTATGTGGGCTTTAATTTTTAAGTACATATGCGTTAGTTACATCGACTGAATGACGTAGACATTTTTATTCAGGTAAGTGATGAAAAACGATCGTTTTCAAAATAATCGTTTTTATTAGGCGTAATGAATTTTCGACGATTTTTAAATCCATTTCTGAAGTAAATCTTAACTTTTTGTTCAAAATGCAGTTCAATTAACATATTTAATTAGAAATTTAAAAGAATATACATATACAGGAAAACACAGAAAAATGTATTACAAATCAATTTTGAAAGATACTGGAAACGATATTATCGTTTCTCATTACATACCTGATTATTAGGTTTTGTGTGACAATTGCTTTTTTTTTTTTTAATTTTTATTTAAAACGATACTTCATTCTTAATGCTAAAAACCTGCTAAGCCACATGGCTTGCAGATCGTTTTAAATTGAAAACTCAAAAAACAAATGATTTGATTTTGCAAAAACATTTGTTTAAATAAAACTAGTTAAAAACTATTGGTTTGTGGTTTTTCGCGTGCATATTTTTTAATATTTTTGGGAATAGTTATTACACACTTGGAAACATTAAAGAAAATTTAATAAGATGCCTAATATTTTTGCTTTAAAAAAAAAATATGGAAAAAATTATGGCTGACTGATGAGTTGCAAAAGGTGTAAAGAGAGATGCAGGGTTTGCAAAATGAAAAAAACGAAAAAGCACATAAAAAAATTGGCCAAATATTGTCAACTCAGCAACAGCTGCTGTATTAACCGAAAGTTTTTTTAGGGAAGAACTTTTGATGACAGCAAACCTGTTGTAACATTAATTCTAATTTCAAATTTCAAATACATACATTGATTGTTTAGTACACTACTTCCCAACTATGGTCCTAATAGGCAAATTCATCTTCTTCATGTGTACAAATAAATCACAAAATTAATTATAAAAAAATAATTAATATTTATTAACTTATCATACATACATACCTTTCCTTTTCCTAGCGTTTTTCTAAACCCACATATCCATTGGGTTAAAAGATATTTTCCATCCCTGATGCTCAATTTATAGAAAAATCTTTTAATTTATTTATATTATGTACTTGTTGATTGATTGTTTTCCATTTTTTTTTTTTAACTATCTTGATATTTTACAGCATTTTTTAAAACAAAACTTCACGTAAAAACAAAATTTACACATGCATACATACACAGATGTGCATACTCAAAGAAAAACAAAGCAAACAAAAAAAGCAACAATAATAAAAATATCCAATTATTTTTTGGCTTCAAAATGTTTACTGAAATTAATAAACTTTAAAAATTTGTAATGACATGATTAATTTATTTTATTATCATTATGAATTTTGTTTGCACAAAATAATTGAGAGTTTAGTATTTTTGTGAAAAATTGTGGTGGGATGGATGGGCGGCAGACGGCCACCACAAATTACCATTTTTATGTACATTTTTAGTAATTCTCACTTTTATTGTAAATATTTTCAATTCCAAATCATTTTGACTTGTTTATTTTCTTGTTTTTGCTGTTTTTACACTTTTTAAATAAATAAAATTATTAATTTTAATAAAATATCACAGACGCCAAAATTTTACAATGTCACTTGTGCCGGTCTAAAGAAAATAACAGAACAAGAAAAAGCACATGACAAGGAAATGAAGTTTGTTAACACAGGGTGACTCAGAGAATGCAATATTTCTACATAATACAGACATCCGTTATATTTGAATAAGATGAGCTACATCTATGGTGCTTTTTAAAATTTTTTGGGGCGTTTTCAACACAACTTTTTGTTGAAGTGTAAAAAAAATTAACAATGAAGCAAAGAAAGAAATATCGAAAACTTGGTATTTAACAAAAAAAAAATTAGTTAAAGAGACTTGGGCCAGGCTGCCATCTATTTTTGAAATTTTACAAAGAATTAATTTTTAAATGTCAAAAATGTTTTATCCCGTTGCAAAAAAGATATCATGCTTTTAGCAGTTCAAGTTCAATCCGATTGTGAAATATTATGGTAGTATTGAAAAATAATGGCAAATGATTTAACCTCATGCAATGGAACAATATTGATTCAACATTAGAATTATGGATTGAAGTTAAATGTTATAAGACGCAGGTAATATTAGCCCTTTTCGTGTACTAGCAAATATCGCGTTTTGTCACTTCCATACTAAAATACAGAAGTTAAGTGCATTTTCAGTTAAATACATTTGTTGAAATTGAAAAACGTAACCGAATGTCTTTAAATGTTGTTGTATTCAAACAAAAAATGGTTAAAACGGGAAATTAATAAAAAAATTTATAAAAATGTAACATCTTGTACAAATGAATGTTATTGTAATATTTGAATACTAGAATATTTAACTTTTTATGCAAAACTAATTCAATAAATATTTTAAATAAAAAAGAAATTCTGAAATTGTTGCGTTTTTTATGGTGTGTTTTGAAATTTCAAAGTTGACAACGCTGGCTACATGTTACATTTATCAGATAACGGTACATTTGTGTTTTTGGCTTTTTTCAGCCGCCATCCAAAGTCAAAGGCTGGCTCATTAAATTGTATTATATCTTGCTTGAAAGTAAATTACGAGTCGAATAGTGGATAATTGGCTTTGATTTTGGTGAAAAACGCCTGGGATACATTGGACCAAAGCTAAGATTCTATCGAAATTTTTCACCAATTATTATCATATCGAAAGATCCTAAAATTCTGCAGATTGATTTCTGGTATTAGAAACATAAATTTCAATGTATTTCAAAACAGCAGTGAAATTAGTTTTAGCGCTTACAGTGAATTTCAGAAGCTAAATAGGGAATCTAAGGTAAATTATGGATCGCATAGCACAATATTCATAAAAATTTTTCTGGCCATATGAAACTAAGTTGGAAGAAATTTTACCACAATTAATATATCTGCTACGGTTTTAGGCATATTTTATTCATTTTCCAGAGTGGGCTTTATTTGGGGCCTATAGTAAATTATGGACCGATCATCACTAGATTTATTAGTGTCATTACTAGTCTTACAAAACTGTGACGTACATTCTACTAAGATGGCATTATTTATTACGGTTTTAGACATACAAAACTGTTTTCCGCGAGTAGGGTGTTTATATGGGGCCTAGGGTAAATTATGGACCGATCTCCACGAAATTCTACAGTGTGATTTCCAGTCGAATAAAACGAACTTTTGCAATATCTTACATCATTCCGTGCATTGTTCCACCATTTATGTTAGTTTTTGTAACAAAATTATCAATTTTTTAAGGTGGTGGTTCCACATTTTGATTCATAACTCTGATCCTACTGAACCGATTTTGCTTGATTTTACTCCCAAACTGCTTAGGATTTCTTTTGAGTTTTTCGAAAGTAAGCGTGTTTTCAACAGGCGGACAGGCAGACAGACAGACGGACATGGCTAAATCGACTTAGAATTACTCAAGGACCCAGAATATATATACTTAATGAGGTCTGAGATGTAAAACAAAAAAGTTTCACAGGGAATGACAAACTTAGTAAACCCTATTCACAACTAATTGTGGTGGATGGTATAAAAAGATGCAACAAATTTTATACTCGGCCCCTTGAAATTTTTAAGCAAGATAATTTAGAAAAAAGCTACAAATTTAGTGACGTCTTTTTTACATAAAGACATCGATCGGTATACGTACTCTACTAATTAGTGTTAATCCTTCACTAACCTTTTCGTTTACCTATCTTACGATGTGCGTCCGTTCGGGTAGTCGCAATTTTGAAGAAACCATCACTGTAAATGGCAGCATCATAAAAATCGCTGCATCCAATACAAATATCTTTCCCGAAATTACCCAGCTAGCATTTTCAATCGTGTTTTAATCTTCGCCGAGCGCATTTTTTAATCGTAGAAAATTCCTCACACGGATGAACTGTTACACAAGCTGATTCCTCTGTGGGATACTTAAACAACACAGCGAAAGACGCTTATATTAATCGTAGGGGGAATCGTTTCAGATGTGTGTGAAGTTTATATAATGAGTCTTTTATAAAAAATATCAAGAATCGTATGAGACTCATGCAGAAATTATCTTGCAACTCGTGAAATTAACAGCCGTATAACGGAGCTACCTAAATAAGAGCATCAAGCGTCTTTTTCATGAAGATCGCGAATTAAACACCATCCTGTTGGAAAATCTTATATAACAGATCCTTAAGTCGGTTTGTTTTGTTGAAATTGTTTTGGCAATAAAATGTTCATGTTTCTAAAACATTCTTATTTAGGTAGCTTAGTAATTGCTAAGAGGTGTAGTGAATACCGACTTCATGAAAAATGCGAATGTGCTATGGGAAAAACTCAATTCGGGTTCAAAGAAGGGAAGGGCACACGCGAAGCACTTTTTTGTGTTCAGGTTTTAGTACAGAAATGTCGGAATGTTAACAAGGACGTATTTTTATGTTTCATTGACTACGAGAAAGCTTTTGATACAGTAAAGCATTATAAACTGATGGAAATTCTCCTTTCCCTTGGAATAAATGATAAGGAAATCAGATGTATTACATAGTAGCTTATACTGGCATCAAACTGCACAAATTGCTATCAATGGAGATGTGACAGATGAGATAACTATATCCAGGGGTGTCAGACAAGGTTGTATTCTATATCCCCTATTATTTAACGTGTACTCGCAGAGAATTTTCCAAGAATCGATTAACAGCATCCAAGAAGGTATAAAAGTAAATAGGGCTTATATCAACAACATCAGATACGCCGATGACACTACCTTATTGGCTGACAGTATGTCTGGACTTCAGAACCTGGTTACAAAGCTCACTTCATGCAGCGAAAATTATGGTTTAAAAATTAATATTCATAAGACAAAATATATGATTATTAGTAAAAAAAATAAATACAACGATACAATACTTAAAATTCAAAACTCATACTTCGAGAGAGTGCAGAATTTTAAATATCTTGGTGTTCTAATTAATGAACAATGGGACGGATCAAAAGAAATTAGATGCCGAATAGAGATGGCAAGAGATGCATTTTTTAAATACAGAAAAGTTTTAATCAATCATGATATAAACATGGAAACAAAATCGAGATTCATAAAAAATTATATATGGTCAGTACTGCTGTATGCTGTGGAGGTATGGACTATAAAAGCTGTGGAATATAAAGAGACTGGAAGCATTTGAAATGTGGACTTACCGACGAGTACTAAAAATACCCTGGACATCTTATACATCTAATAACGAAGTTCTAAGAAGAATGAATCGAGAACGCGAACTTTTATCTCACATCAAAAACCGAAAAACTGCTTATTTAGGACATTTTATGAGGAACCCTAAATATATGGTACTCCAAACAATCCTCCAAGCCAAAGTTGAAGGAAAACATAGTAGGGGCAGAATGGAGATGTCATGGCTTGAAAATATACAACAATGGACTAGATCTCAGAATGTGGAGAATCTCATAAATGCGGCAAGAAATAGAGATGTTTTTGCTCAGATTGTAAACAATGTTTGAAATTAAATCTAGTGTAAAATATTCATTAAACTTTTTGAAATGTAAATTTTGTAATTGTATGGTCGCTTACATTCGAAAACCGAATATGCAAATAAAGAAGAAGCAGTAATTGTTATAAAACTCATAAATAAAAATATAAACTCTCTATCGGAAATCCCTTTGAGACGAAAGAAACTTAAATATAGTAGATGTAGATATCTTGATAATATTCGGCACAAAGAATTCTTATATAAATCTTTCCCTAATGTTAGCGTTTTGTTTTGCCGGGACGATTATTACCTAGTCATAGTCCAGACTTACAATTTTTGTTGCTGCAATTTTTTAAAATTCTGCTTTGAAATTGCATTAGTGTCCAGATTATAAAATTATAGCTTTGCAATTTTTATATTTTTACTTTGTCTTTCCTCTTCTGCTTTTTATATTTTATATTTGAATAAAAATACACCTGCAACCAACTTCAAGTTAAAAAGTGTAAATTAAAAAACAAAACAGAATTGCAGAGCACATGAAACTGAGTTCCCCTACTTAATCTTCCTACTCCTCTCACCAATAAACTCCAATAAACTGTAAACAAAAATTGCAAGTCTGTACGATGACTTATATAATTTTCTGTAATTACTATGGTGTATCAAATGGATGGGTTTGACTGACTTTACTTTCTTAGTTGTTTTTTTTTTTAATAGGGAATGCTTAAAAGAATTTTTTCAAAATTAATCTAATCTATTGTGAAGAAAATAATTCTGTTTTTATATTTTTAATTATTTATTTGAAGTTTTTTTTATTGACTTTACATTTAACAATTTCATTGATATAAATTATAGTTGGTTTTTGTTTTTTTTTAATTATAGTCTACTGTTAAGAATTTAGTATGTTGGTAAATATTGCATTGCACAGTAACGTTAATTTATTGTTATTAGTTTTAAAGATGTACTCAGATATTGTAGTCAACTGTTTCAAATTGGCAAATTTTTTTAATGGTATTTTGTGATTTCATTTCATGTTTTTGGATTAAATGCAGACTGCTATTAATTTATTTTATTTATTATTTTTCATTTGTTGTTATTGCTTTTTTGGCTCTTTTGGTAACACATTTTTTTATTGTACTTAACCTTAAAAACTAAAAAATATTAAAAAAATAGGAAATACAAGTTTGAGACAAATTCTTGTTTCTGGTAAACATTTGTATATGGGTTTGAATATTATTTTTGGATTTTCACTTTTTTGTTTTACAAAGGTAAATTGTTCTGTTGACTTAATCGAAATAAAGGTACAACATGGGCGCGTTTTTTTAGTTATAAATAAAATTAACTGAAATTCGATTTGTATTTAGTTTAACAAGATGATCAAACAGCAATTTTTATTCATAGCTAATAATGTAGTGCTAAAAACTAATTGAGGCTAAAACTACATTTTGTTAACAATTTTTATAATTAATTTTTTTTAACATCATTAATTGTTTCTTTTTTTTCTTCTTTATTAAAAGTTAAAAGCATATCTAGAAAACATTATCTACTACGAGAAAGAAAGGATTTAAATTGCGGTGTTAAAACACAATTATTTGAATGTAAAAAATTACAACAAAGTGAAATAGTTATTAAAATTTTACAAAGGAATATTTTCGATACTTTTGTTTACTACAAATAACAGCATTTCAACCGCTTTCAAATCTTAAGTTATCAGCTACTTCATGTTCGAAAGAAACATGATTTCTATAATTAATACTTAAACTAATAAATATAATTTTAACTGCATTTTATTGTAACATTAGTTTTCCTTAAGATCCTGTCATAGTTTTGTGTTTATAATCTTAATCAATTTTATTTTCCTTTGTTTATTCAGCACGACACAACAGCGAGGCGAAACGGAACAGACGCATCCAACTGAAAAGTTTTGTTTCAATAAAATTTTCATCAGCAGTTGAGGTCGTCATACTAACGTGTGACGACGTTGAATTGGAAGATTTACTAACGCGCTTGGCATTATTGCAGGCGGGTGAAGCCATTTTTATATGTATGAGAGTAATTTTGGTGGTTTTATTGGAAGCGAGTTGTAGGCAGAAAGGAGCTGAAAGTAAATAAAGGTGAAATTTTATTAATAAATAAAGTATAATTTAGATAAAAATAACAGTAGCAGTTTTCACCCCTTGTATTAAGTGTACAACTCTGCTTTTAATACGATTTTATACTACAAAGCGAGAGTGTATTTTTCGTTAGTATTGTAAATTAATGAAGTTGCTGAGTAAGGGAAAGAGACAGATATAGTTTCTTCAACTGTTTTATCCTGGGTTATTAGCCAACGTGTTTACTACAGCTTTTTGTTGAAGTTTTCGACCACAGCATAGTAACTTTTAGTTTTATACATTTTATTGCTGCGGTGTTGTAAATCTTAGTACAGGTAACCCTCGATTTACGCGGTCTGTTGGGACCGAAGAAAGCACGTGTAAATCAAATTCCCGTAAAACACGGTTCAGGACTGGTACAAATTCCGTTTATGGGACCAGAAATTTAACATATCGCGTAAATCAAAACATGAGATACATACAAAATTTCATTTTGGGGCCCTAAAACCGTGTTAAATCAAGAACAAAGAATCGTATATATTTTACTTTTAAAAAATTAAAGGATTTTTCTTTATAACGATATGTATAAAGCTTTGTTGTTATATCTTTATAAAATAATTGAATTAAAAAATAATAAAAAAAAAATAATTGAAACATACCTATGGAGGGCTCAGAGCTGAAGCGAACCAAGTCAAAAAAGAAAATTCGATAATATTTTGAGTTCTGGAGCCATTGACTTGGGTTTATTACCGTTACCTTAGGAATGAAATACTTTTTGAGTTAGTCCGTAACAGAACTCGATAGAGTAAAACTTTGCAAAGAATTTCACACCAGTTTTGAAATACATATATGCATTTTATTTAATGACTTGGTTCGGTTCAGCTTTGAACCCTTCATATGTAGTTGAATATTTAAAATCAAAAATATAAGAAAATTATGAAAATTGTAAAATAGTCAAAAACAAACTAAACCAAGACAAATTGAATTAAAAACCAGTACTGGTTACTGAAATATTGGCAATATTCAGTAAATTTTTACTGATTACTAAAAAAATCAGTATTCACTTTTTAAAAGGATTTTAAAAAAAAGTTATATTGTAAGCATTGTCAATTAATTTTTAGACTTTTTCAGGTAAAATATATTTGTTTGCATATGTTTCAGAAAAGGAAAATTAGCTTAGTACTGCATTATTTCAGTAACTTGTAAAAATTTGCTGAATACTGTAATTTTTTCAGTAAACAGTAAAAATTTACTGGAAGCTGAAAAAATTGCCATGATTTTTTGAGCGTGTTTTATTAAAACGCGTAAAAAAAGCGCGTATTTCAAAAAAAGGTTGCTATTATTGATCCGTGGTATATCTAAATCGCGTAAATGATTTACAAGAGACTTTACTATAAAGGGTGAAAACCGTTAATGACAAATCGAGAATATTGATAAAATTAACTCAAAGAGGATTTCTTCTACCTATTGTCATTTTATATTAATATTTAAAACCTTAAATATAATATTTTTATGTAATTAAATATGAACATTTCACCAAGTTCAGTTAAAGCTACGTTCACATTCAATTTCTTCTATCTTTTTTCTTCCCAAAGTATTTCATATATTTTCCTTTCATTTTTGAACAAAAATGTAACCAAAATTTTTTTAAAAATGTAACTTAAGCAGAGTCAACTAGAACTTCAGCAACAATTCGTATGAAATTGTTTCTGACGTTTATAATAATTATACCCACACCACAATAGTGGAGAGTGTATTATGCATTTGTGCTGATGTGTGTAACGCCTTAAAATAGTGGTCCTAGACCCACCTTAAAGTATACCGATCTACTCAGAATTGGCACAAGGACCAAGCCTATTGAAAATGGGCCGAATCGTAGGACCACGAGGGAAGATAGGAGGAAATTTCTTCCACTCAGAAACTATCAAACCGATTTTAATGAAATTCAAAACATAGATAGAAACATATCTATATGGACACAAAATGTATAAATGTTTAAAAAAAAATCGAACCACGAGGGGAGATAGGGGCAATTTCTGCCTCTCAAACCGATTTTAATGAAATTTAAAACATAGATAGATCCATATCTATAGGAACACATTAGCTATACAGTTTTTAAAAAATAAAACCACAAGGGGAGGCAGGGGGCAATTTCTGCCTCTCACAAACTTTCAAACCGATTTTCATGAAGTTACAAACATAGATAAATCCATATTTACACACTTATAAAATTATTACAGTAACTGTTTGTGAGTTATTAAATTCGTTTTCCGTACTGTTAAATTTGAATAAAAATATAGTTATTTTACGAATAATTTTATTTTTTAACATTTTTGTTTGTTATTCAAAAAACAAACTACCAAAAAATAATGTTTTTTCGTTTTTATTTTTTTATGTAGTTTGATTTTTGTCGGTTGAAATGTATTTTTTTAAAGTAAAAACTATTCAATTTTAATGAATATGCTGTTTAATAAATAAAAAATTTTAAAATGACTGTAAAAATCATTTGTTTTAAATGAAATGTAAATGATCCGTTTTTTAAATGAATTTTAATTTGTTTAAAATGAATTTTCGTTTGAATTTAACTACATAATATTTTGAGTGCATGGACACATAAGCATGATGTGTTTTTAAATACTGTGGTGTAGGGTATCATAAAGTCGGGCTTGACCGACTATACTTTCTTACTTGTTTTATTTAGTTTTGAATGAAAATTTTAACAAAATGTTTACAAAAATAATAATAAATGCATTATATTGTTGTGGCTAAAATTTGCAAACGGTTTCTTGCTCTATTATGAACACCAAGTGAAAATGTTTTTTTGATTGTGAACGCACTTAAAACTAAATATTACTATAACTTTCAGTAAACAATATCTGTGGCAATAATTAATAATGGCTTAAGTCGAAATTTCGTGTTTTGAGATATTAAGGGTTTTGTCTAAAATTAATTGTGTATTGTATTGTGTAAGTTAAAATATAAATGCGTATAGTGACATTTTATACTTGAAATTTAGCTGCGTCATAGATCTTGAAGAAGATAACAAGAATGTGTAATAAATTTAAAAAGCACTTAAGTCAACTTAAGCCAGAATTATATGTTTTTAACAGTTATAACTGATAGTTTATTATGTATAACTGAAATTGGCCGTAAAAATATAATTTACAAAACAAAAGTAACGAAACGTTGTAGTGAAACCGACACGAGTCTCTTGCAGAAATAGATCCCGCTAGGCTAAGTTAGCACCCATATTTATATAAATATGTATGTAAATATTTGATAATATTTTATTTCACACATGAAAGTAGTTTTGTTAAAATTTCATGTTAGATTTGAACTGGTTATAAAATAATTCATTCTTAATTTATCACTGTACAACACACAAAAAAAAATAACCGGGTTCTGACAATAAATTCTGGAAGAGGAGACCAAAAAGAAATATTCATCATGTGTCGGCATTTTCAAAGATCACATCGGAAGTTTACAAAGCGTTACAGGGAAATTGATCCTGCAGCCCTCACACTCATTTCTATTATATATAAAAAAAATAATTTTCGGTTATATTCACAGCGGTTATGAGCATTTAACGCTTTTTTATCTCAACTTGTACAATTATGTATGTATGTATATACAAATATTTAAAAAAGCTCAGGTTTAGTTTTATAATTATGTAAACGAAAAGTATACATAGTTCTAAACGTAAGCATAAGCTTTTTTATATGTACATTTGTATATTTTTTTATCAAGTTTTATGTCTCAAACATAAACAAATTTTCTATATTAGATACGCCTTTTGTAAATTAAAGTAACGACATGCAGTCAGCGTTGCCAAATGTGCATATTGATCTGCATATTGTAGTTCTCCAAGGCACTTAGTATTTCTGAAGTTTTTGGATAAAAATTTTTTTTTTTAAATTGTGCAAATTTTGCAGTTTTTACAAAAAAAAAATGTTTAATACCTATAAATTTTGTTATCTTTTTTCTTATTTTTAAAGCGATTGTCTTACTTTATTTGCTTAACACATACACGTATATCAGTGGCATGCTTTAATAGCCAAACAAACTCTTAAACGTTTGGGAAACACACATATTCCGTTTACATATAAACGATCCACACATAATTTATAAATTTTGTAATACATAATTCAAATAAAAAAATTTTATCCTTGTAAATTTGTTCATGTTTCATCTTCTACTTCTGTACTTTGCAAAATTTTCACCTTAAATCATTAAATTTAACAAGCAATTTTATAAAAATGAATTTACTTATACATATGTATAGATATATATATATATTTTTCTTTTTTTACGTGCAGCTTTTTCAAGGTAAAAATTAAGTCTGGGTTCGCACTATGAAAGTTTTCTTGCAGGAAGTCTGCGTTTTTTGATGTGAGGGAAGGAGAATATGCTATTATTATCTCCCATCTCAACAATAAACTCAGACTTTTAGAAAGAAAACTTTCAAAGTGTGAACCCAGATTAAGTTTTTTTCAATGGCTAAATTTTTGAGATCTCAGTTAAACTAGGTTCAGTTAATCTGAAAACAGGTATGTTCCGCCATTACCAAGTTTGTATACAACATTTTGACGGGACAGCTTAGTTTTGCTTAAAATTTTGATCTTTAATGAAAAAAAAAAACAAAAGTACAATTGATTTAAACTTAATCCACATCTCAATAGCCCGGCCATAAATAAAAAAAATTATGGCAACGCTGGTACAAATAAATGTGTGTTGTCAATTTCTTGGAGTATAAAAATCTGTTTACTTTTTGACATTGGCCCACTTTTTTATTTTATTTCTTTTTTCAAATAGAATAGAAAGATAAATAAACACAAAAAAACTATGTATTTTACTTACACATTCGTACAAGTCTATATACATATAAATGACATTCTATTGTTTTTGATACGTCATTTACAAAAGAAGCACACACATTTCGAAAAACACATGTATTACAAAATCTACTTTAATACAGTGGAACCTGTTGTTGATATACTTACATATGTTATATATATGTGCAATTTCTAATTATTTTGTCGGAATGTTTAATTTCTTTAAATTAAAGCTTAGTTCACAGTCAAAAAAACATTTTAACTTGGTGTTCATAACAGAGCAATAATTCCTTTGGGAACCACGCAGACTTTGCATTAAGAAACCGTTTGAAAATTTTAGCCACAACAATATTATACATTTATTATTATTTTTTCAACAATTTGCTAAAATTTTCATTCAAAACTAAATAAAATTATTTTAAACGTCAGAAACAATTTCATAAAATTTGCTGCTGAAGTTAAAGTAGACTCAACTTAAGTTACATTTGTAAAAAAATGTTAGTTACATTTTTGTTCGAAAAATGAAAGGAAAATATATGAAATACTTTGGAAAGAAAAAAGATAGAAGAAAAAATTAAATTGTTATTCTGATTGTGAACGATCTTAGGACTTACTTTTAAAAATTTAACTGCATTTCGAAATGTTCTTGAATTTTTAGCTTATTAAGGTGCTACTGTAATGTATTTAGGTTTTATTTTCTTTAAGGAGGTAAATTAGGTGTAACATTGTCAGGCGTTTGAAGAAATAAGTTTATCAAAACAGTTAATTTTGTTGTTAGGGTTGTTAGGCTTTTTTCTTCAAAAATCGTCAAAAGTTTTAACAAAATTCAAACAAAATCGTTAACAATCGTCAAATATTTAAATTTTACAAATTAGAGACAATTTATTGCATTGATTGGTTCAAAAAAATAAATTTTTAGCAAGAAATTATATTTATGATTAAGGAAGTGATATGGTTTAGTTGTATTCTATTTATTTTAGCAAGTGGACTGAAATATATTTATCATTTGAAAATAAATACATAAGGAAAAATATATTTTCATAAAAACATAACAAAAATTTATTTATTTCATCTATCCATAATCACAAAAACATTAAATAAAAAATAAAATCTCATTTGCAATTATCTCGAGCTATCTTTAAATTATTAATTTTTAGCGCTATCACTATTGGAAACTGTTCTGCCTATATCAACAGTCTTTTTACCCGACTTGAAACGTTTTATTACGTCAAATTTAAGTTCCAAGCTACATAACGCATTTTTAACTCTTTGCACTTATTTTTCTACAAAACTTCTTATTAAGAACTAACTTCTTACTGCCTAACGCGATACTACAATAACTTACCTAACAGAATTAAATGAAAATTCGCATTTTTACACGCAAATAGAGAAATTCTTCACATGTCATTATGACTTCAGCGAAAAAATGCAATCGTATTTGGCGACGCAAATCGAAATCATATAAACGCTAAGCGGACCGACGCAAATCGGGGCTCTTGTGTATAGTTTTTGCAGTATCGATGGCATTCATATAATTGTAGAATTCGAATTACTAATGATTCTAATGAAAGCCACCTGGTTTGTGATGGGGGAAGAATTGTTTTTTGTTTAATTTCCAATAATTTTTGTATTTCGAAAAATTGATTTTTACGTTTTGTACTGTTTCCAATATAATTCTAAATATATCTTGTAAGTGTTTTATTGATGCCGGAGAATCGTCATAACACTATTACTTTTAGTAAAAAAAATCGTCAATCGTCATTATACTGTATTTTCTCAAAAAAAATCGTCAAAATGACGAAAAATCGTCACATCTAACAACCCTGCATGCATTTACAAATACTTATATACAAAAAATATTCATACATTTATGTAAAGGAATCCCCCTAAATTTAGGAAATAGTTTTATTCTTTATTTAGTAGTTTAATTTGAAAAATACGAAAAAAATTCACGTGTAATTTATATGAACAAATTTAAAGTCGTTGAGCGTAGCGTGGAATCGAAATATGGAGAAATATGAGCTGAAAAAACATTGGCGTAGCAAGCAACTTTCCCAACAAATAAAGCAATTATGCAAATATTTTAACCTTTGTAAGCTTCTGAGTAAAGAACACATAAGGTGTACAATAGACTGCCACTTAAAAAAAAAATCTTTCAGCACTCCACAGATCGGTTCCTTTTCCCAAAAAAGTAATTGTTGCAAAATTTTATTAAATTCGGTTGGGGGGAAATGGCGCCTCAAAGCCCCCAAAGTTTACTAAAATCAGCATTTTTGCACAAAAGTTGACTTTGGGCTTGAATAACTCAGCTATTACCCATTACTCATAAAAATGACATATTACTGAGATGAAGAAAATTTAATGCTGAATAATTTTGCCAAAGAAAGTTTTTGTTTATCTCCAACAGTTTTGGATTTATACCCCCCAAACAAGATTTGCGCCTTCAATAAGTTAATTTGCAAAACGTTAAATTTTGTGTTATTTATTGTATTACGTACATATGTAGGTGTTTATAACAATGTATTAATAGTTTGTATTGAGTAAAGTGTATTTGTTGCAGTCAGGAAACCTGCAAAAATGCTGATTTTAGTAAACTTTGGGGGCTTTGAGGCGCCATTTCCCCCAACCGAATTGAATAAAATTTTGCAACAATTACTTTTTTGGGAAAAGGAACCGATCTGTGGAGTGCTGCAAGACAAATTCACAAAAACAAAAAATCCCATATGCGCTAATGGCAGTCTAGTGTACAACAAAAAAATGTAAGTTTGGATGTATGTGTCGTTAGAAGGAGTTATACGTTTTTGCGACAGCACAAACGGGTAAGCAATTATGTAGAAATTGTTTATTTAAACGAACGATATCTATTTTGTTTAGTGTTTGTGTAGACGAACACAACCCTTAATACCATTCGTAAGTGTTCTGTTCTTCGTTAAAAAGCAGAACAATTGTAGTTATACTGTAGACAAACATTATATTTTAATGTTCTATAATGTTTCCTTTTTAACATTGATAAGGAAATAAGCAAACAATTTTAGCGACGACCGCAGCACGAACAGCTTGTGTGTGTATTGTGTATATGTTTTGTTTGTGTAAAATTATTTTTCTGGCTTTTTGGTTTTTTTCGTATGTGTATTTTGTTTTTGTACAAACACACATCATTGTGGTTTTTTAAAAAAGAACCGAACGGAATTAAACGTTCTCATCTTTTTGTTGAGTTGAATAAAAACAGTATTATTTTTGTGTTCGAAAGATGACATACACTATTAGCGTTTGTGTTTTTCACAAATCTACCGAACCGAACACTAAGGGGCGATATTTAGTGTTTATTTTCGAACACTGGTTTAAACAAAACTACGTTTCTGAACAAAAAATACAAAAAGATAAAAACATTATAAATGAATGAAGTAAGTTTTTGATCTTTATATGAACATACATATGTAAGTATGTATGAATGTATGTATGTAACACATATGTCTGCATATAAAATAAATGTCGTGCTCCACCAGTGCCCCACATTTAGAATTACGTCACTTTAATAAATATGTATCAACTTTTGTTGATTAAATTGTGTCATTGATAACAGTTCAAATTGTATCGCCGTTCAATAAGTTTTAATGAATATTAGAATAAATACACAATTGTAAACTAGGGTCGTTCCATTTGCATGGAATCATAAGAAAAATGTAAGTACAAAAAAGTTTAATCTAAAAAGAATTAATCGTTTTATTAATTTGAATTCAAAATATTTGCACATAAATATATAAATTTTTTTTTAATAGTAAGACCATTTGCTTATTTTTTTCATTTAAACAAAATCTAAAAGTCTTGAAGAAAACAATTTCAATTTTATACTTGTTATGCAAATTATTCATTCCATTTGCAAAACGAAGTGCAAGTATTCAAAAACAGTAAAATTTCCACTTTTTTTATTTGATGCAGCGGACTTATGACAATTTCGATTTCGGTACTTTTAATATAAATGGTTTTTGAATTATGAATAACAGAGCTCGACCTCGAGCTAAGCATTTTAACTAAATATTGAGTTTTAAAGGTCGAAATAAAATACAACTTAAGAAAAAAATTAAAAATATTTAAATTGCTAAGGATTTTAAATCTGTCGAAAATAATAAGGTGAAGAAAATAAAGGATTTAAACGATTTTATATTTTCGAATTTGGAATTTTAATGAATACTAATACATATATGGACATGGAGAGTTAAAGTTGTACTCCCCCCCCACCCCCCCTCCCCCCTGAAAATTTACTTTGACATGTTTTATGAAGATTCCCAAAATATTTTGGCGATAATCTCCAGTGAGCTTAACCGCGTCAAAAAGGGCCAAAAATGGTATTTTCATGAAAAAAAGTTCGGTAAATTGTTTTTGTCCAATGAATGACCAAATATAAGAGATATTTAGGAATTCTGCATTATAACATTTTAAAAATCTCACCGCTAACTCGAGATAGCGAGATGTTTATGGCAGTTTTTTGGTTATTTTCAACTCAATTTTAATAAAAATTTAAAAAACTTATCCATTTTTTGTCCGATTTACATTTCCAATACGTCGTTCGAAAGGTATTGACCGCCGCTTGAGATTTATAACCACAAAAAGTATATATTTGTCGAGGAAACACGTGTTATATATATATAGTATATATTAAGCTACTATCAAGTTAAACCGTTCGTGACCAACATTTTTTAGAAGTCATTTAAAAAAATAAATTTTGAAAAAAAAATTATGTCCAGTTCTATGCTTAAAAAAACAATATAATACAAATGCTTATCCTCGTCAGTTTTTATGGTTTTTTTCTCATTCTTGACTCTGTAAAAATGTTCACTAAAATTATTAAATCCATCATTAGGCAGCGCGCACACACATTCAACAGCTTTGTACGAAAATTAAAAGTTTTTGATATATCTACAAACATGCTTTTAATGTTTGCCAGACAGTCAAACAAAGCAATTATAAACGGAAAAGTTTTGAACAAACGTAAAATGTTTATATGTTTGCCAAGCAGTTTGGGTAATTTACTTGAAACTTCAGTTATTTAATAATGGGTGTTGAGTTTTTAAAGTAAGATCTGGTGTACACACATTATAAATAAGATTACAATCTTGCAAGGTCGCCAGAATGTTACTTTAAACTCAACATGTGGTGCGCACATTTAAATAATAATAAATACATACATATGATCATACGATACATACGATCCTTTTCCTTGGCTGTTTTAAACAACAGAGTTTTTTCTCCTATTGGTGTAATAAACAGTAATGTATTTATAACGATAGTTTAATCTTGTGTTTATTTAGGCTGCATGTATGTATGTATTATTGTAATTTATAAAATCTAGTAGGTAGGAATATTGTTATTGTTTTAGTAATAAGAATTTTAGTATTTAAGGAAAAAATATTAGTAAATAAAAAGAGTTCTATTTTATACTTCAACGAAGAAGTGTGTGTATCAATTCCTGCGGAAATTAACAATGGGAATCTAAAATTTGTTCCACACTAACCAATTCGTATTTAGTGCAGATTGCGAGTTTTCTTTAAAGATTATTTAAAACAAAAAAAATTATCTAATTATCTAGGGTGTTATTAAAACATTGAATGCAATTTTTATAATTTTGAATGCATCATTATTTATTATATATTTTTAGTATTTCTCGAGTTGAAAATCAAGTTTGACCAACTCATTAGAAACAGTTTAAATGATACGAAACTATTTCAAATATGAAAATAATAAAGTTAAACAAAGTTAAACAAAAACTTGTTGATCTTGAATACGATATTGTTCTTATAATGAATTAGGGTGTTTCATTAACAATAAAGTTGAGTCTTCATGTATTAAATATAAACTAACAAAAACACAGGTCGACATTGAAAACGTTATTTGTTTGCCATTGCAACTGATTCGAATGTTTTTTTTGGCAAATTATAAAACTATAGTTGTAAATAATTTTCATGTTGTAAAATTCCTTTCTTCATAAAAATAATTTAATGAAAATTAAATTTCATGAACTTAAGCCTAATTAAAAATATTAAAAATTTGGATTAAAAACCATAAATAGTTCAACAAAATAACCACAATACTAATTATTTTTAATTGTGTTAAAAACATCTTCTAAAATGATAATATTTGTTCAAAAAAAAAACATAAAAATATTAGATAGATTTTTGACTGAATTCATACAGATGTGTCTTACGAGACTTTTTTTTTTTTTTTTTTTTGTCATTAAGTTGAGAATAATCTTAATTTTATTTTACTTTTTAAAGAAAAAAATATTAACCCTAAAAAGATAAGGTTCGTCTGCAAGACGTACGCTTTTTCAATTTTGTGCTCTTACTTTCACATTTGTTTTCTCTTTCTCACGTTCAATTATCTCAGTTCCCAGCGGGAAAATGAGGAATTGATTACATAAATAATTAAAAAAATAATGCAGTATTTTCGACAGAATAATAATGCATTCATTGGAATCTAGAAGGTAATTTCATCAGACACAAAATTTAAGCACTGATTACCACGTATATTCCCACATTTGCAGAACAAGGAATGTATTGTTTCTGTTAGTAACAATTATTCGTGTTTTTGCTTTACATACATATTTCCTTAATAAAAATCCGTTATTTTTTGCTGCCTTTATGTCGCCTACTTATAATTTTTATTTTAGTCGCAGTTTGTGTTTGAAAGCGTACGGTCAAAGCACAAATTATTTGCCTGTTTTTAGAAAACGTAAACAAGTGAGTGAGTGAGTAAATATATTGAAAACAACAATAAAAAACGAAAATGTGTTTTTGTTTTGAGTATAATTTCTCACTCACTCACTTGCTTACGTTTTCTAAAAACAGGCAGTAAATGTCTGTGGGTCAAAGTTATTTAAAGTAAACAAAGTAAAAGCATTGGAGAAGACTTTTATTATAAGACTTTTGAATAATATAATTTATTCCAAAGAATGAATTATTTAATTCATTCGCAGGATACATTAAAATAATTTATTACAATCCTAGGACATGGTCTGTGTTAAGAATAATGAATTCTGGAATCAAATATCATACAAGATATGTATTACTTTCTCGATTCCTATTAATTCCATTTTCCCGCTGGGTTGTTAGCAGCGGGAAAATATGGAATTGATTACATAAATAAATAAAAAAAAAATAATGTATTATTTTCGAAAGAATAATAATGCATTCATGGGAATCGAGAAGGTAATCTTATTGACACAATAATTATGATTTGATTACCACGTATATTCTCACATTTGCAGAACAAGGAATGTATTGTTTCTGTTCGTAAAAATGTTTCGGGTTTTTTCTTATGTTCGTGACAATTATTCGTATTTTTGAGAATTATTTAAGTCATTCCCAGTATACATTTAAATAATTTATTACAATCCTAGGACATGCTCTGTGTTAAGAATAATGAGTTCTGGAATCAAATATCATACAAGATATGTATTACTTTCTCGATTCCTATTAATTCCATTTTCCCGCTGGGTTGTTAGCAGCGGGAAAATATGGAATTGATTACATAAATAAATAAAAAAAAAATAATGTATTATTTTCGAAAGAATAATAATGCATCAATGGGAATCGAGAAGGTAATCTTATTGACACAATAATTATGATTTGATTACCACGTATATTCTCACATTTGCAGAACAAGGAATGTATTGTTTCTGTTCGTAAAAATGTTTCGGGTTTTTTCTTATGTTCGTGACAATTATTCGTATTTTTGAGAATTATTTAAGTCATTCCCAGTATACATTTAAATAATTTATTACAATCCTAGGACATGCTCTGTGTTAAGAATAATGAGTTCTGGAATCAAATATTTATCAATATATGTATTACATTCTCGTTTCCTATTGATTACATTTTTCCGCTGGGTACATTCTCGTTTCCTATTGATTACATTTTCCCGCTGGGTAGTTGGTGGTGGCAGTTTTTATTTTGTAAGTTATGAATTTTTTGAGAAATAAACATAAATAAACAACACAGATGTCTTAGAGACGTATCGTTATCTTTAGTGTTACTTTTGTAGCGAAGATAGCTTTGTGTTTTGGTTAAATTTTGAGGTATTGTTTTTAAAATGTGTTGTAAGCGCGGCTTGGACGACGCAAAAATTGGCGCTATTTTGGTTTTACTGGAAAATGTGAGCGAAACGGAAGATGAATTATGTGAGGATAGTCTTCAAAGTGATGTAGAAGATGAGCTTTTGATATTCTTGAGCCTGAGGAGAATATACCACCGATTCAGGAAAATCCTCAGGAACCTAAACATTTTACTACTTCTTCCGATAGTTGCGTTATAACGATATCTCTACCCATTTTAAGAAGTCAAAGTAAGTGGGCTACATCGAAGGGTCAAAGTGATGGCCGAGTTTCTTCAATGAATATAGTTCGTACGGCAAGAGGACCAACTCGGGAATGCAAATCACTGTACGACCCAATTTCATGCTTCGATACTTTTTACTACCGAAATAATTTCGGAAATTGTTTCAAGGACCAGTGCCGAAATTTCCATAAATTGTTCAATTTTAAGGGAAGAAATTCCTAATTTATCGAAAACTTTGCCCGACAACATTGAACATATTTTACCAGATGCAGTAACCTATGATTGTGGTTGTAGTGGAGAACAGCGTGAATCAAAAAAGGGATAATACGGTGTGGCTTCTGTCCATCAGAAATTAAACGTATGTCCGAAATGGTATGCGTCAAATGCGGTATGCCTGTATGTGGCGACCACAAAACTTCAATTTGTAAATCTTGCACATAATGTTATTCAAATTATTTTTGTTTTGTTTCTATAAGTTAGTACAGATAACATTATCTACACAAAGTACAAAGAAAATATTTATTTAAGTTTTTAGAACCGAACTGAAGTTGTTTTGTCCATCAGACAAAAATAAGAATGTCGGCTTACACATCAGAACTTTCCATTCCTTTTTCTTTAAATTTCTATCAGATATCTATAAGAAATGCCGGCAGAAAAACCCAAAACTTCCCTCGGCATGTCTGCCATACTTCGTGTCAACCACCTTATACATTTTTGGGTCAGAAATCTGACAGAATTCGTATACGATTCCTGCATTTTCGTCAACGTTTCTCTCAGATATCTGAAAGACGTCCGACAATTTTTAGTGGCTGGGATAATATTCTTTACTAATTCATGTAAGTATGTATTTTGCCTTTTTTTTTGGTAAGTTCTGGCAATCACCATAAACAATATACAAAAAACAAAACGGGCGGCATTTTGGGGCGTAACAAAAAAATTTTTTTTGAGAAATTACTTTTTGCTATTTTTTTTTTTAGAAGGCGACTGACTCAACTTATTTTTTCGAGCCACCCTAATATACAATTGCGAATAAAAAAACTGAGTATTAATAATTTCAGAATGATTTGAAATACAAACTCGTTTGCGTTGCAGACAAACAGTATCAGTATGATGATATATGATCCCTTAAAAGAATTACGATTTAGTTGTGTTTGAAAAAGGTTTTTGTTAAGCAAATAGTATGTCAATTTTTGGGTTGTTGGAGCCGCACTTCACACATAAAAATTTGGGTTTCCTTATTTTTTGGTTTTGGTTCTAAATTCCTAACAAACACACATGTTCACCACATTTCCATCTGGTAATATAAAGTTTGTCATTCCGCTTGTAATTCCAAAAATATTGATTTTAGACTTTTTAACTAACATATGTATATATTTTAAGCTGTTATAAGTAGCAAGGTCTGTATCGTTAGCTAAAATGCAAAAAGACGTAAGTAACAAAAAATTCAAAATCGTGTTTTTGATTGATTATTGTAAATGCCATTGAACTACATGTCTTCACAAAATTTTACACTTCTGGGATCAAAAATTGCGCTTTTATTAACAAAAAACAAAGGGACGTAACTACAAGTGTGTTTATTTTATAAATGAAAAACTACGTAATCACTCATTTTTTTTCAACAAAATACATGTTTATAGTTTTCATTTAACAAAGTTTGTTGCTTCTCCTGTAAAATTATATTTTTGTCAGTTACGTCCTTTTGCATTTTAGCTAACGGTATGTTGAAATTGATTTTCCATTTATACCACGTAGAGTTGTAAATTTATTGCTATTGAAATTCAGCCAGATCGGTACACAAATGGCTGAGATATAAGCAAAATATCTGAACTGCCTCTAATTTTTACCCATAAATCTCTAATTTTTACCAAAAAACTTTTACCTTTTTAAGTCATTCTTTTATCTATGAACCTTTTTTTACGCAGTTATTAGAGTATAAAGAATAGTAAATACAGAAATAAGCAAAATCGGTACACACAGAAAAAAATACCAATGTTAAAATAACATGGCGAAATGTTGATTGAGAATCATGGTAAATTTCTTCAAAAGTATGCCCTTTATTTAAATTTATCATTATTTCATATTAATTTTAAATGAAAAATATTAAAATAACGTTAAATCACGTTTATTTAATATTATTCACTGTTAAAATAACATTGTTCAATATTAAATCCATAAAAACCTGTTTTATATTAAAATTAAAAGTTTATCTTGTTAAATTAATGTGCATACATGCTTAAGTATGTATATTTTTTTTTTTTTTATTTTCACTTTTGAAATATGTTATAAAAAGAACACAATTCCCGTATTCTTTTAATTAAAATTATTTAGTTAAATAGTACATCAAGTTTTCAAAGTAGAATTATGACGAAAACCATATTGGGCCATTCTGCTGATGCTTCTGTTGACAAAGGAGATACAAAATAAGTGAAACCTGTATTAAAGGGGTAAGTGTTTTGAATTATTATTAAATAAATGCATATGTTGTCTTCACACTGTTATATCACCCTCCAACCAATTTGATTCTACATGAAATTCACGTTGTTTCAACTTGAAATAACTTTCATTCAACGTGATTCGGATTGTTATTTCAATATAAATGACATTTTGCTCTTACTTAACTGCAATGTTAAATTAACATGAATTATAGTTATTTTAAAAGAAAAAAATGTTGTTCGCAAGTTATCGTAAAATCATGTTAAATTAACATGAAACAACAATGAAGCAAAATCACTACTGAAAAATGTAAAATCAACCATGTTTTGAACGAATTTACATTGAGTTTTTTCTGTGTGTATATCATTTAACCGGGAATACACTTGTAAGTCGAATTTAGGTACGATAGGGTCTGTAAAAAGGAAGCTAGATTCATAGAATTGAGCTCAAATATTCTCTATATTTAAAGTTTGTATAATTTAACAAATTTGCGAAACTTACTTATTATGTATATTGAAGCCCATGCAAATATGCTTCCAGAACGAGGATTTGGACACGATTGCGCTCATACCATACAAGCTAGGCAACAATTGGCTTTTCAAAACAGTGGTGTAGGGTTAAGGTGGTGTAGGGTATATATGTATGGGATTAATTTTGTGGGTTTTTAAACTTGTTTTTTCTGGTTATTTTTGTATAAATTTCGAATTGGGTGACATTTTTGTTTGTATGCTGAAAACTTCATGCGCCAGTGTAATCACCAGAAAAGTTAAAAATTTCAATTAAGAAAAAGCAAAAATACCCGATTTAAATAAATTCACATTTGATATCAAATAAACGTTTTAATTTATAAAAAAAATTTCAAAAAAAAAAAAAAGTTACTACATATGTATTAACTTAACATAAATTAACACACAGAAAAGAGTTTATTTTCTTAAGTAGTCAATTTCGTTTCTAAAAACAAGAAAATCCAAAAATAGTTTCTTCATTTCAACTTATTTTGTTCGTATTTAATTTTCTTAAATAAAGAAACAGTTTCTCATGATCAAAAAATTCCCGTTTTTGGTTCTTGTTCTTATTAAAAATAATAAAGATATTTAATTTAATATAAGCATTTATTTAATATAAGCCTGGTTTTCTTAATTTTAAAATAGAATCGAATTTCTTGCATCAAGAAACAAATGCTAGGGATCTCTTTAAATTTAAAAAAGATCAAGAAAACTTAGCTTAACTAAATTAATTCATATTTAAATCGACATGTTAAGCAAATCAATAAGATTTTCTTATTTTTATATTAAGTTTTCTTAAACTAACTTATGCTGCACGTTTTTATGTAAAAAATTCAGTATTTTCTTTGTATTTTGTAAAATACTAATGGCCGATTTCACCAATATATTTAAATATCAAGTTATGTTTAAAATTCGTTTTTCATGTAAAATAAAAATATAATTATATAAAAAACTATATTTAAATATGAATTAATATTTAAACAGAATTGGTGAAATTGGCCATTAGCAACGAAAACTTGATTTAGGTAACTATAGAATAAAAAAAATTTTATTTAAGCTGTATTTATATTAATTTTTTTTCGCTTGAGTCATAATTTTTTGCTTTAGCCAAGCCAAACATATGTTTGCAATTAGAAATTTTTGGCTTAGACGAGCCTCGTCCAAAATTTTCATGCCTCAAAGTCGTCACAACTTAATTAATAAAAATTTATTTTTTCTCTAAGCAAGTATTCACTTGATGATACATACAGTAATTTTAAACGCTGTTTGACTTATAAACGTTGTGTAATATTAAAAAATGCCCAAACCTTTTTATAACGTCGCAGTATTTGAAGCAAATATGTATCTCTAAAGTGACTGTTTTGTTAACCCAGAATAGCAGTAAACCTTAAAGATGTAAAACGATATCCAAAGTTTAAACAGGTGCGAAGCCTTCAGTGCATTGCATTTAAAATCTTATTTTAAAAACAATTCTTTAATACTTTTAACTCTACGTCAGAGCTAAATAAAGATGTATTTATTAAGATAGATTTATTAGAGCAAATAGAAGAAACAACTTGTAATGAATGCTGCTACACAGTTGACTTTTAAATCGAAAGATGGAAAGTAAAATATACCCAGTTGGCCAAATAGTCATAGACGCAAATGTCGTCAACGATGTCTTCCGAACATTTTTGAATTTGTCGCCTATATAACATTGATGGCGACAACTTAAGTAAGAAAACGTGTATACTGTCGTGTTAAAAATCGTATTTACGACTTTTTTGGAGACATTTTTTTAAATTTGTCTTGACTAATAATTGATTGAGGACAACGTAAGTAACCATTGCATGCATTTTGTCGTGTTTCAAACCACACTGACGACAAAATGCATGCAATTGTCGCTCATCTTGTGTTTAATTAGATTTTATTGAGGACATCTAAGGCGACCATTGCATGCATTTTGTCGTGTTTCGATCCACTTTGACGACAATATACATGCAATGGTCGCTTACGTGGTCCTCTACTAAAAAAAATTCAAAACTTTAAATTTGTATGTAATTTAAAATTTAAATTTCTTTGTTTTGCTTTTATTATCAATATTTTTGATAATAAAAAAAAATAAAAAATAAATAATCCTGCCTGTCTAATATAATTATTTTGTAACTTATAACGTTATTCGCTGCTGTGTTTCAATTGTGCAATTGGAATACGTGAATTGATAGGACAAGAAATACAAAAAATAAATGTTTCTGCTGACTACATAGCCATACCGTAGGCTCTATATGCAAACCTGCTAAATCCACTTTTTAAGTAAATTGAGATTTTAATGCCGTGTGGAAGAGAAAGATACATACTCCTCGTCGACCAGCACGTAGTTTTTCTTCAAATTGAGTCTTAAAGTGTGTTAAACCAACTTTATTTTTAGGTTTTCTCTCAAGCTGCGCATATGAAATATGAAAAGTTTGTTGTTTCCATTAAAAGTTATTGGAAGTTAGCAGGTTTGCATATTATGTCGACGATATATTAAGTTAGAACCCATTCCCTTAGAGGTCGGACTGTCTCCACACATCCAGTATCCACTATTTTCGAGCCCAGTTTCTCAAACTCATCGGCCATTTCATTAGTTGGAATTCACAGCCCATCAAGAACCTAAGAGATTTTAGTAAATATATCCTCGAGGCATACCCATTTACCCCTTCCCCTTATTCTGGATATATCGGCAAATCTGAAGTATCGCCAATATATCAGTATCGGTGTTCATTAAATCCCTAATTGTCACTTACCTATCGGCGACTAAATCGTAGATAGTGTCAACAATATTGTCATCAAAGACACTATTAAGGTAATGTCGCTAATCGGGCATTAACGACTTTATGAGAAAAGAGTCATTTTTGTAGTCGCCAGTGACAACCATAACCACATTGTTACCCATATGATCATTAACGACAATATGCATAATAATGTCGCTCACATTGTCGTTTACGACTTAAGTGCCCTTTGTTCGAAAAAGTCGTCGACGATTTACATGGGCTGTCGCCAACATGTCGTCAGGGATTTACTATGGGTCTTGTACGCGTCCTCGACGTTGTCTTGAAGACATGGCCAGCTGGGTATGTTTGTAAAATAGTTAAACTAACACACATACATAAATAAAATATATGTACCTGCAAACATTTTCGAACAAAAAAATAATCTAAATGAGGGGTATAGATGCAAAGACTGCAATTTCCACATTTATAGTTTTCGCAAAAATTAGCATATATTCATATTTATTTATTGTATGTTATGCCATTCAGTTAATATGAACATGATAAAGTTATATGACGCAAGTTTCGACCAAATCGATATAGCGATTTGCTGGCAAATCAAATGGACATTGCTGCTTTTGAATTAATCAAATATGGATTTTGTATTGTTTGATTTGAAATGAGATAAATAATACAGTTTTGTTTTTAATCAATGTACGTACATACGTAAAAAACTCAGTAGGTATAAAATTTTTAAATAAAACGTAACAAAGGCTTAATTTTTTCTTGATTGCTTTGGAGGAACTTCATAACAACTTAGCTTCGAAAAGAAAATTATATTTAAAACAAAAATAAAAATTCGATTTGTTTTGTTTTGTTTTTGTTTAAAATGAAGTTTTCTATGCGAGCGTTAATGTTCATAATCGTTTTAAAATTTTCGAAAATAGTTGAGAGAAAAAGAACTTTACAAACTGTGATCATTGCAAAAACGGCAATGTCCATTGGAGATTGTCAATTCTTAATTTTGAACATCCTTTTTTATGTGATAAAAGTGTATCTGGAAATGTCATATTCACTAATCGGAAGCATTCATTAAATACAACTAAAAGGTATTATTTGTTACGTTTGTGAAAAAAGTGAAGCCTTTGCAAATATTTGTTCCATTAAGCAAAAATTAATCGCTTATGCTATCGAATTAATATCGATTAAGTTACATTGTTCGATAAGAAGTATAATATTTTCTTTAAGAATCTGCTAAGTGTCTACTGTCTATCAGGCATGTTATGAAATCACGGTGGTTTTAAATCACGAACGAGAAATATTTTGGTGTTCTGAAAATCACGAGATTTTTATTTTTTAGTCGTGATTTTCATTGTTCTAAACCACAAGAAAACAACTTTGCGCTTATTTTTAAAATGTTGCCATTCATTTAGTACGTATGGCTGCCATCTTCATTTATTTTTTACCTTCGTATATTAAAATTTAACCAATTAAACTTCATAATTATCGTATACTTTTAGTTTTTTTTAACAAATTAATTAAATTTTTATTTTTAATGTTTAATTTAATTGAAGAAATTAGTCATATGCTACACGACTTTAAGACTTCTTTGCTCTGGCAACCGCAGACAAAAAGTAAATCACGAAAATGCAAACAAAAGTAAAACAGCGACTGCAAAATATACAGAGGCTTCCTAAATTTGTAAATTTAAAGGTTTTCCCGTGTAAAATAATGAATTTTAATGCAAAAACAAATAAAGGACAGATCATTTAATGTGTATGTGATAATTTTATTATAGATTAAAAAAAAAAAAAAAAATGCTTAAAAAACTTCAAGTGATTTGAAATCGTCTTTCTGTAAGCTTACCGGTTTTAAATCACGAGGTTTCAAAAATTTTTGTAGGCAGAACACCTTTTTAGTGATTTCAAATCACTTTACGAAAAAGTGATTTTCAGAACATGCCTGTATAACGAATTAAGCTGGAGGTCCACACCATACATTAAACGCCTTTTCGCTGCCTACGCAGCTGTCAAAAAAGTCGAATCTGTGTACTTATATGTAACAAGTTACATGCACAAAAGGATGCATTTATTCGTTAAAAGCGAAAAGTGGTTTAACTATCTACATCACAAGCAGCGTTCGAACAAATCAGCTGATTTTGACAAATGAAATTTAATTTTTAATCGTTGTATTGTCGCATAAAAAGAGTGACATGTAACTTAAATCGTAGATTATGTTAGGTTTTTTAACGATAAAACGATATTTACTGGAACTATAGTTAAACCAAATATGAAGACATTTTGGGCAAAACAATTTTTTTTTTTTGTATGTCCGCTTTACGATAATGCCTTCATATTTAAAATTTTTCAAATGTGCTTCTATGAGTCAAATTTAAATTTATAAAGTTTTCTTACAATAGTCCCTTTCCCTAAATATTTCTTACATTTTCGCTTAATCCAACCTTAGGTTAACATTGAAGCTAGAGATATGTACATATTAGGGCTTCTAATCGGGATTGGTTTTTTTTTAATCCCGGGATCCGGGATTGAAGAAAATATTTCGGGATCCTGATTTCGGGATCCCGGGATTTTCGGGATATTTTGAATCCCGGGATTCACGGGATTTTTGAAAAATTTTCGGTTTTTTTGTCGGAATTTTTTTTTTTTTATTTATACCAAATATAAATACTTTTTAAGTTGTATGAAAAAAACTTAATTTTCCAGTAAATACTCATATTTGATGAACATATAGGTATTATTTAATTGTAAAAAATATAATAAAAACAAACTTAAAATAATAATTACTCACAATTCATAAAGATCATGTAATAAAAACGTAACAAAAAAACATAAAAATTTTATGTTTATCAATATTTGATTATTGATATAAAAATTACACCATTTCCAAATGTATTTTAAAAAATTGTGTACAGGAAAACATTTGGACAATTTTAAAATATTTAAATTTAATAACAAATCCTTTTAACTTATTTAATCGATATATTTTGAATAAAAGGTTTTGTTATTTATAAATTGTACATATTGTAATTATTGTTTTCTCAAATGAAAGGTAGCATAGTTTTTGTTTAAGTATGTTTTGTTTATTTTTGAACAACAGGGCGTATCAAAAACTTTTTGTGTCAACAACTACACCAACAAACAAATATTTATACAAATTACTAAAAAAATTTAAAAATAATACAAAATTTAAAAAAATCGGGATCCCGAAAATCCCGGGACTAAAAATCAGAAATCCCGATATTAAGGTTTAACCTAATCCCGAAAATCCCGGGATTTCCGGGATCGGGATTTCCCGATTGGAAGCCCTAGTACATATCGACCCCAAACCGCGAAAATAACGTAAGCGCCAAAAATCAAATTTGACAGGTGAGAGCTTTTTTATTTTATTTCATATAAATTTTGTATGAAATTTGTCGCTTACAATAAAATTGTTCTTGCTATAAAATCGTAACGGTACCTTACATAGCGTCTTCACCTAACAATTTTCTGTCATACCAAACGTCAAACTTCATATTAAAAAAACGCTGAGTGTTAATTATATAAACTTTGACGTTTGGTATGTGACCATGACATTTTAGGAGATGATGCAAGTGTGGCCAATAAAGTCATTTATTAAAAAAAACGAAAATTGACAATCATGTAGCTTACGTTATTTTCGCGGTTAGGGCTAGACATACACTACCAGAATATATTCTATCTTCCTGTTACATATTTTACTTTAGCTATCCTTTGGTTAGCAATGAAGTAAATTGTTTGCACAGAAAATACTCAAAAATGTTGTATATAATAAAAAAATTTTCAAATAAGAAAAAATTCTCACATTCTATTTTATAAAAAAAAGATCTATCGAACTTTAAATTCAAATAATTGTGAACTTTTAAAAATGAAAAACCTTATTAAGACAAACTTATCTAAAAGAATTTACAAAAAGCCGCTTATTTACTTCAAACACCAAGTTTAGAAAAAGTTCATCGAAATTTAACAAACGAAATTTTTTTATTGCCTTATAAAACTAATTTTTTCACTAAAAACCTTTATTTTTACTAGAAAATTCTACTTATAATACTTTATACTAAAAAAGAAAAGAATCATCAAGTTTTTTAAATTTCTTTTTTATTGTCAATTTTCGGGAACACTTTTCGAGTGGTTTTCCAATAATAAGTATGAGAACAAAGCTATTAAAAAACCATTTCGTTTATTAAAATTTCACTGAATTATTTTCTTAACTTCTTAAAATTTAAATAAAAAGTTTTTTCGAGCTCGAGGCCAATTATTTGAAAACAATAAATATTATTTATTAATTAATTTGTTCCAATATTTCGATATCCATCGGATATCATTATCAAGGAATGAGTTACAAGTATATTTGTAAGAGACGTATAACTATCTCCACATTTAATGAGTTCAATATTTATTGTTTACAAATAATTGGCCTCGAGCTCGAAAAAACTTTTTATTTTTATTATAAAAAAAGGACGAAGAAATAAAATTTAATTTAATTTTTTAAAATTTATTTTATTTTATACGCACGCACCACCGAACATCACATTACAACTTTAATACAAACTGTCGTCAATTGTACGCATTTTACTTCTGTACTATCTACTTAATTTAACAGCAAATCGTTGCAAGTCAATGTTAAATTGTGCTATTGTTGCTAATGTAACAAATTGCTAATGAACAGGTTAATTTAATAATAGCTTAATGTAATTATAAAACGTGTTTCCTGGGCAAATATATGCTTCTTGTGATTATAAAATGGGGTGTAATATAGTCAGTAAAATCTCAAGCGATGGTCAAAAACTTTTTTACGAAAAAATGGTTAAGTTATTTAAATGTTCATTAAAATCGAATTGAAAATCATCAAAAAATTGACATACACATTTCGCTATCTCGAGTCTGTGGTGAGATTTTTAAAATGTTTTAATGCAGAGCTAAAGAATTCCTTTATAACTATTTTATTTGTTCATTCATTGGACAAAAAAATATTAACCGAACTTTTTATTAATGAAAAATACCATTTTGGGACCCTTTTTTGACTCGGCTTAGCTCACGGGAGATTATGGCTAGAGCCAAATTATTTTGGGAATCTTTATAAAACATGTAAAAGTTAGTTTTGAGGGGGCTACATCTACAACTTTTTTTGAGTCGGTCTAATGTACATGTTTAAATAATGTGCGGAAGATAAGTAATTTTGGCAGAAAACAGTGGAAAATACATGCTTCTAGTACATTACGAGGAAATTTAAATCTTTTTATTTTTCGGATAATTAATGTTGCCGTTTAATCGAATTACGAATAATCGAAGCCCCACTGTAAATTGTATACCCAATAAATATTTTTAATTCCAACAAACATATGTTTATCAAATTTAGGTTAAATGCAACTTATCATTAATAACACTGGTCTACAAATTTCGAAAAAAAATTACTGCAGAAACGAAGCAAGTTTTTAACTGACAACATTATTATGACCAATATATTTCCAACAATATGGAAGTATGCAAAAATTGTTCCAATACCGAAAATCAATAGCGAATATCGTCCCATAGCTATTCTAGCATATTTCAGTAAAGTTTTTGAACGTTTATTACATAAACAAATATATAAACACGTGAATGACAACAGACTGTTTACTGATCGCCAATCTGGTTTCAGACCAAAGCATGGTTGCATTACCGCACTCACTGATGTTGTAGAAGAAATTCGTGGCAATTTGGATAACAGCAGAATTTCTATATTGGTTCTATTGGATCATTCTAAGGCATTCGACAGCGTGCATCACTCCATTCTTTGCATGAAACTGATGAAATTTTTTGGGTTTTCGGCACTTGCAGCTAGTTTGATTCAGTCCTATTTATCTGATAGAAGTCAATCTGTGGTGAATAATGAATTAACTTCTCGTCCGTTAACAGTAAATAGAGGTGTTCCACAGGGATCAATTCTTGGACCCTTGTTATACTCAATGAATGCTAATGATCTTCCGCAGCAATTGCGATACTCTTGTGTTCAAATGTATGCTGATGATGTTCAGTTATACCATAGTTGCACAAGGGACGTATTACTAACAGGGCTAGATCACATAAATTTTGACTTGAATCAAATATTTTCCTGGGCATCAGCTAACGGTTTGAGAATCAACCCGAGTAAATCAAAATGTTTAATTATATCCAAGAAAAGTGTAAGAGTTGAGACAGATGTGAATGTTGTTATTGGTGGCTCAAGAATTGAGATTGTGAATACAGCTAGAAATCTCGGAGTGACGTTTAATAGCACCTTAACTTGGACCGATCATATAAATCAGGCTAGAATATATGGTATGCTGCGCGCTTTATGGCCAACACAGAACTTAACACCACTAAATATAAGAGTTCGTCTGGCAAAGGCATATTTTCTACCAACACTATTATATGCAGCGGAAGTTTTTGGTGCCAGTAACTTCCTCGATGTAAAGAAACTCAACACAACTTACAATAACATTGTCCGATATAATTATAGCCTAAGGAGGTTTGATAGAATATTATCATATTCTCACCGGCTTACTGGCATTTCTTTTATAAACATTTTAAAGTTTAGAAGTTTAACTTTTCTTCACAAAATAATTGTAACAAAAGAACCAGTGTATATATATGAGCGTTTAAGATTTGCAAGATCGAGAAGGGGGAGATATCTAATACAATTGCGATACCGCACCCATTTTTCAGAATGTCAATTCTTTATTTCGAGCATACGTCTCTGGAATCAACTCCCTAGTTATTTGCAGTGCACCGACAACGCAATATTATTTAGGAGATTACTTATTGAGTACCTTAAATAAAACCTTCAACATAATGTACACATATGTTTTATTTTTAATTATTTAATATATATATTATTTTTTTTTTTTTTTTCTTTACAAGTATTTAAAATATTAGTATTTTCTTTTTATTTTTTCTTATTTTTTATATCCCTTTAAAGAATTTGTCACATGTTATCTTTTGTATATGTAACTTGTCTAATTCTAATACTGTAAATTATAAGATATGTTTGTCTTGTTGTATTAGAAAATCAATGAAAGAAATAAATAAATAAAAAAAAAATAAATCTGGATGCGCTGAATCTGGCATAAAAATTGGGTTATCACGTCTTGTTCATTTTTTATCGCATGCTGGCAATACTGTCAACAGTCAACAATTTCACAATTATTAATTTGACAAAAGCCCACATTCATTCTAAATCTTCATAATAGTAGCGTTTAAACATGTCAAGGAGATCGTGTGTTACTGACTCAAGTTATTTTTGTTTTGTTTGTGGTGAATATTTCGTTGAAAAAAAAGGATTTGAAACATCAGAATCATTAAAATATGCATATTTACATTATTTTGGCTTTGCAGTCAAACATTTGGACAAACCTTGGACACAGGCAATGTTTTGCATTTTCTTCATTCGCATTCTCCCCTCACCAAGATTTAATGAAATTTTAAAGAAATTATCAAGGATTTCGGGACAAAATCATGCTGGGAGACTATTGCCGGGCTATAATACCTGAAACCAAACCAACAAAATACAAACGACGCTCAAATAACGACATTCACTTTTGAAAAATTCATTGATTTTTAAATAAACTAGTGATTATTTATGTAAAAAACGAGTTAAAACAATTTTTTTTTATCTTGAAACCCTGAAGTTATAGAGAAAAACCAATTACAGATTCGAATTCAGCCCACCAAATTACCCTTGGAAAGATATTTTGTTGCTCCAGTCCAAAACCTTGTTGGCTAGTGTCATTTTTTTTATTTTTATTGTTTTGGCTTTAATTCACAATATTTGTTTTTCAAATTTCATTGGAAAACACTGAAATGTATTTATTGATAAGATATTTATTTTGTATAAATATGTATTGATAGATTTTAAGCAATTTTTTTTATCTGGTTTTCATATTAATGTTAAATTAGGCAAAACCAATATTTCTGTTATTTTTTTTAAATAAACAAGACTCCATTACTCTTATTTCTTTTTAGTCTTAATGATCATGGAATTCGAGGTGTATTTACCAACAAATAGTTATTCCCTTGAAGAAACAAAATGTTATTTCTTAAAAACGGCAACATTAAAAATTTCCAAATTTAGTTGAAATAACTTCGTTATCAAACGAGATTTGCATTAAAAACATTTTACTAATTTTATTTCAATTGAGGTAGCGAAGCGCACAGGGTAATGCTAATTTACAAAAGTATTTACAGACTAGAATAGGAAAATCAATTTGCAAATGTACTTTCATACATACGTACATATACATACATACATATTCCTTTAAATTTTTTAATCAGCCTGATTACGGTTGGCGTATACACCAGAGTCGTTTTTTGTAGTAGATTAAAGAACAAAGGTTGTGTGTCACTTTAATCTTTTACAAAAAACGGCTCAGGCGTTTACGCCAACGCCAACCGTAATCAGGCTGAATATTTTCCTTACGACAGTAGAAATTATTAATAAACCCATTCAAGGCGAATTAATAACAGGTAATCTCGGTACTACAACACGTACAACTAGGGATGAAACGATACGAGTAAATACAAGTACATATTCGATACTTTTATATAAGTACCAAGTGTTTTTGTAATCGATACTTAGCAACCGACTACCAAGTAGTATCGGTAAAAAAATACTCGGTATCGGTCAAAAGTAATCGTTTCACTTTGGTATTGACATTAATCTTAAATTTTTGATTATTTTCCAAAGCTGGAGCACCAGTAACGGTATCAAGAAACCGTTTGACCAGTAAACACCTTTAAACCACGTGTCGTCTAGGTCCATTTCCTCAATTTCTGGCTATAGGAAGTCCGTTATCATGTCGCGATAGCGAACACAATTCACGGTAATTACTTGGCCGACCTCATGTTCGAAGAAGTACGGCCCGATAACACTGCCAGCCGCAGAACTAAGTGGGCGAGTATGCACATATGTTTTCCCATTACCTACAGACCGGTTTGCTGAAATTTGCGTACAATTCTCCTGATTGTGGAAACATTTGGTTGATTATGCTGACCAAAAAAATCACGATGTGCACGAAATGCATTTTGATTGAACGCCCATTTTCGAAAAAGGCTTTAACAATCTTAACGAGCTGCTCAATTGTGTACCTCTCAATGATAGAAGTTCTTAAATACTGAAACAAAGTTGCGCAAAAACTTGACTCACAATTATCGTGGATTATGGTTTAACCACCCTTTATTAGATATTTATCAATTTAAAAATAAATACATATTTACATTGAAAATAAATTCATAGTGACATTGTTGATTTCTGGAATAAAAGGTGAATGAAGGTTGTTATCCTGAACGTTCTATAAAATTTTGTTTCCTAAGATAAACAAGATTTTTCGAAAGGAAACTGATACTTGGTGGTAAATTAAAGGGGTCTTAAACTTTACACTTTGTCTTTTGCACAAAAATTATAATGGGTCGTAGTTAGGGTTGCCAGACGGCCTGGATTGACCATTTGTCCAGTTAAAAAATTTTGAAAAATAACTTTTTTATTTATTTTTATTATTGTTTAGAACAAAATTATATACCTACTAAGAAAAAAATGTAAAGAAACAATTTCTATTTTGTCGACAAACATTTAAATTAATGAGATAGAGAGAGAGGTCCAGTTTTTTAAAAATGCTGTAAAAATAACGTACAAACTTAGGCATGCCATCTAGCAATACTTTTTGTGCATTCACTTGACGTATTAATTGTTCACAAGAATCCAATTTTAATAATACAAAATTTTGATGAAAGTTGCAAAATGTTTCAAACATTTTTTGCTTACAACTAAAGTAATAGAGTTATTAAATTCTTTAAATAACAATACAAAAAAAAATAGAATTCGAGTGAAATCAAAATCGAACAAACTTTAAAAACGATCCTGTAAAAAACGATAAAAATAAAAAAAAACGACGGTAATTTAAACAAAAATTTAACTGGAAATCTCTATTGATTTCAATTTCATTCGATTCGTAACATGGCTGTTTATGTAAAATAATAAATATCTATAATAAATAATAAAATCTGAAGTAAAATTTTATATTTTCTTATAGTTAAGTACTTTTTCAAATTGTCCTGTTATTTTTTTAAAATCCAGGTGAATTTCTTCTATTGTCCAGTTATTTGACTTTTGATATCTGGCAACCCAAGTCGTAGTTCTTATTGTATTGTATAGCACTAAAACACTAATAAGAACGTTTTTAATGCTGCTTTCTATTAATTTATGCTACAAACCGATACAAGTACCGATACAAGTAAGTATCGATACTTTTTTTCGATACTAAGTAGGTATCGATACTTTACAAGCGATACCACATCGAGTAAAAGTATCGATACCTTAGAGGTATCGTTTCATCCCTACGTACAACTCATACAAAAACCACAAGCAATTTGTTTTTGTAAAATCATTGTACAATGTCAAAAACAGAAAGAAAACAAAACAGAAACAAAGATAATTAACAAAATTTTGACATCCAACAATGATAATGCTTAATAAAAACGTTATCAGCAGGTCTTTCAATACCACCTGTAATGAGTTCGCCTTGGAACCATTTAAAATTTTTATTATAAACCTCCTAAAAAGTTTGTAAATTTTTGTTTTGTATTTCTCAAATAAATTTTTTTTTTTTTCTTAATTTTTTAAAGGGAACGCTACAACTATTTTTTCGATGCCACCCTAACGCATCCGTACATAATAGTGCTGTAAAAAAATGCAATCAATTGGCAGTGCAACCAAACTGATATCACTTTTTGATTTCAAAATTACCTATTTCAGATTTCAAATCTTGAAATCTTATCAAATTTGCAATATTTTGTGATCGCAATAATTTTGAAATCATTTTATTTGATCTCATTGAATTCAATTGATTTAATTGCAAAAAATTCGATTGCAAGAAAATCAATTGATTTCAATCTTTTACAGCTCTGGTACGTACATACATACATACGTATGTATGTACACATTTTAATATATAAGAGAATAAATAAAAGCTTATAAAACTGACCCATAAACCCACTTAAAGGGAAAAAAGCTTTTTAATATGATAAACAAAAACAAATGTTTTGGATACAAAAAAAAGAGTTTTGGCTTTGATTTAAACACAATAAAAAAGGTGGATACACAATATCGGCGCCAAACTATTTAAACCAGAACACGAGCTTACAATGACTTAAAATATTCTTGACTGCGATTAGTAATAATGAACAGTAAAACAGTAAAACTATTCTTATTTTTTCCCAAATACTGTTTGCACTGATTACAACAGAAAAAAAAAACAAATAATACCTATTGGTATTTTTTAAACCTAATTGATTTACTTCTCTCAAAAACTAAACTTTGCTTTCAGAAATTTAAAGATAATCTCCGCAAAAAGTTTTTAAGAAGGACGTTAATAACTTAATAGAAGTCAAGAAAAAATAGGGCAAATATTTATTAATTACTCTGTATATTGTAGGAAATCCTCAGTGCAAATTCTTTGTTCTTTTAAAACTAAAAAATCTAACAAACATGTTTTTTCCCCACTAACATATTTAATGTCAGTTTATAAAGACACGATATTTTATAGCAACCAAATGCACAGTAATAGATTTTACATTTTAAATGGCTTTCACGAATTTTGTTTTTAGGAAAATTTGAAGCACGTAAAACGTTAGATTTGTAATGATTACGTAAAAAATTGTTTGAACATGAATTAACTGCACACGCACACACATTCATACATATGTATGTACATATTATTTACATAAATAGATTTTATAATTTTATACATAGTTCTTATGTAAATGGTATGAGAATAATGCGTTTCGTATCCTTCTCAATCCGTTTCCTCTCTAACAAAGCAAAAAATGGCAACACATTTGTACATACACACAAACGTATACATGCCTTAATTCAAATGTTACACAAGCACCAAAAACTCAACAAATTTCAAGGGCATAGGAAATAATTTTTACAAGAAACAAAATTATAAAAAAAAAATAATGTTACCTTTAAGTTGCTGGTTTAGTTGTAAGTATTTGTAGGCAGATTATGCGTTCCTTTAACGATGCACTTTATTAAATTCACTTTTAAACACTTGTCAAAAATTTTTACAAATTCCTTTTTTGTGTCTCTGGATTTATTTTGACAAATGTGACAAATTTTATTACGTTTTTTTTAATTAAAATTTTAGTTACTTTTTCTCAAATAAGACATTTAAATTAATTTAACTTTTTGTTGTTCTCAACTGGAAATACAAATAATTTGTGCAGCGTAAGTAAAATCCACGTATTTAAGACCTCAGTGTGTTAAAGAGCCGACAAAATGTAACCAACCGCTCAAGAAAGCGTCAGCTGATTGAATGATCCAAAAGTTTCATTTTGTTGGTTGAACACTGAATGAGAAAAACAACATCACGTTAGAATACAACAATTCAACACTGCACAAAACAAATAAACAACCAAATATACATATTAAAATACGCTTGAATGTACATATGTATGTAAGTGATGAAAGCCAGTGGCAGTGACAACACGGTGCATATACATATATGTACTTATATGTAAATGTGTATTATGTAGAGTTGGTTTTGTAAACTAACGTAATCCCACCAGCCCCCACTTCAATATGTAGTGACGCTTTTTCAACAAATTTATTCAAAGTGGCTTGTTTTAGTTTGATAGCAGATAAAAAGCATTTGTTTGTGTGCATACGGTGGTATTTTGCCCGAGAGAAAAACTGTAAGGCAGAGTAAATGAGTAAATGTTTGCCTCATACATTAAAATGTTCAGTACGTTCTTATTGAAAAGCTTTTTATACCCACCACAACTAGTTGTGAAGAGGGTATACTAAGTTTGTCATTTCGTGTGAAACTTTTTAATATTCATCTCAGACCCCATAGAGTATGTATGCATATACATAGTATGTATATTTTGGGTCCTTGAGTAATTCAAGTAAGTCGATTCAGCCATGTCCGTCTGATGAAATCGCGCTCACTTTCGAAGGACTCAAAAGAAAAGAAGAGCTATGAGTCCAAATGTGGACCATCCTCCCTTAAAGATTATTAAATTTGTTACAAAACCAAGATAAATGATTGCAGAATGTACAGATTTTCCTAAGATTTTGCACAAATTTTTATATGTCTCACTTGATCAACAAGAGCGTATTAACTCGAAATTTTTATTTTAACTTTTCGAAGAAATTGACACTTGATATTTATATCTACCCGCTGTAAAAATATCGTGCTATTTTGTATACTTTTAAGTAATGAAAAGGTTTAAAAATTTTTTTTCATATGCCTTGAATGTAAAATTAAAAATTGTTTTACTTCCACTGAAAATCTTGTTGATTATGTGCGACATAAATGTACATTTAATTCTAGAAATCATGCTGCTAAGTTCGATTGGTCCATAATTTACCATAGGCTCCTTTAAAAGCAAATAAAACTGTAACAAATAAAGCTTTTGTAGTAAAGTTCGGTCTGCCATAGTTACATAAGAGTAAAAACTACACTGCCAAATTTTGTGATGATCGATCCATAATTTCCCATAGACCCCATATTAAACCCGCTTTTGGAAAACACTTCGGCATGCCTAAATTTGTAACGAATTCCGTGAAGAATGGTTCATAATAACCATAGGCCCCATATAAAGCTTAATCTCCGAAAACATATTAGTACCAGTGTTCGAAAAAAAATAGAACATTATTTAGTGTTTGGCTCACACACCCAGGAACGATATCTATTTTTTAGTGTTTGTGTAGACGAACACAACCCTTAATACCGTTCGTAACTATTTTCAAGAAAGAGCCGAACATTATATAGTGTTCTGTTCTTCGTTAAAAAGCAAAACAATTGTAGTAATACTGTAGACAAACATTATATATTAATGTTCTATAATGTTTTTTTTTTTACATTGATAAAGAAATAAACAACAAATTTAGCAACGACTACAGCACGAACAGCTTCTGTGTGTATTGTGTATATGTTGTGTTTGTGTAAAATTATTTTGCTAGCTTTTTGTTTTTTTTTCGTATGTGTATTTAGTTCTTGTAAAAATGTTTGGTTTTTTTGCCAGCCAAAAGGGCGTTACGCACAACAGAAACGAACGAACATCAATGAACAGAACCGAACACAATGAAGTTTGTGGTTTTAAATAAAAACCGAACGGAATTAAATGTTCTCATATTTTTGTTGAGCTGGATAAAACCAGTATTATTTTTGTGTTCGAAAGATCACAAACAGGGAAACGTTATCTTTTTAATGATTTACTACAGAAACACTATTAGCGTTTGTGTTTTCCACAAACCTACCGAACCGAACACTAAGGAGCGATATTTAGTGTTTATTTTCGAACACTGATTAGTACGCTTTAAACTGAAACGAATAACGCGATTCCAGTAAAATCTGGTGTCATAGTTTCATAAGACTAGAAGTCAAACTGCCAAATTTCATGATGATCGATCCATTATTTACCATAGACCCCATATAAAGCCTACTCTCGGAAAAGTCTTTGATACACCTAAAATTTTAACGAATAATGCTATAGTAGTAAAATTTGATCTGTTAAAGTTTTGTAAGACTTAAAATCACCAAATAAATTTTATAAAGATTGCTCTGTAATAACCCATAGGCCCCATAAAAAGCCCCTCCCTTAATATTCTGATTCTCAGTGGAGGGTATTAAAGATTAGTCATATTCAAATATAACACTCTTGTTTCGTTTTTTTTTAGCGACTTTTTCCAAGTCTTATCTTTAATCAAAGCCAAAGTGCTTACCATATTAGATTAAGTATAAAATTCTAAGACAAACTGGCAAAAAACTATGATTACTTTTTAAATGACGTTTGACCCTTCGCATTTTTTAAAAGAAAACGTTTAGTTTTCAAAGCTATAATTTAACATAACAAAAACACACGGAGAAAAGATATTGAAGTTCTTGACCAGAGTGTTGAGCCGTTTTGTGCCATTTAAAAAATAAACGAGCAAACTTAAGCAAGTGGCTTTTCCAAAGAAATTCAATACAAATGTATACTATGAAAATATTAACGTTTTTTACCGAATGTTGTCATTTCGGAAGATGTTTTGCGCCACAAATAATAATTAATAATTAATTTTATAGTCAATTTTATTACAAAAATTTTAAGTCATAATGCACCAAAATCTTAAAATAAAAAAACGAAAATAATTTTCTTTTAAATTCTTCAAATATTATCATACATCCATACAAACATTTTTAGGTTTTATTTATATACTTTGGCCTCTAGTTGGCAAATTTTTTACCCGATTTTTATTATAATTAAAACCTTTCTGGAGAGCTTGTAAAATTATCTTAACTGCTTCATTAGTTGTTTTAAAACGCCAGCGCAAGATGGCGCTTATCCAGTACACTCAGGTCTCGTTTTATGCGGATTCAAATTTATGCGATTTTTCAATTTACGATTTTTTTTTTAATTTTTACGGTTTCTGACATTTTGGATGTTTTTTTTAGCTTTTTTTAACTTTCTTGAATTAAACCAAGTTTGCTTTATTTTGTATTTGTTTTATTTTGTGTTTTTTATATGCATAGCCGATGTGTATGTATGAGTTTTTTTAAACTAATGAAGAGCACATAATATTAGTTTTACAACCAAGGCTAATTTTTAAAAATTTTAATTTAACTCGTTTTTCAAATTTTTAATTTAACTCGTTCTTTCCTGTCTTTTACGACATTGTAATAACCACATGAACGTGTCTTAAGAAATTTGGATACCTTTTAAACTAATAGAGGTCCCATAATAAAACTTTTATAATATGATAAGGACACTAAAGTCCAATTTAGATAAAAAAAATTTTAAAAAATTGGAACTAAATTAGAAAAATTTTGATTTAAATTGGTCATTTCTGGTTTTGCAGATGAAAAATATTTTTTTTCAAATTAATTCTTTTTTTTTATATAAAGATCAATCGATTTTCTTTTTAAATTTTTTTTCGTTTGATTATTTTTTAGTTTGAAATAATAATTTAAAAAAACATTTTTTTGAAAACGGTAACATTTAACACCCCGTAACTCGACAAATAAACATCATAGGAAAAAAATAGTTCGCACACTTATTCATATCTACTGGAACTATAGTTATGCCAAATATAAGGGAATTCCAACAAAATATTTTTATTGGGTTGTCCGCTTCCCATATACATACATATTTGTTGATTTTTTGTATGCGATTTTGTTTTGATTTTTTTATTCAAATTTGAATTTATGCGGTTTTTCAGAATTTTGGAACGAATCATTAGTTTTTATATGAAGCTAGAGTATCGTTTTATGCGAATTCAATTTATGCGATTTTTTTGGGAACGCATCTATCGCATAAAACGAGACCTGAGTGTATTTGCTAAAAAAAAACGATACCAATTTGCGATTATTTAAAATTTTTCGAGGTTGGTTAGTTTACAAAAAATTTAGAAAACGCGGTTCTAACCATAATTATTGGACATTGTTAAGTCATATTTTGAGGTTTGAAGGGTCTAATTGGCGATTTTCTTCAACAACAGAAAAATAACGGTAAATTCTCGGATAGGACAAATATGAAAATGTCGTAGAACAACTACATTATTTCGAGACCGCAAGGAACCATTTTTAATAATAAAAAAAGTTCTTTTTCACGGAAATTCGATTTTGATATACATATTGATATCCATAACACATAACACAGTGGGGTAATTCTGTAACTTTTTAACGACAAAAATTTGTCGTTAAGTAGTAAATTTTAAGTATTTTTAAGTAAAAATTTTCTACTTAACGACAAATTTTTGTCGGAAGTGACGGAAAACCGGATTTGGATTATTCTTCAGATATTGTAAACCGAGGGCCTATATTCAAAATCCTCTATCTTAAAAAACACAACTTTTGAGGAGAGCCAAAAAACTGTTTTTTCACGTATTACTTTAGTTATTAAAATTCGGTATTCTACAATATTTTTTAAATCTACCACTGAATCTCACAGATAATTGGTTTATAAAATTTTGCATTATTGGGGACATTATGCGAGATAGAGGGTTTTGCTTCTCAAAAATAATCAATATGTATGTATGAAAATGAAAAGATAGAGGGTTTTGCATTTTAATAAAAATAAATTATTTTGAATTTATTTATGCCATCGTCAGTGTTTAACGTGGCTTATTTAAGATAATGGCTATATTAAATAAAAAGTTATAGCAGCAATTTTTTTTTTTTGTTTGTTTTTGCTTTTTTAACAGCCTGTTCATCGATTTCGAACGTTAACGTTCGCATAGAAAATTATATTTAAAACAAAAACAAAATTCTTAAATTTGTTTTTGTTTCAAATATAATTTTCTATGCGAACGTTAACGTTCGAAATCGTTAAACAGGCTGTAAGTTTGTTTCGAGTTTGATTGGTGTAAATTACCGTAAAAATAATAATAAAATTCCGGTGGTATAACGTTCTTCAAATCTCGCAAATTCTTCCACTTATTTGGTTGAATTGAAAGTGGAGCAGCATATGGAGGTTTTGGTTCAATATTTTCTGTATAAGGTTTAATACGAACAGGAAGATCAATGTGATCTGTATCAAAGTTTATTTTATATTTTACGCTACCATCTGGAAGATATAAAAGAGATCTTAAATTAGACACTATGGGATCGTTCTTTACTCGTCCTGGTCTAATTAAAAAAAAGCAAAAGTTTATCATCACTGTTATTACACGGTGCTACAGTGAAAATATACTTGGAAAATGACCTAGTGTAAGTTGAAGGCCTTTTTGAGTAGATCTCAAAATAAGTTTTAAAATGTTCGGAAACACCCTCAAATTTCGGAGTTATTCCGAAAAAACCATTTTCGGGTAGGTTCGAGTACTTATGAACACGTAACTCAGTTGATTTTTATCCGATTTTTATTTTTTTAATGGTTTCAGAAAGAAGAGACGTGTGCCTTTCTAAATGTATACACTTTTTGGTATGAGTATACAATTTTTGTAGTGATATTCTTAATTATATCTGATTTTAATTTGATTTTTTCTCGATTTTTCAAATTTGGTGCCATTCTTTTAAATTAGTTTGTTTAGAAACATACCAATATGTATACACACTATTAAAGCTAATTTAGTTTTGAGTTAAACCAGCTTTTTCTGCTACGCCCCCAAATACAGCCCTTTTGGTTTTTTATATATAGCGCTGCCATTTAAAGTCTTATCTCATCAAATCGCATATCGGTGTTCATGGCTTGACAGTGGCTTCATTTTTAATCCGAATTTTTCACGTGTCAAAAAAGTCCTTCTTAAACTTAGTGTTAAGCCCCTCTTTCTTTTTCACGTACATATTACATCTAACCAGGTAGAAGCCAATACAAACCAAAAAAAAATTTTCAACAATCACGCCCTAGAACAGGAATATTGTTTTTTTTTTGCAGCGCTTTTTGTTTTATTTATACAGCATCGTCATTTAAAGTCCAATTTTATCGTATCGGATATCATTGTTTATGGCTAGAATATGGCTTTGTCAATCATGAACAATTATGGTTAGAAATCAATAAACATTTTTACTATCTTTTATTTCTGCTTAAGCTATTCCTGGAAAAACTGATTTTAAGTGTAAAATCCAAGTGTATCCAGGTGTTTCACGAACTGCTTCCTGTATCCCAATTTGAGCTGAGGTGTTTGAGAAACTTTATTGACATATCTTTCATTCTGCGGGGAGACTGGCATAATTTTTGTTTTTTATGGAGGTTGACCCGGTCTATTGAACAATATTTGAAAAAGCTAAATTTTTCACTTTTGAAAAACCTAAATAACTTTTTTATTTTTTGTTCGATTTTATTAAATGAAAGCTGGTTTGACTCAAAACTAAATTAGCTTTAATAGTGTGTATACATACTGGTATGTTCCTAAACAAACTAATTAAAAAAAATGGCACCAAATTTGAAAAATCGAGAAAAAAACAAATTAAAATCAGATATAATTAACAATATCACTACAAAAATTGTATACACATACCAAAAAGTGCATACATTTAGAAAGGCACATGTCTCTTCTTTCTGAAACCGTTTAAAAAATAAAAATCGGATAATTATCAACTGAGTTAAGTGTTCATAAGTATTCGAACCTACCCAAAAATGTTTTTTTCGGAATAATTCCGAAATTTGAGGGTGTTTGCGGACTTTTTAAAATTGACTTATGATCTACTCAGTAAGGTCTATAACCTACACTAGGTCGCTTTTCAAGTATAAAAAAGTGCTCATTTGTAGCACCGTGTTATTAAAGAAATCATAATTTAAATATTCTGCATCAAACGGCTTTTTCACGATCTCATTTTTAATTTTAACAGTCTTTCTGGCTTTTGTAGTCATTCTAACGGAATCGATTGGGAAGTGTTTTAATTGATTTTTCAACTTAATCTCTATCCTAGCATGGGCATATGCGTATGGCCTTTCTCTAAGAACTTCTTTCTGTTCAATAACTTTATTATTTTTAGCAGCAAAATTGGATAGAGCATTAGATAAATAATGGTTACGGTTTTGGTAGCCACAACCCTCCGAGAAAATTGTAATTGGCAATGAATCTGATAAGCAATGCGGGTTTTAATGATGAATAATAAAGGAAACAAAACCGACGCAGACAAATCAATATTGATTTCGCTCCACCAATAGTTTGTTCACTGATGAGTACCTACATATGTATATAATAAATAGTAAAACTGTGTACCCAAAGGCGTTGCTTAAAGTAAATTGCTGATGCATTAATATTGGGACAAAATTTCACTGCTTAGACGTCCATTGTAAAAACGTGACGTACAACATTCTCACTTGCAATTTTATCAATACCTTTTTCATACTGTGCACGATTTTTTTTTTTTTTTTTAATGTGTTGATTATATTCATCAACTGATACTATTATGTAAGATTATCACACGATAATAATATTTTTATTACATACGATTTTGAAAATTACTTATTTTGACAATTGTATCATAGATGGACACTTTAAAAGAAGACACTTTTTAAGCAAATTCCAACTTTTACCATTTATTTTTAAGGCATAGACATTATATTTTCTAAAACCAAGCATGCAAAATATTTTAATTATAATTCAGTTCAGAATCGGCTTTCGTTATTTTAATAAACCATTAAAATTGTCAAATTCATGTTCAGCTTGCAAAAAATAGTAAAACACATGTATTGCAGGAACAAGTTATTCAAAAAAAATATTTGAAAATTTGTTATTAGAAAAGATAGAGGGTTTTGCATTCAGAAAAATTAATTGTATAAGATAGAGAAAATACAAAAATGCAAATAAAACAGCAAAAAAAGATATGTTTGTTATGAAAATTACACCATAGATGAGGGTTGCTTTACTGAACATTTTACCATTAAAAAGTAATTTTCGTGAAAATCAAAGATAGAGGGTTTTGAATATAGGCCCTCGAAACTCAACTCTTGAAATAATTTAATATTGTGTGTAAATTTGAAACCTTAAGCTTCGTTCACAATTTAAAAAACAGGAAGTGAGAGTCGTTTTATGCTAACCTTATATTTTTGAGTTATGGTTATGTTGCAGCAAATGCGCGATATACGTATATCTTTACTATTAAAAATTAATAGTCTATCGGGTATTTTCTAGAAATCGAAATGAAGAGCAATTGTAATCGAACGAGATTTAAGGTTTAATTGTTTACAATATGGCCGAAGTTTTTCTTGGTTTCAAGAGGTACTTATTCTTCTAAAGCTGATTGGTACTCAATTGAAGCACAGCCGCGAATAACGTTGTAAACGCCACATTTTCCAAAAACTGTTTTTTTTGCAGATAACCGTTAACCTTACTCTCTTACACAGTTTAAACATCAAATCAACCAAAACTATGCACCTTAACGCCTTCAAAATGGCGTACAAAGTGTCAGCCAGTGGAAGAACATTGCAAGTTACTAACAAAATGATGAAACCGAAATGGTTTTGCAGTGCGGAATAATGTTTTAAAAGCCTTTTACATTAAAGTTTTTACTATCGTTATTTTTAATAAAAGAAAAAAAAAATTTTTTAAAACAAATAATGCTGCTTGTCAAAAAACGTTTTTTTGCTCTCCTGAAAAATTATTATTTTGTAACTTAAAACGTTATTCGCGTCTGTGCTTCAATTATTAAATGGAATATTTTTATGAACGTTTTTATGTCTCGATTTTGAACCCACTTCATTTCAATTTCTAGAACATGACCAACTAAATTAGTTTAGAAACAATATCAAACTTGAATTTTTTAAAGTGTTCTGTTAATATTTTTACATTGAAGATTTTATAATATAAAAAGCTGTTAATATTCCGCCTGAAGTTCATTTAAGTTAAACGCAAACGACTTGCAACACATAAATTTATTGAATTTGTCACACGTCTTTTAGTCATTACTTCACCCAGAAACCCAGTTTACATTATTGTAACAATTCTCACATGCATATTAATTACATGAAGTTTGGAAAAAATGCTTATACATATCCAAAAACAAGGTAGCAGAAACAACTTGCAACTAGGTATGTAATACAATATTTAACACGCCACAAAAATTAGTTATTTTATATTCATGTACATGCAGAGGCAGTATTTTAAAAATCATGATGAAACAAATAAAAGTTTTAAAAGCTTTTAATTATTTCATTCTCATTCTATTTACAAGTGACTAAGGCGAAATTTTGCATTCAATCAAAAAGTTTATTTATATAATTTAATTTAATTTTGTTTTGCTTTCTTCATAAATATTCATCTATTAGATTCAGGTAAACATTTCCTTTGGCATTTTTTTTTGCGTGACAGTTGCCACTAAATGGTTGTTTTGCACAGTAGTAGTAGACAGCTTGGCTTTTAATTTAATAACATAACTAAAGGTTAAATACCACAAAATGTAGCACTAGAAGAAAAAACATTTTTCGTTCTTGTGTGTTGAATTTCATCCTTGAAAGCTTCTAAGGACATTTGCTGTTTGTTTGTATACATGCAAATAACAAATTTAGAAAGCTTTTATAAATTAAACTCTCTTGTGACTTGTCACTTTAAAGAGCATTCAACATCACATGTTCAATCCAGATACGTATACGTAACGCATATATGCATTTGTTTTCGAAGCTTAAAAACTTGAAGTTCTTAAAAATTCTAAATATGAATGTTTCATTATGAAGACATAAATATCACACTCATAAAATTATTACAGTAAATGATTGTTGGTTATTAAATTCGTTTTCCGTACTGTTAAAATTTAATAAAAATATAGTTATTTTACGAATAATTTTATTTTTTAACATTTATGTTTGTTATTCAAAAAACAAATTACCAAAAAATAATGTTTTTCCGTATTTATTTTGTTATGTAGTTTGATTTTTGTCGGTTTAAATACCTATATTTTTTAAAAGTAAAAACTATTCAATTTTAAGGAATAGGTACGCTATTAAATAAATAAAAAAATTAAAAATGAATGTAAAAATCATTTGTTTTAAATGATATGTAAATGATCCGTTTTTTAAATACATTTTAACTTGTTTAAAATGAATTTTCATTTGAAATTAACTACATAATATTTTGAGTGCATTTACACCACCGAAAAGTTTTATAATTATGTATGTATGTATTCAGAGAATGACAAAAGTATCATTTTAAGTACTCTTTCAATATTAGTGAGAAAACATGTACGGACATGTATGGGTAAAGATCAAAACCATACCCATACGTACCAATACCCATTACAAGCTAAAGTTGAATATGTAGTATAGGTATACGCTGCCAATGTGTATTTGCATATTCATTCTTCTTTTTGAATGTACATGCAGATATAAATAAAATTTCTGTTAGCTATCTGCAATACCCATATAAGTAAGTATGTGTATTACCGTAAGTATAACGTAAATACACAGAGCGCGAGAGAGAGCAGAGATGGCAAATGCAATTTTAAAAATGTTGAAACTAGGCAAAAAATTTTTGTGTTGTTATTCAGATAAAATATCAAGATAATTTTAAAGCTTTTTAACATTTGACTAAGGCGGTAAGCTTATTTTATTAGAACAACGAGGGGCGGTTGGCGGCAATTTCTGCTTCTCCGAAACTATCTAACAGATCTTAATAAAATTTCAAACATAGATATATCCATAGTAATATGAACACACAAGCTTTATATATTTTTTTAAAAATAGGACCCCGAGGGAAGCTCGAGGGTATTTTCTGCCTCTCCAAAACTATCTAACAGATTTTAATGATATTTAAGACATAGAGAGATACATATTTATGTAGACACATAAGCTATGTATGTTTAAAAAAATTAGGATAACGAGGGGAGATAGGGGGCGACTAATGCCTCTCCAAAATCATTTATTTTCTCTAAAATTTCTTGATTATTTTCCATACTTTAAATTTATAATTTTTCATATGCTACATACATACATACTCTGGATGAAATTTTTCTTTACAACTTATTAAAAAGAAATGTTTGAATTTTAAAACGTTACAGAAAGGCGTCTAACCAAGTGCTAAATGTATTAAGTGGCGGTTACACTCTTTCTTATTAACACAACATACAAATCAATACTTTCATGCATACATAAAAAACAATATCTTCCATCTCGTGTCGTCTACCTATGCTTTGTGTGTGTGACAGCGATAAGTGCAAAAAAATTGTGCGGATGCGTAAAGGGTTTTTACATGCAAAAATAAAAATATCGTAGAGCCACTTGTTGCTGTCAGACGCACATAGCATAGGTAGACGACACGAGATGGAAGATATTGTTTTTTATGTATGCATGTAAGTATTGATATGTATGTTGTGCTAATGAGAAAGAGTGAAACAACCACTCACTACATATTTATTTATAGCGTTTGCTTAAGATTCATGTACACGACATGTTTTTTACATCTGACTTGTCAACTTTTTATGTCACATGTTGTTGTGCATGTGTGTTACAATTGCTGTTTAACAAAGTTTTTTTTAATTATTGTTATTGTGTTTGGCGTATTAAAAATACGCCAACGACTCTTTGGTAATAAATTAAAGAAAACAAATTCACGTTCTCTTTAATCTATAACCAACTAGTCGTAGGCGTATTTTAAATACGCCAAACACAATAAGGGTGAATATTCGATCAAAAACGTACATGTAATTTGCCCCTCGTGGTCATAGTTTGAAAAAAATACATAGCTAATGTGTCCAAATAAATAAAAACCTTTACTGTTATGCTTTTTAGAAAACTCTAAACGGTCTTATTAAGGTCTTGTGTTTTATGAAAATAAAAAGATTATAACATAATTTTTTCTTCCGACGTTTCGTTGGAGATTCCCAACATCTTTAGGGAGATATTTTTATTGATCTGGTAACCATAAACAATAGAAAAACAATAATTTAATAAAAACCACAACAATACAGTTTCACAGGAATATTATAACTTACATACCTATAATCTTTTCGTCAATTGTTTTAATTTTACGTTAATTTACAAATTCAGTTTTATACACACAACATAAAACATAAATTTTTTATTAACAACACAAATGAAAACAAACTATTACTATTAAAAAATTAATGTTAAATTATAAAATTTTTGTCAAACTATATCACAGATGGTAAATTATTAAACTAAAATATTGCAATTGTATATATTGCATTGGTGTTATTTTTGTCCTCTTTTGTATTCAGTGCCCTAGTAGCTTTTTCCTGTATTCGCAAACTTTCAAGAGTGTATCGTTTATTTGTTCTCTTTTCCTTGTCTAATATTTTGATGTTTGTCAGATCGGGTGCATGTTCCTCTTCAACACAGTGTGTGGACAGAGCTGTTGTAGTTTTGTTTTTCCTTATGTCTGCTTCGTGTTCTGATACTCTTGTACCGAGGCTTCTTTTTGTTGTACCCACATACACTTTACCGCACTGTTCATTTGTTTTTCCAAGGCATGTTATTTCATATACAAGATTACTTTGGTCAGTTTTTTCTATTGCTAGGAACACAACTGGGACGAACGACGAATTTCGCCCTACACGACGAATTTTTTAGTAAAAATTCGCTGAGTAAATTCGTCGTATGAAACACAATAACGACGAATAACTACCCTGCAAATAATAGGACCAGTCCAAACACGCGTGTAAAGAGTAGTCCACAAGGGACCAGGACTAGTCCAAAAGTAACCCAAACGTATGGAAAAAACCTGGTCTATTTAACATTACGATGTCCTAGGAGAGGACCATATTACCCACCTTTGGACCACTAAGGAGTAGTTTTAAAACTACTCCATGGTATATAACCCACCTTTGGACCACTAAGGAGTAGTTTTAAAACTACTCCATGGTATACTCAAGAGGATTAGTTTTGAAGTCGTTTAAAAACGAAAGCATGTCGTTAAAAAACGAAGACATGTCGTCTCACTACAAACACTTTTTAACAATGACATGGTCCATGCTTGCATTACATCGGACTAGTCCATGGAGTAGTCCATTTTATCAAAATGGGTCAGGTGGTCCAATTTTATTTGCAGGGTAATTGAGAAAGTTGTTTACTGTTTGTGTAAAGAGAGAGTAATAGTGTGACCATATGAAAAAAAATTTACTTAAAAAACACAAACATTAACAAAAACACAATTAAAAACTATTCTTGTAGTTATCTACTTTGTATATTTATTCTAAATGCGATAAAATAAAAAAAAAATAATTATTAAAGTAAAAAAGTAACTTAAATACTTGAAAACTAAAATCCAACATGGTCACCTGGTACTGATTTGTTCGTCGTTCGCCGTCGTATGAAATAGAAATAAATCTATTGCAAGGTAGCCGCGTGTGACGAATTTCGGCCGACGCCTTGATTGTGTGTATTTACATATACACAAATATGTTTTATTTTTGTCGACGAATATTCGCGGCCAAAAATTCGTCGTTCGTCCCAGTTGTGTTCCTAGCATATCTTTGTTTTTGTAAATAGAGTATCCCTGCAAATAAAATTGGACCACCTGACCCATTTTGATAAAATGGACTACTCCATGGACTAGTCCGATGTTATGCAAGCATGGACCATGTCATTGTTAAAAAGTGTTTGTAGTGAGACGACATGTCTTCGTTTTTTAACGACATGCTTTCGTTTTTAAACGACTTCAAAACTAATCCTCTTGAGTATACCATGGAGTAGTTTTAAAACTACTCCTTAGTGGTCCAAAGGTGGGTTGTATACCATGGAGTAGTTTTAAAACTACTCCTTAGTGGTCCAAAGGTGGGTTATATGGTCCTCTCCTAGGACATAGTAATGTTAAATAGACCAGGTTTTTTCCATACGTTTGGGTTACTTTTGGACTAGTCCTGGTCCCTTGTGGACTACTCTTTACACGCGTGTTTGGACTGGTCCTATTATTTGCAGGGATTAATTGTTTTGTTTGCTCTGTACGCCAGGGTTGTCAGATTGATTTTGACCTTTTTCGCCAAATTCAATGTCAAAAATCGCCAAAATCGCCAAAGCCTTTATTTTCAAGTTTTTGGCAGTAAAATACATATTTTTTAATTTATTAAAAATATTCTTTATAAATTCTAAAAAAAATTAATTTGTTCCGTATCGCTAAAATACGCCAAAAATTCAAAAAAGTCGCCATTGTATATATTTTGCTTAATTTTTATTTAGAAAAATGTAAAAATAGCTAGTGAACACAAAAATGGTACGATGTTTACTACAAAAAAAGTTTTTTTGCGGCTAGTATTAAACAAATATTGGATATATTTACATTTATATATATGTATGTATGTAGTTGCAGTTTTATTATATATCTAAAACGCTTCACCGGCAAAGCTACCTATTTGTCTTCTTTTTTGGAATACATTGTAAGGGTTTTTCAATTATTCAACGATGGTACAAAAGAAGTGCAACTTATAACTCGTAACAACGCGTCAAGAAGTTCGTATTGCATTCTACTTCAAAGGCGAGTTGTAGTGGAGTTCATAGCTTAAACACAGGCATTACTTATAATAATATAAAGAACAGTCAAAGTAAGTTCCTTGAAATTGTACGTACCTGCCGTTTCGTTGCAGCTTTAAAGTTTTGGCATAAACTTATTTATCTTTGCAATTAACCAACGCTAATTTTTTCATTGGGTTCAAAAATGTCCAAAGGTATGTAAGAGTTCATAAAAATCTTTAAAAGATCACTGACAACAACGTATTGTATCTGGGATAAAAAATTGCCACATACATATAATGAAAAAATGTTCATAGACTTTAAATATATTTATGTTAATTTCTATTTATTGATTCTTTCAAGAGCACTTTTAAATATGAAAAACTATTTTCTCGAAGATATTCATTATCTTCATCAGCCATTTGAACTTTCAAATACTGACCATACATATGAATGCCTCAAACTTCATACATAAAAATAATATAAGTATAATAAAATTAATATTATTTCTCAGTATTGAATTTAACGATTTTCAAAACAAATGCATAGCTTATCAAAAATAGCCAACAAAATCGCCAACTTTTTTGTTAAATCGCCAAAAAATCGCCATGTCGCCAAATCAAAAGTTAGGTCGCCAAACAAGTTTGAAAATCGCCACGTTTGGCGAGAAATCGCCACATCTGACAACCCTGCTGTACGCCAGTTTTATCTCTTTGTCATTTATGATTTCTTGAATTTGTTTGTTTTCTGTGAGTTTTGGAATGTAAGTGCTGGTTCACACAGATCAAGTTTGACTCTTCAAGTCTTGAGCTTTTAGGAGAGAGGGGTAAAGAGAATGGAAAGGGGTAGATACTTGACCGTACCAGTCAGTTTTGTATTTTTCTTTTCTTTTTTCATCCGTAATATAATAAAAAGCTACAAAGTTGAAGGAAAAAAAACAAAAATTAATTTTGTGCATGAACGTGAACGCAAGTTCAAAAGAAAATTTAAATAAAACTGTTCAAGTAAACTTGACCTGTGTGAACCAGCATTAAGAGAGGCTGTAATATTTAGTGTTGCCAGATGTAGTGTTTATGTTTTCCCCGGTTACTTTTTCTGTTTGCGCTTTATTTATTAAATTATTAATTAAATATGTTGGATAGCTGTTATTAGTCAAGATGTTTTTTAATTTTTCAATATTTTCTGATTTAAATCTGTTGTCACTTAATTTTAACGCCGTTGTTATTAAATTTATAGCAGTATTTGTTTATTATATTTTTTAAATTTTATTGAAATCTATTAAATAGTTTCGGAGAGGCAGAAATTGCCCCCTATAACCCTTTTAGTCATATTTTTTAAAAAATACATAGCTTATGTCTCTATGTAAATATGGATCTATCTATGTTTTAAATTTCATTAAGATCTGTTGGATAGTTTTGGAGAGGAATAAATTGCTCCCTATCTCCCCTCGTTATCCTATTTGTTAAATAAATACATAGCTCAAGTGTCTATTACTACGTTTATACGTAGCCTATTCGCGTATAAAAATTATTTGCGATTAACTAACTTTCTGTTTATATGTCTATTTCTTAATGAAAATTCTTCTTTTTAAGTGATGCCAAATGGAAAATTTATTGATTTAGTAGCACTGTATGTATATAAACTTTTTATTTTTTAAATGAAAAAGATCAAAAATTATTGTGTATTTTTAAATTTATTTGCACATTATTGATTTAATTTTACTTTTGTTGTTATATGAATGTGCCACATCGAAATAAAAACGTAAAACGGTTAAAAGTGTGGCAATGCTTAAAATCTTATTTGCAAATAGTGTCGTTAATCAGGAATTGTTTTCATGAGTTAGCTATTTGCAAATAAAAATTTAATTCACTGTTTATGCGGCAATATTCTCTACTTGCAATATATTTATTTGTGAACAAGTGGTGCGTATAAACGTAGTATATATAAATATGAATCTATCTATGTTTTAAATTTCATTAAAATCTGTCAGATAGCTTCGGAGAGCAGAAATTGCTCCTTCTCACCCCTCGTGGTCCTATTTTTTATAAAAATGTATAGCTTATGTGTAGTTTTACATAGGTACTGCTGATGTTACGGACAAATTTATTTTAAATATCATAAATAACACAGTACAACAGCCAATCTGGGGGGTGAGAAATTCCAAGTCAGGGTGATGGTACTAGGTCAGTATAGTAAAACCCTCAAAGGGTTTGGCGTTCGTACGTGTCAGTTTTTTTTTTATGACATTTTAAATTTTTTCCTTATCTTGATGTTTTTTCGCTTAGTTGTAACATTTTAGCAAAAACGTATGGTGTTTTCTTTTCTACAAAAAAAGGTGACATTTTATTTAAAAAAATGCAATTTGGAGTCTGTTTCTTAAAAATTTTGCTCCCGAAAAGGGTGGCTTGTTTTATTCTAAAAAACTAACCATTTTTGGTAGCAAAATTTTTATGAAACAGACACCAAATTGCATTTTTTTAAATAAAATGTCACACTTTTTTGTAGAAAAGAAAACACCAGTAGTTTAACATAACTCGAGAACCACTTGTCCGATTTTGATGCAACAAATTTGGAAAAATTAAGAATTACATTTTCTCTAATCTTTTTCTATACCGTTTTCCTATATGTGCACACTTTCGAAGTTAAAAATGAATGTATGAAGAAAAGAAATATTTTTTGCCCAAAAAATTTGAATTTTTTATTTTTAATTCATAAAAAATCCAAAACAGTAAAAAAAAGTTTCAAGTCCTATTACTTTCACGTGAAGTCGCATAACCTATGAAATAAATGAGACATAAATCATGAAAATCGATGAACGCGTTTCGCTTTTATTAACAATTAAGTGAAGGTATGCATTTCAAAAATTTGCTCGAGATATGCACAAAATTCTTTGCAAAAACATTTATGACTTTTTTTATGATTCTTAAGCTTCGTACAGACGATGGTCAGATCTTACAATATTGGTAAGCAGCGTTGCTTAAATTGCATTAAAATTGGCTAAAATGTCTTACAACTGTGTGAACATTGTAAGCTCATTTGTATTTGCAGAAGTGCAAAATTAATGCATCTGACAATGGAACATTGTCAGAAAAATATTGCTGTTGGCAACGCCTGCTTAAAATATTGTAAGATCTGACCATCGTCTGTACGAAGCTTTAGAATTCAAAAAAAAAAAAGTAATAAACAAAAGGTTATTTGATTTTTATGATTGCGGTAGCAAAGTAATAAGCGGTAATAAATGTGCGTGGACAATTGAAAGGAAAAAAAGGAAAGTGCACTTTTTTAATTATTTGGGGTTTTCCGTTGGCTACCTGTATGATTTTTTTACAGAAATTGCACCCACATCTATTAGTGATCATGTTTTGGAACGTACCTGTCAGTAAAATATTGAAAAATACGTAGTATTTATAGGTGAACACTGATTTTTGTCATTCAACAAGTGCCGACGAACGCGAACAATAACAGTAATTTTTCTCCAGTTTTTTTAAAAGTGAACAAAAGAGAACATAATATGGAACTGTGCAAGCCAGATGTACTTCAAACAAAATGTTATAGTGAACGAGAATTGGGTACCAAATATAGTGTGTAAAAGCTGCTACAACCGTCTAATGGATTGGAAAAATAGAAGACGTGAAAGTATGCCATTCGGTATCCCAATGACTTGGACTAATCCTGGCGAAGGACACAATCCATTGAATTGCTATGCATGTGCGAATAAAGGAGCCGCAAAAAGGATAAGAAAATCGTATAATTACGTTGGTGTTGCAAGTGCCGCAACACCATTGCCTCATTCGGACCACATTCCTGTGCCAAAAGCTTCTAGCCCAGATATTTTCTCTTCTACGACTGCTGCGACATATCATGCACGTGATGATCCCCCATATGAGCCAAATTTAATAAATCAAAATAAGCTTGATTCAATTGTTGCCAAGTTGGAATTAACACAGCATAAATCGGAAGAGCTGGCTTCCATTTTGAAATCAAACAATTTGTTGGCACCCGGTGTGAAAGTCACAGCTTATCGAAGTCGTCAGGCAACACTCCAAAGTTTATTCCTTGTGAATGATGAAAAAACTTCTGCAATGGAAATAAAATATGAAGCAGATGACTGGAGATTATTTATTGACAGTTCAAAACTCAGCTTGAAGGCGGTTTTACTGCATAAGACCAATAAAAAACCTTCAGTTCCAATCGCCTATAGTACAGAAACGAAAGAAACATATGATGCACTGGAAAATATTTTAAAAGTAGTTAACTACGCCAAACATATGTGGCGCATATGCTGCGATTTAAAAGTTGTAGCAATGCTTTGCGGTCTTCAAAGCGGCTATATAAAATATATGTGCTTTTTGTGCGATTGGGACACACGATTTTCCGGTGACCAATATGCATGCCACGGATGGAAACTCAGAGAGCACAGCAGGTTACAAAAGGCCAATATTATTCGTGAGCCTCTAGTGCCGAAGGAGAAGATATTGCTGCCTCCACTGCATATTAAACTTGGAATTGTTAAGAATTTTATCAAAACTGTCGCCAAAAGAGATGAAGTTTTCTTGTGTTTGAAACTAATTTACCCGAGACTCAGCGAAAGTAAAACTAAAGAAGGTAAGTTATAATATCACATTCATTTCCCATGATTTTCCATCTTAACAAATTAATTTTTTCCAATCAGGCGTACTAAATGGTCCAGATATACGAAAGCTGATTAAAAGAGACGCATTCAACAATATTTTGATTGACGCTGAATTGAATGCATGGCAGGCAATCAAAGAAGTAATAGAAGGCTTGTTGGGAAAGCATCGTTCTAACAACTACGATGTTTCTGTCGCAAGGATGTTAAGAGCATTCTCGGAAATTGGTGTCCACATGTCCTTGAAAATCCATTATTTACATCATCATCTGGACTACTTCAGCAAACAATTGGCTACCGAATCTGATGAACAAGGTGAACGCTATCATCAAGTTGCTATGCCATTTGAAATGAGGTAATACTGATTTTTTATTTTTTCAAACTCATTTTAATAAAACAAAAACTTACAGATATAGAGGCAAAAAGTCGCCGAGTGCAATAATTGCGGAAATTTGCTGGTGGAGTAAGCTTGTGTGGCAAGACAAGGATGATCTTGATGATAAAGAATTTTCAGGAGATGCAGAAGGGCCAACAGTTTAGTCACACATTGACATTATGTGTGGTTCAGAAACTGATGATAGCGATGAATGCGATGCCACTAGTCCCGATCAACCACCATCGAAAAAGTCTAGGCAATATTTATTAAAATAAATAAAAATAAATAAATAAAATATTATAAAAATGTTTACTTAATTTTTTTAGTAGTTTATGGCCAGAAGTCTGGAGTTATTGGGGAAAATTTATAAAAAAGGCGATAAATGACACTTTTTTGAATAAAAACAAATATCAATATTCTTGTCAAAATGGGATACCTTCACTTAATTGTAAATAAAAGCAGAACGCGTTAATCGATTTCTATGATCTATGTCGCATTTTGTTTATAGGTTATTTGACTTTACATGAAATTAATAACACTTGATCCTTTTTTCCGTTTTGGATTTTTTATGAATTTAAAAAAAAAATTTTAATTTTTAGGCAAAAAAATATTTTTTTTTCTCCACAAATTTATTTTTACCGGCAAAACTGTTAATTATAAAGAAACACGTTATATGAACGGATTAAAGAAATTGTAATTCTAAATTTTTTTGAGTTTGTTTTAGCAAAATCGGACAAGTGGTTCTCGAGTTATGTTAAACTGCGTTTTTGCCAAAATGTTACAACTAAGCGAAAAAACATCAAGATAAGGAAAAAATTTAAAATGTCATAAAAAAAACTGACCCTTTGAGGGTTTTACTATACTGACCTAGTACCATCACCCTGATTTGGAATTTCTCACCCCCCAGACAATAATCCCAAAAATGTTCCATATTATAATATGTACATAGGTCCCATACCTGCCTAGTGACAAAGCACATTTTTGGTACATTTTTTTTTTTTCATTTTTACACAGAAGTGCCAAAAATACTGAAGGTATTTTTTTAAACATGGATATTTTATTTGTATGGCAGATAACCAAAACACATTCATGGGTATTGAATAACATCTGCATAATATTCATGTATTTTTGTTTACTGAATGTGGTTGCGTGAAGATATTGCCGTGCATAAGTATAAGTAATAACCATACTTTTTGCGTTATAAATATGTGTATACACAATAACGAAAAGCGTGGGTAAATACCTCTGTATATTATTCTTATGGGTACTTGTTGTCATTCTCTGGTATGTATATGATTCTACAACATTTTTAAAATATGAGTATTTCTAAACAACTGGCCACATGATAGAATTTCGCATCTGGTAAACCAAATATCGATCGGGATTTCAAAAGAATTAAAATGCAGTTTAAAGCCACATTTTTATTTTTGTTTTATCCTCTTAATGCATACTTATCGTAAAATTTGTTTTCATTGCAGTTTCATCATGGGCATACCAGTAGGAAATGCAGAAAATGGAAAAAAAATCTTTATGCAAAAATGTGCTCAGTGTCACACCGCAGAGGCTGGTGGAAAACATAAAGTGGGTCCAAATCTTCATGGCATTTTGGGACGCAAAAGTGGCCAGTCGCCAGGATATAATTATTCTGATGCCAATAAGAATAAAGATGTAAACTGGACAGAAAATACAATGTTTGAATATTTGGAAAATCCAAAAAAATATATACCCGGCACAAAAATGGTATTTGCAGGTCTAAAGAAAGCCGAGGAACGTGCCGATGTTATTGCTTATCTCAAAAATCCAAATTAGGGTATTCTTTTTTAATTTTTAATAAAATTGTGATATTTTTAATAGCAAAATAGGTATCAAAAAAAAAACAGCGCCTCAAAATTATTATTAGCTAAAATTCAAAAAGGTGTAACTACCCTGCAAATAAAATTGGACCACCTGATCCATTTTGATTAAATGGACTACTCCATGGACTGGTCCGATATAATGCAAGCATGGACCATGTCATTGTTAAAAAGTGTTTGTAGTGAGATGACATGTCTTCGTTTTTTAACGACATGCTTTCGTTTTTACACGAATTCAAAACTAATCCTCTTGAGTATACCATGGAGTAGTTTCAAAACTACTCCTTAGTGGTCCAAAGGTGGGTTATATGGTCCTCTCCTAGGACATCGTAATGTCAAATAGAGCAGGTTTTTTCCATACGTTTGGGTTACTTTTGGACTAGTCCTGGTCCCTTGTGGACTACTCTTTACACGCGTGTTTGGACTAGTCCTATTATTTGCAGGGTAACAAAAATATATCAAAGTTATTTTGAGTAAATATAGGCACCCAAATAAAAAGCCTTTTTCTTGTATGAAATACATAGAACACACAAATACAGTAAGAATTGCATGTGTGGGTTAAATCGTATACTAAAATTAAATAAAATTTTTGCAAAATAGCATCCTTTTTTACTGCAAATGAGTAAAAATAAACTTTAAACAAGTAAAATTTTTTGCAAATCATCCAGTTTTATTCTTAAAAATTAGTCCAATACATACTCCAAACTATGAAAAAATAACTTAATATTAAAAATAAATTTGCTTGTTTTAAGGAAAAGAAACTTAATTGTAGTAGGGAGTTCATTTATGTGTAAGAATAACTGATCAGTAAACAGTCCAATGTAACGGTTTTTTAGTAAAGGTTTACTCATTTTTAGTTTATAAACGAAAAATGTAATAACTACACTTATAAAATTATTTCAGTAACTGATTGTGGGCTATTAAATTCGTTTTCCGTACTGTTAAAATTGAATAAAAATATAGTTATTTTACGAATAATGTTATTTTTTCACATTTATGTTTGTTATTCAAAAAACAAACTACCAAAAAATAATGTTTTTCCGTATTTATTTTGTTATGTAGTTTGATTTTTGTCGGTTAAAATATATTTTTTAAAAGTAAAAACTATTAAAATTTAGAAATTAATGAAAAAATTATTTGTTTTAAATGAAATGTAAATGATCCGTTTTTTAAATAAATTTTAATTTGTTTAAAATACATTTTCGTTTGAATTTAACTACATAACATTTTGAGTGTAACTTTTAAGAAAATTGCATACTTAATTTAAGTAACATTTTTCTTGGAGCCAAATCATTCCCGATTTTCTTTAAGTTAAGTAAACTTTACTTAAATGTAGTAAACTTTTTTTGAGTGTAGCAAGGTAATTTTATTAAAAATACGGTAATGTAAAGAAATTTGGATTTTATATCGTTACTTTAATATAGAAAAGCCCTAACTAACGTTTTCCTTACTTTACAGGAGAAGGAAAAAACTTAATAAAATTGTAGTATGGTAGTTGCGATTTTTTTTAAACGCAGTTCTTTATTAAATTGTTTAGAGAATTTAATAAAAAACTGCGTTTAAAAAAAATCGCGACTACAAGACTAATAATTTTATTAAGTTTTTTCCTTCTTCTGTAAAGTAAGGAAAACGTTAGTTAGGGCTTTTCTATATTAAAGTAACGATATGTAGGTTTTAAAATTAAATTTTTAAAGAGGTGATTTTCAATTTAAAAATAGATGGATGTTATAAAAAAAAATTGGCTGTAGGAAATATCGCCCAAAGAAAAATGGCCCAAAAACAAAAAATGAAAAATCGCCCAAATGAAGAATCGCCCAAGCGAACATGAAAAATGACCCAAAAAGGTAAATATGAAATTTTGCCCAAAAAAAAACGAAAAAGGGCCCAAAAAGAAAATGAAAAATGACCCAAAAAGCAAAAGCGAATTTTTCCCAAAAAAAAAAAAAATAAATTACTAAATTTGCAAAAAAGTGTTTATTATTCATATAAATTTAGGTGACATGTCATAACGTCCAGTGTCGTAGTGTCCTTGGACACTTTTAAAGTGTCATAATGTCCATCGAAGACGAGGACGAGGACGTTATGACACTTTGCAACGTCCGCAACTTAACTTATAATCAAAAATGTGTAAATTTTTTTTTAAAATACCGTTAAAATTTCAAGTGATTTAAGAAACTTATTTAACCATAATATGGTTGTCGGTGACAATGATTTGGTTAAATTAAACCTAATATGGATAAAATATTTTTATAGCTTTTACTCCGGGTGTATATATTAAATATATATATCCAAAATAAGGATTTCATCTTCTATGGTATAACAAATACTGGCTTCGCTAACTAAAGCTTCTCTGTTTAGCCGGCCTTCGGCCGGGCGCAAGGATTTTCTCCTCTATGGTATAACAAAGACCGGCTTCGCTAACTAAAGCTTCTCTGTATAGCCGGCCTTCGGCCGGGCGCAAGGATTTTCTCCTTTATGGTCTAACAAAAACCGGTTTCGCTAAGTAAAGCTTCGAAAAACTGCCTTGTTTCCGAACAAGGCCGACTACGCAGAGAAGCTTTAGTTAGCGAAGCCGGTGTTTGTTATACCATAGAGGAGAAAATCCTTGCGCCCGGCCGAAGGCCGGCTATACAGAAGCCGGTCTTTGTTATACCATAGAGGAGAAAATCTTTGCGCCCGGCCGAAGGCCGGCGATACAGAGAAGCTTAAGTTAGCGAAGCCAGTATTTGTTATACCATAGAAGAGAAAATCCTTATTTTCGATATATATGTATATATTTAATATATACACCCAGAGAAAAAGCTACAAAACCATTTTTAAAAAAATTCTACCGATATTATGTTTAATTTAACCAAATCATTGTCGCCGACAACCATATAATGGTTAAATTAGTTTCTTGAAAAATAGTTTTGTTGTTTGCAACCATAATAAAACATGGTCTTCTCTGCTATGTAAGATTATGGTAGAATTTTAAAAATAGCCCATTTTTTTGGGCCATTTTTCATACAACATTTTGGGTGATTTTTCATAATGAAAAATCGCCCAAATTTAAAAAACGAAAAATCACCCAACAATAACGATAAATAGCCCAAAAATTTTGGGCCATTTTTCATATGAAATCAGGCCCAATTTTACATGCAATTTTTTTGGGCGATTTTTCATTTTTTTTTTTTTTTGGCGATTTTTCTTTGGGCGATATTTCCTACAGCCAAAAAAATTTAGAACATTATGTTTCTGCAAATGTTTTCGTAACACAGAAAAGTGCAAAATTAGAAAAATGAAATTACTTTTGTATATTATTAATTTTATATTAAACTTTTTGTGTGTTTAAATATTTTTAAACATATAAAATAGCAGTTATTAATTGAACTTTTTTCGGAAAATCAAAAAAGATTTCATTGACACTTTGGTTTCTATAGAACAATGGTCAAAAATATCAGGGGTAGATATTTCATTTGAAAAATCTAACCATCTGCACGTATGCAAAACTTAATCTAAATATTAAAAATGTAGAAAATTAGAAAATATATTGGTAAAATCTTGTTATATACTGTAAAGCTGCTAAATCTGTTCTCAAGAATGTTGAAAGCATACTAAATGCTGCAATTACAGCAAGCGTCAGAGCTTTTAGAACCTTACCAATAAAAAATTTACAAGCTGAAGGTGGGTTTGAGCCACTTCAAATACATGCCACTAAATTAAAATTTCATCAGATTCATAAATTTTTTCTGTTCAAAATCGTCACTAATACACAAACATACTACATTGTTGAACAAAAGGAAAACTGAACAGAAATTTCCCTCAACCCTAGCACAAATATCAAAACTAATAAAGAAATTTCAAGTAGGTACAAAGGTTTACCCCTCCTAAAGAAAACAATCCACCGTGGCTATTGGATTTTTTTATCAAATAATAAAATAAACCGAAATTAAAGATAAATTTCGCTTATAATACAAATTGTTAAAGTCGTAAACAAAAAAGGTAAATTCGTATAATTAACAGCATTTTTTCAACTTTTCAAATTTTACTTAAGATATTTTGTCAAAAGGCCACAGATATGTATTTAAGCTAAGCGTATTAAATAAAAGTTTTTTGAGTTGAATGAATGAATATACATAAATATTAATATGTATCTATTTTATGCAAAATTATTTTAATTACATTTTTTTAAATGTTTTTTAAGACAAAAATGTGTTCTCTTATGTTCTATTTTCTAATGACAGGCGAATTTTATTATAAATTTTAATTAAAAATCTTTGCGCACCGGAATTTTTTGAGGGCCGTACGGTAATGAAAAAATAAAAGTTAACATCACTGAGTTGTACCAACAAAATGGTCTACAACTGGTCTACAAATATGGAAAAAAATTGACTGCAAAAACGAAGCATGTTTTTTAACTAAGCTGAATTCGAATCTAGCATAAAAATTGGGCTATTGCGTCTTGTAAATGAGAACACAAATTAAAACCGTAAAGTGACAGTTCTTGTCTGAGTATTTACAAATTTTTTTTTTTCATTTGGGTGCAAGCAAGGTACATTAACACAAGGTAGACTCATCGGGGAGTGTAGACATGCTGCTCTATAAAAATAAGCGAGTGGAACCGAGTTGTCAAAATTGTTTTCATATGAAACACATGCACACATGTACAAATTTTGGCTCATGTACACGAAATTTGACGTTTGGGTTCCAACTGGGGTAAACAGCTGACAAACATATGGGCCAACGAGTTTACCTTGTGTAAATATACCTTGGGTGCAAGATATGTTAAAAATATATGCTTGCAATGGCAAAACCATAGATTTATATGCCAGGACTAAAAGATTTGTATGCCATTCCTTCACATACAGTTGCTTTCCATAACAGGGAGGTGCTCCAAGGATTGTACAGAACGACCTATACCGTCGTATAGGAAGATGGATATCCAGAAGTCCACTCCACAGATAATTATATGAAAGATAACATAAAATAGTTTATTTGTATTTTCCAAAAATGTTCGTGTTATAAAAAGTATTTAATCGAGTACCGATAAGAAAACGAGTAAAGTGGGCAAAAGTGTAAACATTTTTCAACACTTCAATTATATGCCATCTGCTGTTGCCTTAATTTTACGAATTTTTACAAATTTTGTGTTCGCGTACTTTTTTGGACAACAGCTTTTTGGGACACTACAATTTCACAATTATTATAGCGGGCCAGAAAATGCATTACATTCTGCTGGTGTCTAATAATTGTAATTTTTCTGTATATTCAATATACCTCATTGCTTTCCAACGGAAGGCTAAGGTAAAATGTAAAAAGAAAATACAATATAATAGTCTGGTAGTGTATAAAGTCATTTCTGAAAAATTGTAGGAATAGAACTATTACAAAAAAGCTTTATAAAATACATAACTGAAATTTAGCTCATAGAATAAATTCGAAAAATGAAAAATGTTGAATATAATATGAAGTTACCTTCGGAAGGAAATAATTCCCAGTTTCTATTTGTTAAAATAGTTGAGTTAAATACATTTAATTTATAAAGTAACACTATCCAGTGAGACACAAAGAATGCTGACGACGGCCGTAGCGGGCCAGAAAATGCATTACATTCTGCTGGTGTCTAATAATTGTAAATTTTTCTGTACATTCAATATACCTCATTGCTTTCCAACGGAAGGCTAAGGTAAAATGTAAAAAGAAAATACGATATAATAGTCTGGTAGTGTATAAAGTCATTTCTGAAAAATTGTAGGAATAGAACTATTACAAAAAAGCTTTATAAAATACATAACTGAAATTTAGCTCATAGAATAAATTCGAAAAATGAAAAACGTTGAATATAATATAAAGTTACCTTCGGAAGGAAATAATTCCCAGTTTCTATTTGTTAAAATAGTTGAGTTAAATACATTCAATTTATTGATTAAAATTTAAAACGTCAGAAACAATTTCATACAAATTGTTGCTGAAGTTCTAGTTGACTCAACTTTAGTTACATTTTTAAAAAAATTTTAGTTACATTTTTGTTCTAAAAAAGAAATAAAAATATATGAAATACTTTGGGAAGAAAACGAAATTGTTTTTTTGATTGTGAACGTAGCTTAATTTTCCTTTCATTTTTAGAACAAAAATGTAACTACAGTTTTTTTAAAAATGTAACTAAAGTTGAGTCAACTAGAACTTCAGCAACAATTTGTATGAAATTGTTTCTGACGTTTAAAATTAATGGCCCATAATCATAGTCAAACGCTAAAGTCGGTTCTATTTAAAAACAACTTTAAAATAAAAACATACTTTTAATTATTTTGCTACTATAGTCGAAACTAAAGTATGTTTTAAATTGAACCGACTTTAACTGGGTGCCAACTCAAATGTAGAAAATTTTTCATACAACATACAACAAAATATAAGCAAGTGGCAACTTTAAGCAGCCGACATTGAAACTTAAAATATAAATAAAACACTGCATATCTTGTGGGGTTGAAAAATTTTTAACGCGACATATGAATTTATGTAGAAAGCAACAACAAAATTACAAAACATTTTGGCTTTGTTTTTGCTTTCAATGTAATTTTGGCCTAGCGTTTTGCACAATTAGGGCCCACACATATGTATTTTGTGTTTCTTTCCATAAAAGTTTTCCTCCAAATCATTTATAATTGCAAAATATCGGCCAATATCTTGTAACATAAACATTTTGCAAGTACTTTTTTATTTGGCGAAAAACAGCTGATGCTGTTGTTAAATGAGTTTAAAACAGCTTCATCTAGTTTTATATATAAAGTCAACTTTAACGTCAAAAGTATACTTTAACTTGTTTATGAAAGACCTAAAGTCGGCTCTTAAGTAAAGTCGACTTTAGTTTTCTTAAAGTATACTTTATTTTTGACTATGATTATGGGCCATTTTGTTTAGTTTTGAATGAAAATTTTAACAAAATGTTTACAAAAGCAAAAATTAATGCATATTGTTGTGGCTAAAATTTGCAAACGGTTTCTTGATGCAAAATGTGTGTAGTAACAAAAGAAATTGATTGCTCTATTATGAACACCAAGTGAAAATGTTTTTTTGATTGTGAACGCAGCTTAAAGCTAAAAAAAAAACACTAAAACCATTTTTATAATATGCCAAATTCTAAATGAAAATGTTGCAGCTAAATAAAAAAGTTTTAATACTTAATCCTTATAACTGTTAAAATAACAAAATGGTCACACTGTTTTCAAGTTAAACTAGTACCAAAAAAAAGAAGAGTGGTACCAATTTTGCCAACCCTGCTATTAAAATTAATATATGAAAATGTGCAAAATACTATATTTTCCAACTGTGATTAAATATGCAACTATTTAAAAAGAGTGAATTATTGCTCTCTCAATTAATAAAAAATTTCTCTTCCAATTATTGCTGCCAATTTAGAGATTTTCCCGCTAAATCTAGAGTTTTTGAAATGTCAATCGCGGGAAAAAATACGTTTTGCGTTTTAGTATAGGAATTTGTATACCCGCCACCACAACTATTTGTGATAAGGGTATACTTAGTTTGTCATTCCGTGTGAAACTGTTTTTATATTCATCTAAGACCCCAAAAAAATATATATTTTCTAGGTCATTGAGTATATCACGCTCAAAACGTGATATACGAGTTTGGGATTGAATCAAGCAAATAACTAGTGGCGGAATGCACATATTCAGGGGTGTACTGGAAATTGAAAACGTAAAACGCAATAATTTTTAAAGTCGTTTTTCAATAAGATTTCTGTAATAAAAGATTTTTATGGCAAATATTATACAAATATTTCTTTTTAGTCTGGGATCACACTATGAAAGTTATCTTTCAGAAAGTCTGAGTTTATTGGTGAGAGGGGAAGAGAAAATGCTATTATTCTCTCCCCTCTCACCAATAAACTTAGACTTTCTGAAAGAAAACTTTCATAGTGTGAACCCAGACTTAAACAGAATTTTATAAAATAAATTATAAAAATTAGGTAAAAAGTGTATTAGAAACAACTTCCAAATTCTTGCGTTTTACATTTTCGATTTCCAGCACACCACTGATTGATATAAGATTTTGCACAAATTCGTTCTCCATGACTAAAAATCATGCTTAATAACCTTTAGTGCGCCTAAAGCCGTAACAAATAATGCTATTGTAATATATAAATTTTGCTCTGCCAGTTTTATATGACTAGAAATTATATCGGTCCATACATAACTATTGGCCCCATATAATGCCTACTCTCGGAAAAAACTTTAGTACACTTAAAACCGTGACCCTCTTAATCTGTGTTCTATTATAATAAAATATTGTCAGTTTTATAGGACTATAAATTACTTGTTCAAACTTCGCGAAGATCGGCCCATAATTTACTATAGGTCCCATATAAAGACCACTTCGGAAATACTCTAACTATAGGTGGAGGGTATTAAAGATTCGGCGCAATCCAATTCATCACTCTATTTTTTTTTTTTTTTTTTTTTTGGGAATAAAATAGCTAGGGAAGTTTTATACAAAACTTGTAAAAATGTTTAGTCCGTTTTGGCGGGAAATGTTCAAAAAAAGTTGGCAACAGTACTTCTAATTATTAAAAAAAAGTGCTGGAAGATTATTATGTTGAAAAAAACGCTGAACTTTAAATAAACCATTCAATTTATAAAGTATCACTATCCAGTGTGACACAAAGAATGCTGACGATGGCCGTAGCGGGACAGAAAAGGCATTACATTCTGCTGGTGTCTAATAATTGTAAATTTTTCTGTACATACAATAATTTCATTGCTGTCCAAAGGAAAGCTAAGATAAAATTTAACAAGAAAATACAATGTAATAGTCTGGTAGTGTATAAAGTCATTTCTGAAAAATTGAAGGAATAGGATTATTACAAAAAAGCTTTATAAAATACATAACTGAAATTTAGCTCATAGAATAAATTCGAAAAATAAAAAATGTTGAGTATAATATAAAGTAACCTTCGAAAGGAAATAATTCCCAGTTTCTAAAAAGTTTTTTCACAATTTCAATGTTTTTCTTTTTTAAACAGCTGATTACTTCCACAGAAAAAGTAATTACAAAATTTTTGCTTTAGAAAAGAACGGTAAAAAAAGAAAGGCTATATTTTTTTGTTTAATGAAAGTTGCGCCATATTTTAATTGAAACCATTATGCGACTTATTATATAGCAAAAGGGAAAAATGGCAATAATTTGTCACATTAGGGAAAAATTAAGTTTTTTAAAACAGTATTGAATTTTTTAATGGGCTAAAATTCCCAAAAAAGAATATGCGAAAATATTATTTCAATATATCAAAATAACGTCATTTAAAAAAAATAATCGAAATATATCGCCGATATTTAAAATACCCATACATTGATGTATCGCTATTTATTTACGACTATCGATTTCGATATTTTTAAGGACTTTTTATTAGAAAATTCAACGTTTTGTCCGTTTTTAGGCTGCTGAGCTAATATTAAGGAAAACGAGGGTTATCCATTGTACATTTTCATAGCTTACACAGTCAAGTCGAAGAAACTTAAAACTCCCTTTATATGGTTTTGGTATAACAATAGTTTTCTTGTTTAAAGAATACTGTCTTCCTTGTGGAAGTTTTAAAATGAAAAACGAACCTACTTCCTGCAATTTATGTAGAAAGACATACAAAACTTTAAGAAAGAAAAACTGATTCTGTAAACTTTTGGGTGAATTGACAACATTTCATGCCTGTTCTTTAGAAAATTACTGTAAAAAGTTACAAGTGAATCGGTTGAATATACCACCAGTTTTGGTTAAGCTTCTTACAGACGGTGCTCAGATCTTATAATGTTGTCATGTTTCTGACAATGGTGTCAATGTCATATGCATTAATTTTACACATCTGCCAAATGAAAATGAGCTTACAATGTTCACACAGTTGCAAGATATTTTTAGGCAATTTTAATGACAAAATTGTAAGATCTGACCATCGTATGTACGAAGCTATAGCTTATTTAACAATTATAATTGTTTAATCACAATTATAATTTGTTATTGTTATGTTGCGTTAAAATTTGATGCCACCCATGGTAGAATAAGTACAAGGTATAGTCATTAGAAATTTTGTTCTCAATTTCAAAACCCATACATATAACGTCAAACAAAAGAAAATATGGGAAAAAATGAAAACAGGCATCAAAAATCAAATAAATTATTTGGCTTAAGCCCAGTTTACCAACGCAGCTCAAAATAAAAAAAGTACATAGGGTTATAGAAAATTAAAAAATAAGAAGAAAAAATTAAATGACAAAATTCTCGGAAACGCATAGTTTCCGAGTTATGGACGTCGGAAGTTTTCATATAAATTTGCGATTTCCCACTACATTTTTGAACGTATATAGCCAATATTGGTATCATTTAAAAGCTTTTGAATAAACTTTTCTAGATATAATTATTTTATTTAAAAGTTATTAATTTATTAATTAATTTAGAGAAGCTGGGGTTTATTTGATTACATTTTTATTACCTCATGCACTTCCGTAACATTTTGATATAAATTTTGAAAAAACTGTATAAGGAGCTAAAGAGTTAAAAAGTTTTAACTAATTTTTGCATTGGCCATATACGTTCAGAAATGTAGAGGGAAATCGCAAATTTATATAAAAACTTCAGAGGTCCATAGCTCGGAAACTATGCGTTTCCGAGGATTTTGCCATTTAATTTTTTCTTCTTATTTTTCGATTTTCTATTACCCTATGTACTTTTTTTTATTTGGAGCTGCGTTGGTAAACTGGACTTGTTCCAATTATTTTGACATTACATGGGTAAATAATGAAAACCCTCCCTAATGAACATAGGTGGTACTACTTATTATACTATGGTGCCACTAAAAAAAATAAGCACTAAGAATATTTCTTGCGGAAAATTTAAAAAAGCACTAAAAACGGTGCGAAAAGCACCGAGTTGATAACGCTTGCAATAAAACTTCCAATTTATTGCTCTCTTAAAAATTCTGTTTTAAATTCATCTCTTAACAAGTAAAATGCGCGCGTTGATTTTGTGCTCTTAATATTGTTGCCATAAATTTTAACTTAAAAAAATCAAACAGAAAATTTTGTGCTTTCTAGTCGATTTAACATAAGAACAGCGTATTGACGGCGACAGTCGTTTTGTATCTTTTGTGTTCAATGTAAGTACGAAAGTGAAATATAGGTTTTTTTTGCTTATGTGACAATTGTACGAGAAGAGATTCTAGAATAAATTTCTTATTGGAAAATTACCCCCAACGAATATTGAATAAAAAAATATAAATAAGTAAAGAAAAAAGTGCTTCTTATAAATAAAAGGTGTTGTGTAATGAATTAAAATGATTGACGGTTTTTTTAACTGTTTTTTTTGATAATAAAAATATTACATAATTTAAAAGTCCCGTGTTAAATTTTTTTTTTTAATAAAATTTTAATCTAACATAAAAATATGAATATACATAGTTACATACATATGTATGTATGTACAATGGATATGAAGGAAACAAATTTTACTGAAAAATCTACCAACGTACAAAATTTGCATTATACTGTGTTTTTTTTACATATAGAGTTACATAAGAGTAACAAGAATTTAGTTTGTTCTACCTTTATGGGTGAAATTCTATTATTGAAACAATATTTTCACTGGTTTTAGAAGTAAATTTTTGAAATTTGCTTTAGAGGCAATAGGTACATATGTAGGTACTTAAAAGAATTAAAGTGTAATATCTACAAATGTACATGTATACATATGCATATGTATGTTCGTACGTACATCTGTATTGGAAATAGTATGATGATTAAGTTATTACAAAACAAAGATCAATGTCATTACGTTGTTTTTTTATATGGACATGCAATTATTTTTCTTTTTCATGGCGAATGTCATTTTAGCTTTGATGACGTATTTTTCTGCTCTCTAGAGTTTCTCTAAGTTTATTCTGATCTTTTTTTCTGATCAAAGTCTAAACACGTGGTTGTAAAACAGCTTTAGATGTGGCAATTTATTCCTTTTACATTTCACTTTACAAAAACATGTGAGAGAAATGTTTTTGTAAACTGTCAATTAAAAAAGCTTATATAATAAGTTCTTCTATTTCACCCTCCCCCATTTGTATTGGTTTTTTGCAATTTTGTTAAATAATTTAATTTTGGCTTTTATCCAAATGTTCAATGTTATTTGTTTTAGAAAATTCATAAATATGTTTGTATGTAAATATATACATATGTAAGTATGTTTGTACTTATGTAAATCTTTGCAAGAAACTAAAAAGAAAAAATTGCGTTTTTCATCTACTTCACTATATACCTACAAGGTTGTTTGGTTCATATTTTGTGCTAATTTTCCTTTCTATACAAAATGTCAAAATTGAGGTTATCAAACTAAGGTTTGATTTTTGTAAAAAGAAACATTTTTTGTTTGTAAAAAGAAAAATGCATAGATAAATAAAGAAAAGCTGGTTGGTTATAGAATTCGAAATAAAGTGGACTTTAACAGCCCGTTCATGGATTTCGAACGTCATCGTTCGCATAGAAAACTACATTTAAAACAAAAACAAAATTCGAATATTGTTCGAAGTTTGTTTTTGTTTTGAATGTAATTTTCGATGCGAACGATGACGTTCGACATCTTTAAACAGGCAGTAAATCTAGAAACTTATAAAACGACCACGCCTGAAGGTTTTAGTCAGTGTTATCACCACTGATGCACAATTGGAAGTACAATTTGAGGCATTTTTGATAGTTTGATGGCCCGGTTTTTGCCCCTTTTATGTCAAAATTTTCCTAACTTCATACTTTGATATGTATGTTTGTATGTATGTATGTACATATAAATAAAAATACCTACAAACCTTTTTATGTTTTTGCTTTTTATTAACTATTTATCGACATTTGTTCCTATTAAGTCCTTCGAAAATTTTGTTGAAAAGCCCGCTAGTTTTACGGCGTTCGTCGATTTCGAACAAAGACTTCGTTCGCTTAAATTACATTTAAAACAAAAACAAATTATAAAAAATTGTTTTTGTTTTACATGTTAGTTATCGACGAACATTAATTGGGTTACATTTTCAGAAAACATGTATTTTGATAATAATCGATCTTAAAGTCGATTTTGAATTTTTTATAACTAAGGGCTTTTTGAAATAATGACGATATGTACCTTTGTACATACATCATAAATAACATTCTTTTTTTAATTTAAAAAAATGTAAACCTTTAAAAAAAAGTGAAACAATTAAATTTACACATATGAACATATGTACATAAATATGCTCTTATGTACATACACATACATACATACATGTGTGTAACTGGTTTTCATTTAACTTGACATTAAATAAAACAAATCAAGTTCAAATATTCGCACGCTCCTTAGCGATTAAATAATTTCACAATGTTTTTTTGTAAGCAAATTACTCATGAGTGAAACATAGACAATGTTGGTTGCCACAAAATGTTCGCAGCTGTTGGTAAAAATTATTTAATAGGTACCTACAAGGGAATGGTAAATGGTTTCAAAAATCGATTTTGGATTTTTCGATCGACTTTTTTGTTTTGTAATTTATAATCGATTTTTTTTTTTTTTGGTTGAAAAGTAAATCCATTCCTTAAACAAAACATTTCAAAGAATTTAATCAGATATTTTACTTGACATATCCTGTGCAAAATTTTACAATACATGATTTTTGTTTCCGACATATGAAAACAGCACATTTATAAAGTAACGACCGTTACTTTTTTAATGGTCAAAAAAGTATTGAAATTACATTTTTTATGAATTCTTTCGGTTGTTGTTGTAGCAGCGAGACCTGAAGAACAGGTGTTGCTGAGTTGACAATCCTTGGTCGGTGTTCGTTGAACTCCGAGTCGTTCCGGTGCGTAGAACCGATTGTCTTTCGGTTGCTACCGTTGCTTGAACTTTCGCAAGTCCAAAATGGAACAATCCTCGAGGCATATTTGGGTAGGTTGGAATTTTATTTAAAAAATCCTCGGAAAATCGGTAACGCCCGTTACTTTGGAAACATCCATACATATAATCTGCATTTAAATCAGGTTTGGGAAAATTCGTTTACAGTTGTTTTATAGCAAATAGGCGTTTCTGAACTCATCTTTCCTTCGATGACTTTAAATCATATGTTGATATAATAACTATGAGGTTAAATTAAAAAAAAAATCTTTAAAAATATGCAATTGTTCATGTTGTGTCAATTTTATTACATATGTATAACTTTAGTCGGAATTAATGCAACTACATATCGGCAGCTCAGAACTGGTTTGGCGCATGTGCCAAAAATTCAGAGTGGAAAAAAACGGCAAAGAAGATTTACATGAAGATTTCTCAAAATGTACCCGATAAAATTTTTTTATATTTTTACCACTGCTTCCGGTATAAGTGTTGAAGAAAATTTTTGCGCACTTTAATGATAAAGATATAATTTAATAGTATATTCTAAAAAAAATTAAAAAAGTGGCTTTTTGCTGTGTATTGAGTAACTTGTTGTTGAGATGAATTTTTTTATTTTTATTATATTATATTTTTTTTTTTTTTATTTAATTTAATTTTACAAAAACAGAAAAAACAGTTCTACTGCTATGAAAAAGTTCATAAAAAGCCAAAAATTAAACAACTTAAGTAATGCAAAAGTAAAATGGAATCAAGAAAAAACACTTAAAATTTAAAACTTAATATTGAGTAAATTTTTATAAAAAGCTTTATCAACACGTGGAAGAAATATAAGCAAGTCTTTTATGTCTCTATTTTTACCGCTGGAAATAAATTATGGTTTCGATATTTTCAAAACATTCGTCAACAAATTCTCAGGAGTTTTCAAACCATTTTTTGATGCAGACTAAACCAAAATTGCATTTTTTTATTTTTCCTCTCTGGTAGAAGTTTTATAATATATACATAAATCACTATTTGAACTGTATATAAGTACTTTAATTTTAGCAAAAGGGACTTTTCGAAAGTCCATTTTATTTGCTTCCAACGAGTATGTGCGAAAATCTTCCGGAAGCATTCCCATAACTTTTAATTTTGTTTTATTATTTGGCATTGTTTTAAGCAAATTTAGTAAATGAAGAGGACTATGAATTTCAATATTCTTTAAGTACCGGTAAATGACACCATGGACACAGTCCACTTCTTGAATTAAAGAATGTCCTGGTTCCGAAGACTTTTGTATTACGGCATCAATATTATTTTGTTTAATGAACATTTTGATTGCGGTTGCGTTAATTCGATTTTTATTTTGAGGTACGCAAGAATCGCTCCATAATGTCAAAGTTTTAATTAGTGGATAATCTTTTATTAATGCATTTAAAATTTTAATTAAAGCACTAGCAATATTGTCACCACTCCGACCACTATGAGGTTCCGTCCAAAAGGCACAATAAGTAAAAGTTGGTATATTTGGCATACATATACATATTTAATTTTCGTTTGTGGTAAAATGTTGAAGCATTTTCCTTAGTAGGCTAAAAACACTTTGCAAATAATAGCAAACCGTACACTTGGTTGGGTCCATTATTTTATAAAACTATTTTTCAAAAATTTATTTTCTTGTTGACATTTTATATTACTTTTGCTTTAACTACTTTTTTCTTACGGCAATGCAGCAAAGCAACAGTAAAATTTATTTTGTACGTTTTTGTATGAAGAATTTGCTGCAATCGCCAAACAGTGGCTTGTAGAGCAAAACAAAACTTAAAAAGTTTTGAAACAGTTGATATGCAGCAAAATGCATGCTTTATATCTCAGAAACCACAAAAAATTTCGCGAAACAGATTTTGTATTCAAAAAGGTGGTATTCAAAATATATATACCCCATACCTAACTCAATTTTTTCAAAAAAGGTCGGTAGGTCAAACCAATTCTGAGCTGACGATATGTATAAAAGTTACTCAATGTTTAATCTTTGCTTCCATATATTCCACCGATTTATCATGCCTTCTACCAGAATGTGCGCTCATTCTCTGATCATAAATGATACTTTTGTCGGGAGAAAATGGTACCCTACCCGCGACTCTTCTTGAAGGGTGATATATGATTCTTTTTTTTTTTATTAGTTTAGAGACATTTTTAATAGTTTTTGTTATTGAATTTTAAATCAAACTCTATTAAATCATAAGCGCGAGTCATTTTTGTGTTGATTTTTAAGCGTGCAAGTGATTAATCACTTTTTAATCACTAAGGGCACTGCTACACGTTCAATAAATATCGTGATACTAGAAATGTAGCATGCAATATTGATGGATCGCGATCCATATCGCAGAATGGCCTAAAATATGAAATCCAGATCGCGGATCGTGGATCGCGTGATAAATATTGAACGCGTAGCATTTTCATGATATTAAATAATATTAATAAAAATTAATACGTCAGTAAAAAGTGTCAAAATAAAAGAAATAAAATACGCAGTGGAAAAAATTAAACAAATAAAAAGTAAAATAATTGACATGATACGTCAGTAAAAAGTGTCAAAATAAAAGAAATAAAATACGCAGTGGAACAAATTAAACAAATGAAAAGTAAAACAATTGACAAAATTTGTGTATTGATCCTGCAACCACTTTTTGCTCCAAATGTTTCTTTTGGGTTTATCGCGACGACCCGCACAGCACAAAAATAACATAAATACTGATGCGATAAATATTGAACATGTAGCATACGCTTGTGATCCATCAATATTTTAAAATGGATCGCGATCCAAATATCACGATATATATTGAACGTGTAGCAGTGCCCTAAAAGTACTCAAAAAAGACTCACACCGATGATTTTTGAAAAAACGATCTTCCAAATGCTTGCAGGGATGTATTTAATGTTTTATTTAAAACATTAGGTGGGTTCATTTACAAAAAATCATTGCTTATTTTCAATAACTGTTACTAGTAAGTGTTCACGTGCTCGAAAAACTTGCAACGAGAAAGTGAAAAAAAATCATTAAAAATTGAGATACCAAAAATTTGTTTCAAATTTCTGATAGTAAAATTTTTACAAGCAAGAATTATTAATTTTCATAATTTTTAAATTAAAAGTTTTTTCATAACCAAAATAATAATTAAAATATTTATTTTTCTAAAATTTAAGGGCTCTGGAGACTTTCAAATAAACCCGTCAATCAGTGCATATGTGTTAGTGTCGTTTATTTGAGGCTTTTTTGGAGACGTACAAATAAACCCGTCAATCAACATTTGTAATTTTGATTTCATAGGGTTCGTTTCAAACAATGTCAAGTATTTATATTTTTTTTTCTTCCGTACATGACAACATACACAAAGCAAATAAAATTTTTTTTGTCAATCACAACTGGAGACTATCAAATAATCAGCCATCAAATAAAAAAATCAAAACTTTTTGATTTTCATCAAGCATTGCCGACAACGCGTATGCGTACCCGAAAAAGAACGACTGCACGCACACAACAACACAATGTGATTGATGTATTTATTTGATAGTCTCCCGGGCGTTTTAAGAACAATATTTTTGCGCAATTAGTTTACAACAATTGAATTCAGGAAGAAATATTCTCATATCTTACCGCTGAATAGTGTCGATATGCCTAACTTGCTAATTTTTGCTGGTAAAGCGTTCATTTACTTTTTTATTTTTTTTTGCGTAATGAATATATAAATACATACGCATTTTTAATTATGTTTTTCAAAATACTTCCAGCGTGAAAACTCAGTAGACCTTCTTCCTTCAAGCCTGATTAAACCCCTGCTTAGAAATATTTTTGATTCAATTGCCATTCTTATTCCACTGCATAGAAGGCCTCTGTGCGTTCGTATAAAAGATAAGATACACGTTCCATATGAGAAGGGAGAAGAGCAGGATTAACATTTTTGTTTTTTTTTTTTTTTTTTGCCAAAGCAAAAGAATAATTATTATTTTTTATCCAGTTACCATTCTTATGTAACTGCGAAAGAGTGGAAGACCTACCCCGCGTGACAACGTGTGTATGAAAGATATGAGTATGGAATGGAGCGAACAGGCCTTTTACATACAAAACAATGAGTACAGAGGCCTTCCAGAAAGCATCCTTACTCCTTCTTTTTCTCGCTTTTGCAAAAGCTTTTGCTTAAAACTTTTTTTTTTTTATTTTTATTTGAAAACTAGCGAACCCCTGTACACTTCGTAGTGCAAAAAATAAAATAAGAAATCAATTCGAATTCATTTAAATCAGCGATACATTTTTTTAAAGTATTGTATTGCTCTGTGGTACACAACATTTCTTGTTTTTCCAATTTCGGTGTAAATATACAAAACCGATGGTTTGCCAACGCGCGAACAGGCTACATACAACTGTCCATGTGAGAAAACTGGTTACTATAAATTCACTCCACAAATTCCTAATGATTGGCCTTGCGCCTGATTAATAGTAACCGCAACCCAAGCCGAAAAGGAAACTGAAGTCGTTTGAATTCAAATGGCATAACAGACGAAGTCATTGGAATGCGTAGAATGAATACATCTTCGCCTTTGAATTTTCCAGTTAAAAAAGTAGCTTCAATTACATAAGCCATCAACCTTTTAATAGCAAGTCTTGTGCCATAACAATAACGGGGTTGATTGATATTGCGAAGCAAAATAATAGTGACTCCAACTTTCAATTGGAGATTATGCGGAGGCAATCCTGGTCAATCCAACGAATTCAAAAATTTTGTTGGATAATTCACAACATCTTCTACATTGGTAACAGTATCCACAGACTTGTACGAAACAAATTCGCCAGGAATCTTTGACTGTATAGCCATATTTAATTCACTAACATCTTTGTTTTTTGCCGCTAAAATTGTACGGCATATATATTTTTGTGAAATGTTAGGGAACACACGCTCAATCAATTCCTCTTTTGACTGTACGAAATGGCAAAAATCATGTGGCAATGTTATCAATCCAGTGTCATTAGCAGGCACCATTCCCAATTTTCAGCAATTGCTTAGAGAACTTATCAGCAGATGGATCATTCTGAAACTGAACACGAACGTTAGTAGTGAGTTTCAAGGTTTTTACAAATCTCCATAAGCATGAAAACTTCAAGCAAGCGTTAATTTCATCGGCAGCTGTCAACATATTAAATCAAGGCACCATCAAACAACTCTGAATTTTACCTCGAAGGGGTTTTATTGTTCTTTCCAATGCTTCAACATATTTCTTATTCGCCATAATGCATTCATCCCAAATAATGATACCGCAACGTTTCAATAATTTTGCCATTCCAGATGTTTTTGAAACGTTACATGTGGGAGTGCCCCGGTAGGCTAGCTAGTAGTGAGCTAGTCTATCAACCACGGTGTTGCGGGTTCGAGACTCTGGTTTCTTTCCTGCAGACAAGCGTCAAGCTTCGCGGGGATTAGCATAGGGAATTTAAAAAAAAAAACTTAAAAAAAGTTTCATTAACTTGGTAATTCAATGGCAATTTCAAAGCAGAATGTACTGTCCGACCACTATCTAACAAAGTGGCTACAATGCCAGCAGACGCCTTTCAGTTTCCCAAAATATTAACTTAAATTTGCATAATTTTCATGCACGAAAAAATACATGTTTCGAAATGAAAGCAGTGTTCACTTAAATGGCTATAACTTATGAAGATGTGATTTACAATACCTAAGTAGCTAAATTAAAGTAATGATTTGACTAAAATCGAATTGTAATGCATTTAAAAACTAATTGAATTTCAGTTTTTCAAAATATTAAATCAAATTCGAAAAATGTCCATGCAAAAAATAGATGTTTCGGAATGAATGCCGTGTTCACTAAAATAGCTATAACTCATAAACCAATACATATTTGAAGGCCGTTGATACGTAAAAACCTTGGTATTGACGTCACCTTCCACCGAAATAAGCCTATAGTGTCCTTATTATTGTAAAATACATACAACCATTTTCTTCATAAGCAAATAAAAGTATTTACATATACTTATATTAAGTATACAAAAAATAACATGTGATATTTTATTTAATTTAAATTTTATAAGGGTGGGACTCAAAAATTTAAAATATAATAATTGTAAAAATGTACAAACTTAACTAACCAGCCTACATAAACAAGCGCCTAAAATCATCATTTGCATAACTTTTTAACTTATGAAGAGCGCATAATAAAAGTTTAACAATATGATAAGTACGTCGCAGGCTTATTTCGCTAAAAAGAAAATTTAAAAATTAGTTCGAAGTTAGAAAAAAAGGATTCCTGATGTTCTAGCCTAAGCAACCAGTGAAATGCGCATAGATAGGCTGAGTTCCTAAACATCATAATACTTTGCAGTCAAAGTCAAAAAAGTATCATAGAGTTTAACTATATCTAGTTTGATTATTGTGTACGCATCGATATTGTTTTTAGTGAACTTTGGTACAGATAACATTGTAAAATTTTTCACGGTTGCTTGGTAGAAAGCACTTAAAAAAGCGAGTTGCTTTGCAACTGATGTTTTGGAACTCACCCAAACTAGCTTTCCTTCAACAATAAATTTCAGTGTATTTTCAAACTAATAGATGTAGATAATAAGACTACAATATAATAACGACACTATAGGCTAATTTCGGTTAAAAAATAAAAAAAAAAGTTAGGATTTAAATTGGTCATTTCATGTTTTGCAGATGAAAAAAAGATCAATCGATTTTCTACGAGAATCACTAAAAATTTTTTTTGTTTGATTAATTTTTGGTTCGAAAAAATAGTTTAAAAAAGCATTTTTTTGAAAACGGCAACACTTTTCCACCCCGTAACTCGACAAATAAACATCATAGAAAAAAATATTTCGCACACTTATTCATATCTACTAGAACTATAGTTATGCCAAATATCAAAGAATTCCAACAAATTTTTTTTAATTTTTATGTTAATATGGCTGTTACAGGGTATAATAAATGGTGATTTATATACTTTTCTTACCTATTCCATTTCATTTTATTTTTAAATTATATCAAAAGATTTTTTAACCCAAAAAAGATAAAATTTTTAAAATTAAAAGCACGTTTTTACAAAATTTCTTCTTTTAATTTTAAACCTTGTTTTTAGATTAGATTTTAATCTCATGTAAAAATCATTGTTTAATTTTTTATCTAAGCAAATAATTGTTAGAATAATGATTACCTGTTTGTCTGTTATGAAATACAAATTTTCTCCTCTAGAAATCTTGGCCAATTATTTATTTTCTCTTGTATGACGCAATAATTTTCGTATTACTCGTGATTGTTAATAACGCTAATGCCAACATGTTTTGTTTTCGCAGCGTTATTCTTCACAATTAGATGTGATTTATCAATTTGATAATTATTTACAATAATATATTTTTGTTTATTTTTTAGAGTCCGCACTTTTAAAATTAAATAGACATGGGTGTACCAGCTGGTGATGTTGAAAAGGGCAAGAAAATCTTCGTCCAACGTTGCGCTCAATGCCACACTGTAGAAGCTGGCGGCAAACACAAAGTTGGCCCCAACTTGCACGGTTTGTTCGGTCGCAAGACTGGCCAAGCTGCCGGTTTCGCCTACACAGATGCCAACAAAGCCAAAGGCATCACATGGAATGAAGACACTCTCTTTGAATACTTGGAAAACCCTAAGAAATACATCCCAGGCACAAAAATGATCTTCGCCGGTTTGAAGAAACCCAATGAACGTGGCGATCTCATTGCCTACTTGAAATCTGCCACCAAGTAAATTTCAACATTCTAAATATCCCACAAATCAACAACAACAAAACAGTAATTAAATTTAGTAGCAACAACACACTACCAACAACAACCACCAATCAATTTAACAAACACGATCATCCTATTATTTAAGTTCGAAAATGAAAATAAATACTATACTGACTCTTTTGTATCTTTAAAAGATGTTGCAATCAAGAAAGGCAAGATACAGACGTACGTTGTTGGACATTTGAATCTTCCTTGTAAAAAGTTTTTGTTTCATGAGTGCTAAAACTATATACATATGTAGTATGTACATAAATATATACAAATTACTTAAAGACTTCTGCAAGCTGGTTCATGAATCAACTTAGATAATTTACAAAATGTTGCAACACTGTCAGTAAATTTAAACCAACCTTCTTCATAGGACAATTTTAATTTAAATTAAATTTAATGTGAAAATACAAACAAAATACAAACAATTTTAAGTTAATTTAATAAAAAAAAACAAAATGTAAAAAACTATCTTAAAATATTTAATTGATGTGGTTTCATTTTTAATTGGCGCCCTATGCTCCAGTGGGAGTTAGAGGAATATATATACATATATTGAATACATATACTAGCTGACCCGACAGACGTTGTCCTGTCCAAATTAGGAAAAATGTTTGCGTTAGATTTTTAAAATCCGTTGAAAAGATACGAACATTTGAAAGAAAAATTAGTCAAATCGATGGAGCCGTTTTCTGATTTTATGTAATTCGAAAAAAGTGGGCGGGACAAAATTTTCTTTTCGTATAAATCTAAGTTGGACCATGGCGATCATTTTAAAGAAAAAATCGTCCAAATTATATAGATGTCATTGGTGGTGCAATATGAAAATTGGATTTTGCTACGTCCCCCGCCCGCAGACCAAAAATCAAAAATTAGACTTCACAGTGTCACCCGCCTGAAGATTCCCTGAAAATTTCATTTAAATCGGCCCAGCCGTTTTGGAGTCCATACTTTACATACACACATCATGTTTTATATATCGTTAGCTAAAATGCAAAAAGGCGTAACTAACAAAAACATAATTTTACAGGAGAAGCAAAAAACTTTATTAAATGAAAGTTATAAGCATGCCAGAAAAGATGCATTGATAAGTCGTCCATGGAATTCTTTAAACAATTTTCAAAGGAAACCATTTCATTATATTTTGTTAAAAAAAATTGGTTAATTACGTTGTTTTTCATTTATAAAATAAACACTCTTGTAGTAACGTCCCTTTGTTTTTTGTTAATAAAAACTCAATTTTTGATCGCAGTGTGTAAAATTTTGTGAACACATGTAGATCAACGGCAGTCATAATAATCAATCAAAAACACGATTTTGAATTTTTTGTTAGTTACGCCTTTTTGCATTTTAGGTTACGATATATATTATTAAAACTGACGTCAGTATTATAATTGGTTGCGGTAAAAACCTTCGTTAAATTAAATATGATTAGTAACAGCTAGACCGCACTATGGCTGAAAATCGTTTTTCATCGGCCAAAAATCTGTAACTTTTGAACCGATAAATATAATTTTGCAAGACTTCTTGAACTTTCCTACAGTTTTAATTTTATTAAAATCGGTTTAGCAGGTTTTGAGAAATTAAAGGTCAAAGTTGAACTTTTGATGTTTTAAGCATATAGTAAGAAAATGCTTCTGATTGATTTTGAGAACTATGGTATTTTTTCATTAAAAAAGTTGGATCAAAGGTACTCCAGTGGGTACAACTCTGGCGACTAAGGAGGTAAATTTATTTTCGAATTTTTATTTTCTTCAAACTAACTTTAAGCTATTTCTGAAGTATTCTTAAGATCGTTGTCCTGCATAATGATATCACCTTGTCGTGGTTCCTAGCCGAATATGGCTAATCTTGGAATCAACACACCTTTAAGGATGGTTATGTAGTACTTCGCACACATTTTTCTTCAGAATAATCGGAGTGCTCGAAGGCATTACGTTTATGTTGTTCGTAGAAATGATCACATATCTGAATATGCTAAACGCTTCATGGGCTGTTCTTTCGGTAATGTAAAAACTTTACGTAACTTGATGTTTTTCTATAAACCTTGATGACCTTCTCAAAACAAGAATACTGATATTTATGCACAAAATCGTATTTACTCAACAACCACAACATCTGTATAACCGCTTAACCATATCTAGGTCTAGTAGAGGTAAAAGAATTTTATTGTTTAGACACCAAAGTTTAACTTCCGATTGGCAATTTTTCCTTAATGCAATCCGTCTTTGGAATCTACTCCCGCATAATATATAATAGAACATTGTTTTAGCAGAAACATTTTTAATTATAATCTGTAAATGATAAAATTTAAAACAAAAGAAAAAATTTAAAAGAGAGAAAAAAAAATTATTAAATTAAATTGAAATATTGAAATAATATTTAAAATTCATAAAAAATTGAAAAAAAAATTAACATGCAAAAAAATGTAAAATGCTTTTTTTAAAGCTAACTAGTAACGCACTGAGCTTTAAAAAAAGCATTTTACATTTTTTTTGCATGTTAATTTTTTTTTCAATTTTTTATGAATTTTAAATATTATTATTTTGTTACTTTTCAATTTAATTTAATAATTTTTTTTCTCTCTTTTAAATTTTTTCTTTTGTTTTAAATTTTATCATTTACAAATTATAATTAAAAATGTTTCTGCTAAAACAATGTTCTGTACTGCAATAAGAGGCTTTAAGTCTTGTGTATAGATTTGGAAATAAATAAATAAAAGCGGGTTTCCCACGCAACTTTATTCCAAATTCCCATTCAACTAGAAAACCTCAAATTATATTGCCTAGAATGCTTTATTTTAAAGGTCTTTTATTGTAAGAATTGCACGTCGTTGGAACACATAACCCATTGAGCTTCGCGTGTTTTCACATTCAAATAACGCCTTCGTGTGAAAATTTTGGATGTTCCAAACCTGTAGTGAACAATTCATAATATAAATTTATAACTTGATGTTGCTTATATATTTTGGGATCAATTGTCTTTTAATATTTTCTTTTTAATTCTACCTTTGGATATACATATGTAATATATGCGGAGAAGAGAATTAGGAATACGGTTAAATAACAAGTGGTTTGTCAATAAAACTGATACACACAGAAAAAAAAACCAATGTTAAAATAACATCGCGAAATGTTGATTGAGAATCATGGTAAATTTCTGCACTTTATTTCAATTTATCATTGTTTCACATTAATTTAAAAGGAAAAATATTAAAATAACCTCAAATCACGTTAATTTATTATTGTTTACTGTTAAAATAACATTGTTCAATATTGATCCCATAAAAACCTGTTTTATACTTAAAATCAAAAGTTTATCATGTTAAATTAACATTCATACCTACTGTTAAAATAACATTGTTCAATATTGAACCTATAAAAAAATGTTTTGTACTGAAATCAAAGGGTTATCTTGTTAAATTAACATTCATAGCTACTTAAGCATATATGCATGTATGTACATACGTCTGTATGTACATACATGTCGACAAAAATCCACCTAACAATATACATATGTACCTATGTACTTATGTTTGTATATCATCAACATTGTAAAATATAAAATTACTGTACAAATAAAAATACCATTGTGAAATCGTTATTGAATCACTTAAAAAAAACATTGATTCATGCTAAATAAGCATTTGAAAATATTTAAAATGTTAAATAAAAAGTGCAGCTATTCCGCGTCATCACATAATATGAAAAACGTTCATACATATGTATGTACATACATAGTTACTCACACCAAATTTTGTTTTCATTTTTTGTTTTAATAGACGCTAATCATCACTGCAAGAGAGCAAGTGCAAAATATTGTAAATCTTTTATGAAATCTAACGGAAGCTCTGTGTATTTTGTTGTTGGATTTAACAAGAACATTTGAACCAAACACTGTACCACGCTTATGTGTGCGTTTGTTTGCAAAAAAAATTTACACGTACTCATCAAATGTAGTGTTGCCAGTTTTTTTGTTAGCTTGCCCGTATAATTGCTCAAATATCGCCAATGTGTAAAAGCATCTGAATTTAGTGATGTTAACATTAAAACTTCTATTAATATATTTATTATAAAAATAAATTTTTTTTTTTGTATGTTATAAACTCACAAATTATTTATACAAAACATAAAAATTATAAAGTTTATGACAACTTAAAAGAAAATCAATATTTTCAGTTTTCTCTAATTTGGGGGACTTAACTAAAAATTTTTAATTTATGTTGATACATACAAATCACAATTGTAAGGCTACGTATAAATTAAACAGAAACATGACAAAAATTAAATAAATTAATTTTACATTATGTGCATTATTTGGGTAAACAATGAAAATTCTCCCAAAAGTCTTTGTTGTTATTGTACGATGGTTTTTACTTTAGAGTACTTTACACTATGATGTCAAAAACTCTAGTACTATGATTAAGTGTGATAGCGTAAATGCAATATGTTATGAAAATTAGAAGTATTACGAAAAATAACTTGACATCCCATTTAATTTAACCGTTTTTTAAAACTTTTTTTACACAATAATACTTTTCATTTGATCAGAGTTGCATTTGAACAAAAACAAATAAAATAAGTATTTCATGTGTAGTAGTGTGAACACAAACTGTAATGTTAAATTAGATTATATTTCTATCTTACAAAGTATAATGAAATTCGTAAGACTGCTGCAATGGTGTGAAGAACTTAACTCTTGAAAACATATGCAGTTCAAAAAATCTGATTTAATTTTTGTTCCCAACAGGCACCCACATGGCAACACCCAGCGAATCAGGGCTGGAAAAATTAGTGCACTTGTAGTTTTTTTTTTTTTGGTATTTTTCGAACTTCAAAAGTGCAAACGTACATCATTGGCTCATTAAGTACAACTACATAAATAGTAAAAGATGCATAAATTGACTCTCCTTTTTGTTGCATTCAAATTAAATGTATGATTTCAATTTTAAATAATACCATAAATTTCCTGATTTTGATTGCATTATTTTTTTTTTTAATCAATTAATATAATAATTGATTGCAATCAAACTTAATTGCAAATGAAAGTCCTTCTTCAAAAAATAAAGCAGACTCTGACAATTTCAAATCCGGGACATAACAGTTATAAGACAAGCGACAAAAAAAATCATATTTAACCATTAATACTAATGAAGTTTAAAAACATTTTTAATTAACAGTTATCACTAAATATATTTTATTTTAGCAGCTGCAACATATTAAAATTAAAAAAATACTTTTATTGTTATAAATGTAATGTAAGATGAGATAAACCCACTATTGTTTATTGTTGATGTGTTTTGTTCAAGCTTTGATATTATTACAAGTAGAACTGTTGCTATAATTCTTATACGTTTAACAGTTTTGTTTGGTTTAATATCTTTAGTTTGTCTAAAATCTTTATGGATGAAGTTTCCTGATGATCTGGCCTAAGCAACCAGTGAAATGCATAGGAATAGCTTATCCCATCAACAATAAATTTCAAGTGTTTTTATCAAGAATAAAAACTGGGAATTAAGCACGAATAGCAAAATCTTTTGAAGTTATAAATAACAATTATTTTCACCACAAACATTTTTGGTTTTAAATAACTACTACACACGTCAAAAAGAGTTGTAAATTACAAAAAAAAAAAAAAAAGAATCGCACTCATATTAAATTTTATTTATTTTTTAAATAAAATGGCAAGTGGTCAAAACTTGACCACCGGGCAAACCAAGTGATTAAAGAGGGCTTAAATTAAATGATTTCTGGAAAAATGCTTTTAAAATTATTGCAGTCGAAAAGTTTTGCAATCATTCCAAATCTGAAATCATTTTAAAATCGATTTGTTTTAAAATCATTTTGATTCTACAGTACTTTTCGCTTATAGTCCATTCTGCTTAAAGCCCAAAAACTGATATAAGCCAAAACTCATATTCACATGCAAATTTTTTCGAATTTCATACAAATTATTTGTTCTAAGGTCCATTTCGCTTGTAGTCCATTTTCGTTTAAAAGCCACATTTTCTTAGCATGCGTATATAATTCTTCATGCTAAAATGTTCGCTTATAGTCCACTCCGTTTTTTATATATTTTTAATCAACTGGCAACATGTTTTAATTTACCTTTTTTTGGCAACTATTATAAATGCCAAATTTCGCAATTTATATTTCATGGCATGGTGTCTACGTCTGACAATTTTTTGTTAAATAAACGTCCAACTTTATAAAAAAAACGCTAATAAAAATATTAGAGGTTTTTTATATCGACGTTGAAGTTTGGTATAACAAAATATTGTCAGGTGAAGACCCCATGTAAAGATAAGTTGTGTTTGATTTCGTCATCCAAAGAATTAAAATGACTCTCATACGCATTTGTTTTTATTAAAATCTTTTAGAGCATTTGAATTAATTAATAAAAAAGATTTTTGTTTTAACTATTCATTTAAAATAAATCAATATTTGGTTATGTTTTAAATAAACTTTTATTTTGTTTAAAAAGAGTGGATTTATTGAAGAAAATAATATTTATATAGTCTAAAATGTGGATTATACTAGGTTTCACTTATTATCCATAAAATAGCTTATAAAAAAAAATCGGTTATAGTCCAAATTCGCTTATAGTCCACAAAAGTTGTGCAACTATAATAGTGGACTATAAGCGAAAAGTACTGTAATAACAATTGATTGCCGTTTTCTTTTTTAATTAAATCAAATTAATAAAACAAATAAATAAATTTCTTCTAAATTAAAATTATTAAAATAAAAATAAAAAAATTTTAAAATTCCGTTTGCCATCCCTGCTGTGAATATAAAAAGTGCCGCTATTTTATGTCATCCACAGAAAACATACATACATACATACAAGAGGCGATATCAAAGTTGTTTGCATTTTTCTTTTAGTATAGTTCTGACGCGTGTTGCATGTTGTGTGTTTTATTTCAGCCGGAGTTTAATTTATTTTAAATTTAATAATACATACACAAATATTTATGTCTGCACCGGAGAAAAGTAAAGGCTCAGTTAGGCGAACGTTGCTGCACCGTATCTGTACTGTATCCATCAGCTGTTCGCTTTTTGTTATATGAAAACCAATACAAAAGCTTACCGAAATGGAATGTACCGTAGTTGCAACGTACCAATCTGTATAAAATAGAATTTCATGCCGTTGTTACGTGACATTTGTAAGACAGTGATGGGCGGCTTGTAACTGTCAACAAAAAGTTGCAGTTGCTTCTGAAAATTTGGACGAGTTGTTAAAGAGTTTTGATCTGCGAGAAATAAAGCCATATTTAGAAGGTAAGTAAGAAGTAAAATACATTTTAAACAAATAAATAAATTTTGCTTTCATATTATGCTGTTAGAAGCTCAAGTAAGTGCTGGTTCACACAGGTCAAGTTTAGTTGAACAGTTTTATTTAAATTTTCTTTTGAACTTGCGTTCACGTTCATGCACAAAATTAATTTTTGTTTTCTTTTCCTTCAACTTTGTAGCTTTTTATTATATTACGAATGAAAAAAGAAAAGAAAAATACAAAACTGACTGGTACGGTCAAGTATGTACCCCTTTCCATTCTCTTTACCCCTCTCTCCTAAAAGCTCGAGACTTGAAGAGTCAAACTTGACCTGTGTGAACCAGCACTAACTTTTGAAAGCTTGAAATATCTGAGTGTTGAAGACATTAAAGAAGCTGTTCCGCCAATTGGACTGCGTGCATGCTTTAGGTCAAAGTTATTTAGTTGGAGAAAAAGTGAGGTAAGGAAAATATTGCCAATATTTTATTTAAATTTGTATTTATAAAGTTTGTACTCTCTACAGTTCGGCATAGATGACGACACTTCTGTTGGGATTACATCTACACCAACGTCATCTATCCATTCACCTGTTGGTACACCAAGGTCAACACCTGTTGGAAGATCTAAGTTGTCAAAGGTAAGGTTTGGTGAATTATTTAAAGTTGGTGTTTAATGTTAAAGATTTCCCAAGCTCACGGTGCGTTTTATAAAAAATATTAATTATTTATCTTGATATTTAAATGGATAGTTTCTTCAGGGATATTTGGTTTTAAAATTTAAAAATAAATTTTATTATTTTATTCAAAAATATTTTGTTTGTCGTCCTTAATTTTTTTGTATTTAATAAAAAAATAAATTTTTGGATTAAAAAAAACCAAATAACCCTAAAGAAGCTATCCATTGAGCACTGAAATATTGGATAAATAATGAACACTTTTTATGAAATTTGCTTTGAGCTTGTGAAATTTTAACCATTTTTTTGTTTCAAATGTGTCCATGAATCGAATTTCATATTATAAAGCATTCTTGCAATAGTCCTTTTGTTAAGATTGAACACATTCGAAACATAAAAATAGTTTATATAAAAAAACTAAAACTTTTAAAAAGGAATCATTTTCAAATTATATTTTGTTTTTACCGTAGAATCTAAAATATATCTTGCAAGATACCCTTAAAGGAAAATCTATAATTTCTTTTTATGAAAGAAATTTCTTTTTAACAAATTTTCTTCGGGCAGACTTGATCAACATAATTCTAGAAGACGTGTTTTACCATGCTGAAATATTATCACCAAAAAATTTACCTGATATTATTGATGAAATATTAGAAAATTTTCCCAACGAAATCAGAGTAATTTTTCTGTCTTCTCAACAAAAATAAAACTTATTTATATTTATTATTAAAATTAAAACTTTCAGCAATATTATTTTGTACCACGAGGTAAAAAAGCAAATCCTGGTGGAAAGCTTTGGGATAAATACGCCAACCAAAAATCAAAACGAGCACGGGTGTTGTGTAACTATAAAGATGATGTGGAAGTGTTAGTGAATAGTGAAGAAAATATAGAGCTTGACGAGCCTGTTTTACTGGCATTAAAAACATCACTTTCAAGGGATCCATCTAATTGGGAAGACGTTAAAGATAAATGGCAACGAACTTTTTTACTAAGGCAAAGTGAACTGAAAACCTCTAAAAACAATTTTGAATTTTTGATCAACTGGCCACTTTATTCTGATGCCAGATCTGCTGATTTGGTAAGTTATTTGGAATGTTTCGGAAATTTTTTCACTTCTAAGCAAAATATTAATTAATTTTTAGATTAACATTGATTTCGAACTGCTGTATCCAAACAAAAGCCACCTACTTTTGAGCAAATGGAATGGGTTCATGAAAAACGTTGGAAAATTTTACCAGATTAATATTAAAGATAATAAATCCAAAGAAATGCTGGCTCGTTCAAACGATATAACCAATCAAAGTAAATATTTTAGGCCTTATTCATAAAAAATATTTCCGGTTTATAACAGGTTCTTTGAAAATCTGTTTAATAAAACTTTTTTATAAATCAAAAATATTTTTTATAAATATGGGGGTTAGTTTTTTAAATTTTTTTCCGTTATTTATTTTTTTTATATTTTTCAGATTCTCTTGACTTTTTGTATACTATACTATTAAATTCAGTTATTATACCAACGGCACGCTTCTCAAACAAAGATGGGAAAAATGTTAAAAAAATTTCTATACCCGATGCAAATGAAAGTTTTGTTTTACATCTAACTACAATTAATGACTACGAAAAGGTAATAAATGAATTAAGAGAAAAATATTACAGTAAAGGGTTAACTGTGCAACCTTTTGTAATAGTTGTAGGCCATAGTGCATACAATTTAGAGAGCTTTTATATATACTTTGATAAAACGCTTTTAAAAGTTGATTCGTTTTTGCATAGCCTTGATATTTGCTTTAAAATTATAAATACACTATCTTTAGAATATCCAAAAGGCTGCCAAGGCCCTTGACTTTTTATTCAAGAATATTTTTACGAAATTAAAATTGCTAGCGATATCAAGGTATATAGTATTTGCCAATTACTTAACTATTTAAAACCAAAATAATATAATTCAAAATGTTAAACTGCTTTATATGCTACAAACAAATATTACTGTTAAAAAACCTAATACAACATTATCAAATGGATCATTTTCTAAATTCAAATAGCACAATTCAGTGCATACAGGGAGACTGTTCTCAAAAATTTTCAAATTTCAAAACTTTTAAAGCCCACATTACTCGTATACATTCTAACAATTCCAATCAAAGTGAGAATTCTATTGCACATTCAGTAAACTTTAACTCTTCAAGCCAACAATCAGTTATCTCGGATTCTGAAAATCAATATAATTTGGCTACGGGTTGGTCAGATATTCCCAATAATAGCTTCATATTTCACAATAATGAGTTCACAAATAAATTAGATAATTTAAAAGCTCAAGCATTTAATTTTTCGTTGTTTTTGTTCTCGGAACCAATGATGCCAAGAAAGGAGATTCAGACTATTCAAAAGTCAATAATAAATATATTTTCTGATCTTGAAGAATGTATTCGACCAGTTCTTCATTCCCAAACTGTCAGTTCAAGTGTAAATGATTTACTCAAATTTTTAAAAAACCCATTCGAAGATATTTCTACAGAACACAAATTTTTTAAAATATTAAAAGAAAAATTACTTTATGAGGATTGTGAGTGTATCACTATTTCAAATCAAATTTGCGAACGAATAAAGCAAGGAAATCCTACCTTTGATGCAAAAATATTTAGTTGCTGCTTTATGCCACTTAAATTTCAATTAAAAAAGATTTTTGAAATACCAGGAGTATTAGAAATGTCTCTGCGATATATCAGTGACAGTCTTGAAGAAGAAACTATAACCAATTTTCTAAATGGGGATGTTTTTAAATCTCAAAAAGTTAATTTCCCAAATAAACATGTTTTTCCATTGTTTATATATTTTGATGATTTTGGAATAAATAATCCTTTAGGCTCTCACTCTAAGTCTGTTACAGCAGGGTATTATAGTATACCAACTTTACCTCAACAAGTTACATCGAAGCTAGATTTTATTTTCCATTTAGGATACATAAATAGTTCTGATGTTAAAACTTTTGGAAATAAAAAAATATTTCATCACTTAATCACAGTACTTAAAAATTTAGAAGACGAAGGAATCGAAATAGTCACATCAGGAATAACAAACAAAATATATTTTACTGTGGGTTTAGTTCTTGGCGATAATTTAGGTCTTAATTCAATTCTGGGTTTCGTTAAATCATTTAACTCCAAAAGATTTTGTAGAATTTGTCGTCGTGAGCGTTCCGAAATGCAAAAAGATACATCAGAATTGGAAATTTCGATTAGAAATCAGGAAAATTATAATGCTGACTTTTTACTAGACGATTTTAAAGAAACCGGAGTGAGAGAAGATTGTATTTTTAACGAACTTAAAGCGTTCCATGTAACTCAAAATATATCGTTAGATTTAATGCATGACCTTTTTGAAGGCGTGTGTATTTATGACATTTGTAATGTGTTAATATCGCTAACTAACAGCAAAATTTTTTCTTTGAATATTTTTAATAGCCGCAGAAGGTTATTTCCATATGGCGAAGATGAAGTAGGAAATATAGGTCCCGATATATTGCAAAAAGCACTGCAAAGTTTTCATTTAAAAATGACAGCTCGCGAATTATGGACTTTAAAAGATTTTATACTTCTTATCATTGGTGACTTAGTTCCGAGAACAAATCCACACTGGAAGCTTTTAATTGTATTGGTGAAAGTTTTAGATAATTTATTAAAGAACAAATACACAGAAAGTGACTTATGTGGGCTTCAATTATTAGTTCGCGAACATAACAAAATTTCTTCACAACTTTATGGCTCGCTTAAACCTAAAGCACATTTTTTACTACACTATGTAACTCTTATTAAAAAGTGCGGACCACCAAAGTTTATGTGGAGCCTCAGATTTGAAGCTAAACATAAAAACACAAAAAGATATTGTAATAATATGAATTCAAGAGTAAATGTACCATTAACGCTTTGTACAAAAGCTGGATTAAATTTTGCAAAATTTCTTTTAGATTATACTAATGGGATTCCAGATGCTTTCGAATTCAATAATATAGATATTGTTGATATAAGTTATATCCCTACTCACATGCATGAGGAAGTGAATATAAAATTTGGTAATGTTGTATATTATAACAAAATTATATTTTTGGGACGAGTATATAAAAAAGGTTGTTATATAGCAGTAAAAAAGGATTTTTTTAAATTATTTAAAGTTTTTGTTTTACTAAAAACTTCCGATAAAATTCATGTTTTATGTCATGAAGTTGAAATTATTAATTTTGATGAGCATTTTCAGTCATACCAGGTAGGAAAATTAAGGGATGAAATATTTTTAAAAGAAATTTATGATTTTACAAGTTCACCCTTACATCTTTTTCCTATTAATAATGGAAAAATATATTTAAGAAACAAATATTTGTAAACTTTAATTTTAATTTTATTAATTTTTACTTTTTTAGGTTTTATACTTTTATAAGTGTTATATTAATGAATAAATAATTAAAAAAGAAAAATCGTCTTTTATTAAGAGTTTATTTAATATGGGAGTCATTTAAAATTAACACTCAAATCATATTAATTCTACATAAAATTCATGATGTTTAAACTTTAAATAGCTTTAAATTAATATGGGAATAATTTAAAATCCACACTGAAATCAAGTTAATTATAAATGACATTCACGTTGCTTAAACATGAAAAAACATTTGATTTGATATGGGATCATTTAAAATTAACACTACAAATCAAATTAATTTTAAATGAAATTCACGTTGTCTTAACTTGAAAAAACTTTGATTCAACATGACTAGTGTTGCTATTTTATACCTAAGTCAAATTGATTTTAAGTGAAATTCACTTTGTTTCAACTAGAAATAACTTTCATTCGAAGTGGTTCGTATGATATTTCAATATTAATGTAATTTTGCTTTAACTTTACTGGAATGTTAAATCAACATGAATTACAGTTATTTTAAAAGAAACAAATGTTGTTTGCAAGTTATTGTAAAATCATGTTAAATTAACATGAAACAACAATGAAGCAAAATCACTACTGAAAAATGTAAAATCAACCTTGTTTTGAACGAATTTACATTGATTTTTTTCTGTGTGTAGGGATATACCAGAGGATGTTCAGTGGATTTTGTCATTGGGACATAAGCATGCGCTTCCAGTAAAAAGAGAAGATTTTCCAAAAATGAAAGTTATTTGTGATGGTGAAGATTTTATTGAGACTGTAGAGAATAAAGAACAACAGGAAATTCAAAGATCTAATTTTGTAACAGTAATAGATAATCATTTAAATAAAATGTCTTTGGATAATAGAGATAGATTTACATTAAATATAGTAGAATTTAGTAAAAAATGTCTTAGAAATAATGATTTTAAAAGTGGATAAGGGTAACACAAATCACAGTGGCGCCATTTGAGTTTTTTCGTTGCAAAAATCATATCTCTTGAACCGAATAAGATAATTGAACAGGGGGGTTACCGCGTATTTCGATTCGAAAGAAATCATTTACGGATTCGAACAATTTTTACTGTGTATTACGATTTTCGTAATCGTTCGAAACGATGACAGAGGTTGTATTTTTCAAAAAATGGAAAATTTGATGAACAATTTTTGTTCGTAATAGAGAGTGGCTTTTAAGAAAGTGATTTTTTATTTTCAATAAAGTATGAAAAACGTCCGTTTATTCGAAACAAATATATATAAATATAAATGATTTCTTTCGAATCGAAATACGCGGTAACCCCCCAGTTTAAACAGCATATGATAGATAACTGTTCAGCCTATGAAATGAGCGTTTGGAAAGGGTGCTACGCTTTGTAGGGGCCTACTTTTGGGTTATCAAAGTTAAAATTAGTAGAAAAGTAGTGGATACATTTCTTCTAAAAGAGAAGCAGTTTTCGACGCATATTCTCCATATTTTGTAGAATTGACATTTTCTTTGCAGTTTAAAACATCCAAGATCGTTCCCAATCTTTTTACGATTTGATTGTCAATTCCAGTGATTCTAGTTACTGCCTCATCATTTTCAAAAAATCTCCTAGAAGTGTTTCCATCGTTTGAGTTACCGTATCCGTGCTTGGGACAGTCTACATTTAGTCCAACTTCTTTAAAAAAAGCATCCTGTATTTGCTTCTTTCTGATCTTTTCCTTATCCTTTATTGACGTATTTTAATCGAAGTTTTTCTCCTCTTGTGGCAGGGTATACGCCAGTTTTAGGAAGAATTCCTTATTCTTGCGTGCAATAGTGACATTCCATATTCGTAATTCTCCTCATTTGTAGAATCGCTTAAATTACCAAAGTTCTTCTGACTCTTTTTGCAAATCGGGCATGACATTGTTGAGGTTGTTCCTGTCAGTTCGTTTACGACTTTTCCGTCAACTATGGTCAGGTGGAACTCGTAATTGCATTCAATATATTTTCCTTCTCTAATTTGCAGCTTTGTAGGCTTAATCTTGCTTATTTGTTCTTCAATGTCCTTCACCGTGGTCCTTATGAGTTCTGCCGATTCCCTTGCAAACTGAAACATTATTGGTCAGCAATAATGCACTGATGACGGACGTGGATTTTTCCAGTGTAGTGTATGTTTCCATAAACATATTTCCGTCCGATATTGTAGCGTCATCGGAAGATATCCTTTGCTTATAAACGCTTTGTCCGGATGATCCATCGCAGCCCCATTTGCTGATCAATGTCAACTTCTCAGGAAGAATTTTCACCCCATTTTCAGGAAGACTCTCCAACAACCGTTTTGCTGTATGGCCCATGAGATCCTGCAGATTGGCTTTCGCAGAGACTTCCGTAAACTCCGTATGCAGTGGTCGTGAATTTATTTTGGCTTGCGTAATATGCTTGTATCCGGGTAAAACGTCAGCGCCGTGTCACGTTAAAGATGCCCGTAGTTTCTCATATTTCTCTTTGGAAAGTTCTTAGTCCATAAACAAGGCCAAGGCTTCTTCGGAACCATACTTTTTAATGTGTGTGTTTGTTGGCGTGGGAATGCTTTCCTTAATCCTTTTTAGTCGCAGTGGGCTTGCATCAGCAACACTTTTGGTTATCTGCGACCTAACTCTTTCACTGTCCTTTATATACATAATAGACAGCGCGTCCGATAAATGCTTCGTGGTCAAGTCATTGGTGGCATCGGCAAGTTTCCTCTTTCTTGTGAAAATTGGCCTTCCTTTTTCGCTTCTCTCAATATTTCCGTATAAGCTATCAAGTTCTTCTAAAGCAGCTTCCGTGAAAAACTTTTGTGTGGTTGACTTTCTAAACAGTTCAAATAATTTTAAATTGTTCAAGGCCATGTTTTCAGTACTTAAATTGTTTAATGGTTTCAGTAATTGTTGCGCCAACTTTCAGTCGTAGACTAATCCAGGCATTATGCTTATTTTGCAATATATAGGCTTATGCTACCATGCCTAAAAATTTACCTGTTCCCTGCATACATATGGATTTAGGCTGAATAATGCAATTTTGATATTATGCACGTGTCCAAATAAGATTTGTGCCTACCTGTAGGGACCATAAGTCAATATTGTTCTTGACCATTTGTTTCGTTTCGAGCCAGCTCTTGACGAGTACGGACGTGTATCAGTGAGTAAGAAAAATAAAAAAATTCGAAGTGAAAAAAAAGTATTTGTAATAGCTGAAAAAAAGAACAGTAACTAAGGTGCCCGAAGAGATTTGTGAATGAGCCTCACAAATACTCCCAATAAGGAGAGTAGGCCCAGCACAAATAGCAGAAATGCGTATATTGTGGTAAGCTCCCCGAGCGTGAGCAATGAAAACATTCGATACCCAGAATTAAATAAAAATTATTTAAGTGCAAAAATTGCCAGCGCAACTGGTTTTCCATACAGCAATTTAAGTGCAAGTGTGCCCAACCTGAGCAAGTGTGTTGATCCGACCGTAAATGTGGTTCAAAGTGTGAAGTCGTCTGACCAGAGGAATAATAACGAAAAACCTGGAACATCACGATTTGCATTAATAAATACAGGAGCTGTGCCAAAAAGTACTAAAGTGCAAACAGGCATGGACAGATATATAACAATAACTAAGAGAAAGGCTAGCCCTAGGTCCACCCAACAGGAACGCATGGCCAAACAATACAAAGGCTCTAACGTAGTCTCTTTGCCAACAAATGGTAACAGATTCTCTGTACTATCCATACCTGACGATGAAGAAGCAGAATCAGCACATGGAACAGCCACTAAAGAAGTTAAACCGCCACCTATCTATCTGCGGGAGCAAACATCAAATAGCATAGTCAACATGCTGATTCAACTGGTAGGTAATAATTTCTACGTCGTTTCTATACGACGCGGGCAAATTCAAGAAACCAAAATTCAAGCCAGTACAGAAACGAACTTTCGTATTATATCAAGACACCTGGACGCAGAAAATAAAAGTTACTATACATATCAATTAAAAAGTGCTAAGGGATTGATTATTGTCATAAAAGGCATAGATAGTTCTGTTCCTACAGAGGAAATAAAATCTGCCATAGAGCTAGAGGGGTATGAGGTTAAATCTGTTCATAGCATTTTGAACAGGAATAAAGTTCCTCAACCAATGCACCGCGTTGAAATATCGTTTGATTCATCGGTTCTCAAAACCAAAAATTCAGTTCATCCCATATACAACTTGCGCTACCTACTCAACAGAAGAATAACTGTTGAGGAGCCATTAAAACGAAAGGGTCCCTCGCAATGCACAAACTGTCAGGAATATGGGCATACAAAATCATATTGTAAATTGCCTCACGTATGTGTGGTTTGTGGCGACGCTCATAGAACCGCCGAATGTAATCGTTCTAAAGCTGACCCGAATGTAAAGAAATGCAGCAACTGTGGCGAAAATCACACGGCAAACTATAGGGGTTGTAGAGTCTTCTTGCGTTTAAAAAAACCTGCTTTACTTCAAAAATATACTCACTCCCAATATGGTCCGTCACATGCGCCCAGCCAAGCCGCTGGCTCTATTGCTAGTACTTCACAAACAAACAATCAAAACCAATCATATGCCCAAGTCTTAAAAGGAAACCCTAATGCGAAAAATCCCCCGAGTACTTCTAACGCAAAGCAACCTCCAAACGCTAATGTTCCTAGGGAAGGTCTACAAATGCCTTCTGGAAATAAGCCAACCTCAATTGAAAATTTAATTCAAACTATGAATAACTTCATGGCCACTATGCAGAACATGTTTCAGGAAATGATGCGAAACCAGAACATGCTCCTGCAAGTTCTACTCAACAAAAAATGAACCAGTTAAAAATATGTTTCTGGAATGCAAACGGGTTATCCCAACATAAACACGAAGTTGCAAACTTTCTTCATAGGCATGAAATCGACGTACTTCTTGTCTCTGAAACACACTTCACTCATAAAAACTGCTTTAGGGTAAATGGATACCTTACGTATGACACAAAACATCCCAGCGGACGAGCTTGTGGTGGCACAGCCATAATTGTGCACAAAAACATCAGACACTTACCATTGCCAGAGTTCGAAGAAGATTGTATCCAGGCCACATCTATAAATCTTACTGATTTCAATCTAACGTTAACATCCGTTTATTGTCCCCCGAGGCACAAAATTGTAAACGATAAATTTCTCAACTTCTTCTCCACATTGGGCCAGAAATTCATTGCTGCTGGCGACTACAACGCTAAACATACATATTGGGGCTCCAGACTTATTAGTCCTAGAGGTAATCAGCTATACAATACCGTAACTGCAAATAATTTTGATGTGGTATCGAGTGGTGAGCCTACCTATTGGCCAACCGACTTCAATAAGCTACCAGACCTTATTGACTTTGCTGTAATTAAAAACATCAAGCGCGATCAGGTACTAGTTAGTTCCTCCTATGATCTTTCGTCTGATCATTCACCTTCAATCCTAATTTTAAAAGGTAACTCTGACGCTGCAGCTGCAAACTTTATTTCCTATCCAAACAGAAACACAAATTGGTTAAAGTATAAAATGTATGTGAGCTCTCACCTATCACAGTGCATTCCCCTAAAAAATTCATCTGACATCCAAATAGCTGTCGACCGATTTACAGAAGTCTTGGATACTGCAGCAAGAAAAGCAACCCCAATCAAGCGGACAAATAAACGTGCTCCTTACAATACATCGACGGATATAGAGACCCTTATCAGAGAAAAAAGGAAGTTAAGAAGACAATGGCAAAACAGTCGTTCCCCAACCACTAAGGCCCAACTACAATTATGCCTGACCACTCTTCGCAACAAATTGAGACAGAACCACGAGTCTGTAATAGAAGGCTATCTAAACAGCCTAGACGCCACAAAAAACTCCAATTATAGCTTATGGAAGGCTGTACGGCATATGAAATGCCCTATAACCCAAGAATCTCCATTAAGACTGGAAAACCGCACTTGGGCCAAAAACACAGATGAAAAATTAAACGCTTTCGCGGGCCACCTTGAGAAAGTTTTCACGCCACATGATGCACATACTTGTTCCTGTCGTCCCATCATTCCTGATAAGGTAAACCATCCATTACAATTTAACATAACTCAAGTAAAATCTGCAATAGAAAAAGTGAATATTAGAAAATCTCCCGGACCTGACCGCATCACAGGGTCAATGATAAGAAACCTACCATCGTCTGCTTCCAGAATCTTGCTGCTCATTTTTAACGCTATATTAAGAGTCGGATACTTCCCATCCTCATGGAAGAGGTCTATAATTGTGATGATTCCCAAGCCAGGAAAAGATGCTAGCCAGGTTGCGTCGTACAGACCGATAAGCTTATTGTCAATCCTATCGAAGCTTTTCGAAAAAATATTCGTTTTAAGTATAACTCCTCATCTAAATGAACACGACATCATCGCGGATCACCAGTTCGGATTCAGAGCGAAACATGGTACAATAGAACAAGTGCATAGAATTGTCACCCTTATTAGATCGGCGTTTGAGAAAAAGCAATACTGCTCAGCACTGTTTATAGACATTTCCCAAGCTTTTGACAAAGTTTGGCATGATGGGCTACTCATCAAAATAACACGAATGCTTCCTCAAAACACTCACAAGCTTCTAGAGAGCTATCTAACAGGCAGAACATTCATAGTAAGGTCGCAAGATAAATACTCCCCTCTCAAGAAAATTACTGCTGGTGTTCCCCAAGGCAGCATATTAGGACCGCTTCTATATATAATATACACAGCGGATATGCCAACAAACCTGAGCACGCATACCTCTACATTTGCAGACGACACAGCATTTATAAGCGTTAGCCATGACCCAAAAGTCGCATCGCAAAATCTGCAGTCCCACATCAATGAACTAGAGGCATGGCTAGAAAAATGGAGAATAAAGGTTAACCCGGCTAAATGTGCTCACTTAACTTTCACGCTCAGAAGACAAACGTGCCCAGCAGTAAAAATAAATAACATCACTGTTCCGGTAGAAAACCATGTAAAGTACTTGGGAATTCATATAGATAGACGCTTGACCTGGTCTCGTCATATCGAAGCGAAAATAACGGCTATGAAACTTAAAGCAGCTCAACTACATTGGCTTCTCGGTGGAAACTCAAACTTGTCTTTAGACAACAAAATTCTGCTATACAAGTCCATCATAAAACCAATATGGACATATGGCATCCAATTATGGGGTACTGCATGCGCATCTAACATCCAAAAGCTTCAAAGAAGACATTCTAGAATATTACGACAAATTGTCTGCGCCCCATGGTATATACGTAATGATATTATCCACAGAGATCTCAACGTCCCCACTATCCAGGAAGAAATTAAAAAATATTCAATAAGCTACATCGACAAACTAATGGTCCATCCTAACTACCTCGCTCGGGGTTTGCTTCAGTTCGAAGGTCACCAGAGGCTAAAAAGAACCGATACTTTGAGCCTAACTAGAAGATAGTCTTAAAATTTGAATACAGCAGTTAGTGGTTACACTGGTAACAACTAATAAACAACAAGTAGAATTAAGATTTGAATACATATTGTAAATTTCGATAAGAAAGATTCAATAATAAAAATAAATTTAAAAAAAAAAAAAAAAAAAAAAAAAATTTGTACGCCAAAGTATTGTTTAAGTGAGGTACGTACCTGCTTATTTCAATGAGTAGTTTTTTTTCAAACTATTAGATCAAACTACCGTAAGTCAAAACATATAAGGGATGGACGCCATACAATTTCTGCAACCATGTCTTTTTAACCTTTTTTACCTCTAGAAGCCAAACGGGCACGTACGGGCAGATAAAACCTTTTGAATTATGTAAAGAAATAATCAAAGAACAGGTTTTGCAAATATGGCAAATATAGATTTTTTTTATTTTCCGTCAAAGTTGAAAAATAGTGAAAAAACGGATAGTTTTTATATAGTGATTTATCAGGAGAAAAAAAAGCAAACAGTTAATTTTTTTTTATCATTATACATTTAATAAATACATAAATCAATACAAACAAAAAATAAGGCGATTCGTTACCTATTTTTTGTGATATTACACCTGAAATCGCAACAAATTGACTAAAAATTGTGTGTTTTTTTGAAAATCGAAAGTCGGTCAACTTTGAACGGTTATATCTTTTAAACTAAAAATGTGATATTATTAAGAGTGGCATATTTGAAATCGTTGAAGTTTCCTATAACATGGGTTTATTCAAAACTTCGTCGGCGCACATGAAAATTTTGATTTTTGCAACCTCGTTTGCTCTACGGGCGCCACTGTGCAACGGTAGCAATTAATAAAAGGGATTATATATCCAGAATTGAAAACATTTTAGGTGATGATACTACTTTTCGCATATTAGAAAAGGATCCTACGAGCAGATTTCAGAAAATTAACAATAATTTTGTTGAAGAACTTTATAAATTGAAAATAATAACAATAGGAGAAAAAGTCAAATTAAAAACTTCCATATCTGTAGCACCAAGATTATATGGATTACCAAAAATTCATAAAGAAAATTTTCCATTAAGACCTATAAATTCACCTTCCCATGATTTATGTAAATATATTTCGAATATACTTAAGAAGTTAACAGAGAATTCTAAGTATAATGTTAAGAATTCTGTACAATTTAAACATAGGGTAAAAAATGTTTCTATTCAAGATAATGAAAAATTAATATCACTTGATGTTGTTTCGTTATTTTAGTATTCCAGTTGACTTGGCTATTAGAAATATAGAGGATAATTGGGATACAATTTCGGTGATAACGAATATTAATAAAGATTTGTTTTTTAGAATTATAAAATTCTGTGTAGTTGATAATAGATATTTTCAGTTTGATAATAAAATATACTGTGAGCGTCAAAATAAAGTGTACAGCTTGTTTTCCAATATAAAAAGGGTTATGTTAGTTATCAAAAGTTAAATTTCTACTTTGCCAAATTTGATCAGACTTCAAGCTTGCTGTCATCTGTGAAAAATACGTTGCTCCAAAAAGTGACAAAAGCAAGTTGGACAAAAAATAAACGTGATAAAAGGTAGAAATAAGAAATTCAACGGAAAAAATATAGTATCTAAAGTGAAGAGTGATAGGGTTAGCTTTTGTAAAACGTCCTAAAACAGATGGATCAGCCCAATAGTCGCTCGATATCAACTCAAGTAAACATCTGAAAACATTTGGACAGACAAATTAAAGAAAAAACATTAGCAGCAAGCACTCTCTGAATAAAATTCTGCAGGAAGGGTAGCCAAAATTGTCTACTGAGCTAACTTTAAAATGGGTGGAATTGATGCCAAAGAGACTAAAAGCCGCCCTAAAAGCAAAAAGAAAACAATCAAAGCATTAGCCACTTCACTTTTCTTAGTATTTTAAAACTGTACACTTTTTTTTGACGCGTTTAAAACGGAGTATATTAGTTTTTTTATTGTATTGTTTTTGTTGTTTTTGAAGTATTTCAAATTTTTAATTTAAAATTGTAATAACATTCTCCAAAGTTTTGTAAATGATAATAATCTTCTAAAAATTTTAGTTATTTTTTGCTAAAATAACAGTTTTTATATTGGAAAACCAGTTGTACACTTTATTTCGACGCTGACAGTATGCACAGGAAAAGGGGCTTCCAATGGGTTCACCAGCATCTCCAATAATTGCTGATATTGTGATGGAAAAATTACACAGGCCAACACTCAATTTGCTTCTTTGAATTTATCAACTGATTCTAGTTAATTTTGGTGCGCTGAATTCAAATCTGTAATCAGTTTGTCTCTATCAGCTCTAGTTTTCATGATATAGCTTATTTGTGTTTTTAAAAAAGATGATGTGACTGAAATGCAAATATCTTCAAGAATTTTAAAGGGATTATGTAATTCTTTTTTTCTAGTGAAAGGTTATAAAATTTTTAAGATAACCATGGGTCGCTTGTAAACATTGGTCAAGAAATGACAGAGTTACAGTGGACAAAATCTGAAAATGTATGAAAAATTTTATGATTTTTTGCAATTTTGTTCTTTTGAAGTTATTTTTTTAAAATAAAACAACTGAAAAGTTTATTGTTTTATTACATGGGACATTAGTTTATTTTGCTACGAACATTTTGCGCCCAACGAGACTAATTTCTGTGCAAAAATGACAAAGCTACAGAAGATTAATTGAATTAACCCTCAACAAATAAATATACAAAGCTAAATTTTTAGTAACAATAAATATTAAAAATTGCTTGAAATTATTGAATTTCTCTGTGGGTTAACTTACTAAATCTTCTGTAGCTTTGTCATTTTTGTACCAATCTATGTCTTGTTGGGCTCAAAATGTTCATATTAAAATAATCTAATGTCGTATGCGATAAAACATTAGGATTTTTAAATCATTGGTTAAAAAAAAATAAATTGAAAAGAACAAAATTGAACAAAATCATAAAATTTTCAATGAAGCTTGAACTTTTGTCCCCTGTAATTCTGTCATTTCTTAACCAATCTTCACAAGCAATCCATGGTCATTTTAGAAATTTTATAACCTTTTACTAAAAAGAAAGAAATGCATAATCTGTTTACAATTTTTGAAGATATTTGCATTTCAGTCACATCATCTTTTTTAAAAACACAAATAAGCTATATCATGAAAACTAGAGCTGATAGAGACAAACTGATTACAGATTTGAATTCAGCGCATCAAAATTAACTAGAATCAGTAAATTCAAAGAAGCAAAAATTTTTTTTAATTTTGTCTAGGAAAATTGATTAATAAACCGAAAATCATAACAAAAATATGTAGATGACTTATTTGTTATAGTTAATGAAAATGAGATAGATATTTTATTATCAACGTTTAATTCTTTTGATCAGAATATCAGGTTTACTATTGAAAGGGAATTAAATTATTCGATTCCAGATTTGGATACATTGGTAATAAGGAAAGATAATAGGTTATTGATAGATTGGTATAAAAAACCAACCTCATCAGGGTGAATCTTAAATTATTTTTCTAAGCATCCTAAGAGGATTATTATTAACACAGCTAATAATCTAATAGATATAATATTGACAATAAGTGAGAATAGATTTCATAGAAAAATAAAAGAATTATTGGAAATATTTTACAAGATAAAAGTTTTCCTAACAAACTAATTCACAAATAAATAAGAATATATATATATATATATATATATATATATATATATATCAAAAAGTAATTTCAATTTTTGGGAATACAAAATTTTAATTTCAAAAGATTTTGTTATTCGTGCTTAATTCCCAGTTTTTATTATTGATAAAAACACTTGAAATTTATTGTTGATGGGATAAGCTATTCCTATGCATTTCACTGGTTGCTTAGGCCAGATCATCAGGAAACTTCATCCATAAAGGTTTTAGACAAACTAAAGATATTAAACCAAATAAAACTGTTAAACGTATAAGAATTATAGCAACAGTTCTACTTGTAACAATATCAAAGTTTAAACAAAACACATCAACAATAAACAACAGTGGGTTCATCTCATCTTACATTTCCCCACTACAATTGGTTGAAATTCTCTCAACATTAATTGTAGTTGTAAGTAGGTTAAGAAAAACAAAATGAAAAAAAAAAAAAAAACAACAACTTACAAAAGATGTTGTCAATTAAGTGTTTTTTTAGGCCGTGCACCGCCTGTTTATTATCAAAAAGTAATTTCAATTTTTGGGAATACAAAATTTTAATTTCAAAAGATTTTGTTATTCGTGCTTAATTCCCAGTTTTTATTATTGATAAAAACACTTGAAATTTATTGATGATGGGATAAGCTATTCCTATGCATTTCACTGGTTGCTTAGGCCAGATCATCAGGAAACTTCATCCATAAAGGTTTTAGACAAACTAAAGATATTAAACCAAATAAAACTGTTAAACGTATAAGAATTATAGCAACAGTTCTACTTGTAACAATATCAAAGTTTAAACAAAACACATCAACAATAAACAACAGTGGGTTCATCTCATCTTACATTTCCCCACTACAATTGGTTGAAATTCTCTCAACATTAATTGTAGTTGTAAGTAGGTTAAGAAAAACAAAATGAAAAAAAAACAACAACTTACAAAAGATGTTGTCAATTAAGTGTTTTTTTAGGCCGTGCACCGCCTGTTTATTATCAAAAAGTAATTTAAATTTTTGGGAATACAAAATTTTAATTTCAAAAGATTTTGTTATTCGTGCTTAATTCCCAGTTTTTATTATTGATAAAAACACTTGAAATTTATTGTTGATGGGATAAGCTATTCCTATGCATTTCACTGGTTGCTTAGGCCAGATCATCAGGAAACTTCATCCATAAAGGTTTTAGACAAACTAAAGATATTAAACCAAATAAAACTGTTAAACGTATAAGAATTATAGCAACAGTTCTACTTGTAACAATATCAAAGTTTAAACAAAACACATCAACAATAAACAACAGTGGGTTCATCTCATCTTACATTTCCCCACTACAATTGGTTGAAATTCTCTCAACATTAATTGTAGTTGTAAGTAGGTTAAGAAAAACAAAATGAAAAAAAAAAAAAAAAACAACAACTTACAAAAGATGTTGTCAATTAAGTGTTTTTTTAGGCCGTGCACCGCCTGTTTATTATCAAAAAGTAATTTCAATTTTTGGGAATACAAAATTTTAATTTCAAAAGATTTTGTTATTCGTGCTTAATTCCCAGTTTTTATTATTGATAAAAACACTTGAAATTTATTGATGATGGGATAAGCTATTCCTATGCATTTCACTGGTTGCTTAGGCCAGATCATCAGGAAACTTCATCCATAAAGGTTTTAGACAAACTAAAGATATTAAACCAAATAAAACTGTTAAACGTATAAGAATTATAGCAACAGTTCTACTTGTAACAATATCAAAGTTTAAACAAAACACATCAACAATAAACAACAGTGGGTTCATCTCATCTTACATTTCCCCACTACAATTGGTTGAAATTCTCTCAACATTAATTGTAGTTGTAAGTAGGTTAAGAAAAACAAAATGAAAAAAAAACAACAACTTACAAAAGATGTTGTCAGTTAAGTGTTTTTTTAGGCCGTGCACCGCCTGTTTATTATCAAAAAGTAATTTAAATTTTTGGGAATACAAAATTTTAATTTCAAAAGATTTTGTTATTCGTGCTTAATTCCCAGTTTTTATTATTGATAAAAACACTTGAAATTTATTGTTGATGGGATAAGCTATTCCTATGCATTTCACTGGTTGCTTAGGCCAGATCATCAGGAAACTTCATCCATAAAGGTTTTAGACAAACTAAAGATATTAAACCAAATAAAACTGTTAAACGTATAAGAATTATAGCAACAGTTCTACTTGTAACAATATCAAAGTTTAAACAAAACACATCAACAATAAACAACAGTGGGTTCATCTCATCTTACATTTCCCCACTACAATTGGTTGAAATTCTCTCAACATTAATTGTAGTTGTAAGTAGGTTAAGAAAAACAAAATGAAAAAAAAAAAAAAAAAACAACAACTTACAAAAGATGTTGTCAATTAAGTGTTTTTTTAGGCCGTGCACCGCCTGTTTATTATCAAAAAGTAATTTCAATTTTTGGGAATACAAAATTTTAATTTCAAAAGATTTTGTTATTCGTGCTTAATTCCCAGTTTTTATTATTGATAAAAACACTTGAAATTTATTGATGATGGGATAAGCTATTCCTATGCATTTCACTGGTTGCTTAGGCCAGATCATCAGGAAACTTCATCCATAAAGGTTTTAGACAAACTAAAGATATTAAACCAAATAAAACTGTTAAACGTATAAGAATTATAGCAACAGTTCTACTTGTAACAATATCAAAGTTTAAACAAAACACATCAACAATAAACAACAGTGGGTTCATCTCATCTTACATTTCCCCACTACAATTGGTTGAAATTCTCTCAACATTAATTGTAGTTGTAAGTAGGTTAAGAAAAACAAAATGAAAAAAAAAAAACAACAACTTACAAAAGATGTTGTCAATTAAGTGTTTTTTTAGGCCGTGCACCGCCTGTTTATTATCAAAAAGTAATTTAAATTTTTGGGAATACAAAATTTTAATTTCAAAAGATTTTGTTATTCGTGCTTAATTCCCAGTTTTTATTATTGATAAAAACACTTGAAATTTATTGTTGATGGGATAAGCTATTCCTATGCATTTCACTGGTTGCTTAGGCCAGATCATCAGGAAACTTCATCCATAAAGGTTTTAGACAAACTAAAGATATTAAACCAAATAAAACTGTTAAACGTATAAGAATTATAGCAACAGTTCTACTTGTAACAATATCAAAGTTTAAACAAAACACATCAACAATAAACAACAGTGGGTTCATCTCATCTTACATTTCCCCACTACAATTGGTTGAAATTCTCTCAACATTAATTGTAGTTGTAAGTAGGTTAAGAAAAACAAAATGAAAAAAAAACAACAACTTACAAAAGATGTTGTCAATTAAGTGTTTTTTTAGGCCGTGCACCGCCTGTTTATTATCAAAAAGTAATTTCAATTTTTGGGAATACAAAATTTTAATTTCAAAAGATTTTGTTATTCGTGCTTAATTCCCAGTTTTTATTATTGATAAAAACACTTGAAATTTATTGTTGATGGGATAAGCTATTCCTATGCATTTCACTGGTTGCTTAGGCCAGATCATCAGGAAACTTCATCCATAAAGGTTTTAGACAAACTAAAGATATTAAACCAAATAAAACTGTTAAACGTATAAGAATTATAGCAACAGTTCTACTTGTAACAATATCAAAGTTTAAACAAAACACATCAACAATAAACAACAGTGGGTTCATCTCATCTTACATTTCCCCACTACAATTGGTTGAAATTCTCTCAACATTAATTGTAGTTGTAAGTAGGTTAAGAAAAACAAAATGAAAAAAAAAAAAACAACAACTTACAAAAGATGTTGTCAATTAAGTGTTTTTTTAGGCCGTGCACCGCCTGTTTATTATCAAAAAGTAATTTCAATTTTTGGGAATACAAAATTTTAATTTCAAAAGATTTTGTTATTCGTGCTTAATTCCCAGTTTTTATTATTGATAAAAACACTTGAAATTTATTGTTGATGGGATAAGCTATTCCTATGCATTTCACTGGTTGCTTAGGCCAGATCATCAGGAAACTTCATCCATAAAGGTTTTAGACAAACTAAAGATATTAAACCAAATAAAACTGTTAAACGTATAAGAATTATAGCAACAGTTCTACTTGTAACAATATCAAAGTTTAAACAAAACACATCAACAATAAACAACAGTGGGTTCATCTCATCTTACATTTCCCCACTACAATTGGTTGAAATTCTCTCAACATTAATTGTAGTTGTAAGTAGGTTAAGAAAAACAAAATGAAAAAAAAAAACAACAACTTACAAAAGATGTTGTCAATTAAGTGTTTTTTTAGGCCGTGCACCGCCTGTTTATTATCAAAAAGTAATTTCAATTTTTGGGAATACAACATTTTAATTTCAAAAGATTTTGTTATTCGTGCTTAATTCCCAGTTTTTATTATTGATAAAAACACTTGAAATTTATTGTTGATGGGATAAGCTATTCCTATGCATTTCACTGGTTGCTTAGGCCAGATCATCAGGAAACTTCATCCATAAAGGTTTTAGACAAACTAAAGATATTAAACCAAATAAAACTGTTAAACGTATAAGAATTATAGCAACAGTTCTACTTGTAACAATATCAAAGTTTAAACAAAACACATCAACAATAAACAACAGTGGGTTCATCTCATCTTACATTTCCCCACTACAATTGGTTGAAATTCTCTCAACATTAATTGTAGTTGTAAGTAGGTTAAGAAAAACAAAATGAAAAAAAAACAACAACTTACAAAAGATGTTGTCAATTAAGTGTTTTTTTAGTTTGTCTAAAACCTTTATGGATGAAGTTTCCTGATGATCTGGCCTAAGCAACCAGTGAAATGCATAGGAATAGCTTATCCCATCAACAATAAATTTCAAGTGTTTTTATCAATAATAAAAACTGGGAATTAAGCACGAATAACAAAATCTTTTGAAATTAAAATTTTGTATTCCCAAAAATTGAAATTACTTTTTGATAATAAACAGGCGGTGCACGGCCTAAAAAAACACTTGATTGACAACATCTTTTGTAAGTTGTTGTTTTTTTTTTTTTCATTTTGTTTTTCTTAACCTACTTACAACTACAATTAATGTTGAGAGAATTTCAACCAATTGTAGTGGGGAAATGTAAGATGAGATGAACCCACTGTTGTTTATTGTTGATGTGTTTTGTTTAAACTTTGATATTGTTACAAGTAGAACTGTTGCTATAATTCTTATACGTTTAACAGTTTTATTTGGTTTAATATCTTTAGTTTGTCTAAAACCTTTATGGATGAAGTTTCCTGATGATCTGGCCTAAGCAACCAGTGAAATGCATAGGAATAGCTTATCCCATCAACAATAAATTTCAAGTGTTTTTATCAATAATAAAAACTGGGAATTAAGCACGAATAACAAAATCTTTTGAAATTAAAATTTTGTATTCCCAAAAATTGAAATTACTTTTTGATAATAAACAGGCGGTGCACGGCCTAAAAAAACACTTGATTGACAACATCTTTTGTAAGTTGTTGTTTTTTTTTTTTTCATTTTGTTTTTCTTAACCTACTTACAACTACAATTAATGTTGAGAGAATTTCAACCAATTGTAGTGGGGAAATGTAAGATGAGATGAACCCACTGTTGTTTATTGTTGATGTGTTTTGTTTAAACTTTGATATTGTTACAAGTAGAACTGTTGCTATAATTCTTATACGTTTAACAGTTTTATTTGGTTTAATATCTTTAGTTTGTCTAAAACCTTTATGGATGAAGTTTCCTGATGATCTGGCCTAAGCAACCAGTGAAATGCATAGGAATAACTTATCCCATCAACAATAAATTTCAAGTGTTTTTATCAATAATAAAAACTGGGAATTAAGCACGAATAACAAAATCTTTTGAAATTATATATATATATATATATATATATATATATATATATATATATATATATATATGTATAAGTAGCTAGTTATAGAAGTAGCTAGTTATTCATCCGGTCATGTTTTGAAAATTGAAAAATATTCTTGTTAATAAATACGTATTTCTTAAAAATTAAAACAATGTTTATTTGTTCATTTATAATTGATTTTATATTTTACAATTCATTTAATTATTTATTAATAACTACACAAGTTGCACAGATTAATTAATGTGAAGATAAAATATGAAAGAAGATACATATGTATAATTTTAAATTAATTTAAAAAAAATAATTGTAAATAAACTAAGTTAACAACACATAATCAACAAAAACAAAAGGCATATTTAAACTTAAACATAGATATATTTACTGCCAATTTCACCAAGCTCAGTTAAAATTAACTATCACTACAATATATTTAAAATAATTCACTTTTTTACTACATTTGTCAACACATTTTAGTTAAAATTAAAGAGGACAGGAATATGCCATAAATTTCAAAAAGATAATTTTTCTATTTTGAGAGCTGAAAATATACACAAACAAAACAAATTTAAAAATTTTTTCACCTACATCTTATTTGAAAAATTTTAAAGCCATTAAAATTTAAAACAAATTTTGGAATGATTTTGATAAACATTGATTGCTGCAATAAGAGTAGGAGGAGGCCACAATTACTGAAATTGTTTTTTGTTAGAGATAGTGAAACGCAATAGGAAGTTAGTTGAAACAATTTGTTAGAAGGGGTCTTTTTTAACTTATGTATGTAAATCTAAATATGTACCATTATTTAATTATTATTCTTTATTACTGTTGTTGTTGTTATTATATTTAAATAGTATTAGTATGATTACATTTGGAGCAGGTTATACAAATAATTTAGGCTTTTCCGCTTATAGGTGCTGAACCCTGTTTTTGGGTTTCGTTATCCTTTTCAAGTTGTTTGCCCAAATATTCCCTAAAAAAATATAAAATGAAAATTTTGAGTTTTATATGGAATTATTTTCAAAATAAATACGTGGAACTATGGAATGGGAAATATTAATTAAAATGCATAATTTGTGAGACGGCTTACCAATTGTGCACCATTAATTTTTGTACAGCCAAAAGAGCTTCATAACGTACATTTGGATCCTCATGACCCAACAATTGCATAACAATTTGTTTGCCACCTAATTGTTCCAAAACGCTAAAAAGAGAAAAATTGCGTTAAAATACAAAAAGAAAATCGAAATTCTCAGACAGCTTTATTTCTAGAAGAAAACGAAGTTTCATTTAAAGAGAAGGAAGATTTTGATTCTGATTTAATTAAGTTGCAATTATTTTTTTAAATATACATATGTAAATTGATTTCGAAAAATTGATTGCAATAAAAATCAGAAAATTGGCAATCGTTACCGAGAAATTATGTGATTGCAATTAAATCGATTGCAATCGTTTACAGCTCTGAAAACATCCCATACCCATCTATTACTTGTAAAAACTTAAATATTAAATGTTTATGTGTATAAAACAATCAATTTTAATTGTTGTTTTCTTTTACTTACTGTTTTCCTCTGGGATAATGACGAACATACTCGCCAATATCGAAACAAGCTACAGACAAAATAATAGCATCCTTCGATGTTTCCAAAAGGTGTACCAATATGCGCAATAATTCGTAGTTCTTCTCATTCAAACGTTGAGCATTTTCGCGCCAGAATTTGGCTGATTTATGTACGGGAGACCATTCCAAACGAGCGCTACGCAATTCGGTGGCATATTCATCGAAAGAACTAAGATCTTGCACAGAGTTTTGCAATTTTTCAGTCAGATATTCTACATCAGAGGTGATGTCTTCATCGTCGAAACGACGTTGTTCCAAAATGGATAACTGTTTCAAGACCTTGCATTGGACCATGGCAATGCAATGTTCTTTGGCAACTTGAGTATCTGTTGGTTTCTCGATTAAATTGCGGAAGACAGCCAAAATGATGCGAGTTACCTAAGATATTTAAAACAAAATATTAACTACACTTCAGTCAATACAATGGAAGAACTGTACCTTTTCCTTAGCGCAATCATTAAGAATATCGGCTAAAATAGGAATTACGCTAAATTTGTTCATTTTGGTGGCCAACAAAGGATTGAAGGTTAACACCCACAAACAGAATACTAGTTGGTATTGAACCTTAATTTATTAGAAAATATTTTATATTTGTTTGCCATTATGTTTTCGATTAATGAAAACTCACCTGGAAGTTTACACGTGAAGACAAGATGCGAATTAATGTGCTTATGCCATCGACGCTAACGAAAGCAAAACGGTATTCATCAATACGCAACATCATTTGCAAGCAACGGGCGACAGACTGAATGTACTCATTGGCCTAATTGTAAATTTTTTTTTTTTCGTTAGTAATTTGTACTTAATAATTAATTGAAGTTTTTCGCTTGTTTTAGTAAAGATTAATAAAAAATATATGTGAATGTATATATGAATAAACGTTAACACCAATTGTAAACTACAAAGGAAAATTATTTAAAAAAAAGCAATAAAACAGATAACCGACACCAGAAATACTCTATTCGACAAGAACAAGAAGAGGTAATTTAATGTGGTTAAAAAAAAATAAATATTTTTTACTCGAAAAAAAGTTTCCAAAATCCTAGAATTTCACCATTTAATAAAAAAAAAATTATTCAAAATTAAAATTTTTTTTATTATCAAAAAGTAATTTCAATTTTTGGGAATACAAAATTTTGATTTCAAAAGATTTTGCTATTCGTGCTTAATTCCCAGTTTTTATTCTTGACAAAAACACTTGAAATTTATTGTTGATGGGATAAGCTATTCCTATGCATTTCACTGGTTGCTTAGGCCAGATCATCAGGAAACTTCATCCATAAAGATTTTAGACAAACTAAAGATATTAAACCAAATAAATCTGTTAAACGTATAAGTGTTTTTGTCAAGAATAAAAACTGCGAATTAAGCACGAATAGCAAAATCTTTTGAAATTAAAATTTTGTATTCCCAAAAATTGAAATTACTTTTTGATAATAAACAGGCAAGTGCACGGCCTAAAAAACACTTAATTGACAACATCTTTTGTAAGTTGTTGTTGTTTTTATTTTGTTTTTCTTAACCTACTTACAACTACAATTAATGTTGAGAGAATTTCAACTAATTGTAGTGGGGAATGTAAGATGAGATAAACCCACTGTTGTTTATTGTTGATGTGTTTTGTTCAAGCTTTGATATTGTTACAAGTAGAACTGTTGCTATAATTCTTATACGTTTAACAGTTTTATTTGGTTTAATATCTTTAGTTTGTCTAAAATCTTTATGGATGAAGTTTCCTGATGATCTGGCCTAAGCAACCAGTGAAATGCATAGGAATAGCTTATCCCATCAACAATAAATTTCAAGTGTTTTTGTCAAGAATAAAAACTGGGAATTAAGCACGAATAGCAAAATCTTTTGAAATTAATTTTTTTTATATTTTTTTTTAATTTAAATTCTTAATTCAAAATTAAAATTTAAACAACAACAGAAAAAAATATATTTTATTTGTTCTTTTATTTCTATTATTGTGTAAAAAAAAAAGAAAAAATCCACCACATTAAACAAAAATTAAAAATACATTTTTAAAACATATTAGCACAATCTGTCCACTACATTAAAAGCTTCATATTTGCTAAATTAGAAATTATGTGTAAAAATTCGCTTGCTTTGGGCTTTGTAAGATGGTTAGTATGGTTAGTAAGTAAGAATATAGAGGAGGGAATTCTAGAATAAAACACTTGTAATAATCCCTAAATTTGGCGTGTGCCTTGGTTCTTATAACTGACATGGTGCGGTTCGTTTCACAAAGGTGTGATAGTACAAAACATTAATATCACACAAATTTCTATTCCTAATGTAATTATGAATGGCTTTTCCCGTTTATGGTTTGATTTTCTGATTCTGTTTCATTTTAAACTTAATATAAACTTAGGAACACTACCGGTATAATAGTTTTGCCCTCAGCAATAGCTGCTTGTTGGTCGGGAGATAATTCACGATACGACTCGTTAAGGGGTTGATCATGATGGGCTCCATAGGGACTGTACTGATTACCGTGATGCTCCTTGCCATGGTGATCTTTGCTATGTGCATGTGAGTGAACCACAACAGTTTGGACGCGTTTAGCTAAATTGGCCATGTCGTTAATGTATGCCTTGCACTGTTAAAGTGTTTTTGTTTAAAAGTTTGTTGTAAAGTGTTAAAATCCCACACGTTAATAAATTTACGTGTTTTTAACATTTGTGCATTGTTTTTGTAAATTAATTTGCGACATTGTGTAGTATTGTTGATTGTAGAATCAGTGATGTTGTATAGGATGAGTGTTTGTTTAGTTAATACCGTTGAGGGAAAAGAGAAAATAATTTTTATTATACTTTTGTATGAAATCTACATATATAAGTTTTCTTTTGTCTATATTATTCCTTGAAACCATGAAAACAGAACACAAACTTTATTCCACTCAGATGCGATTTCATTCGGTATGTTATTAACAAGAAACCGCCTTAAAATAATGAAAAGATATTTTAAATTCAATGTTTTCGTATGCATTAGCTGTGCAGGAGTGTGTGCTTATGAATTTTCTTTGTTTTTAGAGTGCAAAACTACAAAATGCATAATTAATAAGATGTAAAAAAATTGTTAGTTTTTAATTTTATCGCAGCAGTTTCATTTCAAAATTTAAAATGTTGAATTAATGACTTGACATAAAATCATGCAATTATCGACAATTTTTATAAGTGTTACATTTTACAATTATTTCAAAAATACAAATCGAACAAGAAGACAGTTCCACTAAGTTAGCTTCCAATATCGATTTTCGATTTTTTTTTTATTTAAATTTTAGATACCGATAAATTGCACCTCAAAATCGTTTTTAAAATCGTTAAAGATAATACAATTAAACAAAACACACTTCATTCATAAAAATTAAAATAAACATTAACAAACAAAACCAAAATAAAACTTAACATACATAAAAATAGACACAAAGTTAATTCAAAGAAACACATTCAGTTAAACAAATCGACATATCGTCAGCTCATTATTGGCTTGGCGCTTATGTCAAAAAGTCGGAATAGAGAAAAACGACAAAGAAGGTTTACATGAAATTTTCTCAAAATATATCCGATAAATTTTTTTTTTGTATTTTCCCCACTGCTTCCGGCATATATTTAAAAAAAATGTTGATTTTTGTGCATTTTCATGAATGAAGTTATTTTATTAAAAGTTAAAAATGTTCACTTTTATCGTGGTTGGCGAATTTAAAATACGCCTGCGACTGTTTGGTAATAGATTTAAGGAAAAAAGTTCACGTTCTTTTTAATCTACATTTTTTAAAAATTAGCTTTTTGTGCTTCATACGTATCTTACTGCTGTGTATTGAGTAGCCTGTTGTTAAAATGAAAGTTTATATATTTAATCGCCTTCGTTGAATTTTTGTCGTAACCATTCTTTTTTTCTTGTTTCATTTTATTTTAATTTATATTGTGCGTTTTTATAGTTGAATAGTTAAAAATTTTGCGAAACCGGTTTTGATTTCAGAAGTATATATTTTGTACACAGTCGGTTTATACAGTCGATGAGTCAAACCAATAATGAGCTGACGATATGTATTTACAACAGACAACCGATGATATTGATCAACAATATTATTAATTATTTTGAATACGTATACTCTACGAAGCGTCTATGTATTTCAGAGAATGTTAGTGAATCGATTAAAAAGCTTTGAAAAATGTACTATGGATTTGAATTTAATTTGGTAGACGGATAGCATATGGTTTCAAATATAGGGTACTTTTAAAGCAGGAAACCGCGGAAAAAATTTAAGAAATGAGGATAATCTTTTTCTCTTGGTACTCTTTTACCTTTGGTACTTTTTCTCTTTCCGAAATATTTGTTATAGAGATAGCATATGGGCAAATCCCAGAAACAGCCCACCAGGCAAAAATTTTTCAACTGGATTTTTTTTAATGGAATATAAGACTAGATGTATAATTTCGTTTTTATGATCATTAATGCAATAATTTTTACCAAATCCTACCCCACTGTTGATTTCATGTTATACGTGAATTTAGCATTATTTTAGGTAATTTTTGTGCTTAAAATAGCACTTACAGCAGACTTATATAATAGCAAAATACTACTAGAAGAACTGTAGCGTGCGTCACAAAGGGTTCACGGCTTTTGTAAAAAAATCACAACATTTTTTGGCTGCGAATAAGTGCGTTTAGAATTCTCTTATAGTCATCTTTCTTTTAGGAAATAGATTTTGTATACCTTATCATGCCAAATTCGCTAAAAATTAGGAAAACGCACTTCAACCTTTGAAGTTACTTCCACTTTTTGTAGCGTGCGTCACACTTTGTGATCAATTATTTCGCAACAAATACTTGCTAAGAAATTATGATATATGCCATTCGTAAGTACATATTAATGTCACTAAATACTTTAAATAAGTTGAAGCTATCTTTTTTGAAAGACCAACAAATTTTTATATTTCAATCAAGAAACGCGTGCGAATGTAGCGTTCGTCACGCAGGATTTGCCCATATGGCCCAGATTAAAATATAGGGTAATTTTAATGATATAAACGAAAAACTTTTTACTCTTGGCACTATTTCTCTTTTTTTGTTAGATTTGGTATACAGATTACATATGGCCCAGTGGCCGGAATAAACATATTTAGAGACCCCCTGCTTTACATATGCACAGTTGAATGTCAGTTGCTCAAAAGTATAGAGTAGAGTGGTTAGAAAAAAAATTTTTTTTGGCAGTCCCTCTTATCGGTGTTGATGGCTCTGTAAGGGCTACATTTCTGTCTTTAATAGTTTTTTTATACAGAAGTTGTATCAAAATAACACAGCTTCATTTTTTTTCAAAAATATTTAGCGTTTGGAAGGGTATAAACCGAGCTTTTGAAAGACATGACTAGAATTTGCGTGGTATAAAAAAAAAATATTAAAGACAGAAATGTAGCCCTTACAGAGCCATGAACATCGATATACAAAATGTTATGATCGGACTAAAAATGGCGACACAGTGAACAAAAAACTAAAAGGACGGTATTTCTAGGCGTGGCAAAAAAATAGTTTTTGGAATTGTTTTTACATTATCTTGAATCCTAGGGGGAGACCGACAAAAAAAAATTTTTTCGAACCACTCTAGTATAGAGTGCTCAGAACTTGTGTATGTGTTGGCGAAAAATAATAATTCCTATAATGTTGTTCATTGAAACATTTTAACATAAATATTCTGTAATTTTTTTTAAAGGATAAAGCCTTTTCTTTGAACCTTGCTCTAATTTTCACATGAATAAAGTCATGGGTAAAAGCTAGTTTGATATAAATTCATATAATACGATATATAGATAAAAACCTGAAACAACAATATCATGTATTTTTTTTTTGTTATTTACTTTTTTTTTGACATAAAAATTTTATTAAGGTACTTTTTGAAAAACTAGTTGAAGACTGTTTGTATAATGTACATACATCTATATACATATACATATGTACTAGTGTTTGCTCAGTTGTCGAATTTCTACCATAATTATTTACGCAAATATGTAGTAAACATACATATTTCGAGCATTTCGCTTCTTTATTTCAACATAGTCATATCTCAAAAAATTCAAAATTTTATGTTACTTAAGCAAAAATGCTCCTTCATACCTTTTTATATGTAAAATACTAATCAGTATTAAATCTCAAAATGAACCGAAGTTATAGCAAAATAAAAGTACATTTTGAAACCTTTAAACGTATTTTGCCAAGTGCGATTTAGCGAGGGACCAACCTGCGGTCCAATGTTATTTTCCACACAAGTCCGTGAATTTTAAACATTATTTTGAAGGTTCAATACCAATTGCAAAACAAAAAAGTACTTAAAATCTCCTCTTATAGTTTTTCAATCACTCTGGCCTCTTAATGTTTAATTTTATGTTTCTAGATCCATTGCTAACGAAAATTCAAAAAGTACCAGCTGAAGAACAAAAAGTTTCCTTTCGTCCAATCAGGACATTGTCTGTTTAATTTTATATATCTAGGTTCAATATTAACGAAATGTTAAAAAGTACCAGTTGTAGAACGAAAAAGTACCAAAAACCTTCACTTTACAGATTCTTATTTACTATTTCGTAGAAGACAATTATATTTATTATTTTTTATTTATTATTATTATTTCTTTGTTTAGCATATCAGCATAATCAGCTACCCTACTTATTAAAATCCCGAACCTATGTATGTATGTTCATATTTTAAATCGTATAAAAACATTATTGTAGAATTCAAAAAGATATTGACAAACTTATATGTATGTTCCCTTACCCACTGTGTAGTGAAGGGTTTACAAACATACAAAAAATGAGAAAAAGAGCATGGTAATAGAAACCAATAAAAAATAATAGATTAAAATTTGTAATAAAAATATAAATTTTTTTTTTAAAACAGACGAAAAATTGAAAGATTCCATTTTACGGTTTTTTATCAGCCATGTTCTGAAAATCGAAATCGAGTAAAATTGAAAACGAGGAAGATTGTTAACTAAATTTTGTTTTTTTAAAATGAATGTAGCTTTTCCTGATTTCAAGAGTAGTTCTGGTAAAAAAATCTGACCCTCAAAGTATGAGGCATATAACAGGAAATATTTTTGTGAACTTTAAACACAAGGTAGTTTTCAAAATTTGTTCCATTTCAATTTCACTCGAATTCGATTTCCAGAAAATGGCTGTATATTGATGAAATGTGGCAAGCATTTTTAAAGTATCGTCAATGGTATATTTGAATATGGCTGAGTTCCTAAACATCATAAAACTTTGCAGTCAAAGTCAAAAAAAAGTATCATAGAGTTTAACTATATTTAGTTTGATTATTGTGTACGCATCGATATTGTTTTTAGTGAACTTTGGTACAGATAACATTGTAAAATTTTTCACGGTTGCTTGGTAGAAAGCACTTAAAAAAGCGAGTTGCTTTGCAACTGATGTTTTGGAACTCACCCTATATTATTAATTCCATAAAGGTTGATAGTTTAAGAAAATAACAATCAAAATAAAAAATAACATAAATATAAATATAAATAAAAATATTTATATACAAAAATAATATTCAATTAAGTGTTAATGAAATGCAATGTTTAGGGTTTGTGATAGAAATCGATCGACTATCGTTTTTGAAAGGTGTGATGAATTTTAAACGAGTTTGAAAACAATTTCTAACCTATTTCTTTATATTTTTGAAAATACAGTTCAATCACCATAAATATATGTATGTTTAGCATAAAATTAAGGAACATTTTTACAAGAAATAGAAGAAAATTGTATTCTAATAGATACCCACCGACCATTTTTTAAAAAATAAGGTAAGGTATTAAGTAGAGGTCTGCTTTGAATAATTCACTTGTTTGCCTTTATTCAAAGTGCACAACATTTACTCAAATATTAAACATTCACAAATATAAGAAAAGAGTAGACCATATACAAAAATAAGAGAGAATGAATTGAATAAAAAACTTGTTTAATGTAAATGAATTTGAGAGTCATTCATAAATCGTCAGGTGATTATTGTTTTAGCCTACACGCCATTTTTGAAAAAAATTAGTTAGGAATGGATTATATATAGCTTTAATGTTCTCTTTCATATTCCAAAATCCATTTTTTGATATCTCGAATAGAATCTGAGATATTTAGTATCGACTTTGGTCTACATCCACATTTTTTAGGTTTATTGAATATTATATTGCTACATATTACAATTTTTAGCATATGGAGCAAATTTTGCATACAAACATAACAAAATTATACTTTACTATTGCTTTGCGCCATTAGAATAATGAACAACGTAGGTCAAAATAATACGTCATAATAGTTAAAATTTATTGGACACAATGTGAAACTTGAGATGAATATGGAGCCCACAACAAAACTAATTGTTGAATATTGATTTGCGCTATCTAACATATATTTTCTTTCCATATTATGTTGGATCTGTAGTTCGGGGCTTACAGGAATGAGTAAAGCAATAATCACCATTCTAAAACATACCAGCCTTTCCTTTTAAATCTCTATTAACTATCAAATTCATTGTTTTTGCCATTGACTTACTTTGCTCCACGTCAAAGAAAACTTCATAATACGAAATAAAATTTGATATGGAGCACAAAACAACAAAATGTTATTTTAGAAAAACCATTAAAACTTTGGATTTATTGCATGTAAATTCATGAAAATGTAAAGTTTTGGTAAAAACATACGTGGCAATTAATTAGGAGCGTTTCAAAAAAATCTATCGGGTAGTTTTTGAGAAAATTTACTGTAAACCTATTTTATCGTTTTTCTCAAAACCGACTTGATGGCTTATAGGCTAAAACAATAATCACCTGACGAAATAACAAAACATTGGAATGACCCGTTAGAGAGAGCATTGTAACCATTTTCTCGATTAAAGCGATTTTTTCCTGTAAGTGTCAGATTTTTTAAAGCTTTTACAATTTTTAATAAATATAAGACTTTTCTATCATACCGCTTTTACCAAATATTTGGGAATTTCCGCTAATTGAGCAATTTTTACCTTTTTTTTAATTCCTGTTAGGGCACTCTCAACACTGTCGATTCAAAAGGGGGCGAAAAGTTCAATACCTTTTGCCATTATTAAGGGCGAATTTTTTTTTAATAAAACATGCTACTGTTTAAGAGAGCAAAACACCAAATTGCATTTTTTAATAAAATGTCAAATGTTTGTTTTATAAAGAAACCACCGTAAAAAATAACAAATATTTATATGAATTATGTTTGCTTTTAGGGAAATTGTACTTTACTATCAAAGTACAAAAGTATAATTTAAAAAAAGGGTCATAAAAGGTATCAACACCGTCGGAAAAGGGGCAAATTGATACTTTAGTATCACAACGGTAACGCTGCATACAAAAACATACGAAACGATTAATTGCCAATATGTTGGAATTTTCTATCTGCGTAATATGCAAACAAAATATATAGCATTTTTACCGTCTTTGTTATTTACCTAGCATTTACACATGCCACTGCCAGTTCGAAAAACTCAATACACTCACACTTTTTTACTAATACACTCACATTTTTCGCAATGGCAGCTCCAGTGGCAGCAAAAATTGCATGCGAGTGGAAATTTGGCACTTGCATGCCACTTAATGTCAAAACGATAAGCAATGTTACCCTGTTAAAAATTTAATTCACATTTACTGGATTGTTGTCAAATTGTTATTGAAGTTTAAACTTAATAAAGAATTATTAAGATTAATTTTTTAAAAACGCGCATAAATAAAAGCAAGTTTGTTAATAATAGAGCATTAATATCGTTAAAATAATGCTAATATAAATAAAAGAAAAAAATTCCCCAAAAATGTGCCATTATGACTCGGTAACTCTATTTTGCTTTCTGATACTTTTTTTTTTTTAATTTGAGAAGTAAACAAATTTACTCAAGTTGACGCTTCTACGACATTTTGAAAATGAACTCGCAGTGGCATGTGTAATCACAAAAGTTAATGGCATGAGATTCGACTATTTCGAACAAATTTTCTTTGATAATATGTATACAACAGTGGCATGCCACTACTTGCATGTGTAAAGGCAGGGTTAATGTCAAAACGATAAGCAATGTTACCCTGTTAAAAATTTAATTCACATTTACTGGATTGTTGTCAAATTGTTAATGAAGTTGTAACTTAATAAATAATTATTATGATTATTTTTTTAAAAACGCGCATAAATAAAATCGGTAACTCTATTTTGTTTTCTGGTACTTTTTTTAATTTGAGAAGTAAACAAATTTGCTCAAGTTGACGCTTCTACGACATTTTGGCCCATCACACATTAGACTAATTGTTAAGCGAACAATTTTTGTTCCATCAATCACACAATGTAGTAAAATTATCTGACAAAAAATGTGTACGCCCGGTGGCGTTTATGAGCGACATTGTCATTATGACATTTTCATCGATGAATAATCGCACCAGAGTCAGTAACAAGTTAATATTCAGGGAGTTATGCATGACAACGGCTTTGCAATGTCACTGTTCCCTTAAAAGGAAAAACTTAGCGGCATTGTCTGTTATGAATAGATCACGAAGTGAGCGCTGCAGGACTTTGTCTGCTACATGTCTCCGTCAATGAAAAAATCAGAAAATAACGGACCGTTTATTTTTTCTGTTTGTTCTGTTCCAATTATTACTTAAGTTTATTCTGTGGTTTCCCTGTCACTCTACCTGAAAAAATTGACTAATGAAAGTTGATGATATTGTCTGTTAGGACTCTCAAACAAATGGACGCCTACAAGACAAAATCAACATTGGTCATCTATGACAGTTTGGACAAATACTTTAAAAATTCATATATGACACCAAAGTAAAACTCAACACTTGTCACCGATGATTTAGGCCCTGAATTTGTAAAACGCAACGCAATCCCAAAAATAACATTGAAAGTAAAAACAATGTCAAAAATTTTTCAAAATTTTGTTGTTGCTTTCTACAGAAATACATATTGCGTTTAAAAATTATCAACGCCACAAGATATGCAGCGTTTAAAATTTAAAAATTCAATATTCATTTCTATAGAAAACAACAACAAAATTATGAAATATTTTCGATTTTGTTTTTGCTTTCAATATAATTTTTGGCGTTGCTTTTGCGTTTTACAAATTTAGGGCTTTAATATTGTCAGCGTTTGTTACGCTGAATCACTATGGCGTTCGCCACCGGGCGTATACAAAACTTTGTTTGTATTAGTGTTTTTTGCATTCATTTGTTTTTGAAAATGTGCATGTATTAGTTCTGTGCTGCTTGTGCGGGGTTGAAGCCGGTTGAAACTTTACGCCAACGAAAAACCATTTCCTTCACCTCGCTTGCCTACAAACTGCCATTTTACGCAGGGCCTTTGAAAATGAACTCGTTAGTTAATGGCAGGAGTTTCGACTATTTCGAACAAATTTTCTTTGATAATATCAAGCATGTTCTGAAAATCACTTTTTCGTAAAGTGATTTGAAATCACGAAAAAGGTGTTCTGCCCACACAAATTTTTGAAATCTCGTGATTTAAAACCGGTTAGCTTACAGCATGACGATTTTAAATCACTTGAAGTTTTTTAAGCAGTTTTTTTTTTTAATCTATAATAAAATTAACACATACACATTAAATGATCTGTCCTTGATTTGTTTTTGCATTAAAATTAATTATTTTACACGGAAGAACCTTTAAATTTACAAATTTAGGAAGCCGCTGTATTTTTTGCAAACGCTGTTTTAGTTTTGTTTACATTGTTCGTGATTTACTTTTTGTCAATGGTTGCCAGAGCAAAGAAGTTTTAAAGTCATTTAGCATATGACTACTTTCTTCAATTAAATTAAACATTAAAAATAAAAATTAAATTAATTTGTTCAAAAAAACTAAAAGTAAACGATAATTATGAAGTTTGATTGGTTAAATTTTAATATACGAAGGTAAAAAATAAATAAAAATGGCAGCCATACATCCTAAATGAATGGCAACATTAAAAAAAAGCGCACAGTTGTTTTCTCGTGGTTTAGAACAATGAAAATCACGACTAAAAATTAAAATTCTCGTGATTTTCAGAACACCAAAATATTTCTCGGGGGATTTTAAAATCGTTCGTGATTTGAAATCGCCGTGATTTCAGAACATGCCTGTATGTATACAACAGTGGCATGCCACTACTTGCATGTGTAAAGGCAGGGTTAAAGTATTAATTTTCTTGAACTTAAGTTTTCTTTATCGTTTGGAAGATAGATAACTTAAATTTTATACATAAGTAACATTATTTTCTTGTTTATTATATATTTTTGTTAATAACTGAAGTTTTTTGTTTTATTTGCAGCTTTTATTAACCATAAAAGGTCCTAAGGGTTCGGTTATGTAGTTGAAGAAAATAAAAAAAAATTAACTTCACTCTTTCTTTGCTTCACTGCCGTAAGAAAAAAAGGAGTTAAATCAAAAGCATATTCCAAACAGTAGGTCCACGCCTGCGATCGGCAACCTATACTATTACATTTTGCGATTGTATGCGTTGTATGAATTTTACATATGTTGTTGTTAATGTTGTAAAATTCTCTTCTATGAGTGTGCACATGTACGTAAGAAACAGTGATGTTAACCGTACGGTAATTACCCTTTTTTACGGTAATTTTGAGCCCCAAAAGGTAGCAAGGTAGTTTCATTTAAAATACGGTAATATCAAGATTTGTGTTTTCTGATATTTATATACATACTTACATATGAAGGCTTTATGATTTTAACTTTTGAGAGGTGATTTTCAACCAGTTTTAGAAATAGATGAATGTTATACAAACAATTAAGAATGTTATGTCTCTGCAAATGCTTAGGTTACAGTGATAAGTGTAAAATATGAAAAACTAAATAACTCATTGTAGTGATATTATTAATTTTGTTTTAAACTTTTTGTTTGTTTTAAAATCAACAATTTTTTAAGCATTTAAAGTAGCCGTTATGTGATGCATTTAACTATAGTAAAGCTTCGTACAGACGGTGGTCAGATCTTACAATGTTGTCCTTTTTCTGAAAATGGGGCCATTGTCAGATGCATTAATTTTACACATCTGCCAAATGAAAATGAGCTTACAATGTTAACACAGTTGCGGTAATTTTTAGAGGGCCGTACGGTAATGAAAAAATAAAAGTTAACATCACTGGTAAGAAAAGAGTATACAAGAGAATAAAAGAGAAAAGAGAAAACGCGGCGCCATCATTTTGCCGATCGCAGGTCTACGCAAAACGCCTGCTGATTTTCTTCAGAGTTGTATTTTTTTGACACCTTTATTATGCTATACACAAACAAAATGCGTGTTGTTTTTTCTAGTCTTGTATTTCTGCATAGACTTACATAATAATTTGACCATGAGTAAAAGCAAAATAATATGACTAGAAAAAAATTTGTTGAAAAGAATTTTATAAAATAACAACACATATTAATAAATAGTAAAACATGTTTTTATTTTTCGAATTTATTCTATGAGCTAAATATCAGTTATGTATTTTATAAGGCTTTTTTTGTAATAGTTCTATTTGTTAAAATAGTAAAACTTTATATAAATGGAACTGTTGCAAAATAAAACTAAATAAAAGAAAATTTATCAAAGTTTACTTTTTATTAGATTGTAAGTCTGAGTTCATACGGCTCATGTCTTATTGACAAGATTCTTCCTTTTTGTTCTTTGAACATGAATTGGCGTTCAAATGATTCATGTCATGTTGACGACATGTGCTTTTTTGATATTAAAAACAATAACAAAATTAAACAACGAATGAAAAAGCAAAACGTAAAGACAGTACATCAGTGTTGCCATTAGGATACGAAAGATACATTTTTCGTATCTTTTGATGGCTTCACGTACCATGTATAATCCTAACATTTTTCGTATCTTTTGAATCTGTATTCAAAATGTACTAAAACTTATTAAGACTGATCATCGTAACCGACTCAATAAACATTAAGGACGTTTCAACATACGATCCACCTAAATCGTTGAATACAAGTAGTGCGAAGTTATTTGGAGGAAATATGAACAACTTTTATTTTCAGGAAATTTATATGAACGTTTCGATATAATCGCCTTGGTAATAACGCCTTAACTCGCATATTAATTTTTACAAAAATGAATTTGTTTCGATAACATTCAAAGATAGTTACATATAATTAATATTAATGTTTGCTTGTTCTATTTTTAAAAATTGCATACCTAATAGTTATGATTTAAATAAATATAAAAATTAATTTATATGATATCATTTTCTTTACAATATTCATTTAATATGAAGTAAAAATGTAATGTTAATAAATGTTAAACGTTGAAAATGGACTTAAAATTTTTTCAAAATATATCTTTTTGGGAAAAATTGTATCTTTTTGGAAACTAAAATGTATCTTTCTCGAAATTTCACTGGCAACACTGCAGTACATGCATCTGTGTACTGGTTTCTTTTCCCCCCGTCCCTCTCGCCTATAAAGTAGCAATCTTGTCAATAAGATATGATAACAAGTTACTCAATTAGGTTTGCCAGACTGCTCGTCAAGAATCAAGAAAAAAATTTTTTAATCGATTTTTTTTAAAAAGTACCAAAAAAAGGGGATATCTACAAAAAAAAGTGGCACCAAAAAGTGGATTTTAAAAAATAAAATGAGCACATCTTTTAAAATTAATATATGTATGTAAGTACACCACATTATGTATTTTTTACTTATTTTTCTATTTATTCTAATTTTAAATGGTATAAAAACATAACAAAAAACATTGTATAGTAATTATATGCACTAAAAAATAATTGATCGTATTACAACATGTAAAAACTAAAATAAATATTTTGTAAATATTTGTCTGGAGAAGTAATTTTTATAAAATATTGACTTTAATGTTTTGGTAATTCAAAAACGTTAAACTTGTTTTCTGCCAAAACATGTTTTTTGGATCATGACATTGTTGCAGCGAATGGAAGATATTTATGTAATGTGTTTTATAAATACATTTATTAATATATTTCTTGTACTTTTCCTTCTGAATCCATGTTCCAATTTCAGGCGAAAAATCTTCAGCATTCGAAATTTTAAATATGTGTTCATAAATCGTGTTATTTACTTTACTCACTTGAAGTTTAAATTCATGTATAAATGCATCTGGATTAGTTATAATATCTTTAAGCTCTGAAACTAATTTATATCTTCATTAGACACTATAAATCAGGGCTGTGGAGTCGGAGTCGGAGTTGAAGAGTCGGAGTTGAGGTTTTTGTACCGGAGTCGAAGTCGGAGTCGAAGTACCCACAAACACTAATGACTCCGACTCCGACTTTTTGGCATTTAAATTTTTTCTAATATTTTTCAAAATAAAAAAATTTTGAATATTATTTTTGTCAAGCTAATAGGGCCTAAATTTCTTCAATGTAAATAAAATTCAATTTTTAATTACAATATTTTGTTCCCTGATACCAATTTCAGCAATTCTTTTAAAATATCAATTCATATTTAAATATAATTTTTCATATAATTTTATTCCACATAAAAAAAAGATTTTTAAACATAAATTGATATTTAAATAAATTGGTGGAATTGGCAATAAGAGGGTCTACTTTTTGAATTTGTGAAATCAGAAGATAATGATACTGGTCACTTTTCATATGAGTAGGGGAGTTAGAAAAATTGAGATAACATCTTATTTTGACAGTTCTTTTAGCCATTTATGAGAAATATATAGATTGTATCGAAGCATGTCCTTTTCTATGTTTTTATGTGACCTAAAATTTCTGTAACAAAACTCGCTGGTTGAATTTCGCCAAGATATCCCTAATGAAATAGAGCCGAATTAAGGAAGTTAAAAATTTGTTGTTTTTTATTTATCGTATATTAACAAATATTTTTGTAGCCATGTTCCGATATATGACTTGAAATCTGCTGTAGCTCCTGTGGTAAAAGCATTAAGTAAACTAAGTTTTAAGTTCTAACCTTCAAGGTGAATTATAAAAGAAAAAAAGGAAAAGGAGCTCGGAAAAATACATGACATTGTTCTTAATATAATTCCCATCAATCTGGGGGTAAGCCCGAAAAATAATTTGAGAATTCTTTTATCTACTCAATTTAGGAAAAATTGGAGAGATAATAAAGACTTGCAATTTCAAATTTCGGTCTTTGACAATAATAATATTGAACTTGGAACGGAAAAAAGCAATGGTGTACTGAAGAAAACGATTTCAATTTAGTTGTTTAAAAATTCAAGCCACATTTTGAAACACGTTGAAAATCGCAAATGATGCTATTTCTGTATTAAAAATTTGCCTTTGTCCGAATATTTTAATGATCCGAATATTTTAATGATCCCAGAAATAGTAGAACTTTTTACGGTACGTTTCTCTTCAAAATGTGTTATAAAAATTGTAGAAGTAACAACTGAAGGCGCATCTGCATGTTTTAATAAAAATATATTTAATTTTCCTGAGAATGATTAAAAAAGTTGGTCTAAATATTTGACTTAATAAATAAAACAAGACCAAAACGGCAGTGTTTGAATTTATGTATATTAAAAACAAAAGACCTCACTTCACAATTTACAAAAAAGAACTTATGATGTTCTTTGTCTCTACAAATTCTGTGGTAAACAATACTTAGTACACTTGGTGCCCTTAACGTCTTAGCAAATTGGACTTGGCATTGTTTTCAACTTTTCTATCTCGAAAGCTGCATTAGATAGAACTTATGGAAATTCACACATCTATAAATTCCAACAGATGTGAATTGGTGTTTTATCTCTTCCCTACACAACTATTGTTACATTTTTTAGCACTGTTTGCATATATTTAATAAATAAATATAACTTTTAAAATATACTAAAGTTTAATGGTCCCATACGGTTTGATTCAAAATTCATATCTTTCGAAAGTTCGTAACAAAACTCGGTGGTTCCAAAATTAAATCCATTATTTTTCTATATTACAGTTGGCTTAAAATGTTCAACTGTTGAGTTATTAGTCAAGAATGACATAACACTGTAGAATCAAAAAAGTAGAGCTCAGTTGGTCTATTTAATCGGGCGCTATATGTTTTTCGAGCTTTCCTCATCATATGTTATAGCTCAATGCGGCACGTTAGAATTAAAATATCGATTTGAAAGTTTTACAGAATAATTTTCTTGCTTTATTTAACCATTTAAAAGGTACTGAATTAAAAAACAAATTAAAAGAGTTTAAAGTCAAATAAGAACTAGTCTCATAAATAATGATAGGTTAGAGTAGGAGTCGGAGTCGGAGTTGGAGTCGGAGTTGGAGTCGGAGTTGGAATCGTACTTAAAAAATTACAGCAAAAGGAGTCGGAGTCGGAGTTATAACTATTTCTTGACGACTCCACAGCCCTGCTATAAATAATGGGTCTAAATACTTCAATATATTGAGCTTTTTGTTTTTTATATCAATTCTTGTTATCAATTCTATACAAAATTTTTGATTTTTAATGTCAATTACACAAATTTTAGAAAAGTTTTCGGTACACAACAGTTCGGTTTCTGCTTCACGACCAATATATGCGAGATATCTTTACCCCATATTCATAATTAATAAAACAGGTTAATAGAAAGTTGTTTCAACCGATTTTCAGCTAACCACGCATGACAAGAAAAAAATTCTTATAAAAGTGTCTTTTCTAAAGCATTTTGTGGCATAAATTAAAGCTGGGAGTTATAATAAAACAGAACGAAAAAAGTATATTTTCCTAACGTAAAAAGTATCACAAAAGTGGCAAGAATCACAAAAAGTACCACATTTGGGTGCATTTTGTAAAAGTGGCCAAATAGTATCCAAGCAGCCGAAAAAGTGGCAAATTGTCACTTTAGTGGCACCAATGGTAACGCTGGCTGTGTAGAAGCAAACAAATAAGTATGTATACGTATGTAGTACAAAAAGCTACTTTTTCACTTTTAATAAAATACTATAAACTTCATGTTAACCTTCTTTGTAGTTTTTCTTCACTCCGATTTTTGGCATATGCGCCAAATCAATTATGAGCTGATGATATGTAAATTGTGAAAAATTCTTAATTTTCGTATTTAATTTTGAAGATTAAATTGGTTTACAACCAAAAAGTGTTACTAATAATTTAATTTTTATTGCATAAACAATTTGTAAATAAACTTACTTCCTAAATATATATTTATGAGCGTCAATAAATAAATTGCATAGGTGTAAAATGAAAAATATGCTTTTTTATTTAATGTCCATGAAATCATTATGAAATATTGCAATGAATGTATGGATTACATATGCATACATATCGATTATTTAATTAACAAAATTTTTTAAGTTTGTGAAACTTATTAAAAAAATTATATAGGTACCAGAAAAGCTTATGTATAGTTTTTGAACTATAAGAAATGTAGGACCTCTCCTACATTTCTTTAGTAAATTAAAGTAACGATATGTATTTACATACAATTTGTCGAAGAAAAAAAAAGGGAAAGGCCCAACATCCAAATAAGAAAAATATAAATATGTATAGGTATAAGAAAAATAAAACAAACTCACAAAGGATATAACTTACATGAACAGTCAGCTGATCTTTTAAGAACTGCAAGTAGAAGTTCAAATCAGATTTAGGCATCATTTCATGACCCCAACAGGCCATTTTAGCTAAAATACGAGACGACATGTTGACAATAAAACCATCTTGGCGGTTTAACAAATTAAGGAAAGGTCCCCAAACGCATTCCTTATGCTTCGAACAGTATTCGTGGAAGAAATCGACACGAGAACGATCTTCTTGCAATAAATCATCAATCATGACAAGAATATATTGAATGGTCGAGTCTTTGGACACATGAGACAATAAATTCAACAAAGTTTTTACTGCCTGAGCTGGATTTGATTGCAAGTAGGCTGCCTTTGATTTGTCCAAAGCAGTGATGCAATGATAGTCTTCTTGAGAAATCATCTGAGATTGCATGTATGAAGCCCAATTAATGCTTTTGGAGCGAATATCAGCAGCTTGTTGTTGCAACACCGAAGTGGCTGCAATCATATCTTGAAGAAAATAACCATTATTGAATTTAAAAATTATATTTCCAACATTTTGTTTTGATGGACTAGTTAAAAGAATTTATGTATAGATAATTTTCGATTTTTCCCGTTGCAAACTTACCAACACTTTCGTCGGGTAAGTTCATTAAATCCTTGACGTCAGACATTGTTGCTTTCGTTTTTTAATTATTATTAGCAATACTATTAACTAATTTTCTCAAAAATATATACTTTTTTACCACAAAATTTCTGAAAAACTTCCAAGAAAAATTCTTCGTCTTTGCTCAAACGACCAACCAAACCAAAATTCAGCTGACAGGTCTTGTGACTTTTTCGCCGCAATTTAAAAAGTAAACAGAGTTGATGCTGTAAGCTGCCGTAGGAAGTGTTCTGAAAGAAACCAAAACATATCGTTACTTTAATATAGAAAAGCACTAACTAACGTCTCTAAACAATTTAATAAAAAACTGCGTTTAAAAAAAATCTCAACTACAATACTACAATTTTTATTAAGTTTTTTCCTTCTCCTGTAAAGTAAGGAAAATGTTAATTAGGGCTTTTCTATATTAAAGTAACGATATTAAACTTTTGACCAAGGTACATTTACACAAGGTAAACTCGTTAGCGGACAGACAAATTCGTATGTATTCCTCCACGACACCATAGAGCTTTGTGACGACACGTAGGGGACAACTAATGCAAATCGTCGACGACATTTTCGAAGAAGTGTCGTGTAAATAGTGCACGACACAAAGAAAGACAATGTCGCTCAGCCTGTCGTACACACACGAATGTGTGCGAGACAATGTCGCCTAACTTGTCGTTGATGACCATATATGAGCCAAAATTTGAACATGTGTGCGTTGAATTGTTTTTGTTTTGACTAGTCGGGTATTTTATAGAGCAGCATGTCTACACTCCCAAATGAGTCTACCTGGTGTAAATGTTCCTTGCTTTTGAAGATTGAATACAAAGCATACAGATATGAAAAAAGTGACGTATGAAAAATGCCTAAATCATTTGCGAGGGCAGCTTTCGAAGAAAGAGAAAGAAAGCGTTTTTTGGTAGATAAGTGGCAATGTGTAAAAACAGGCCGCTACTATCAACACAAATTGCGTGATCAAAACAAAAACTGCAAAAAGGGCAGCTTTCGAAGAAAATTTTATATTTTTGTAGTTAATATTTATATTGAATTTTGTATATTTATTATTTAAATTTCTATAAGAGACTAATATATATTTTCAGTATTTGATTACAATAATTTAAAAAGAATACTAGACAATAAATTGAACAAGTAAAACAAGTGAATTAATAACAAGTAACAAAACATAATTTGAATAAATAACACCCCCTCTCAATTCGATAACTTTAACATATTTCGAATTGCTACGAAATTTTCGTCATTCAAAGGCTTAGTAAATATGTCTGCTATTTGTTTGTTTGTTGAAATTTGTTTAACAATAACTTTTCCGCTACTAATATGATCACGTAGAAAGTGATGCTTTATGTCAATATGTTTCACGCGTTTGCTTTCTGAATTTTTGGACATCGCGATACATCCAGCATTGTCTTCATATATGGTAAAACAATTTTCTGACTTAAAAACTTTTATGTCTTCAAGTAACCCAGATAACCACAAACCTTCAGAAACTGCATTTGCCAAAGCTACATATTCTGCTTCACTTGATGATAAGGCCACTGTCGTTTGTTTTTTGCTACACCATGACACTGGACAATCGTAAACATAAAACACAAAGCCGCTCGTAGATTTTCTGTCAACTGTGCTGGATGCCCAATCAGCATCTGCATATCCTACCAAAATATCCGCACCATGGTTAGCTTTATAAGTTAACTTTAAAGATTTTGTTCCTTTCAAATAACGCAAAATTCTTTTTAGAGCATTCCAGCACTCTTCAGTTGGATTTTGCTGATAACGACCAAGGTACCCAACGGCAAAAGCCAAATCAGGCCGATAACATACCATTAGATACATTATGCTTCCAAGTAGCTCTTTATAGGGATTCATCGTAATATTTTCTTGGCTTGATAATTTTAAATTTATTCCTTTTTCTATTGGTGTTAGACAAGCATTACAATCGTTCATTCCATATTTTAATAATACTTTATTGATATTTACTTATTGATCCATTGTTATTCCATTTGAATTTTGAATATGTTGCACTTTTATTCCAAGATAATGTTTTAACTCGCCGCAGTCGGACATTTCAAATTTGGATTCAAGTTGTAATTTTATTTCACTAATCTCGAAAATGGTATTTGCAATAATTAAAAGATCATCCACATAAATAATTAAAATTATCACATTTTTACAAGAATCCTTAATATATAAACAATAATCATGACGTGATCTTGTGAAACCCATTTCAATTAAATAATTATTTAGCTTTTCATTCCAGCAACGTGGACTTTGCTTGAGACCATAAAGACTTTTTTTCAATTTTAAGACCTGCCCATTATTGACTTTCATACCATCAGGAATATCTATATAAATATTTTCTTTAAGATCTCCATATAAAAAGGCAGTCTTAATATCCATTTGATGAAAAAGGTAACTATTATTAATACCAAAGGCCAAAACTAGTCAAATTGTAGTCAACTTAGCAACGGGTGAATAAATTTCATCATAATCAACACCTGGTTGTTGTTGATAACCCTTTGCTACCAGCCTAGCTTTAAAACGCGCTGGATTTCCATCTGCATCTTCTTTTATTCTAAACACCCATTTTGTTTTAATTAATTTCATTAATTTTCATTAATTGCTGCTAACCACTGTTCTTTTTCATTAGACCCTTCAATATCAGAAAAATTAATAGGAATTTGTGACGATAGACACTGAAATGTTGAAAGATAATAATCCGCTAACTTTTGAGGTTTTTTACGGTCGCGACTTGATCTTCTTAACTTTATTGAAGATGTATTAAAGGTATCATCTAATACATTTTCGTTGTGCTCTAAAAACTCGCCAATGTTAATATCATTGTCTGGCAAACTCAATATGTTTTCACTTCTATTTTCTGTATCTATGTTATCAACAACAATAGCTTCATTAGATAATTCATTTGAGGTTTCATTTGGCAATTCGGCAAAAATATCGCACACAGGTTCATTAGATAATACATTTAAGGTTTCATTGGGCAATTTAACAACTACACATTTCTCCCTCTTTTGAGTGGCGTTATCATTTGATTTAACAACCACACATTCATCCTTCTTAAATGGGTAAATACTTTCGTTAAATTTAACATCTCTTGAACGAATAATGTTTTTGTTCTCTTTATCCCAAAGTTTATAGCCATTTTGACAATAGCCAATCATCACATACTTTTTACTTTTAGCATCTAATTTAGACCTCTTTTGATTTGGTATCCATGCGTAAGCCTCACAATCTGAACATGAATCTGAATACCTTTATTTTTACAAAAAGTAATCATTTCTGCTGATTTGTATTCGGTACCCTGATCCACAGTTAACTTTGAAATTTGATTTCCAATTTCAGCAGTTGCTAGGGCTTCAAACTCTTTAAAACACTGAAACACATCGCTTTTCCTTTTTATTGGATTAACCAATGCAAAATGTGTGTAATCATCTATAAATGAAACATAGTATCGGCAGCCATTCCAGGCAATTGGACTAATTGGGCCACAAACGTCAGAATGAATATGCTCCAATGCTCTTGTAGCCCTAACACGAGTTCCAGAAAAGGGTTCACGACACTGCTTACTAGTAACACACACATCACAAAAACGCTCCTTTTCTATTTTTTGTAAACCAACAACCATATCAAACTGTTTAAGTTCTTTCATACTCTGATATCCCATGTGACCTAGTCGTTTATGCCAAAGATTATATTCGTCACTAATTGAGGTATACGCATTTAATTTTTTGATCTTTAATTTTAGTTCAAATAAATTTCCACGATTTACTGCAGTTGCTATAATTGTATCATTTATTTTAATCACAGCTTTAGATTTTTGAAACGTTACTATTAAACCTGCATCCACCATTTTCTTAACAGAAACTAAATTTTCGTGGAAATCTGAACTGTATAACACATTTAACAAATTAATGGGATAGCCGGTATCACTTATTCCTTGAATTTCACCAATTTTTGAAACCGTAATACCTTCATCAGCTTTTGCAACAACTATGTAACGAGGCTCACTTAAGATCTTTATTGAGCTAAAAACATTAATGTCATTAACAAAATGATCAGTTGCGCCAGAATCTAAGGCGAAAATTATTTCTTCTTCTTCGACAATTTTATTTTGAGTTTTTTTACTGTTTTGAACCATAAAACTTACACCTTCTGCAACTTTGGCCTCTTTAACTCGGCAGTCTTTCAGCATGTGTCCAAATTTTCCACACTTGTGACACTTACCGTTAAACCTCTTCTTAGTTTTAAAGTAGAATGCAGATGAGTTTTCAGTATTCTCAGTTATGCGAGATTTTTTTTTAGACTCTTCAGATAATAGCCTAGATTTCACAATACTCAAAGTCATTTCATTTACAGGTAAATTCTCTAAAGCTGTTACAATTGCATCATATGATTCAGGTAATGTTAAAAACAGTTGGGAAATCACATCAGCACTTTCAAGTTTTGCACCAGCTGTTTTAAGTTGTCGTATAAGTGAGTCGAATTTTATTAAATGGGAATTTAACTCATCCCCCTCTTTTAAACGTAAACTTGCTAATTCCTTCCGAATTATAGTTTGATTCATACACGACTTCTTTGCAAATAATGATACTAATGAGTCCCACATGCCCTTAGCAGTAGTTTCATCACGAATGCATTCTAAGCAATCATCATGCATAAATGAAGTTATAATATTTTGGGCTTTTAAATCTTTCCTGTTCCAATCTGCATTGAGATTGTTAGTACCATTTCCAGCTTCGGTTATTGGAGCTGACCCTTTAACAGCGTCCAAGCAATCGGCTGACGCCAAATGTCGTTCAACTCGGAACTTCCAGTTCTCAAAGTTTTGTCCACTAAATTGTGGTATTCCTATTTTATCTTCTGGGCCCATAACCTTTTATATTTTTGTAGTTAATATTTATATTGAATTTCGTATTTTTATTATTTAAATTTCTATAAGAGACTAATATATATTTTCAGTATTTGATTACAATAATTTAAAAAGAATACTAGACAATAAATTGAACAAGTAAAACAAGTGAATTAATAACAAGTAACAAAACATAATTTGAATAAATAACAGAAAAAGACAGAAAAAACACAATATTTTCCGTCTCGTGATGCCTCTGTGTGCTTTTTCTTTAACTTCTGCACATTCAGAATTTCAGAAAACAAACGTTAAACGGTAAATTGATACATCTTCTAAAGAGAGTCAACTCAAACCGGAAAACTGGTCATATCTAAATCTAAGTTAAATTTACATATCTAGTATTTAGCCAGAAAAAAATTTAGTTGATTCCTATCCTCCTTTTTGGTATACGTTTGCAAATTTATCTTGAAAGATTTTGAGGTGCGATTAATCGATTTTAATAAAATGTGAGATAAGGCCATGATGGCTTTATCTCTCATTCAATGGGGAGAAAAAGCCTTTTTTATTTATTTTTTTCATTTGAATGGGAGATAAAGCCATCATGGCCTTAGCTCACATTAGCAATATTAGAAAATGGCTTTATCTCTCATTTCAGTTCCGGAGACACTAGAGTTAAGTATTGAAATCTGGCTTCGCGTACTAAATCTTTCCTGCGTGGCGGCCTGCGGCCGTGCATAGGGGTTTTTTCCTCCTGCGTGCGTCACAAGAATAAAAAAATGTTTTTCAATGATATACACCATTCCCCCCCCCCCCATTTTTCATACTCTAATTTACTACTCAAGGCATAAAAATAGGGTTTTATTTAAACAAGAATCACATGTATTCAATGACACAGGAAATCAAACATTAATTGAATAAGTAGCTATTCCAGAGGTACAAAATTTAACATTTTTACATACAAAACAATTATAATAAAACACGCCATCTTTTTTTTTAACTATTTATCTTTGTTCGGCTTGAAAACGGTCTCTTAAAAAGGGATAAAATGTGGTACAGTGACACACCAAAATTTCGATCACGTTGAAGGGTAGCCTTGGTGTGTTGGCCGCATACACGAATACCTCAGTAGTGACGCAAACAAACATATTTGCGTTTTACTCTTAAATTCACTTTTCTTGTTAAGCATATTTTCGTAATGCACGAAATCTGAATTGAACTCGGCAACCGTATCGCTGGAATCAATTTCATCCTCCATTACATTTGATGTTTTAAAAAATCTATAATTTTGTTATTCTCACACATATTTATTTAATTTTGAATTGCAGCCAAATATATACAGGTATGTGGTGAAAATCGATCGATTTCAAAACGAACGTTTTTGAAAGGTGTGATGAATTTCGAAGGATTTTAAAATTCATTTCTGAATTAAAGTCTTGAATTTTCGTTCGGAAAACACTTCATTTAACGTTTATAATATTACATTTAAAAAAATAAAGACTGAAAATAAAAGGAATATGTATTTAAAATCCATTTTAAAAGATACTGAAAACGATATTTTCGGTTTCAAATCGTTTCGTTTTTAAAATCGATTTTCATCACATATATGTATAGGTATATAGGTATACCTGATAGTTTTAAAAACAATAAACACTTAAGGCTGTTTAGCAAAAGTGTTTTGGTCGAATTTTTACAGAGTTAAAACTTTTCGTCAGGAAAATACACAGAATAGTTATCACAAAAAATAATCAACGATTGCACCAGTGTTCACTCATTTTCCTATATGTCGTTATTTTAAAAATGTTGATGAAATTTTGGTTCTTTAACGAGAAACTAAGAATTGCACTTTTTAAGGATATACAAACAAAAAAGAATGTGGCAAGGTCTCTGACACCCTATGTTCAAAAATATTTTTACTGACCTTCAGGAAACTTTGTGATAAAATTGTATCTATTTACATAAAAAAACACTAAATGATAAAGATATTAAAGCGAAAAATAATTGTAAACATTAAAAATGGCGATAAGTTAAAATTTTAATTCGTGGTTTAATATGTTTTACAAGTCCACGATTTATTTCTTGTAAAAAATTATGTGTTAGTTGTGACAATGATTAATGCCCAGTTTTTGTGATTGATTGCCGAATCTTTGATACCCTCCACCGACAGTTCGAATGTTTAAAGAGCAATATCTGTATGATGTTATTATTATCTTAAACTGTGACGATTTGTTATTAATTATTGTTTTAGGCGACTAAACTGTTTTCCGGTAGTAGGGTTTATATGGGGCCTAGGGTAAATTATGTACCGATCATCACGAAATTTCACAGCGTCATTTCCAGTCCTTTAAAACTGTGACGTACCAATTTCTGTTATGATAGCATTATTAATTATGGTTTTAGGTGTACTAAAGTGTTTTCCGGGAGTAGGGTTTCTATAGGGCCTAGGGTAAATTATGGACTGATCTTCACGAAATTTCGCAGTATCATTTATAGTCCTATAAAACTTTGACGAGCCAAATTTTGTTACGCTAGCGTTATTTTTTACGGTTTTAGGCGTAATAAACTGTTTTCCGGGAGTAGAGTTTATATGGGGCTTAGGGTAAATTATGGACGGATCTTCACGAAATTTAACAGCGTGATTTCCAGTCAAATAAAACAAATTTTTGCAAAATCTTATCTCATTCCGTGCCTTGTTCCAGCATTTATGTTATTTTTTTGTAACAAAATTATCAATTTTTTTAGGTGGTGGTTCCACATTTGGATTCATAGACACTTAAGGCTGTTTAGCAAAAGTGTTTTGGTCGAATTTTTACAGAGTTAAAACTTTTCGTCAGGAAAATACACAGAATAGTTATCACAAAAAATAATCAACGATTGCACCAGTGTTCACTCATTTTCCTATATGTCGTTATTTTAAAAATGTTGATGAAATTTTGGTGCTTTAACAAGAAACAAAGAAACTAAGAATTGCACTTTTTAAGGATATACAATAGGGTGATCGATTATTCGACTTTTTTCAATAACCGGTTTTCGAATATTCCGAATAGTTGCTATTTTAAAAAAACCGGTTTTCGGTTAAGCATTTTAAAAATAACCGGTTAACCGGTTTTAATTCGAATACATAAAAATACAAAAATCAAATTAGATTTTGTAATAAAAACTTGATTAAAATAAAAACAAAGCAATTCACGAAGGTAACAACAAAATACATAGATTTGACTTAAGGTTTGTTCAGACGTAACAAATATTTGACAATAAAATCCAAAAAAGCGTGACCAGTAAATTAATCAACATTTGGCTCTATTTTAAATAATTTCTGTTTATTTATGATAATTATTTAATGTAATTTAGAAACTGTTAAATAATGTTTGCACTAGCCTACACACAGAAAAAAATACCCATGTAAAATTAACATGGAAAAATGTTGATTGAGAATCATGTTAAATTTCAGCAAAAGTATGCCCTTTACTTAAATTTATCATTATTTCATATTAATTTTAAATGAAAAATATTAAAATAACCTTAAATTACGTTTATTTAATATTATTCAATGTTAAAAAAATAAAAATATTAAAATATAAATAAATCTGGATTCAATATTGAACCCATAAAAACCTGTTTTATATTAAAATCAAAAGTGTATCTTGTTAAATTAACATGCATACATACTTAAGTATGTACATTTTTTATTTTCATTTTTAAAATATGTTATAAAAAGAAGACAATTCCCGTATTCTTTTAATTAAAATTGTTTAGTTAAATAGTACATTAAGTTTTCAAAGTAGAATGATGACCATATCGGGCGATTCTGCTGATGCTTCTATTAACAAAGGAGAATACAAAATAAGTGAAACATGTGTTACAGGGTAAGTGTTTTGAATTATTCTTACATAAATGCAAATGTTGTCTCTGAAGCTTCTTGACACTGTTAAAATACACTCAAACCCATTTGATTCTACATGAAATTCACGTTGTTTCAACTTGAAATAACTTTCATTCAACGTGATTCCGATTGTTATTTCAAAATAAATTACATTTTGCTCTAACTTTACTGCAATGTTAAATTAACATGAATTATAGTTATTTCAAAAGAAAAAATGTTGTTCGCAGTTATTGTAAAATCAGGTTGAATTAACATGAAAAACGTATGAAGCAAAATCACGACCGAAAAATGTTATCTCAAGCTTGTTTTCGACGTTTTTAACTTGATTTTTTTCTGTGTGTAACGTTTTGCAAAAGCAAACAATTCTTTAAGAAAACTAGTGGTGACGTGTAAGACATCAAATATTTAATAGGTGTGAACATAGCTGTAGAAGTTTTGAAACACTTTGGTTTTAAGAAATTATATGAATTTATTATTTAAGATATTCCACCAAATTTATTTTAAATGAGTTTTAATTGATGGTGGTTAAGCATGTCTATATGAATCAGTAGACTTCAAACATATTTTTGAAAACTTGCAAACAAAACCTCTTATCCAGGATTATATATTTTAAATTATTTTATTTCAGCAGTATAAAACCGAATAGTAATATGAGTATGCTTTTTATATGAAATATCTGTCAATTCGTCGATCACAATTTAAAGCCTTCCATGAGATTGTTTGATTCCTTAAATTTTGCTTTAAGTTCTTGGTATGTAATTTAAAATAAATAAAACATAAGAATTTTTCCACATCGTTGATTTCGCCGGTATGTTGTAGTTTTTAGCATGAAGATATGCTAGAACTACTTAACAACCGTACCATAAAGCATACAGAGATGAAAGTGACGCATGAAAAATGCCTAAATCATTTGCGAGGGCAGCTTTCGAAGAAAGAGAAAGAAAACGTTTTTTGGTGGTGAAGTGGCAATGTGTAAAAACAGGCCGCTACTTTCAACACAAATTGCGTAATCAAAACAAAAAATGTTAAAAGAGCAGCTTTCGAAAAAAAAGACAGAAAACACACAATATTTTCTGTCTCGTGACGCCTCTGTGTGCTCTGTGGGCGTAACAAGAGTAGAAGGAGGGACGTTTTCATCCGCTTACGCTGATATGCCATACCGAAACAAGAGCATCAACGTTGTGCCCCAAACAGTAGTGTTAACTTTCTTGTTTAATAAAACCCACATAATAGAAATAAAAATAAGAGAAAAAACCTCTATCGGACGAAAAAATAGCTAAATTGACATTATTTATTAACAAAGCGGCCAACTTCACTATTAAACGCGCTGTCAACATCGAATTTTCCCATTGTAAACCGTTGACGCCGTGCTATTTAGGGATGCTTCATATAAATTGTATTGGCATGAGAATTTTTGACAGCTAGAATACGCTTTCCGCTCTTGTTTAGGTATGGCCGTAAGAGTTGTTCATTCTTTATTGGCAGCATATTTTGGTAAAGTATTATTTGCAGTCTCTTAAAAACTACTTAGAGAAGAGTTAAGTTTTACTTGGCGTTTATTTATGTCAAGCTTGTGGACTAATTAAAGGTGATTAATAAGTCGTGACGTTAAAGAACCTTTGCAACTTATCATTTTGAATTGTTTTTGGTTTTTTTACAAGAACACACGCTTTTATAAGCGACATTGCTCGTAATGTTTTTTTTTTTACTTTTGTTACACTTTTTGTGACATTCTTTATAAAAAGTTCAACTTTGCCCAATATTCAAGTAGAAAAACACTTAAATTACGGGTAAATTTATAACAAAAGTAAGGAAAATGTATACAAATTACACATTACAAAAATAACCGGTTTATTTTACCAAAATAACCGGTTTATTCGATATTCGAAAAATAGACATTTTAAACTATTCGACTTGGGCAAAACTAAAATAACCGGTTAAAACCGGTCGAATACTATTCGATCGATCACCCTAATATACAAACAAAAAAGAATGTGGCAAGGTCTCTGACACCCTATGTTCAAAAATATTTTTACTGACCTTCAGGAAACTTTGTGATAAAATTGTATCTATTTACATAAAAAAACACTAAATGATAAAGATATTAAAGCGAAAAATAATTGTAAACATTAAAAATGGCGATAAGTTAAAATTTTACTTCGTGGTTTAATATGTTTTACAAGTCCACGATTTATTTCTTGTAAAAAATTATGTGTTAGTTGTGACAATGATTAAATCCCAGTTTTTGTGATTGATTGCCGAATCTTTGATACCCTCCACCGACAGTTCGAATGTTTAAAGAGCAATATCTGTATGATGTTATTATTATCTTAAACTGTGACGATTTGTTATTAATTATTGTTTTAGGTGTACTAAAGTGTTTTCCGGGAGTAGGGTTTCTATAGGGCCTAGGGTAAATTATGGACTGATCTTCACGAAATTTCGCAGTATCATTTATAGTCCTATAAAACTTTGACGAGCCAAATTTTGTTGCGCTAGCGTTATTTTTTACGGTTTTAGGCGTAATAAACTGTTTTCCGGGAGTAGAGTTTATATGGGGCTTAGGGTAAATTATGGACGGATCTTCACGAAATTTAACAGCGTGATTTCCAGTCAAATAAAACAAATTTTTGCAAAATCTTATCTCATTCCGTGCCTTGTTCCAGCATTTATGTTATTTTTTGTAACAAAATTATCAATTTTTTTAGGTGGTGGTTCCACATTTGGATTCATAGCTCTGGTCCTACTGAACCGATTTTGCTGGATTTCAATCCCAAACTGCTTAGGATAACTACAAGCAATTTGGCACCAAGTTTGTTCATTTCTTTTGAGTTGTTCGAAAGTGAGCGTGTTTTCAACAGACGAACAGACGGACACGGACTTAGAATTACTCAAGAATATACATATATACTTTATGGGGTCTGAGATGAATAATAAAAAAGTTTCACACGGAATGACAAACTTAATATACACACTTCACAACTAATTGTGGTGGAGTGTATAATAATCTAAGTAATTTTACCAAGGCCTGCATAGGAAATTTATTTTATTATATGATCAAAAAACTAAGATTAATTACCTAACATAATTGGTAATTAATACAATAAGAATTGCCTAAAATTTTTGTTAAGTGCCTGTTCACATACGTCAAGTTTGACTGGTCAAGTCTTGAGTTTTTAGGAGAGAGGGGAAAAGAAATGGCGTGCTCTTTTCCCTTCTCTCCTAAAAGCTCAAGACATGACGAGTCAAACTTGAAGTGTGTGAACCGGCACTAATAGAAAACGTTTTCTTGAAATTTTCATTGACAAAGCATTTACACATGAAAGTAATTTCTTGAAAGTCGCAATATACTCACACTTCTTCACTAAGTGCTGGTTCACACACGTCAATTTTGACTCTTCAAGTCTTGATCTTTTAGGAGAGAGGGGAAAAGAAATGGCATTCTCTTTTCCCTTCTCTCCTAAAAACTTTGTCTTTCAATTCGTTTCAATTTGCAATACACTCTCACTTTTTTACTTAGTCCCAATTTACACTAGGGACATTTCTTGCCGGACAGATAAAGTTTGATGGCGAGGGGTCAAAAAGGTAGAGTGTGTAGTACATGACTATCTGTACTGGACATTTTTTCATTTCTCTTTCTTACTTTTCGTAGTTTACATACAAGTATTTATCTCTGTCTGACTTCTAATGTTTCATATGTAAACGCTTCAGGTAAGATTAAAAGAGAATTCAAATAATGTCCGGCAAGAAATGTCCCTAGTGTAAATTGGGACTTACACACTCACACTTTTTAAATTGACCACGAGATGGCTTCCAATTTCACCTTTCCATTTGTTTGGCAATTTTACTTTCAATTAAACAGCTGATAACATGGTTTTCTCTCTAAATTGTTGTTTTGATGACATCTTGAAAGTAAATTGCTTACAAACTGAGTGCAGCCTACGTGACAGCTTTTAATTTATGTAAATTTTGACAAACAGTATATGTAAAAGACTATCAAGAACAAATTGAACGTGTGGCTGCAAGGTAACACATTTACTTTTTTTTTTACTTTCAGTCCAACTTTCAGCTAGCTTTCAATGAAAATTTTAAGAAAGGAATTTCAGTTTTTTTTTCGTATGTATAAAGAATAATAAAATAAGAAAGGCATTTTTGTCAGAAGTTTGCCCTTTGACATTTTGAAGATTAGATTTCACTTTCATGGAAATTTTCATGAAATTCTCTTATTTTTTTCAGAGATTTGTGTTTGGAAATACTTCCCAGTAAAAAACGTGCTCCAAAAGGAGCAGGTTTTTTGTATGAATTCATACCTCAAATCGCTTCAAACCTGCTGATGGGATGCCTGATTTTTGTATGGGGTGTTCCCGGTTAGGAGGACCATTTTCTGCTGACAATAAGCGCTTCTTTTAACATGCAAACAAAGCGCTCCTAGAGTGCTTTTTTAAGGGCTAACTATATTTACATATTCATTAATGTTTTGCTTTTACTTGTTTAAATGCCTTTTTTCAATTATTTTCGTAAACCATAATATATTTTTGTTTTGCTTAAAAACCCTCTTCGTTGTCAGTACTAAAATAGCAGCTTTTTTGTATGCTTTATTCGTTATCATTTACTGCTTTATAAGAGCTCTCTAATTGAAGCGCTTGAGTATGCGCTTTTTCTCTGTAGTGCTTCAAAACACCCAAATTTTTTTTACTGGGTTATGTTGCACTTTCAAGAAACTACTTTCATGTGTAAATGCTATGTTAGGTCAGGTGGGTTATAAATATGTATCGAATATCTTATACCATGTTCACACGGACAGCAATATTCGTGTTTCGCTCTCTTATTCCTGTTTCGCGCCCCAAACATGATTGAAACGACTTGTTTCCCCATACAAAATTTTGAGAGCGAAACAGGTCGTTTCATTTTGAAACAGGCTGCGAAACAGGAAAAATGTACTATCATCTCCAATTTTGATAACATTTATCGTTAGTTTATCTGAACTAGCTCTCAAAAAAAATCAAAACAAAGAAAAAAACAAAATAAAAATTGATGTTTAATAAAATAAAGTGATAATTATAACATAATTATATCAATAAAAGTGTTAAATAAAAACTAGTTTCAAAGAACGAAACGAGTGGTTTATAACGTCGTATGAACATAGCATAATTGTGTCGGTCCTTCCCTAATTAAAATTGAATTCGCCGCTGCTATTGTGAAATAAATTATCTTAAAATATCGAATTAGACGCTCGTTAATAAATATCGATATATATACTTTTTTCTTGAATATCGATATATTTTCCCCATCCCTGTGTTCAAATACTATGTTTTTTACACCAACGCTTAAAAGTAAAAAGGGGGCAAGTAACAAATCGTTAATAAAACCTTTCCCACAAATTGAACTTGGAAAAAAATGTGATGGAATATTTACTGGGATATCTGTAGAAGTTTGTGCCAGTGAGGACATTGTTGCTATATACGATAGTGGATTTTATGGTAAAGGGAGTCTGTCCCGAAGTACACCACAGGCTGTTTTTCAAAATTCAACCTCTACAAAGGCTTTAAAAAATGAGGAAGAGTCATTAAGTTTGGGTTTGGAAGAGGCTTTTTTTTTGGCATACTATCTCGAAGTTCTTAAAATATATGACTTAGACTACAATGAAATGGGTTATCTAAAATATCTTGAAAATTGTTTGAAAGTCAATAATTTTTTTGTAGAATTTTTGGCATCGTATTTGTATTTGAAGTCCAAAGGTTGGGTGGTAAAAAGTGGTCTCAAGTTTGGAGGGAACTATCGTAAGTGGAATTGTAACCATGTTTTCTAATTATTACATCTGTTTTTTTTTTTAGTAATTTATCGCAGGGGACCACGCTTTTTTCATGCCAGCTTTGTGGTAATTATAAGTAACCCTTTTAACACAGATTACTTGGATTCAAAAAATTTCAAAGGTTTGAAACGCGTTGCCGAAACTTCCGACAAAGATGTTCTAGTACTTGAGGTATATATACCTGATGGTTTTCAGCTCGTGTGTCTAGACACAATATCAAGAGTTGAAATATCAGAAATGGTAATAAGAAGATTTAACTATACAAGTTACGTTCAAAGCCAAAATACTACATTAAAATAAACTTTATTTCATCCACTACTTAAATTAATTTTTTTTAATAGTCGCGTTTTGGTCTGTTAAATCTTTTCAACTCTATGTTTCTTTGGTATACCAGTACGCCTGTATTCTGAACGTTCTTGTAAATAAATTTGTTTACATTCTTCTTTGAATTCCTCATTATTATACCATGTAGTGAGACAATTTTTCAAGGCAGAATTTTGTTGGCGGCATGTAGCCACCATTAATAGTCCCTGGTCCTTGCAGCAAGATTCAAAAGCTTTTACTTCGTTGTTGCAGTACATATCTTTGGCTCTGCCTCGCATAATTTTGGGTATAAGTACTTCTTTTTCCACTTTACGCAAAGAAAGATCGTTAGGGTCTCCTTAAAAGTTTGGAAAAAGTTAATTTAATACATATCACAAAATTTTATTATACATATGTACTTACCTTTGCCATGAGGATTTTTGGGATTAAATGTATTAAGTCCTGCTCCAACTTCCACATTCATTCTAATAACAGACATATAATTTGTGATTCTAATTTACTGACAATAATAAAAATTGAGTGTAATAATTACCTTATATGTCAAGCCAGAATGTACTAATAAAGTGACCTCACAAGCGCAGCTGTTTGCAGTGATTTTCTTCGTGTGTGACGTTTGTCGTCATTTTTTTGTTGTTTATTTACTTTATTTATAACCCCGGGTCTCCACGTAGCAATATTTATTGCGGCAAACGTCAAATTTGATTGCTCTAACAGTGCAGCCACACGATCAAGATTTTCTTGATAGTCTTTTACGTTGGGTCTCCACGTAGCAATTTTTATTGCTAAATACAAGCAAAAACGTCGGCAGAACAATGATAGAACAATGGAGCAATAATTGCTGATTATATTGCTGGAGAACACTTGAAATTGCTTTGCCATAAATTTGTAATTTTCACCTCGAGTAGTTGTATAAAGTTTTGTGGCTGTATTTATAACAAATGATTTATGTTGTGTTTTGAAGTTGTTGTTTAATTTTCTTTTTTAAATTAATAAAATAATTAATTGTAATTGTCGTAGCTGTGTTTTGTATTCCTTTTTTGTTTATTTGCGTATGAAAAAAACCTAAAACTTGTATTGTTCTATTGAGCAAATAAAAATATACAAAAAAAAAAAACAAATTCGTCGTTTGCTTTTGTTGATATTGACGTTTGTTTAAAAATATAATATATAAAATCTTTTTCTGTATTTTGTTGAAGTATTTTTTCACTTGCTTTTTTAATAAATAAACACACTAATAAAAACCAACCGTACAGAGAAATGAAATGTCAGATAAATTACAACTGATTTGACAGCAGATTGCTAAGCAATAATTGCTCAAGCAATACGCTGGGACTCCACGTAGCAATTTTTATTGCTAAGTACAAGCAATAACGTCGGCAGAACAATGACAAAACAATGGAGCAATAATTGCTGATTATATTGCTGGAGAACACTTGTTATTGCTTTGCCATAAATTTGCAATTTTCACCGCGAGTAGTTGTATAAAGTTTTGTGCCTTTATTTATAACAAATGTTTCATGTTGTGTTTTGAAGTGATTGTTAAATTTTCTTTTTAAATCAATAAATTAAATTAATAAAATAAAATAATTAATTTTAATTGTCGTAGCTGTATTTTGTATTACTTTTTTGTTTACCTGCGTATGAAAAAAGCCTAAAACTTGTATTATTCTATTGCAAAAATAAAAATATACAAAAAAAAAAACAAATGTGTCGTTTGTTTTTGTTAATATTGACGTTTATTTAAAAATATAATATATAAACACTTTTTCTGTATTTTGTTGAAGTATTTTTTCACTTGGCGGCTTTTTCTTAATTGATTTTTTAATAAATAAACACACTAACAAATAAACAACCGTACAGAGAAATGAAATGTCAGATAAATTACAACTGATTTGACAGCAGATTGCTAAGCAATAATTGCTCAAGCAATAAGAAGAGCAATCATTGCGCAATGGATTGCCACTCATAGCAATATGCGGTCTATACGTCGCAAATTTTATGGAGCAATCAAATTTGACGTTTGCCGCAATAAATATTGCTACGTGGAGACCCGGGGATAAGAAGAGCAATCATTGCGCAATGGATTGCCACTCATGGCAATATGCGGTCTATACGTCGCAAATTTTATGGAGCAATCAAATTTGACGTTTGCCGCAATAAATATTGCTACTTGGAGACCCGGGGTTGATTGTCAAAATATGCAAAAGTTGACAGCTGTGACGTAGGCTGCACGCAAGTTGAAAGCAATTTACTTTTTCAAGATGTCGTCGCCGAGAAAACAACTCAAAATGTTTTGCTATTTTCCACTTTTGATTTTTCTGCACTGTAGGTTGTTCGAAGGGACTTTATCATTTTGCTTATAAATTTTATTAATAAACATATTTCACTATTTTTTTAGGTTTTTAGTTAAAATTTTAAAATTCCCGCAACAATTTGTAAAAAAAAGAACTTCAGCTTTTGCCGGCAAAATATTTGTGAAAAAAAAAACAAAAACAACTTCAAAAGATTTGTAATAAGCTGTTTTCTTGAACGAAAATTGATACACTCACTGGCAAGAGAATTTTAGAGGCAAGTTCGTATCAATTTTTAAAAGTATGAGTGTATTGGTAAAAAAGTGTGAGTGTATTAAAACTTGATAGCCAAAACTTGATCGTGTAACCCTCAAGTAACGTCGGAAGAATAACAGAAATATTTCGAAGTCATCGTCCAGACCTGCAATTTTTATTGCAGCGATTCATGGCGAATTTAACAAGGTAAGTGCAACTCTACAACTACAAAAAGCCCCATGTATTTTTTTGCAATTAAATGATGAAACAGAACTGAGTTCAACTTCAGGCAAAAATTTTAAGGCCCATAATTAAAACGTCGGCAGTAACTTCAAATTCTCTCATTTCTTTCGTTTTCTTTTGTTCTTATTTTTCTTTGTTTACAAAATGTATGAAATTGAATGAAAGTATGGTAGCATTGTTTACCCTGCGGCCACACATTCAAGTTGTTCTTGATAGTCTTTTACATATACTGCTTGTCAAAATTTACATTAATTGAAAGCTGTGAAGTAGGCTGCACTCAATTTGTAAGCAATTCACTTCCAAGATGTCAACAACAACAGAGACAAACTTGTACTCAGCTGTAAAATTGAAAGTAAATTGCCAAACAAATGGAAAGGTGAAATTGAAAGCCATCTCGTGGTCGATTTAAAAAGTGTGAGTGTGTTAAGGGCATACTAAACCATACAAAATGCTTGGCAAACACACACATTATTTCCGTTTGGGGTTTGCCAATAAACAACACCAATATTCTCCGTTCAAACATTAATTTTCATTTTTGTTTTCAATGAATGCAGATGCCAATAGTGCTGCGGCAATTTTGTTGCTTTTAGCTTAAAATTGAAAAGAAATTATAAAATAAAGGCAAAAAATTTAAAGTACAGTTTTTAAACAACGAGCTGTTTTGTGGCAAGCAATTCTAAAGTGTCTATATGTGATAGCAACGCGAATTCACGTAAACGGTGGTGTCGATACTACAACAATTTAAGGCTTGAAGGTGGTAGCATTTTTATACAATTACAAAAACAACTAAAATCAACTCAGGAAATTTTCATGTTGTTTTTGTAAAAATTGTAAAACTGCAACCATCTGCTTTTTTGTTATTATTTTTGATTTTACTTATAACATCCGTGTAAACATAAAGTATACTCTCAACAGACTTTTATTTTTTTCTTTTAAACACGGAGAGAATTTCATATTATTTTGATTCTACAAAGTCGTAATACATTGTATTACCGTGTAAACTGGCCTTTAACAACACCAAAAACACAACAATGTATTTTGTTGCTTTTGACATTCCTCTCTCTCATTTAAAAAAAAAGTAGCACAGCTGTGTTTTCAACGCCACCTGAAAGTCAATTCGCCTTGTGTGAGAGCATTAAGGCCATGCCAGATAAAACTTCATCGCTTTGCGTGACGTTTCTAACTTTGACTGAAAAGCTTAGCGCAAAAGGTGTATGTCACAATAAACACTTTGACAACACTCAAGGCCATGTCAGATAAAACTTTTGCTCCGCTTTGCGTCAGAGATTCGCTTTGACATTTAAGATGAAATATACATACTTATACGAAACATGTCACATAAAGAACTTTTAACGCAGAGCGAAGCGAAAAGTTAGGCAACTCTCATCTTTTTGCGTGCTTTGACAATCTACTAGTAGAAATTTTTTTTGTTTATTTTTTTTTTTAACACACAATGCGTGAGTGTTGTCAAAGTGTTTATTGTGACATACACCTTTTGCGTTACACTTTTCAGTCAAAGTTAGAAACGTCACGCAAAGCGATGAAGTTTTATCTGACATGGCCTTCACGCATTGTGTGTTAAAAAAAAAAAATAAACAATAAAATTTATACTAGTAGATTGTCAAAGCACGCAAAAAGATGAGAGTTGCCTAACTTTTCGCTTCGCTCTGCGTTAAAAGTACTTTATGTGACATCTTTCGTATAAGTATGTACATTTTATCTTAGATGTCAAAGCGAATCTCTAACGCAAAGCGAAGCAAAAGTTTTATCTGACATGGCCTTTAGAAAAAACGTCCTCAAAATAAAATTGATTTTATTTCTCGACCGCATTCTCTGGCATAATCAAGGCGAATTTACTTCAGGTGGCGTTGAAAAGACAGCCGCAAGGTACTTATATTTATAGCAGGTAGCCGCGAAATTACAACAATTGTACAATAAAACAAACAACAGAGCTTTTTATTGTTGTTTTGTGATACGAACTGTCAAACAGCAAAGGGGATAAAAAGAGACAAAAGATACAGCAAAAAAACTTGTTTACTTGGTTACTATACAACCTTTGACAGTTTGTATCACAAAACAAGCAAAAAAAAAATAAACAGCTGGCTTTCCGAGACTACCTGCTATAAATATACCTTGGACAGCCGGTTATTTTTTTTTTGTCATGCCAGAAATGTCAAAAGTTTTGTTTATATGTGCTTTTTAAAATTGTGTTTTTAAATTAAAATTTTGCTTTACAACTTAAAAATGAAAAAATTAAACAATAAAGAAATGATTAATGAAACTATGTATTAAAATTAAGTGAAAATATTTTTTATATCACAAAAACTAATTTTTACCATTTCCAATATATATTAAAGGTATTTTTATAATTATAAAAATTTCTTGTTTCAGCCATAAACCATTAATAAAAAATCAAATTTATAAACGCTTAATAGGAGTGGATTAACAATTAAACGTTTATATTACTTTTGTATTATTATGTTGACAGCATCATGATATTTTAATTGTAATTTTTGAAATAGTGATACATAGGGATGAAACGATACGAGTAAATAAAAATATCATACAACGAACGAATTTTAAGTGAATTTCTGTTTTGTTTTCAATTTAAAATGAATTTCTGTTTTTTAAAACGTTATATTTGAATTAATTTTATGTTTTTTTTTGTTAATAAAATACATACATACTAAATAGAAGCGAAATATGTAAATCATATTTCAATATCAAATTTCTACTGCTTTAATTCTGTATGTTCCAAAAGAGATTATACAGCTTTGTGTTAAATGAATAATTTAACCAATTTTAACCAGATGTTTTGAAAATAAAACCTCCTAGGTTTTAACAAAACATTTTTAGCCACATATAACTGCCAAAATATTTTAAGTTCAAATTTTTTTTTTTTATTTATTTATTTATTTATTTGAAAATCCTAGCACAACAAGATTGACATCTTATAAATTACAGTGCTAGTGAATAATTTCGTAAAACAATACTTTAAAGATACAATAGGTATATTATATTATATGAAATTTCCTTCAAGTATTTTAAAAATTGTTTAAGTTAACAAATTTAGACTTAATCATTAAAAAGAGCAAAAAATAAATAAAAAATATAACAAAATTTTTAAATATAACAAAATTTTAAGAAAAGTTAACAGTTAAAAACAAGTTTAGAAAGATGTTTTAAAATGTTCTAAAATGTTCTAAAAGCTCCTTTTTAAAAAGCGTTGCATTGGTAATTTTCTGAATATAAGGTGGAAGTTCGTTCCAAAGACGAGTGGTATATATGAAAAACTGTCTTTCCGACAGAAGGCTTTTGTAGCTTTGTTGAATAATTCTTTTACATCGATTTGATCGGCTGAATCTAATCCTCTCATAAAGGTACGAAGGTTCCTTGGAGACTATTATTTTTTGGAGAAATATAAGGCTTTTGAATTTCAATAAATCACAGAAGGTCATATCAAATATACGGTAAGAAAAAGCTGATATACTAACGCGCCGGCTTTTATTGAAAATGTATCGAGCAATGTTATTATATGCTACTTTCATTTTACTAAAGTCGTTACTGCTGCAATTTGCTAAGATTTCACAGCCATATAAAAGAACAGGGATAAGATAGGCCTTGGCCAGGAGCATTCTTATTTTAAAAGGTGTGGAATATTGAACAGACCAAAGGTTCCTTAACATTCCGTGTACCCTACCAACAGCAGTGTTTATATGATTGGACCATGTAAGTTGATTATTAAAAGTAATACCGAGGTTTTTTGAGGATTGCACAACATTTATTACAGCGTTATTGATTCGTATATCAAAGTCAATGTTTACAGTGCGAGCATTTTTGGAAATAAATATACATTTAGTCTTGGATGGATTAAGACATAATCCATTATTTGTCGCCCACTGATGAATATTATGCAAGTCCTGGTTAATATTTGATAAGCATGGTTGAATACTGTTAACATTAGTACTTATATATAACTGTACATCATCAGCGTACATTTGTATGTTACAGCTCATGCATATTTGAGGAAGGTCATTAATATATAAAGAAAAAAGTAGAGGTCCAAGAATGGATCCTTGAGGAACTCCTCTGTTAACATAAAGGGCTTTAGATACCTGACCGTTAGCATGTACTGACTGAGACCGATTGTGCAGATAAGATGATATTAAGTTACAGGCCATTTTTGAAAAATGAAAAAGTTTTTCAAGTTTTTTTACGAGAATAGAATGGTCAACCGTATCAAATGCCTTACTATGATCAAGAAGTACTAGAAATGATACCATATTTTTATCAAGTTTCACTCTGAGGTCTTCTACAACATCCACCAAAGCAGTAATGCAACTTCTTCCTTTAATAAATCCTGACTGTCTTTTTGATATAAGATTATTTGTGTTTAGAAAGAAGTTCATCTGTTTATGCATTAATAGTTCTAATACCTTGGATAGAAAAGGAAGAATTGCTACAGGGCGAAAATCATCGCCTTGTTTAGGAATTGGTATGATCTTGGATTCCTTCCAACTAACTGGAAATGTAGACTTGGTCAATATAGAGTTAAACAAAAAGGTAAGATATGGCAAAAGTTTAGGCAATATAGCTTTTATAAAAACAGGATCCAAATTGTCAACACCAACGGCATTCGATTTTACAGACAGAATACTCTCCAGTACATCGCACTGGTCGACACACCGAAAATAAAAACAATTTTCAATGGGTGCAAAGCAAAGCTTTCAAATGTTTTCATTTACCTGAACATTCAGGGTATAGTAACCCTTTCTGTTTATATAATATTGGGCAAAATTTGCGCCGGTTTTTTTTGATATGTATGTGCGTACCAATAACGTTTGGGAAATTTTTAAATGTCCTAAATTCTCTCATTAGGATTGCTTCCTCTATAAGAGATGAAGGCATTTTAATTTTTCTATTGCCCCAGCGAGCTTTTTTGGTAATTGCTAAAATTAGTTTTTTAAATTTCTGGCAGGCACATTTTTACAAAAATTTAGTTTTAAATCAATTCTATATAATAATAGCTACACCCTTTTTTTTAACATTTAATACCTTTTTTGATGTCTCGAATATATTTAGAGATATCTAGCTCTAGCATTTCCTGATATCCTTAATTTTACAGTTCTCATTGTTTTGCTTCATTTGTCACTTTTTGTGCTATATTCAAAGCATGTAGGACAAAACATTTTTGTTCCGTAACCAACAGACGATATACTATGTGGTTTCTACTTTGTGTTTACTTTAAGGAGCGTATAGACGACATGTTTTTGTCATCTGACATGTCAAATTTCCCACTGCAAAACACATACATGTCGTGTGTTACCTTTTTAACTTTGCTTCTGTAAAAGTCAGATGCAAAGTCATCTGACAAAATTTCAATTAGAGCGTGCTCTATTTTCTTCTGACAAACCATCTGACATCAGAAATCTATGCCGGGAAGAAACTGGCAGTGGCGTCAACTATTGCGGAATCATTAGCCGGCTGAAGTTAATATTTTACAATACCAAGATATGTATGCTCATCTTATCATTGAATAGAATTTATGTAAATATATACATAAAAACCGTTTCATTATAAAATTCTAAATTGGTATCTTTAAAATAAAAGAAAAAAATGTTAAGATGGCTAAATTATTTTACGGCGCAAATAAATATTTTCGTGGCGGCAGCAAGCTATTTTTTTTTTAACAGAGACAATGTCAGAAGCAAATTACATGTACGTTTGTGACCGAATATTATAAACCTTATGTAAAACAGCAATTTTGACAGACATAAACAATTACATGTGACTTGAAAATTTGACATGTCAGATGACAAATACATGTCGTGTACGGGCGGCTTTAACAAATACTATCTATACCTATTTGAAAGACATTTTAAAATAAAAGTGTAATGAATGGTAAAAAAGAGGTTTACATTGTTTGAAATGTATCGTAATAGCTTTTTATGCAAAAACTTATAACTTTAAGTTTTAACAGAGAACATACATCATATGTTATTTTTTACAAAAAAATCCATCAAGCTGCTTATATTATATAAAATTAATTCAAACATTAGTTATCGTTTTTTTAGAAAAAATAATTTTATGCGTATTTAACTTTTTTATTAAAATAAATAAGTAGACAAAAATGTTTAATTTTTCATGCAATTATTAAAATTTTATTTTAACAAACATTGAAATATCAGTTTATTAAACGCTTAAAGTAGTGTAAAGGCTACAATAAATATTTCAAATATATGAAACGTTTATTACACGTTTAATAGGCTATTAAACATTTATAAATACTCTTTTTTCGACTTTTGCTTATTAATGACTTATAAAGCTGCAATGAAGTGTTTATGAATTAGACTGTTAGTATTTAAATGCATAAACTGAACACAGAAAAGAAACGGCTTAGATTATTTTTAATACAACATTCAATTTAACCGAATTTGGGAATTAATGCTCACAAAAATTGCACAAGTTTATGTTATAAAAACAGTTTTTTTCTTAATTTTAAAAATTATTAATATCTGGCGATGCCATATAATTTTTTTCCAATCCCAAATTTTAAATAAAAATTTCCTATAATATCCCCCCCAAAAATAAAAAGCACACAAATGCATTATTTTTAAGAAATTATTTAATTTTAAAATTACATATTAGTGGGGATTAATTTTATCTTATAAATTTGTATTTTAAATGTATATAAGTATAGATAAGTACACTAAAACAATTTACAATTTGGTAATTATTTTTCAAATTCTGACCAAAAATCTATGTTATTAAGAAAGAGGGAAAGTTTATCATTTAGTTTCAGGAGTCTGCCTGAAAATTCCCGTTTAACCATTTAATATCGTTTACGAAAATTTGAAGTTGTGACATTTCAAATATAGAGAATTCAGGTTATAACAACGACCCCACAAACACATCAATTTAACGCGTAAAATATCCATTGGCTTAGCCGTTATATTGGTGGCCATACGTTTGAAAGTATTTTTACTTCTTAGGCCGAGGCCACGCAATGAGGCTGAGCGATGAGCGTCAAAAAATTAAAACATATGTATGAAATACTACTGAAGTGGCCACGAATTGAGCGGCATGTGAGCGAAATTTTTTAGCGGCTAAGCGGCGTCGCTCAGGAATAAAACTTGTTCTAATTTTTAGTTGTTTTCTGAGCGTCAAAAAATAAACATGGCAAAAGTGAATATGGAGCTTATAATTTCATCCGCACAAAGCCGACCGAATTATGGCAAGACAGATTACCAAATTTTAAAAATAAATAATTTGGTGTTAACTTTTTGCAACACCAAATCAAAGGATTTCACAGACATACGGCAGTATTGTATTGGGTAGATTTGTATATAAATGGTTTAATTCCCCTTGCTTGATTTATAGGATTGACACCAAGGCCTGTTCGTCGATTTCGATATACCCACACCACAATACTGGAGAGGGAATTATGCATTTGTGCTGATGTTTGTAACGCCTTAAAATATTGGTCATAGACCCACCTTAAAGTATACCGATCGACTTAGAATCACTTTCTGAATCGAACTAACGATGTCCGTCAGGCTGGCTGCTGTCCATGTAACCTTGTGCACAAAGTACAGATCGCAATTTTGAAGATAGTTTGATTAAATTTGGGACGTAGGTTCTTATTGGCACAACGACCAAGCCTATTGAAAATGGGCCGAATCGTATGGACACATAAGTTATGTAGGTTTTCAAAAATAGGACCACAAGAGAAGACAGGTGGAAGTTTCTGCCTCTCAGAAACTATCAATCCGATTTTAATGAAAATTATTTTTTTTTGATTTTAATAACATTAAACAAGCCTCTCTTAACAATGGCATTTTAACAACTAACCGCTCAAAAGTGACGCTCAGTAATAAGCCACTTGCCACTCAATCCTGACGCTTTGACGCTCATCGCTCAGCCGCTTGACGCTTAGCCGCTCATTGCGTGGCCTCGGCCTTAGAGTGTTAACAGGTCAACCTGAACAAAAGGAGAAAACGTCTTTTTTATAAGAAAAATTCTGCTGCTACACATTTTAAATAAAAAACTAATATAGCGTGCAGTAAATCCGATTTTTTAGCCGCCGGGTATTGTAGTTGCTCTATAATTTGTTTAATATACATAAATGGTATTAATATGAGTTTTGTACATCAAAACACTTACAGATCTTATATATGTTGGCTTGTAAAAGAAACAGAACGATCAATAATTTTCCCAAAAAGAAAAATATGTAGTTTATTTTTACATTCTCAGTTTAAACCCGAAATAAATGTTTGTTATCTAGTTTGAGATAGGAACTCCAAATCTGGTAGCCCTGCTTTAGTCAACTGTTCTATACAAGGCGAATTCATATATATATTAATTCGCCTTGTTTTTGACGTTACATGACCGAAAAATAAAAACAAAATACGTTCGCCAAGATAGCAACGATTAATAGCAACGCAGGAAATAAAACCAAGGGGAATTTAAGGGCATAAAAGTAAACAATTTTGGGAATCTAGTGGCAATGAAAGTAAGCAACGAATTTAAAAATTTTTAAAAAGAAAATTTATCATCGATTTTAATTAAAAATACTCCTAGCCATTCCAGAGAAAAGTGGGTTTATCCAAAATGGTCAGTAAAAATCGTTGCTGATTTATGCCGGCCAAACTAGGCAGTGCCAAGGCATAAGCTCAATGGAATATGGAAAAATTACACTTAAATATTAAAAAAAATCTATTTTTAAAAAATTCGCCCGAGCCGTTGCAGAGAAAAATGGGTTCATCCAAAATGGTCAGTAAAAATCGTTGCTGATTTATGGCAGCCAAACTAGGCAGTGCCAAGGCATAAGCTCAATGGAATATGGAAAAATACCACTTTAATACACTATGCTATTTGAAAAAACAGACAAGCCGGGCACATGGCGTTTTAACATAATTCGGGGACGCTGAATCCAGTGGTGCCCCCGGTTTTTTCAGATTGGCTCTGGTTTTCGAGATATACCGTTATTTCGAAGATGGAGGAGTTTGCACAACATATATTCGCGTAACTCAAAAACGGTTTAGTTTATTGAAATTACTAAAAAAATCGAAATTCCGCAATAAAATTTCATTTCAGAAAAGTAAAACTCTTTTTCTAATATGAGTTGTCGTTATTGAAACATAATTTTTTTTTTTGAAAAAAAAATTAATTTTTTTTATCAAAATTTCGAAATTTTTGTTTTTTAAAAATTCATAAAAAATTAAAAAATGCAGCTAGGCTTCTAATTTTTTGCAGACTTATAAAAAAACGAAGGAGAAAACGTCTTTTTTATAAGAAAAATTCTGCTGCTACACATTTTAAATAAAAAACTAATATAGCGTGCAGTAAATCCGATTTTTTAGCCGCCGGGTATTGTAGTTGCTCTATAATTTGTTTAATATACATAAATGGTATTAATATGAGTTTTGTACATCAAAACACTTACAGATCTTATATATGTTGGCCTGTAAAAGAAACAGAACGATCAATAATTTTCCCAAAAAGAAAAATATGTAGTTTATTTTTACATTCTCAGTTTAAACCCGAAATAAATGTTTGTTATCTAGTTTGAGATAGGAACTCCAAATCTGGTAGCCCTGCTTTAGTCAACTGTTCTATACAAGGCGAATTCATATATATATTAATTCGCCTTGTTTTTGACGTTACATGACCGAAAAATAAAAACAAAATACGGTCGCCAAGATAGCAACGATTAATAGCAACGCAGGAAATAAAACCAAGGGGAATTTAAGGGCATAAAAGTAAACAATTTTGGGAATCTAGTGGCAATGAAAGTAAGCAACGAATTTAAAAATTTTTAAAAAGAAAATTTATCATCGATTTTAATTAAAAATCGAAATTCCGCAATAAAATTTCATTTCAGAAAAGTAAAACTCTTTTTCTAATATGAGTTGTCGTTATTGAAACATAATTTTTTTTTTGAAAAAAAAAATTAATTTTTTTTATCAAAATTTCGAAATTTTTGTTTTTTAAAAATTCATAAAAAAAAAAAACGAAGCTACAAACAAAACAAGCCATAAATGATTAAAATCTGTTTGCAACTTTTGATTTTATTCACAAAAGTCGACAAATTTTAATTAATTTAAGAATTTCATAAAACGCAATATTTGTATGGGAGCCCCCTTAGGGATGATGATAAAGGGAAAGTATAATTTGAGAAAATGTTAAGAACAACAAACTAATGGAGGTCAGTCATACATTGTATCCCACTAGGAGTGACTCCTAGGCAGTTGTGGAACCTTTTCTTCAATATATATGAAGAATATAATTTATATGGAGCATTTCACAGGTTTTTTTTTTGAATTTTTAAATTCTTTATTCAAAATTATGTACATATATATGAAGAATGTGCCAATGCAGAAAATTTATTTTCAATGACATTTGACGTAAAATTTTTAAATGCGGTTTTTGTGCCATTTACAATACAAAACAAATATTCAAATGTATGCTATTCCAAAGAAATATGCATGCATTATTACCACACTTTCACTTTGCGGTAGGAATTTTGGAAAATCCACAGTTACCGATTAAAAAATTCTTAGAATTAAGAAATAAAGTCATAAATGCTTACATTTTTTTTATTTTATTGTGCTTACAAAACCACACAAAACGGTATTTTATTGTGCAGTCGAAACCGTACTAATCGGTCTTGTAAAAAACTTAAATAACCTATTCTATTGTTATACCTGGAACAGGTAGAAATATTAATCGTTCTGGCTTTGTTTTTTTTTTACAAAACATGGTCATGAAGGTCTCGACAGGTACTTTGATTAAAACAATTACAGTATAAATAAGAGTTCCTCAAACCCTTCACTGTCATATGGAAAGTGCTTGCGAAAGTGATTAGTGAAGTTTAAAGCCTTTGACAGTCTTGTATCTAATCAGTTATATTGAAATATCTAAGATGGAGGCGTGTAAAAAGTTTAATTGCTTTTGTTATGTGTGTGGGAAATATAAAAATATGCCAAGTCGCCGTAAAATCACTAATGAAACAAGTACCTTGTATGAATCATATTTTTCTTTAAGTGTTATATATGGTAAGAGTTGGACACCATCAATAGTGTGTACACACTGCATTTACCATTTAAACAAGTGGGGAAAAATGGAGACGCCATGCCATTTGGTGTTCCAATGATTTGGAGAGATCCCATAGTTCATGTTGAAGATGAGTGTTATGCGTGCATAAATTATACAGCGGGTATGAACAGAAGAAAAATGACTTATATATCTTATACTGCAACAACATATGCTCGATTTCCGCTGCCACATTCTGATGAAATTCCTGTTCCGGATAGCCAAATACCAACAGAACATATTCCCTCAATAATTCATTCTGTTGAAGCGGGTGGGCCACCTACTTCAATGTATGAACCGTCATGCATCACGGTTCCATGCAGTCACAATGAAATCACGCAAGATCGCCTGGATATAATGGTACGGCGTCAAAAATTATCTCAAAGACAGAGCATTCTCTTAACAAAAGAGCTAAAACGAGCTAATATTTTAGCACCAGGTGTACAATCGCCATAGCCGATTTACGACTTTTTTTAAATCAATTGAGAATAATTCTATCGCGTATTGTACTGACATCCGTGGCTTGGTTTTAACAATGCAAAATGAATATAATCCTGGAGATTGGCGCTTATTCATTGATTTTTCCAAAAGTAGCTTAAAAGCAGTTTTGCTACATGCCACTAATTTAAAAAGTCCTATTCCGATAGCACTAAGCACAAATACTAAAGAGACATACGCATCAATGAAAAAAATAATACAGTTAATTAAATATGAAGACCATAAGTGGAAAATATGCGCAGATTTAAAAGTGGTAGCTCTTTTAAGAGGCATGCAATTGGGCTATACTAAAAATATGTGCTTCATGTGCTTATGGAATACGCGTTTCGATGGCGACCAGTACAATACACGGGATTGGGCTTTACGTGAGGAAAGCAGATTGCATAGAAATAATGTTATTGAATTACCACTTGTGTCGATGGAAAAGATTTTGCTCCCTCCACTCCACATCAAACTGGGTATTGTAAAAAATTTTATAAAAGCATTGAGCCCAGATGGTGTTGCTTTTACCGAATTGCGCCGAATTTTTCCACGATTAAGCGGCATGAAAGTAAAAGAAGGTATAAACTGTAACTACTTTATTAAATTAGATTTATATTTCATATCATAATGTTTTTATTTTAAAGGAATTCTTAATGGACCGGACATTCGTCGTCTTATGAAGGACCATCAATTTGAGGTTACATTGAATGATATCGAGCTATTGGCCTGGAATTGTGTGAAATCAGTAATAGAAAATGTATTAGGAAATCATCGGTCTGAAAACTGGCGAATTTTAATCAAAAATATGCTAACCGCATTTAAAAACTTAAACGTTAGAATGTCATTGAAAATACATTTTTTGCATTACCATGCCAAAAAATTTAATGAACAATCACCAGCCGAGTCTGATGAACATGACGAGAGATCTCACCAAGTAACAGCCAGGCTCGAACACTGGTATAGCGGCAAACAACTTGATTCGCTATTAGGGGATATTTGTTGGAATCTGCAGGAGGAAGAAGAATAAATTTCTAAATAAAAACTTTAACTATCAAAAAGTAATTTCAATTTTTGGGAATAAAAAATTTTAATTTCAAAAGATTTTGTTATTTGTGCTTAATTCCCAGTTTTTATTCTTGATAAAAACACTTGAAATTTATTGTTGATGGGATAAGCTATTCCTATGCATTTCACTGGTTGCTTAGGCCAGATCATCAGGAAACTTCATCCATAAAGATTTTAGACAAACTAAAGATTTTAAACCAAATAAAACTGTTAAACGTATAAGACTTATAGCAACAGTTTTACTTGTAACAATATCAAAGCTTGAACAAAATACATCAACAATAAAAAAGTGGGTTTATCTCGTCTTACACTCCCCACTACAATTAGTTGAAATTCTCTCAACATTAATTGTAGTTGTAAGTAGGTTAAGAAAAACAAAATAAAAAACAAACAACAACTTACAAAAGATGTTGTCAATTAAGTGTTTTTTTTTTTTAGGCCGTGCACTTGCCTGTTTATTATCAAAAAGTAATTTCAATTTTTGGGAATAAAAAATTTTAATTTCAAAAGATTTTGTTATTTGTGCTTAATTCCCAGTTTTTATTCTTGATAAAAACACTTGAAATTTATTGTTGATGGGATAAGCTATTCCTATGCATTTCACTGGTTGCTTAGGCCAGATCATCAGGAAACTTCATCCATAAAGATTTTAGACAAACTAAAGATTTTAAACCAAATAAAACTGTTAAACGTATAAGACTTATAGCAACAGTTTTACTTGTAACAATATCAAAGCTTGAACAAAATACATCAACAATAAAAAAGTGGGTTTATCTCGTCTTACACTCCCCACTACAATTAGTTGAAATTCTCTCAACATTAATTGTAGTTGTAAGTAGGTTAAGAAAAACAAAATAAAAAACAAACAACAACTTACAAAAGATGTTGTCAATTAAGTGTTTTTTTTTTTTTTAGGCCGTGCACTTGCCTGTTTATTATCAAAAAGTAATTTCAATTTTTGGGAATAAAAAATTTTAATTTCAAAAGATTTTGTTATTTGTGCTTAATTCCCAGTTTTTATTCTTGATAAAAACACTTGAAATTTATTGTTGATGGGATAAGCTATTCCTATGCATTTCACTGGTTGCTTAGGCCAGATCATCAGGAAACTTCATCCATAAAGATTTTAGACAAACTAAAGATTTTAAACCAAATAAAACTGTTAAACGTATAAGACTTATAGCAACAGTTTTACTTGTAACAATATCAAAGCTTGAACAAAATACATCAACAATAAAAAAGTGGGTTTATCTCGTCTTACACTCCCCACTACAATTAGTTGAAATTCTCTCAACATTAATTGTAGTTGTAAGTAGGTTAAGAAAAACAAAATAAAAAACAAACAACAACTTACAAAAGATGTTGTCAATTAAGTGTTTTTTTTTTTTAGGCCGTGCACTTGCCTGTTTATTATCAAAAAGTAATTTCAATTTTTGGGAATAAAAAATTTTAATTTCAAAAGATTTTGTTATTTGTGCTTAATTCCCAGTTTTTATTCTTGATAAAAACACTTGAAATTTATTGTTGATGGGATAAGCTATTCCTATGCATTTCACTGGTTGCTTAGGCCAGATCATCAGGAAACTTCATCCATAAAGATTTTAGACAAACTAAAGATTTTAAACCAAATAAAACTGTTAAACGTATAAGACTTATAGCAACAGTTTTACTTGTAACAATATCAAAGCTTGAACAAAATACATCAACAATAAAAAAGTGGGTTTATCTCGTCTTACACTTTTTTATTGTTGATGTATTTTGTTCAAGCTTTGATATTGTTACAAGTAAAACTGTTGCTATAAGTCTTATACGTTTAACAGTTTTATTTGGTTTAAAATCTTTAGTTTGTCTAAAATCTTTATGGATGAAGTTTCCTGATGATCTGGCCTAAGCAACCAGTGAAATGCATAGGAATAGCTTATCCCATCAACAATAAATTTCAAGTGTTTTTATCAAGAATAAAAACTGGGAATTAAGCACAAATAACAAAATCTTTTGAAATTAAAATTTTTTATTCCCAAAAATTGAAATTACTTTTTGATAATAAACAGGCAAGTGCACGGCCTAAAAAAAAAAAAACACTTAATTGACAACATCTTTTGTAAGTTGTTGTTTGTTTTTTATTTTGTTTTTCTTAACCTACTTACAACTACAATTAATGTTGAGAGAATTTCAACTAATTGTAGTGGGGAGTGTAAGACGAGATAAACCCACTTTTTTATTGTTGATGTATTTTGTTCAAGCTTTGATATTGTTACAAGTAAAACTGTTGCTATAAGTCTTATACGTTTAACAGTTTTATTTGGTTTAAAATCTTTAGTTTGTCTAAAATCTTTATGGATGAAGTTTCCTGATGATCTGGCCTAAGCAACCAGTGAAATGCATAGGAATAGCTTATCCCATCAACAATAAATTTCAAGTGTTTTTATCAAGAATAAAAACTGGGAATTAAGCACAAATAACAAAATCTTTTGAAATTAAAATTTTTTATTCCCAAAAATTGAAATTACTTTTTGATAATAAACAGGCAAGTGCACGGCCTAAAAAAAAAAAACACTTAATTGACAACATCTTTTGTAAGTTGTTGTTTGTTTTTTATTTTGTTTTTCTTAACCTACTTACAACTACAATTAATGTTGAGAGAATTTCAACTAATTGTAGTGGGGAGTGTAAGACGAGATAAACCCACTTTTTTATTGTTGATGTATTTTGTTCAAGCTTTGATATTGTTACAAGTAAAACTGTTGCTATAAGTCTTATACGTTTAACAGTTTTATTTGGTTTAAAATCTTTAGTTTGTCTAAAATCTTTATGGATGAAGTTTCCTGATGATCTGGCCTAAGCAACCAGTGAAATGCATAGGAATAGCTTATCCCATCAACAATAAATTTCAAGTGTTTTTATCAAGAATAAAAACTGGGAATTAAGCACAAATAACAAAATCTTTTGAAATTAAAATTTTTTATTCCCAAAAATTGAAATTACTTTTTGATAATAAACAGGCAAGTGCACGGCCTAAAAAAAAAAAACACTTAATTGACAACATCTTTTGTAAGTTGTTGTTTGTTTTTTATTTTGTTTTTCTTAACCTACTTACAACTACAATTAATGTTGAGAGAATTTCAACTAATTGTAGTGGGGAGTGTAAGACGAGATAAACCCACTTTTTTATTGTTGATGTATTTTGTTCAAGCTTTGATATTGTTACAAGTAAAACTGTTGCTATAAGTCTTATACGTTTAACAGTTTTATTTGGTTTAAAATCTTTAGTTTGTCTAAAATCTTTATGGATGAAGTTTCCTGATGATCTGGCCTAAGCAACCAGTGAAATGCATAGGAATAGCTTATCCCATCAACAATAAATTTCAAGTGTTTTTATCAAGAATAAAAACTGGGAATTAAGCACAAATAACAAAATCTTTTGAAATTAAAATTTTTTATTCCCAAAAATTGAAATTACTTTTTGATAATAAACAGGCAAGTGCACGGCCTAAAAAAAAAAACACTTAATTGACAACATCTTTTGTAAGTTGTTGTTTGTTTTTTATTTTGTTTTTCTTAACCTACTTACAACTACAATTAATGTTGAGAGAATTTCAACTAATTGTAGTGGGGAGTGTAAGACGAGATAAACCCACTTTTTTATTGTTGATGTATTTTGTTCAAGCTTTGATATTGTTACAAGTAAAACTGTTGCTATAAGTCTTATACGTTTAACAGTTTTATTTGGTTTAAAATCTTTAGTTTGTCTAAAATCTTTATGGATGAAGTTTCCTGATGATCTGGCCTAAGCAACCAGTGAAATGCATAGGAATAGCTTATCCCATCAACAATAAATTTCAAGTGTTTTTATCAAGAATAAAAACTGGGAATTAAGCACAAATAACAAAATCTTTTGAAATTAAAAACTTTAACTTTAACTAATTAACAACAAAAATAAATGTTTTAAAATTTTTAAGTTTGGTTAATTTAAAAAATAAAAAAATTTCATCTTTTATGAAAAAATTAAAAGTTGTAGACAGACTTTAATCACTTATAGCTTATTTTATTTGGAACTTTGTTTTTTATATGCGTAGAACCCTAGCCTTAAATTTGGCCCTGCAGCGCCTAGGATGCCCCTAGATGGGTTAAATGTATGACCAACCCCACTTTATTTTTCATCTCGATCATTTATTTCTAACATACCCACCGCTATCTCCATTCCTTAAGGGGGCTTTTATACAAAATGTTCAATGCAGACTAGAAATACATTGAAGAAAAAGTCCCATAAATGCCCAGGAGTTGCCCCTAGGATGATAAAATGTATGACTGGCCTCCATTAGTTTTTTGTTCTTAACATTTTCTCAAATTATACTTTCCCTTTATCATTATCCCTTAGGGGGCTCCCATACAAATATTGCGTTTTATGAAATTCTTAAATTAATTAAAATTTGTCGACTTTTGTGAATAAAATCAAAAGTTGCAAACAGATTTTAATCATTTATGGCTTGTTTTGTTTGTAGCTTCGTTTTTTTTGGCAAAAAATTAGAAGCCTAGCTGCATTTTATAATTTTTTATGAATTTTTAAAAAACAAAAATTTCGAAATTTTGATAAAAAAATTAATTTTTTTTTCAAAAAAAAAAATTATGTTTCAATAACGACTACTCATATTAGAAAAAGAGTTTTACTTTTCTGAAATTAAATTTTATTGCGGAATTTCGATTTTTTTAGTAATTTCAATAAACTAAACCGTTTTTGAGTTACGCGAATATATGTTGTGCAACCTCCTCCATTTTCGAAATAACGGTATATCTCGAAAACCAGAGCCAATCTGAAAAAACCGGGGGCACCACTGGATTCAGCGTCCCCGAATTATGTTAAAACGCCATGTGCCCGGCTTGTCTGTTTTTTCAACTAGCATAGTGTAACCGGAATTGCCGCATTTGGGTGAATGATAATCCAAGAGTGATTGTCAAAAAACCAATGCATCCACAAAGAGTGACTTTTTGGTGCGGTTAATGGGCTGGCGGCATCATCGGGCCGTATTTTTTTTTTCCAAAATGAGGACTGTCAGGCAGTTACTGTGAATGGTGTTCGCTATTGTGAGATGATAACGAGTTTTTTATGGCCCGAATTGGAAGATATGGATGTGGACGATATGTGGTTTAAACAGGACGGTGCAACTTGCCACACAGCTAACGAAACAATGGCTCTTTTGCGCGACAAATTCAATGGCCGTGTTATCTCAAGTAGGAGCGATGCCAATTGGCCGCCAAGTTCATGTGATTTGACACCGTTGGACTTCTTTCTTTTGAAAAAAAAGGTGTACGTCGATAAGCCAGCAACAGTTCAAGAGCTAAAGGATGAGATAGAACCTCAATTATGCCTCAGTGTCATCGAAAATTTGGACCATCAGATGGAGGTGTACCGTGCGGCGGCAATTTGGGCGATATTTTGTTCCATACATAATTGAAACATACCAATATTATCATTATAAAAAAAATAACAATAATTTCCTAAATAATTTTATTCAAAATCAAAAAATTTAACCAACCTTTATATCCAATATTTGTTTAATACTAGCTGCAAAAAATCTTTTTTTGTTGCTTTAAATAGACTGCATTAAACTATATTGCAGTAAACATCGTACTATTTTTGTGTTCACTAGCTATTTTTACTTTTTTCTAAATAAAAATTAGTCAAAATATATATAATGGCGACTTTTTTTGAATTTTTGGCGTATTTAAGCGATACGGAACAAATAAATTTTTTAGGATTTATAAAAAATGTTTTTAATAAATTAAAAAATATGTATTTTACTGCCAAAAACTTTAAAATAAAGGCTTTGGCGATTTTTGACATTGAATTTGGCGAAAAAGTTCAAAAACAATCTGACAACCCTGCTTACAAGCGGAAATTTCTCCAGTAACATTTTGCAAGTTCTCTAACTTCCAACTGTCAAAAAATTCTCTTTTTGGCTCTCTCGCTGCAAGAGATTTGGAGTACGCAGACAAAATTTGGCAAGATTTTGCAACATTTTTCGCAAAATATGTGTACGCAGACACCCCTATTATGTCGTAATATAATGTATTACCGTGTAAACTGGCCTTTAACAGTTTTTTTGACAGTTTACAATGTTGCATATTTTGCAAACTGTAGTTTAGAGATATAATATTTTGTAGATAGGGCCTTTTGTTTTTTTGGTTAAAAAATCGCTGACTTTTGTCAAACTACTGAATTGTTTTTATTAAATAAATCTATGTATGTATATAATTTATTTTTATATAAACTTCATTTTATTTTAAAGAAATATAATATTTTCATTCATTAAATAATACAATTGAAGCACAGCCGCGAATAACGTTTTAAGTTACAAAATAATAATTTTTCAGGAGAGAAAAAAAACGTTTTTTGACAAGCAGCATTATTTGTTTTAAAAATTTTTTTTTTCTATTATTTAAAATAGTGATAATAAAAACTTTAATGCAAAAGGCTTTTAAAACATTATTCCGCACTGCAAAACCATTTCGGTTTCATCATTATGTTAGTAACTTGCAATGTTCTTCCACTGGCTGACACTTTGTACGCCATTTTGAAGGCGTTAAGGTGCAAAGTTTTGGTTGATTTGATGTTTAAACTGTGTAAGAGAGTAAAGTCAACGTTTATCTGCAAAAAAACAGTTTTTGCAAAATGTGGCGTTTACAACGTTTTTCGCGGCTGTGCTTCAATTATTTAAGAAAATTAAGCATTTTTGTTGTTTTATTATTTTGGCTTGAGGTCCTATATAAATAATAAATAAAAAGTTTTTTGAATTTTATTTATTATTTATATAAAAAATATAAAAATAAATAAAAATAAATAAAAATAAAATAAAAAGTTTTTTGAATTTTATTTATTATTTATATAGGACCTCAAGCCAAAATAATAAAACAACATAAACAACAGGTCAACTATACACAAGAATACATTTAGCATTTTTTTTAGCATTTTTAAATTTTATTTTTAGCATTTTTAGCATTGTTTTAACCCCCATTTAGCATCCAAATTTTTTTAGTTGTGGTCACACTGCCTGGAACAGAATAAAGGTAGAACTACATAACACGCGTTAGTGCGCGCGAGTTATATATACGAACCCTGCTAAATATTCAAAACCTGACAAAATCGAATAAAAACAATAAGTAAATAATAAAACTGTAAATCTATCGCATCAGCAAAATTAACAATAAATGCATTTTAGTTCACAAAGTAAAACATTGAACAATTCCACGAATTGTTGGCAAATGAAATTATTCAATAAATACTTTAATTGTAATTTCCGCTCCAATTTAAGTTAAAACATTTTTCATTTATCCAGACAATTTACCGGGAATTGCTTTTGACTAAATACTTACAGGTAAAAATAACGTCCGGTCACACCATAAAATTTAAAAAGAATTATTTAAAAGAATAATTGATTAATAAATTGCAAGTTGACAATTTATTAAACCAATCAGAATTATGCTGATGAAATAGATCAAGAAAAATACAAAGTAATCTTGGAAAGACAATTATGATTGTAAAGTTAGTCTTAGTTTCTCCATTAATCGTCGAAGACGTACAATAAAGAAAAAGTTATAAATAAAAAAATTCAAATTTGTTTTCTTTTGTACAAAAGGCAACCACAGTGTGTTTATTTTTTTTAGGATAACGCAATCCTGATATATAAATGGCGCAGTCGGTAGGATCATAGTGAGTAAAAGGATCCAGTGATACGAATCAAATTAAAGTAAAATTTTGTACAGTGAACATTTATTAAAATTGAAGTGAAAACACCACGGTAGTGCAGTGAACTCTTCCAATTATAAATAGACACTACAAAAACAAATTAAAGTAAATTTTGTACAGTAGACATTTATTAAAATTGAAGTGAAAACACCACGGTAGTGCAGTGAACTCTTACAATTATAAATAGATACTACAAAAAACAAACAAAAAGCACACTTAGAAAAAGTGAACACCACTATACAGTGTAGTGAACATTGATGCCAAGTGGAAGCCACAATCCTTTCTTAAATTTTTGAAAATAAGTTCTAAAAGGCAACGAAGATTCGACAAAAATCGAATAATGGAGGAACAAGCTCAAGATCAGATCAGCCTAGCAGACGAACTGATCAGGAAAGACCAGCAGCTGGAACGCTTGCGCCAAGCTTATGTAGAATTACAGCAACAAGCGCAACAATTACAGCAACAACAACAAGTACAACAACAACTGCAGCAGAATCCAATTTTACAAAACGGACAGCAACAACAATGGCAACAGCTACAACACCAACAACCACAACATAATCAATTGGACAGGATCCACAAAAATGTGGCATATCTACCAGTTTTTACGGGTATCGGAGAAATTACAATCAACTCATTCCTGAGCAGTGTGGAGTACCTACTATCAACCATAATGAATGAAGAATTAAAGAAAGAAGCCACAAAAGTCATTTTTTATAGAACCATACAAGGTCCAGCCAAGAACACGATAATAAACATTCCGGAACCAGACAACTGGCCGCTCATAAAGGAAACACTGAAACTACGGTATCGTCCCGATATTGAACCACACCAACTCTACAGGAAGATATCAAATCTTAAGGTAAATAATGTAAATGAATTATTGACAGAAATTCAAGAAATTAAATATAAGGCGGACGAATTGACAATATATTATATAGGTGACCACTACATTGACCTTAGTAACATAGCCAGTTTGTTAGTGAACACAATAAAAGAAATGACTCAGGGAACGTTACTTGACAAAATTTATAACGAAGGGCAATTAAATAACATCCTAAACAATGACAAGTAGGAGATTCGAAGACAGTTGTATTAGGCCAGAATATAGGAAGGTAAAGGAGAATAGGTCAACAAACGAAAGGAACAATAGATATCAGGAAAAAAGACAACAGTATAATAATGCACATGCAAATTTCGGAATTAGAAACATGGATAATAGAATTAATAAGGGACCACATATAGGACAGTGGAATAGGTAACCTAAATACCAAAATAATTCAGGCCAATAAAGGCAAAATAATAATTTTAATGCAGGAAGGAATAACAATTTTAATAGGTTCGGAAACTCAGGCCAATATCGCCAGAACCCAGTTAGACAAGCTGTAGTTGAACCCATGGAGGTTGATACTATAGAAAAAGGTAATAGGTATTATAATAATAATATCCAGGAGGTCGGGCAGGTAGGACACCCTAGACCCTGTTGCAGCCAAAATCGCTTGGAACAGCCTAGGCAAGACCTAAACGTACCTATGGAAACTAATAACACGGTACAATATAAGGAGGAGGATAATTTTTTTTCAAGGACCGACTCTGACATTTTACCCATCAAATTTTTACACACGAAATATAAAGGAAAAGATATGTCGCCAAGGCATCAACGATGGCTATTGAAATTGGGAGAATATGATTTTGACATTGAGTACATAAAAGGAAAAGAAAATAGGGTGGCAGATTTTTTGAGTAGAATAGAAACTGAAGAAAATACAGGTCAGAAGAGTAGCGAAGTTAATGATTTTAATATAATAAACAATGTAGAAGATGATAATACGTTAATGGAAACAGTTCATTCAGCAATAGAAAATCTACAGGATCACTTTTATATTAAAGAAGAATTAGTAAATAAGTACAAAACACAGATTATACTAACTAATAACAAAATAGAAGAATGCAAGATGATACATAACAAACGAATAATTTTTATAGCAGAAAGCGATTTTGAAATAATGGGTGAAATATTCAGAAAATATATTACAAAAGGGAAGATTGGAATATATTCAGAAATACCCGAACGAAGTTACAATGTAGTTCAGGAAAAATTAATAGAAATGTTCTCTAATGATAGACAAATAAAATTCACTAAATGCACAATAAGAGCTCAGGATATAGAAACAGAGACTGAAGCAGTTAAGCAAATATCCTTTTATCATGTCAGAGAAAGTGTACACTCAGGCATCCTTGAAACTTACAACCATATTAAAAATAAGATATATTACCCAAAACTATTAGAGCTGATTCAGTTAGTAATTAACCAATGTGATTTATGCCAAGAAGTAAAATACGATAGGAATCCCATTAAGCAAAAATTTACGGTTACAGAAACACCATCGAGTAAAAATGAAATACTGCATACTGATAGTTATGTTATGAAAGGATTTCGATTTTTGACAATAATAGATAAATTTTCTAAATTCGGTGCAGTTTATCCTTTGAATGATAGAAATCACATAACTATCATCGAACAATTAGAAGACCATTTCACTAAATTAGGAAAGCCAAAGAAAATAGTAGCAGATAATGAATTTAATGCTATAAGGATAAAGGAATTTTTGGATAGTGAGAATATAGAGTTACATTTGACAAAACCTAACACCCATACAGGTAATGCCGATATAGAGCGATTACATAATACAATAGCAGATAAATTTAGAATACTGTATAAAATAAAAAGGGAATTACCAATAAAACAATTAATTCAGAAAACAGTTAGAAATTACAATGAGCGTTATCATTCGACTATTAAATGCACACCTAGTGAAGTTCAACAAGGAAAGGTTGACGAAGAAAAGATCAGAAAAATTTCGGAAGATAACAAAAGAAAACTAATAGATAAACTTAATAAGTTTAGAGAAGACTATAGAGAAGAAAGAACAGAAGGATTTATAAAAAAATATAAGGCAGTCAGGCACAAAGAACAACCTAAATATAAGAAAGCAAAACTAGAAAAAATACATTCAGGTTAAAAGACCTCTAAAATTTGCAGATGCCGACAATATTGATGATACTCCTGAGAACAATCAGGATACATAGATATTTATATGAAAAATCAAGAGATAGTCAAGGAATCAGATATAATACTACATAAAGTAAATTTAAATGAAATAGAAAACATATTGGACCAAATGAAAGACAACATAGTTTTAATGAAAACAAAAAATAAAGAAATACTTCAACTAGAACTATCAGACGCTAGAAATAAATTGGAAACTTTGATACCAAAACAAAACAGACAAAGACGCGGACTTATTAACGGTATAGGTAGCATGTCCAAATGGTTGTTTGGAACTATGGACGATGAAGACAGACAGAATATTGAAAAACATCTTTTTAAAATTGACGAAATAAAAAATAATAACGACCAACAAGTTTTAATTAATGACTATTTCAATGAGACTATAAATCACTTAAAAACCATTATAAAAAATGATAGAAATATAATAGAAAAAGAATTAAATTCAATAAATAAATTGCTCAAAACTGAAAATGAAAAAAATGTATACTTAGAACACTTATCAACTATACAACTTATTAAAAGTAAAATAGAACACCTACAAGACAATGTCATTTCCGCACAATACGGGATGGTACATCCAAGTATTCTAACTTATAATAAATTTACACATATTCAGATAGGAACAACATATTTTAATAAATCATGTCTAATTTTTGGTATAAAAATACCCAAAACATTTATAACAGTTAAGTTAAGTTATATTGTGCCACTACCAAATGATCACAATGAAGAAATAAACTCAATAAGTGAAAAAATTATTGAGTTGAAAATTAAACATACAAGTTTGAATAAAACAAACCTTTAAAGAATTTAAAATTAAGTAATCACTGTATAATAAAGAATAATTGTCAACTAGTAAGAAATACAGACTTAGAAATAATACAATTAGATGTAGACGCAATATTAATTAAAAATGCAATGAATGTCACAATAAATCAAACTTGTAATTTTGAAAAAATTGTATTAGATGGAAATTATATAGTAAATTTTAATAACTGTTCAGGCAGGATAAAAGATATTTATTTTTCAAATATAATTGAGAACATGAAAGAAAAACAAATTATTAAAAACATAGACACGGTAGGAAATTTTTCACACAAAATAACGTTTCAAGAAATTGAAACAGAAAACAAAAATAACATAAGAAATATAAAGACATTAAAATATCACACCAAATTTACATATGGGTTTAACATATTGATAATACTTAGTTTAATCCTTATTATTTTGAAGAAATACAGAAATATAACAATAAAATTAAATAATAGAATTCAGGAGAATTCTAATATAAAGGAGGGGGAAGTTATATATACGAACCCTGCTAAATATTCAAAACCTGACAAAATCGAAGAATTCATAAAAACAATAAGTAAATAATAAAACTGTAAATCTATTGCATCAGCAAAATTAACAATAAATGCATTTTAGTTCACAAAGTAAAACATTGAACAATTCCACGAATTGTTGGCAAATGAAATTATTCAATAAATACTTTAATTGTAATTTCCGCTCCAATTTAAGTTAAAACATTTTTCATTTATCCAGACAATTTTCCGGGAATTGTTTTTGACTAAATACTTACAGGTAAAAATAACGTCCGGTCACACCATAAAATTTAAAAAGAATTATTTTAAAGAATAATTGATTAATAAATTGCAAGTTGACAATTTATTAAACCAATCAGAATTATGCTGATGAAATAGATCAAGAAAAATACAAAGTAATTTTGGAAAGACAATTATGATTGTAAAGTAAGTCTTAGTTTCTCCATTAATCGTCGAAGACGTACAATAAAGAAAAAGTTATAAATAAAAAAATTCAAATTTGTTTTCTTTTGTACAAAAGGCAACCACAGTGTGTTTATTTTTTTTTAGGATAACGCAATCCTGATATACTTATAAATCGCGCGCTCTGTCGTCTTCTGTCAAAAAAAGCTAAACTAGTGTATTTTCATAGAACAAGCTACATGCAAAATATTTTGACGCGTTTGCGCCAGAAAGTTGGTTAACTTTGAACTTTTTGACGCGTTGTGTATTTTTGACAAGTAATCAGCTGACAATAAAAAGAATAATTTAATAAATTTGTGAATCATGGAAGAAAAACTTATTGAAGAGCTTAAAAAACATTCAATATTTATATAAAAAGAATAAATTCAATAAAATAACAAAATCTTGATATACTTTCGAACACGTTTTTAATGCACAAATATGTAAACAAATAAAAAACAGCTGACAGGAATGGCTTTTGTAACGCGTGTTGTGTAACTTGTAATTTTCTACGCGCTAAAGTTTTTAAACGCACGATACTCGTCGACGAACTAACGCGTGTTATGTACTTCCGCCATAAAGTAGTTGTAGTAGTAGCTTAAACTGACGAATGCTCTGTAGCGCGACAAAGTTCAAAATTTCGAATTTTGCGCTTCAACTGCAGCGACTACAACAACTACGTATTCTGTTGACAGTACTTTGAAACTGCTGTTTTTAACTTTTGACAGCTTGCAGCGCTATTTGTAACGTTGTACTACAGCGACTGTTCTGTTCCCCACTTAACACTAACATCATCAGGGCTGCCGAACATGGTCTTTTACGACCAAATTTGGTCGGATATTTTTGGTTTGGTCGGATGGTAGGCCAAACCTAATTTTGGTCGGTTTTAGAAAATTAGACGGATAGCAGACAATTACAAATCTCATAGCTTTTTTACCAAGCACAAACATTTTTTTTTTGGTTGTTGATGAAACTATGGATATGGCATTGATATTACGTTAGGAGCAAGTTACTTTGACGGTGTTAGTTTTATAAAGGATAGTTTTGTCATCTTATTCGAGCTTACCAAGTCAGATGCCGTTTAAATTTTTCTTCTTATAAAAAACTTGTTATCAACAAACAATATTCCTATACAAAATTTGATTGGATTGGCAACAAACGGCGCTCACGCCATGACTGGAACTGTTGGTAAGCGTATAGCCTATTATTCATCGATGTCAAACGTAGACTTCGTTGGCTTAAATTACATGTAAAACAAAGACAATATTGTATAATTTGTTTTCGTTTTAAATGTAAGTTAAGCGAACGAAGTCTTCGTTCAGAATTTTTTACGTTGTCTGCAAGGTATTAGGATGTATTGAAGATCAGCCTATGTCTTATAAAGTTGAATACTTTTTTTTAAATTGTACAAACTTAAGTAAATAAATTTTGATTAATATTTTATTAGTGGTCTATATGTGTTATTGCGTACGATCAATGAATTATTTTAGTTTTTAAGCGTTATTAAATGAATTTGTATATGGGCATTTCCCAAGAATGGTATACCAAGATGAAAAAATAAAATATAGATTATCATCGTCTTTTATTGTTTATTATTATAAAAAAGTCGTTAACTCAATTTACATGATGAATTTTATGACGTCCAAGACCTACATTAATACACGTTTAAAATAATTTAATCCCTTTTGAAAATTCCGTTTCATTACCCAGATTTTTACATTTCGTGACCACACGTTTATAACTCTTATTATGAAAACTTAAACTCGATGAAATCCATCTTTTGCACTAAACATAGAGCTACCCAAATGCTTTCGAATCGCAAAAAATTCTAGGAATAGTTTTGTTTTCTATATTATTTGTACACCAAAAGCGTACGAACGTACGTTCGTGACCCCGGGAAATGCCCATATACATTTTGTTAAAGTTAAACGTTACCAGCAAATAAACTTTTAATAAAACTAGGGGCTACGTGTAGGACGTTAAATATTTAATAGGTGTGAACATAGGCTTACTTTTTTGTTTTTACTATAATTGCAAATTACAAAAAAAAAAAAATAATATGTAGATTTATAGCTTTATCCAATAAAAATTATACTTTTTATCAAAAATACATATACATACATATCGTCATATAAAATGCAAAAGAGCCTATGTTTATTTTAAGAAAAAGAGATATAGCTTAATCAAAAGGCAGCTATTGTGATTATAACAACGGGGTTTCTGGTTAAAACCGTTAACATATTACGCATGATTTACACTATCCTAAAAAACTGTTTTTGTAATCTCAGTCGTATCGCTACCGAAAATGTTTTAAAAATTATGATAGGCTCTTTTGCATTTTTATCACGATATAATTGTTTTTAAATATTTCAAAAATTTGGTCGGTTTTAGAGGATTTTGGTAGGTTTTGAAGACAATTTTGGTCGGATAAAAATTTTCAAACGGCAACCCTGAACATCATATTAATGGTAAGCATTTCATGTCAGTTGTAGACTGCATGTAAGATAATACCAAGGTGAATTGACTTGAAGGTGGGGTCAAGTCAAAATATGGTGTTTTTTTTTCGGTGGTCAACTTGTCGAAGTTTGTGTACAAACTAGTTTTTTATCTAAACAAACCCATTTTTTTTACATGCAATATCAAGGCGAACTTAACAAGGTAAACTCAACTCGTCAGCCGTATATCAGCTGTCTCCACGGCGAATTTAAAAAAAATAGGGAAACGTCAAAGTATAATTTTGTTTATGCTTTGCGCCAAAATAACCGAAAAAATTTCTTAGAAAAACAGCGAATAATTAAAGTGAATTTAATAATCTCTTTTATTACCCAAACAAAATTTTTATTTTGTTTTTCAATCAATTTTTGCCTTGTAAGCATTTTTGACATCCGCCTATTAAATTGCAAAAAAATAGATGGGGATTTTTGTAGTTGTAGAGTTGCACTTACCTTGTTAAATTCGCCTTGTGCAATATTTTTAACAACCCGACCACAGAAGCAGTGTTGTAGAGTTGACCTCACCTTCTAGTCAATTCGCCTTGGATTATACTCTCTGCGATTGAATTCGCCTTGCTCGTACCGCCAAAATCAGGTGCCGTTTCGTAACCACCTGTAGTTAATTCGCCTTGGGTGGGGTACTCAGTTGCATGTACTCTGCAATTCTGTTCAGCGTTGCCGTTTTGGTTACTTTTAACCGAAATTGGTTATTTTTCTCAATATGTGCTTGTGTACTTTTTTTTGCCGGACACATGTCGTTTTAACATAACTCGGGTACGCTGAATCCTATGGTGCTTGCCATATATCTCCATCCCTTAGGGGCGGTTCCCATACAAATATGGCCGTTTAATGAAATTCTTAAATTTGCCCATGCAGCGCCCAGGATGCCCTTAGATGGGTTAAATGTATGACCAACCCCACTTTATTTTCATCAGAATCACTGTGGCCAGATGTGCAGATTTCTCTGCATTTTGCTGCTTTTTCGTTGCAAACATGACGAAGTGAGATTTGCAGATTTTTGACGTCAAATTGCAGATTTTTTAATATTGAAGTAATTATAAAAAATCGTAAAAGCTTTTATATTGATCTTTGGGGCCATGATTAAATTTTTTGAGATCTATTATAACGTTTAAAAGGAATAAATCCAATTATTTTATTGAATGGTGAGTTGAACTCAATATATGAAATTTTTTCAAATTTTTTATGCTTAGAAGATATGCAAGCAATTGACTCTTGGTTTCCAAAATTTGACAAATAAAAATAAAAATTTATTAAACTTTTGAAAAAATAAATGTTAAATTAAAATTACTCCCAAAATTGTGCCTTTTTATTAAAAAATGTTTGTTTTGCCACATTAAAGAGCTAATTTGGAACGAACATTAAGTTAATATACCTGTACATAAACTAGCTGTTTGGTCCCAACTCGGAATTTTCCAAATAACAATTAAATACTGGAGAATTTTGTTAATAACTTGACACCAGCGCTTTCAACCATGTCAAAATTTTATCAGAAAACTTATTTTAGTTTAATAAACATATTTTGTGACTTTAAACCAAATCGTACCATAATTGCTTTTTTGTATCTATGTATCTATATTAGAGCGACTCAAGTTGTATGGAAGCAAAATTCGTGCTTGATGTACCCTCCTAAAAATGAACCTTGGACTTTTAAAGATGACATTTTGAATATTTCGGCTCCAGCTTTGACCTCTCGTGAGCTGGACCAGTTTGAAAAATGGTCTATTTTTGCATGTTTTGTTATTTTGTGAATCTGTTCCCTTACCAACATATACAAATTGGGTATCGTAAGAAAGGTTTTTTTTAAGGCGTGTCCAACTGTATATACAATTTGTCCAAGGACGATCATCCATGTCCTTTTTTTAAGGATTTTCTGTAAAAATAACGGTTTTTGAATTTTTTGTTTGGGGTTGTTTGTAATATAAGTGCAAAATTAACATATTTTATTCTTTAGTCGATTTAATTAAATACGTGTCTTGCTCTGGAATATATATAAATGCAATTTTGTAGTAACTTTAATATGATACCGGATTTAGTTTCTAGATCATGTATGGATAAAAATAGGACTAAAGAATGAAAAAAAGAAATGATCCACGACTTGAATTTTTTTTAATTTGCGAAAAAAATATGCCGCCAAAAAGTCGTGGATCATTTCTTTTTTTCTTTCTTTAGTCCTATTTTCATCCATACATGATCTAGAAACTAAATCCGGTATCATATTAAAGTTACTACAAAATTGCATTTATATATATTCCAAAGCACCGTGTAAAATGCATCTAATTTGCAAAAATCTAAACTATTTACATACAAAGATGATATACTTGCCAAAAGATAAAATTTGATACCCATATTGCCCTATTTTAAACGAAGGGTTGCCACCCCATTGCATTTTTGTCAAAACGCGAACTAGCACGATTTTCAAAAAAAGCTGAGACACGTGTTTAATTAAATCCACTGAAGATTAAAATATGTTAATTTGGCACTTTTATTAATAACAACCCCGAACAAAAAATTCAAAAACCGTTTTTTTTACAGAAAATCCTTAAAAAAAAGGACATGGATGATCGTCCTTGGACAAATTGTATACACAGTTGGACGCGCCTTAAAAAACCTTTCTTACGATACCCAATTTGTATATGTTGGTAAGGAAACAGATTCTTAAATTAACAAAACATGCAAAAATATACCCTTTTTCAAACTGGTCCAGCTCACGAGAGGTCAAAGCTGGAGCCGAAATATTCAAAATGTCATCTTAAAAAAGTCCAAGGCTCATTTTTAGGAGGGTACATCGAGCACTTTGTTTGGTGAGTCGCTCTAATCTATATTAATAAAAATGTTTGTGCCGGGTATGTGTTCCCAAAACTCACATAGCTTCTTCACCTGACAATTTTTTGTCATACCAAACGTCAAACTTCAAATATTAAAAAAACGCTGACAAAAATTTTCGAGTTTTTTTTATATAGACTTTGACGTTTGGTATGACAAAAAATTGTCAGGTGAAGAAGCTATGTCAAGGACCGCTGTACCGATTGACACCAAACTTGGACAATAAATTGGTTTAGTCTGGAGCCAGGTTTCTCTTAAGTTTAATCCCAATAGGTGGCGGTATCGTTGTTATCATGATATTTAATTTTAATTAAGTATTTATATTATTTTTTAGAAAAACAACTGGACTCAAATTTTTTTTACATCTTCAAAAATGTTGGTCATAATTTAATAATAGCTAAATATATTAATAAAACGTGTTTCCTGCACTATAATATGCATTTTGTGGTTATAAAATGTGTTTTAAGTGATGTCTAAATGAATGTTATAAAAAATAAAATAACATTAAGAAAAAAAAAAATTGATTTAATTGAATACATACCGGTAATTTAAAAAAAAACAAAAAAATGACGGGGACAAAAGTTTAAATACACATTGAAGTTTATCGAATTAAATACCATTTCTTCCTTTTATGTTCCCGTTATTATTACTTTTTTTGATGTCAAATTTATTGTTCATCTTCCAATTGTTGCAATTAGTTATTTTTTTGTTGCATAATTGTAAAATTTTGCGCAGATATAGGTAAAGGAAAATAGATAGATTTCGGCGTAAGATCTTTCATAGTTAAAATTTTTTAAGAGGGAAAATCCTATCGAGAAATAGGAAAATTGTTGAATTAACTATTTTTCAGCGTCCAGAACAAGGTTAGAAATTATTAGGGTATTCATTTAATCGGCGTTTTGCTTCAATCGGTTAAACGCCCGATTAATTAACCGAGGTTTTGGTTTAATCGGTTAATTTTGTTTTTGATCGGTTAACCGATTAATAATGTTTTTTTGTAAATTAAGTAATTTCAATATATAAAAACGCATTAATTGTTTATTATTTGGAGTTTATTAGTAAAAAAACAATAACATACCAAATTCTTGAACTAAAACGAGCAAAAAAAAAAAACAATTCATAAATATTTAATATGCATTTTTCAATTAATACACAGGGTGTGCTATCAAGTCATATCGCCATATTATCCCAAATAATATTTTACAATTGTTTAAAATAAATGTTGTTGTATTTCCAACAAAATAATGCTGTGTTTATTGATTCTTCATAACTGCCCACAACAGTTATATCGTCGGCTTAATATCCTTTCAGCACATTTAACAGGAGAGACGAAAAACTTCTTAATTTTCCTATTTGCAGCTTGATAGAAAATTAAAAATACAGTTAGTTTAACACCCTTCAAGACTTAAATAGAATAAAAACAACATGCTGGTCGACGAGGTGTACCTTTCTCTGCCACACGGCATCAAAATCTCAATTTACATAAAAAGTGGATATAGCCGGTTTGCATATTAAGCCGACGATATATATTTCTTGTTAGCTTTTTTTAAAAACATAAGACTTTATGACTATCTTGTATATCCCCCAAATATGTATTTATAAAAAAATAAACTGAGATAATTTCAATAGTTATAGGATTTCATTATAAACATTTTTTTAATTTTTCGAATTTATTCTATGAGTTAAATTTCAGTTATGTTTTTTTTAAAGCTTTTTTGTAATAGTTCTATTCCTTTAATTTTTCAGAAATGATTTTATACACTACCAGACTATTATATTGTATTTTCTTTTTACATTTTACCTTAGCCTTCCTTTGGAAAGCAATGAGGTATATTGAATGTTCAGAAAAATTTACAATTATTAGACACCAGCAGAATGTAATGCATTTTCTGGCCCGCTACGGCCTTCGTCAGCATTCTTTGTGTCTCACTGGATAGTGTTACTTTATAAATTGAATGTATTTAACTCAACTATTTTAACAATTAGAAATTGGGAATTATTTCCTTGTGAAGGTTACTTTATATTATAATAAACATTTTTTTCATTTTTCGAATTTATTCTATGAGTTAAATTTCAGTTATGTATTTTTACAAAAAGAAAATACAATATAATAGTCTGGTAGTGTATAAAATCATTTCTGAAAAATTAAAGGAATATAACTATTACAAAAAAGCTTTACAAAATACATAACTGAAATTTAACTCATAGAATAAATTCGAAAAATGAAAAAAATGTTTATAATAATATAAAGTAACCTTCACAAGGAAATAATTCCCAATTTCTAATTGGTAAAATAGTTGAGTTAAATACATTCAATTTATAAAGTAACACTATCCAGTGAGACACAAAGAATGCTGACGAAGGCCGTAGCGGGCCAGAAAATGCATTACATTCTGCTGGTGTCTAATAATTGTAAATTTTTCTGAACATTCAATATACCTCATTGCTTTCCAAAGGAAGGCTAAGGTAAAATGTAAAAAGAAAATACAATATAATAGTCTGGTAGTGTATAAAATCATTTCTGAAAAATTAAAGGAATAGAACTATTACAAAAAAGCTTTACAAAATACATAACTGAAATTTAACTCATAGAATAAATTCGAAAAATGTTTATAATAATATAAAGTAACCTTCACAAGGAAATAATTCCCAATTTCTAATTGTTATAGGATTTCTTTTAAAATAATTTTGTAAAAAAAAATTTTTTTTTGCCAAAACTTGACTTGGAAAAAATTCTTTCACTTATCGTAGATTAATATATAATTTCTCAGTCCTTTTCCAGGATTTCTCTAAACATATAAAATACTCCATTATGCCTTTAGAGTTTGTTTTTAAATTTTTAACACTACGTATTGTTTCGGTTAATTCTGTTAAAAGACTGATATGAGAAGATATAAGAAGAAACAAATACATAACTAACACGTACATAAAACAGAAAAAACGTGTTGGTAATCAAAAATTTAACCCATTTTTCGCCACATTCCTGTTGATCGATGATAAAAATAAAAAACATTGTAATTTTCGTCACCAGTCGGCGGAAAATGTGTTAAAATGAAGATCACTGAACACCTTATTTGTTTTTATGAAAAAATATTTTCTTAAATCACAAAAAATGTGTTATAATACTACAAAATATTGAAAATGTTATAACATCGGTTAATCGGTTAATCGACTGAAATTAATCGGTTTAATCGTTAATCGAAAAAAGCCAATTTGAAATTAACCGATCAGTTAATGGGGTAGTAATTAATCGGTTAACCGATTGACGATTAACCGAATGAATACCCTAGAAATTATAAACGAACATTTTCAATTGAAAATATTGTTAGAAGCGGCCAACAAAAAACACTTTCTAATCGGGATCCTAGCCATGACCCACGATAAGTGAAGAAAAATCACAGAGTAAGCGCGACCAAAATAGCGGATGATATCGCTAATTCTTTGAATAAACATGCTCATCCAAAAACAGTTCAAAGAGCATTACGGAAAAGGGAATATAACAGCATAGTTCCACGGAAAAAACAACTCATAAAGGCTAGATTACACTATTATACTTTGTATTAATACATGTCAAAATCGCAAGTAATATGACAAAGTGTGATAGTGTGAATGCAATGTGTCACGAAATTGACAAGTATTAAGAAAAAAGTTTGACATCCCATACGACTTCATCGTTTTTTGAAAAATTTCTAAACAATAATACTTTTCATTGGATCAGGGTTGCATTTTATTTCATTTGTGAGTGTTTATACTTTGTGTGATGGTCTGAACACAAACTGTCATGTTACGTTAGATTTTTTGACAGTCGCAACAAAACTCATTAGATTTCTATCTCACAAAGTATTATGGAATACGTAAGACTTGTGAGATAGTGTAATCTAGGCTTAAGTGAGACAAGTAGAACGTTAGATGGAGTTTGCGTATAAGTATAAAAACAATGACGTGGAATATAGGCAAACTATTGTTTTTACATATGAATGTAAATTTAATTTGTTTGGAAGAGATAGGCGATCAAAAGTCTGGTGAAAACCTAATACTGGCCACCAAAAAAAAAAAGAAATAGCAAACTCCATCTTAAGCCTTCTACTTTTCTTACTTATTAATTGTTTTTTCCGTGGAACCCTGCTGTTATATCCCCTATTCCGTAATGCTCTTTGAACTGTTTTTGAATGAGCATGTTTATTTAAAGAATTAGCTATATCATCCGCTTACTCTGGGATTTTTCTTCACTTATTGTGGGTCATGGCTAGAATCCTGATTAGAAAGTGTTTTTTGGTGGCCGATTCTAACCATATTTTCAATTGGAAATGTTTGTTTATAATTTCTAACGCTGTTCTGTGGCCGTATTCTGTAATTCGCTAAATCTAAATCTCTGTCGCTAAAAATTTAAAAAGTTGATTTAGCGATTTTTGGCTACGAATGCAATACTGTAACGTGCATTGTTAGATTTTGCAGGGCCATAAGAACTTAATTCGCCGCAATTTAAGCTTTTAAAACCATCGCTAAAATTGTTAAATTTTGCATTCTCTAAGGCATTTTAGCGATCGAGATTTAGCTTTAGCTAAGCGAGTTACAGAATACGGCTGCTGGACGCTGAAAAATAGTTAATTCAACAAATTTCCTATTTCTCGATAGGATTTTCCCTCCTAAAAAATTTTAATAATGAATCCGAAAATAAAAACAAAGTCAACCCCAAAATAAAGTATTCTAAGTTCCCAGACTTTTAAAATGTTTTTCCAGATTTTCCAGATATGTTGGTCCAATTTTTCAAATTTATAAGAAAAAATTTCTGGCAACAGTCTTCACAATCATGTATTTCTGACATACCTACCCGATAACTCCATTTCTAAAGGGGACTCCCATAGAAAATGTTCAGTGCAGACTAGAAATATATTGGAGAAAAAGTCCCATAAATGCCCAGGGGTTGCCCCTAGTGGGATATAATGTATGACCGATTATTTTTTTGTCCTTAATATTTTCTCGAGACATACTTGCCCCTTATCTCCACTTCTTAGGGGGCTCCCATACAAATATTGTGTTTTATGAAATTCTTAAATTAATTAAAATTTTTCGACTTTTGTGAAAAAAAATCAAAAGTGGCTAACAGATTTTAATCATGTATGGCTTGTTTTGTTTGTAATTTCGTTTTTTATACGTTTTTTTAGTTTTTTCAATAAGCTAAATCGTTTTTGAGTTATGCGAACATATGTTGTGCAACTCCGCCATTTTCGTAATTTTTGTATGGGGACCACCCTAATGATTAAAGATGGAGACTAGCAGCCGTATTCATAACAAAAAGTTAGCCACAGTTTGTACACTACGTACAACGAGCTGCTAACTAGAGTGCCGATTAAGCTTAGCAGCTTGTTGGCACAGAGTTAATTCATAACGAACTTTTCTCCATCTGCCAACTTTTAATAAATCAACTATGAATTTTTATGATGCCACATTGTATTTCTCAAAAATGCAACACGTTTTGCATTAATCATCGCTGAATTTGTAATTTTTCCCTATTTTGTTTTTCCCTTCACATATAAAAATTTTAAAAAGTTTTTAAAATTAAAATAAATTCAGTAAAATACAGTAAATTAAAAAAAAAAAACAGTTAATTAAAAAAACCAACAAAATTGTTAAACATTAAACGGCTGTTTTTCTCAAGTTGGCAAACGTTTGGCAGCTCGTTAACAAGAGTTTAGCAAAACGTTAGCCAGAGTTTGGTAAGTGTATTATGAATAAACTTTTTGCTAACCTTATGCCAAATTTTCATTACGAATACGGCTGTAGGTATGTTCTCAAAAAAAGCTCGGGTAGTGAAAATATTGGGGGTCCGTCATACATTTGACTCCTCTAGGGGCACTCTGGGGCTAGTTAGTTCGGTGGCGGTTAATTTTATAATAATATTTAGTATGGGAGCCCCCTTAAGGACCACAAATAGGGGGTTAGTATGTTCATAAAAAATGTAGGGGGGAATATTAGTGGTAGTCAGTCTTACATTTTCCCCTCTAGGAGCGACTTAGTTATGAAGCTTTTTTTGGCTTTTGTATCGTTTTCCCCTAGCTTTCCCCGATGAGGAGCTATTACCCCTATCCCACACCCCTTATTTTTTGGCCCACGCGTTTTTTTTTATTGTATACACATGTACATTAGGGATATAACTTTTTAACAATTTTTTAAAATATCAAAACTGGCATAGCACAGTCCGATAGAGCATAAACAACTATAATGTAACGTATATTTATTTTTTCGCTAAGGTCAAAAAAGTTCACGCACCAACCGCGATGAAGTTTTTAAAATTTTTAATTTTCTTTTTGGTTAAGAAAAATCAATACATAATATGTTTATTTAAAACAAAAAATAGCTCAAGTTTGAAATTTCATTAATATTTGGAGATGGTAAGAGATTTTTCCGCAAACTAAAACGTATCTTTAACCTTTTTTAACAAAAAAAAAAAATTAAAAAAGAATTCAAGGTATATAAAAATTCACTTAATAACAGTTTTAATTTAAAAAAAAAACTTTTAAACTGGAATTATTCATTGAACAGATGCAGTAATACATAAAAAAAAACAATAATAAGAAATTAATCACAATTTGTTAACTTAAGCTTCGTACAGACGATGGTCAGATCTTACAATGTTGTCATTAAAATTGCTTAAAAATGTCTTGCAACTGTCTGAACGTTGTAAGCTCATTTTCATTTGACAGAAGTGTAAAATTAATGCATCTGACAATGGCACCATTGTCAGAAAAATGTCAACATTGTAAGATCTGACCATCGTCTGTACGAAGCTTTAGGTTTGTACAATTTTTCAAAAATGGCTCCAAAACATCCTAATAGTTTGCAGACTAAGTAAGAAATGTATCAAAAACTTTTGCAATGCATAGCCTGCTTACCGTTTACGCGTTGATTACTTTTTTGGTGCACTTTGATACAGAGAACATTGTATAATTTAACACGGTTATATTGTAGAACGCCTAAAAAAGCGAGTTGCATTGCAGATGGCGTTTTGGGACTCACCCTTACTTTCTGCAAGTTCTGCAGCTCTTATACCATTGACTCTATAAAAACATAATACAATATACACTATTCATAAAAGCTTTCCACTGTTTAATTCTTACAATATCTCCCTCCAAAGAAGTCCTTCTTATATAAGAAAAACCTAATATCTTATTGGGTGGTACAGGACATTATTTTATACGAATTTATATTGTTACGAAAGTAACTTTAGTTAAGAATTAGATTAAGTTATTAGTTATCTTGTATTGATTAGTTATTAAGTATTTGTTAGTTATTTTATTAGTTTTAATTTTTATTGTATAAGTTATGCACACTTCTAGTGTAAAAATCAATGTACAGATGTAATGTTAAAATTGTTGTGCATAATTGTACTTCAACCCCACTGTAAATACTTGAATGTTCGTTTTTAAGTTATCTCAATTAATGGTAACGCCTAAAAGTATGCCTTAGTTTATGATGACTAATAACTCAAATGATTCAGCCATATAGATGGTAACTATAGATGAATAAGTTTAATTAACAAAATAACCGTTAGGAAGCGAACTTTTTAGAGCCATCTAGACGTTACTAGTATCATCTACACGTCTAGACTAGAGTATAAATAGAATCGCAAGAGATGGCATAAAATCATCCCAAGTTCAGACGTTGTCAATAACGCATCACGCGGAGAAAATTATAAGCACTGAAGTGAGTTGTGAATAAAAGCTGTAAATTACGGCGGTCTTGATCTCTCAGTTGAAAAGGTTGTTTGCAACCCTTTAATTGTGATTTAAAAAAATGAGTTTAATTAATCCGAATATTTGCTGATAAATATTAGTATTACGAGAAAAACAAATGCATCCGCCGAAATTTCTTGCTTCGGCAGAACATAAACTTAATTAAAGTGCAATAAAGAACTCAAGAGGTTTATTATCAAGGAAATAAACCGAAAACGTTATTGAAAAGGCAGTAACGTAACAATATGTGTCAGAAGTAAAATTGCAAAAATTAAAAAAAAAAATTTTTAATTAAATAAAAACAAAAAATAATGAAATTCGAAGAGCTTAAAGTGGAACAGCTCAAGAAAGAATTGGGCAAGTTAGATCTGCTAACTGCAGGAAATAAAGCAGAGCTGCAGAAGAGACTATTAGATAAATTCGAGCGAGGATAAAGAAGACATAGAGGTATGTATGTACTCGTGCAATTGCTAGCAGTATGGATTTAAATACAATGATGGCAAAAATGGAAAAAATGTCTGAAGAAAGTTTTAGAAATATGGACGATAATTCCAGCGCTATAACTGAAAAAATGGAAAGAATGTCAGAGGAAAATTCTAGAAAAATTAAAGAAAATTCGATCACCACCCTGGCTGAAATTCAAGAGAATTCTAGAATAAATAATGAGAAACTTCAGGCTACTAATGAAATACTTGAGAAGCTTCAAGAGACTTCCACAGTCAAAAATGAAAGAGTAAATGACATGGAAATTTAAATCAACAAAAAGCTGTCTGGTGTAAAAATTGAAATTGATCAAAAACTCTACAATCTTAAAGCAAAAGTAAATAGTCTACAATGCCAAGAGGGACCAGTGCGAGTTATTCCAGAAACCTCGAGTAGAATAAAAGCCATTAAATGTTTTTAAATTTCAGTTCGATACAGTTGCCAACAGAAATTCATGGAACAGTGAGGTAAAAGCCATCGAGCTAATTCTTGCTTTAAAGGGGACTGCGGCTAAAGTGCTAGAAAGTGTACCAGTAAGTATCAGAAACAATTATGATGAAATAAAGGTAGCACTGCAACGTAAGTATGGAGGTGAACACAAAAAGGAAATCTACAAAATGGAGTTGCGTTGCAGAGTGCAAAAGGCTAATCAGATATTACAGGACTTCCAGCTCGAGATTGAGCGGTTGGTGCAGAAGCATTTATTAACGGTATAAGAGATGCTGATGTAAAGTATGCGGTGTGTGCATCATTGAAGTCAACATTTGCAGAAACAGTATCGTTTGCCCTGGCTCAGGAGACTGCAAGGATAGTTGCAAAGCAGAGGTCGTATAAGGTGCAAAGGCTCAACGTTACTGCTGATGATGATAGAGATATCATAAAGGAATTAAAGAGCCTTAAATAAACAGTTTTGGTGAGAAGCTGGGCAAAAACAAATTGAAATGCTATAACTGTGGTAAAATTGGGCACATACAGCGTAACTGCAAAGAACCTGGAAAAAGTTCAAGAACTGCTTCGCCGCCGAGAAAAAACCAACGGGATAGTCATCACAGGAGTCGCTGTTAAGTATGGAGGGCCAAAGAGCAATAAAAGTATTACGACATTTGGCTACATCGATGGTAAAAAGAGCATTTGGTTTTGCCAATGAATCAACAACTAAAGGAAGGATTAGTTGTCAAGCCACAAATACATTGGAATGGGCCACCGAATACAGAAATAAAAAAGTCCAAGAGTTAAAATGAAAGTTGTTCATTTAGAACGATTAGCCCCTTATGGAAGAGGTGATGCTGATCAAAATGAACGACAGCATGCTCAAATCCGTCTAGATGAGCCGACTACCACAAACTGTACGTACCATAATTTCAATAGGTAGTGATCCGCGACAAATAAGCTGACAAAATATTTGAGGTAAGCGTTTCACCACACTTCAAAGCAGTTTCTGTGCCACAAAACGTATCTTCAGCACAATCAACGATAGAACACCAGATCAGCTTGCTTGTCACGAGGTAACTGAGTTAGAACCAAAGTTTTCCCAACGTCCAAGAAGCAGATCCCGCCTGCAAAAAGGCAAAAAACTAAATAGTCTGTCCGACGTGACGGCTACCGATAGACAAATTAAAAATAATTCCCGTCTAATTATAAAAGACAAAAATTCGCACACAGAAAGAAAAACACTGGGGATAAATTAATTTTTTTATACTAACTTTAAGATCGAGACGTACCCAAAAATCCACGTACGAATAACACTTAAACGTACTCAAAACAATCATAAATGGGATAATTTTCGAAAATCGAATTTCCTTAAATAAGTATAAAATTCTTAAATCAAGAGTGCTATATTCGGCTGTGCCGAATCTTATATACCCTTCACCTTTGTGGGAGCAGAATACAGAGCAACTAGACAAAAACTAAATAATTTTTAGATATGTATAAACACATATTAACAATTTGTACTTTAAACTTCATTATAAATTAAATTTAAAAAGCGAAAACTGGTAAATATTTTTTTTAAATCGTTCTTAGAACATAAAAAAAATAAAAATTTAAAAAAAAAATTTTCTTTTTAAAAAAACAAGATTCGAACCAGAGAACTCACAGTTTCTAACTTTACACACCCCCTAGACAACTAAACCATGAAGGAACGTTGTTTGAATATCATTAAAATGAAATATGGCCCGTTTAATGTTCACTGCGTTGAGTTGTAATTACTTTTGATGTTTTTGTTCATCACAATAGCAAAGTTGTAAACCATAAAACTTATTTCAGTTGTGAACCGAAATATGGAAATATATTTACCAAAATAGTTTGTGGCATGTAAGTATGCGTGTTTGTTTTCTTTTATCTTTTTGGGGAGTTTTTAAGTAGCAAAAAAACACAAAAATTCCTAGTTTCGATTTGTTAAAATAATTTCGTTAAATAGATGAAATAATAAAGAAGGATGATAACGAAAATCATATTGAGCATTATGCTAGTATATGTAATCAAATGTGAGGGGGTGAGGGGGAGGGGAAGAGACGGAAACCCGGATTTGAACTTCGCTTTTCATAAGGACCCAGAATATATATACTTTATAGGGTGTAGGATCAATATTGTAGAAATTACAAACGGAATGAAAACCGGATTTGAACTTCGCTTTTCATAAGGACCCAGAATTTATATACTTTATAGGGTGTAGGATCAATATTGTAGAAATTACAAACGGAATGACAAACATATATATACCCTTTTCCACCTGAGGTGAAGGGTATAAAAATATAATTTTTGGGACTTCAGTATTTTGATCATAACTTAGCCATTTTTAAACCGATTTGAAAGATTTAAATACCGACGTGCTTAGGAAGAAATTTACCATTTACTTGGGTTATAAAGCTTGGACTCGGGGAAATCTATGGTTCCCGAAAGTGGGTATTTAAAAAAAAAAAATTAATTTTGGTCATAACTTTTTTGTATCTGAACCGATTTTCCCGAGTTTCCGATATTTTGGTATATAAGCAAGTATGGGCACCACTACATTGAAAGCTTTGTATGTGTGGCATTGTATTGGTTTGTTTACGTTTGCATTTGTTGGTTTTATGCTCTTTTGCTCTTTGTTTTTTGTGTATGTATACACATCGTTCGCTCTTTTTGCATTTTGATTTAGCATTTGCCCATAGCTGTATATAAGTCATATCCATAGGACATATAGCAGCCCTAAAATTTAGGTTTTTATAATTTTTTTTTTGTACGGGAGGTACCACGCCAACTTCTTCAATCCCGGCCACATTTTGTAGGATGGTGTGTATTGACAACCTAAATGTGTGTACCTAATTTGGAAACTTTGGCTTTTGCCGTTCCCCAGATATACAGCAAAAAGTAATAAAAATACAACAACCACAAGGGATTTTTGGGAAAAATTAGAGGTAGTCGTGGTTTTTTGCTCATATCTCAGCCATTTGTGGACCGATCTTTCTGAATTTCAATAGCAAACAATTCTGGACCATATGTGACATAATTGTATAACAACCTGGCCCCCATCATATATGGGGTCTTCGGAAAATCCATTTCAACGGACAGACGGACATGGTTAAATCAACTTCGCTTTTCATAAGGACCCAGAATATATATACTTTATAGGGTGTAGGATCAGTATTGTAGATCGGTTAATTTCAAATTGGCTTTTTTCGATTAACGATTAAACCGGTTAATTTCAGTCGATTAACCGATTAACCGAAGTAACAAAATGTTCAATATGTTGTAATATTATAACATATTTTTTTTGTGTTTTTAATTATTTGTTTCGTCTAATATACCAAATGTATTTGTTTACAAAATATTTTTTCATACAAACAGTTCAGTGATCTTCATTTTAACCGATTTTCCGCCGACCGATGACTAAAATTACAATGTTTTCAATGCTTTTTTATCTTCTCATCGATCAACAGGAATGTGGCGAAAAATGGGTTAAATATTTGATTGCCAACACATTTTTTTTGTTTCCCGTACTTTTTATATGTATGTGTTTAGTTATTTGTTTTAAAAAACTCTAATGACATAATGGAGTATTTTATATGTTTAGAGAAATCCTGGAAAAGGACTGAGAAATTAGATATTCATCTACGATAAGTGAAATAATTTTTTCCAAGTCAACTTGTGAGGGTGACTGCTGTAGCGTTATATGTATATTGGTTAAAGTTTCATTACTTATTACTAATTTATTTTTTTTTCTGGGTATAGAAAATTTTCTTTGTATAAAAATGAAAATTAAGTAATTTTTTTTTTTTTTTGAAAATAAAGGGAGTCATGAATTGTAAATTTTTAGGAAAATGTTAAAAATTTTCATTATATTTTCGGATTTGAAATAAAAAGTTTAAGGACGGTAAAATAATTAAGGAGAAATTTATAAAACAGAGAAAATCTTTAAATCAATTGGAATAAAATTTAAATTAAAGTATTAATAAAAAACAAAAATATAAAATATAAATAGGAATATTTGGGTTTTATTTTGTGTTGTGTTCTACATTTACATTGGAAGAAAATTAAATGAAACTCACGTTCCACAAGCAAATACATTATTAAGAAGACGATCCACTCAACTATCCGCCTCGAAACAATTCCCCAGCTAAAGTGATACATTTGGGACACTTATGAACACGTTTGAAGAGAATTACTAGCCAAGGATACATTTTTAACATCAGCACCGCGAAAAGTCACACATATGGAAAATTTTGTTTTGGGAATGAAAGCGTAAATCTATTTGAATAACTATATTTGCACATCTGTCCAAAGTATTGGTGAGAAGTTATTTGTCATGATATAAATTTAGAAAACTCATCTTACAATTTGAGTTCAAGTATTGAGCAAACATCCACAAGATTAGATTTCTAATAAAATTTTTCTTTTTATTTAATTCAATTTGTTACTATATTACTTCATTTAAATTTTTGTTTAATTTAATTTAAAACTTGAAACTTATTTGAATCTGTTTGTTTTCTTATAATGTAATGTGTTAAATTGTAAAAATCAGTTAAATTCTTAAAATTACTCGGTCACCTTAATGTTTGTTTGAAGTAATCTCTTCATCCTTAAATTATGCTATAAAAAAAAAAAAAAATTACAAATTAAATACATTAATCAGTTCAACACTTCTACACATTTCATATGTACTTATGTGGATGGTATCATAACTGAAAATTAATACAATCAATTATAATACATTCCACTAATTAACTTTGCCATAAAAACACTGTTGCCAACTTTTTTTGAACGTTTCCCTCCAAATCGGATGTCAAAACCGCTAGAAACCGCTAAATATTTAATTTAGCGGGAATTTTTTTAAAAATACCGCTAAAACCTAAACATTTTTTTAAAGTTTTATATAAATCAAGATATAGGCGGCTTTTTTAAAGGTATATGATTACGTAACATACTATGGTTTCCAACTTCCCTAGTTATATTATTCTTAAAAGAAAATAAGTCAGAGTTATATATTCATCTGTGCGAATCTTTGATACCCTCCACCTACAGTTGGAAATTTTCGAAGTGGTCTTTATATGGGACATATGGTAAATTATGGGACGATCTTCACAAAATTTAAACAAGTAATTTATAGTCTTATACAACTTTGACTGACCAAATGTTATTATAATAGAACACAGATTGAAAGCTTTACGGTTCTACGCGTTCTATAGTTTTTTCCGAGAGTATGCTTTATATGGGGCCTATGAAAGTTATGGATCGATCTGCACGATAGTTGACTGTAAGTTCTAGTCATATAAAACTGTGACAAACCAAAATTTAAAAAATAGCATTATTTGTTACGGCTTTAGACGTACTGTTCTTCAAGAGTAGGTTTTATATAGGGCCTATGGTAAAATATGGACTAATAATCACGAAAATTGACATCGTGATTTCTAGCCATATTAAACTGTGGCGGACCAAATATATTACAATAGCATTATTTGCTACGTTTTTAGGCACAATCAAGGTTTTTTCCGAGAGTGGGCTTTATATGAGGCATATCGTTAATTATGGACCGATTAAACAGTATGATTTTTAATCATATAGAACGAATTTGTGCATAATCTTATATCAATGTGTGCTTTCCGCCACTAGTTATGTTAGTTTTTGTACTAAATGATAAACTTTTTATGGTGGTTGTTCCACATTTTAATGTATAGCACTGTTCCTACTGAACCGATTGTGGTAGACTGCAATCCCAGCCTGCTTAGGGGAATTCTAAACAATTTGATGCCAATATTTATATTCCCTTTTGAGTCGTTTGAAAGTGAAGGCTTAATCGGCTTCGAATTACTCAAGGACCCAGAATAAATTTACCTTATGGGGTCTTAGACGAATATTAAAATAGTTTCACCCGGAACGACAAACTTAGTACGTAAAAGCAAAAAAAATTATAACATTTACGCTATTTTTGGTAATTATTTCCCGTTTTAAGCCATTAGATAAAATTAGTTACATGAAAGTAAGTGCTTGGGTTTTGTCGAGACAATTAAGATCAATACCTTGCCTTTTGTTTCAAAATTTTAAGCAAGCTTAAAGTTGTGAATTGTTACATACAGCCCTATCAACATACTAACTGAAAATCGAAAAAAAAATGTCATATACAATATTCAGTTCACTAAAACTATAAAAGTAATTAAAACCGTGAACATAAACAAAAAGTTTTTAGCCAGAAAAACAAAAAGAAAATGTAAAAAATCTGTAAATTTTAAATTTGAGAAAGGATTTTGTAGCGAAAATGAGCCGCTGAGAGTTGTTTGAAAATCGCTAGATTTCCCGCTTACCGCTAAAACATATTTTTTCCCGCGATTGACATTTCAAAAAGCTAGATTTAGCGGGAAAATCTCTAAATTGGCAACAGTGCATAAAAACGATAACCAAAACTCTTATAAAATATATATTAATAGAAAAAAAAAAGAAAACCATAAGTGTTGTACGCAACCGTCTACAGTCATCCGGCGCCTGCTGACTTCGATGGACGTTATATAAACGTAAGTTTTGATATTTTTTTTTTTTTTTTTAATATTTCTATTATCATCCATGTTAAATACACTCTCACTTTATAATCAAATTTACACATAATTATAGAAATGTTTTATGAACAAATTTGAGTTTTAAAATTGACTGCAACACAAGTTACCATTGCGTTTTAATTATTTTGATTTTATTATTAAAAATTTTTTTTTATGTTGTTCATGTTACATTTGTTATAAACACCCTACATTAAATAATTTTAGTTGTCTTTGAATATTTTACATAATGTCACCCAATTAACATAAAAACTTTTTATATAATTTTACAAAAGAATTTAATAATTGATTTATATTCAATTAACTTGAGGTGACGAGATTTATTAGACATTTATAATAGATTTAAAAACTAAATTAACGGGAATTTTTTTTACTTTAAGAAATTTATAACATTGTGAATTATATATAAATATGGAAATTTGAATTTTATTTGTTTTATTTACGAAAAGTGAAGTTACGGGTATGGGGGTTAGGCGGATTTGTTTAAATCGGTAATTTTGGTTTGTTTTTATTTCGATATTGGGCTGACAACCAGTTATGAGTTCTTGTCAGCATGGAGGGTGGGCTTCGGAACAGTATAGCAAATGTCATCAAAAGCTATACTATAATCTTTTACCGTTTCTACTTTTCTTATATTATGTGGATCATTATATATATTCTTAAGCTACCTAAAGTTAAATCACTGTGACGAATTCAAATACAATAATAATTTGTTTTATTCTTATAAGGGAACACAACTCACTCCCCACCGACGAGCTCGGCCGTAATATTAGGTAGCACCGTTCCCGAAAAAAACTAGAAATACAGAATTAAGAATCGTTACAGAGATTTTTGGCGCCCAACGTGGGGCCTCAGTAGACGTTATTTTTAAGTTTTGTGTGCAAGTATCATCTAGATGCTGAGGACTCTGAATCTGTTGTGGGTAATGATTTACATAATGAATTCTTTAACTAAAATATGTATTTTAAATTTTCATTTAACTCTTGTTTTCATTATTTTTCTACTGTGGACTTAATTGTTTATTGTAGTTATGATAAACAATTCCCTGTCTGATATTTAATGCATCAGAAATTAAACAGGGCTTGGGTTCGAACTTGAGAAGTTGATCTGGTGGTTATCGGATACAATCCTCGTTTGACACTTTCCCTTCTAAATATGTCTTCTATTTCTATTTATTGATTCTTTTTCTTCAAAATTTACTTTTTCCAGTTTGTATTTTCTGTTTATTTGGACTTAAGGTAACGGAATTTGTAATCGGTTATTTTCCTATAACGGATAATCAATCCCTTACATCCTTTCTAGAACTTATTGTTGTCTTGGATATGATTCTTTTGACATTTGTCGAAAGGTTCCAGCAGTTATAAGTGTTACTATTTTTTTTACCCCTTTTTCTTCTTTGCGGTAACTGATGAATATTTTAAATAATTTTTTTTATTGTAAATTGTTTTATTTTAATTTGTAGTTTTGATTTTTAGTTTGAAACTTTTCGCTATATACCCCTACCTATAGACTTCACTGAGTAGTAATATATATTGACATTGTTGATAACCTTTTTGATATTTTGGTGTGATTTTATTCATAAATACTTATATATATATATATATATATATATATATATATATATGTATATAATTTGACTTTTTATAATAGTTTTTTTTAATCGGATACACAACAACGATTTTAGACAGAAATAATTTCTTTTAATTTTTTTTTTAATATCATTAGAATTTTGAGATTATTGTTCTTTGATTAATTATTTAGAAGAATGCCTGTAGTTCGTAGTACCGGGGATATACCATTAGAAGTAGAGCGGGATTCATTAGATCAGGAAGCTGGTGGTGATGCCCGAACACCTGTTTTTACGGTCCGAAGACCAAGGACTCGTTTGCAAGCTCGTAGGGAAGCCAATGAAAGAGAGGATGAGAATATTCGACGTATAGTTGATAATTCATTACAAGGGCTTAGGAACGAAATATCAGACATGATAGCTGACAGTTTGCGGAACTTTACTTTGGCCAATCGGGAAGCAATAGGACAGGACAGATTAGCTCGGACTGAGAGAATAGATCCGGACAGAACTGGACGCGGCATGCAGGATAATGGGAGTGAAGATTATGAAAACCATCGTAGTGGACAAGGAAATCGCGAAAATCGGTATTTGGACAATCGATCCGATAGGAATTCCGAAAGGGTTTTGAACAAAATTCGTAATTGGAAGTTTCGTTTTACTGGCAATATTTCGGAAGTTACCGTGGACGAATTCATTTATAGAATAAATTCTTTAACAAACTCAAATCTTAGCGGCGATTTCGACCTTCTTTGTGAACACGCCCATATTCTTTTTGAAGACAAAGCACTTAAATGGTTTTGGCGATTCCACCGCAGTTGTGTTCACATGTATTGGGACAAATTATGTGATGCACTGAGGCGACAATATGGAGATGACAAAACAGATTTTGACATTAGGGATGACATACTACAGAGGAAACAAAGACATAATGAGAAATTTGACGAATTTCATGAGGCAATCATGGTTTTGTGTGACAAACTGCATACCCCCTTATCAGAATACGAGTTGTGTGAAACTTTACAAAGAAATTTAAAACCGGAGATAAGGCATGACATTCTTCATTTGGAAATAAATCGTGTTTCCCATTTACGGCGTGCAGTACGAAGGCATGAGAAGTTTGTCAGGGACATGACATCGACAAATGTAAACAAACGTGGTTTCCAAAAGGTGCAGGTATCTGAGCTTATTGGTAAAGAAGAACAGTTTGTGGAGGACAAACATTTAGATGATGATGATACCGAAATTTGTTTGTTAGTAAAATCGCGAAAGTGTTGGAATTGCGATAAAATTGGCCACAGTTTTATAGACTGCTTAGAGCCTAGGACTATTTTTTTGTTACGGTTGTGGGACGAAAAATATTTTTAAGCCAAAGTGTCCTAATTGTTGTTTGAAACGGGGAAACGTAACGCAGGATGTCCGTGCGAAAATAGACGGGCATCCGAGGATAAACTAGACAGGATTATACAAAATTCTAAACCTGATGAGACAAATTATTTTTATGAACATAAAATACCGGCTAAGACAATTTTCACTGAAATTTCAAAAACTCATCCGTTAAAACGACCTTATCATATTCGTTTAGAGGAATATAAACTTGCTAGGGCTAGGATTTTTGATGAATCCAATAGTAAACGGAAACTTAACAGATCTACGAGAAGGCTACGTAAGTTTTATAAAAATAGGAAATAATTTCGCAAACACGTTATATCATCATTGGCGAATAGGGAAAACGACAATCGTCCTTATGTTAGGTTGAACGTGTGCAATGGAAATTATTTTGCATTATTAGATAGTGGGGCGAACGTTAACGTTATTGGAGGTCAATTATGTTCCGAATTAATTGAATCGGGTGACTATAATCAAAGTATTGGTAGTGTAAGGACAGCTGATGGGCAACGTCAGCGTTGTTGTGGGACGGTTATTCTTGAAATCGGGTATAATAGTCAGAGAAAACCGATTGAATTTTTGTTAATACCTTCAATCACTCAGGATATAATATGTGGCATTGATTTTTGGGAAAAATTTGACATCAAAATTATCACATTGAACGCAATTGACGAAATTATTTCTAAAAATTCTAAAATTCCATTGACAGTATCTCAGGGAAAACAATTACAAAGCATTATTGATTATTTTTCTAATTCCGACAGAGACGGACTGGGACGTACCACACTGTTGGAACATAACATCGATTCTGATGAAGCAACCCCTATAAAACAGCGATATTACCCAATATCACCAGCTAGGGAAAAGTTGTTATGTGGAGAGGTAGATCGAATGTTAAAGTTAGGCGTTATCGAAGAATGCCCGTCATCTCCATGGTCATCGCCAGGTGTTTTAATTGTTAAACCTGGAAAAGTACGTTTTTGCCTGGACAGTAGAAAATTAAATTCCGTTACTAAGAAAGACGCATATCCCATTCCCAACATAGATGGACTTATTTCGAGACTTCCTCCAATTTATTACATTTCTAAGGTGGATCTAAAAGATGCATTTTGGCAAATTAAATTGGACGAAACCTCAAGACCGAAGACAGCGTTTACAATCCCTAACCGACCCTTGTACCAATTTACAAGAATGCCGTTTGGATTGTGCAATACACCACAGACAATGTGTAGACTAATGGACCAAGTCATTCCGTATTATTTAAAGACGAACGTTTTTGTTTACTTAGACGACTTACTGATAATTTCAAAAGACTTTGACGAACATTTAAAGCACTTAAAGGAGGTGGCGACTCAACTTCGGAAGGCTAACTTCACAATAAATGTGAAGAAGAGTAGTTTCAATCTTCGTCAAGTACAGTATTTGGGATATATCGTTGGTGAAGGTTCATTAAAAGTTGACCCTGAGAAAGTAAGAGCAATTTCTCAGTTTCCGGCTCCTAAAACAGTCCGACAACTTAGACAATTTCTTGGTATGGCCGGATGGTACCGTCGATTTATCGATGATTATGCGACTATTTCATTTCCGATGACAGAATTATTGTCGAAAAGGAAGACATTTGTTTGGACAGATGTGGCACAAAGATCATTTGAAGCAATTAAAAATAAATTGACATCTGCACCCATTTTGGTATATGCGGACTTTCGTAAACCGTTTATAATCCAATGTGATGCCAGTATGTTTGGAATCGGGGCTGTACTAGTTCAACTGGACGGAAATGGCGATGAAAAGCCAATAGCATTTATGTCACAAAAATTGAACAAAGCCCAGAGGAATTATTCAATAACAGAACTGGAGTGTATGGCTGTAATTCTGGCAATAAAAAAATTTAGGGCGTATATTGAGGGTCATGAGTTTAAAGTTATAAGCGACCATGCCAGTCTCAAATGGCTCATGAGACAAAAAGACTTATTTGCAAGGCTTCGACTTTACGATAGAACACCGTAAAGGTAAAGATAATGTAGTACCGGATGCTTTGTCGCGTGTTTTTGATGAGGGTGCTACATTAACTGAATTAGAGATACAAACATTACCTTCGATTGATTTGAACTCAACGGCATTTGACTCACATGATTATGCCAAATTGCGAAACGAATTTTCAAAATCAAATTTACCCGATTATCGGGTAATTGACAAATATATTTACAAAAGAATAAATTTTACTTCCGGAAATATCGACGAATCTGAAAATTGGAAATTATATGTTCCTTTGGAATTGCGTAAGGATGTTATTTTTGCAGCACATGATATACCAAATGCAGCACATGGTGGCACTGCCAAAACTGTGCATCGTGTTAGACAATACTTATATTGGCCTAAATTAGTTATTGATATTAAAGAATATGTTAGCAATTGTTTATCCTGCAAAACCTCAAAAACACCAACAACCTCACTTAGACCATCTATGGGACAAATGGTGGAAACTGTAACACCTCTACAACGTTTATATATTGATATTATTGGTCCTTTTCCACGTACTAAGAATGGGAACATAGGAATTTTAACCATATTAGACCATTTTACAAAATTTTCATTTTTAAAACCATTAAAGAAATTCATAACCAAGCCAATAATCAGCTACCTCAGGGACGAAATATTTTGTTGTTATGGTGTTCCGGAAATAATAATTTCAGATAACGGAAGCCAATTCAAATCCGCGGAATTTAGAAAACTTGTTGACAAATATGGAATTAAACATCAGTTTACTGCAATCCATAGTCCCCAATCAAACGTGAGCGAGAGAGTGAACAGATCGATAAATGAAGCTCTTCGTTCTTATTGTCGTAATGATCAACGCCAGTGGGATGAGTTCTTGCCAAGTGTAAATTGTGCTATACGAAGTAGCATCCATCAAACGACGGGATGTACCCCTTACAAACTTTTATTCGGGCAAACGATGATTACTCATGGACAAGACTACCAAATTTTACGGAACTTAAAACTTTTAGAGGAAGCAGACACCGAACTTGAAAGACAGGACAATTTTACATTGTTGCGTAACTCTATTCGGACAAAGATTAAGGAAGCTTATGATAGAAACGTGAAGTCTTACAATTTAAGATCACGTAACCGGGAGTTTAATATTGGACAAATAGTAATACGTCGCCATTTCGTTCAGAGCTCTTTGGTTGATAATTTCAGTGCCAAGTTAGCACCTACAGGTGTTAAGGCTGTTGTAAGGAAACGAATTGGGAACGTGAATTATGAGCTTGAGGACGTTCATGGCGGATATAAAGCCGTTTACCATATCAAAGATATATGGGTATGATTTCTGATTATGTTTACAAAATTTATAGAAAGTCACATTTTTCAGATAAAAATTTGCAACAATGTTTACTTTTCATCTGCTTTGTGAGGGTGACTGCTGTAGCGTTATATGTATATTGGTTAAAGTTTCATTACTTATTACTAATTTATTTTTTTTTTGGGTATAGAAAATTTTCTTTGTATAAAAATGAAAATTAAGTAATTTTTTTTTTTTTTTGAAAATAAAGGGAGTCATGAATTTTAAATTTTTAGGAAAATGTTAAAAATTTTTATTATATTTTCGGATTTGAAATAAAAAGTTTGAGGACGGTAAAATAATTAAGGAGAAATTTATAAAACAGAGAAAATCTTTAAATCAATTGGAATAAAATTTAAATTAAAGTATTAATAAAAAACAAAAATTATTTAAAAATAAAAATACACGTTTTAAACGAAAAAAAATACCGGAAGCGCATACAATTTTGAGGAATATTTGGGTTTTATTTTGTGTTGTGTTCTACGTTTACATTGGAAGAAAATGAAATGAAACTCACGTTCCACAAGCAAATACATTATTAAGAAGACGATCCACTCAACTATCCGCCTCGCAACATTCCCCAGATAAAGTGATACATTTGGGACACTTTTGAACACGTTTGAAGAGAATTACTAGCCAAGGATACATTTTTAACATCAGCACCGCGAAAAGTCACACATATGGAAAATTTTGTTTTGGGAATGAAAGCGTAAATCTATTTGAATAACTATATTTGCACATCTGTCCAAAGTATTGGTGAGAAGTTATTTGTCATGATATAAATTTAGAAAACTCATCTTACAATTTGAGTTCAAGTTTTGAGCAAACATCCACAAGATTAGATTTCTAATAAAATTTTTCTTTTTATTTAATTCAATTTGTTACTATATTACTTCATTTAAATTTTTGTTTAATTTAATTTAAAACTTGAAACTTATTTGAATCTGTTTGTTTTCTTATAATGTAATGTGTTAAATTGTAAAAATCAGTTAAATTCTTAAAATTATTCGGTCACCTTAATGTTTGTTTGAAGTAATCTCTTCATCCTTAAATTATGCTATAAAAAAAAAAAAAAAAAATTACAAAATAAATACATTAATCAGTTCAACACTTCTACACATTTCATATGTACTTATGTGGATAGTATTAGAGTTGTCAATTATTCGCGTTTTAACTGTGTTCGAATAATTCAAATAATTGTTTTTGTTCGTTCGAACGAACGATTAAATCTAAAAAATTATTCGATTAATCGATGGGAATAACGAATGAAAAAATTATTTTTACAAAAAAATACCTATGGAAAATCCTACATTTCATCTGGTATGACTTATTCTTTTTGAATGCATAACATTTTTCTATTAACTCCATATCGTTGTATTGCTTAAAGGCATCGTAAAACCCTTAATTCTTTAATAATCTGAAATTACTTTAGATTTTGGAACTTCTGTATGCAATGTCTTCTATAGAACAGCCGCTGTCTCTCTTAATATATCTGTCCATTGGACCAAGTTCGGCATTTCTTGATGTCGTTGGATTTTCTTCCACTACATCGTTTTCAATGGTAACATTGTCACACTTACGCAAATGGTAAAGATAAAACTTACATATTAATATATAATCTAATTTAGCCCGAAATTTAAAAATCCCCTTTTTTGAAATTTTTTTAAAGTTTGATTTAAAAATAAAACAGCTGATACAATTGAGAAGGTGAGTTTCAAAACTCGTTTGTTGCAAAATTAAAAATTCGAGATGGCACATGATTCTTACAGTTCTTATGGCGCTTTATTAGACGAAATATTCTGATTGCATTAATGAATGTCCGTGCTAAAAACATGGAATGCATTGATACAATTAGTACATTTCTTCTCATAAAGCGCCAAAAGAACTGTTAGAATCAATTGTCATCTCTTATTTTTAATTTTGTAATGAACGAGTTTTGCAACTAATCTACTCAATTGTTTGTTAAGATTTGTTTAATAAGAACATAAAATACTTTTTTTAAATACAATGAGTGCTCAACTCGGTTTTTGCTTACTAAACATTGAGATTAATTACAACCAGGGCTACAGCAACAATATTTTTTCACTTTCCTACATTTTGTATAAAATCACTTAAAACGTCTGAGAATAAATCAAATTCTAAGCTTTTATTTAATTTTTTTTTTTTAATAAAAAAAATTGTTCGATTAATCGACATTAATTAATCGATTTATTCGTTATTCGAAAATCGTCGTTTTAAAATTATTCGAACAAGAGTTCGGTTTTGTTTGATCGATTAATCGAATTATTCTTAATCGGTTGACAACTCTAGATGGTATCATAACTGAAAATGAATACAATCAATTATAATACATTCCACTAATTAACTTTGCCATAAAAACGATAACCAAAACTCTTATAAAATATATGTATATTAATAGAAAAAAAAAAGAAAACCATAAGTGTTGTACGCAACCGTCTACAGTCATCCGGCGCCTGCTGACTTCGATGGACGTTATATAAACGTAAGTTTTGATATTTTTTTTTTTTTTTTTTTAATATTTCTATTATCATCCATGTTAAATACACTCTCACTTTATAATCAAATTTACACATAATTATAGAAATGTTTTATGAACAAATTTGAGTTTTAAAATTGACTGCAACACAAGTTACCATTGCGTTTTAATTATTTTGTTTTATTATTTATAATTTTTTTTTATGTTGTTCATGTTACATTTGTTATAAACACCCTACATTAAATAATTTTAGTTGTCTTTGAATATTTTACATAATGTCACCCAATTAACATAAAAACTTTTTATATAATTTTACAATTAACTTGAGGTGACGAGATTTATTAGACATTTATAATAGATTTAAAAATTAAATTAACGGGAATTTTTTTTACTTTAAGAAATTTATAACATTGTGAATTATATATAAATATGGAAATTTGAATTTTATTTGTTTTATTTACGAAAAGTGAAGTTACGGGTATGGGGGTTAGGCGGATTTGTTTAAATCGGTAATTTTGGTTTGTTTTTATTTCGATATTGGGCTGACAACCAGTTATGAGTTCTTGTCAGCATGGAGGGTGGGCTTCGGAACAGTATAGCAAATGTCATCAAAAGCTATACTATAATCTTTTACCGTTTCTACTTTTCTTATATTATGTGGATCATTATATATATTCTTAAGCTACCTAAAGTTAAATCACTGTGACGAATTCAAATACAATAATAATTTGTTTTATTCTTATAAGGGAACACAACTCACTCCCCACCGACGAGCACGGCCGTAATATTAGGTAGCACCGTTCCCGAAAAAAACTAGAAATACATAATTAAGAATCGTTACAAACTTTTGTCAAAACTAAATTACTTTTCTAAAAGATTATTTTATAAGATGTCCTTTAACTATTGAAATAACTAATAAAATTATCTCAGTTTATTTTGGTATACATATGTAAATATTTGGGGGTTTCACAAGGTAGTCATTAAGTCTTATGTCTTAAAATAATTACAGGAAATATATATAGTCGGCTTAATATGCAAACCGGCTAAATCCACTTTTTATGTAAATTTAGGTTTTGATTCCGTGTGGTAGAGAAAGATACGCCTCGTCGACCAGCATGTAGTGTTTCTTCTATTTAAGTCTTGAAGTGTGTAAAACTGACTGTAATTTTAATTTTCTATCAAGCTTCAAATGGGAAAAATAAAAAGTTTTTTTCTCTCCTGTAAAATGTGCTCAAAGTGAATTAGCAGGTTTGTATATTAAGCTAACGATATGACTGTTGTAAGATACCGCTTATAATTTAGATTTCTACTATGCAGTTATGACGAATCAATGAATCAATGAAGTATTACAATTTTAATTTTGTTTGAAACAAAACAATATTTACTTTAAACAATTTTAAATTTTGTTTAGGATATTATGATGATATGACTGGATACCACACCTTGTGCATTAATGAATTGTTTTTTTTTGCTTGCTCGTTTTAGTTCAAGAATTGTTATGTTTCGTACCTATGTTATTGTTTTTTTTTACTTATAAACTCTAAAAAATAAGCAATTAATGCATTTTTATATACTGAAATTACTTAATTTATAAAAAAAACTTTATTAATCAAAATTAGCCGATTATTAACCGATTAAACCAAAACCTCGGTTAATTAATCGCGCGATTAGCCGATTAAAGCAAAAGGTCGATTAAATGAATACCCTAATATATACCCTTTTCCACCTGAGGTGAAGGGTATAAAAAGATTGAACTTTTAGTTGGTAGTGTCACTCTGAGAGTAAAATTACAAAGTAAGGGTTTTAATCTGATAACTTATTAGTCTCATCTCTCAGCATTGCATTCTTTTATGCGTGCAGTCTAGGGTGTTCAGCCGATTAATTCTTGTTCGATTAACAATTTTAGACGATTAATTGTTCGAATAATTTAAAATTGCTAATTTCGATTAAACGATTAATCAAAGAATTTAAGCCGATTAATTGAATGATAATAATATTTCTGTTAAATGTATAATTTTTTAAAGTTTAAAGATTCGACAAACCAATATATGAGTCCGTTGGAATTTAAATAAAAACAGTCATGTTTTTTTCAACACAATTTAATAATTCATTTTACAAAAGAAAAAACGACAAAGGTATGTTAACTCAAAGATTTTTATTAATTTATCGAGTATGTTCTAGAAATCGAAATGAAGTTAAATTGAAATCGCACGATAATTTAAATTCAATTATTAACAAAATTACCGTAGTTTTAAGTGTTGTTCTTGCAAAAGTAATAGATAAAATGGAATAGTTTTATGAACTTTCATTACAGGGTAGTTTTTAAAATTTGCCCGATTTTGAATATACTTCATTTCGATTTCTAGAACCCGCCCGTATTTTTTTAACAAAATAGTTCATGTGTTTTAAAATATTGTACGAAAGATAAAACTAATAATGCTAAATGCAACAGGTGTCCAAAACGGTAGTAACGTCAATGGTCTTCAACAACTTCACTAATTAATTACTTACACATTGACTTTAACACGGTACAGTCGGGCCCCGATTATCCGCGATGGTCGGGACCAGAAGCATTACTGATAATCAATTTTCACGGTTAATTGAGTAACAATTTTGATTATACAGTTTTTTTAATATTTTCATTATTTAATAAGTAAACATTGGTGTACATATTTACATTAAAACAAGTTAGAGTGCTATATTCGGCTGTGCCGAATATTTGATACCCTCCACCGACAGTTCGAATGCTTAAGGAGTAACATCTGTATGATGTTATTATTATCTTAAACTGTTACGATTTGTTATTAATTATGGTTTTAGGCGACTAAACTGTTTTCCGGTAGTAGGGTAAATTATGGACCGATAATTTCGAAATTTCACAGTATCATTTATAGTCCTATAAAACTGCGACGAGCCAAAATTTGTTATGATTGCATTATTGTTTACGGTTTAAGGCGTACTAAACTGTTTTCCGGGAGTAGTGTTTATATGGGGCTTAGGGTAAATTATGGACGGATCTTCACGAAATTTATCAGCGCGATTTCCAGTCAAATAAAACAAATTTTTGCATAATCTTATCTCATTCCGTGCCTTGTTCCAGCATTTATGTTATTTTTTGTAACAATATTATCAATTTTTTTAGGTGGTGGTTCCACATTTTGATTCATAGCTCTGGTCCTACTGAACCGATTTTGCTGGATTTCAATCCCAAACTGCTTAGGATAACTACAAGCAATTTGGCACCAAGTTTTCTTTTTCTTTTGAGTTGTTCGAAAGTGAGCGTGTTTAAACATAAAATTTTCTACTGAAAACATGAGGCAAAAAAAGGGCATTTAGCAAAATAAGAATACAATTTCTTAAACAAAGTCGTGTAATAATGTTCGTCTAATATTTTTTAACTGATAATAGCAGGGACCGTAACAGTTATACCTTTTTTCATAAAAGTCAGATGAAAACAGTTATTTTTTGATTTTTATTTTTTTGAACAAAAATAACTGTTATTTTTTGATTTTTATTTTTTCGATTGAAAAATAACAGTTATCTTTTGATTTTTATTTTTTTGAACAAAAATAACTGTTATTTTTTGATTTTTATTTTTTCGATCAAAAGTAACAGTTATTTTTTGATTTTTATTTTTTCGAGCAAAAATAAAAGTTATTCTCTAAAGAAATGTACGTGATTTAATAATTTAGTTGAATTAAAATTTTTATTTTAGTGTGTAGTTAACATTGGAATTTCTTATGCACATTAAAATAATTATTAAAAGTTATCTAAATTATTAAAACACGTACATTTCTTTAGAGAATAACTTTTATTTTTGCTCGAAAAAATAGAAATCAAAAAATAACTGTTACTTTTGATCGAAAAAATAAAAATCAAAAAATAACAGTTATTTTTGTTCAAAAAAATAAAAATCAAAAATAACTGTTATTTTTGTTCAAAAAAAATAAAAAATCAAAAAATAACTGTTATTTTTGATCGAAAAAATAAAAATCAAAATTTAAAAAATCAATATATTTTATCATTGGCGAGTGCATAACGAACAATATGGTATACTTGAATCAGTTTTTCGACGTATACTTCTATGTGCTTTTTTTGTTTTAAAATTCCAATATAACTGTTATTTTCGGTCCCTGGATAATAGAGGTAATCACGGTTAATCGAAGCAATTTGAAATCATTGCAAACAAAAAACAATAGGCAAGGGCCTGATTCTGGCAGTCGTGATCGAGTACTTTCTCGATTCGAAAGCAATTGAATATCTAATTACTTCAATCAATACTGAACGAATCTGAATTATTTTTTCAGTGTTGTAAAGCATTAATTTGAGTTTCACAATTCCGGAAAATTAATTTCGATTCGTTCTGTATCGAACGAATTAAAATTGCTTCCGAATCGAGAAAGTACTCGATCACGACTGCCAGAATTAGGCCCCTGATCTTTGGCCATCATTGTTAATCGGGGTTTTATTTTAGATTGCCGCCAGAGAGCGCTTTCGTACACTTTTAAGAATTTCTTGTTTTTATAATTCTTGCCACTGTGCTATAGTGCAAAGCAAAAAGGCTAAGAATTAAAACAGAAAAAATTTCGCCGATATCAATATATCAGCAATCTTTAAGTATCGTCGATATATCGATATCGGCTTGTGTTACATAGGAATTCGGAGTTGAATAGCCACTGTTTGGTGAGAAATACAATTACACTAAACTTGGATCTTGATCGTGATATCAAATGGAAATTCATAATAGCAAACATCACGCAAATAATAATCGGTGCAGACTTTTTGTCGTTTTACAACTTGATGGTCAACATACGTCAGCGCAAACTCGTAACCATCGTTAAGACAAATTGTTCTTTATGCAAGAATGGTGAATTGTATAAGAGTCTTTAATTTATAATTCAAAAAGATGATTTTAAGTACCTTTTAAATGAGTTCAAAGACATCACTCAAGTTAATTCGACTACGAAACCCATAAGTCATAATATAACGCACCATACTGTAACGAAAGGTCAACCCGTTTTTTCAAAGCCAAGACGTCTATGCCCTGAAAAGTTGAAAGTGGCAAATTTCGAAATACCAACCCTTATGGATCTGGGTATATTTCGCTTGTCACGAAGCCTTTGCATCTCACCTTTACAAATGGTTCAAAAAGAAATGGAGAGTGGAGACCGTGTGGCGATTTCCGGCGGCTCAATTGTATAATGGAGCCCAAACGCTATCCCATTCCCCACATTCAGGATTCTACACATTTTTTACAGAGCGTATCACCAGATACCTGTAGAGCCAATGGCCGTATCCAAAACGGCCTATACGACCCCTTTTGGGTTATTTGAGTTTACCCATATGTGTTTCGGCCTACGTTACGCCGGACAAACATTTGAACGGTTCATATACGATATCCTACGTGAATTCGATTTTGCATGGCCATACTTGGACGAAATTTTGGTCGCTTCTAAGAACATAGAGGATCATCGTGAACACCTACGTAAAGTTTTTGCAAAGCTTCGTGATTACAGCTTGATAATAAATCCATCAAAATGTTTTTTCGGACAACAAGAGGTAACATTTTTAGGATTTTTGGTAAATAAAAGCGGAGTTCGGACTCCACCGGATCGTATTAGGGCCTTGGCCGAGTACCAACTGCGATGATTTCTCGGCATGATGAATCTCGATTTTTTAAGTTAGATCACGTTATATACCTGGCAAGCAATACATTAAGCCGATGCACTCTCACGAATCTACGCTTTGCACACAGCAACTAATATTGACTACGCTGAACTTTCAAAAAGTCAAATAAACGACGGAGAGCTGAAACATTTTTTAAAAGCCGACTCAAATTTAAAAATTAAAAAAATCGAAGTTCCTGGCACGCAGCTGAAATTATTTTGTGACGTTTTGAGCAGCAAAGCACGCCTATTTTTTACATCATATTTTCGCAAAATAGTTTTTGATTTCATGCACAATATTAGTCACTATTTTGATTTCATGCACAATATAAGTCACTATTTTTAGAACATTTCATTTGGACAAGTGCGGGAAAAGATTGCAGAAAATGGTCTAAAGAATGTATTCCATGCAATTGAAGCAAAATCCATCGATATTACGAAACACCGATTTCTACTTATGCTCTTCCCGGAGCAAGAACATGTCAACATCGATATTGTAGGACCCCTGCCGCCAACTATGGGTAATCGTTACTGTCTCCATGTAATGATCGTTTTACCCGTTGGGTTTAGGCATACCCTTTGGAAGGTATGACCCGCGAGACAATAGCATTCACATTTTACCAATAGTGAATATAACGATTTGGTGTTCCGCAAAGAATCCTGCCGCTAATGGTTTAATCGAGCGATATCATAGCGTTAATTAATCCGCAATTAAGTGGTATCTTATATTACTAGACTTACGAATATGCTACAAAGAGGACATTTAAGCATTAAAGCAGAAAGTTAGATCTATTAAAACCATGTAACAGCATACTCCATAGTTCCTTTCAAATAATAATATTAATATAAAAAAAAGCGGCCGTCCCTAATATCCGTAAACTGTTGAATATTATGTTTTCACAAAAGCCACTTTTGGCAATATTTTTTACAATTTCCCGGATTATATGTATAGGCTTATTTTGGATAATACTAGGGAATTAATTCGGTTTACCATCAATCGGTTAACCGATTAATAACTACCCGATTAACTTATCGGTTAATTTCAAATTGGCTTTTTTCGATTAACGATTAAACCGGTTAATTTCAGTCAATTAACCGATGTAACAAAATTTTCAATATTTTGTAGTATTATAACATCATTTTTTGTATTTTTAATTATTTGTTTCGTCTCATATATATACATACAATATACGTCTCATATAAATGTATGTTCTTCATTTTAACCCATTTCCGGTGACTAAAATTACAATGTTTTTCAATGTTTTTTTATCTTCATCGTCGATCAACAGGAATGTGGCGAAAAATGGGTTAAATGTTTGATTGCCAACAATTTTTTTGGTTTCACGTACTTTTTATATGTATGTGTGTTTCTTCTCATATCAGTCATGTAACAGAATTAACCTTAACAATTAGAAGTGTTAAACATTTAAAAAAAAAAACTATAATGGCATAATGAAGTATTTTATATGTTCAGAGAAATCCTGGAAAAGGGCTGAGAAATTAGAGAAATTTTACTTATCGTAAATGAACTTTTTCCAAGTCAAGTTTTGTCAAAACTAAAGAAAAGAATTGCTTTAATCCTAAAAATTAAAACCAAATTACTTTTCCAAAAGATTATTTTAAAAGATCTCCTTTAACTATTGAAATAACTTATAAAATTATCTCAGTTTATTATACCCTTCACCGCAGGTGGTGAAAAGGGTATATATAAGTTTGTCATTCCGTTTGTAATTTCTATAATATTGATGTTAGACCCTATAAAGTACATACAGTGAGAAGCATAAGTCAAGGTACCTCTTTTAAAATAAAACAATATATAAAATTTTTTAAAAAACAAGTAAGAAAGTTTGTGTTATTTCATCCTATATTGTAAAATTATTCATATACTACAGTCTAGCAAAATTATGCACTCTTATTCTAAGAAACAACCATAAAATATCCTTAAGTACCTGGCAACTCCATAATTTTGCACAGCAAAAGTGTTGGTACTCTCTAAAGTGATCTATGTTTTAGTATTGGCATAGCTATTATGTTAAATGTTTTTTCTTTCTACACTGAAAGAAAAATGCTTCATATATTTAATGAATCATTTTCATAAAAAAAATTTCCTTGGGTAAATGAAAATTTTCATTGTCTAAATGGAATTTCATAGGTTTGATGAAGTATTTTCGTTAAAATCGCTTCATTAGATTTCGTAATTACGTTAAAAATTTTCATTGAATATATGAAAACTTAAGTTTGTCCAAGTTAAACAAAAAATTTTAATTGGGTACTTAAAAAAACAATATACAAACATAACTATATTCATAAATTAATACAAAATTATAGTTTCCTTAAAAAATGTTTAATTGTTATTTAAAAAATGTAAGATTTAATAACTTCATACATCTAATGTTACATGTATGCCATTAAAGTTATGAAATCAAAAAATTTTTTTATAAAAGCAACATATTTCAATAATTGCCTTCATAAATTTAAATTTTCATTATGACAATAAAAATGTCATTATAGTAATGAAACAAAAACTTTCAATCCACTTTCAATCAACGTTGTTATTGTTATTATGGACAATTTAATCTCATATTTACGGTCTCAATTGAGAAAAAAACATAGTTTTTTTATACAAAAACTACACTGCCCCGGTAGACTAGCTGGTAGTGAGCTAGTCTATCAGCACCGAGGTTACATGTTCGAATCCCACCAGAGACAGAAAAAAAATAAAAAATAAAGTAAAATAAAATAAGAAAAAAGAAAAAAAAAAAATAAATAAAAAAAAAAAATAAAAAAAAAAAAAGTTTACTTTATTGAAAGTATTCATCCAATGAATAATATTCATGGATCTAATGTAATGTTTCATTAAGTCCTTTTAATGAAACAGGTTTCATTGATCCAACGAAGCGCTGCATAGGTCCCTTTATAATGCAATTTTTCATGGGATTAATGTCAAAATTCGTTAGTATTGCGAAGAACATTCTTTCAGTGTACATTAATGAGGGTACATTTAGAATGTATTCAGAGTTATTTCTTGTTGATATCAGTAGCAATAAATAAAACGAGTAGAAAATAAAACCAGATCTGGGCGTCATTGCAAGCTTAGTATCCGAGAAGAAAGAAAAATAGTGTCTTTAATTAGGAATGACCCCTTTAAAAGTGCACCAAAGATTGCTGCCGAGTTAAAAAAGTCCTAGACAAAAGTGTTTCCGCGGATACAGTACGAAGATCAATCAAAAGAGCTGGGTACAACGCTCGTACAGCACCCAAAAAGCCCTATATAAAGAAGTCAACCAAAAAAAGCGAATTGATTTTGCAAATAAATATAAAACAAAGCCAACTGAGTTTTGGGATAAGGTTATTTTCTCGGATGAGTCAAATTACGGACGGACGTGCTTTAGTATGGAGGAAGCAAAATCAATTCGCTTTTTTTTTAATTCGCTTATATAGGGCTTTTTGGGTGCTGTACGAGCGTTGTACCCAGCTCTTTTGATTGATCTTCGTACTGTATCCGCGGAAACACTTTTGTCCATGGACTTTTTTAACTCGGAAGCAATCTTTGGTGCACTTTTAAAGGGGTCATTCCTAATTAAAGACACTATTTTTCTTTCTTCTCGGATACTAAGCTTGCAATGACGCCCAGATCTGGTCTTATTTTCTACTAGTTTTTCTTTTTGAAAGCGATTTATTAACTTTCGTATTGTTGACTTACTTCTATTAGTTATTTGAGCAATTTCAGAATATGATTTTCCCAATCTATGATTATTAATAATAATATTGTGCTCCTCAATCCATACCTCCTTGCGAGTCATTTTATTTAACAATTTTTTCAATAAAAAACCAATTATTGCTACTGATATCAACAAGAAATAACTCTGAATACATTCTAAATGTACATTCATTAATGTAGAAAGAAAAAAACATTTAGCATAATAGCTATGCCAATACTAAAACATAGATCACTTTAGAGAGTACCAAGACTTTTGCTGTGCAAAATTATGGAGTTGCCAGGTACTTAAGGATATTTTATGGGTGTTTCTTACTGAGCTACCTAAATAAGAGCGGAAGCGTTTTTTGTATGTCAAAACTTCTCATTTGCATACAATTTATACGAAACAAACCATTAGAATGCGAATTAGAAACCACCCGGCTGATAAATCTTATTTGACAGATCGCTATGTCGGTTTGTTTTATTGAAATTGTATTTAAATAAAATTTTCATGTTTAAAAAACCGCTTGCCGCTTTTGTTTAGGTTGTTCAGTTAGAATAAGAGTGCATAATTTTGCTAGACTGTAGTATATGAATAATTTTACAATATAGGATGAAATAACACAAACTTTCTTACTTCTTTTTAAAAAAATTTAGATATTGTTTTATTTCAAAAGAGGTACCTTGATTTATGCTTCTCACTGTATATTCTGGGTCCTTATGAGGAGCGAAGTTGATTTAACAATGTCCGTCTGTCCGTCGAAATGGATTTTCCGAAGACCCCATATATGATGGGGGCCAGGTTATTATACATTTATGTCACATATGGTCCAGTATTGTTTGCTATTGAAATTCAGCAAGATCGGTCCACAAATGGCTAAGATATGAGTAAAAAACCACGACTGCCTCAAATTTTTTCCTTTAAAGGTCCAATTAGACGTGATATTACCATACCAACACTGTATTACCAAAACGACATAAACATACCATACAAACCAATTCAATTTTGGTGTCTACGGTCATACATATATACATGGCTATGGTAATACAGTGTTGGTAATGTGTTTTTTTATACCCTTCACTACAAGTGGTGGATTTTATTTGTAATGTGTTTAATTTTACGCATACTCATTAATGCATGTATATGATATGCCGCTCAAATAAAGAAACAAACTCATAGACTCAATATATTTTAATTTAACGCTTCTTCAGTAAAATCATTCGTAGCCGAGTTGTTAAGTTCTCTCCTGAGACTAGGGTTGCCTGACGGGCTTGATTTGGATTGATTGTCAAGCTTTTTCAATATGTATCAAGAATCAAGAACAAATGTAATTTGCCAAGCTAAATCGGAATTTTAAAAAAGTTTCTATTAAATTATCAAGAAAAATCAAGAAAAAATAACAATTACAAATCGTACTGTTTATATTTGGTCTGCAGTTAAAATGAATTGTCGGAAAGAACTATGGAAATTTGTTTTCCAAAGAATAGTAGAAGAATGTATAGCAGAAAGATTGTCAGAGTCTTATTTGTTTTTCATTTCTTACATAATTAATTAATTTCATGGTTAAATTTTATCTTTAAAAATCCATTTCGGATTTAGATATATTTTACGAAATATCTGAGCAAAATTAAGTTCTCCTATCTCATATGGAATGGGCTAGTTTAGGTAAAAAAAGATGCATTATTGTTGATATCTCAGTTATTTGTGTTCCGATCTGTCGAATTTCTTTTCTAGACTATGCGCGATATAAATATCTTCTTTAGGAATCCCATTTCAACATACACACGGAGAGACAAACCAGCGGACGGATATACGAACATCGTTAAATCAGCTCCACTACGTATAACAACAGTATTGTAAAAATAACAAACTGAACAACAATATAAATTTGTTAGTTCATTTAACCGAATTTTAATTGTCAAGAAAATTCAAGCTTTTTCTTTTAAATGTCAAGCTTTTTGCTAATTTCGATCTGGCAAGCCTACCTGAGACTGAGTTCGAATCCCAAAAATAATTTTTTTTCTTTTTTTTTGTTTAATTTTTTTATGTTCTAAAAAACGATTTTAAGATTATAAAACGAATTTCAAACATAAACTTTGGCAAAAGAGGAAACGGGCTTAGGTACATATGTATATAAATATATATATATAAATTTTGTTTTTTTTATATTCTTCAGCATGACGAAATGAAAAGTTGGCGTGGCTCAGTTAATATTTATTTATACCTATCTTAAGAACGTTATTTATGTTTATAACATTTTGTTCTTATCTCATCATGGTGAAGGGTATATAAGATTCGGCATAGCCGAATATAGCACTCTTACTTTTTTTTCATAAATACATATTTGGGGGATTCACAAGGTAGCCATAAAATATTATGTCATAATTAATTACAAGAAATATATATCGTCAGCTTAATATTCAAACCGTCTAATTCCACATTTTATGTTAATTGAGACTTTGATGCCGTGTGGTAGAGAAAGATACGCTTCGTCGACCATTATGTAGTTTTTCTTCTATTTAAGTCTTGAAGTGTGTAAAATTAACTGTATTTTTAATTTTCTATCAAGCTGCAAATAGGAAAAATAAAAAGTTTTTTGTCTCTCCTGTAAAATGTGCTGAATGTGATTGAGCAAGTTTTCATATTAGGCCGACGATATGACAGTTGTGGGCTACCGCTTATAATTTAGATTTTTACTGTACAGTTATGACGAATTAATGAACACAGAATTAAAATTTTTATTTTGTTTGAAACACAACAATATTTATTTTAAACAATTGTAAAATATTATTTAGGACATTATGACAATATTACTTGAAAGCACACCTTGTGTATTAGTTGAAAAATTGGTTTTTTTTATGTTGTTTGCTCGTTTTCGTTCAAGAATTGTTATAGTTGGTGGGTATGTTATTGTTTTTTTTTTTTACTTATAAACTCAAAATAATAAACAATTAATGCATTTTTATATATTGAAATTACGTAATTTAAAAAAAAAAACGTTATTAATCGGTTAACCGATCAAAAACAAAATTAACCGGTTAAACCAAAACCTCGGCTAATTAATCGATCGGTTAATGCAAAAGGTCGATTAAATCAACACCCTAGTTAATACTAATCACTAAAAACTGACTTTTTCTTAAAAACACTTACTTTTTTAAACCGTAACTTGCTTAAGCAAAGTGCGAAACTGATTGCACATTCAGTACGGAATCAGATGGTTTTATACCCACACCACAATAGTGGAGAGGGTATTTTGCATTTGTTCCGATTTTTGTAACACCTCAAAATTTTGGCTCTAGATCCACCTTTAAGTATACCGATCGCCTCAGAATCACTTTCTGAGTCGAATTAACTACGTCCGTCTGGCTGGCTGACTGTCTATGTAAGCCATTTGCGCAAAGTACAGGTCGCAATTTTGGAGATAATGTGAAGAAATTTGGAACATAGGTTCGAAATGCTACAAAGACCAAGCCTACTGAAAATGGGGTCCATTATTTCACATAATTTTAAAACCATCTTACCAAATTTTATTGGAATCGATCCATATTTGACCATAGCTCCCATACATATACTACTCCCGAAAAAATCTTTAACTGCCATATCTTCCTAGTAAATGTGCGATAATAACTCTTACGATAGCTAATATGTTATGACAAAATTTAGTTACTATGTCAGGTCAAATATTAACCCGATTTTGCCCACTCCAGATTTTTTCTTTTTTTCTTTTAATTGCTATTTTCGTTCGACATTTGTTGTAAGTGTATTGTTATTTTATTTCTTTTACATAATTGCTTACATTTAACGAAATTTTTTCTCAGTGTATAAAACACAATAATCCTTCCAAGGCGAATTTACACCAGGTGAACTTATCTTGCTACGTAAGCAACAGCTGATAACTAACCTTGTGTCAAAATGGTATACCGTTCTGGTGGTTCTGGGGAATCTTTATTAATATCTATCATTTTTGCTTAAAATTATGAAATTTAAAACTTTTTTAAGTTATTACATTTCAAAACACACAATTTAAAATTAAAAACAAAATGAAATATTTGTTTGAATTGTTGACACAACGTTAAAATATTTTACAGTGTTGTAAACGTTTTCAAAACAAGACCACCTTGTATGAATTCGCCTTGAATCCTACTATGGTGATTGCCATTTAGTCTGTGTTCATACGGCTCATGTCTTATTGACATGATTGCTACTTTATAGGCGAGCGGGACGAGGGGGAAAGAAACGAGTACACAGATGCATGTACTGTCTTTACGTTTTGCTTTTTCATTTGTTGTTTATTTTTGTTATTGTTTTCAATATCAAAAAAGCACACATGCAAACGCACGACTATACAAAATAAAAAACATGTCGTCAACATGACATGAATCATTTGAACGCCAATTCATGTTCAAAGAAGAAAAAGGAAGAATCTTGTCAATAAGAGATGAGCCGTATGAACTATGAAGAGTAAAATAAAGTTAACAAAAAACCAATAAATTTAAACAGCTTAAGGGCCTTAGAATACTGACTTTTATTAAGAAACTTGATTTCATTGTGAATTTTTTATCTTTAATATTGTTGCTCTTTAAACGATAAAACTTTTGAACAAATTTTTTCAATCGAAAAATTCGACATTTGGACAAGCTCATGATAGAACTTCCGCTACCATTGGAATATTTAAACAGAATCGTAATATGTTTGATAAAATTTTGAGATATTGAAAACTTTTCAGAGGAAAATAATTTATCGTTAGCAGAGAAGACTAAAATGCTTTTTTTGTTTTTTTTAGCTGTTTTTTGCTTCTTTTACAATGGTGTTGCTTTTTTTTTGGATTTTTTTGTTTAAACTTCCCATCTTTGTATTAAAAACTTGGTAAGTTAGTGACGGTTCACACACGTCAAGTTTGACTCGTCAAGTCTTGAGTTTTAAGGAGAGAAGGGAAAAGAGAATGCCATTTCGTTTCCCCTCTCTCCTAAAAAGTCAAGACTTGACGAGTCAAACTTGACGTGTGTGAACCGGCGCTTACTACCAAGGCGAATTCCTCTATAAAAGTGAATTCGCCTTCGTTACTACCTTTTTGCAACTCTGTTTTCATTTTAAAAACAATCAAGTGAAATCATAGTAGGCTGTTAAAAATAGAAATAAATAAAAAAGTTTAAAAAATGCCGAAAGACATAAGTAATAGAAATTTATTATTAAAAATGGTAAAAACATATGAAGGAGTCTTTAAAATTGAAGAAATGTGGATCAACATATAAGATGTGGGAAACACCAATCGGCGTCTTCTAAGCAAGAGAACTATCCACAGAAACTAATAACGGAATATCCAGTGACTCCAACTGCCACAACTTTTCAAAAGGATCTTTGTAAAGCATTGTTAGAACCCAATATACCAATAAAAAAAAGTTAGTTCTCCCAGTTTCAAAAATTTCATTGAGAAATATTCTCAAATGTTGGTTCCGTCTGAAACTTGCATTCAGTGTTCCCAGTTTTGGGGATTTATCCCCAAATTGGAGATTTTTTTTGTAATTGGGGATAAAAATTTCGAACAAATCCCCATGAGATTTTTTGGGGAAAAGCACTTTTTTCTCTGGGGATTTTTGGGGATAATATATTATTATAAATTTCTTTGGGCTCAAATTTTAGTCTTTTTTGCGGTTTAAAACTTTTTCAAAGACTTGTTGAAATAGTTTTAAATATGGTTTTGTACCAACTTCTGTTGAACTAGTCTTTTTCTGTAATGAATACAACCAAAATCAATATTTGTAACATAACGCAATATAAGTTATTAAAATTTATAAGAATAAATACACACTTTAAAATAATGCAGCTTGCTGTGACAAATTTATTCAATCATCTCAAATGCACTTTTTAAACAAACAACATATGTAAAACAAAATTGCACTGGCTGATGAATCAGAGGATTTTGATTCCCTAGTTTTTGAAATGATAAATATTGACGCATAATTATTTTTCTTTTGTGTTTAAACGTTACCCTTGTTACATACTATTCATGTGTACATAGATATGTACGTAGAACTCAAAGAATAAATAACATTAGTTTTAATTATATTACACAAATGGATTTATTTATATAAATCGATGTATGTATGCATTTTTTTCCATTGACATAATATTATTTTTTTTATTTTTAAGAAAATGTGGGGATTTTCGGGGATAAGAAAATAGCTATTTTGTGGATTTTTGGGGTTGAAAAATCGAAAATTGGGGATAAGACTGAAAATAAAACTGGGAACCCTGCTTGCATTCGCCCAAAATACATACCAAAATTGTATAGGGAATCTATAGAAAAAATGCGTCAAGCAGCTAAAGAAAAATATATATGGATTTCTGTAGATGAAACTACGGACAGCGAACAGAGATATGTTGCAAATTTTATTTTTGGAGTCTTAGAAGAATTAAAAGACAATAAATCTTATTTATTGAACATGCAAGTACTTGAAACGGCAAATGGCGCATCTATTGCAGCATTTTGTAATGATTCGTTACAAATATTGTGGCCAGATGGTAAAGTAGAAAAGAAATCGAGCTTAGATTTGATATTAATTTTCTGTATTTAGGCATAAAATATAACAAAGTGTTACTTGTAGTAACGGATGCAGCTGCATATATGTATGCTAAGTGGAATATCTTCTCTATAAAGGCAACGTATCCGAAAATGCTTCATTTAACATGTTTTGAACATCGATTAGCTGAATTCATTCGAACAAACTTTGAAAATGTCAATAAATTGATTTCCAATGTTAAAAATATTTTCTTAAAGGTAAATATAACTATTAATCAGAGGTCTTCTGGAAATCGAAAACGCAAGAATTTAAGTCGTTTTTTTAATATGATTTTTGTAGTAAAAGAATACAAATATTTCTCTATTAAACAGAATTCTATAAGAAAATTATATAAAATGGATTAAGAGTGTATTAAAAAGAACTTGAATGTTTCAAATATATGTTACAAAAACAAAATTTTTAAAGGCACCGCGAGGAAAACAACTCTTTCAAAAAATGAATCCTAATGTTGTACTTCCACCGTCTCAATGCGCAACTTGTTGGGGTACTTGGTTAGAAGCGGCAATGTACTACGCTGAACATCTTGAAGAAGTTAAAGCCGTTGTTTTAGAACTTGAAAGTCAAGATATTTGAAAACTCCGAACTAAGTTCTCAACTTGCATTTCGAAAATACAATTTTACAAACATTTTGGTTACTATAAAAAAGTTTCAAACTGCGGGTTTATTAATTTCAGAGAGCACTAATGCTTTATCGACAGTTTTTGACGGACTATGCAAGATCGAGGACCAACAATATAAAAAGAAATTTGAGAAAATATTAAAAAAATCCCGTATATCAGCAGTTTTTGGAAATAAAATATATTTTAGAGTCTGGTACTGTTCCAAAAGATGAATATGTATAAGTTTGTCCTCTAATGAAATTCTCAAATTTTAAAAGGCACCGTCAACCTCCGTTGATGTAGAAAGAAGCTTCTCTTTATGCAAAACGCTTTTAACAGATCGACAAACAGTGGCTGAAAATCGTTTTCCATCGGCCAAAAATCTGTAACTTTTGCAGGAGAGAAGACTTCTTGAGCTTTTTTACAGTGTTAATTTTGTTAAAATCCGTTCAGTAGTTGTTGAGAAATTTAAGTTGAACTTTTGATGTTTTTTAGCATTTAGTATGAAAATGCTAATGATTGAGATTGAGAACTATGGTATTTTTTTTATTAAAACAGTGGGATTTTTTTCAGACCACTGCTTTAAGAACTTTTTAATCTACATAACTGCCGAATTTCGTTAGCATATCTTTGTTCATGTCAGATTTATAGAATGTCAAACCTTAAAAATATTATTTTTTACTCGTATTGAAAGCCCTTTTATTCATTTACACTATATTTTAATAATTTTAATGTTTGACATTCTATAAATCTAACATGAATAAAGGTATCATAATGAATTTTGGCAGTTATGTAAATTAAAAAGTTCTTAAAACAGTGGACTGAAAAACATCCCCATTTTTGATAAACAAATACCCAAATTCCCAATCCCGGAAAACGGCTTTAAATTTTTTTTTTGTTCAATAAAGGCAATATAATTTACCATTCGATATTGCTCAGAATTTTCTAGAAAATAATAGACATATTAGAAAACATTACTGTTCTAAATGTATAAAAATCGGTGTGCTGAATTATTAGAATTTTTTACTCAATTAATTCTTTTTTTGTTTGAAAAATTTGATTTGGAATAGGGCATATGGGAGTAAAAATGTCAAACTGACTATAAATTGCTTCTACAAGCATACACTTATGGTGTTTTCTTTTCTACAAAAAAGTGTGACATTTTGTTTAAAAAAATGCAATTTGGTGTCTGTTTCATAAAAATTTTCCTTCCAAAAAAGGGTGAGTTTTTTTAGAATAAAACAACCCACCCTTTACGGGAGCAAAATTTTTAAGAAACAGACTCCAAATTGCATTTTTTTAAAAATAAAATGTCACATTTTTTGTAGAAAAGAAAACACCATTAATGTTTTCTTTTGAAAAATATAAACATTTTTATATAAAGGGTGGTTAAATTTCAAGGGCCGATGTTGATTTTGAATAAAACACAAACTATTTAGGAAATTATTGTAATTTTATTTTATTATGATATATTGGTATTACTCAATTATGTATGGAACAAAATATCGGCCAAATGGGCGCCGCGACCACGGCGGCACACCTCCATCCGATGGTCCAAATTTTCGATGACCCTGAGGCATAATGGAGGTTCTATGCCGTTAATGTGCCGAATTATCTCATCCTTTAGCTCTTGAATTGTTGCTGGCTTATCGACGTACACCTTTTCTTTCAAATAACCCCAAAGAAAAAAGTCCAACGGTGTCAAATCACATGATCTTGGCGGCCAATTGACATCGCCATTACGTAAGATAACACGGCCATTGAATTTGTTGCGCAAAAGAGCCATTGTTTCGTTAGCTGTGTGGCAAGTGGCACCGTCCTGCTGAAACCACATATCGTCCACATCCATATCTTCCAATTCGGGCCATAAAAAGTTCGTTATCATCTCACGATAGCGAACACCATTCACAGTAACTGCCTGACCGGCCTCATTTTGGAAAAAATACGGCCCGATGATGCCGCCAGCCCATAAACCGCACCAAACAGTCACTATTTGTGGGTGCATTGGTTTTTCGACAATCACTATTGCATTATCTTTCGCCCAAATGCAGCAATTCTGCTTATTGACGAATTCACTGAAGTGAAAATGTACCTCATCACTGAATCACGAAGTGCACGATATGCATTTTGATTTGAACGCCTATTTTCATAATACGTCTGCACTGAAAGGATTTTCTTCGCAATACTAACGAATTTTGACATTAATCCCATGAAAAATTGCATTATAAAGGAACCTATGCAGCGCTTCGTTGGATCAATGAAACCTATTTTATTAAAAGGACTTAATGAAACATTACATTAGATCCATGAATATTATTCATTTAATGAATACTTTCAATAAAGTAAAATTTTTTTTTTTTTTTTTATTTTTTTTATTTATTTTTTTTTCTTTTTTCTTATTTTATTTTACTTTATTTTATTTTTTATTTTTTTTCTGTCTCTGGTGGGATTCGAACATGTAACCTCGGTGCTGATAGACTAGCTCACTACCAGCTAGTCTACCGGGGCAGTGTAGTTTTTGTATAAAAAAACTATGTTTTTTTCTCAATTAAGACCGTAAATATGAGATTAAATTGTCCATAATAACAATAACAACGTTGATTGAAAGTGGATTGAAAGTTTTTGTTTCATTACTATTATGACATTTTTATTGTCATAATGAAAATTTAAATTTATGAAGGCAATTATTGAAATATGTTGCTTTTATAAAAAAATTTTTTGATTTCATAAATTTAATGGCATACATGTAACATTAGATGTATGAAGTTATTAAATCTTACATTTTTTAAATAACAATTAAACATTTTTTTAAGGAAACTATAATTTTGTATTAATTTATGAATATAGTTATGTTTGTATATTGTTTTTTTAAGTTCCCAATTAAAATTTTTTGTTTAACTTGGACAAACTTAAGTTTTCATATATCCAATGAAAATTTTTAACGTAATTACGAAATCTAATGAAGCGATTTTAACGAAAATACTTCATCAAAACTATGAAATTCCATTTAGACAATGAAAATTTTCATTTACCCAAGGAAAACTTTTTTATGAAAATGATTCATTAAATATATGAAGCATTTTTCTTTCAGTGTGGATAACTTTAACACGTTGTTGGATTGTGTATCTCTCCATGGTTCAAATTGAGTAAGTCTGAAATAGAGAAATGTCAAATAAAATTCGGAAAAAAACTTGGCGTTTAGGTGTGGTTCACATTCAACATCGGCCCTTACAATCAATGATTGTTTTAAATCTTGATATAAGACTTATATCAACACCTGTTATTTCAGATGCTTTTTTGGGATCAGAAAAGAACCTTCTTGCTGTATTCCCATCATTCGTATTGCCCGATCCTTGTTTTGGTTGGTCTATAATCAAGCCACATTTGCGAAATTCATCCTGAACATGCTTCTTTTTTATACTTCTTAAATCCTTGTTGGTTTCTTTGTTTCTTATTGATCCTGTAGGTCCAAAATCCAAATCATAACTGATTTTTAGTATGTGCTCCATAATTCGTATTCTTGTATGTAGCGGTGATAATCCAAATTCATATGCATTAGTATTATCTAATGATTTTTCCGGGACTTGGTTTAATTTGCTTGATGTGGTTTGGCATATAATGCAGCTGGATGAAGCCTTTGTGTCAGTCAAAGCCTGGCCTACTTTTCCCTCTATCATCGTTAGCACTAATTGATAGTTAACTTCAATTATATGGGCATCTATTTCTAATTATAATGGCCGTAGTGTTGCAATTTGGGCTCTTATATAACTGGTTTCATTTTTAATGGTAACAGCAAAAGTATAATAAGTAACACGACTCTTTTTTTAAATTTTATTCTCTCACATGTACATGTCCTGTGTGAATTCAACACACTTGAGAGAAACAAAAACAACACAAATGTCACGAATTCTTGCATCAAATATTTTGGAAAATTGGGATTGTTCCAGATTTTTATTACAACACATCTAATTATTTTAATTTTTTATAAATATTTTTCACATTTTAACATATAAAATCAGTTGTTATTGCACAAATAAAAAAAATAAAAAATATAATTTTTGACGTAAAATTTTTTTTGTGGTAGATTTTAAATTAGTTTATAAGAGTTGCTAATTTTAGTATTAATATGTTGAAAAAAGGGATAAAAATAGAAATTGACAAAGTTTACATAAACCTTTTAAATGCTTAAATTACATTGTTGCACACATAATTTCAAAAACAAAGTTATGGTTATTTGAATGTGTAACTTTAAGATAACTCTTATTTCAGAAAAACACACAGACGGACATTGTTAAATCAACTCCGCTCATCATAAGGACCCAGAACATATGCATATACTTTATAGGCTCTAAGATCAATTTTGAATGACAAACTTTAATATATACATATACACTTTTTCACCACCTGTGATGAAGGGTATACTAATGACTTACTTTTTAATGCAATCATTTTGGGACTTCCGTTGTAAAATTCATTGATTCTTTCAGTAGAATTGTAAGTAGCCTTTTTACTTTTTCCTTATTACTCAACAGATTATTTTGTAGGCGAAGTTTTTACTGGGTTCTGTATCGCCATGAATTGCAAAGTATTTTCTTTTATTGTAGAGTAACATTTCTATAACTCTACCTAATCATGCACGTTCAACTAGTTGACTGCCTGATGTTAATGTTATATCCGTGTATATAGTACTTTAAAGAAACTTGATGAAATTTTGTAACAGGTTATATAAATTAACCAAATATTTTATTTTTATAAAACAGCAGAAGTATTTGGCATAGTAATACATTTGGAAGGATTTACAACACCTGAAGCGTATAAAATGTGTAATCCGGAGGAAACGGTGTTACTAAATATTTGTGTTGCATATTTAACTTTCATGCTTTGCAGTTTGTGAGATTTTATATGAACATCTGTTAGTTTTGGTGCACATTTAACTAACAATTTAGAATCAACTTCATAAAAATATTCTATATCCTTCCAACTTACTAAAGTGTTTTTAAAATATATTGTATTATTAGAGTTTAGTAAAGAATTTCTAACATTTTTAATTTAATGAGGACTGTCATGAAAGGCAGAAATTTTTTGATAATTAACAATAAAATATGGTTTCTCAGAAGACACATTTAAAATTTTATATAAATTTGAAAAATTTTTCCCTTGGTCACATACAAAGTTAACTGGCTTTAGTCCAATGCACTGGAGTCCTTTTATAATTTCAAAAAGATATGATTTTATGAGCTCAGCGTTGCAAGCGTTATGAACTAAATAGTAGCACATTGGTTGCTTCCAATGATCTCCACCTAAACCTTGAACAAGAAATGTTAAAACATGTGTGGCTACCTTTGCAGATCTTTTACTACTACCAAAATCTTCGACTCCAACTATTTTGTCGGGTTTTCTGTTGTTATGCATATGAACTTTTAACGACATTTCATCACATGAAATTGAGGTAAACTTTTGGTGTTCTGTAAAATTTTCTGCTCGCATTTTTAAAAGTTTTAGTTGAATATCATGAAGACCGGGTTCTCTTGGCCATTCTGAAACATACTCCAGTAGGGTGTTTTCATTTGGCCAAAGAAAATCACTTTTTAAATGCCTATAAGCCATAGGAGAAATAAAATACACTCCTAAAGCAACATTTTTTAATTCATTAGTATAACGTCTTCCATTTAACGGTTTGTTTACATTTGATAAACAATTTTCTATACATATGTTGAAAGTTTTTGGAAAATCGCACTTTGTTTTTGATTTTAGATCAGAATTCTGTTGAATTAAAACCTTTTTTTCTAATTCTAAAAGCTTAATTCTAATTTCTAATTCTTTAATATATGCTAAATATTTATTGCAGTTACAGTTACCATTATATATATGAGCTAAGTTGTTATTAGATGGCATACATAATTTTTTTGGTGGAGGGGCACACAGATTACATTCAAGATTTCTGTCAGGAACTGCATTTTTTTTTTAAATATCGACTTGAAAACATATTATCCGAAAAGTGATTTGAACAAGCGAATAGGTTTTTACCATCTATAATGTTGAATAATTCGAGCCAAGTTGCTCTTCTACGAAGAATTAGGTAGAAAATGCTTTATGTTTAATAGGTTTTATAACAAAATATCATTTTTATAATATAGAAAAATGAATTCTACAACTAGGAATTATCATATTATAATATAATATAATTGGATTATTAGCTTATTCAATGATAAAGCAGATAAGTGAACATTTTGATAAAGACAAATTAACTGGCTGTTTTTAGGACACGAGCGCATGGCTCGTTGGTTTAACTTACATTTCAAACAAAAACAAGTTCTGAAATTTTGCATTTGTTTGAAATGTAAGGTAAACGAACGAGTGAGGCGCTCGTTATCTGAAAACAGGCAGTTACTTATTTACAGCCAAATGTCCTGTGAATAACTGGCCAAAATCTATGTATATTGGAAAAAATGCATAACAACGTAAACAACCTTTACAAGACTCATTATATACCTTAATTGGTCAGTTTCTTTGTTTGGAAAATTAAATAACATTGTAAAATTTTTACAGCGTCGGACACAGATTCTTCCCATTTTTTAATCGTTTTTCAGATTTTCTTGCTTTTTATGTTTATTTCCTAGATATCTGTAAATTAAAATATATTAAATTCTCAAATGAATAACATCTGCCGAGAAATATTCACGATATTACCCTATTGGATATTTGCAAGTATTTACATATATATTTTAATTTTAAAATTTTCAAGTTTTGTTTTCTGTTATTTATTTTTTTTGGTTTTGACATCGAGGTGAAAAAATGTATTCTTAAAGATGATATTAAAGGTAGCAAATTTTTTTTCCTTAAGTACTTTTTTTTAAAATAAAATTAACTTTAAAACGATTTTTGTATACATCATACATTAAAATACGGTTAAATGTTAAATTTCTGCGTTTTATATAAATCAATATGCATATACGTACATATTTCAAACTTAAACATTGCGATTTGAAAATATTTTTGTAAAAAAAGTACCAAATAAAATAAATAAAATTTTAACATATTTAATGAAACCCTGTATGTCTGGTGAAAAATAAAAATGTATCAATACATGGACATTTCTTTTCACTAACACATATTTGAGTTATGTACTACTAGGTACCTGCTGAGAGGGATTGTCAAAGAGTCGTGTTACTTAGTATACTTTGGTAACAGCAGTTTCCTTTTTAAATTCAAATTTAATTGGTCTGCAGTATTTTGTAGAAGATGGTGTGAGATTTTTCCAAATATCCTTTGTTTGCATCGTACTGGTCGAAGGCTCCGAGTGTTCCAAATTCTTTACCAATCGCAATGGAACAAATGATGTTATGAACATATCTGTATCTGAAGTATTTTCACATATAGATTGCTTGTATTGTTTCTGTCCAGAAGAACCATCACATCCCCATTTGCAAAAGAGAGTTAACTTGCAGTTCCCATATTTTTTCAAATCATCTCCTTTAAGTGATTGTAGTAAACGCTGAGCTGTATGATTAAGTAGACCTTGAAGTTTTACCTCTGCCGAAATTGGTGTGATTTTAATAGTGTCCCTTGGTGGCAAACATTCCTTCTTAGCAGCAGTTATGTGATGATAAGCAGGATACAGATTTGAACCTTTTTCAATTGCACGCACTCTGAGCTGAATATATTGCTCTTTTGTTAACTTCAAATCTTAAAATAATGCTAATGCCTCTTCATTTGAAAACTGTTTTCATCACTTGGCGTTGGAATACTCTTAAGAATCCGTTTTGTTCTCTTGGGACTAGCGATAAAAACTTTTTCAATAATATCGACTTTTGTGAGTTCTGTTTTGTGATCGCAATTGATATAGCAAAGCTTCTTGAATACTTGTATCTCCGATTTCTTCGTTGATATCCTTAAGCTTCCGCCTTTTAGATCTATCTCAAGTGATTTCTTTGGCCTCCCAAGGTTCTTTTCATTTGTACCTTCTGAAGATATCTGGACACTGAGTTCGCCATCTAACCAGTTTGCAAAACTGTTGTAAAATCTACTTGTTTGAACCGCTTTTTTAAGTTTTTGACGAAATCGATTATTTTATTTTGCAGTTCCGATCGTATTTCGGTGCTGCAGGAATATAAATTGAGTTTTCCTTCAATGTAACTTAAAACATCTTCCTCCTTTTTATTTTTTAAATACTCTTCGGATAATTCTTTATAGCTGAAGCTCTCCATTTTTATAGATATTTAAAAATTAGATTGTTAATGCTTAGATATATTTTAACAACTGAGATTTTATTCGAATACCACTGGCTTTTATACATAGCTTGCGTTATACTGTGTTCCTAGGTAGCAGAATAAGGTCGAATAAAAAACTAAATTGGGCTAAAGTACGATACGCTTAAAATCCCACAGGTATTCGTAATTATATAATATAAAATACCTATCACCACTTGGCTTGGTACACACATATTCTAGTCATATGAATAGGTAAAATAAAAAGAGCAAAATAAATGTTGCGAATAATTTTACACAAACTAAAAAAGTGTTCTATAGGCTGGTCCAAACAGGTGCAAAAGTGCATTTGGTTTTAAAGTAGATACTTTCACCTTCCTACAGCTAGTAAAATCTCTCTAACCCCTTTTGACCCTCATAAATTCTATACTTCTGAATTTCAATTTGACTACAATATAGAACCTGAAAAAATATTTAATAACACAGCAGGTATAATCGGTACAGTAATACAACATAACATTGTTTAAAGTCTGTATTACTACCAATATAAAAAATGTTGAACCCACTATTGATAAGAGTTTGACATAAAACATAATCCATCCGATTAAAAAACTAGAAAAACCGTTATAAAATCAAGCCAAAAAATCCGTTTTATCCGAATATCTCCAAAGGCAAAGGAGATAACCTAAAAATTTAAGCATATTTTTTGTAGCACACCTTAAATTTAATTTTTTTTGAAATCCATAAAATATTTTTGGTGAATTTTTTAAAAGTTTGAATTTCCGAGGTTACCAATTTTAGAGGTCCGCAAGTCACACTCCCGACCCTCCATTCTTTCAATTCAACTCAAAAGCTATCCGGCTATGACAGTTTAAAATTTCATTCAAATATGTTCAGCCGTTCATAAGAAGCAAAATAATTTTTCAAAACAAAACGTTCGTAAACCCTTGTGTTATATTTCAGTCATATGACCCAGTAAAAAATGGTGCTTACTGGTAAACAGGTTTGTAAGGGAGAGAAGCACAATTCCCCCTTACAAACCTGCTTACAAGAGGCATGATTTTTATATGGCGAATTCCCACTTGGAAGCACTATTTTTTTGTAAAATCACTGCGTTTTTCATGGCTTACATTATTCCGTGAATGAATAGCTTCCAAAAACCTTTGATTAATTGCTTCTATACAGTACAACAGCAAAAGAACAAAAAGCAAAACAAACACACAACACAGTTAATATGTAATTTTTAAAATAGAACGAAACTGTACGCAAATTAAAAAGAAAACAACAACATATATTTGCATAGAAATTGACCACACAAAAATTTGCTTGCGTCCTGTCTGCTCAAAAACAATTTGCCGACTGATTGCGTAATAAAAAAGAAGTAATTTTAAGCATCTGTTGTTTTCGATTACATGTCGGGAATAAACGTAAACACATTTTGAAATCATTGCAATACAACGTGCTTCCATGTAAGGGATTAACAGAAGCACTTTGAACTTTGGTCGTAATTTTTTTCTTTTAAATGATCATTTCAACTACTCCCTTACAACCTGCTTACTTATAAGGGATTATGCGAAGCTATTAAATAATTTTCATTTAGTTATATTAAAAATTTACTTCAATGGTTTTCGCTTCCCTGTTGCTTCTAAGTAGTATGTAATAGCCAGCGCATATATCAGCGCTCTTGTACTTTTCTTGCTTCCGAAAACCTTAAAATTTTTTACTGGGGAGCAGCTTAAATAAAAATAGCAAAAAAAAAATGTTGCGAGTAATTTCATTAAAATGAAAAAAGTGTTCAACAGACAGTTCCAAACAGTTGAACAAGTATATATGGGGTTAAAGAGGACACTTTCAGCTTTCTGATGGTACTAAAATCTCTTTAACCCATTTTGACCCTAACAAGTTCTACTCCTCTAAAATTTGGATTTAACTAAAATATAGAACCTGGGGAAACATTTAATAACACATCAGATATAAATGATACAGTGATGTAATGAACCACTTTTTAAAGACTACTATTCCACTAATATAACAAAAAAAATTTCGACCCATTATTGATAACGGTTTGCGGGAAATCATAATTTAGTTCTGATCAAATTTACAAAAATTAATTTTTTTCTAAAACAACATAAAATATTTGTTTCCAGCAGCATGCCACAGCCACTATTATCAATATTTTAATCTAGTTTTTTGGATACCTTAGTACTAATATGTTTGCTATCGAATGGCATTAAAATTTTTGAAATCGGCGATGACAAAAAATTGGACTTTTGGCCGATGAAATTCAATTTTCAGCGACGTAGAAAATTAAAATTTGAAAACATAAAAGCCCACATGATAGTATTTTGTAATAATTTTGATGATGTGGAAGAATTAGAATAAAACATTTTTTAGTGCTTTGTTTTTTGCTGTTTTATCAATTTTTTGTTGCTTTTTTATAATTTCTTTTTGCTGTAAAAGTATTGAATATTGCTTTTTTTTGTCTTCTCTGGTTATAATGGTTATCTGTAGGAATGAACTATGCGCTTAAAATATACACTAAAAAATCCAAAATATGCTCCAAAAAAATAAAAAATATGCACCGAAAACCTTAAATAATTTCCATAAAAAATTGTTTTTTAATTTGCTTAAAAACAAAAATATAAAAAAAAAATTCAGTCTATTTACATATATTCAAATATTTTTAGAAAACTTAAATTACTAATATGAATTTTTGTTTGTTTAAATAAATAAGTACTGTTTTATCATATTTAAAACTTTGTCTTGTACTTGAAGGATGCCAATTCATTTTGAAAAAATTAATTTTCAGATCCCACTTTGATTCCAGATCAGACAGATCAAAATTTTTTTAAACTTATTTAATTTTTTTTTTTATATTCTTAATTTTTTTTTGCAAAACGTTTTGCACTTTTTTTAATTTGTCAGGCTTCTTTACCTTCCACATTGTTAATTTTACTTTTAGCATTATCAATTAATTTGACTTGAGTATTAATGAACTAAATCCCTCCCAATTAGTTATTGTTTCACCAATATATCCGTAGTTGGAAAATACAAATTGACTTTTGATGTTATTAAAATTTAATATTTATTTTACGTACCATAAAGCTCTCTAAATATTCTTAAATTAGTAAAGTTTTTTGAATAGAATTCTAAAGCATCTAGCCAGGCCGGCATTTTGTTACTACTGGCTGCGGTAGAAGGGGAACCAAGGGATATACATATTTCATTAAAAATTGCAATACTATTCTAATTTCCTCTGCAACGCGGTATAACCCATGTGCCAAGCAAGTAAATTGTTTTGGATAAAATATTTAAAGCCCATTGGAAGCTTTAACCATTTAAGGTGCTGCATAAGTTTAAAATAGAAGGAACCTTTGTCGAAATCTGTATTAAAAGCAAATCTCCTAAAGAATTTATTTATTGATTTGAAAAATTTTTTTTGTGTATTTAAAAATTTTCTTAAGAACTCTTTTTTATAATATGAAAATTCAAAAAAAAAAAAACACTCAAAAATTTCAAAATATGCAATTAAAACCTAAATATGCAAAAATATGAATTTTTACCAACATATGCAGCAATATGCAAAAACAACCCTTGCGATAAAAAGGACTTTTTGGTATGTGCTTAAGTAGTTAAAATAATTTGTAAAATTTTATATCAAGAACTGCATAATAATTGTTGCAAATTTGTAAACAAATAAAGTTAATCATACTGCTCGCCGAAGTATGGCAAATAAAAAAAATATTAAATTGTGTTATTTGCGAATATGAAATTAAAGAAGAATCGGATAACTTTATTGAATGTGATAAGTGCGGGAAAAACTTTCACTCTCAATGTACTAAATTGAGTAAACTAGAATTTGAGAGACTTCTTAAGAACGAAAATGAATTGTTCATCTGTCACTTGTGTAAAGAAGGTGGTGGAGAAATAAGGAAAGAACTTAACTCAATAAAAACAGAACTAAAAAAATTAGAAAAACTTGCAAAGTTAAATCAGCTGACTGAATCGATCAATTTTATGTCAGCAAAGTTCGATGAAATTTTTAAAGACGTTGCAGAGAATAAGAGGAAGATTACGGAAATACAAAAAGAAAATAAAAAACTGAAGTACAAACACTTAAAACTTCAATGAAAATATTAAATGACTATAGAGTTAAAAATGATTGTGTTATAAGCAATTTAAAAGTGGATGATAAAGTTAATGTTATGGATGCTGTAGTAAATTTGTGTAAAAATGTGGGTGTTGTTTTAGAACAGTGATAACCACTCCATAGGCTCGCGAGTAAGTCAATAATCGTATTTTTCACACGGACACGGTCGGCAATTCACATGTATACAACAACTTTCTTCGTTTCAAAACATCAGGCTATCATCAGTCTCTGCGACCGCACCCAAGTACATAATATCTTTGTGTGCGTGCGTTCGGGGCTTGGTTAGTTCGGGGCTTGGTTATCACTGTTTTAGAACCCAATGCTTTTGATGATGCTTATTTTCTTAAAACGAAAAAACAATCTGAGGATGGTAAAAAAACTGTGGTAGTAGAATTTTCTTCAAAGATGTATAAGGATCAATTGATGTCAGTGAAATCTAAGTTAAAGGAAAAGGAGGAAACCAAAGAGGTGTATGTCCATGATTTTCACAGCAAGGAGACTTTAAACCTGTTTTATTATGCAAAATCGCTAAAGTCAATTGGTTTTCAACATGTTTATGCCCGGAATAGAAGAGTTTTTTGCAAAAAAGTGATCTGGGAAAACAACAACTGATCAGATGTGAAGACGATGTGGATAGAATGTTGTTGGAAACAACAACTAATAAACATTTTAAAAGGAGATCTATGATTATCAACAGAGAAGTAGATGGTGCAAATATGAGTGATGTTGATGATGGTGCTGTTTATGTTTCCCCCTAATCAGGATATGTATTGGTTTAAATGACGTTATATATTTAAGAACTTTTTAAATAATTTTAAATAATTCTCAAATTTTAAAAATTATCAAAGTTATTTACGGGAATACAAAATTTATTATTAAGATTTTTGTATGACGTGCTAAATTCCCAATTTTTCATATTTGATAAATACACTGAAATTTATTGTCGAGGGAAAGCTAGCTTCTATGAGCATTTCACTGGTTGCTTAGGCCAGATCATCAGGAAACCTTTTCCAAAGATTTTAGAAAAGCTAAAAATATTATCTCTATATATAAATCGGCTAAGGCAAAACAGTTCAGAACACTTTCCTCCTCTGTATGTCAACCGATTTGAACAAATATGCACCATTTGAGAGGTATTTACTCAAAGAAGTGCACAATGTATATTTTATTAAAATCTGTTCAATAATTACAGAGTTATAAGCGTTCAAAATTGCTACTAACTCAAATGCAAAATAAATAAATAAATTTTTTTTTTCAATCAAATAATAAAAAATTAGGGTGATCGATTATTCGACATTTTTCAGAAACCGGTTTTCGAATATTTCGACTATATAAATCTTATGTACAAATCAGACCAGGTAAAACAGTTAAGAATGCTTTCTTCCTTTGTTTGTCAACCGAACCTCTATGGGGGGAAAAAAGGGGAAATACGGGAAACTAAATTTCTTTTTTTTACTTTTCTGTGCTTCATGTGATAATTTTTAAATTTTCTATAATACTGAACTTAGAAACATAATATTATAGGTGTACGGTCCTGAGTAGTGTTTGGGAATTCCCGGACTTTTTCATTTCCCGGGAAACGGGAAAAAAAATTTTTATTTCCCGGGAAGTCCGGGAATCCCGGGAAATTTTTATTATCAAAAAAAATCATAAAAATGTCATTAAAATGTAACAAAATTTATATTTAAAACAGTTTTATTAAAAATGAACAATATGTGTATCACAAATTTGCTTGTGTAAAACTAATTAAATATACAAAACACAAAAAACACAATTAAAAAAACTACACTCAAAATAGTATGTAGTTAAATTCAAACTAAAATTCATTTTAAACAACTTAAAATTCATTTAAAAAACGAATCATTTACATATCATTTAAAACAAATGATTTTTACATTAATTTTAAAATTTTTTATTTATTAAACAGCACATTCCGTAAAATTTAATGTTTTTACTTTTAAAAAATACATTTTAACCGACGAAAATCAAACTACATAACCAAATTTAAAAAGACGTTCTAAACATATATATATATATATGTATAATTATATTAGTTTTTAGTTTTTAAAAATGTGGTTTTTAAAACTACTAATGCGTTTAGAAAGTCCCTGGACATTCTATTCCTCTACTTCGTTCCAAAGTGAAAAAACCCTTTCACTTTCCACCGAAGTTGGTTTTATAGTTAAAAGAGCATTATACAGGTTTTCAATACATATTCCTTGTTCAATTATTGCTTACTTCATACATATTAAACTCCTTTTTAAAGCAGTTTAGATTATTAATTTTCCGATATTTTGGCGTTGTTTTCGCATTAGTGATACCATTTTCCAATTTTTTTTTTTTTGATAGTAGCATCAACTCGAATTTCTGTGATATCACCATCACTACTAGATTCTTCAGCATCTGAAGAACAGCTCATATAAAGGCGTCTATATATATTTTCTGCATATATTTTTATACAACTTTTCGATATAGCCGAATCCAAAATGTAATTATTTGTTTTCAAATAATTTAATTTCGCCTTGGAATTACATTTAAAAATATTTGATGTTTGTAAACTGCTGTTTTTTTTTTTGTCTTTTTACAGTAATGTCAACAATTTAAATTTAAAATGCGTATCAAAGCAAAAATCAATTTCTGCGAGTAAAAAAAATTAAACAAATCACTTTGAGCAACTGAAGTTTTGTTTAAAATATTTTCTATAAATAAAAAAATAAAACAAAATTAAATTAAAATTAACGTTTTTTATGTAAAATTGCTTATTTATGAAATTTCCGGATTTCCCGGGAAAAATAAAAAAATTTCCCGGATCCCAAACACTAGTCCTGAGTGAGTGATAACCTTTAAGATAAAAAGTGCTGGTATTATACTTCATCTGGAATTTTTTTAATTTTCGTTAATATTCGACCGATAAAGATAAAATTATACATTAAACTGAGTGAATAAGAACATGTAAGGGGAGCTTTTTGGAACTTTTTCGTTTAACAGCTGGTACTTTGATTAATTTTTGATACTTTTTTGTTTTCAATTGGTATTTTTTATACTGAACTTACTATATTAAATTAACTCACGTAGAAGATAAAATATGAACCGGAGGTTGGTCCCTCGCCAAAGCGATCCACTTTGAAGAAAAAAATAAATGCTCGAAACAAATAAATTTATATATACTTAGATGAATAATGTTTTCTTCATATTTACAAAAAAATTTATGGTCGAATTTTGACCATTAGACGAACACTAGTACAAATAAAACCCTAAAGCGAATAAGAATTTTAAACACTCAAAGCCTTACTTGTAACAATATTAAAGCTTAAACAAAATACCAACAATAAACAGTGAGTTTATCTTTTCTTACACCCCCCTACAATCGGTTGGGTTCTTTCCGACTCGAATTGTAGTTGTAAGTGGGTAAAAAGAAAAAACAAAATTAAAAAACAAATTGTTTCATTCTATTGTCTTCGCAAGAAAACAACAAAAAAAACCAATTTGGCAATTCAGTTTTCTGCACGGGCACATGCAAGTATATTTGCAATCTGGATTCTAATTTTTTTAATATAATCACCCCTATCGTGAATACAAATTTCTTGGGAGTTTTTTCCCTTTTTCCATTTTTCCTATGTTAATTCAATTGTAAAAATGGGAAAAGGGAAAAAACTCCCAAGGAATTTTTATTCACGATAGGGGTGAATTTGTTTAAACTTTAGAAGCGTTTCGTCTATTGAAAAATTCAGTCAATTCAAAGAAATTATAGCTAGGTTACCAAAGTTGCCAGATGTTAATGCAATTCAAGCAACATGGTTTCATAATGAGATTACACAGATTTATGAAATTCCCGGGTTCACTAATGTTTATTGTTGTAGACAAGATGGCTATGGTTGTACCTCGTTATATCTAAATAAAAACATTCACTATGAAGTAGACATTTGTAAAAGTGAGAACTTTGATGAACGCATAGCTGTCACTTTTTGCAATTTTAAAATTGATCATAAACCCCTAAAACTTATATCGCTTTATCGCTCCCAAAAATGCAATGTAGATATTTTATAAATATTGTTGAGCTATGTATGTTAAATGTTCATGCTCGTAATCCAATTATTGTAGTTGGTGATTCAAATGTAGATTTTTTTTCATAATGCTCGTTACATCGATTTGCTCACAATGTTTCAAAACTACGATTGTGACAGTGCATACAATTTGATAACGAGGCCCCAAAGTGAGTCAAGTATTGATCAGGTTTTCAGTAACTTTGCAGATAGAATTTATGTTGACTCTGTTGAATGCAATCTTTCAGATCATAATTTTGTCTGCTGCAAGATTAAAAGTAATGTTATGGGTAATGAATAAACAGAGATAAAAACACGCTGCTATTATATGAAAGCAAGAGAAATTCTGCAAAATAGTTTACCTGAGAATTATTCTTTAATTGAGGCATCAGAATTGACAAATACTTTGGTTTTTTGCATGAAAGCTGCCTTAAAGGATTCAACGACAGTGAGTAATTTTAAAAAAACGATAAGGTTTGAACTTGCCAGATGGATTAACAAAAACCTTAAAGAATTAATTCTATTAAAAGAGAAAATATAACGGAAAAGAAAGAGATCTAAAGGCAAACAGAGCTTAGAAGTTTTTTTTGAAGAGAATCAGCAAAGTGATAAAAATTGCTATGAAGAAGTGTAGAGATAATTATTATTCGGACAGTATATCAAAAATCGGAAATGACCCAAAAAAATCGAGGAAATTTATTAATACAACTCTTGGTCGTAAAAAAATAACGAGATTCACCTTAAAGATGCTCAACGGCAGATAATGACAAGTGATCAAGCTTAGGTTGATTGTTTTAATAACTATTTTTTAACAGCCGCAAAGAACCTCAAAAGAGGAATTGAAACCTATATTGGGGATCATTGTAATTTGCTGCGAATGCTTTCCCATTCACCGAACAGATTAACCCTTGAAAACATTAATTACAATCACGTAATTGAAGTGATATTAGGTATGGATGTCAATAAAAGTCCAGCCTATGATAATATTTCACCGAAATTTGTCAGGGAATGTCGGGGAGAAATTGCTTCAATCTTATGTGATATTTTGTATTTGGAGGAAAATAATTTATTGTATAATTTTCAATTTGGATTTAGACGAGGATGTGGTACAAAGATGCTGTTCTTAATATTTGTAAGGGTCTTGATGATGGGTTTCTGGAGTAGCTGGAATATTTTTTGACTTTACCTAGTCGATCATCAGGTTGTGAACTTTTGTTGTTTAAAAGTTACTTTACAAACAGAAAACAATATGTAAATATAAAAAATGCAAAAAGTTTTATTGGATCTGTTGAATATGGAGTGCCGCAAGGAAGTTTATTAGCGCCGTTATTATTCTCAATTTATTAAAATGATATCAAAAAGCTGACCAGCTATCGATCGATAATACGATTTAGACCACATTCTTTAAGTATAAATAATAACTTTAATGTATATGTTGATGGTAAGATTGTGTAGGATTCAATAAAGTACTTAGGAATTATTCTTCAAAGCAACTTGTCATGGGATCTGCATATCAGTGATGTGAAAAGAAAGATTGCTCCAGCGATTGGAATTTTTTATTAATTAAAAAACAAATTGGATAAAAAATCAAAACTGATGATATATCAATCCTTGATACAATCTCATTTGAATTACTTGGCTGTTATATATGCTAACAATAAAAACAATAATCTATATATAAATCGGCTAAGGCAAAACAGTTAAGAACACTTTCCTCATCTGTATTTCAACGGATTTGAACAAAATATACGCCATTTGAAAGGTATTTACTCACCGAAGTGCACAATATATATTTAATTAAAATCTGTTCAATAATTTCAGAGTTATAAGCGTTCAAAATTGCTACTAACACAAATGCAAAAAACATGAATAAAAAATTTTTTTCAATTATCAAATATTTATCAAATTATCAAATATATTATATAGTAAAAAAAAAATAGGGTGATCGACTATTCGACATTTTTCAGAAACCGGTTTTCGAATATTTCGACTACATAAATCTTATGTATACATCGGACCAGGCAAAACAGTTAAGAGCGCTTTCGTCATTTGTTTGTCAACCGAACCTCTATGGGGAGAAGAAAAGGGGAAATACGGGAAACTAAATTTCTTTTTTTTCACTTTTCTGTGCTTCATGTGAAAATTTTTAAATTTTCTATAATATTGAACTAAGAAACATAATATTAAAAATGTTGCTACTTTTTGTTTTTCATCTGGAACATTTTGAATTTTCGTTAATATTCGACCTATAAAGATAAAATTATACATTAAACTGGGTGAATAAGAACATGTAAGGGGAGCTTTTTGGTACTTTTTCGTTTAACAGCTGGTACTTTGATTAATTTCGTTAATAATTGACATAGAAACATAAAATTAAACGTGCAACGTCCTGATTGAATGACATTATATAAAGGAGACTTTTTGATACTTATTTGTTTTTCAATTGGTATTTTTTATATTGAACTTACAAAATTAAATTAACTCACGTAGAAGATAAAATATGAACCGGAGGTTGGTCCCTCGCCAAATCGATTAACTTCGAAGGAAAAAATAAATACTCGAAACAAAAAAATTCATATATACTTCGATGAATTATGTTTTCTTCATATTAACATCAAAATTTATGGTCGAATTTTGACCATTAGGCGGACACTAGTCTATATATAAATCGGCTAAGGCAAAACAGTTAAGAACACTTTCCTCCTCTGTATGTCCACCGATTTGAACAAAATATACACCATTTAAGAGGTATTTACTCAAAGAAGTGCACAATGTATATTTTATTTAAATCTGTTCAATAATTTCAGAGTTATAAGCGTTTAAAATTTTTACTAACACAGATGCAAAATAAATAAATAAAAATTTATTTTCAATTATCAAATAATAAAAAATTAGGGGGATCGATCATTCGACAATTTTCAGAAACCGGTTTTCGAATATTTCGACTATATAAATCAGACCAGGCAAAACAGTTAAGAACGCTTTCTTCCTTTGTTTGTCAACCAAACCTGTATGGGAAGAAAAAAGGGGAAATATGGGAAACTAAACTTTTTTTTTACTTTTCTGTTCTTCATGTGATAATTTTTAAATTTTCTATAATATAGAACTTAGACACATAATATTATAGGTGTAGAATCCTGAGTGAGTGATAACCTATAAGATACAAAATGCTGGTATTTTTTGTTTTTCATCTGGAACTTTTTGAATTTTCGTTAATATTATACATTAAACTGTTTGAATAAGAACATGTAAGGGGAGCTTTTTGGTACTTTTTCGTTCAACATCTGGTAGTGGATGACAATATATAAAGGAGACTTTTTGATACTTTTTTGTTTTTCAATTGGTATTTTTTATATTGAACTTACAAAATTAAATTAAGATAAAAGATAGAAGATAAAATATTAACCGGAGGTTGGTCCCTCGCCAAATCGATCCACTTTGAAGGAAAAAATAAATGCTCGAAACAAATAAATTCATACATATGTACTTAGATGAATTATGTTTTCTTCATATTTACAAAAAAAATTATGGTCGAATTATGACCATTAGGCGAACACTAGTTTACTTAAATCTCTGCAATGTATGCAAAACAAAGCGTTAAAATTTGTATACAATTTACCATTGTTGTATTCAACTATTTCATTATATAAAGAAATATGCAAAACAATATTACCTATCTATGGGATGCATGCATATCAAGTTTTAGTGTTTGTGTTTAAATGTATTAATAATATTGGTTACCATACTATACCATTCATGCAAAATCAAATAAATTTAAATACACGGAATAGAAGAAATTTTAGAATTCCTAGATGCAGGTTAGAAACAACCAAACAGCGAATTGGTTATATTGGCGGAATTAAATTCAATAATTTGCCTATGGCTTTAAAATCAATTGATCGAATTTCCGTTTTTAAGTCTTCTTGTACAGAACACTTATATAATACAATAGAAACGCTTTTAATATAAATTTTTTTTTTATATAAAAACTTTTTTTTTATTTTGTTGAAATATAATTCTTGCTTTATGAAAATATATTTGTAATATATTCTATAAGTTACTTTTTACCTTATATTTTATTTGTACATTTAACTTTAAAACTATTTTGCCAACTTGCCTCAATAATGCCTTCTTGGCGCTGAGGCTAAATTACAATTTGTAAAATTATTATGTTCAAATAAATATGGGCATTTCCCCAGAAAGGTCTACCAGGATGAAAAAATAAAATGTTGATTATCATCGTCTTTTATTGTTTATTATTATAAAAAAGTCTTTGTTCTTATAAAAGAATGGTTTCATAGCATATCTTAGCTGTTTTACTTGAGGAAATTTGGCTGGAAACTGGAAAATTTTATATTTTTCTGTATTTTCTATTTTTAAAGACATTTTAATATACTTATTTTACATGCAAGAAATATGTTATGTTTACTCTCTTTCTTTATAATCTCTCCATTACAATCAATTGTAAAAGGAGTATCAAGTTTTTTTGTTAAGGAAATTTGAAGACATTTATGGGAAAATGCGTGGTAATAATAATAAAAAAACATATGGAAAAATCGTACGTTCGCGACCGGTAAATAAGCCAATGAAACAAAAACCAAGAGAGATATTTTATTTTGTAAATACTGGATGGAGATCTACATTAATACACTTTTAAAATAAATTAATCACTTTTGAATATTCCGTTCCATTGCGCAGATTTTTACATTTCACTACTGTCAGCCAAAGTTGACTTCTATTTTGCGTACGTTCGTGACCACACGTTTATAACTCTTATTATGAAAACTTAAACTCGATGAAATCCATCTTTTGCACTAAACATAAAGCTACCCAAATGCTATCGAATCGAAAAAAAAATGGTAGGAAAAGTTTTGTTTTCTATATTATTTGTACATCAAAAGCGTAACCCCAGGAAATGCCCATATACCGATCGACTCAGAATCACTTTCTGAGTCGAACTAACAATGTCCGTCCGGCAGGCTGGCTGGCTGTCCATGTAACCTTGTGCGCAAAGTACAGGTCGCAATAAGAGAGATAATTTGATAAAATTTGGGACATAGGTTCTTATTGGCACAAGGACCATGCCTATTGAAATCGTAGGACCACGAGGGAAAATAAGGGGATATTCTTCCTCTCAGAAACTATCAAACCGATTTTAATGAAATTTATAACATAGATAGAAGCATATCTATATGGACACAAAAGGTATGCAGTTTTTCAAAAATAGGACCACAAGGCGAGGTAGGGGGCAATTTCTGCCTTTCACAAACTTTCAAACCGATTTTAATGAAGTTTATAAACATAGATAAATCCATATTTATATAGACATATAAGCATGATGTGTTTTTTAATACTGTGGTGTAGGGTATCATATGGTCGGGCTTGACCGACTATACTTTCTTACTTGTTTTTTTTTTTTTATTGAATCTCTAACGCAATTTTCAGTTAGTGTTTTTTATTTTTTTTTATTGAATCTAATGAAATTTTCAATAAGTATCCATATCTTAATCCTAATAGGTTTTAATTATATATTTCCAATGAAACGTCTAGTTTACCATATTCAAATACTTATTGTTCTACATTCAATCCCAGCAGGTGCCATCTATATCCAAAGACTAAACGTTTGACTTGATAATGCGTGCGGTTGAATTATTAATAAGCCTTAGTAAATGCAATATATATGTATGTACATATGTGTTATATGAATCAAAAGCACGGATTTGTCGGGGAAAAGCCAGATTTCCCTTTCTTTAAGATATTTCAACATACAACAAAAAGTTGTTAGGGAAGAATTTATTGGCTTTATTGTAAACGCATTTGAAGAGGCTTCAAAGGATATTGATGACGTTAATGTGTCAATTAATGCTAAGGCACTATCATCAATAGTTCTAAAAGCTTTTACAAATTTTGGTCTTGACCGAAAAAATTGTGTAGGAAATGGAACAGATGGGTGTTCTGATGTCAGCAGAGGATGGAGCTGTTAAAAGTCTCTGGAAACCGCGACAAATGCGAAACGAACGCCTTGCTATTCCAATAAATCAAACAACTCAATTTCTAAAAGCAATAAAGTGCCATTAATACAAAAAGTTGTATCATATGTTAAACAAACGACAAAATTTTTTAAATTTAATCATCCCAAGCGAAACAAGATGGGTGGACCGTCACGACTCAATTTTACACTTTGGAACAAGTGTACATCATATAGCAGAAGCTTTGGAAAAAATATCTGAGTGGAAAGGGAGTCTCTCAACCTTTATATTAAGGAACTCTCTTAATACTTTTGAATTTATTTGCGGAATATACATAATAAGTGTGGTACTTATTGTAACACAGCCACTTAGTATCATTTTACAAAAGCAAGATATATTTCTTCAAAAAGGATCAAGCCTTATCAAAACTTTAATTATGAGTCTTGAAGAGAACAGAAAATAAGCCAAAGAACAATTCAAAGCGATTTTTGAAAAAGTTTAAGTTATTTGCGTTCAAATCGAGGTTCCAATAGAAAAGAAAACATTCCTCTTATTGAATTTATTTTAAAAGATCTCAAAACACCTTTCCCAATAGATATCCTAAATGTATTGAACATACCATAACTTTTACCTCAAAGTGTTATCAAGTCATATACAGATACAAAACTGTTAAAACCACCACTAGCTGATGAGCTGATTATATTTGATAAGAGAGATAAACACCTATTAGCATCTTAACTTGAGCCTGATCTATCAGATAACGTTGTAGATGCTTTAATAAACTGTGATGAAGATGTCTACACAAATCTAAGAAAAATATTTCAAATTTTCGTTTCAATGCTCGTCACTAATGCTACGAGTGGGAGGTCATTTCCTACTCTTATTCGAATAAAAACATGGCTCAGATCAACAATGACAGAAAATAGACTGTACTGTCTAAATTTGCCTCACAAGGAAATCATAAATTGCTTATTTAAAAATATTAATGTATATTTAACTCATCATATATTTTATTTAACCTTATTGTTGAATTTTTTTAATATTGTTACAAAAGTAACTTTAGTTAAGAATTATTTGTAATTATTGGTTAAGAATAAGATTAAGTTGTGTGTTATCTTGTATTGATTAGTTATTAAGTATTTGTTAGTTATTTTATTAGTTAAAATTGTTATTGCATAAGTTATGCACACTTATAGTGTAAAAATCAATGCACAGATGTAATGTTAAAATTGTTGTGCATAATTGTACTTCAACCTCACTGTAAATACTCGAATTTTCGTTATTAAGTTATCTCAATTTATGGTAACGCCTAAAAGTATGCCATAGTTTATGATGCCTAATAACTAAATTAATTCAGCCATATAGATAGTAACTATGCGGCGAACTTTCTAGAGCCATCTAGACGTTACTAGTATCATCTACACTAGAGTTTGCTAAAAACCGTAAAAATGTGAAACCGCGGTTTCGGTTTTAAAATGATTAAAACCGGCCGGTTTCGGTTTTGAAAATATCAAAGTTAAATTCATACATAAACATATATATTTTTTTTGCAAGTTTTTTTATTTGTTTCAATACAGGTACTTTTGTTCGCCCTTAAGTGTATACCTGGGCCTGGCCAGGCATTTTTTGACTTTTTCTAGTTTTTTTTTTTATATAATTATTAAGTATATTAGAACGAAACTTTATGTATTCCTCAATTGGCCAAATTTTGTGCATATTGTACCCCTATAATATATCGCTAATTTGCTGCAAGACCGGCATAACTCAAAAAACCCATTTCGAGATAAACGCATTTAAAGTTTTTGATTTGTTCTGACTACTTAGAAAAAAAGAAGACACATTCTCTTCAAACTGGGAAAGTATAAAAGATATAAAAATGAATTTAATACACAATATAAAGAAAAACAAAGCGAACAATTCTGCATCTCTAACTCCAAAATTTCATTTTTTGAGTTATGTCGGTCTTGCAGCAAATGAGCGATATGTACTGCAGTTAATAAAATCAAAATGAAACGTTTCAAAAAGCATACACAACACATAAGAATTCTTCCTTTTCTGTTTGTTCGAAAAATTATTTTATTTCCCAACAGAATGTTCCTGCTATAGCCATAAAACTCCATACATATAAAAGTAGTCCCAGCCTTGCCCAGGGGTTCGTTAGTATGAGCCAGAAGAAACTCCATACTAAATTCAAGTGGCCCAGGTGGCAGTTTATGCCTCACAAATAAGGTGTGTACTTAAGAGTTATAAAGATAACATTTGTTCTTCTTAGTACTTATTTTGAATTTTAAGAATTTTGAAATACCTTGTCTTTGTTTAAGGCTGTTATGTATAAAGTTTTTGTATATTAAGTACGAGTATGATGTTTAATTTGCAATTTCTTCAAGCATAAATACATTGTTAAAGTTAAAGCTAAAACCGAGGTTTTTTTTGTCGGTTTTCGGTTTCGGTTTTTAGGCATTTAAAACCGCGGTTTCGGTTTCGGTTAAAACCGAACAGCAATCCCTAATCTACACGTCAGGGCTAGAGTATAAATAGGATCGCAAAAGATGGCATGATTCATTCTAAGTTCTGACTTTGTCAATAACGTATCACGCTGAGAAAATTATAGTTGGTTGTGAATAAAAGCTACAAATTACGGTTGTTAAAGAGACTAAGTACTAAATAAAGTTGTGTAAATTATAAACAGTGTTTAAAGTGTTCTGATTATTTTGTTTTATTTAAAGTGCAATAAAGAACTCGAAACGGTTTATTATAAAGGAAATAAACCAAAACGTTATTGTAAGGCAGTGTAACAGTATAATATACACATATTGTTTTTAATAAACTTTTTAAAACTAATTTTTTACTTTTTTGTATCATACAAAATTTCTCCCCCACCCCTAAGGATCAAGCTGGATCCGCGCCTCTTATAACTGTTAGAGTCCCTGGAATAATCTTTTCAATAAAAAATTGATTTTAATAGAATAATTATTTTTTAAACACTTATTACCTTTAATTTTCTAAATACTTTGTTTTTTGTTTCATATCACATATATCACAAAAATTCATTCTGCAAATTTTTGTGATATATTTTTTAATTTTGTTTTAATAAAAAATTATTTTGTATTTTTTCTTAAGAAGGGCACTTGCCCAACCCAGAATAATAGTCTAGCTACGCTTGCTTGTTTTATTTTGTTTTGGTTTCTTCAAATCCATTTGACTGGCTTTTCATTTTTTTTTTAACAGTAGTTCGTATTATATGTACATATGCTCGCTTATGCATATTATGGGTTGATACTTTCTTACTTCCTGTTTTAACGTTTGGTAAAAAATAGAAAATTTTGATTTTTTAGAAATAAAGAAGGAAGAGTTAACAGCTGGTTAAATAAATAGTCTATATATTAAATTTTAACGTTACTTACTTACTGACTGATTCATCATCGCACAGGCTAATCGCCTAAAGCTAAAACTTGAAATTTGGACCGGCAATTGGCCACTCCCCAAATCGATTCACTAAGACGGGATTTTGGGAAATTCGAATGTTTTGGGGGTAAAAACTGCGATATTCGGTAATCGTATATCTCTAAAACCACAAGAGATAAAAAAAATTATAATACTTTTCGTTGTTCTTAACAAAAAATAAACGGTGTCTGGTACTTTTTTGAAATTTGGTTATTTTTGGGAGAAAACGGGTAAAACCTGAATTTTGGTATGTTTTGTCACCCCATCTGTCTTTTGAACCAATAAATCATAAAGTTTATACCACATTCGAAACTTATCAAAAAATACGAATATTGATTTGGTTCGAAATTCGAACGGGTGAAAATCGTAACTGTTTTTGGTACTTTTTTGCGAAACATTTTTCTCCATTCAATTTACTGCAATTTTTAATACTTTAGTGGGAGAAAAAAATAGTACCAAAATGGGAAATGCGGGAAACTTAATATCTTTCTTCAGCTTTTTGGTTCTACAACTAGTATTTTTTTAATTATCGTTAATATTGGACCTTAAGACATTAAATTCAACATGCAATGTCCTGAGTGGATACAAATTTATGAGGGAACTTTTGTATTCTTTAGCTGGTACTTTTTGAATTTCCGTAAGTATTGGACCTAAAACAAAAAATTCAACATGTAATGTCCTGAGTGGATAAGAATCCATAAGAGGAAAGTTTTTGGAACTTTTTTGTATATTAACTGGTACTTTTGGAATTTCCGTTAGTTAGTATTAGACCTAGAAACATAAAATAAAACATGCAATGTCCTGAGTGAATGAGAATCTGTAAGAGGGCTTTTTGGTGCTTTTTTGTCATATAAATATGTTCATGAAAGAAAAGGCCCGATTACAAAGTAAACAAGTTAAAACGTAGAAAAAGAAACTTTGGCATACAGTAGCTCGTTTCTGTATTTCTCGCATCGTAAAATTTCTTACATGAAGTGTGAAACAAAAAATTCCATCGTTTCTCGATTTATGAGATAAAAGTGTTTCTGTATTTGAATGCGAAAACAGACACAACAAATTCTGTTTATACTGATATATTTCCAGTAATTAAGTGTCAAATAAAAGCGAAACGTCAACAAAAGAAATATATATAATAAAAACAGGGCTGCCAGATTGGGCAAGTTATCGTCATCTTGACGATTTTTTGTTCCGATATTAACAAAGTGACGGTTTGATGATTTTTTCTAAAAAAGTGACGAAAGCAAAAACAAAATCAAAAATATTTTATAATTTTGTTGTTACTTTCTAAAGAAACTCATCTTGAATTTTTAAATTTCAAACACTTCTATTTTTGAAAATTGAAAATTGAATTGAAAAAAAAAATAATATGAATTTCTTTAGAAAGCAACAACAAATTTATAAAATATTTTTGATTTTGTTTTTGTTTTTGCTTTTAATAAAATTGTTGGCGTTGCGTTTTACACTATAAGCCCCTTAGTCTTCGAAATAAGATAATTGTAAATATTTTTATATGTTTGTTTATTAGAAAAAAAGATATCTTTAGAAACAAGGGTTAAATTTTTATATTTATCCCTATTGTGAAAATTGTCCTCGAAATTGTTTGTCTCTTCTCTAAAAAGTGTATCGGCAAAAGCAAAATTTCGAGGGAAAGTAATGGACCGACTTGGCTTATTTTGAACATTTAATACTTCTTATATACATATACAAAATATGATTGATATTTGATATTCTTATCTTATATGTACACTTTTGTGCCAAAACTTTTATTCCGGCAAGAAAGAAATTTGTTTGTCTTCCAGTAAAAACTTTTTCAAAAAGGATAGCTTCTTTCACTCGTTATTTAGTAGAATATTTATAAAACTGTTATCAAAGCTGATTTAATTTAAAAATTTTACATTTTGATCTCGGTTTTTGTAAATATGTATATATCTATTTTAAAAAAGGATGTATGTTTATTTTATTAAGCTTGGTTTCTTTTTGCTTTTGTAAAAATATTTATTTTATTTTTTGTTTAAAATGATATTTTCCATTGCCTTTGTGTAACTTCTCCAGGGAAAAATAACAATTTTAAATTGTTATCGGATTAAAGAAAATAAATATTAATAAATATCAATAAATTTTAATAAATTTTCATGTTGAAAAATTCCTTTCTTCATAAAAATAATTTAATGAAAATTAAATTTAATGAACTTAAGCCTAATTAAAAATATTAAAAATTTGGATTAAAAACCATAAATAGTTCAATAAAATAACCACAATACTAATAATTGTTAAAGCTAAGGCACGAGCTCTATGTTTGCATTTGTCCTTCAAGTTGTGCTGAAAAGGTCAACAAGAATAAGAAAGACAAAAAAAATGAAAAAAAAACAAAAAATATGTACTTTGAACTTCAAGAAGAATTCTTGACAAAGGTACGAAAAAACAGAAGTAAAGGAATAACATGTTAAAATAAAATTAAAATAGATAATCATTCAAAGCAAATTTCGATCTACCAAAGGTTGAATACAATTTGGTTTAAGGATTGATGTTTGACTAATGACGTCAGAAGTCGTCGATGGCTGCGAGTGTTAAACGGCAAGCCCTCTGAGGAGATTGAGTGGTTGCAATCGAAACATGTCAGGGTAACCTGTCCGTAAACACCTGGGTTCGAGCCCAGATTGAGTCAAGAATGAAAAATTATCAATAAATTTTAATAAATTTTCATGTTGAAAAATTCCTTTCTTCATAAAAATAATTTAATGAAAATTAAATTTAATGAACTTAAGCCTAATTAAAAATATTAAAAATTTGGATTAAAAACCATAAATAGTTCAATAAAATAACCACAATACTAATAATTGTTAAAGCTAAGGCACGAGCTCTATGTTTGCATTTGTCCTTCAAGTTGTGCTGAAAAGGTCAACAAGAATAAGAAAGACAAAAAAAATGAAAAAAAACAAAAAATATGTACTTTGAACTTCAAGAAGAATTCTTGACAAAGGTACGAAAAAACAGAAGTAAAGGAATAACATGTTAAAATAAAATTAAAATAGATAATCATTCAAAGCAAATTTCGATCTACCAAAGGTTGAATACAATTTGGTTTAAGGATTGATGTTTGACTAATGACGTCAGCAGTCGTCGATGGCTGCGAGTGTTAAACGGCAAGCCCTCTGAGGAGATTGAGTGGTTGCAATCGAAACATGTCAGGGTAACCTGTCCGTAAACACCTGGGTTCGAGCCCAGATTGAGTCAAGAATGAAAAATTATCAATAAATTTTAATAAATTTTCATGTTGAAAAATTCCTTTCTTCATAAAAATAATTTAATGAAAATTAAATTTAATGAACTTAAGCCTAATTAAAAATATTAAAAATTTGGATTAAAAACCATAAATAGTTCAATAAAATAACCACAATACTAATAATTGAAAATAAATATTTTTTGAAAAATAATCCTCCAGCTTAACAAAATAAATATATAAATTTAATGAAATTATTAAATACCCATGAACTTTAACTATGTTTTTGTTTGATTATTTTATTATAAAAGTCGAAACAAATTTGTTTAAAATTGATTTTAAATTGCACGACTTTTAAAACAAAAGAGAGGATCTTTTGACACAAATTTATCTGGCAGCACTGATTAAAACCAAAACAAGAAAAGGCTAAAAAAAATTTAAAATAACAAAATATAACAATTGTTTTTTGTTTATTTTCATCATATAAATTATACATTTATCATTTATATTCCTTCTATTTTTTTATTTATTTTAAAAAAATAGTATATAAACATATTTTAAATTCAAAATATCTACATGTTGTTTTTCTCGCCACCAATTTCAAATGTGACTTATTTTGACAGTTGTTGAAAGAAACTTTTCGCAAAATATTGTTATAGAAACACTTTTTCTCGCATCCTTCCAATAATTGCTGGGAAATTATTTAAATGACAGCTAATTCTCGCAAAAAAAAAGATACAGAAACACTTGTGTGAGAAAACCCATTTTTGTTTCATTTCACACTATTTTTGTTGCAATTCACACGTATCATGCGAAAAGTTTTACGATGTGGGAAATACAGAAACGGGCTACAGGTGTTGTTGGATTTCACTATCATACCAGCGAAGATCATTTCTGACATGTCTCGGGGGGGTCTGATTCCATCAGACAGTGCTTTGTATTCGCTTCATCATGCAGGTGTTCTATTGATGTCATCTGAACACAACCTGCTACGGTCCTTAAGGCGGCATTTTGGCAGCTCTGAAGCTTCTTCCACTGAGTATCGCTGACTCTTGGGGTCCACGCAGGCGCTGCGTAGTTAACCACTGACCGGCCAATCGTTTTATATGTAGCTAACAAGGTTTCCTTTTCCATGCGCCAAGTGCTGCCGGCTAGAGACTTGAGAACCTTGTTTCTACTCTGCATTCTATCGCAGATTGCAGTGACATGCGCCGATGACATGAACAGGCTGTCAAATGTGACTCCCAATATTTTTGGGCGATTTTTGGTCGGAATTATGGCGCCGTCGACAGTCACATTCAACTGTAACCCAACTTCCTTTGTCCATGTCGTGAATAGAGTCGCCGAGGATTTTGCGGGAGAGATGTCAGATCACGGAGGTAACCGTTTACCAAACTGCATAGGTCATCAATGTTGTGGCCCGTCGCCATGATAGTACAGTCGTCTGCGTACGATATCATTTGGACACCTTGCGGAGGTGTCGGGAATCCATGCTGATGGTTCGCCAATTGGAGATGTTCCACTAGCTCCGGGAGGAGTAGTGCCTCAAGTATCTTGGCGACTGGTGATAGCAGGGAGATTGGCCTGTATGAATCTCCCTGATTCGCATCTTTCCCTGGCTTTAGCAGGGGAACCACCCTACCCACTTTCCAGGCTTCGGGTATTATAAGGGTGGTAATCGATAAGTTGAGGACATTTGTCAGATACTCTACTCCGGGCTCATCCATATTTTTGAGCATAAGCATGCATATTCCGTCGGGGCCAAGAGCTTTAGATGATTTAGCGGCCCTGATGACCTGTGCAACCTCACTCGATGAAGAAGCATATGGTGTGTCAGTAACTCGAAGACTGTGTACCTTCCTCACAATACTTCTTTTCGCCTTATCTCTGACGGGGTGCTCTATAAATTGCCGCGCAAAGTAGTTCGAACACCTTTTGGGGTCGTATATGGTATTTCCATCGAAGGCAATCGAGACCCTGTCGTCACGCTTCTGCGGATTCGTCAGAGATCTGACAGTCGCCCATAGCTTGCTGGCTCCGGAGGTTAGGTTGCACGTTTTTAAATGATTAAGCAATTTGTCCCTTCTATATTCGTTTACCAACTTGCTGATGTCCCTGTTGAGTCGACCGATTCGGCGATCACTCGGGTTGGTTCTGCGAATTTCGTCCCGCTCTTCCGCTCTTCCAGCTTAACAAAATAAATATATAAATTAAATGAAATTATTAAATACCCATGAACTTTAACTATGATTTTGTTTGATTATTTTATAATAAAAGTGGAAACAAATTTTTTTTAAATTGATTTTAAATTGCACGATTCTTAAAACAAAAAAGACGATCTTTGTTATTTTTTCTCAGGAAATTGACGATTTCGACACAAATTTATCTGGTAACACTGATTAAAACCAAAACAAGAAAAGGCTAAAAAAAATTCAATATAACAAAATATAACAATTGTGTTTTGTTTATTTTCATCATATAAATTATGAATTCATCATTTACATTCCTTCTATTTTTTTATTTATTTTAAAAAAATAGTATATAAACATATTTTAAATTCAAAATATCTACATTTTGTTTTTCTCGACACCAATTTCAAATGTGACTTATTTTGACAGTTGTTGAAAGAAACTTTTCGCAAAATATTGTTATAGAAACACTTTTTCTCGCATCCTTCCAATAATTGCTGTAAAATTATTTAAATGACATTTAAAAAAGATACAGAAACACTTGTGTGAGAAAAACCATTTTTTGTTTCATTTCACACTATTTTTGTTGCAATTCACACGTTTCATGCGAAAAGTTTTACGATGTGAGAAATACAGAAACGGGCTACAGATTTGTCCACGAAGAAAAAGGTGACGCTAAGGAAGTACACGCAGAGAAAAAATATGGTTGGGCATGGTTACGGCAACAACACTATGTTTAATGTAACAATATAATGTTGTCGTACACAAATAATTGATATTCTTTGTTAAATATCAACAATATTATAGTTACTGTAAACATATATATGTTGATCGCAATTATAAATTTGAGTATTGTTGATCAAAAAATAATTATTTTTCTAACAACTAAATTACGATAACTTTCAAAACATATTATATTACTCATAATCATATCATGATATCTAATAGCCATAACATGATAACTTTCTATACATTTATCATATTATGTTTAAGATGCAATCAAACTATTTTTACTCTAATAATATTATGTTTGCGACATTTTAAAATAATTTGGAATCAGTTGTGTTGTTTATTTTATATGTGAGCGGTTTATTAATTTAAAGATAAATTCCTAAAACAAATAAGTGTAAAGAAACTAAAAAAATTAAAATATTAGCAGAGTTCATTCAGTATTAGTGATTTAATAGTGCGAATGCAAAATGTCGTCATTATTTGTAATATCCAACAACAAAACACACAGAGATTTCGTTATATTTTATAAAAGTGATAAGATATTTCTGTGGTTTTCATGGGCAACCGCATATGTCTTAAAACAAATTTTTCAGGAGAGCCGAAAAACCATTCTAGATAAAACTATGGGCTAGGTATTGCACTTTTTTAACTTTGTCACAACGTTAAAAAACTCGGAATTGATCCATCTTTTTTCAAACATTTTTAGAAACATGTAAAGAGCGTTTAAAATAATGCAATATCTCACAATCGGAAAGGACATACGCGGTGGCCCATGAAAACCACAGATTTTCCATTTGTTCTTTTGCAAGCCTTATATTGAACTCCGCCATTTGATTTACATAAAAAAAACTTATAAAAAGGCACAAAATAAAAAATCGATCAAAAATTTTTTTATTTATTTTATATTTTTTTGACAGTTTGATTGCTTCTTAATTTATTATGATTAGCCTGATGATAATATGATTACTTCTTAGCTTATTATGATTAACATGACAATAATATGATTAATTTCTTAGCTTATTATGATTAACATGATAATGATATAATTGCTTCTTAACTTATTATGATTAACATGACAATAATTTGATTACTTCTTAACTTAGTATGATTAATAGAATAATAATATGATTAAGGGAAAAATATTATGATGTCATAATACGAGTATATTTAGTCATAATATTATTCAATAATAATCTTAATATGGTGACTACAACCATGAATCTTATTATAATATGTTGCTCTTAGAATACATATGTTTACCACAACCATGTTTTTTCTTTGCGTGTAGCGGGTTTAATGCTAGTTTATTTTTATAAATATAAAACGCATAATTCGGTTATGAAATATAAAATTTATTTGATTTCAGTTGTAATGACAATTAAATCTTAAACAAAACATACTGATGTTAAAACTAGGAATGTAAAGGCAAATGCTAAAAATGCTAAAATATTTAAAATTTTAGCAAATCTAAGCCAATCATTTGTTGAAACATTGCGATCAATTAAATCAAAAGTGTCATCCAATTTTACATCCTCAAATTGTCCATTCCTTTCGCCGCCATCCTTAGGTTTTGATTCAATCGGTACTAAATAGCAGAAAAAAGAAAATTTTAAAAAGTTTTCAATTAAGGTTGGTAAATAACCCATAAATTTGGAATTGGTGACAAAAAGGGAAAAAATTGCCAAAAGCTGTGCAACTGTGACCAAAACAAGACTTGTGGCAAAGAAGATTACTAAAAAAGAAAAATTATACATATTATAGAAGGAGATAGATATACTTATGTAATAAATGACCAAGGTAAGTCTATATGTACCAATATTGGGTGTTCCATGAAAATGACAAATATTTCTGGCAAAATATATTAATTGCCATGAAACAAGAATTAAACTTAATCCATTTAAAAACAATTTTTCTTTTCTGTTGGGTTCCATTCTCAAAGAAATCAGTGTGAATAGTATAATGGTTAAAGCTGGCATACGAAATATCACCACATATGACGATTCTCTTTCAAAAGTTATATCATAGTCAATTGTTACATATGGCTGTAGGCAGCAGGAGTAATATTTACTTGTATGCGATGCATTAAATTTGGTGATTTTATATTCCATATTTTTCATGTCAATTGAATGGAAAGTCATGCTTGGATTGGCCTCTAAATGCAAAATGTCTATTTCAAAACCATCAAACGTCCATGAACCTAACTTTATGCTGCATGTATGTTTATCATGAGGCCAATTCTTCATGTCAGAAGAGCAAAATACATTCACTTCTATGGAATCGCTCCAGAATACAACACCATCATTTTTGACCGTAACAAAACCATTACGATTCATTCGAATAAATTTGTCGGGAGCATTATTGTAGAACTCTAAGTCGGGCACCCAAACATATTTTTGACTTGCAAGTATGTGACTCATATTGCCGTAACTATGTGGGTTCCAAACCAATTTTGGATCGCGCCATTTCTGAAAATAAGTATGTGTAAAAGTATAAAAACCCACCTTTATCAAAACTTATTAAGAAAACTATGTACACTAGAATATCCAGTGGTAATGCGTTTTTGGAAATCTGTTTTATTAGAAACAAATTTCATTGAAAAAAACGTTATGTAATTGTTACAAACTATTTTTTTTATTTTTAGGTACATACATATATTCATAACTAAAAAATTCAAAAATTTCCAGGAGAGGCAAAAAACTGGCTTCAAAATCATGGTTGCAATGTTTTAATTAAATTGAGTTTCGCAAATGATAAAGAAGAACAGTTAAAGTAGACAATGAAGCAAACGAAATTTTCGATGTCGTATAGATTATAGATTTGTAAATGGCTTATGAAAAATAAACGGTTTCGATAAATATTGAGTTGTGACTGTTTATGATTTAGTGTACGATATGTATAAAGATCAAATTTTACATGCCCTAGCCAAAATTGTCAAAAAAATATAATCTTTCTTTTTCGCTGCTTTAAAAAAGTGCCCGCACCAAACGTGTTGAAATTTCGTCTATATTAAAAAAAAAATATTAATTTGACCTTTATCTCAATATTAAAGGACTAAAAAATTTCGTAGCTCTTTTATGTGTGTATGTATGTACATTAGAGCGACTCAAGTTGTATGGAAGCAAAATTCGTGCTCGATGTACTCTCCTAAAAATGAACTTGTGATTATTTTAAGATAACATTTTACATATTTCGGCTCCAGCTTTAACCTCTCGTGGGCTGGACCAGTTTGAAAAAGGGTATATTTTTGCATGTTTTGTTAATTTTAGAATCGGTTTCCTTACCAACATATACAAATTGGGTATCATAAGAAAGGTTTTTTGAGGCGCGTCCAACTGTATATACAATTTGTCCAAGGACGATCATCCATGTCCTTTTTTAAAGGATTTCCTGTAAAAACGGTTTTTGAATTTTTTGTTTGGGATTGTTTGTAATAAAAATGCCAAATTAACATATTTTAATCTTTAGTCAGCTTTTTTTGAAATTCGTGCTAATTCGCGTTTTGACAAAAATGTGATGGGGTGGTAGGGCAATATGGGTATCAAATTTTTTCTTTTGCCAAGTACATCATATTTGCATGTAAATAATTTAGATTTTTGCAAATTAGATGCATTTTACACGGTGCTCTGGAATATATATAAACGCAAATTTTAGTAACTCTAATATGATAGCGGATTTAGTTTCATTTTTAGGAGGGTACATCAAGCACTTTTTTGGTGAGTCGCTCTAATCTACATGTTAAATTTATCAGAAGAGCTACGATTTTCTGTCTCCTTTTGAACGCCGCTAACGGAATAAAAATATTATCTGTGAGTTTATAAACATTGCATTTGGTGGAAGGGTTTTAGCCAAAATGACCAGCAAACACGAATTTTATAACTAATTTAATATTGACTATCACGTGGTGACAGATACATTTTTTTTATAAATATGTAAGTCATAACCATAATGTACATATACCTCCATATATGTATACATATAAAAGAGACGTGTTGTTACAGTCGAAAACTACTTAACCGATTTTCAAGACAAACTTCCTGGGATTAGAATAAGAAAAAAACTTTACACATATCTTATATGGACCGTGAGGATTACTTCCGTGGAATTTTGCTGTTTCCGATATATGCAGCCAGTCCGAATTAGCTAGTCTTACCTAGCCGCTGCGGCCCTTCAATTTATTAACCAACTAAGATCTTCACCCCAACCAGCATAACCATTCACTACCACACATAATGTATTTACTACAGCTTATCTCAAAGCCAAAGAAACCTTCTTCTAAGAAAAGTACTCTCGCCATTAAAGCAATCTTTTCGTGGCGAAAAGTATTATTACGGGGCCTGAACCAATACTTATTCCCATGGTCCCAGATAGATAGGATCTCTGGTAAGACTTCGGTTTCAAGAAATCACAAAGACTTCAAGAGGCCTGGCATATTGAATTTTTGCCGAAGACCAGGCTGACTTTACCTGAGTTCACTATAAATTTTCAACGTCCGATAAACGATATTAACAAAACATAAATGTCATACTTCTCAACCCTATTTACCATATATCTTTTAAAAATAACTCCATGGTAGTACAACTTTATGCGGAAAAGAAACATTCTCCGGATATTTCTCGACGGCTTCTCTATGTACTTTCCTGTGGCCAGGGTTCCAGTCAATTTTGAATCCTTTCGGATTCCAAGCATTGACCACACCTGTTTCCCCAGGGGATGGAACATCAAGAGGTTTAAAATCCTTAGATGGCTCATTGAACCCCTGAGGGGCGTAGAACATCCCACACACAAACGCACTTACTACCCATGATGGTATGTGTACAAATAAAAAATCCCTTTTGATAACCACAATTTAAAATCATTTTTATACCCTCCACCACAATTAGTTGTGAAGAGGGTATATTCAGTTTGTCATTCCGTGTGAAACTTTTTTACTATTCATCTCAGACCCTATAAAGTATATATATTCTGGGTCCTTGAATAATTTTAAGTCGATTTAGCCATGTCCGTCTGTCTATCCGTCTGTCCGTCTGTTTTAAACACGCTCACTTTCGAAAAACTCAAAAGAAATCAACAAACTTGCCGTCAAATTGCTTGTAGTTATCCTAAGCAGTTTGGGATTGAAATTCAGCAAAATCGGTTTAATAGGATCAGAGCTATGAATAAAAATGTGGAACCACCACCTAAAAAAAATTGATAATTTTGTTACAAAAACTAACATAAATGGTGGAAAAATGCACAGAATGATATAAGATTTCGCAATAATTCGTTTTATTCAACTGGAAATCACGCTGTGAAATTTCGTGAAGATCCGTCAATAATTTACCCTAGGCCCCATATAAGCCCTACTCCCGGAAAACAGTATATTAAGCCTAAAACTAACTAACAATGCTATCATTACAAATTTTGGCAAGTCACAGTTACATAGAACTAGAAATTAAACTGTGAAGTTTCGTGAAGATCGGCCCATAATTTACCATAGGCCCCATATAAAACCTACTTCCGGAAAACAACTTAGTACGCCTAAAAACGTAAAAAATAGTGCTATCATAACAAAATTTGATACATCAAAGTTTTATAGAACTAAAAATAAATCTTTGAAATTTCGTGAAGATCGGTTCATAATTTACCATAGGCCCCATATAAACTTTACTCCCGGAAAACAACTTAGTACGCCTAAAAACGTAAAAAATAATGCTATCATAACAAAATTTGGTACATCAAAGTTTTATTGGACAAGAAATAAAATTGTGTTATTTCGTGAAGATCGGTCCATAACTTACCCTGGGCCCCATATAAACCTTACTCCCGGAAAACAGTTTAGTACGCCTAAATCCGTAAAAAATAATGCTATCATAACAAAATTTGGTACATCAAAGTTTTATAGAACTGGGAAAAAGACTGTGAAATTTCGTGAAGATCGGTCCATAATTTACCCTAGTCCCCATATAAACCCTACTACCGGAAAACAGTTTAGTCGCCTAAATTCATAATTAATAACAAATCGTCTCAGTTTAAGATAATAATAACATCATACAGATATTACTCCTTAAACATTCGAACTGTCGGTGGAGGGTATCAAAGATTCGGCACAGCCGAATATAGCACTCTAACTTGTTTTTCATACTTTTGTTCCACCCGCAAAGGCACTAGTAACCATTCAACAAGTTTTCAACTTTAGAAAAGTGAAATGAAAAATGATATTTCGACTAATACACAGTGGTGGATTTACGCCTAGGCCCGGGCCTCAGTCTCAATCGATTTAGATGGTTATCGATTCTGATCACAGAATGAATATAAGAAATAAAATAATATTCTTAAAAAACTTGTGTATCTTAACTTTTTATTTTGGGAATGCATACATAGCTAAAATAACTTTTTTTCCACTGCTGTCAAAATCGCTAGGTAAATTCCCATCAACTCAAAAGTTCATTGGCAAATACTGAAGATGTGCGCTCTTCAAAATATATCCGATATATTACATTCACGGAATCTTAAAGATGTTTACCCCAATGTAAACATAGCCTTACAAACTTTTTTAAGTATCCCTGCTACAAACTGTTCAGCAGAAAGGTCTTTTTCCGTCCTGAAAAGGGTAAAAACGCTCTTGCAATATTGTCGATTGAAGCCCAACTTGTGAAAGAAGTAAAATATGGAGATTTAATTGACGTTTTTGCCGAGCAAAATCCCGAAAGACTAAATTAATAAAAATAAGCGCTGATTAAAAAAACTTAATTATTTATTTTTGAAAAAAAGTATTCTTATTAAAAAGTTCGTATGTATGTATTTAGAGTTACTTTTATTTTTCACAAATCTTTTGATTTTCTATGTTAACTGTACATACATATCGTCGGTCTCATGTAGAAAGGCCCTAACTCGATTTTTTTCGAAATTGAGTTTTTTAGTGATTCCAATACATTTCCCACATATACACCTCGTCACAAAAATTTAATACAATAGCATCAAAAATATCAGTTTAACAAGCAATTGAAGAAGCCATTTTACATTATGTTACATATACATACAGTTTCTATTATGTTTTTGCTTCAAAACTTGGGTTTTTTGTAATGTAGCAGCTTGGCGTCTTGTATTATAAAACTTTTACTCCGTAGAAAAAACGTTATCTTTATGAAGTTTATTTCCGAAAACATTTTTTAATTAAAAAAATCAGTCCTTTATCTTAAAATTTGTTAAGAAGAAGGTAAAATATCTCATATTTAATGAAGAATCCCCAGGAAATCGTTATTCTTCCTGCAATGGGTATGCCATTAATTTTTATTTTAAGCTTAAATCAAGAGGATCAAAATAATAAGGGTAATCACGATGGTCATTGTGCAAATTTGCAATGTTTAAATTTGCAGTACATATTATGATTGATCGTGAGCATACCACTTTTGTTTTTGTGCAAATATCAGGGATGATAAAAGAGAAAACCAATATCGTACCAACGAACTTTTGAAATTGTACTTTTTCGGTCCCAATAGTACTAAATCTTTTTTTTTGTTATTTTTAAAAACAAATATTTAATACAACAAACACAAAAGGTACTCAAAATTCATTTGTTCATTAATTATACAATAATAAGGTGGGTAAAATTTTTTTACGTCAAAAGCACATCGTGATTTTTGTTCTATAAGTCATTCCAAGAAACTTTGCCAAAGAAACCATAGGTCAAAAATAAATTTCGAGCCTTGGATTTTTCAAAATAGTTAGTTTTCCAAAATTTCAAGAATAGAGGCAAACAAATTGTATTTGATCTAGCCAGACCTGTATCATACGGTTGTTAGAGTCGAAAAATCCATTAATTTTTATTTTTGATTGCCGCCAGAGAGCTTTTCATACACTTTTTAGAATTTATTGTCTTTTTTTGTGGAAAATTGACGAATATTTCTCAAAATGCAAAGCGTTTTAAGCGTTCTAAAAATATGTTCATACGAACATCTTCGGGTTGCATTTCCAAGTTTATTGTGTTTATAATTTTCAATATGTACTGCAGAAACAGGAAAGGAGTAGAAAGTCCGAATGTAATAAAATTTAATTAAGCGCTTGTAAAATATCCTTAATAATAATTCGGAGTAAAATAATGGAGTGGGCTCCAACTATTCCAAAATTCTGTTGATTTCTTCTTGACGTTTCAACCATCCCAGTAAAAACTTCGCCTACTTTTTCAAAATAAATAGCTTCTTAAACTCATTATTTAGTAGCTTTGTTCTATACCTACATCTATAACAACTTCTACAACTACTTTTTTCTGGTTGTATGTAGGTAAAAAAAATAATGAGTTACTTTTGAATGCGTTAATTTTGGGACATCTCATGTAAAATTCATTGGTTCTTTCAGTAGAATTGTAAGTAGTGCTCTTATGTTTTCCTGATTACTCAACACATTATTTTGTAAGCGAAGTTTTTACTGGGATATTGTTGAAGAATATTTGAAAATATAATTGAGAGGGATTCGTCTCTTCTACTATGTAGAACTTTTGCAGAAGTGGTTTCCTATATCTTTTAAAAACTTGTCAATATCATTAGAAAATGCACGCTTATATGCTGCCACTGATACTTAATTTAGAATGTGGCTTAAGCAATCGTTCAATCAACAAGTGCAAAAATCTATTCACAGTAGCGGAGTTAAGTGTTTGGTGCAAATGGTCTTGTAAATAAGCAAATGCGAAATATCATAACTGTTTTGTTAAATCCAACAATAAATTAATTTGACAGTTAATACGAGCTGCTATTGTATATAAATTATTAATATGTAGGTTTGAAAAATTTGGAAATAGTACCAAATGAGTCACGGAGGTACCAGCGTACGTTTTAGTTTTGAATTGTACCAAAAAAGTACAATTGAACCAACTTTATCAACCCTGGCAAATATGCTATTTTTCTAAAAATGTATTCTGGCAACACTAAAAACTTCTGGCAGTACTGTAAAAAATCTGCATTTGTTTATAATTATACACAAGCAAATTAAAATAAATTTTTTCTTTTTAATTAATTTAATTCTCTATTTTATTTAACTATTTAGAAAAAGTTAAATTTATTAGTTTCCTTAAAAACAATATGGCGGCTAATATGTCAAATGTTGTTGTTTACATTAGTTTGCAACTGACCAAATATGCACTTCTAACTTTGCTCTTGGTTTTTTAGTGCAAACGAAATAAAAAAGATCAAATTGCAAATACGTACATTTTGTTGTTGTGTTGTGCAAATGTGTGTATGTTTGCACACATTTGCATCGTTTGCACACTTTGCACTACCCATCGTGATTTCCCTTAATATATTGAATACATTCAATTTTGTGCACACCGGCTATAAAAATTTTTATGTACATTTCCATAAAAAAAATTTTATAAATTGCATTTTTAGAGATCTTAAAACGTCATTCAAATTCGCTTAAATTTGGAATATAAGTTGGTGTGGTTCATACGCAATGATCCAGCCTTGAAGAGTATTAATCGGACTTCTTCAGACGACTTTGAAGCACCCTAATATGTATGTATATCTATATATATAAAATAGGAAAAATGTTTGTATGTTTGTTTGTTTGTTTGTTGGCTTATAGACTCCTAAACTACTGAACCGATTTTCCTGAAATTTTTACAGAAGCATCACGTGAGCCCTAAAAATAAAATAGGCTACTTATTTTTTCGATAGGGGCAGGGGAATTGGTACCCCCATTGAATGCCAATATTAAATATCGCATATCTTAAGAGCCGCTGCACGCATTTTGTTGAACTTTTGGTAGTAGGATCTCCTAAGCCTCAAAATTTAAATAAAAGAGTAGCGGGGGAAGTGGTTCCCCCCATACGACGTCAAAGTTTAATATAGCATATCTTAAGAACTGTTATAGTGAGAATGTTCAAACTTTGTAGAAGTCACTCTTATGGTATACTACTCTATTGAGAATAAAAAAAAGCGGTAGGCGCAGGGGGGAATTCCTCCCATAGGATGCATATATTAAAAATCGCTCAACTGAAGAACTATTAAAGGGACAGTCTTCAAACGTGGTTAAAGCTACTATTATGGTAAAATATAAATTTCCATATAAAAATGGGTGGGGTTAACAGGGGAGGAGCAGTACCCCTCATGGATAGAAATATAATTAAGAGCCGCTGCACGCATTTTGTTGAACTTTTGGTAGGAGGATCTTCAGAGCCCCAAAATTGAAATAAAATAGCAGCGGGGGAAGTGGTACCCACCATAGGACGCCAATGGTTAATATCGCATATCTTAAGAACTTTTATAGTGAGAATATTCAAACTTTGTAGAAGTCACTCTTATTGTATACTACTCTATTGAGAATAAAACTAAAGCGGTAGGCTCAGGGGGAGAAATACCTCCCATAGGATGCATATATTAAATATCGCTCAACTGAAGAACTATTAAAGGGACAGTCTTCAAACGTGGTTAAAGCTACTATTATGGTAAAATATAAATTTCAATATAAAAATGGGCGGGGTTGACAGGGGAGGAGCAGTACCCCTCATAGATAGAAATATAATTAAGAGCCGCTGCACGCATTTTGTTGAACTTTTGGTAGTAGGATCTTCAGAGCCCCAAAATTGAAATAAAATAGCAGCGGGGGAAGTGGTACCCACCATAGGACGCCAATGGTTAATATCGCATATCTTAAGAACTTTTATAGTGAGAATGTTCAAAATTTGCAGAAGTCACTCTTATGGTATACTACACTTTTGAAAATAGAAATAAAACGGGAAGGCGCAGGGGGGAAATACCTTCTATAGGGTGCATATATTAAATATCTCTCAACTGAAGAGCTATTAAAGGGAGTCTTCAAACGTGGTTAAAGCCACTATTATGGCAAACTTTAAATTTTAATATAGAAATGGGCGGCGTAGACAGAGGAGGAGCAGTACCCCTCATAGATAGAAATATAATTTAGAGCCGCTGCACTCATTTTATTAAACTTTTTGTAGTATGATCTTCTGAACCCCAAAATTGAAATAAAATAGCAGCGGGGAAATGTTACCCCCCATAGGACTCCAATGTTTAATATCACATATCTTAAAAACTGTTATAGTAAGAATGTTCAAACTTAGTAGAAGTCACGCTTATGGTATACTACACTTTTGAAAATAAAAATAAGGCGGGAAGGCGCAGAGGGGAAAATCCTTCCATAGGATGCATATATTAAATATCTCTCAACTGAAGAAGTGGTTTAAGCAGTGTAGCGAAGCGCACCGGGTTAAGCTAGTAAATTAATAAAAATTAATACACAATAACTTAAGTATTTAAATTTTTTTTTTTTTTTTTGATAATCACTCCTATGTAATCAAAAAGCACGACATATTAAAAAGTGCCTAGGGAGGAAGCAGGCCTAAATCCGGCACTGCTAATACATATATTAAAAAATGCTGCAAAGGGCAAAATTTTTTTGTTTTCTTTTTAAATTTTTAAATTTATAACTTTGTTTTTATTTTTTTATATCGCTTGTCGATGGAAGGCTCAAGTTAAAAAGTTTTCTGCCTCTACTCAATGCGACTTCTTTCCAAAGCCAAAAAAAAACACAGCAGCGAAATTAAAAGCTGAACCTAGCAACGCCAAGATAGGATTAGCAAAAGCAGAAAATAAGGCCAATAAATAGGGAGGATGAAAAACTTTGAATTTGAAAATTTGCAAAACTTAAGCAATTCATCAGCTACAATAAATTAAGTGTTAAAATAGTTATGATATAAATGGATCTAATGTGATTAGCATTAAAATTTATTAAATTATTTATCTTTTTATTTTTATTATTGTTATTAGATATTATTAGTATTGTGGTTATTTTATCGAACTATTTATGGTTTTTAATCCAAATTTTTAATATTTTTAATTAGGCTTAAGTTCATTAAATTTAATTTTCATTAAATTATTTTTATGAAGAAAGGAATTTTACAACATGAAAATTAATTAAAATTTATTGATAATTTTTCATTCTTGACTCAATCTGGACTCGAACCCAGGTGTTTACGGACAGGTTACCCTGACATGTTTCGATTGCAACCACTCAATCTCCTCAGAGGGCTTGCCGTTTAACACTCGCAGCCATCGACGACTGCTGACGTCATTAGTCAAACATCAATCCTTAAACCAAATTGTATTCAACCATTGGTAGATCGAAATTTGCTTTGAATGATTATCTATTTTAATTCATTTTAACATGTTATTCCTTTACTTCTGTTTTTTCGTACTTTTGTCAAGAATTCTTCTAGAAGTTCAAAGTACAAATTTTTTGTTTTTTCATTTTTTGTCTTTCTTATTCTTGTTGACCTTTTCAGCACAACTTGAAGGACAAATGCAAACATAGAGCTCGTGCCTTAGCTTTAACAATTATTAGTATTGTGGTTATTTTATTGAACTATTTATGGTTTTTAATCCAAATTTTTAATATTTTTAATTAGGCTTAAGTTCATTAAATTTAATTTTCATTAAAATATTTTTATGAAGAAAGGAATTTTACAACATGAAAATTAATTAAAATTTATTGATAATTTTTCATTCTTGACTCAATCTTGGCTCGAACCCAGGTGTTTACGGACAGGTTACCCTGACATGTTTCGATTGCAACCACTCAATCTCCTCAGAGGGCTTGCCGTTTAACACTCGCAGCCATCGACGACTTCTGACGTCATTAGTCAAACATCAATCCTTAAACCAAATTGTATTCAACCTTTGGTAGATCGAAATTTGCTTTGAATGATTATCTATTTTAATTCATTTTAACATGTTATTCCTTTACTTCTGTTTTTTCATACTTTTGTCAAGAATTCTTCTTGAAGTTTAAAGTACATATTTTTTGTTTTTTCATTTTTTGTCTTTCTTATTCTTGTTGACCTTTTCAGCACAACTTGAAGGACAAATGCAAACATAGAGCTCGTGCCTTAACTTTAACAATTATTAGTATTGTGGTTATTTTATTGAACTATTTATAGTTTTTAATCCAAATTTTTAATATTTTTAATTAGGCTTAAGTTCATTAAATTTAATTTTCATTAAATTATTTTTATGAAGAAAGGAATTTTACAACATGAAAATTAATTAAAATTTATTGATAATTTTTCATTCTTGACTCAATCTGGGCTCGAACCCAGGTGTTTACGGACAGGTTACCCTGAGGAGATTGAGTGGTTGCAATCGAAACATGTCAGGGTAACCTGTCCGTAAACACCTGGGTTCGAGCCCAGATTGAGTCAAGAATGAAAAATTATCAATAAATTTTAATTAATTTTCATGTTGTAAAATTCCTTTCTTCATAAAAATATTTTAATGAAAATTAAATTTAATGAACTTAAGCCTAATTAAAAATATTAAAAATTTGGATTAAAAACCATAAATAGTTCAATAAAATAACCACAATACTAATAATTGTTAAAGCTAAGGCACGAGCTCTATGTTTGCATTTGTCCTTCAAGTTGTGCTGAAAAGGTCAACAAGAATAAGAAAGACAAAAAATGAAAAAACAAAAAATATGTACTTTGAACTTCAAGAAGAATTCTTGACAAATAACTTTTGTCGTCATCACACAACACGAACTTGCTTTGTAATGACGTCAAAATTACGTCAGAACCACATGCTCATGTGGCTTTTTACAGTCCGTAGACTATAGGCTTAACAAGTCGTTCCTTAAGTGCTTTAAGGTTTAATAGTTTTTAAGTTAACTGTGGATTATATACATATAGTTAGTCACTGAGTCCAAACCGTTTCCAAATCGGACCTTAAATATATTAACTACAGCCTTTTTAAAATTGCCATATTTATGACGTACACAGTTTGTTTTATAAAGTAATCATTTTCGTTTCTTAAAACAAGAATATCCAAAACTAATTTCTTGTTTTTAACTTAGTCTGAGTTCATACGGCTCATATCTTATTGATAAGATTCTTCCCTTTTATTCTTTGAACATGAATTGGCGTTAAAATGAATCATGTCATGTTGACAACATGTTTTTTATTTTGTTTTATTTGATATTGAAAACAAAAACAAAATTAAACAACGAATAAGAAAGCAAAACGTAAAGACAGTACATGCATCAGTGTACTCGTTTCTTTTCCCCTCGTCTCTCTCGCCTATAAAGTAGCAATATTGTCAATAAGACATGAGCCGTATGAACACAGACTTATTCGTTTAATATTTCGTTGGTATTTAGCAACATTTTCTTAAACAAGAAACATTTTTCTTTAACCAATTTTTGGCTTGGAAGAAAATAATGCAAAATTTTCTTGGTTCAAGCCATATTTAGTAAATTATTCTTTCCGTGTATTTACATGTTGATTGACGTTCAATTAATATGGGACATTCAATTAATATGTGTATGTGCAATTATTAAATAATTTTACTATGTATTTATATTTAGTTGTTGTTAAAACAAACAAAAAATTCAATCAAATCATTTTACCACATGAAGTTGTCCCACTAAATGAAAAGCTCCATCTTTTTCCCGAAAATCAAAGTGTTGTATTTCAATATTTACAAACAACATTACGGTTTCATTCGTTTGACCAGGTCTAACTGAGGGATTATAATTTTTTAAAATATCTTTCAACAACGCATCTCGAGTTGCATCTGGTTGATATGCTGCAGAGAAGAAATTACATAAATAAAACATAACTAAGTTTTAGCCAGAAGAATCACTCACCTTTTTCAGCTATATTAAATTTTAACAGGGAAACTAAAATTAAATTAAAAAAAATTATTATAAACATTTTCACTTTAAAGCGTTTTCGTTTGCAGTTAAATAACAACTAAATTTCCTTATTCTTTTTTACCATCAGAATGGGTTTTATGATCATTTGTGATATAAGTATTACTTTAATACATACATATGGATGTATGTATTTGTGATCATCTTTATATAAAGTCTTTCTTTTCGAGTGCTTTTGTTGGTCTATGTTATTGCTTAATTGAAGTGATTGTTGCAAACAACAAATGCCTCTTTATCGACTAAATTTAGATATAATGCGGGTTTAAATCATAAATAATGATATTTAAACTAAACATTATCAACACATGTCTCTTTAATTTTCTTCACAAATCAGGTACAAAGCGATTTAAAATTAGCTTTTAAAGAATATATTAATGTACATAAATATTTTATGAGTTTTAAATTTACTTTATTTAGATATGATATGATTAATTTATGTTAAGTAAATAAAATTGGATAAAATAACTGGTTGTGCAAATACCTTACTATTTCTTAAAGTTTATGGTGAACTCCTCTAAGTGTATGTTACGATTAATTTCCCGCTTTCCCGGGATTTTTCATGCGGGATCCCGGGAAATAAAAAATTCCTCATAGTTTAAGAAAACAGCTATTTATACTTTGAAATTTAGTTTTCTATTCTTTAAAAATAAGCATCTGTGGATGGGTTGTCGATTAGATCAATTACAAGAAGTGAGTACATACGTAAATCAATGTCTCCTGATGCAATAAATCTACTTAAAGCAGAATAGGCAGATTAGGCAGGTAGTACAGTTTAATTGTCCATGGACAAGTCTTAAAAATAGCAGATACCTAAACATATAGCTCCTTTATTGTAACATAGTCATATCTACAAAAACAAATGAACTTGGCAAAATGCGATTAATGTTTTCAAATGTACCGATTTAAAGATATATTTTTCTATAACTTAGGTTCAGTTTGAGATAAAATACGAGACGGCATGAAGGAACACTTTGCTTAAATAACTTACAATTTTTGATTTTTTGAGATATGACTATGTTGCAATGAAGGAGCGATATGTTTATTAGGTGATAAACACAAATTTTTTTCAATTTGTGTTGGTTTATATACCCTTGAATTGCGGGGAAACCGAAATAAAAAAAATTTGGAAACTCGTGTAAGATACTATAACATACAATTTGAAAAACACATTGTCCTAAAGATTACAGATAGACCTAATGAAATGAAAAGGTTTGCAGGAGGTTGATGCTATTTTTTGCATGAACCTTGACATACATTTGACTGATATAGACGTTGTTAATAAAAAAAAATGCTTCTTATTGTGAATCAAAAGCCTTCTGCAACGGTGCACTTTTAACTATTTATCCAACCTCGGTAAAAAAATGAACGAAATTTTTCGGAAACATGGTAATTAGTAAATAAAATAATCAATATACTTTTTGACGACTTACTAAGCGCTTTGAGTGTGTCAGAAAGTTATTTCCTAAGCCGTTAAAAAATGTTAATATATTTATTTAAAATATTTTATCTATTTTATGAATTAACTTTTTGATCTCATATCTTGAGTACCTCAATTTGTGTTTGTTTTTATTATTGCTTTATGAATTAAATTGTTATGTTTATCTTAATTTTTTATCTTGTATCTAGAGCATAATAATAATACGGAATTTACATATAAAACCGTAAGGTAATATCAATAATTTTATCAATAATAAAAACTGGGAATTAAGCACGAATAACAAAATCTTTTGAAATTAAAATTTTGTATTCCCAAAAATTGAAATTACTTTTTGATAAGGTAATAATAATTCAAGTTCCTCTTTTAATCTTCATTTAATTTTGTAGTATTTAAGGATTTCTTTTATTTACTTTGTAAACAAGTTACCTTACGTTTTTTTATAAAAGTTTTTTTTTCATTATTTAAAAACAAATTTACTGTGTATTATTAAAATGGAGCGGGATCCCGGGATCCCGGGAAATTCGAAAAAATTTCCCGCTTTCCCGGGAATCGAAAAACTCCGGAAAAAAAAACTCTAGTTATGACCGAAAAGCCCTTCTAGATGTATTGGGATCTAAGGTTACATTTTATAATTTTGAAGATGAGTTAGTTTTATTCCTAATATATTTACGTATATCCAGAAATATGTTAAAATAGTGCAAAATGATCGCTTTGCTGATACAATTGGAATTCTTAACATATGTATATAATATTTATCTATAGTGACCCTGTGTAATTCAAATTTAAATTCGTATTCATTCTTTCTCATACACAATCTCGTGTATTTCAATCAGTGTGACCGGATCCTAAAAAGTTTGAAATAAATATCAAAAAAATTGCTAAACGAAAAATACTATTTTCAACAATTACTTTTTATACGAAATTAAATAATGTTTTCTGGATGATTCTAAAAAAGAGAAATAAATATCTGTGGCACTTTGACAAAACATCTTAAGTCGAGATAAGTTAGCAAACAATATTTAGAAAAAAACTTGGTGAACAAAATAAGTTTTATTAAAAAATAAAATAAACCAAAATTGAAGAAAAATTTCGTTTATAATACGAAATTTTAAAAGCGTAAACATTAATGTTTTTTGAATAAAAATTCGCATGATTAACAACATTTTTTTCAACTTTTTAAATTTGACTTAAGTTGTTTTGTCAAAATGCCACAGATATGTATGTAGTAATCAAATATAAACAGTTCTAGAACTTTGTCAGTTTTTTTACGACAACAATTTTCGTAGCCTTGTATTATTTGTTAGAAAACGATAGTAGTCTTATTCTTCAATTTTTCGTAATTGTTAGTCGGTGGTTAACCACATTTGTCATTAAGACAAAAACTTTGCGCTAAATTGTAACTATAATAGTTTTGGTGCAACCTTTTTTAAGGGGTAGATTTATTAATCTATGAACGGTTATTAGATAAACAATTTTTTTTTTAAATTGGCGCACATTCCGATCTTAATATCAACATTTAAATGAACATATGCACATAAAAGATACCGAGCAAGTCTCTGGCGAGAATCGAACCCGTAACCCTCGGACTGATAGATTAGCTCACTACCAAATAGCCTACCGGGGCACTCAAGATGCTGTTTGGTTTTAACCGAAATCGAAACCGCGGTTTTAATTGCCTTAAAACCGTAACCGAAAACCTACAAAAAAAAATCTCGTTTTTAGCTTTTACTTTAACAATATATACATATACTTATGCTTAAAGAAATTGCAAACTATACATAATACTCGAATTCATATACAAAAACTTTATACATAGAAGCCTGCAACAATGGCATTTTAAACTCTTAAAATTCAAAATAAGTAGTAAGAAGAACAAATGTTACCTTTTTAATAAAAGTACCTGTATTGAAACAAATAAAAAAATTGTATTACACACAAAAAAAATTGTATATGGATGAAGTTAAACTTTGATATTTTCAAAAACGAAAAAAGGCCCGAAACCGACCGGTTTTAATCATTTTAAAACCGAATCCGCGGTTTCTCATTTTTAGGGGCAGATACAAATATAGTTTTCATAACTATTACTATAAAAGATAAAAGTTTCTCAAAGAGAGAACCAACAAGAGGGTTAAATAATAAAAACTGTAAGATAAATATAAAAAAGAAATTTAGGTCAGTTAACGGGGCTTACGGAAATATCGCTTACATAATGTTATAAAGTTTTCTGAACCGTTTGCTACACTTAACCATAACTACAGCATTCGATAATTTTAATTGCATTGTAATTTCTATCAATGTCGAATACCGTAATTAGACATTTGTATTTCTTTAAAATTTTTTAAAACACAAAATAATTTGCAGCTAAACATACTATTGTACATTTCTGAGATTTACCAAATATTGGAATTTTTACACAACAAATGACATAAATGGGAATTATTTGCTATTAAGAACAAAAATATATTTCCTTTAAATTGCGTTTTTATATCACAATGGGTTAAAATTATTTACAAATAAACAAGTTTAAAAAATGTTTTACAAAAATTCTAATTGAAAATATTATAGCTAAATCAAAATTTAAAAAAAAATGTATATGGCTGCAAAAATGCTAAAATGGTAACACTTCTTCCAATTCATACATTTTATCATTGTACTAATTCGTGTCACTCTTAAATTATCGTTAGAGTACATGTAGCAAGTTCAGTTTCACAGTGAGTCTCTTGCTGGTATCAACGTTTAATAAATTTAACGGGCTACTAAGAAAAACAAAACTAAATCTGCAAAATAATTAAATTAAATTATAATACTGAGGTTTTTTTTTAAGAATTTTTTGTGATAAAAAATGTTTATTTCCTGCCATGGTGCCACGTTATTCGTATTTGGAATATTTTTGTTTTTTGCGCAGGGTGTGATTTGTAAGTTTTAAACAAATTGATTTTTCTAGACTGATTTACATATGTACATATTTTTAATTTTAGAAACAAAATTATTTTAAATATTAAAATAGATACAAAATTCAACACTTATTGATTTCACTGGTCGGCAAAAAAAAAAACGTTAGCAAGAACTTTGTTATGTGATTTCAATTGACTTAAGCTAGCCAAATCGAAACATATTTACATACCTATTGAGACTTGCTTATTAAAATAAAATACTGGGGGCAAATCGCGACATTCGATATCGATCGAAATTCCCATGTAAATTGTATTGCAATTTCGATCGATATCGAATGTCGCGATTTGCCCCCTGATATTGAAATATTAAATTTGTATTTATTATCAAAAAAGTAAAAAGAAATCAGCTAATATTGCTGGGGACTACTTGCCGTTGCATCGCTTTTCCATGTGCGCAATATCTAGGTGGAACCTCTCACCATGCGGCCCTAAGATTTTCTGAGAAAAAATAAAAAATTATATGTATACATGAAAGTTCTGTGTAATTTTCAAGAAAATTGTGACATACATACATACATTTTCAAAAGCTACACATGCTTTTCTTTTTTTATTAACCAACTTAGTTTGAGCAATTGGTCTTTAAAGATTTTTCTTATTTGGGGACCAATAATATGCCTTCCTTCAATTTGGTCTCACTTATAGCTTTTACCAAATTTTTTTATTAAGCTTAATTAAATATACATTTTTTAGGGTGCCAACTAAAGACTCATTTGCGATGTTCTTGCTTTCCCTAATCGCCAATTCCGTCCAATGAAATGACCCGCTTTTGCTCTGCTGTGCCGCTCATATTAAAAACAACAATATTTTGTGTATCCTGCTTGTAGTCCTGCTAGAATAGCCATTACTTTTAAAACGACGCATACATTCCACAAACAGCGATCATACTGAAATATTTTGAACAATAACAGCATGTTTTCGTAGGTCTCTTTCAAATTGTATGCATGTGCTAATGGTACGGATGTATGTACATTAGGATGGCCGTTATTTTTTTTTTTTTTTGATTTCTTATGTTCTCCCCCCCCCCCCCAAATCGGTTCAGTTTTATGTAAAAAAAATTACAAAAAAATTTCGTAGCGATAGGTTGTGTTTTAGGGGGGCGTCCGCCCCTAACTCAGAAACTTTTTTGACCGATCTTGTTGAAAATTTGTGTCTAATCTACTATCCAATAGGACAAGCCATGGTGTAAATTTCATCCAAATCGGAAGACATCGATTTCAAAATTAGTTCACATGTCATTAAATCCCCCTTTTATATATATAAAACGTATATAAAATGTTTGGTATTTTGTTGTTATTTTCTTAATTATTTTCTTAAATATTAATTTTAGCAAAAAAACTTTTTTCGAGGCTAATGTTGTTGACTAGAAGCTTAAAGATTGCCATATATCATATTCTTGTAAAATGTTGTTTTTAAGAGATAGTCATATGCAAGCCATTAGATCCTCAGGCAGCTGTGGTCCTTGAAGAAGTTTTAGGGGATCAGTTCAATGAACTAAATCTTTGGAACAGTTGAGAAAACTGAGAATTTTTTTTCCTGAAAAACGATATGTCTGTTTACGTGTCTGCCGGTTCAAGATACATGGTTTCTTATGTATAAAAGCGCTGCCAGTATCGAAATGTAAACAAATACACAGGTAGACATTTTAAAATTTTCAAAAGTTTTTCTTACAATTCTAACTGATTCTTATGTATGTATGTATGCTTTTTGGCATGCTACAGCCGAATATGAGTGCAGTTTTTTCCCAACACGTCACATTTATCAGATAAAGGTACATATGTGTTTTTCGCGTGTTTTAGGTTAAAGCGTGCCTAATACTTACCCCAAAAATTTTGAAATAACAAATTTCTTTTAAAGGATTCAAAGCTCTATCTCTGCTCGTAATAGTACCTCCCAAGAATGATAGAAATAAAGATTACGCCAAGCGCATGTTTTACCGTTTGATGACGTAGTAGTTCCCTTGTAAAGATTACCAAGTCTCTTTTATATGTGAAAATCGTATTTTCTTACAAAAAATGTATGTATTACGTGATAGATGGCAACCCTGCAATTAATTTACTCAGAGAGTTTAAATAAAAAATATTTTATCAATTGTCAAAAAACTAAGAATTTTGCTTAAAATTTTATATTAAAAATAATATTGCAATAAATAAAATTTTTAAAAGTGTTCAAACGTGTGTTTAAAGTAGCGTAATAAAGAAAAATAAAAAATAAATAAAAATAGAAGAGAGCAGAAAAGAGTACAAATCAGTGTTGAAAAATTCAGTACTTTGGTACTTTTTTCAGTACTTTTTCATATTTAAAATACCGCAGTACCCCCGCGTTGTTTTCAGTACTTTTTTATCCTTTGAGCTTTTTAACTCTTAACTTTTTAACTGTGATATGATCATTTCGATAGCAGGCTTTGGTCATGTGTTTGTTGCAAAATTTATGTTGCTGTATTTAATAACACTGCTTTACAAAACGCTGTAATTTATTTTCCTAAGTACCGTTTTTTAGATAACGGTACTTTTGTGTTTTTCGGTGTATGGTCCCACCAGTGTTGCAAAATTTAAATTTTGAAATGGTACTGAACTTAAACTAAAAGAGTATTTTTCCCACCAAATGGTACTTTTTGTTAAAAAAAAAACAATAATTTATGAATATAAAAGGAACAAAAAATATTTTATTAGAATTCTATGGCATTTTGAGAAAACACCTTAAGTCGAGATAAGATAGCAAAAAAGTTTTTAAAAAAATCTCGGGGGGAAAAAGATTTTAATCAAAAAACGAAATAAACCAAAATTAAAGAAAAATTTTGTTAATAATACAAAATTTAAAACGTAAACAAAAATGTTTTTTAAATGAAAATTCGCATGATTAACAACATTTTTTCAAGTTTTTTATACCCTCCACCACAATTAGTTGTGAAGAGGGCATATTAAGTTTGTCATTCCGTGTGAAACTTTTTTATTATTGATCTCAGACCCCATAAAGTATATATATTCTGGGTGCTTGAGTAATTCTAAGTCGATTTAGCCATGTCCGTCTGTCGGTCTGTTGAAAACACGCTCACTTTCAAAAACTCAAAAGACCTTAACAAACTGGGTGTCAAATTGCTTGTAGTTATCCTAAGCAGTTTGGGATTGAAATTCAGCAAAATCCGTTTAGAAGGATCTGAGCTATGAATCAAAATGTGGAACCAAAACCTAAAAAAAATTGATAATTTTGTTACAAAAACTTACATAAATGGTATTATTCCACCATTTATGTAAGTTTTTGTAACAGCATGACATACGATTTCGAAAGAATTCGTCTTATTCAACTGGAAATCACGCTGTAAAATTTCGTGAAGATCGGTCCATAATTAACCGTAGGCCCCATATAAACCCTACTTCCGGAATACAGCTTAGTACGCCTAAATCCGTAAAAAATAATGCTATCATAACAAAATTTGGAACATAAAAGTTTTATAAGACTAGAAATAAGACTGTGAAATTTCGTAAAGATCAGTTCATAATTTACCCTAGGCCCCATATAAACCTTTCTCCCGGAAAACAGCTTAGTACGCCTAAATCCGTAAAAAATAATCTATCATAACAAAATTTGGTACATCACAGTTTTATAGAACTAGAAATGATACTGTAAAATTTCGTGAAGATCGGTGCATAATTTACCAAAGGCCTCAAATAAAGCCCATGCGGTAAACTTTCTTCCAGTTTAGCTTCATATGGCCATAAAAAATGTTATGCAATTTTGTGATATACGGTCCATAATTTACCTTATAACGTGTTCAGATATGCACCTTAATTGAGTTTTACGCAATAAATGCCACTATTGAGCTCAATTTTCCATACAAAATTGCAATTTAGTTATTGCTCAATTAATACGAAATTGTTATAAATATTGAGTAAAATTAAAATGCGACACTGTAACAAGTGTGTTTATTAAGCAAAACACAACTTACTAAACAGTGTTTTGACATTTGGCAATTGAAATTACAACAAAACAAAAGGCCCATCCATTTGGTCTGCGCAAAAACCATTACGTTGAGTGTGGTATGAAGTAGTAATATAAATTGAGTTAGCTAAATTGTGTATATGTGAACAGAAAGATAATTATGTCAATTAACCGAATATTGACTCAATAAAAAAGGTATATCTGAACACAGTATTAGATTCCATTTTAGCAACCTTCTGAAATTCACTGCAAACGCTTAAACTAGTTGCAACGCTGTTTTGAAAATTATGTTTTTTAATACCAGAAATCGTTCTGCAGAATTTGGGATGATTGGTTCATAGCTTACCATGGTTTTTATATAATTTGTTCTCCTGAAAATCATTTAAGTTCAGCTTAAACTGATATTCTACTCAAGCTTTTTAAAATTGATTCTGATTGTCGGTCAATAAGTTTATATAGGTCTAAACCGCAACAAATTTTAATGCAGATGTCTGTTTTTACAAAGATTATAATAATAAATAGACATCATACAGATATTACTCCTAAAACATTCGAAGTGTCGGTGTTAAATTTGACTTAAGATGTTTTGTCAAAATGCCACAGAATTAATTTATCTAAGTATTTAATAGCAAACAGTATTTATATTTGATGTATAATATTGGCTATATTTTTCCAGGAAATTTAAAAATATATATTCAGTTCTGAAAGATCCGCTAGAACACGGAATTGTGAATTGATATTATTATAGTTTTCTTTGTCGTTTGTAAATAATATTAATAACATCAGTATTATGCTAGTGGTTTTTCGAGAAACAATATTGATTATCACTTTTATGGTTTTATGTTCAAAACTAAATTTAGTTCTTAGTGTTTCGCACGATTTCGCAGTTTCTTTTACTTTATAAACTATTTCCTTACATTGCATGTTTCTATAAATATGGTTTTCATTTAAATTTTCCACTAACATATTATCCTATACATTCCTTTTCATAGAGTTTTCTTGCCAGTTGTAAGAACAAATATCTCATTCTGGAAAGCAAAATATGGATCCTGGCATCCACGCTTTTCATTTCAATATTAACGTCTTTAGTTATTTTTAAAATACAACAACATAAATTTTGCAACAAACACATGATAACCTAAGCCTGCTATCGAAATGATCACACCACAGTTAAAAAACCTTAAAGGATAAAAAAGTACTGAAAACAACGCGGGGGTACTGCGGTATTTTTAATATGAAAAAGTACTCAAAAAAGTACCAAAGTACTGAATTTTTCAACACTGGGTCACACTCAAACCCTTGTGGTGCCCAACCGATTCCGTTTTTTTTAAATCCATCAGTTTTAACGTATTTAAAATAAACGGAATTTTATATGAGATGAAAATATTGTCGTTCCACAAAATCCTTAATAAAAACTTTATTTTTCATCCGATATTTAATATAACGTAGAAAAAAAAAAGAAATAAAAATGAAAAATTTTGAAAAAACCTAAAAAATAGCCAAATTTTTAACTTTGAGGTACCATAACTCAGCCATTTCTTATCAGATAGAAATTATCAGCATATCGACGGAATTACCATTCCAACAATGTGCCACTTGTTTCGATCGGATTTTTCGGTTGGGCTGCACAAGGGTTTGAGTGGGACCATACACCGAAAAACACAAAAGTACCGTTATCTAAAAAACGGTACTTAGGAAAAAAAAATTACAGCGTTTTTCGTGTTCAGGAGGCCCCAATTAACGTATCTAGGCATGTGGCGTTCTTGGTATTTTTTGGCTGTAAACCAGTGTAATTAACGACGGTTATATTGATGTAAAACGTGGACGCCAGGATTTAAATTTTGCTTTTCAAAATAGGATATTTGTTCTTACAAGTGGCAAGAAAATTTATAAAAAGGGATGCATTGGATAATATGTTAGTGGAAATTTAAATAATACCCATATTTATAGAAACATGCAATTTTAAGGAAATGGTTTATAAAGTAAAAGAAACTGCTAAGTCATTTTATTTGACAATTTGTGAAACATTAAGAACTAAATTTGGTTGGGAAAATAAATCCTTAAAAGCGATAATCAGCTTCACTCCAGAAAATATTGTTTTCTGAAAAACCAATAGCAAACCAATGTTTTTATTAATGTTATTTACAAACGAAAAGGAAAACTATAACAATATCAATATCCAATTCCGTGTTCTAGCGGATCTTTCAGAAATAAAGCATTTCAGAATCGCTTTTAGTATTTTATCGTTACCACAAATCTGAGCATCAATTGAAAACACATTTTCAAATGCAAAATGATGTAAAAAGCAAAGAAAGAAATCGTTTACATGTAGAAACTGTTTCAAGTTTGATAAAAACTAAAGATTTAAAACCAACTACTAGTTTCTGTTGTAGTTTTAATATTTCTTATGATCTCTTAAAGTAAATTTGCTTTATCTCATAACACTGAATTAAAAGCTTTATTTTTAAACATTAATGTTTTAAACTTTTTTTAGAACTACGTTCTTAGTATGTAATATGAATATGTCAAAGTCCGAATAATGTTACTTTGCAAAAGCAAAAATATAAATATGAATGAATTCCAGTAAAAATTTATGTTGACAAAAATAAAATGTTTAATTTATTTACTTATTCATAAATATGTATATGAACTATGTATTTCAACTATTTTTTTTTAGAATATACTGAAAAAACGTACCTTAAGCGGCACATACATTTGCAATATGACTGTTCAATATTATTGCCAATGTGTATGTGATATTCGAAGGTGACACAATATATTGGCAAGAATCGAAATCAGAAAAGAAGTGGAATATACTGTGAAATGTGTTGGCAGCAATGTACTATGTTGTATTGCTTTAAAGGTTATGTTTTTTGTAATTGAAACCATTGTGCCACTTATTGAATAATATGGCGAATAACATATACAATAATCACCCTTATTGTGTTTGGCGTATTTAGAATACGCCTACGACGGTTTGGTAATAGATTAAAGGAAAAAAGTTCACGTTCTCTTTAATCTATTACTAAACAGTCGTAGGCGTATTTTAAATACGCCAAACACAATAAGGGTGAATACTGTAACTGGATGGGACTCTTGACGCTTATGTATTACAGAAATTTTATTAACATGTGTACTTAAAATATTAATACTCTGCTATTAAATCCTTGTAAAGGGTGGTTTTATTTTAAGGGCCGATGTTGATTTTGAATGAAACACAAATTATTTAGGAAATAGTTGTCATTTCTTTTTATTATGATAATATTGGTATGGTTCAATTATGTAAGGAACAAAATATCGGCCAAATGGCAGCCGCGACTTCGGCGGCATACCTCCATCCGATTGACATCGCCACCATGTGAGATAACACGGCCATTGAATTTGTCGCGCAAAAGAGGCAGTGTTTCATTAGCTGTGTGGCAAGTGGCACCGTCTTCTTGAAACGACATATCGTCCACATCTATATCTTCCGATTCGGGCCATAGAAAGGTCTTTATCATCTCACGATAGCGAACACCGTTCACAGTAACTGCCTGTCCGACCTTATTTTGTAAAAGTTACGGCCCGATGATGCCGCCAGCCCATAAACCGCACCAAACAGTCACTCTGTGTGGTTGCATTGGTTTTTCACAATCACTCTTGGATTATCATTCGCCCAAATGCGTCAATTCTGCTTATTGACGAATCCACTGAGGTGAAAATGGGTCTCATCACTGAATCACGAAGTGAACGATATGCATTTTGATTTGAACACCCATTTTCGTAATAAGCCCGAATAACTTTAACGCGTTGCTCGATTGTGTATCTTTTCATGGTTCAAATAGAGTTGGTCTGAAATTGAGAAATGTCAAATGAAATGCAGAAAAAACCCCACGTTAAGGTGTGGTTCACATTCAACATCGGCCCTTAAAACTTAACCACCCCTTATTATCATAAATTATGTAGTTTTTTTTTAACAAAACCTACCATTTGGTGGGAAAACTACTCTTTTAGTTGAAGCTCAGTACCATTTCAAAATTTCAATTTTGCAACACTGGTACAAACACAAAGTATGCAGTGGGCAAATGCCAACAAATTAGCCGCAAAAAAACAAATGGGAAAGTTGTGCGAAAAACTAACGTGTTGCGTCCTTTTAATTAAATGTCTATATTTTAAACTATAGCTAATATAGAGATAATATACATTTATGTAAGTTTAAAATGAAACTATGAAGAAAAAAATAACTTCTAATAAAAAATTTTCAGTTTTCAAATAATTTAAATAGAAAAATAATAAATTGTGCCACTGTCATGTTTAAACATAAACATAACACTTTGAGAGCTAAAAATTATTAGCTAATGAGATCGATGATCGAAACAAAGTTTTCAAAATTTTTGGGACATACATACATAGAAATTGGTGTACCTGACTGATTTAGTTTTTTTTTTAACAAATTTAATAAAGGCTCAGTCAGTCTTTACTTTCTGTTACGAATCAGCTAATTTGTTTTTGTTATTAAAAATCCTGTGAAATTGATTTGTTTTTCTGTTCTGTTGCGGTTCAGTTTGTTAAAATCAAAAACTTGTTAAGTTATTGTAAGTGACAGCAAAATAAATAATAAAAAATACATATTTATGTTGAAATAATGGATTTTAAGAATTCATAAAATTTAATTTCTTCAAATTTATTTGCATTCAAGTGATTGAAATAAAACAATGGACAGTGCAAAACTAATGAATTTGTCATAAACGGATGATAAGTTGCTAAAGAAAAAGTAACTTTTACAATTTCGTTACAGAACGGCACGGAAAAGTACAGAAACAGAAAGTAAAGACTAATTCTGCCTTAACAATATTTAAAATTTTATTTAAATTGCAAATTAGTGTTTGCGCTTAAAATACATAAGCGACAACTTTGGCTTCAGTTACGTGTACGCAAGAATGATAGAAATAAAGATTACGACATCAGGCAGATATAAATTTTTTTTACTGCGCATGTAGGAACTGTGACGTCACGCAACCTTCGATCTCATTGACTAATAATTTTTCGCTCTCAAAGTGTTTAATTATGTGTAAACATGACAGTGGCACACTTTATTATTTTTCTATTTAAATTATTTGAAAACTGAAAATTTTTTATTAGAAGCTACTTTTTTCTTCATAGTTTTATTTTTAACTTACATAAATGTATATTATCTCTATATTAGCTATAGTTTAAAATATAGACATTTAATTAAAAGGACGCAACACGTTGTTTTTCGCACACCTTCCCCATTTTTTTTTGCGGTTAATTTGTTGGCATTTGCCCACTGCACACTTTATGTTTGTACTCTTTTCTGCTCCATTCTATTTTTATTTATTTTTTATTTTTCTTTATTTCGCTTCTTTAAACACACGTTTGAACACCTTTAAAAATTTTATTTATTGTAATAATATTTTTAATATAAAATTTTAAGCAAAATTTTTAGTTTTTTGACAATTGATAAACTATTTTTTATTTGAACTCTTTGAGTAAATTAACTGCAGGGTTGCCATCTTTTACGTAATACATAAATTTTTTGTAAGAAATTACGATTTGTATAAAAGAGACTTGGTAAACTTTACAAGGGAACTACTACGTCATCAAACGATAAAACATGCGCAAGGCGTAATCTTTATTTCTATCATTTTTGCTTGTACGTAATAAATTTTTTCAAAAAATGTTTTGTAAAAAAATTTTGTTTTAAAACATACATTCATACATCTAAAAAGTTATTAAGTTTTTTCGTTTCCTGAAAATGAGTTGTTGGAGGTTACGTGGTTTAAGATGAAACGCGACGATATACATATTTTTTTGATTATATGTAAAAGCCTATCCGTGCTATGTATCGCAATTAAGCATTATCGGTATCAGGAAACATGTCGCTCGACCTTAATAAGCATGCTAATAATGTTTATTACTTACTGATGCTTCCGCACTAAAGTAATCGGGATTGCAAATGCAATAAAGGTCGGATTTGAAAAATCAAAAATTCAAGCCAGCAAAACAAATTAAACTAATAAATGTAGAGTTCCGCCACAACACATGCAAATATAAAATAAATTATAAAATGTTATTAGTATTGTGGTTATTTTATTGAACTATTTATGGTTTTTAATCCAAATTTTTAATATTTTTAATTAGGTTTAAGTTCATTAAATTTAATTTTATTTTTTATTTATTTTATTTATAAAATGTTTTTAATTATTAGAATTAAGATATAAGATTTTGAAAGAAAATTTTCAACAAGCTGCTTTAAGAACATTATCACACCGTTTGAGCAATTTATTACTGTAAAAATAACTTTATCATATTGAAGCCATTAATACTTCAATAAAATGTTTTTAACGCATCCAATTAAATATGTATGTATAACACGTGATGCTAAGAATATTCATATTGCCGAATATTCGCCAAATTAAAGAAATACAAAGGTGTAAAAAACATAAAATGAAACAAAAATAATAATATAATGAAATAATTTTTTTTAAAAAACTTACAAAAATTAATATATTTCATATATCATGTTAAATTCATAATCAAATGTTGGTAGATAAATATTGAACCTCAAAAATAAAAGGTTCGAAACGTTTTCTCGTTCAAGCCTCTTGCGATGCAGTGCATAAATAGTCCCTCACCACCAAAAATTTGCTCGCTCGGAGCACTTCGTTCACAAAATATTGCCTAACTATAAGTTAAAGGAGCTCTTAATTGTCCTTTTTTACTTTCTACCATGTTAAGTGGCATTCAGGTGCGAAGTTGATAATTTCAAATACATATATACATTTAGCAGTGTGACTGCTTCTTTTTTTTTTTAATTGATTGTTATCGACGCAAACGGGAGTTTTTTCAATTAAATTTTAAATATCGAGAGGCGCTTAATTTCAGATTGGATATTCGGCACATTGGCGCAAATATTCTTATTCGCGAATATGATCAATTGATTTTCGTTAATCACTAGTATGTATGTACATACCTTGGGAAATTTCTGTCAATTGGTCCATCAGACTGTTCCTGGGATTTGTGAAAATAGAACAAGAACAAAAAGAAATAACTCATGACCAGTAAAGGGAGAACCAATAATTTAACTGGTTTATGAAGAAGAAAAAGTAATGAATTACAGTGCAGTCTTCACCGGTGGTGTGACACATTTTTTGGGACTTTCTAAAATTTGGTTCTTGAATTTATTCTAAAAAATATTTCATTGTATTGAAATAAAACTACATTGTAGTAACTGACACTAAACACGTTCATTGAGAATAGATGTTTGACTGTTCAAATGGTATCAATTAACCACTTGCAATGACAACCCCATGTAAAAGTGATAGGTCTTATTCATATAACGTGTTAGAACTAGAACCGGTCTTTACCACCAAAGACCTATCACGGGACTTCTTTCGTGTCAGTTCGCTTTCCTCTAGGGTATGCTTCAAGAATAGAATAAAAAAATTAATATATGTATGTAATTACCAGAGAAGACTAAAATGCTTTTTTTTGCTTTTTTTTTTTAGCTGCTTTTTATAAAACCTGCTGCTTTTTGCTTCTTTTACAATGGTGTTTTTTTTGGATTTTTTTGCTTAAAATTCCCATTTTTGGGTGTGTGTGAAACGGTAGCAAAGTTCTATGGTGAAATTAAATTTGTTTGTGGTAGAAAATTTTCATGTTTGTGCTGTGTGAAATTGTAACATTTTTGACAACGTAAAATTTTGACATAAAGAAAAAAACAATTACTAATGGTTTTGTGAAAATGAATAAATTAAACAAACGTTTACCAATAATTATTTCAATTATGTTGGAAATGAGATCGTAACAACTATTTGATGAATTCGTTCTGATATATTAACAATTTTTACAAAAAGTGTGGGCAAAAAAGCTTATACATATTTAAATACATATTTACATCTTGTATAATTCTTTTTAATTTTTATTGCCACTGGTCCTGCTTTAACAAATTTGATGAAAAAAAATAATTTTGTGGTTGTCAACAATTTCTACACTAGTGTCAAAATGTATAGTACTAGCCCCTAGGGCTAGTGAAATTTTATTCACCTCAATAGTGTCAAAATTTTACTTCTATGAGTACTTTGCTACCGTTTCACACACACCCTTTGTATTAAATACTGCGTATGTTACTACCAAGGCGAATTCCTCTTGGTTACTACCTTTTTGCAACTCTGTTTTCATTTTAAAAACAATCAACTGAAATCATAATAGGCTGTTAAAAATATAAATAAATAAAAAAGTTTTAAAAATGCCGAAAGAGAAAACTAATAGAAATTTATTATAAAAAATGGTAAAAACCAAGGACTTAATAGTTATAACTTTTATTCGATAAAAATTGCGAATAATAATTACGAATAAATTTATATTTTATTTATTAAGAATAATTATTATTTCCAATTTTTATTTTTAAAAATTGATGATAACTATTATGAATTTCTCAAACATAACTATTACTATTCGATAGATATATAACTAATTATTTTTAATAGTTATGAATAAGAAATAAAATAACAGTTATAACTAATTTTGATGTGTATGTATATATGCACATGTATAATCTGCAAAAATAAAACAATTAATATCAAGAAAACATTCAAAATTATTATTATCGTAAATAAAAACAATAAAAATCTTTGGTAATAGTTATCTGTAAGAGAAATAAATATTTATCGATCTTAATAGGTATGAGCCGATATAAAAAGATATTAATTGGATACAATAGTTATGTTTAACAAATATTTATTTTCATTTTACATAATAATTATGAGCAATTTTTAAGAATATTTCTTAAAAGTGGTAAATTTTTTGGTACCTGAAAAATGAGCATAATTATTATTTAGGGTCCTTTGTAAAAACATATGAAGGAGTCTTTAAAATTGAAGAAAATTGGCTCTTTTGCAATATATGCTGCTGCAAAATAATTTGTTCGAAAAAGTATAATGTGGATCAATATATTAGATGTGGGAAATAGCAATTGGTGCACACAGAAAAAAATACCAATATTAAAATAACATGGCGAAATGTTGATTTAGAATCATGGTAAATTTCTGCAAAAGTATGCCCCTTATTTAAATTGATCATTATTTCATATTAATTTTAAATGAAAAATATTAAAATAACTTTAAATCACGTTTATTTAATATTATTCACTGTTAAAATAACATTGTTCAATATTAAATCCATAAAAACCTGTTTTATATTAAAATCAAAAGTGTATCTTGTTAAATTTACATGCATACATACTAAAGTATGTACATTTTTTTATTTTCATGTTTAAAATATGTTATAAAATGACACAATTCCCGTATTCTTTTAATTCAAATTATTTAGTTAAATAGTACATCAAGTTTTCAAAGTCTGCTGATGCTTCTGTTAACAAAGGAGAATACAAAATAAGTGAAACATATGTTACAGGGGTTAGTGTTTTGAATTATTGTTAAAGAAATGCATATGTTGTCTAAACACTGTTATATCACACTCAAACCAATTTGATTCTACATGAAATTCACGTTGTTTCAACTTGAAATAACTTTCATTCAACGTGATTCGGATTGTTATTTCAATATAAATTAAATTTTGCTATAACTTTATTGCAATGTTAAATTAACATGAATTATAGTTCTTTTAAAAGAAACAATGTTGTTCGCCAGTAATTGAAAAATCATGTTAAATTAACATGAAACAACAATGAAGCAAAATCACTATTGAAAAATGTAAAATCAACCTTGTTTTGAACGAATTTACATTGATTTTTTTCTGTGTGCGTCTTCTAAGCAAGAGAACTATCCACATAAACTAATTACGGAATACCCAGAGACTCCAACTGCCACGACATTTCAAAAGGATCTTTGTAAAGCATTGTTAGAATCCAATATACAATAAAAAAGGTTGTTCTCCCAGATTCAAAAATTTCATTGAGAAATATTCTCAAATGTCGGTTCCGTCTGAAACTTGCATCCGCCAGAAATACATACCGGAATTGTATAGGGAATCTATAGAAAAATTGCGTCAAGCAGCTAAAGATATAATAAATATGGATTTCTGTAGATGAAACTACGGACAGCGAACAGAGATAAGTTGCAAATTTTATTTTTGGAGTCTTGGAAGAATTGAAAGACAAAAAATCTTATTAATGAACATGCAAGTACTTGAAACGGCAAATGGCGCATCTATTGCAGCATTTTGTAATGATGCGTTACAAATATTGTGGCCAGATGGTAAAGTAGAAAAGAAATCGGGTTTAGATTTAATATTAATTTTCTGTATTTAGGCATAAAATATAACAATGTGTTACTTGTAGTAACAGATGCTAAGTGGAACATCTTCTCTAAAGGCAATGTATCCGAAAATACTTCAGTTAACATGTTTTGCTCATGGTATCCATCGATAAGATGAATTCATTCGTTAGAAGCGGCAATGTACTACGCTGAACATCTGGAAGAAGTTAAAGCCGTTGTTTTAGAACTTGACAGTCAAGATGCCGACTCAATTGTGCAATCAAAAAAAAATTTGAAAACTCCGAACTAAGTTCTCAACTTGCATTTCTAAAATACAATTTTGCAAACATTTTGGTTGCTATAAAAAAATTGCAAACTGCGGGATTATTAATTTCAGAGAGCACCAATGCTTTATCGACAGTTTTTGACGGACTGTGCAAGATCGAGGACCAACAATATAAAAATAAATTTGAGAAAATATTAAAAATAAATACCAAATATCAGCAGTTTTTGGAAATAAAATATATTTTAGAGTCTGGTACTGTTCCAAAAGATGAATATGTAAAAAGTTTGTCCTCTAAAGGAATTCTCAAATTTAAATTTGCACCGTCAACCTCCGACGCTTTTAACAGATCGACGCAGAAAATTTAAATTTGAAAACATAAAAGGCCACAGATAGTATATTGTAATAATTTTAATGATGTGGAAGAACTAGAATAAAACATTTTTTAGTGCTTTTTTTTTGCTGTTTTATCAATTTCTTTTTGCTGTAAAAGTATTCAATATTGCTTTTTTGTCTTCTCTGGTAATTACATTGCAATAATTGGTTTATATTATTCAAGAATTCCAACTCTCTCCCTATATTTTTGGAACAAGTGTAAATTGTAAGTGCTTATAGCCTGGAACAGAATAACGTAATTGTAGTAGTAGCTGACGAATGCGCTTCAACTTCAACTGCACCAACTACGTATTCGGTTAACACTACTTTGAAACTGGCGTTTTTAACTTATGATAGCTTGCAGCGCCATTGTTCATTTCGAAGTTGCAGTTACTATGTTTTAACTTATTAGATAAAAATAATTATTCTATTGTTTATCTATACTAATATTATAAAGAGGAATAAAGGAAGAAGAATGGAACCTACTAACGGACAAAGGCTATACAAAGTTTGACTAAAGTACTTAGGATAGGGTTCAGAGGCGCTAAACCTCCTTTACTCAGAAAATATAAATTGTTGTTTTAGACGAGATCTATTAAAAAAATAGTTTTTGTACTCAAAAGAAAACGCTGTTCACGCTTCATTCCCCCTTAAGACTATCTGTCCGCTCAACCGTCCCCTGACCTAATGCGAAAGTGACTTTTGCGCTTGCTAGCTTGGAAATATAGGCTTATTGTTTAAGACTAGGACCAAGAGGGGGACATTGGAAGAATTACTGCCTCTCCGAAATTATCCAGCCAATCTTGATGAAATTTGAATCAAAGATAGATCAGCGTAGGGATATTAATATAAAGAGACAGCTGAGCAATTTCTGCCCATACGAAATTATCATACCGATGTCGATAAAATTTGAAACATATCGCTCCTTTATTGCAACATAGGCATATCTGAAACAAATCAATCTTGACAGTTTTCAAAATTTACCTCTATATACTAATTTAATAAAATATATTTTGCTTTAAATTCAGTTCAGTTTGAGATATGATATTTTTATTTACATTAAAAGAAGGTATGACGGAGCACTTTTGCTCAATCAACTTCAAATTTTTGGTTTTTTAAGAGATGACTACGTTGCAATATAAGAGTGATATGTAGATCGATCTATATACATTTTAACTCACAAGCTCTATATTTTTTAAACTTTAAATCTTAATGTAAAAAAAGTTTCGTGATAAAATGCGCTAAGGTCAAGTTATTAAGAAAGTTCTCCAGTGTTTAAATATCATTTGGAAAATCGCGAGCAGCGTCGGGACCAAACATCTAGTTAAGATTTAAAGGTGTATAGTTTTTTCTGTTAATTTATTTTTAAACCTTTAAAATTTAGCCGATGATAGCGGAAACAATGATTCATATAATATTACAACGATGGACCGTTTGCATGTGCAACTGTTTACAAATTATGATAAGACAGCACACCCAATGGCAACACCTACAGAAAGGACAAACACAACAATTTTTTTGTCAATCGAATACATCGATATCGATGAGCTCAATGGTAAAATGACACTGCACGGATGGATAACCCTCGTAAGTTTAAAGATAAATAATATCAATTAATATATAAAAATACACATGAGAATTTATCTTACACAAAAAATTTTAGCGATGGAAAGATGGGGGACGCACATGGCAACCCGAATACTTTGATAATATAAGTACAATACATTTGCGATCGCGTGAAATATGGAAACCCGACATCACTCTACTAAATAGCGCTGGAAATGAAGGCAATTATATGGGTGATACTCAAGCTCTGTTGTCATCGGATGGTAGTTTTATATGGGTACCTCCAGTGGTCTATACATCATACTGCAATTTAAATCTTAAGCTTTGGCCTTATGACACACAAACGTGCAAATTGAAAATAGGCACCTGGAGCATGACCAATATTTCTCCGAAATATGCCGAAATAAACGAAACTTTGGACTATTCAGATCTAGTAAAATCCACTGAGTGGGACATAAATGATGCTAAAGCGCAATATGTAACTCAAGACTTCTACAGTTACATTGAGTACACTTTTGAATTGGAAAGACGTTCTTCGATGTATTCGGCTGTAATTTTTACTCCTGCCTCATGTATAATACTGTTATGTCTCTCAACATTTTGGCTGCCTCCCCAGATGGGTGAAAAAATTCTGTTAAATGGTATCGTTATTGTGATTGTAGCAGCATTTCTTATGTATTTCGCACAAATGCTGCCAATTTTGGCAGAAAATACACCTTTAGTTGGTAAGTTGATAAAAAAACTCTTAAAAATACTGCTATAAAATAATTTTCTTTTTCCTTTCAGTTCTGTTCTACAGTTCTAGTATGCTTATGCTAAGTTTGTCCACTATAATTTCAGTTATCGTTCTATACCTTTCCACTGCCAAACATAATAAACGAGTTCCAGAGTTCCTTAAAAACCTATTAAATGGTAAATGTGGTAGGATTCTTTTCCTAAGTCAATTTACTTTAGAAGCTGAGCCTCAATCTTTACTAAATAATGGTACTAAGGAGTTGTGTGAGCATATCTATGATAACCCCGACCAAAGTGAAAGTCCTGATCCCACACATGTCAATCCCAATCAATCACCTTCAAGTCGCTCTATACAATTTGATTGGGTTTTATTGGCAGCCGCCTTGGATCGCATTTGGTTTTTGATTTATTGCATTCTGTTTATGATTTTAGCTATCGTTTATTCTGTATAGTTAATATCTTTTGCTATTTTTAACTAATTTCAAATATTGTATATTTTATTATTGTATATAGTGTTTTAAAGTAAAAGAAGAAAACATATTAAAGCATGCTTTGTTGTATTAACATAATATTAAAAATTTATCGGCAATTTGATTTTCGATTTAAAAGTTTAAAAGCCTAACCATAAAATGCAAAAGCTGGCTTAAGGCTCAGTTAGGTGAACGTTGCTGAACCTGTACTGTACTGTATCAATCAGCTGTTCGCTTTTTGGTATATGAAAAGCAATACAAAAGCTTACCGAAATTTTATGTACCGTAGTTGTAACGTTTTATTCTGTACAAAATAGAATTTTATTCGGTTGTTACGTGACATTTGCAAAACAGTAATGGGTTGCTTCTATGTTAAATTTAATGTGGGTATATCTATGGACTTTCGACAAAACTATTTACAATACAAAATATTTCCATATAACAAATATACATATGCAAGTTAAGATGTACAAAATAAACAAATGCATAAACACATACATATGTACAATGGAAATGTGAAACATATAAAAGGCTTTTTAAAATGGTATCAAAACCCTGTTTGGTGCATGCACATTTACAATATTTGTATATCGTCATCTTAAAGACCAAATAACCTATATGCAAAAATTTCAAAATTGAGTTTTTTATAGATTTTTATTCCCTATATCATAACGCGTATGTGCGCAAAATTTTGAACATGTAATATTACAAATGACTAAGTTTTTGTACCTAGAGGACCCTGACGCACAAAAAGAGAAAAATAAATCATCAAAATTCACGATTAAAGTTTAATTTTGTTGCATAGTGTAATTTAAACAAACATTAAATACTTTTTTTTGCTTAAACCAGTAAAAGAAACTATTACTGTTATTATTTAATGTATGTATGTATATAAAATTCATAAGTATGTTCAAAGAAATTTTTATTTATTCATACTAATTAGTACTGCTGATAGGTTATTTGTTTTCAGATTTTTTTACAATTCCAAATAACCTAAGTGAAATAACATAGGTTGTGTTTAGAAAAACAAAATTTTCTCAACTGATATATATTTCTGGTTTCATTTTAATCAAAATGTGTTATTTTCGCTTCAATATTGGGAATATTTCCAATTTTATAACGTTTTTTCCCTCTCCTGTAAACTTTGAACACTGCAGATAGGCTATTTCGTCTTTAAGGTGGCGAAATGCTAAGTTACAAATTTGTTTATTAGAAAAATATACATAAATATAATTAGTATTGTGGTTATTTTGTTGAACTATTTATGGTTTTTAATCCAAATTTTTAATATTTTTAATTAGGCTTAAGTTCATCAAATTTAATTTTCATTAAATTATTTTTATGAAGAAAGGAATTTTACAACATGAAAATTAATTAAAATTGACTGATAATTTTTCATTCTTGACTCAATCTGGGCTCGAACCCAGGCGTTTTTACGGACAGGTTACCCTGACATGTTTCGATTGCAACCACTCAATCTCCTCAGAGGGCTTGCCGTTTAACACTCGCAGCCATCGACGACTGCTGACGTCATTAGTCAAACATCAATCCATCAAACCAAATTGTATTTAACCTTTGGTAGATCGTAAATAATACATAAATATTAAATTATTAATATACTGTTTAAATACTATTTAAATCAGTGTTCGAAAATAAACAGTACATTATTTAACGTTCGGCTCACACACCCAGGAACGATTTCTATTTTTTTAGTGATTGTGTAGACATACACAACCCTTAATACCGTTCGTAACTATTTTAAAGAAAGAACCGAACAATTATATAATGAACATTATATAATAATCGGTTCTTCGTTAAAACAAACAGAACAATTGTAGTGATACTGTAGACAAACATTATATTTTAATGTTCTATAATGTTTTTTTCGTGTGTGTATTTTGTTTTTGTAAAAAATGTTTGATTTTTTTACCAGCCAAGAGGGACGAACATTAACGAGCCGAAACGAACACATTGAAGTTTGTGGATTAAATGTTCACATCTTTTGTTGAGTTTGATAAAAACAGTAATATTTTTGTGTTCGAAAGATGACTAACAGGGAAACGTTATTTTTTTTAATGATTTTCTACACAAACACTATTAGCGTTTGTGTTTTCCACAAATCTACCGAACCGAACATTAAGAAACGATATTTAGTGTTTATTTTCGAACACTTGTAAAAATACCATTTAAATCACTTGGTACTTTTTCTGCACTCCGTTCACAAATTAAACATTTTTGATTGCCATCACTGTGTGTATTGTTTTATGTATACTACAATTTTGTTTATGTGTGGGAAAAATATATGATAAATTTTTAAATGTTCTATAACCCTACCCTGTAGGAAATCAAATACATTTTTAAGTAACTTCAAACTGGTTTTTTTATAACCACATCTAGTTGATTAAGTGACTTTTTTCCTTGTCGACGACTCATTATTTCAACATAGAGATGTCTAAGAACATCTCATATAAGAACAAAACGCTTATAAGAAACATTTTGAAAAACACCATGTCTTTTTTGCGATTTTTCTAACAAAAAAGGTTTCATATAAGGAAAACGCTTATAAGAAAAAAACTGATAAAAGAACATTTTTCTTAAACACCAAAATCACAAAATGTATAGAAAAAGAATTTATGTATATAAGAAACTTCCAACGACAACACAGAATTTATGTAGTTTGCATGGCCAACTCTGTTTTCTGACAGTTTTACAACAAGAACAAAGTTTTTTTTTTTTACTTTTAAGCTGGAGGTCCACACCAGAGAATGACAAAAGTATAATTTTAAGTACTCTTTCAATATTAGTGAGAAAACATGTACGGACATGTATGGGTAAAGATCAAAACCATACACATACGTACCAATACCCATTACAAGCTAAAGTTGAATATGTATAGGTATACGCTGCATATTCATTCTTCTTTTTGAATGTACATGCAGATATAAATAAAATTTCTGTTAGCTATCTGCAATACCCAAATAAGTAAGTGTATTACCGTAAGTATAACGTAAATACCCTGCAAATAATAGGACCAGTGCAAACACGCGTGTAAAGAGTAGTCCACAAGGGACCAGGACTAGTCCCAAACTTACCCAAACGTATGGAAAAAACCTGGTCTATTCAACATTACGATGTCCTAGGAGAGGACCATATAACCCACCTTTTACCACTAAGGAGTAGTTTTAAAACTACTCCATGGTATACACAAGAGGATTAGTTTTGAAGTCGTTTAAAAACGAAAGCACGTCGTTAAAAAACGAAGACATGTCGTCTCACTACAAACACTTTTTAACAATGACATGGTCCATGCTTGCATTACATCGGACCAGTCCATGGAGTAGTCCGTTTTATCAAAATGGATCAGGTGGTCCAATTTTATTTGCAGGGTATACAGATCGCGAGAGAGAGCAGAGATGGCAAATGCAATTTTAAAAATGTTGAAACTAGGCAAACATTTTTTGTGTTGTTATTCAGAAAAATATCAAGATAATTTTAAAGCTTTTTAACATTTGACTAAGGCGGTAAGCTTATTTTATTAGAACAACGAGGGGCGGTTGGCGGCAATTTCTGCTTCGCCGAAACTATCTAACAGATCTTAATAAAATTTCAAACATAGATATATCCATATTAATATGAAAACACAAGCTTTATATATTTTTTTAAAAATAGGACCCCGAGGGAAGCTCGAGGGTATTTTCTGCCTCTCCAAAACTATCTAACAGATTTTAATGATGTTTAAAACATAGATAGGTACATATTTATGTAGACACATAAGCTATGTATGTTTAAAAAAATTAGGATAACGAGGGGAGATAGGGGGCGACTTATGCCTCTCCAAAATCATTTATTTTCTCTAAAATTTCTTGATTATTTTCCATACTTTAAATTTATAATTTTTCATATGCTACATACATACTAGGGTATTCATTCGGTTAACCGTCAACCGGTTAACCGATTAATTACTACCTGATTAACTGATCGGTTAATTTCAAATTGGCTTTTTTCGATTAACGATTAAACCGGTTAATTTCAGTCGATTAACCGATTAACCGAAGTAACAAAATTTTCAATATTTTGTAGTATTACAACATATTTTTTTGTGTTTTTAATTATTTGTTTCGTCTCATATACAAAATGTATTTGTTTAGAAAATATTTTTTAATACAAACAAAGAAGGTGTTCAGTTATCTTCATTTTAACCTATTTTCCGCCGACCGATGACTAAAATTACAATATTTTTCAATGTTTTTTATCTTCATCATCGATCAACATGAATGTGGCGAAAAATGGATTAAATATTTGATTGCCAACACCTATTTTTATTTTACGTACTTTTTTGGGATGTGTTTAGTTATTTGTTTCTTCTCATATCAGTATTTTAACAGAATTAACTGAAACAATTAGAAGTGTTAAAAATTTAAAACCACTTTAATGGCATAATGGAGTATTTTATATGTTTAGAGAAATCCTGGAAAAGGACTGAGAAATTAGACATTCATCTACGATAAGTGAAATAATATTTTCCAAGTCAAATTTTGTTAAACGAAAGAAAAGAGTCGCTTTAATCCTAAACATTTAAAATAAATAACTTTTTTTAAAGATTATTTTATAAGATCTCCTTTAACTATTGAAATAACTAATAAAATTATCTCAGTTTATTTTTGTATAAATTGGTAAATATTTGGGGGATTCACAAGGTAGTCATAATTAATTACAGGAAATATATATCGTCGGATTAATATGCAAACCTTCTAAATCCACTTTTTATGTAAATTAAGATTTTGATGCCGTGTGGTAGAGAAAGATACGCCTCGTCGACAAGCATGTAGTTTTTCTTCTATTTAAGCCTTGAAGTGTGTTAAACTGACAGTAATTTTAATTTTATATCAAGCTTCAAATAGGAAAAATAAAAAGTTATTTTTCTATCCTGTAAAATGTGCTGAAAGTGAGTTAGCATGTTTGCATTTTAAGCCAACGATATGACTGCTGTAAGCTACTGCTTATATTTTGAATTAAAATAAACAGTTGTGACAAATCAATGAACACAGCATTACAATTTTCATTTTGTTTGAAATATTTACTTTAAAAAATTTTAAATTTTATTTAGGATATTATGACGATATGACTTGATACCACACCTTGTGCATTAATTGGAAAATGCATACTACATATTTATGAATTGTTTTTTTTTTGCTTGCTCGTTTTAGTTCAAGAATTGTTATGTTTGGTATTTTATTGTTTTTTTTTTTACTTATAAACTCCAAATAATAAGCAATTAATGCATTTTTATATATTGAAATTACTTAATTTATAAAAAAAACTTTATTAATTAACCGATTATTAACCGGTTAAACCAAAACCTCGGTTAATTAATCGAGCGATTAACCGATTAAAGCAAAAGGTCGATTAAATAAATACCCTAATACATTCATTCACTGGATGAAATTTTTAAAGAAAAACTCTTCTTTACAACTTATTAAAAAGAAATGTTTGAATTTTAAAACGTTACAGAAAGGCGTCTAAGCAAGCGCTAAATGTATTAAGTGGCGGTTACACTCTTTCTTATTAACACAACATACAAGTCAATACTTTCATGCATACATAAAAAAAATCTGACTTGCCAACTTTTCATGTTACATGTTGCTGTGCATTTGTGTTACAATTGCTGTTTAACAGAGTTTTTTTTAATTATTGTTATTGTGTTTGGCGACTTTAAAATACGCCAACGACTCTGGTAATAGATTAAAGAAAACAAATTCACGTTCTCTGTAATCTATAACTAAATAGTCGTAGGCGTATTTTTAATACGCCAAACAAAATAAGGGTGAATATTCGATCAAAAACGTACATGTAATTGGCCCCTCGTGGTCATAGTTTGAAAAAAATACATAGCTAATGTGTCCAAATAAATAAAAACCTTTTTTTTAATTTTATTGAAATCTATTAAATAGTTTCGAAAAGGCAGAAATTGCCCCCTATAACCCTTTAAGTCATATTTTTTAAAAAATACATAGCTTATGTGTCTATGTAAATATGGATCTATCTATGTTTTAAATTTCATTAAGATCTGTTGGATAGTTTTGGAGAGGAATAAATTGCTCCCTATCTCCCCTCGTTATCCTATTTTTTAAATAAATACATAGCTCAAGTGTCTATATAAATATGAATCTATCTATGTTTTAAATATCATTAAAATCTGTCAGATAGCTTCGGAGAGCAGAAATTGCTCCTTCCCAACCCTCGTGGTCCTATTTTTTATAAAATTAAAACCGAAAATCAATGTCACATATCTAGTTTTTTCGAAAAATGGAGCTATCTAGTTTTTCCGAAAAAACATTTTTTTTCTTAAATTATATTAGTATTTTACGGAATTAAGGCAACTTAAGTAATGATTTGTGGAAAAACATTAATTTTTTGACTCAGCACGTTAATTTACCCGTTTTTGCTACGAATTAATGGAGTTATCCAGTTTTTCCAAAAAATATTATTTTTCTCTTTATGCTTATATATCAAAAAATAAGCTGAGTTTTTGTCTGTTTTTATGCATAAACATAATTAAAAGGTTTACCCTTCTTGATTTTATGAAATTAATTGGCCAGTTTTTGGGACGTGGATTAACGTTATACTCGGTTTAAAATAGGTTGAACCTGAACAACAGCTATTGACTTTGTGGTTAATTTTATTTTAATAAATATTAAAATTTTAAACAAAAGGTTAATTTTAATTTTTTATACTAAACTTGGTAATAAGATCGTTTTTAGCTTTTTAGTTTAGCTGACCAAAAACAATGTCTTAAGCTTCTATTTTGTTTTTTATGTTTTTCATAAAATTTAAAAGATTTTATCATCCGTGCTTAATTCCCAATTTTTATTCTTGATAAAAACACTGAAAATTTATTGTTGATGGGATAAGCTATTCCCATGCGCATTTCACTGGTTGCTTAGGCCAGATTAGTGCAAAAAAATGTAAAAATCAACTCAAGAAAATCCACAATCCGGAAGAAAAACGTGATCGAGAAATCGGACGAAGAACTCGTAAATTTAGAAATAAATACTTCAGAAAACAAACTGAAATCAAGCCGGAAAAAGCTCAAGAGAAGTTTTATTGATAAACATTTAACATTGAGAAGATCGTCAAGGTTGCAGAAAAAAAGTAATTTTATAATATAAAAATTTTATTAGTATTTAATATTGTAAAGTGTTAAAAATATGAATATGTTCTTAGATTAATTTAAAACTAAAGAAATTTACAACCAGGCTCACAATGTCGACAAGAATATTTCTTTCGCATATTTATATTTAAAACAAAAACAAAAAACTAAAATTCTTTTTGTATCCAATATATGTAAATACAGTGCACTCGCGGTAACTTGAACACCGTCTAACGTGAACACCGCCTAACTTGAACAAGATTTTTTTTACATTGACTACTCTGTAACGTGAACAAACTCAGAAAGCTCTATAACGTGAACAATTTTTTGTACCCTTCACCGAAGGTAAAAGGGTATTAATAACTTTGTCGTTCCGTTTGTGATTTCTACAATATTGATCCTACACCCTATAAAGTTTGCATTCCCGATGATCCTGTTAAAAAAATTGCTGCAAGTGAGGCAATTGAAATTTTTAACAATGCATTGCAATGGGCAGAAGATGCAATAGTGGATCAAAGTGACAAGAGTGTAGTTGGACGCTTAAGGGAGAAAGCAGTATTTAAACTACTTATTAGAAAAGAAAAAGCAGCAGAAAAAGATAACCGATTTTTTTAATGCCTAAATGTTATAAGTAATTTTATTTGCAAGGTAATTTTAATTCAATAGATATATTCTCGTGATCTCATTTTGGTTTGTAATGAATTCTTATTAATAATTTTATTTTTATATTTTAGTAATGGAAATAATAATAAAACACATAAATATATACATTTATATTTTAATAATGGAAATAATCAGAAAAAATTTCACGTTCAAGCGTTTAAAACAGACATATTTTTTATGAAATTCGACAATCGCTAACGTGAACAATTTCGCTAACATGAACTCCCTAGGTTTTAATTAGTTCACGTTACCGCGAGCGCACTGTATACGAAAGAAATGTTCTTGTCGACATTATGGGCCAGGCAGTTAATTTGATTTTATTTAAGAAATCTGTGGCCGTATATAAAAACTAGGTAACTCCATTTTTGAATAAAATTTGTTTGTCTTCCAGATTCAAATTTATATATTTATTCTTAGAAAAAACAAGTTAGAGTGCTATATTCGGCTGTGCCGAATCTTTGATACCCTCCACCGACAGTTCGAATGTTTAAGGAGTAATATCTGTATGATGTTATTATAATCGTAAACTGTGACGATTTGTTATTAATTATGGTTTAAGGCAACCAAACTGTTTTCCGGTGGAAGGGTTTATATGGGGCCTAGGGTAAATTATGGACCGATCATCACAAAATTTCACAGCGTCATTTCTAGTCCTTTAAAACTGTGACTTACCAATTTCTGTTATGATAGCATTATTAATTATGGTTTTAGGTATACTGAACTGTTTTCCGGGAGTAGGGTTTCTATGGGGCCTAGGGTAAATTATGTACCGATCTTCACGAAATTTCACAGTATCATTTATAGTTCTATACAACTGTGACGGGCCAAAATTTGTTATGATTGCATTATTTTTTACGGTTTTAGGCGTACTAAACTGTTTTCCGGTAGTAGGGTTTATATGGAGCCCAAGGAAAATTATGGACCGATCGTCACGAAATTTCACAGTGTTATTTCTTGTCCTAAAAAACTGTGACGTACCAAATTTTGTTACGCTAGCGTTATTTTTTACGGTTTTAGGCGTACTAAACTGTTTTCCGGGAGTAAGGTTTATATGGGGCCCAGGGTAAATTATGGACCGATCTTCACGAAATTACACAGTTTTATTTCTTGTCCTATAAAACTTTGATGTACCAAATTTTGTTATGATAGCATTATTTTTTTACGGATTTAGGCGTACTAAACTGTTTTCCGGGAGTAAGGTTTATATGGGGCCCAGGGTAAGTTATGGACCGATCTTCACGAAATAACACAATTTTATTTCTTGTCCAATAAAACTTTGATGTACCAAATTTTGTTATGATAGCATTATTTTTTACGTTTTTAGGAGTACTAAGTTGTTTTCCGGGAGTAAAGTTTATATGGGGCCTATGGTAAATTATGAACCGATCTTCACGAAATTTCAAAGATTTATTCTTAGTTCTATAAAACTTTGATGTACCAAATTTTGTTATGATAGCATTATTTTTTACGTTTTTAGGCGTACTAAGTTGTTTTCCGGAAGTAGGTTTTATATGGGGCCTATGGTAAATTATGGACCAATCTTCACGAAACTTTACAGTTTAATTTCTAGTCCTATGTAACTTTGATTTGCCAAAATTTGTAATGATAGCATTGTTAGTTAGGGTTTTGGGCTTAATATACTGTTTTCCGGGAGTAGGGCTTATATGGGGCCTAGGGTAAATTATTGACGGATCTTCACGAAATTTCACAGCGTGATTTCCAGTTAAATAAAACGAATTGTTGCGAAATCTTATATCATTCTGTGCATTTTTCCACCATTTATGTTAGTTTTTGTAACAAAATTATAAATTTTTTTTAGGTGGTGGTTCCACATTTTGATTCATAGCTCAGATCCTATTGAACCGATTTTGCTGAATTTCAATCCCAAACTGCTTAGGATAACTACAAGCAATTTGACACCAAGTTTGTTGATTTCTTTTGAGTTTTTCGAAAGTGAGCGTGTTTTCAACAGACGGACAGACGGACAGATGGACAGATGGACAGACAGACGGACATGGCTAAATCGACTTAAAATTACTCAAGGACCCAGAATATATATACTTTATAGGGTCTGAGATGAATAGTAAAAAAGTTTCACACGGAATGACAAACTGAATATACCCTCTTCACAACTAATTGTGGTGGAGGGTATAAAAAAATTGATAAAAATGGTTTTTATTATTTTTGTACGTGAAAACACGTTGCTATTATCTTTGCAACAGAAAAACCTCTTTCAAAGTTCAAAGTTACCTTTTTCAAAGTTACTGTACCACATAGGGTACGGTATGGGCTAAAAACTATTACTCGGAAAGATTTTTGGTGTTTGGAAGTCGTATTCTATGAATCAAAAACTGCAGAAAAAATATAATATGCATATAAAGAATGCATATACTATTCTTTGTATTCTCTAGAGTTGCAATTTTTAGGCTCAACATTTTGACCCGAATTTGTTCCATATCGCTCTTTGTCTCTAAGTTTTCGAGACAACACCGTTTTAAACTTCTAATTTTTCTGTTTTCTAAGAGACTATGGAGTTAACTTGTTTTTTCAAAAAATGCATGGAGTTATCTAGTTTTTACGTAAAAATTGATATTTTTCTGATTTTTGTTTTTCAAATAACTATTAAATGAGAAACTATATCGAAATTTCGATCTGACAGAGTGATAGTAAATGAAACACGCTTTCTATTTTTGGTGTTATCTCAATTTTCACAAAAAGTGGAGTTAACTAGTTTTTCCATACGGCCACAGATATAACTTTGTCATTCCGTTTGTATGTTCCACAATATTGATCCTACACACTATAAAGTATATATATTCTGGGTCCTTATGAAAAGCGAAGTTTAAATCCGGTTGTCCGTCTGTCCGTGTGTATGTTGAAATGGGTTTTCCGAAAACCCCAGAAATGGTGTGGACTAGGTTGATGTATATTTATGTCACATATACTCCGTTTAAGTTTGCTATTGAAATTCAGCCAGGTCGGTCCAAAAATGACGGAGATATGAGCAAAAAACCACGACTACCTCAAAATTTTTCCAAAAATCCCTTGTTGTTGTAGTATTTTTTTTATTTCTGTATATCTTGAGAACGGCAAGAGCCAAAGTTTCCAAATTAGGTACAGGGATTGCAGAAGTGGGCGGGGTACCTCCCGTACAAAAAAAATTACAAATTGTATATAAAACCTAAATTTTAGGGCTGCCATATGTCCTATGGATATGACTTATATATCAAAATATCGGAAATTTTAAGTAGAACATATTTTATAAAAAACTCGGGAAAATCGGTTCAGAGACAAAAAAGTTATGAACAAAATTAAATTTTTTTTTTAAATACCCACTTTCGGGAACCATAGATCTCTCCGAGTCCAAGCTTTATAACTAAAGTAAATGGCAAATTTCTTCTTCAACACGTCGGTATATAAATCTGCCAAATCGGTTAAAAAATGGCTGAGTTATAACCGAAATACTGAATCCCCAAAAATTTCTCTTTTTATACCCTTCACCAAAGGTAAGAGGGTATATCGTTGGCTTAGTCGGCAAACCTGTCAAGTCCATTTTTTTAAATTTTTCAGGAGAGACAAAAAACTGTCTAACTTTTTTTTGGGTTAACTTTTTTTAAATCTGTAAACGCAGTTTTCTTCTTTAGTTCATCTTATTTAACCTTAAAAAATCATAGAATTTACAAAATAAAGTTTGCAGACTAATAGGCTCTTTTTGGACTTAGCACATTTGCTCTTTATTTTAAATGTGGACTTAGCAGATTTTCTTTCAACTTTGTGGACTTAGCAGATTTTTTATTTTTTTAATATTATTTTTATTGATTTTTTTTTGTGTTTTTTATAATATTACATACTTTTTCATTGTTGGTGACAAAAAAAGAAATTACTTAGTCTGGGTTCACACTATGAAAGTTTTCTTTCAGAAAGTCTGAGTTTATGGGTGAGAGGGGAAAAGGAACAGCATGTTCTCTCATGTGATCCCAGACTTATAACCTAATACAGTCTTATTTCATTGCTGTTTAAAAAAATAAATAACTGAATTTATACATGTTTGTACTATTTAATTAAAAGAATTAATAATTAAAAAACAATTTATAGGTGAGGTAAATTATCATAAAATGTATGGTGATCTTTGGGTAAACTTGATTTTAAAAATTGCAAGTCTTCGTATTTTCTAGATGTTATTTTTCTTCTTTCCTGGTAAAGTTGTTCCAAATTCGAAAACTCCATAGATTCTATATTTTTATTTATTTTGTGAGGTAAAATTTGCCATTCTTCAGAGAATCAAAGTTTTAAATATATGTCACTATTTGCAGTGTATTTAATAGCACGAATATACGTTTCTTTGGAATCGCCTTTACCGCATCCAGGTCGAATACTTTTATAAAATTGGACGGTACTAAAATTTTTTAAAAACGAAAAATCCAAATATGTGACATCATATGGTTCTGGCTTTTTTCGAGCAGTTTTGCAGATACCAATATATTCAGCAGGGACATCAACATTTCTATTTTTCATAGCTCGTCCAATGGTGGAGTGTACACTGTCGGCTTCCATTTGCGTATGGCCTATTTCCCGAATTTTTTGTTCTATGGTTATATTATTTTGGATTGCTGAATTAAGCAATGCATCACTCATCACAGAATTTCGATTTTGGTAAGTACAACCATCACTATAAAAAATAAGTTTTTCTGGATTATCGTTTCCACAAAGAACTTTTTTTCAATAAAATAAGTCCATATGCTTGCAAACTCTGCAGCGCCTAATCCACCCACCACTTCATTCCATAAAAAGCTGTAAGCTTTTTGATTTTTAAGGTTAAAAAAATCTAAATTATGAACCTGCAACTTTTTGCGGTAGTATAAGCTGCTGACTTGTGATTTTGGAGCCATTAAAACACGGTAAAAACATGTGTTTGTTCATCCCGGTCTTTGTTTTTTCATTTCTGGCCTCTTCCTTCTTTTTTATGTGAAGATTGTATTCATGTTGCGAGTGATTATTGACTGAAAATCTTGTACATTTTTCACATTGGTCTTTTTTAGGCGCAAACAAGGCCTATTTTTGGCATCCAACGTTTGATAAAAAACCGAATTTGAAAGCGGTCGATTGTTCTTTTTTTACACCAGTCATTAACATAAAAGTCGTAAAGCTTATTTTTTGAGCTCCACTCTGCTAATAAATATTTTTTTTTAGAATCAGCGCGACAATAATGAGACTCCATTGATGGCAGAGAATCAAAAAAGATTTAAGGCATTGTCTTTCACCTGTTTAGTTTTTTTTTTTGAGCAGTTTTCTTTGACATTTTTGAAACCGAAGGCTTTTTCAGCCAATCTAAAACAGTATGCCGACCAATGTTTAAAGTGTTTATGAAAAATGTTCTGCACATTCGAAAATTTGTATCTTCTACTTTCAGATAGTACTGTAACGTTCGACATCTTTTAGATTCTTCGTATACTTTTCTATTTCTGGGTCTAATAGTTGAAACGATTTAAATTAATGTATTCACGTAAACTTTTTTCTGAATCCATGTCATTTTGCAAAACTCTGTAAATATTTTGTTTCTATCAACATCTGTAATCTTTGCACACTTAATGGTGATATTTTTTTACATCCACATCTTTCCTTTAGTGTACGTGGTTCTTTTCTTTTTTCATAAGTCTAACTATTACCTGATTTTTGTTTTCCCAAGTAGCTTTTACCCTTTTCTCTACGCTCTTTATTTCTGGGCCCAAACCAAGCTGGATTTTCCATACGAGTTCTCTTCTTGCGTCCTTTTGATGTCGATGGTAACTCGTAAGAATCATCGGAATCACTATTAAATCCATAGGGAACAAGTCGAAGAACTACGTCATCCGATTCAATCCATAATCGTCAATATTAAAGTTATTTGTTCGCCTAATAAAATTATACTTTAACAATGTTCTTCCTGAAACAATTTATAATTAATAGTTACCTCAAAATTTAAAATAACTAAATAATATTTTAGTTAATCTTTAATAATATTTTATCTTTTTAGAAATAAACAAACGTTGAATTTAAATCTATAGAAGAAAAACAAAATGTGCTGTTTTCAGCTGGACTTAGCACGTGGCTTTTGATGTTTTGTTTTTTTTTTTTGGACTTGACAGAATTTCTTACCACTGCATAGCAACAAGAAAAAACAACATAACGGCATTTTGTTTTTCGTAAATGATGTGTTTTGAGTTATACTGGCATACTGCATCAAGAACTCAATTTGCATAAAAATTGGACTTGACAGGTTTGCCGACTATGACAAAGTTATATATTGTCATTCCGTTTGTATGTTCCACAATATTGATCCTACACACTATAAAGTATATATATTCTGGGTCCTTATGAAAAGCGAAGTTCAAATCCGGTTGTCCGTCTGTCCGTGTGTATGTTGAAATGGGTTTTCCGAAAACCCCAGAAATGATGTGGACTAGGTTGATGTATATTTATGTCACATATACTCCGTTTAAGTTTTCTATTGAAATTCAGCCAGATCGGTCCAAAAATGACGGAGATATGAGCAAAAAACCACGACTACCTCCAAATTTTTCCAAAAATCCCTTGTTGTTGTATTTTTTTTTATTTCTGTATATCTGGGGAACGGCAAAAGCCAAAGTTTCCAAATTAGGTACACACATTTAGGTTGCCAATACACACCATCCTACAAAATGTGGGCGGGATTTTAGAAGTAGGCGTGGTACCTCCCGTACAAAAAAAATTAAATATTGTATAAAAACCTAAATTTTAGGGCTGCTATATGTCCTATGGATTTGACTTATAAACCAAAATATCGGAAATTTTTAGTAGAACATATTTTATAAAAACTCGTGAAAATCGGTTCAGATACAAAAAAGTTATGACCAAAATTAAATTTTTTTAAAATGGGCTAAAAAACATCGAAATTTAAAAAAAAACCTAAATTTTAGGGCCGCCATTTGTCCTATGGATATGACTTATATACCAAACAAAATATCGTAGAACATATTTTATTAAAAAATCAGTTCAGATACAAAAAAGTTATAACCAAAATTAAATTAAAATACCCATTTACGGGAGCCATAGGTCTTTCTGAGTCCACGTTTTATCACCAAAGTAAATGGTAAGTTTATTCCTAAAGACATCGGTATATAAATCTTTCAAATCGGTTAATAAAAGGCTGAGTTATGTCCAAAGTATTGAAATCCAAAAAATTTGTCTTTTTATACCCTTCACCGAAGGTAAAAGGGTATATAGAACTTTGTCATTCCGTTTGTAATTTCTACAATATTGTTCCTACACCCTATAAAGTATATATATATTCTGGGTCCTTATGAAAAGCGAAGTTCAAATCCGGTTGTCCGTCTGACCGTCTGTCTGTTGAAATGGGTTTTCCGAAGCACCCAGATATGATGGGGGCTTCGTTGGTGTATCTTTCTGTCAGGTATTCTTATTATAATTTTACTATTGAAATTCAGCCAGATCGGTCCACAAATGGCTGAGATATGAGCAAAAAACCACGACTACCTCAAATTTTTTCCAAAAATCCCTTGTGGTTGTTGTATTTTTATTACTTTTTGCTGTATATCTGGGGAACGGCAAAAGCCAAAGTTTCCAAATTAGGTACACACATTTAGGTTGCCAATACACACCATCCTACAAAATGTGGGCGGGATTGGAGAAGTGGGCGTGGTACCTCCCATACAAAAAAAATTAAAAATTGTATAAAAACCTAAATTTTAAGGCTGCCATATGTCCTATGGATATGATTTATACACTAAAATATCGGACATTTTTTGTAAAACATATTTTATAAAAAACTTGGGAAAATCGGCTCAGATACAAAAAAGTTATGACCAAAATTAAATTTTTTTTTTTTAATACCCACTTTCGGAAACCATAGATCTTCCCGAGTCCAAGCTTTATAACTAAAGTAAATGGTAAATTTCTTCTTTAACACGTCGGTATATAAATTTGTCAAATCGGTTTAAAAATGGCTGAGTTATCAGCAAAAACAACGACTACCTCTAATTTTTTTAAAAAATCCCTAGTTGTTGTTGTATTTTTATTACCTTTTGCTGTATATCTGGTGAACGGAAAAATCCAAATTTTCCAAATTAGGTACACACAATTAGGTTGTCAATACACACCATCCTATAAAATGTGGGCGGGATTGGAGAAGTGGGCGTGGTACCTCCCGTACAAAAAAATATCAAAAACTTCATAAAAACCTGAATTTGTGCACTGTTATATGACCGATGTTTACACCTTATATATCAAAAGACCGGAAATCTTTAGTCGAAAATATTTTCTGAAAATTTCGGAAAAATCGGTTCAGATGCAAAAAAGTTATGGACAAAATAATAGATCTTCCCGAGTCCAAACTTTACAACTCAAGTAAATGGTAAATTTCTTCCTTAACACGTCGGTATTTAAATCTTTCAAATCGGCTTAAAAATGGCTAAGTTATGATCAAAATACTGCAATCCCAAAAATTATTTTTTTTATACCCTTCACCGAAGGTAAAAGGGTATATAGAACTTTGTCATTCCGTTTGTAATTTCTACAATATTGTTCCTACACCCTATAAAGTATATATATATTCTGGGTCCTTATGAAAAGCGAAGTTCAAATCCGGTTGTCCGTCTGACCGTCTGTCCGTCTGTCTGTTGAAATGGGTTTTCCGAAGCACCCAGATATGATGGGGGCTTCGTTGGGGTATCTTTCTGTCAGGTATTCTTATTATAATTTTGCTATTGAAATTCAGCCAGATCGGTCCACAAATGGCTGAGATATGAGCAAAAAACCACGACTACCTCAAATTTTTTCCAAAAATCCCTTGTGGTTGTTGTATTTTTATTACTTTTTGCTGTATATCTGGGGAACGGCAAAAGCCAAAGTTTCCAAATTAGGTACACACATTTAGGTTGCCAATACACACCATCCTACAAAATGTGGGCGGGATTGGAGAAGTGGGCGTGGTACCTCCCGTACAAAAAAAATTAAAAATTGTATAAAAACCTAAATTTTAAGGCTGCCATATGTCCTATGGATATGATTTATACACTAAAATATCGGAAATTTTTTGTAGAACATATTTTATAAAAAACTCGTGAAAAGCGGCTCAGATACAAAAAAGTTATGACCAAATTTAAATTTTTTTTTTTTAATACCCACTTTCGGAAACCATAGATCTCCCCGAGTCCAAGCTTTATAACTAAAGTAAATGGTAAATTTCTTCTTTAACACGTCGGTATATAAATTTGTCAAATCGGTTAAAAAATGGCAGAGTTATAACCGAAATACTGAATCCACAAAAATTACTCTTTTTTTATAATTAACTTTGTTAAAATATATATTTACAAGTTTATATAAGTGTTTATATATAAATATGTATAACTTAAGTAAATGGTAAAATTCTTCCTTAACACGTCGGTATATAAAACTATCAAATCGGTTAGACAGTGGGTAATTTATAAGCAAAATACTCAAAAAATGGGCTAAAAATCATCAAAATTTTTATAAAAACCTAAATTTTAGGGCTGCTATACGTCCTATGGATATGACATATATATTAAAATGTCGGAAATTTGTATGATTTATAACAGAAATACTGGGGTCTAATCACCGCATACGATATCGAGCAAAATTCATAATAATTATTTATTTTGGTATCTTGAAACTCGATATCGAATGAAATGTATTGAATTTGAAATAATAGCATTCGACATCGAGTAACTCGACATTACATTTATCGAGTTTTCATTCGATACGCCAGTGTCTATCGTATGCAAAAAAATTAAATAGTTTTTTCGTTACGATAGTATCTTATGCAGTGATTAGAACCCTGAATTCCCGAAAATTACTCTTTTTATACCCTTCACCGAAGGTAAAAAGGTATATATAACTGTAATTTCTACAATATTGATCCTACACCCTATAAAGTATATATATTCTGGGCCCTTATGAAAAGCGAAGTTCAAAACCGGTTGTCTCTTATTTAAAAAAAAATATTTACCAGTTTTATTTAGTTTTTGTCTAGTTGCTCTGTATTCTGCTCGCACAATGGTGAAGGGTATATAAGATTCGGCACAGCCGAATATAGCACTCTTACTTGTTTTTTTTTTTATTTTTACACAGAAGTGCCAAAAATACTGAAGGTATTTTTTTAAACATGGATATTTTATTTGTATGGCAGATAACCAAAACACATTCATGGGTATTGAATAACATCTGCATAATATTCATGTATTTTTGTTTATTGAATGTGGTTGCGTAAAGATATTGCCGTGCATAAGTATAAGTAATAACCATACTTTTTGCGTTATAAATATGTGTATACACAATAACGAAAAGCGTGGGTAAATACCTCTGTATATTATTCTTATGGGTACTTGTTATCATTCTCTGGTCCACACCACGCGTTACTCGCTTTTTCGCAGCATACGCAGCTGTCAAAAAAGTAGAATCTGTGTAGTTATACGTAGTTAGTTACGTGCAAAAAAACGTAAACGCCTTGAGGCGAAAAGTAGGTTTATTTTCTACTTTTGTAAGCGTCACAAGCAACGTTCGAACAAATCAGCTGATTTTAACAAATTAAATTTTATTTTTACTTGTGCTGCTGCTGCATAAAAAGCGTTGCATGTAACTTGAAACGTAGAACGCAAGTAAGGTTATAAAAGCGTGCACTGCGTGGAGGCGAAAACGCGTGTTATGGACCTCCAGCTTTAGTTTTAGATGAGCGAGCTGGTACTCATGAGAAGTTTTGTGTTTTTTGTCAATAAAAACAAAAGTTAAAATTTTAAAAGAAATACAAAACGGTATAAAAAGAAGCGAAATTGCAAAAAAATATAATATTGGACTTTCAACGTTATCTAAAATAGTGGAAAACTCAAAAGACAAAGACAATAATTATTTAAAAGTTAGAAACGTTAACATGGGGTCTTCACGTGACAATTTTTTGTCATACCAAACGTCAACGTCCATATAAAAAAAACTTCAAAATTTTTGTCAGCGTTTTTTTTTTATATGAATTTTGACGTTTATTATAACAAAAAATTGTCAGGTGATGACCCTATGTAACAAAAAAAAATTGACAGAAAACCAAAATATGAGAGTCTTATGGACATAGCTACTTATACTCGTATAAGAAATAAGTTTTTTATATAAAAAAGTTGTAAAGGCTGTAAGGGCCGATATTGAATGTGAACCACACCTAAACGCCAAGTTTTTTTCCGAATTTTATTTGACATTTCTCTATTTCAGACTTACTCAATTTGAACCATGGAGAGATACACAATCCAACAACGTGTTAAAGTTATCCAGACTTATTATGAAAATGGGCGTTCAAATCAAAATGCATATCGTGCACTTCGTGATTTTTTTGGTCAATTTGATCGTCCAAATGTGCGTACAATCGCGAAAATCGTGGAAAAATTCGAGCAAACCGGGTCTGTAGAAGATGTGAGAACACCAGTGCATGCTCGTACAGCTCGTACTGCAGAAAATATTGCTGCTGTTCGCGATAGTGTGGCTGAAGAGCCGTCCACCTCAACTCGTCGTCGTGCCCAACAATTGCACCTCTCACGCTCGTCGTTGATGAACATTATGCATAAAGACTTGCATTTACACGCTTACAAGGTGCAATTGGCTCAAGAACTAAAGCCTCTTGACCATTCCAAACGTCGTGAATGGGCAGAATGGTGGCAAGAAATGGCAACAGTGGATGATCAATTTTCGAAGAAAATCATCTTCAGTGATGAGGCACATTTTCACCTCAGTGGATTCGTCAATAAACAGAATTGCCGCATTTGGGCGAATGAGAATCCAAGAGTGATTGTCGAAAAACCAATGCACCCACAAAGAGTGACTGTTTGTTTCGGTTTATGGGCTTTGGCTTTATCATGCCGTATTTTTTCAAAAATAAGGCCGGTCAGGCAGTTACTGTGAATGGCGTTCGCTATCGTGAGAGGATGACGAACTTTTTATGGCCCGAATTGGAAGATATGGATGTGGACCAGGGTTGATAAAGTTGGTACAATTGTACTTTTTTTGGTACAATTCAAAACTTAAAAGTACGCTGGTACCCCCGTGACTCATTTGGTACTATTTTATAACTTTTCAAACCTACTGTATTTATTATTGATATAAAATGGCAACTCGTATTTACTGTCCAATGAATACAAGAGGAATTTAGTGTGTGGTGCAAGTAGTCTTGCGAAAATGTAAATTGTCGTAGCTTTTTTTATGAAATCTAAGGAAAACTCTTTTATTTTTTTTTGGATTTAACAAAACAACTATGATATTTTGCATTTGCTCTTTTGCAAGACCATTTGCTCTTTTGCAAGACCATTTGCACCAAAAACTGAACTCCGCTATTGTGAATAGATTTTTGCACTTGTTCATTGAACGATTGCTTATGTCACATTATAAATTAAGTATCAGCGGCAGCATATAAGCGTGCATTTTCTGATGATATTGACAAGTTTTAAAAAAATATAGGAAACCACTTCTGCAAAAGTTCTACATAGTAAAAAGACGACTTTCTCTCAATTCAAGATTATTTTAAAACGAATTCATAATATTTCCAAATATTAGTCAACAAGGTAGTTGTCACCAGCGTTTAAACAACTGCAGTCAAAGTAAAAAAACTGCAATTCCTTCCACTTCTTCATGTATCATTGGCCAAAAAAAACTGTTTCTTTTACTTCAGATGCATTAAATTAATTAAACTTAAAAAGCGAAAAGTTTTACATAAATTTACGTTTTTGGTTCGTCAGGTTTTGGTTTCGACTGCAGTTTTTTAAATCCTGGTTGTCACGTCAAGAAGTAATAAAGAGAATTTTGGAACAGTGGGCGCCCATTCCGTTATTATTTTACTCCGAACTACTTTGAAGGAGATTATACAAGCGCTAAATAAAATATTTGTATATTTGGACTTAATACTCCTTTCCTGTTTCTGCAGTACATATTAAAAATTGTAAACACAAAAAATTTTGAAATACAATCTGAAGATGCTCGTATGCACATATTGACAAATATTTCAGAAATATTTGTCAATTTTCCACAAAAAATACGATAAATTCAAAAAAGTGTACAATTTGTTTGTCTCTATTCTTGAATATTTTGGAAAACTTACTACATATATTGAAAAATCCGGGATTCGAAATTCATTTTCGACCTATGGTTTCTTTGGCAAAGTTTTAAAGCAAGAATCGCGATGTGCTTTTGGCGCGAAAAAATTTTACCCACGCTATTATTGTGTATAATTTATGATCATGTATTTTTTGCTATCAATACTTTACGTGTACAAATGACTTTTATTTTTTTTTATTTTTGTTGTATTAAATTTTTGTTTTTAAAAATAAAATAAAAAAATTTATAAAAAAATAATTTAGTACTATTGGGGCCGAAAAAGTACGATTTTAAAAGTTCGTTGGTACGATATTGGTTTTTTCATTTATCATCCCTGATGTGGACGATATGTGGTTTCAGCAGGACGGTGCCACTTGCCACACAGCTAACGAAACAATGGCTCTTTTGCGCAACAAATTCAATGGCCGTGTTATCTCACGTAATGGCGATGTCAATTGGCCGCCAAGATCATGTGATTTGACCCCGTTGGACTTTTTTCTTTGGGGTTATTTGAAAGAAAAGGTGTACGTCGATAAGCCAGCAACAATTCAAGAGCTAAAGGATGAGATAATTCGGCACATTAACGGCATAGAACCTCCATTATGCCTCAGGGTCATCGAAAATTTGGACCATCGGATGGAGGTGTGCCGCCGTGGTCGCGGCGCCCATTTGGCCGATATTTTGTTCCATACATAATTGAATAATACCAATATATCATAATAAAATAAAATTACAATAATTTCCTAAATAGTTTGTGTTTTATTCAAAATCAACATCGGCCCTTGAAATTTAACCACCCTTTACATATATAAGAAAGAAACGCTTATAAGAAACTTTTTTCCTGGATTTTTTAAGTTTCTTATATCCGATAAATACTGTAATATGTTTGTATACATATATTTTTTTTTTCATTTGACTTTATGGCATGCTTTTTATACCCTTCACCGAAGGTAAGAGGGTATATATAACTTTGTCATTCCGTTTGTATGTTCCACAATATTGATCCTACACCCTATAATGTATATATATTCTGGGTCCTTATGAAAAGCGAAGTTCAAATCCGGTTGTCCGTCTGTCCGTGTGTATGTTGAAATGGGTTTTCCAAAAACCCCAGAAATGATGTGGACTAGGTTGATGTATGTTTATATCACATATACTCCGTTTAAGTTTGCTATTGAATTTCAGCCAGATCGGTCCAAAAATGACGGAGATATGAGCAAAAAACCACGACTGCCTCTGATTTTGCCCAAAAATCCCTTGTTGTTGTTGTATTTTTTTATTTCTGTATATCTTGAGAACGACAAGAGCCAAAGTTTCTAAATTTGGTACAAACATTTAGATTGTGCAGATACAGTATCCCACAAAATGCGGGCGGGATTGGAGAAGTGGGCGTGGTACCTCCCGTACAAAAATTATTAAAAATTGTAGAAAAACCTGAAACACTCGGGAAAATCGGTTCAGATACGAAAAAGTTATGACCAAAATATAATTTTTTTTTTCGGGAACCATAGATCTTCCCGAGTCCAAGTTTTATAATCAAAATAACTGGCAAATTTCTTCTTTAACACGTCGATATATAAATCTGTCAAATCGGTTAAGAAATAGCAGAGTTATGACCAAAATACTGCAATCCCAAAAATTACTTTTTTTATAATTAAGTTTGTTTAAATATGTATACATATATGTAAGTATATATATATATACCTATAACCCAATTTAATGGTAATATTATTCTTAAGCACGTTGGTATATAAATCTGCTAAATCGGTTAAAAATGGTTAAGTTATGGGCAAAATACTCAAAAAAAGCACTAAAAAACATTAAAATTTTTATTATAAAAACTAAAATTTTAGAGCTGTAATATGACCTATTCATACGTTTTAGATATCAAAATATCGGAAAATCGGGGAAAAAAATGATATGGCAAATATATAGCTTTTTTTAAATACCTATTTTCGGGAACCATAGATCTTCCCGACTCCAACTTTTATTACCAAAGTAAATGGTAATTTTATACTTTAAGATGTCGGTATAAAAATCTGTCAAATTCTAAAATTTGATCAAAACTAAACTAACTATACTTAAACTCTTAATATATTTAATAGCACGCAAGCATGTGCAAATAATTAAATAAAACTAAACAATACATATTATATAATATACATGTATATATACATATATTTAGATATCCATATATATAAACTTCTGTTCTTTCCAAACCATGGTGAAGGGTTTATAAGATGTTTTTACTTGTTTTGCTTTTATTTGTGTTTTACGTGTGCCTCTTTGCAATATGTTTGGTTGATATCTGCATAAGATTTAAACAAATTTGTAGTCATACTTGCAAGTAGTGTCGTATTTTTTTTTTTTTTTTTTTATTTAAAAAAGAGACCTTAAGCTTGAAAAATTTATTAATGTCTAATATATAATAAAAAAAGGTCGAAGAGTAAAAGGATTATAATTTTTTATTTATTTATTCAATCTATATATGTAAGTGCTGAAATAAGAGTACAATAAATTAAGAAATATTTTAATCGTTAATTTAAATAAACAATAATTTTTCTTTTTAAAACATCGTCACTATCAGAAAAGTCAATTAGATGATATAAACTATTAACAGCCAGGCCCACGATGTCACACGTTAACGTTCGCATAGAAAATTACATTTAAAACAAAAACAATTTCTAAAATTTGTTTTTGTTTTAAGTGTTAATTTCGATGCGAACGTTAACGTGTGACATCGTGGGCCTGGCTGTAAATTTAACGCAAATTTGACGAAAGGAGTCGTTGTTAGCATAAACAGAACGATAATACCATGAATTTAACAGCTAAAAGTTTCGTGTAGGTTTAGCTGGAACATTTAATCTAATTTTACTCATCAAGAAATCGGAATCGACATCACCGCGTATTAGACCCATTTAACGTTGGTAACTTAATATGACCAAGTCTGCTTTCATATGAAGGTAATACAAACGAATTCTATCCAAGACCTCTTAAACAAAATAAAAGGAACTGTTTCCGAACAGATTCAATGTTGTTGATATATTTATTAAAATATTCCACACAATTTCCATATCCATATTCCAGAATAAGGCGAGCCAGAGACGTATACAGATGTTTAGTGATATATGGATCAGAAAATTCTTTCGACCAACGTTTCATAAAGCCAAGTACTCCATTTGCTTTATTAACCATCAATCTAATCTAATAGAATACCGAGATCAATAATATTGTGAACTTTATCCAGTAATGTTCCATTTAGATAATAACTAGTATCAAGTTATCAACGAAAAATCGAGGAAACGGCCGAATGTCCGAAAGTACAAAAATTGTGTGAATGTAAGTGATGTAACGATTCTTTATTCTGAATTTCTAGTTTTTGGGAACGGTGCTACCTAATATTACGGCCGTGCTCGTCGGTGGGGAGTGAGTTGTGTTCCCTTATAAGAATAAAAAAAATTATTATTGTATTTGAATTCGTCACAGTGACTTTACTTTAGGTAGCTTAAGAATATATATAATGATCCACATAATATAAGAAAAGTTGAAACGGTAAAAGATTATAGTATAGCTTTTGATGACATTTGCTATACTGTTCCTAAGCCCACCCTCCATGCTGACAAAAACTCATAATTGGTTGTCAGCCCAATATCAAAATAAAAACAAACCAAAATTAACGATTTAAACAAATCCGCCTAACCCCCATACCCGTAACTTCACTTTTCGTAAATAAAAACAAATAAAATTCAAATTTCCATATTTATATATAATACACAATGTTATAAATTTCTTAAAGTAAAAATTCCCGTTGATATAATTTTTAAATCTATTATAAATTCCTATTAAAACGCGTCACCTCAAGTTAATTGAATAAAAATCAATTACATATAAAATTCTTTTGTAAAACTATATAGAAAGTTTTTATGTTAATTGGGCGACATTATGTAAAATATTCAAAGAAATCAAAAATTATTAAATGTAGTGTGTTAATAACAAATGTAACATGAACAACATAAAAATTAAAATGATAACAAAAAAAAATTAAAAAGCAATGGTAACTTCTGACGCAGTCAATTTTAGAATTCTACGTTGTTCATATAACATTTCTATTTTAATATATAATTTTTATGTAAAGAGAGAATTAAAATATGTAAGTACATATGTATGTTTGAATAAATTAACAGAAATAATGAAACTTACATTTATTATCCACTGATGTCAGCAGGCGCCGGATGACAGTTGTCGGATGCGTATAACACTAAATGTTTCTCTTTACTATGAATATATTTAATAAGAGATTTAGTTTTCGTTTTTATGTCAGTATTAGTTAGTGGATTGTATTATAAATTAATTGTATTCATTTTCAATTATGATACCATCCACAATAGTACATATGAAATTAGAAGAAGTAATTAATGTATTTAATTTGTAATTCTACTATAGCATAATTTTAGGATGCAGAAATTACTTCAAAACAAACATTAAGGTGACCGTTTAATTTTAAGAATTTAACTAAATTTGACAATTTAATACAATACTTAAAAGAAAACAAACCGAATCAAATTAGTTTCAAATTTTAAATTACATAAAAAAAAACTTATTTAGTGAAAATAATAATTAGTAATAAATTGAAATAAATAAAAAAAAATTATAGAAATCTAATCCTGTGGATGTTTTGCTCTATATGTAAACTCAAGTTGGAAGATGAGTTTTCTAAATTTACACTATGACAATATACTTCTCACCAATACTTTGGCCAGTTATGCAAAAAGATCTTCAATTTATTTTCACTTTCAATCCCAAAATCTTCTCCCAAATGTGTGGCTTTTCGCTGAGTTGTTGTTAACAAAACAAAATTAAATATATCGTTGGCTTCTGTTTCACTTAAAACGTGTTCATATAGTTAAAATATCACTTCCTGTAGCACAATTTTACTTCGGTGTTAACCCAACTTGGTAAGATCTTTAAAGTTAATTCTTTCAATTATTTCAATTTAGATGGATATTGTTACGAGGTGGATATTTGTGTAGTTCTATTAGTTTGGAGATTAAAACTGTTGAGTAAATTGACAACTGGTGGAGCATCAGAAAAAATCGCAATTCGGACTATTTGTTAGACACCTGTAAGTCCTGCAGACAGCTTTCCAGTTCGTTAGTTGTTAATCGTTTTTTTTTTTTTTTTTTTTCCTTGGGCGTTTATTCTTATTCGTATCTTAATATGTTGAAATTTAATTTAAAAAAAAAAAAATAACTTTTCAAAAATTTAAGTTTTAATATCAATTCGCCGTCCTAGATCTTTATTTTTTTAAATCCAAATCAATAATGAAAATTTTTTTAAAATTTTTTTTTCATAAAAATTTAAAATTCATGACTAACTATATTTTCAAAAAAAACTTATTTTTTTCTTCTTTATATTCAAAGAAAATCTTCTACACCCAACAAAATAAATTAGTAATAAGTAATGAAACTTAACCAATATAAAGCAGTCACCCTCACAAAGCAGATGAAAAGTAAACATTGGTGCAAATTTTCATCTGAAAAAGGTGACCTACCATACATTCGTAAACATAATCAGATATCAAACCCATATATCTTTGATATGGTAAACTGCTTTATATCCGCCATGAACGTCCTCAAGCTCATAATTCACGTTCCCAATTCGTTTCCTAACCTTAGCCTTAACACCCGTAGGTGCTAGCTTGGAACTGAAATTATCTACTAAAGAGCTCTGAACGAAATTGCGACGTATTACTATTTGTCCAATATTAAACTCCCGGTTACGTGATCTTAAATTGTAAGACTTCACGTTTCTATCATAAGCTTCCTTAATCTTTGTCCGAATAGAATCACGCAACAATGTAAAATTGTCCTGTCTTTCAAGTCCGGTGTCTGCTTCCTCTAAAAGTTTTAAGTTCCGTAAAATTTGGTAGTCTTGTCCATGAGTAATCATCGTTTGCCCGAATAAAAGTTTGTAAGGGGTACATCCCGTCGTTTGATGGATGCTACTTCGTATAGCACAATTTACACTTGGCAAGAACTCATCCCACTGGCGTTGATCATTACGACAATAAGAACGAAGAGCTTCATTTATCGATCTGTTCACTCTCTCGCTCGCGTTTGATTGGGGACTATGGATTGCAGTAAACTGATGTTTAATTCCATATTTGTCAACAAGTTTTCTAAAATCCGCGGATTTGAATTGGCTTCCGTTATCTGAAATTATTACTTCCGGAACACCATAACAACAAAATATTTCGTCCCTGAGGTAGCTAATTATTGGCTTGGTCATGAATTTCTTTAATGGTTTTAAAAATGAAAATTTCGTAAAATGGTCTAAAATGATTAAAATTCCTATGTTCCCATTCTTAGTACGTGGAAAAGGACCAATAATATCAATATATAAACGTTGTAGAGGTCTTACAGTTTCCACCATTTGTCCCATAGATGGTCTAAGTGATGTTGTTGGTGTTTTTGAGGTTTTGCAGGATAAACAACTGCTAACATATTCTTTAATATCAATAACTAATTTAGGCCAATATAAGTATTGTCTAACACGATGCACAGTTTTAGCAATGCCACCATGTGCTGCATTTGGTATATCATGTGCTGCAAAAATAACATCCTTCCGCAATTCCAAAGGAACATATAATTTCCAATTTTCAGATTCGTCAATATTTCCGGAAGTAAAATTTGTTCTTTTGTAAATATATTTATCAATTACCCGATAATCGGGTAAATTTGATTTTGAAAATTCGTTTCGCAATTCGGCATAATCATGTGAGTCAAATGCCGTTGAGTTCAAATCAATCGAAGGTAATGTTTGTATCTCTAATTCAGCTAATGTAGCATCCTCATCATAGACACGCGACAAAGCATCTGGAACTACATTATCTTTACCTTTACGGTGTTCTATCGTAAAGTCGAAGCCTTGCAGTTTCAAAGCCCATCTGGCCAATCGACCAGATAAGTCTTTTTGTCTCATGAGCCATTTGAGACTGGCATGGTCGCTTATAACTTTAAACTCATGACCCTCAATATACGCCCTAAATTTTTTTATTGCCAGAATTACAGCCAAACACTCCAGTTCTGTTATTGAATAATTCCTCTGGGCTTTGTTCAACTTTTGTGACATAAATGCTATTGGCTTTTCATCGCCATTTCCGTCCAGTTGAACTAGTACAGCCCCGATTCCAAACATACTGGCATCACATTGGATTATAAACGGTTTACGAAAGTCCGCATGTACCAAAATGGGTGCGGATGTCAATTTATTTTTAATTGCTTCAAATGATCTTTGTGCCACATCTGTCCAAACAAATGTTTTCTTTTTCGACAATAATTCTGTCATCGGAAATGAAATAGTCGCATAATCATCGATAAATCGACGGTACCATCCGGCCATACCAAGAAATTGTCTAAGTTGTCGGACTGTTTTAGGAGCCGGAATCAACTTTTAATGAACCTTCACCAACGATATATCCCAAATACTGTACTTGACGAAGACAGAAACTACTCTTCCTCACATTTATTGTTAAGTTAGCCTTCCGAAGTTGAGTCGCCACCTCCTTTAAGTGCTTTAAATGTTTGTCAAAGTCTTTTGAAATTATCAGTAAGTCGTCTAAGTAAACAAAAACGTTCGTCTTTAAATAATACGGAATGACTTGGTCCATTAGTCTACACATTGTCTGTGGTGCATTGCACAATCCAAACGGCATTCTTGTAAATTGGTACAAGGGCCGGTTAGGGATTGTGAACGCTGTCTTCGGTCTTGAGGTTTCGTCCAATTTAATTTGCCAAAATGCATCTTTTAGATCCACCTTAGAAATGTAATAAATTGGAGGAAGTCTCGAAATGAGTCCATCTATGTTGGGAATGGGATATGCGTCTTTCTTAGTAACGGAATTTAATTTTCTACTGTCAAGGCAAAAACGTACTTTTCCAGGTTTAACAATTAAAACACCTGGCGATGACCATGGAGATGACGGGCATTCTTCGATAACGCCTAACTTTAACATTCGATCTACCTCTCCACATAACAACTTTTCCCTAGCTGGTGATATCGGGTAATATCGCTGTTTTATCGGGGTTGCTTCACCAGAATCGATGTTATGTTCCAACAGTGTGGTACATCCCAGTCCGTCCCGTTCGGAATTAGGAAAATAATCAATAATGATTTGTAATTGTTTTCCTTGAGATACTGTCAATGGAATTTTATCCGGATTTTCCTCAGAAATAATTTCGTCGATTGCATTCAATGTGATAATTTTGATATCAAATTTTTCCCAAAAATCAAAGCCACATATTATATCCTGAGTGATTGAAGGTATTAACAAAAATTCAATCGGTTTTCTCTGACTATTATACCCGATTTCAAGAATAACCGTCCCACAACAACGCTGACGTTGCCCATCAGCTGTCCTTACACTACCAATACTCTGCTTATAGTCACCTGATTCAATTAATTCGGAACATAATTGACCTCCAATAACGTTAACGTTCGCCCCACTATCTAATAATGCAAAATAATTTCCATTGCACAAGTTCAACCTAACATATGGACGATTGTCATTTTCCCTATTAACCAATGATGATATAACGTGTTTGCGAAATTGTTTCCTTTTCTTATAAAACTCGCGTAGCCTTCTCGTACATCTGTTAAGTTTCCGTTTACTATTGGATTCATCAAAAATCCTTGCCCTAGCAAGTTTATATTCCTCTAAACGAATATGATAAGGTCGTTTTAACGGATGAGTTTTTGAAATTTCAGTGAAAATTGTCTTAGCCGGTATTTTATGTTCATCAAAATAATTTGTCTCATCAGATTTAGAATTTATTATAATCCCGTTTAGTTTATCCTCGGATGCCCGTCTTTTGATGCACGGACATCCCGAGTTACGTTTCCCCGTTTCAAACAACAATTAGGACACTTTGGCTTAAAAATATTTTTCGTCCCACAACCGTAACAAAAAATAGTCCTAGGCTCTAAGCAGTCTATAAAACTGTGGCCAATTTTATCGCAATTCCAACACTTTCGCGATTTTACTAACAAACAAATTTCGGTATCATCATCATCTAAATGTTTGTCCTCCACAAACTGTTCGTCTTTACCAATAAGCTCAGATACCTGCATCTTGTGGAAACCACGTTTGTTTACATTTGTCGATGTCATGTCCCTGACAAACTTCTCATGCCTTCGTACTGCACGCCGTAAATGGGAAACACGATTTATTTCCAAATGAAGAATGTCATGCCTTATCTCCGGTTTTAAATTTCTTTGTAAAGTTTCACACAACTCGTATTCTGATAAAGGGGGATGCAGTTTGTCACACAAAACCATGATTGCCTCATGAAATTCGTCAAATGTCTCATTATGTCTTTGTTTCCTCTGTAGTATGTCATCCCTAATGTCAAAATCTGTTTTGTCATCTCCATATTGTCGCCTCAGTGCATCACATAATTTGTCCCAATACATGTGAACACAACTGCGGTGGAATCGCCAAAACCATTTAAGTGCCTTGTCTTCAAAAAGAATATGGGCGTGTTCACAAAGAAGGTCGAAATCGCCGCTAAGATTTGAGTTTGTTAAAGAATTTATTCTATAAATGAATTCGTCCACGGTAACTTCCGAAATATTGCCAGTAAAACGTACCTTCCAATTACGAATTATGTTCAAAACCCTTTCGGAATTCCTATCGGATCGATTGTCCAAATACCGATTTTCGCGATTTCCTTGTCCACTACGATGGTTTTCATAATCTTCACTCCCATTATCCTGCATGCCGCGTCCAGTTCTGTCCGGATCTATTCTCTCAGTCCGAGCTAATCTGTCCTGTCCTATTGGTTCCCGATTGGCCAAAGTAAAGTTCCGCAAACTGTCAGCTATCATGTCTGATATTTCGTTCCTAAGCCCTTGTAATGAATTATCAACTATACGTCGAATATTCTCATCCTCTCTTTCATTGGCTTCCCTACGAGCTTGCAAACGAGTCCTTGGTCTTCGGACCGTAAAAACAGGTGTTCGGGCATCACCACCAGCTTCCTGATCTAATGAATCCCGCTCTACTTCTGATGGTATATCCCCGGTACTACGAACTACAGGCATTCTTATAAATAATTAATCAAAGGACAATAATCTCAAAATTCCAATGATATTAAAAAAATTAAAATAAATTATTTCTGTCTAAAATCGTTGTTGTGTACCCGATTAAAAAAAACTATTTTAAAAAGTCAAATTATATACATATATATATAAGTATTTATGAATAAAATCAAACCAAAATATCAAAAAGGGTTTCAACAATGTCAATATATATTACTACTCAGTGAAGTCTATAGGTAGGGGTATATAGCGAAACGTTTAAAACTAAAAATCAAAACTACAAATTAAAATAAAACAATTTACAAAAAAAAAATATAAAATATTCATCAGTTACCGCAAAGAAGAAAAAGGGGTGAAAAAAAATAGTATCACTTATAACTGCTGGAACCTTTCGACAAATGTCAAAAGAATCATATCCAAGACAACAATAAGTTCTAGAAAGGATGTTAGGGATTGATTATCCGTTATAGGTAAATAACCGATTACAAATTCAGTTACCTTAAGTCCAAATAAACAGAAAATACAAACTGGAAAAAGTAAATTTTGAAGAAAAAGAATCAATAAATAGAAATAGAAGACATATTTAGAAGGGAAAGTGTCAAACGAGGATTGTATCCGATAACCACCAGATCAACTTCTCAAGTTCGAACCCAAGCCCTGTTTAACTTCTGATGCATTAAATATCAGACCGGGAATTGTTTATCATAACTACAATAAACAATTAAGTCCACAGTAGAAAAATAATGAAAACAAGAGTTAAATGAAAATTTAAAATATTTTAGTTAAAGAGTTCATCATGTAAATCATTACCCACAACAGATTCAGAGTCCTCAGCATCTAGATGATACTTGCACACAAAACTTAAAAATAACGTCTACTGAGGCCCCACGTTGGGCGCCAAAAATCTCTGAAACGATTCTTTATTCTGAATTTCTAGTTTTTGGGAACGGTGCTACCTAATATTACGGCCGTGCTCGTCGGTGGGGAGTGAGTTGTGTTCCCTTATAAGAATAAAAAAAATTATTATTGTATTTGAATTCGTCACAGTGACTTTACTTTAGGTAGCTTAAGAATATATATAATGATCCACATAATATAAGAAAAGTTGAAACGGTAAAAGATTATAGTATAGCTTTTGATGACATTTGCTATACTGTTCCTAAGCCCACCCTCCATGCTGACAAAAACTCATAATTGGTTGTCAGCCCAATATCAAAATAAAAACAAACCAAAATTAACGATTTAAACAAATCCGCCTAACCCCCATACCCGTAACTTCACTTTTCGTAAATAAAAACAAATAAAATTCAAATTTCCATATTTATATATAATACACAATGTTATAAATTTCTTAAAGTAAAAATTCCCGTTGATATAATTTTTAAATCTATTATAAATTCCTATTAAAACGCGTCACCTCAAGTTAATTGAATAAAAATCAATTACATATAAAATTCTTTTGTAAAACTATATAGAAAGTTTTTATGTTAATTGGGCGACATTATGTAAAATATTCAAAGAAATCAAAAATTATTAAATGTAGTGTGTTAATAACAAATGTAACATGAACAACATAAAAAAAAATTAAAATGATAACAAAAAAAAATTAAAAAGCAATGGTAACTTCTGACGCAGTCAATTTTAGAATTCTACGTTGTTCATATAACATTTCTATTTTAATATATAATTTTTATGTAAAGAGAGAATTAAAATATGTAAGTATGTATGTTTGAATAAATTAACAGAAATAATGAAACTTACATTTATTATCCACTGATGTCAGCAGGCGCCGGATGACAGTTGTCGGATGCGTATAACACTAAATGTTTCTCTTTACTATGAATATATTTAATAAGAGATTTAGTTTTCGTTTTTATGTCAGTATTAGTTAGTGGATTGTATTATAAATTAATTGTATTCATTTTCAATTATGATACCATCCACAATAGTACATATGAAATTAGAAGAAGTAATTAATGTATTTAATTTGTAATTCTACTATAGCATAATTTTAGGATGCAGAAATTACTTCAAAACAAACATTAAGGTGACCGTTTAATTTTAAGAATTTAACTAAATTTGACAATTTAATACAATACTTAAAAGAAAACAAACCGAATCAAATTAGTTTCAAATTTTAAATTACATAAAAAAAAACTTATTTAGTGAAAATAATAATTAGTAATAAATTGAAATAAATAAAAAAAAATTATAGAAATCTAATCCTGTGGATGTTTTGCTCTATATGTAAACTCAAGTTGGAAGATGAGTTTTCTAAATTTACACTATGACAATATACTTCTCACCAATACTTTGGCCAGTTATGCAAAAAGATCTTCAATTTATTTTCACTTTCAATCCCAAAATCTTCTCCCAAATGTGTGGCTTTTCGCTGAGTTGTTGTTAACAAAACAAAATTAAATATATCGTTGGCTTCTGTTTCACTTAAAACGTGTTCATATAGTTAAAATATCACTTCCTGTAGCACAATTTTACTTCGGTGTTAACCCAACTTGGTAAGATCTTTAAAGTTAATTCTTTCAATTATTTCAATTTAGATGGATATTGTTACGAGGTGGATATTTGTGTAGTTCTATTAGTTTGGAGATTAAAACTGTTGAGTAAATTGACAACTGGTGGAGCATCAGAAAAAATCGCAATTCGGACTATTTGTTAGACACCTGTAAGTCCTGCAGACAGCTTTCCAGTTCGTTAGTTGTTAATCGTTTTTTTTTTTTTTTTTTTTTCCTTGGGCGTTTATTCTTATTCGTATCTTAATATGTTGAAATTTAATTTAAAAAAAAAAAAATAACTTTTCAAAAATTTAAGTTTTAATATCAATTCGCCGTCCTAGAACTTTATTTTTTTAAATCCAAATCAATAATGAAAATTTTTTTAAAATTTTTTTTTCATAAAAATTTAAAATTCATGACTAACTATATTTTCAAAAAAAACTTATTTTTTTCTTCTTTATATTCAAAGAAAATCTTCTACACCCAACAAAATAAATTAGTAATAAGTAATGAAACTTAACCAATATAAAGCAGTCACCCTCACAGTGAAAAAGTGTGAGTGTATCGAGTTTTTTGAACTTGCACTTGCATGTGGAAACGGGGGTAAGTGCACCAACGTGCTTACAATACTGTTCGGTACATTACGGGTACCGCAATGTTCGCCTATCTGAGCCTTTAAAACACTGCAAAAAACACTTTTTTAAGTGTATATAAAGAATATTAAAAATGCAAGGATTCTCCCCTATTGAAAGCTTTGGTATTATAAGGTCACTTATTTCACCAAGCGGCATACAAAAGTCCTCTTGGGATAAAACTTTTTGCATTAAATCGGTCAAGGATTCTCCTGAATTAAATGCTTTGGTATGATAAGGTCCATTATTTCACCTAGCCTCATACAAAAGTTCCCCTGGGATAAAACTGTTTGCATTAAATCGGTCAAGTTCGGTTTCCACAATCCGGACGGTGGGATTGAGCAAAAATGTATGTGAAACGCACTCACTACTTTAGTTTATGTCCTGCCAGTGCCGGACAATAATTTTCTCCAGCACAGTTTCTGTATACATATACTCTTCTCCTTAAGGGAGTGTGGCCACCATCATTTAAAATATTTCGAGCTAGTGGATTTGGGAGCAACTCAATCCTATTTTTATATTTTGCTATATATTTCGTAATCTTAGCTTTTACAAATGTCACAATAAGATCTTGTGAGTATACCAGGGGGCGGTACAAGAGTTACGGAAAATCGGTTTTTTTTAACCGTGAATCGATATTTTGGAGGTGTTTCTCAAATTTCAAGCACATAGTGCTGTTGTACTCGACAATACCTACTTGAAATAAATTATCGCATCCCAAGTATTTTTGTTTCATTCTTTTTTATAACACTGTGTAGTTAGTTTGAATATATACATACATATTTGGGATGCATCATATTCGCCAAATAATGAATTGGATTAAGTACGCTTTCAAAAAAATCCCGTCTTGCAATTGTAACGGAGTTACTTTGCATTTAGAGATTTTTGAATTTTTAGTAACATTTGTTGGAGATTCTTTATACAACTAAACGTTATTTAAAATTATATGAATGTCATTGTCAAATTCAAGGTTCAAAAAGTTCCACTGTACTTCACTTAGCAGTTGAGGTTTATGTCGCTCATTTGCTGCAAGACCGGCATAATCAAAAATTTATAGTTATAGATGCAGAAGTGTTCGCTTTGTTTTTCTTTATATTGTGTATAAAATTCATCTTTATATCTTTTATACTTTCCCAGTTTGAAGAGAATGTGTCTTCTTTTTTTCTAAGTAGTTAGAGCAAATCAAAAACTTTAAATGCGTTTATTTCGAAATCGATTTTTTTGAGTTATGCCGGTCTTGCAGCAAATGAGCGATATGTAAGGACTTATTTCAGTCCTAGCTTTTCTTTAACCACGCATGCATTTAATGATGATGCCATAAAAAAATCTTAAAATTTTCTTGCTAAATCAATACCAAAAAGTGGCTGAGTTAAAAACATTTCTTTTTCTAGGCCACATGCCTAGATATGTTAATTGGGACCTCCTGAACACGAAAAACGCTGTAATTTTTTTTTCTAAGTACCTTTTTTTAGATAACGGTACTTTTGTGTGTTTTCGGTGTATGGTCCCCCTCAAAGCCCAACCAAAAAGTCCGATCGAAATAAATGGCATATCGTTGGAAAGGTAATTGAATGTCTTTTCCGTCGTTATGCTGAAAATTTCTATCTGATAAGAAATGGCTGAGTTATGGCACCTCAATTGTCGTTCCACATAATCCTTAATAAAAATTTTCATCCGATTTTTTTCAAATTACGCTTAAAATGTTGGTAATTAAATAATCTATTTGGTTAAAAAATAAAATATTCCAGATCTTTACTATAATGTAGAAAAAAAAAAAAACGAAATAAAAATGAAAAATTTTGAAAAAACTTAAAAAATATGCAAATTTTGAAATTTGAGGTGCCATTACTCAGCCATTTCTTATCAGCATATCCACGGAAAAGGCATTCAATTACCTCTCCAACGATATGCCATTTATTTCGATTGGACTTTTTGGTTGGGCTCCACAAGGGTTTGAGTGGGACCATGCTCCGAAAAACACAAAAGTACCGTTATCTAAAAAACGGTAATTAGAAAAAAAAATTACAGCGTTTTTCGTGTTCAGGAGGTCCCAATTAACTTATCTAGGCATGTGGCGTTCTTGGTATTTTTTGGCTGTAAACCAGTGTTATTATATAGTTACACGAAAAACAACAAAACCCATGAAAAAACCCGGGTTTTTGCCAGCTCTGCTGCAAACGAGACTAAAGACAGAATTTCTTCCAATAAGCTAATAAATTTCCATTGCTTTTAGCTTCATTTGAATAAATTTTGCCAGTATATGGCATCTCCACGTAGAACGCTGATCTAGATGCATACCGAATTATATTTTACAAGTGAGTGTTGAGGTATTTTTTGATTATTTATTTTAATAGGGGGATGATGCCCGACGCAAAGTGAATGTTATATGTATGCATTTTTGCATTTTGACCTTTATCCTTCATTGTTTTAACCACATTTCTATCTAAAATATATGATTTTATAGGTAACGAGATGCTTCATGACGAGTTTCGTGCACGCTTAGAAAAGTTGTATCATCAGCAAATGTTAAAGTTTGGGTGCAAAGATGGTGCCTGCGTCAATAAGCTAGTGAAAACTTATAAAATCCCTTTTAATAATAAACTTTTGACCAGATAAGTAGTATTCTAATTTATGTAATAAGCCTCCATGTCAGACTTTATCAAAAGCTTGAGAAAAATCGATGAATTGTGAAGCAATGTATTCTTTTCTCAAAGGCTTTTCTTATGGCGTTTAATAATCGATGGGTTTATTCAGTTGTGCTGTGTTTTCTTCTAAAACCAAATTAATGAAAACTCTGACAGACCAAATTTTAATACAATAGCATTATTTGTTACAGTTTTAGGCGTATTAAAGAGCTTCAGAGAGTGGGCTTAATATGGAATCTATAGTAAATTATGGAAAAATGAGATACGAGAAAATTAAATCTAGCGCAATTTTAAATGTTTTGACGGATTGCATAGCAAAATCGGGTATGTCATTCCAAAGTTACGTGCACGTAAAGAGCAGCCTTTCAACAATCTCAATTTTTAAAAAAAAATTTAAAAAAACTTTATAGTGGTTATTCAAGGAATTTTGGCTTGTTGCATAGTGTAATTTGAGCTTTTCGTTATTCTAAGATTTTTTTTTATTTACTTTGTTGTTACTAAGAATGCATTAATATTTTTATAAGTAAAGAGTTGGCACCACTGTTTTCTATATTCATAAATGAAAATAACCAGACATTTTAAAACGTTCATACTCACTCATGGATGAAAGATTGGTGAACGTGAAAAAACTCTAAAATGAACCCAAAAGTTAACATTTTTAATTGGTTTGTGCAAATAAATTTAAAAAAACGTCTGTGTTAAATGTCAATCATAGCTGCATTTATTAAATTTATTCGTAATTTGTTAAACGTTGAACAACTTGAAAAAAAATTGGCTAATTAAATGGAATTGGCAACTTTATTCTAAAGTTTAAAAAGTCTTTAAAAGTAAAAAAATTCCTAAATATACATACACATGTATGTAGATGCATTTCAAATGAAATTTCTCTTTTATTTTCTGATAATCATAAATATTCGGCATTATTTAATAACAATCAACTACAAAATAAATATATTACTAAAAAAAAAAACATTTTAACAAAACATTCATAAATATACATACATTATTAAATACTATTGTACTATTTTAGTTTTATATGTACAACCATACAGTTCCTAAAAATTAAATCTACTCGTAAAAGAAATGTCATGCTTCCTTTTTTTATTCTTAAAAGGGAGACAATTATTTTTACAACAATTACAAGGGTCTAATGCCCATATAATTACAGCAAATTAATTTGTATCACACATAAAAGGGATAATAAACATTACACCATGGGTGGCATCATGTTTTTCTGTAAATGTGTGTACACGAAAATCGGACATGGAGCCCATAGTGTAATAATGATGGAGAGCGTCATTTCACAGTTGCTGCAATGTTTCTCTAAATGTGGCTAAGATAAGATGGCTTGTAACGACATCACTTTTGAATTTAATTAAATGCATCTGGGGGTGGTCTGGATTCAAAGTTTGTGCCACTACTATAGGACCAATATACGTTTCTTGGCGAAGGTGTACTTGTCGTTGTTGGTGGTGTAGATATTACTATTTCTGATGAAGATGTTGAGGGTGCCAGTGTGGTCGTCAGTATGTTGGTTTGTTGAGATCCTGTTATTAGGTGCGAAGATGAACTTATCATACTAGAAGATATTGGTATAGCATCTGCTATTGGTGACGGCATTGATGCTGTTGACGGAGACAAAAAATTTAAACTGGACGTTGAGGGCGATGGAGCAATGTGCTCTGAGTGTAGAGTGGCGGGTTGATGATGATGATGGTGAGAGTGATGTAAAGTATGGTGTTGAGTGGAATAGGGGTGTTGATGGTGATGGGCATGGTGATGTGGAGGAACCTTATAGGGATTTAACATGCCCATGCTGTTCATTGGATCACATCCTTGAGCCTGAGCCTGACACGCTGCCATTAAACCATGAAAGTCAAATTTATATGCATAACGTTTGCCATGGACTTTTGTCATTATATTTTTGTCGTAATAGTAACTAAAAAAAAAATTTAAAACTTGTTAGAATAAATTAAATAATAAATTAAAATGAATAATTGTTATGCTCTAATAATCTATATATATAAAAAGAAGTGTACATTTTGATTGTCACTCCATAACTCGAGAACGGCTCGACCGATTGCCATAAAATTTTTAGGGAAGGTACAGGGAGGAGTGATGATGGTTAGTTGATTTTGAAATCCAAAATCGGTATAGCCATTATCTATATATATAAAAATGAAAAATGTTTGTATGTTTGTTTGTGTGTTTGTTTGTTTGTTTGTTTGTTTGTTTGTTTGTTTGTTGGCTTATAGACTCCGAAACTACTGAACCGATTTTCCTGAAATTTTTACAGTAACTTCACGTCAGCCCTAAAAATAAAATAGGCTACTTATTTTTTCGATAGGGGCAGGGGAATTGGTACCCCCCATAGAATGCCAATATTAATTATCGCATATCTTAAGAGCCGCTGGACGCATTTTGCTGAACTTTTTGTAGTAGGATCTTCTGAGCCCCGAAATTGAAATAAAATAGCAGCGGGGGTATTGGAATCCCCCATAGGACGCCAATGTTTAACATCGCATATCTTAAGAACTGTAATAGCGAGAATGTTCAAACTTTCTAGAAGTCACTCTTATGGTATACTACACTTTTGAAAATAAAAATAAAGCGGGTAGGCGCAGGGGGGGAAATCCCTCCAATAGGATGCATACATTAAATATCGATCAACTGAAGAACTTTTAAAGGGAGAGTCTTCAAACGTGGTTAAAGCTACTATTATAGTAAACTATAAATTTCAATATAAAAATGGGCGGGAGAGACAGGGGAGGAGCAGTACCCCTCATAGATAGAAATATTAATAAGAGCGAGCCACTGCACGCATTTTGTTGAAATTTTGGTAGTAGGATCTTCTGAGTCCCAAAATTGAAATAAAGTAGCAGTGGGGGAAGTGGTTTTCCCCATAGGACGCCAATGTTAAATATCGCATATCTTAAGAACTGTTATAGGGAGAATGTTCAAACTTTGTAGAAGTCACTAATATGGTATACTACACTATTGAAAATAAAAATAAAGCGGGTAGGCGCAGGGGGGAATACCTCTCATAGGATGTATATATCAAATATCGCTCAACTGAAGAACTATTAAAGGGCGAGTCTTCAAACGTAGTTAAAACTACTATTATGGCAAACTTTAAATTTCAATATAGTAATGGGCGGGGTAGACAGAGGAGGAGCAGTTCCCCTCATAGATAGAAATATTAATAAGAGCCGCTGCAAGCATTTTGTTGAACTTTTGGTAGTAGGATCCTCTGAGTCCCAAAATTTAAATAGCAGCGGGGGAAGTGTTACACTCCATAGGACGCCAATGTTTAATATCGGATATCCTAAAAACTGTTAAAGTGATGATGTTCAAACTTTGTAGAAGTCACTCTTATGGTATACTACACTTTTAAATATAAAAATAAAGCGGGTAGGCGCAGGGGAGAAATACCTTCCATAGGATGCATATATTAAATATCTCTCAATCGATAAAGTGGTTAAAGCAGTGTTGCGAAGCGCACCGGGTTAAGCTAGTCTATTATACATACAAACATAAATAAATGTGTCAAAATGTTTTTTTGGATTGTATGTATAAGTTTTCATTATGACAATTTTTTCTATTAAGACTTATGTATGACGTGCTAAATTTCCAATTTTTCATATTTGATAAATACACTGAAATTGATTGTTGAGTGAATACTAACTTCTATGCCCATTTCACTGGTTGCTTAGGCCAGATCATCAGGAAACCTTTTCCAAAGGTTTAAGAAAAGCTAAAAATATTATACAAATAAAACCCTAAAGCGAATAAGAGTTTTAAACACTCAAAGTCTTACTTGTTACAATATCAAAGCTTAAACAAAACACCAACAATAAACAGTGAGTTTATCTTTTCTTACATTCCCCTACAATTGGTTGGGTTCTTTCCGACTCGAATTGTAGTTGTAAGCAGTGTTCGAAAATAAACACTAAATATCGTTTTTTAATGTTAAGTTCGGTAGATTTGTGGAAAACACAAACGCTAATACAGGTAACCCTCCTACAACACGGTAGATAGGTTCCTAGAAAACGCCGTGTTGTAGGAAAACGTGTTATATGAGACTAGGAGACAGTGTAAAATATAAATATTTTTTTAATTAAATATTTTCTTTAAATTCATTGTTCTTATTAGAAATATGTACATACATATTGCTGAATCACTGAAATCTAACTATATCTTAACAGGGATGTACTATTTTGATACAATTTTAACAACTCAATCATGATAAAATTTCACATCCATTTTATCGTGTTAGAATGAAACCGTGTTGTAGATGAGGAGATTTCCGCAAATTATTTTTCGTGTAAGATCGTAATCGTTTTGTAGGAAGCCGTCTTGTAGGAGGGTTACCTGTAGTGTTTGTGTAGAAAGTCATTAAGAAAAATAACGTTTCCCTGTTAGTCATCTTTCGAACACAAAAATATTACTGTTTTTATCAAACTCAACAAAAGATGTGAACATTTAATTCCGTTCGGATTTTTTTTTAAATCCACAAACTTCAATGTGTTCGGTTCGGCTCGTTAATGTTCGTCCATTTTGGCTGGCAAAAAAAACATTTTTACAAAAACAAAATACACACACGAAAAAAACATTATAGAACATTAAAATATAATGTTTTTCTACAGTATTACTACAATTGTTCTGTTTTTAACGAAGAACCGAACATTATATAATGTTCGGTTCTTTCTTGAAAATAGTTACGAACGGTACAATCACTAAAAAAATAGATATCGTTCCTGGTTGTGTGAGCCGAACGTTTAATAATGTACTGTTTATTTTCGAACACTGGTTGTAAGTGGGTAAAAAGAAAAAACAAAATTAAAAAACAAATTGTTCCATTCTATTGTCTTCGTTAGAAAACAGCAAAAAAACCAATTTGCCAGTTCAGTTTTCTGCACGGGCACATGCAAGTAAATTACACAGGCCAACACTCATGGCCTGTTCGTCGATAACGAATGAAGACTTCGTTCGCATAACTTACATGTAAAACAAAAACAATATTTGATAATTTGTTTTTGTTTTAAATGTAATTTAAGCGAACGAAGTCTTCATTCGTTATCGACGAACAGGCCCTCAATTTGCTTCTTTGAATTTATCAACTGATTCTAGTTAATTTGGGTGCGCTGAATTCAAAACTGTAATCAGTTTGTCTCTATCAGCTCTGGTTTTCATGATATAATTATTATACCCTCCACTTATGACCTCCAATTACACCAATTACCCAAATTTTTTTTTTTATCAAAATTTTTTATTTACTGTTATAATCAGTGATGTTAACCGTACGGTAATTACCCTTTTTTACGGTAATTTTGAGCCCCAAAAGGTAGCAAGGTAATTTCATTTAAAATACGGTAATATCAAGATTTGGGTTTTTTGATATTTATATACATACTTACATACGAAGGCTTTATGATTTTAACTTTTGAGAGGTGATTTTCAACCAGTTTTAGAAATAGATGAATGTTATACAAAAAATTAAGAATGTTATGTTTCTGCAAATGCTTAGGTAACAGTGATATTATTTATTTTATTTTAAACTTTTTGTCCGTAAAACTTCGATGAAAACTTCGTACAGACGGTGGTCAGATCTTACAACGTAGTCCTTTTTCTGACAATGGTGCCATTGTCAGATGCATTAATTTTACACATCTGCAAATGAAAATGAGCTTACAGTGTTAACACAGTTGCAATTCTTTTTAGGCAATTTTAATGGCAACATTGTAAGATCTGACCACCGTCTGTACGAAGCTTAAATATTAAAACTTTTCAGTTGAAGCAAAACTATGTTTTAATTTTGTATTAAAGGCATATGAAAAAGAACTTTTATACCAATCGTTTCATCATAAGAAGATGACAAAATAGCACTGTATTTTACAGCGGGTAGATATGAATATTGCGTGTAAATTATTTACAAAACGTAATAAAAAAATTTTTGAGTTAATATTCTCTTGCGATATTCGAATTTTAAAAAATTCTGTCTTAGTTGAACGATACCAACTCCGGTCCAAATTCAAACTTTTTAGCTTCAGTCGTTTAGGCTGTGCGATGATGAATCAGTCTGGCAGTAACGTTAAAATTTTAGTTATATGATGATTTTACTTTCGTATTGATAAAAAATACAATAATTTTGGTTTAAAATATGTTTTAAACAAAGATTTTCATTAAAATTTTTCATAAAACACATTTAAAATTTAAACAAATTGTTTTTAAATACTGCTGTGAATATTTAAATTAAAAAACCTTTGCGTACGGTAATTTCTTCTCAAAAACGGTAATTTTTAGAGGGCCGTACGGTAATGAAAAAATAAAAGTTAACATCACTGGTTATAATTACTGCCAAAAAAAAAACTCCCAAATTTTTTTAAGTATTTAGAAACTAAAACTTTTCCATAGGAATTTAAAAAAATAAAAAGAAGTAAAACTGTTTCATACAGATTTATTAAAATAAAAAAAAAATACTTTAAAAAAATTTGGGAGTTTTTTTTTTGGAAAAAATAAAATAAAAGGAACAAAATATATTTTATTGGAATTCACTTATCTAAGTATTTAATAGCAAACAGTATTTATATTTGAGGTACACATGTTAATAATATTTATGTTATACATAACCGTCAAGCGCCCCATCCATTTACAAAAATATTGTATACATATGTTATTCGCCATATTATTTCTATATTGCACTATATTACTCAATAAGTGGTGCAATGGTTTCAATTAAAACATGGCGCAACTCTTATTAAAAAAATCATAACCTTTAAAGCAAAACAACATAGTACATTGCAACACATTTCACAGTATAATGCTCTTCTTTTCTGATTTCGATTTTTGCCAATATATTGTGTCACCTTCGAATATCACATACACATTGCCGATAAAATTGAACTTTATATTGCAATTGCATGAGCCGCTTAAGGTACGTTTTTTCAGTATTTTCTAAAAAAATATTTGAAATAGTTCATATATTTATGAATAGTAAATAAATTAAAAATTTTATTTTTGTTAACATAAATTTATATTTAAGGAGCGTATAGACGACATGTTTTTGTCATCTGACATGTCAAATTTCCTACTGCAAAACACATACATGTCGTGTGTTACCTTTTTAACTTTGCTTCTGTAAAAGTCAGACGCAAAGTCATCTGACAAAATTTCAATTAGAGCGTGCTCTATTTTCTTCTGACAAACCATTTGACATCAGAAATCTATGCCGGGAAGAAACTGGCAGCGGCGTCAACTATTGACGGAATCATTAGCCGGCTGAAGTTAATATTTTACAATACCAAGATATGTATGCTCATCTCACCATTGAATAGAATTTATATAAATATATTAAAAAGAAAAAAATGTTAAGATGGATAAAAACCGTTTCATTATAAAATTCTAAATTGGTATCTTTAAAATAAAAGAAAAAAATGTTAAGATGGATAAATTATTTTACGGCGCAAATAAATATTTTCGTGGCTATTTTGAAACCGAGAACTACTTTGGTTTCTGCAATAACAATGCTAAAAAAAACAGAGAAAATGTCAGAAGCAAATTACATGTACGTTTGTGACCGAATATTATAAACCTTATGTAAAACCGAAATTTTGACAGACATGAACAATTACATGTGACTTGAAAATTTGACATGCCAGATGACAAATACATGTCGTGTACGGGCGCCTTTACTAGGATCGCCCGGTGGCCGAAATTCGACCACTCGACATTTAGTTTCTAGAAAACCTGTGTGTTATACAACAAAAACGTACACATTTTAAGAGAACGGAAAAAATGCATTTTTCACCCAACGATATATGTTTCATTAAAATCGGTGGGCGATAAGATACTTAAAAATCACCCACAAACAAATTGTTCCCATATTTATACACTTTTACGGTCTAATTCATAAAAAATTCACAATTTAGGTTTAATGTCTTCAATAGTTATTAAACAGTTTTTATTTAATTAACCTCTAATAAGAAACCGTATTCATAAACGTTTAATAACACTGCATTAGTTATTGAACTCTTTTCTTCTTTTTGTATTTTCATGCTGGCAACTATGTGATGTTATGTTGTCATTATAAGGTTAGTGTTGTATACAATTAACAATCGATTATTTAAGTAGTCTATTAAAATTCAGAGAAAAATAGGGAAAATGCCTCGGAAATTTTTTTAATTTGCCTTTTAGTTATAATAATTACTTTTTAGTTTATAAAAAAATAATTCTCGTTAATAAAGATGAAAAATATGGTTTTAAACATATATTTCTTTTAACTTGTACATCGAGTACTCAAATACTTCTTATGTTGTCATTATTTATGCATCACTATTAAGTTTTGCTTTTTTTTTAAGTGAAAAATGGAAAAAAATTTTAAACTGCAAAAACGTTTACTATAATAAATTACCTGAACGTTTAAAGAATAGTACCCTTTTCGATTAATGTAATACTGGGCCAAATCTCCCCCTGTCATTTTTATGTGCGTTCCGTCAATGGCACCAATAACTAAAGCTTCGTACAGACGATGGTCAGATCTTACAATACTGTAAGCAGGCGTTGCCAACAGCAAAATTTTTCTGACAATGGTCCATTGTCAGATGCATTAATTTTGCACATCTGCAAATACAAAGGAGCTTACAATGTTCACACAGTTGTAAGACATTTTAGCCAATTTTAATGCAATTTAAGCAACGCTGCTTACCAATATTGTAAGATCTGACCATCGTCTGTACGAAGCTTAAGGATACGTACTATTTTTTATAGGACAATTTTTTTTTTTTTAACTGGCTGTCCTCTATTAAATTGGCGTCCTCTTTTATCATCTTTTTTTCATAATCTGTCATCTTTGTCTTCTTTATTTTTAAAAGCAATATTTGCTTTTATATTTATAAATTAAAATAAAAATTTTATTTCACGGTGATCAACGGTTTTTTCTGTGCAATCGTATGGAAAATGTTGTGCCATGCTTGTTCTGTTCATACTCCTACTGGACTCTCATACACTTGCAGTATAAAGTTTAGTTGTTTTTTTTTAAACTAATTTTACTTAAGTAAATGTAAATTTTTATACATCGTCGGCTTAATATGCAAACCTGCTAACTCCCTTTCAACAAATTTTACAGGAAAAACTTTTTATTTTTCCGATTTACTGCTTGAGAGGAGAACCAAAAATATAGTTGATTTGACACACTTCAAGACTCAAATTGAAGAATAACTACATGCTGGTCGACGAGGCATATATTTCTCTACCACACGGCATCAAATCTCAATTTACTTAAAAAGTGGATTTCGCAGGTCTGCATATTAAGCCGACGATATGTAATTCTTTTAAAATTTTCTTTACATTTGTTAATATGGGAATGTAAATTTGTCTGTAAAATATGTAAAAAAATCTTGAAGTCAAAAAATTGTTTCCTTTTTTTCTTTATGCCCTCTTGCAATAACGCCAGGAAAGAGTTTGATTAGCTTAAAATCTTTCATCAGAATTTGCTCCTCCATAAGAGTCTGCGGCATTCTGATTTTTCGTTTTCCTAATCTGCCTAAAGGTCGTGAAACTCTTGCGCAAATCCTGCTAACGGTTGGTTGAGTTAGACCATGAAGGTCAGCTGCATCGTTTTGAATCTAATTTCTTTTCTTTTTAAATATGTGCGGATACTGATTATTTTTGCAACTAACCTCCCCTCGGCCACAGCAGTGCAAAGCCACTAAAACCTGTAACTTGGCAGTTGTTTCCAAGCCTCTTCTATTTAATTCGATTTCGTATTTTACCATATTTGTTATTTTTTGCACTGTTGATTTGTTAAAGCGATATCTTGCTTTAAATTGTTCGTCCGGCAACAAAAAAGGATCAATTCTTTTCCCATATATTTTTTGGTGGCTTAATGTTGTCGTTTGGGCAATTGCCAAATCTGGCAATTAAATTTAAAACATTAATCATATTTTTATAAAATTTTTATTTTTAAAACGTTTTTTGCAATATAAAAGCCAAACACTTTATTCAACAAAACCTGTAAATTTAATTTATTAAAGGTTTAAAGTAAGGTGAACGCTACAAATATCAACCATTTTATGAACTGTTAATAACAGCTTAATAGCTTATTAAACGTCTATGAATACTGTTTTATCAATTTTTTCTTATTAACCTCTAATTAAGCTGTTAAAAAGTTTTATGAATAAGACTGTTAACAATATTCTGTACGTTAAATTAACTGAAATTGTAATATAAAATAAATGAAAATTCAATTAAAAACAGGTTTACTCATTTTTCATTTATTTTTAACAAAAAGATCATTTAATTTTTACTGCCAACAATTCAACACCATATTCCGTAAAATCAAATAAACATTAAGTTATTTTGTAAAATTTTACTGTCAAAAATTCAACACCATATTCAGTAAAAACAATTAAATATTCAGTTATTTTTTAAAATTTTACTGTCAAAAAATTGACCCCATATTCAGTAAAATTCAGTTATTTTATTAAATTCAGTAATTTTCGTTTATTACACAAAAGAGCCGAATTTCTAAAAAATACCAGACAGACACCTGTCCGCTTGTTTTTCTTATAAGCGAGAGAGGGAGAATATTATTATTTAAGCTCGATTCACCCATGCGTTCCGAACAATATTTTTGACCGGACAAAAATTTTTTTAAAGAGAGTGTTCTGCAGAACGATTCACCCATCTCGGAAAATTTGTCCGGACAAACAAAGCTACCATATGGTTTACAGATGTAAACGATTATACAAAGTGGCAGCACAGTTAGCAAACTATTAGTTTTTTTTATAAAAGTGTGTTAAGAAAATGGAAGAAAGAAGAAAATTAATTTTATTATTTTTAATTGAATTGCATAAAGCCCATTTACTAGCAAAACAAATTTATCAAAAAAGGTTGAAAGTGAAAAGAATAGCAGTAAGAAAAATATTACAGAAAAGAAGAACAAACGGTATTTTTCACACACTTGTTCCTGAGATGCGCCTTCATGACGTGGAATCGTTTATTAATTTTCATCGTATGGACCCCACTACGTTCAATGAAATCCTTGCAATTTTAGGGCCTGATTTGCGTGGCGTACCTATTCGTAAACAAGAGCATATTACGCCGGCAGAAAAGTTGTCCTTAACATTAAGGTATGTATGTTCATATATAATACATAAATGACATATTAAAAAGGAACAAAACTTAATTTTCGCAGATATTTGGCTAGCGGCGATTCAATGAAGTCAATAGGATATTATGGCTTTCGTATTGGTGCATCGACTACATCACAAATAATAAAAGAAACGACAGAGAAAATATGGCAAAAAATGCAATTTGTGTTTCAGAAGCCATCAAGAAATATGTGGGAAAATATTGCCTGCAATTTTTACACGCGTTGGGGTTTTCCCAACTGTTTAGGGGCAATTGATGGAAAACACGTAGTAATACAAGTATGGATACCAATAAATAAATATAAACAAATGTAAATATATTTATCTTTCTTAGGCACTACCGAATCACAATTCACTGACGTTTAATTATAAACATACGCACAGTTTAGTTTTAATGGCTGTAGCTGATGCGGATTACAAATTTGTGTTGGTTGACATTGGAGCTTTAGGCCACAATAGTGATGGCGGTATTTTTCGAAATTGCAAGTTTGGAAAAGCAATAATTGATAATTCTGAAGAAATGCAATTTCCAGGCCCAAGAAATTTACCTAACACCAATATATTAGCGGACTACGTATTTCTTGGCGATGAAGCTTTTCCGCTAAGAACAAATTTGTTACGTCCTTATCCCGGACGCAGTTGTGGTAATCTGCCCCCTGAACAGGAAACTTTTAATAAAAACCTATCCAGGTCTAGACGAGTTGTAGAGAATGCGTTTGGAATATTGGCAAATCGTTTTCGAATTTATCGCAAACCAATAATTGCTAGCAAGGAAACAGTGATAAACATTATAAAATCTACGGTTTGCTTACATAATTTTTTGCGCGAAAGGGCACCATCAAAGTATGTACAGCCTGACCTTATTGACAGAGAAGGTGCAGATGGGGCCGTCGTTCCTGGACTATGGCGAGAGGAAAATCACGATGGCCTGAGATCTTTAGGTCGGATGGGTTCAAATAGAGCTTCTAGGGACGCCGTAGAAGTAAGACAATTGTATACACAATACTTTACCAATTGCAGTGATAACTAAATTTTGATTTTTAAGTAATAAAATGCAGTATTTTTACAAAACAATAAATAATATTTTTATTTTTCATATCACAATATTTGTGATTGTTAATAAAAAAAAAAACCATTTCATATGTATATTACTATTTGTACGATATTATCACATAAAAAACATTTTTATTACATTCAACATTTAAATATAAATTCCGAATATAACAAAAAGAATAAAGGCTCAGTTAGTCTTTACTTTCTGTTCTGTTACGAATTAGCTGATTTGTTTTTGTTATTAAAAAACCTGTGAAATTGATTAGTTTTTCTGTTCTGTTGCGGTTCAGTTTTTTAAAATCAAAAAAATGTTAAGTTATTGTAAGTGACAGCAAAATAAATAATAAAAAAAATACATATTTATGTTGAAATAAACTATTTTTGATTTAAAGAATTCATAAAATTTAATTTCTTCAACTTTATTTGCATTAAAGTGATTAAAACGAAACAATGGACGGTGCAGAACTAATAAATTTGTCATAAATGGCTGATAAGTTGCTACCGAAAAAGTAACTATTACAATTTCGAAACAGAACGGCACGGTACAGAACAGAAACAGAAAGTAAAGACTAATTCTGCCTTCACTTATAATAAGAAATAATTCACAGATTCAAAATATTTTTATTTTTCAAATGTGTTCATTGAATCAAATTTCAATTTTTAAAGCTTACTTGCAATAGTCATATTCCCTCAATATTTGACATACTTTTTTCTTACGCCAACTTTTGGTTAGCATTTAAGCTGCAGCTACCTATGTACATATACTTAGGAATGATTCTATACACTACCAGACAATCTTGGCTGTGTACCAAATCATTCCTAAGTATATAAACATATATTTCTATAGCTTAAATGCTAACCAAAAGTTTCCAAAGAAAAAAGTATGTCAAATATTAAGAGAATAGGACTATTGGAAGAAAACTTTATAAATTGAAATTTGAATAAATGAACACATCACAAAAATAATAATGGTAATTAAAATAATATATAAAAAAAAAAATACTTCACATTCTAATTTAAAAAAACATTATTTTGCTACAATTGTTCTTCAACTATTAGCGCCATTAGTTTTAATTTCAATTGACTTTTGCGGTTATCCGGAACTTTTGAAAATTCTTCTTCCATGGCTAGAAAGAATGGATCTCGTTTTTCTGTTGTGGCCTCAAACACTTTTTCCGCCAAATTGTTAAGAGTCTTTAAAGACTCTTTATATTCACTTTCAGGATCATCTACTCTTACACGTTTTCTTTTTTCCTTTTCTCGTTGTGTAGCAGAACTCGAACTCGGTAACGTAGACTGAGTACTGTCCCCTCCCCAATCATTGCATTCATTTGATAGGTTAATGACATCAGGGTCACTGGCCATTTCTTCAAAAAGGCTTTGAAAACTTGCCGTATTTGAGTCGGTATAATTCGTTATGGTACAACTTAAAAAATAGTTCTTTATGAATACAAAGTAGATAATGTGCTACATTATGCTTAAAAGATCTTACTCTTTATCTTCGCAGAAATTTTCGAAAAAATCCATTTCTGTCATAAGGATCTTAGAGAAGCCTCTTACTGCCACCCGTTCACTTCCACTTTTCCCATTATTTTTAGTTAAAGCTGCTTTGTAGCGTCTTCGCAAACTTTTCCATAATATTTGGCATTCACTTCCTACAATAATTGGTAAACATTATGTTACACATTATTATATTATATTAAAATTTACCATTTAAAATTTACTTACGACCAATTCCAAGAGAATTTTCTATTTCCGTCCATATATTTTGTTTAAGGTGAGTATTCTTATATGAACGATTGCCCATATCATAAATACATTCTCTTCCTGGTTTTTTTATTTCTTCTATAAGTTTCAGGGCAATATTTTCTTTAACATCCATCTTTTGTTTAACTTTTTTTTTAACTATTCAGCACAAAACAAAAACAAAAATGTAATATGTGGCAGCTCAATTCAACTTTATTTTGTACAAATTGAAAAAAAGTGGCATCTCAGTTCATTTTGTTCGGAACAAGAATTAAAATTAAACCAATTCAAGAAAAAATGTTCCGAACAAATTTATTGCTCTCTCTCTCAAAAGTAAAACGTCAAACTCAATATAAAAAAAATTTTGTCCGGACAAAAATTTTGTTCGGAACGCATGGGTGAATCGAGCTTTACTTACCCTGGTACACACGTTTGTTTAACTTTTGTTGTACTGACCACGTTGTTTACAGAAGAACTCTCAATTATAGGACACCAGCAGCATGACCGATATGGCTTCGAAATTATTTTACTTTTAAAATTTGATGTATTTAACTTAATTATATTAACAAATAGAAAATGGGAATTGCTTACACAAAACAAGCAATTAATTTTTTATAGATAAGTAAAAATTAATTTTTGGTAGTAAAATTATAAAAAATAGCTGAATATTTAATTGTTTTTACTGAATATGGTGTTGAATTTTTGACAGTAAAATTTTATAAAATAACTGCATATTTATTTGTTTTTACGGAATATGTAGTTAATTTTTTAACAATTAACTTATATAAGATAACTGAATATACATTTGTTTTTACGGAATTCGCGGTTGAATTTTTGACAGTAAAAATTAAATGAACTTTTCGTTGCTTTAAATTACATTTTTATTTAATTTAACATAAAGAAGAATTTAATTTAATCAACGGACAATATTAACTGCAACTGAAAATCCGTATAAATATGCACTTAGTTTTTTGAATAACTGTTAGAATCAGTTAAAAATAAATTTGCTTAGAATTTTAAATGTTTATTTATTTAAAAATGACTGAACGGAATATTTCTTAAATAAACTACAGTCCGTTACTGTAATAATATTGTGAGTGTATATAAGATATTTTAACTTTTGCAAAGTTACATTATACAGACTTTTTCATATATATATTACATACCTAGAACTTAGTTTTACAAAAAGTTTAAAACATTAATATTAAAAATAAAGCTTTAATTCAGTGCTATAAGATAAAGCAAATTTACATTGAAAAATCATAAGAAATATTATAACTACAACAGCAACTACCAGATGACTTTAATAGATCTTTAGTGTTTGTCAAACTTGAAACAGTTTCTACGTGTTAACGATTTCTTCCTTTGTTTTTTACATCATTTTGCATTTGAAAATGTGCGTTCAATTGATGCTCAGAAATGTGGTATCGATAAAATACCAAAACCAATATGTGAAATGTCAGCAAACATGAATTCCATTATTAATATGTATATGGTATATTTTTTCAAAAAATGTGTATATATTTATTACAGTATTATGCTATTGGTTTTTTCGTAAACAATATTTTCTGGAGTGAAGCTGATTATCACTTTAAAGGTTTTATTTTTAAAACAAAATTTAGTTCTTAATGTTTCGCAAACTGTCGAATAAAATGATTTCGCAGTTTCTTTTATTTTATAAACCATTTCCTTAACATTGCATGTTTCTATAAATATAGTTTTCATTTTATTTTAAATTTAAATTGAAATTATCCAATGCACCCCTTTTTATGAATTTTCTTGGCACTTGAAAGAACAAATATCCCATTCTGGATAGCAAAACATGAATCCTGGCATCCACGCTTTGCATTTCAATATTAACGTCGTTAATTATTTTTCAAATACAACAACATAAATTTTTCAACAAACACATAAAGACCAAGCCTGCTATCGAAATGATCACATCACAGTTACAAAGTCAAGAGTTTAAAAGCTCAAAGGAAAAAAAGTACTAAAAACAACGCGGGGGTACTGCGGTATTTTTAATATGAAAAAGTACTGAAAAAAGTACCAAAGTACTGAATTTTTCAACACTGTTTCTACCATTTTTTACACGAAAAAATTTTTTTTGTTCTTCACATCTTCATCATTTTTTACACAAGCAAAATGCGTGTGGTTTTTTCTATTGTTCTATTGTTACGCGCAGACCTACTAATTGGGCCATGGTTAAGTTTGTATTTGCAAAGTATTGATTGCGTATAATACAATACCCGAAAGAGCCGGTGCTAGCGAAAAATTCTATACTCTAGGTATGTTAATTGCTGAAAAAATATTCAGAAACCAAAATTTTTTTCCCAACTCAACATTATTTTTATCTAATCGTCCTAATTGTATGATACATTCCTCTTTGGTATAAGAATTTGGGATTTTGATACTATCCCTAGAAACTTTTATATAAAATTTTATAATAATTAAAAATTTTGATTTTATTTGGAGCCACTTTTCATTTCTTGATTTGAGACCATTTTTTATTTCACTTTAAATGCAAAAACACCCCAACGAAAAAATGAAAAAACCTCAAAAAAACAAAAACAAAGAAATTGCCCTAAAATCGCTTGTTTATATATTTTTTAAATTTTATATTTTAATCTGAAAGAATCATATTATGATTCGAAATAAGATTACAGTAATCATGTTACGGTTATCATAATATCGTTGTTACGATTTAGCATATTTTGGGTTTAAAGTTATTATAATATAATTACATTACACAGTGTACAATTATTTATAAATTTTTTTATAGAATTTTTATTTTAAAAATTTAACATACAATATTTTTTCAATTTGATATCAAATTGTAATGAAATGTTATTCTCTAATCAAAAATAAACTTGGCAATACTTAAGCGAAAAATAAATGTAAACAATAAAAAATGGCGATTGAATTTAAATTTGTTTTACAATTAAAGAAAAACTACAGTTTTCATTTTTCGAATTTATTCTATGAGCTAAATTTCAGTTATGTATTTTATAAAGCTTTATAAAATACATAACTGAAATTTAGCTAATAGAATAAATTCGAAAAATGAAAAATGTTGAATATAATATAAAGTTACCTTTGGAAGGAAATAATTCCCAGTTTCTATTTAGAAAAACTACAGGTTATGTGAAGTAAATTCGCTGCCAGAAAACCTTAATTTCTTGTGAAAAAATATAAATTATTTGTGAGTAAAATATTAATTACAAAGTGTTAGAATTCGAATAAAAATAAAACGAGAAAGTCAAGAAAATATAAGTCTGTTGTACGATCACGGTGGTACGCCATAACAATCCTCAATATAAAAAGAAGTCAAGTGTTTCCGTCTTTCAAAGAATTTGAGGGCGGAAAGAACATTATATTATCTATTAGCTATGGCGCAGAATGTTTAGCTGACAGTTTATTTAAATAAATAATGAATTAAATTAAAACAAGTTAGAGTGCTATATTAGACTGTGCCGAATCCTCCACAGACAGTTCTTACATTTCAATAGTGAATGTCAGAACAGATGTCAGCATTAAAATTGGCTGCAGTTTAGACCTATATTAAATTATTGGCCGACAATCGGAAAGTTTTATGCTTTTCTTTTTAGAAATTTAAGCTATATACTTGAGTAAAATATCATGATCCGTAACAGTTTAAGCCGAACTTAAATGATTTTCAGGAGGGGCATTTATATTGGAGCCATGATAAGTAATGGACAATTCACCACAAAATTCTGCAGAATGATTTCTGGTATTAAAAAACATAAATTTTGAAGAAATTTCAATACAGCGGTGAAATTAGTTTAAGCGTTTACAGTGAATTTCAGAAGGAATACAATTTAATTCAATTACATTGAATCAAAACAAAAGCATTTTTGTTATTCTACCTTCGATCTTCCGTCATACACTAGCCGTCTTGCTCTTATCAAACTTCCAACTCTTAAATGCCGAAGGACAATGTTGAATGTGTCGTTTATATTAAATTTAATTAATGATTATATTTGTTCTGATTTCCTGCTCGATAACATTTCATTTAATGTTTCTCATTGTCCATCTCGACACTTTGTACCAGTGTTCGAAAATAACCACTAAATATCGTTTTTTAATGTTCGGTTCGGTAGATTTGTGGAAAACACAAACGCTAATAGTGTTTGTGTAGAAAATCATTAAAAAAAAATAACGTTTCCCTGTAAGTCATCTTTCGAACACAAAAATATTACTGTTTTTATCAAACTCAACAAAAGATGTGAACATTTAATTCCGTTCGGTTTTTTTTTTAAATCAAAAAACTTCAATGTGTTCGGTTCGGCTCGTTAATGTTCGTCCCTTTTGGCTCGTAAAAAAACATTTTTTCAAAAACAAAATACACACACGAAAAAAAACATTATAGAACATTAAAATAAAATGTTTTTCTACAGAATCACTACAATTGTTCTGTTTTTTAACGAAGAACCGAACATTATATAATGTTCGGTTCTTTCTTGAAAATAGTTGCGAACGGTATTAAGGGTTGTGTATGTCTACACAATCACTAAAAAGATCGATATCGTTCCTGGGTGTGTGAGCCGAACGTTAAATAATGTACTGTTTATTTTCGAACACTGCTTTGAACTGATGGATCAAATGCTGTTCCATTTAAGTCAGTCAATTTAATAAATTTTATAAAGTTGTAAATTTTTCTTTAAATGCAAATGTAAAATTATCGTCTTGTTGAACAATCTATAATTTTGTATTTTATTTGTACCTACATATTAACTATTTGTTATTACATATGTAGGTATGTATATTGATTAACTGTCTGTAAGAATATTATATCCATAGACAAAATTTTAAGTAAATGGAAAATATTTTATTTTTTATATTCTTGTTAAATTCAAAGGTAAAAGAATTCATAAAAAATATTATTCATTTACCTTATCCACAAAAACGTCTATCTGTATCTTTGTAAGTATAAGAATTTGTATCTAATTGCTTCCCATTGGATTCAACCACTAGAATGTTGTTGTTACCCACGCATAATCGCAAAAAAGTTCTCTCTTAAAAGTTTAATTTTCTCTTTTAAATTTCAAACAGAGCTACCAAGGTTTCCTGTTGGTAAATGGGGAATCAGTAAAAAAAAATAAACCAAAAAACCATTTTCAACTGTGATACTGGCATTAAGAAAAGTTTAAACTGTGATATTTTTTATTAATTATACATTTATATTTTTGTTTAAAACCACATTTAAATTAAAAAAAAATGGAAATGTAAATACAAATTCAAGATTTTATATTTCAATAAAAATGATCCCTGAAGAGGTAGGAAAACAGCCTACGAAACGTCGAAGGAAAATATGAAATAAATCTTTTATAAACATATAGGAAATAATTAGACCTTGAAAGCCTATTTGGAAAATCCCAAAAAACATTAATTGTTTATTCTGCATATTTTTTTTATTAAAAATATATAACAATTCAAGTCAAGGTATATTTACAAAAGGTAGCAGCATTAGGATGCGAGCTGTTCCTTTTTTTGTATGTGAATTTATGGAATTGACATACAAAAGAACTGCCATAATAGGCTTCTCTAGTACATAAACATTGTGTAAATATACCTGTTAAAGTATGACTTTCGTAATTAAATTTGTAAAATAATAAAAATGTAAAAAAGAAAAAAAAACTCCCGGGGAATTTTTAGTCATAATTGATCGATAATTTAAAAGGCTTTTTTGATTTTTGCTTTTAAAAATATGTTTGAAATATATTTGAATACATAAATTAACCCCAAACACATTCAGAGTAGAATTATTAAAATTTCTAATGGCAGCACTTGTTTAAAACAATGCACACCAGGGATGGATAATGACTTTTCTTTTTTTTAGAAACAAAATAACAAAATGTACTTTCTAGATTATGACGGTACCAATTTAAAATTAGTACGTTTAATGAATGACAAATTAGAAATGCAAAATTTTGTTGGCAAATCTCTTGAAATATTTTTTTGTTTTCAATATAATTTCTCAGACGAAATATTGTTTTCATTTTCTAAATAATGGCTCCCGTTACATATTTTCAGGGGTCTGAAAAGCAGAATACCTACACCATATTATTTGAATTTAAAATATTAAAAAATTATAGAACGGATTTCACCGTTTTAAATTAAATGTTAATCGAAACATTAACCGTAAGTAAGCAAAACTTGCTTTTCACAATTAACGTTTAACAAGCAACCGAAACTTTTCAACGGATAAGTTGTTTAATATAACAGAAGGGCAAAAATCTTAGTTAAATTGTAATAAGCAAAGAAAATGGAAAATAACAACGAAAATTTGTATTTTGAAATTGTTTATTATTTAAAAGTGTAAAATGAGAATTAAAAGTCTTCTTTCTCATCGATACCACTTTAATTCATCGGTATAAATTTACCGGCATATAAAAAAGTTGATTTAGTACTATTATATAACACAATGCTGTCATTAAAATATATTCCATGTAATATTCTGAAAACATAATTTAACACAAATAATAAACGTACAAAGAGCCATTGTATGTCCAACTAACCATTATATTTTTTTACAAAACTTTGTGCTAGCAGGTGCACGAGAGTTCTTTTTGCACAGACGTTGAGGTTCAATCGTATGATTGTCTCAGTATGATTGTCTTTAGGTTATTTATACTAAAAACAAATTCTTTTTATTTTATAATTTTATGACGATTAAAAAGGATACTAAGGATATTTGTTATTCATTACACAACTTTTCGTAAACAAAAAGAGAAAATCGCAACCGTTGGTTAAAACTTATTATTAACCTGAACGACAGACAGTTTGACGGCCCTTTTAAGGCCATACAAACTTTCAGAACTCATATAAAAACAAAGCCACTTTGGATCAAAATGCTGCATTGATGGCTAAAATTTAACAACAAAACATATATATTTTATTTAGTTCTGATGAAAGAAATGCGAACGTTTTATTTTTGGATTCTGTGTAAAAATTATTAAATATTCGATACTCATTGAAAATGTTTAATTGTACAAACCTACTCAGTAAGTCGCGGTAGTACTATGGTACCAACACAGTTAAAAATGTTCTAAAAAAGTACAATTGTACAATGATTCCCTTCCCTGATACACATTTTCTTCCATCCACTAAATTTCATGCACACATTTGTGCTTGTATACACGAGTTTTTTACTCTTACTTACCGTAAAGCTCTACTAAGTTTATCATAGTTCATATTCGGTTTTGCTTTGCGCTCTCCCCACAGTTTGGCTACTATATCGGGGTCGATTAGCTTAAACTCTCCATTAGTGCCCTCCCATGATATGCAATTACTTTTCGACGAATCACCAAGCAGTTCAAGCAAAAACTGCCACAATTGTATCTGCCCTGAACCCTGAACAACCAATCGATGTGAAGCGGCATTTAAAAGTTGATACGGATCTAAAAAGCCAAACAAAGTAGATAAAAATAAAACGTTAATAAAAAATATTCAAAATGTTAATAAAGCAAAAAAAAGTTCAAACGTTATTTATGGTGGTGGCATTTGTAGGAATTGAACAACTTTTTAAAATACATATATTTAACAAATTTCTAGGAACTTTATGCAATCAAAAACCCACATTTTTAAGTTTTTATGTCGGGTTTTGTGGTTATTTTTTTCTTATTTTGCAAGGCCAATGAAGTAGCTTATTTAGTTTAAAAAAATTTCTATAATAGTGTAAATTCGTTTTTTCATTTCTAAAGCAAGAAATACATACAAGTAAATATAACACTTGCAAGGTTGTTTTATACAATACTAATTAAACATTTATAAAAAATTAAAAAAGAAAGCACATACCTATGCAGATAGTAACACATATGGGCATTTCCGTCAAAAGGTCCACCGTGACCGAAAATTTAAAAGTTATTATAAGCTAATTTTTTTCCGATATTGTTATAGAGAAATATTAAGATTTTACTAATTTTATAAATTTACTCATAAATTTGTTAACTTAGATGAACAATCGGTCTGCAAAGTTGTGCAAACGTAATTTGTTATATGTGAGAATGTTTTATTGGTTGTATGTTTTCTTTAATATTTATCTTTCTTAAAAGAGGTGATATTTGATACAAATTATCCCAAAAAATTTTTGTTACATGGTCTGTAATCTAAGGAAGAGTTCAAAGAGAAATATGTTACTCGGATTAACGGTAAATTTTTATTTTGATCATTATTCAGTTAAATTATTACGGAAAAAAATTCACGTTTGAAATGTCACGTATCGACCCAGATTTTGGCTTAAAAAAAAGAAAATACAGAAGATTTCGGAATCAAACCAAGACATTTTAATGTTACATTGCTACGTAAAATGAAAGTAGTTTGACTAAAAAATTTCTCTGAATGAGGCCTTTTTATACCTACATGGCCAAAAAAACTACTTCTGTTTTTTCACGTTCGAACCGATACATCTTTTGCCATTATCTTTGACCTACATAGAATCACACCCTCCACAAACTTTAACATATGTAGATAACAGTGCTTTCTTAGTGCTATAATTTAAGGGTTAAGAGAACGTAAAAATATTTTTTGTTTAAGATGTTATTGCATTTTTGATGCGTACGACTGTTACGTTCAACACTTTAGAATTACCCATATGCAGATAATGTACATTAGACTGGTCGTAATTTTTTTTTTTTTTTTTTTAATTTAATTGTTTGCGCTGCTTAAAATATGAGGTTTGGTGTAAGAAATCATGACCTAATTTTTCAGGTCAATCCGACGGTGCCTAGCCGTGCCGGGTGGGGCCCAAAGTTCCCCATTTTATAAAAAAAAACATCTTTTCTATCAGATCTTTATAGTTATACTAGTTGAAAAGCCGTTTTTGAGTTGCGCGAATAAATAAATTTTTTTTTATTTGTTTATTATGTACATTGAATGTAGTATATACATTAATTATATCCATATACTTATATATATGCTTTATATTTCATATATATTGAATAAAAATCTATATAATAATGAGCAGTACCCATGTTCTGTAACTTTAGTGAGAACTTCTCGCCTCGAAAAGATTGGAAACAAAATATTCCATCGTTTCTCGAAAAGTGAGAAAAAAGTGTGTATGTAACTCATGTCGAAAACTATCAAAAGAGATTACGTCGTTACGTTATAAATGTCATAACATTGCACTCGAAGCCGATGTGACATTGCATACGTTAAGAACGCCAGTAAAATATATCGTTGACGGCGACCAAAATTTACTAAAATTGAAAATTTTTCAACGACGGCTGTGAAAATACGACCGTCGGCTATAGCAAATAATGCAAAGTGCGAGCTTTGAAAACATTCGCATGTTTTATCAAAATGTTAAAAGCAAAATCATTAAAAATAAAAAAATGTGCCAACAAGAAAATATTATTATTTTTATTCTTTGTATTATATTATTATTATTATTCTTGGTATTTTGCATTTTAATTGTTTTTTAATGTTAAAATTTTTTCTCGGCCCATTTTTATTCGTGGCTTTATTTGACAGTTCAAAACGGGAAATTTTCTCACAAAAATGTTACAGGCACACTTTTACTGTAAATTGGCGAGCAATTTCCTTAGTGCCGGTTCACACACGTCAAGTTTGACTCGTCAAGTCTTGAGTTCTTAGGAGAGAGGGGAAAATAAAACGCGAGAGTTACAGAACATGGGCACAGGACAAGTTTAAAATAGCACGAAAAATGGTTAAAAATGGCTGACAAAATGGCACGAAAAAGTATAAAAAATTGCATGAAACATTTTAGTTTTAATTGTAAGTAGAATACCATGTTTCTTCAAATTTTCAAAAATAAATAATCTCCTGAAACACTCTTTCAACATCGTAAGATGTAACTGCAGCATATTTGAACGCTAATAATTCAGATGGAGTTGGTTTCAAACAAATCCGTGTTAAGCAGTAGTTTGATTTAACCAAATCAACGCAATGTTTAATTTAATGTGAACGGAAATACTATTTGCGTGTTTCCAAAGTAACGGTCGTTACCGATTTTTTAAATTTTAATTTTTTAAATAAAATTCCAACCTACCCAAATATGCCACGAGGATTGCTCCATTTTGGACTAACGAAAGTTCAAGCAACGGTAGCAACCGAAAGAATTCATAAAAAATGTAATTTTAATTTTTTTCTTGACCGTTAAAAAGGTAACGGTCGTTACATTTTAAAAAGTTACAAGTATTTTGTGTCTGAATTAGTGCTGGGAAACTATCGATAGACTATCGATATTATCGATAGTCTTAAAATATCGAGACTATCGATAGGCAAAATATAAATATCGATATTTTTATTATTTGAAATACAGCAATGAAGACATCTAACAGCAGCTATACACACACAGTTTTTTACCGCAAAGTTTTACTTGCTATTATTAACTCGCGCAGAATTACAGCAATGAATACAAACAACAAGAATGGCAAGTGGTATGGATTACTTAGCATGCTTTTCACTGCTATTTAAAGGCCTTTAAGTCGAAATTTTTACATGTTTATATAGGGACTGGAATGTCAAATATTTTTGTAAGGTTGTAAAAAACAAATGCAATTGCGAGCATAGGACAAAACACGGCCAATAGAAGATAAGTCCGCTAGATTGATTACCTTTTTGGGTTTAGAATTTAGAAATTTTTTTAAAGTTGCAATGGAATATCTTATAGTCCCTGTTACTTCGGTTCCTTCAGAAAGGTACTTATCAATTTTTAAAAAACTGCAGTCTAAAAGAACGTGCGTATATACATACATACGTCTCATACATTCAATAAAGTGATAAAAACATAATTAAAGTTTTCCTGCACAAGAACAAACATTCAGTCGATAGTAATATCGATATATCGATAGTGAAATCTTAACTATCGATAAATATCGATAGTAGAAAATATCGATAGTATCCCGAAACTAGTCTGAATTCATTTATTATGGGTAACAAGAAAATAATTTTTGACAGATACATTTATTTTGTATAATATAAGTGGAAAAATAAATTTATATAATAATTTAATTTTTGAGCTATAAGAGCTAATTTTCTGTGGAAGCACCCTTTTACTACTGCGATGATGATATTGATATTTGCAAAAAATGCAAAAGCTATTACCCTAATTTTCATATGTAAGTAAAATTTGAATATATTATATATATTCTTTGAATATACAAACATACATACATATATACAATTATGTATTTTTATTTTAAATAAACATAAGCTGTTCCAAAAGTTCCAAAATGTCGGTTTTGGAAAGCAACTCGCTTTTTTAAAAACATTCTATAATGCAACCATGTAGAATTTTACAATATTATCTGCCCCAAAGTACATCACTCCCAGCAATTGTAGGGATCATCTCAATATTTTACATTTTGGTTTACAACCTCAGCGGCAAATCAGGTGCAGAAAATACCTAGGATTCCTTTAAAACTCAAAATTGGCAGATTTCTTGAGATTGCGGATGACCAGAGATCCTATCTGGTACCACGGATTCATATGTTGTTTTCTAACATTGGCACTCTCGGCTAGTAGCTATAGCGTAAAAACAATAATTGAATTTCTTTTTTTTTTGCGGGTCAGCCGATATACACATATGTGCAGCCAATAAATCTTAATAGACGTTTCCAGCTCCTTATAGGTCCTGAACTGGTTATTTGTGAAAAAGCTTTCAGTATCACGTAGTGGCTAGAGTTTATATCCAAATCACTAGGAGGGAGAACTTTCAGATGCCGGATTACCGATTTTTTGTTTCTCTATTCTATATTCAACTAAAGTTGCTTTTCTATATTCTATATTCAACTAAAGTTGCTTGTGCATGAATATAAAGCTTCACATAATTTATTTAAGCAAGTTAATGCTTAAAATTGCATGCCAAGTTTAAAAAATTTTACTGTGGAAGTACTTTTTTTAAGATGCAAAAATATTTCAGATACGGAAATTAGACTGACCATTTGATTATCGTATAACTTTTGAAATATAAATATGTTTAAAAACATGTATAATAAAATATTCCTTATATCACAGAAAAAATAAAAAATTGATTTTAATTAATAAATTCGTGGAATCTAAATTACAATTGACTTATCTGACTTACAATTTAAGCTTTCCGAATAACAATTTACGCTTTCTTGATTACAATTGACAATTTCTGATTAACAATTGACGCTTTCTGAATTGTAATTGGAAAAGGTGAAGAAATTGTAAATATTGAAAATAGTGAATGTATTTTACAATATCGTTTTTATTAAAAGCATGATCGAAAAACCGTGAGATTTTACATAATTTGTTAATTAATTCATTAAAAAATGTAATTAACAAAAAATCTTTATTAGTTTTAATTACATGATTTGGTTTGAAATAATTAAAAAATTATTATAGTATTGAATTAAGCAAACTACAACTTTTCATATTGTAATTCAGAAAGCGGCAATTGTAAGATTAGTCAATTATAATTCAGAAAACGTGAATTGTAGTTCAGATTAGTCAATTGTAATTCAGAATGCATCAGCTCAGTCAAGAATGAAAAATTATCAATAAATTTTAATTAATTTCATGTTGTAAAATTCCTTTCTTCATAAAAATAATTTAATGAAAATTAAATTTGATGATCTTTAGCCTAATTAAAAATATTAAAAAATTTGAATTAAAAACCATAAATAGTTCAACAAAATAACCACAATACTGATTATAAAAATAAATAATTAAAAAATAATTAGTATTGTGGTTATTTTGTTGAACTATTTATGGTTTTTAATCCAAATTTTTAATATTTTTAATTAGGCTTAAGTTCATGAAATTTAATTTTCATTAAATTATTTTTATGAAGAAAGGAATTTTACAACATGAAAATTAATTAAAATTGTTATTGATAATCTTTCATTCTTGACGTGGCTCGGGCTCGAACCCTGGCCGGCAGGTTACCATGACATGTTTCGATCGCATCCACTCGATCTCCTCAGATGGATTTGCCGTCTTACACTCGCAGCCATCGACGACTGCTGACGTCAATAGTCAAACATCAATCCTTAAACCAAATTGTATTTAAACATTTGGTAGATCGAAATTTGATTTCCTGAATGATTATCCATCTTAATTGATTTTACATGTTTTTTCCTTACTTCTGTTTTTTCGTACTTTTGTCAAGAATTTTTCTTGAAGTCCAAGTAAAGAGAAAGACAAAATGAAAAAACAAAAAAATGTACTTGGACTTCAAGAAAAATTCTTGACAAAAGTACGAAAAAACAGAAGTAAGGAAAAAACATGTAAAATCAATTAAGATGGATAATCATTCAGGAAAGCAAATTTCGATCTACCAAATGTTTAAATACAATTTGGTTTAAGGATTGATGTTTGACTATTGACGTCAGCAGTCGTCGATGGCTGCGAGTGTAAGACGGCAAATCCATCTGAGGAGATCGAGTGGATGCGATCGAAACATGTCATGGTAACCTGCCGGCCAGGGTTCGAGCCCGAGCCACGTCAAGAATGAAAGAATATCAATAACAATTTTAATTAATTTTCATGTTGTACAATTCCTTTCTTCATAAAAATAATTTAATGAAAATTAAATTTCATGAACTTAAGCCTAATTAAAAATATTAAAAATTTGGATTAATAATTAAAAAATTGTTTTGTTTTCTGAATAATAATTGACAATTTTTGATTTAAAATTGACACTTTTTGAATTACAATTGACTCATTAGAGTTACAACTGACGATTTTTGATTTACAATTGGAAAAGGTGTAGAAATCGATTTATTTGTTTTTATTAAACAACTTAATATAAGTAATTAAAATTTTAATTCATAATAATTAACAAACGCAATTTATTTAATTAATCATATAGTAATTCCTATTTAAACAAAAACACGTTTGTATAACCTCCACCACGAGTATCGGAATTAGAGTATGCTTAGTTTGTCGTTCCGAATGAAGCGTATATATACTGGTTTCTTGAGTAACTCTTAGTCAATAGAGCCATAACTTTTGAAAGAATCAACAGAATAAAACAATTTAATTTCTAGTTCTCCCAAGCAGTTAGGGATTGCAACCCAGCACAATCCGTGTGGTTGAAAAATAGTTATAGACCCAAATTCTTATTTCTCTAATAACCAATAACAAAAATTTATGGTGAAATGAAGCGATAGTCATTCAGTTCTGCACAAATTCTTTTGATATGACTGAAAATCACACAACCAAATTTCGTGAAGATCTATCAAAGCTTCCATGACACCCACTTTTGAAAATCAGAAAAAACGCCGTACCCCTTTACAAATGATTATATTGTGTTAAAATTAGTGCTGGGATACTATCGATATATTTTACTATCGATTTTTATCGATAGTTCAGATTTCCCTATCGCTACTATCGATATTACTATCGACTGAATATTTGTACATGTGTTGTTTTTATCACTTTATTGAAAGTATAAGACGTATATGTGCGCACGTTATTTTAGATGATAGTTTTTGAAAAATTGATAAGTACCTTTCTGAAGGAACCGAAGTAGCAGGGACTGTAAAACATTTTATTGCAACTTTATATAATTTTCTAAATTGGTTTTGATTCTCAACCCAAAGAGTAATTAATCTAGCGGACTTATCAGCTAATGGTCGTTCATTACTTTGTCCTATTATTAATACAACATTACAAAAATATTTGACATTTCAGTTCCTATGTAAACATGTACAAACTTCGACTCAAAGGCCTTTAATTAGCAGTAAAAAAGCACCTGCCATTCCTGTTGTTTGTATTCATTAAAACTTGCGGCAAAAAACTGTGTGTGTATAGCTGCTGTTACATGTCTTCATAGCTGTATTTTTAATAATAATATCGATATTGATATTTTTCCTATCGATATTTTCGATATTTTAAGACTATCGATAGTACTATCGCTAGTTTCCCAGCACTAGTTAAAATATGGTCTAATTTAGTTTAATAAAAAAATAGAAACTTTGAATTATTTCCTTCTGAAGGTTACTTTATATTATATTCAACATTTTTCATTTTTCGAATTTATAAAATACATAACTGAAATTTAGCTCATAGAATAAATTCGAAAAATGAAAAATGTTTAGTTTAATAAAACTATAAATAACATAATTTAATTTCGTGAAGATTGGTGCATTATTTAGCGTAGGTTTTATCTCTTCTCTCAGAAAACTATTGAATACTGCTAAAATTTTAACGAGTAATGATATTAGTACGAAATGAAATCGCTAAGAACAACATCACGTAATTATCGGTCAAAATTTACCACAGATTCCATATAAAACAGACTTTCGGAGAAAGCTTTAATATGCCTGAAACAGAAATTAATTATGACATTTTAGTTTAAAAAATTGTCTAAAATATGCTACGTACAACATATCTGTGGCATTTTGACAAAACATCTTAAGTCAAATTTAAAAAGTTTAAAAAAATGTTGTTAATCATACGAATTTTCATTCAAAAAACATTTTTGTTTACGTTTTTAAAATTTTGTTTTAAATATTAAAAAATTATCAATAAATTTTAATAAAAATTCCAAGTTGTAAAAATTCCTTCCCTCAGTGAAAATAATTTAACGAAAATTAAATTTGATGAACTCAAGCCTAATTAAAGAATATCAAAAATTAAAAATTAACAGATCAACTTAAATCAAAATTGTTCTTAAAATATCTATGGCACAAGCTCTAATGTTTACATTTGTACTTTAATTTGTACAAATAAAAATGTCGACGAAAGTGGACAACAAAAAAACATAATAAACAAATGTATTCAGGTTTTCAAAACAAAGTCTTGACAGAAAGAATACGAAGAAAAAAAAAACAGAGGAAAGGAGGCAACATGTAATTTGAAATTAAGGTGATAATAACAGCAAATTTCGAACCACCAGTACTACTGGTTAAAGATAGATGTTTGACTGTTGGCTTAACGGGCACCGCAGTGGTGCAGTGGGTAGAACTCAAAGATCTTCCGACGATAGAATGTGGTGATTCTTGAAACATGTAAAGATCAACCCGGTTCGAATCCCAGCTCAGCCGAGAAAAATTATCAATAAATTTTAATAAAAATTCCAAGTTGTAAAAATTCCTTCCCTTAGTGAAAATAATTTAATGAAAATTAAATTTGATAAACTCAAGCCTAATTAAAGAATATCAAAAATTAACAGTTCAACTTAAATCAAAATTGTTCTTTTGTATTATAAACAAAAATTTTCTTTAATTTTGGTTTATTTTTTTGTTTGCTAAAAAAGATTTTATCACCGAGTTTTTTTTAAAAACTTTTTTGCTGGCTTATCTCGACATAAGATGTTTTGTCAAAATTTCACAGATATGTATAATAGAATTTGATATAATTACTATTCTTATTATATCTTTTTTTTAACTGGAAGGCTCTGTTTGGAATTACTTAGATATTTACCATATATTCTTACGAGTATTAACAAAAAATAAATAAATAACAATTATTTAATTAAAAATTTAGCTTTCCCAATTTAAAAAAAATAGCTGATTTTGTTAACACTTTTATTAAATCGTAAAACTTTTGAAACCATCTATTTAATTGATAAAAAATAATAGAAAAGAAGTAAGAAAATATTTAAAAACAAATTTTTAAGAGAGACCCATGGGCCAGAACAAAATTATGTTATGAAGATTCAAGTAAAAGATATTGTCGCCAATTTTCATATCAATAGCAACATAAGTAAGGAAGTTATGGCATTAAAATTAATTTGCAGAAGATTCGAGAAAAATTTTGTAAGATGATTTAGATTGCAATCAAATAAGTTTGGGTTAAATTTAATCTAAATACCAACATAATAAGATTCTTTATGGGCACAAGACTCTATTGCGGTAAGAAGCATGCATGCACGCAGAGAAAAAACAGGTTTAAATATGGTCACCTCCTACAAAACTCGTTTTAAAGAAAATGTTAAACATATTATGTTTAATTTAACCATGTTATTGTCACCGACAACCATATTATGGTTAAATAAGTCCTCCATCAAGAAGCCACAACCTTACTATGGTTACCTCTAAACATGTTCGGAGGCAGCCATAATATGGTTGTGGCTCTTGGTTCTTGTTGTTGGATCGACTCAGAAGTAATTCCGATAGTATTACAAGAATAAGCAAAAACGCATAATACCCTCTATATGCTGGTGTGGCTTTAATTAAGTGACTTGTTTAAGCTGTGTTAAGGTAGGTACATAAAACTAATTTTTTTTTAATTTTTACGTTAAGTTAAAAGCATTTATAATATTGTTTGTTCACTTTTATAAAATAATTGTCATAACAAACCATTTAATATCATAGATCTTGCAGATGCGGTCGTATGATGATTTGCATGTCCGTGATAATGTGAGTGGTGTGGTGGCGCTGGTGGTTGCATACGTACACCAAAACGGCGGTTAAAGTCTTCAGAGAGGCGCCACATAACGCCCACATCAACACTGACACTCATTATTAAATTATTTAAATGCAAACTATTATATATAGCTTTTTTTTGTAAATAAAACTTGTTTTGGTATTACGGTTATACGAGCGATAAATTGTTCGTCTGTTCCCAATTATTCACAAGCCAATTCCAAGAATTTTATTTTTAAACACTTATTAAAAATTTCTTAGTTTATTTCTGTTTTGAATTTTAAAATAAATTTGATCAACTGACTTAAGAAGGAATTTTGCACAAAGAGTTTATATTTAGCAATCAAAAACAAATATTTTATACTCTGAATCTTAAGCGCAGCACATTCCGATATTTGCTACCATTGAGGACGAGTGTTTGAACGTAACTAAAAGCACAATAGTTAGTGTTTGTTAGAAAAGTTTTCAGTTTTTTCGCTATCCACCTTGCGCTATGAGAATTTTATAGAATAACACTTGTAATGCAGTAACGAAATTCCATCGCCCCATGGGTGGCAAATTTATTCCTTATGGAGATATTAATAATACTGCTACCAAGCTATTGCTTGTTGTGGTTGTTATTGTTGTTTTGTTATTATCCTTTAGCCGGAAAAATTCAATATGTGCCAACCTTTGTCAGCTTTTGTAAGCTTATATTAACCCCCCTCTAAGTGAAAAAATCTTCTTATTGCATTTATATCTGTTTTTAATTCACTTCTGGAAAATATTTCAATAATTTAATTAGAAAAATATTCGAAAGGATATGCATATATATATAAATCTTATTTGAAATTATTTTTAATATTATTAAAATTAAACTAAATGCATTTTAAACTGTAAACTTTAAAGGATAAGTCTTTAAAATATACTATAGTATGAAACATGGATTTTCCGATTTTCCTAAAATTTTAAAAGTTAATTAAAAAGGATTAAATTTAATATGTTTATTAAAACTGCTTTAAAAATGTTCGCTCAATTAATGCCACTAAGGGGAAACAAGAAACGAATAAATATTTTCCTGTCGAATTTCCTTAGTTTCCGTTTTTTCAGTATTTATTTACTTGTTTTTTTATTTAATTTGTATTGACAATAACATTTTGCTTTCTTCATTCCTCGCTTCATTCATGATGGGTGGTCTTTGCTTAAAACCTACAATCACTTGCTATTAAATCCCTGCATCCATTCAACCCCACAATGACAAAAAATATTTAAGAGATAAATGCGCAAAGAGTCATGACATGACTTTATAACCCCATGCTGGTTGCAAGTGATTTCATTGTTTGCGAACGGAATTCAATGATTTTTGTTACTTTTTTCACTTCTATACATTCCTACCTAACTTCCTTCCTGCATTAGTCCTTCTCTCTTCTTGCTGTATTTTGCGACAGTTGAAGCATATAGGATTACTTTGATTTTTATTAGATCCCACATCCTGTGAGAAATTATCATATTTACATCGTTTATTACAGTTCATCACTTGAGCCACCAAAATGTCATGACAATGCAATCATTCTTTCACTCCTGTGCCGTTAATATTTTTAATGCCTTCATCATCTGATACTTAGTCCTGTATGAATAAATGGTTTTCCACTTTGGCGTTTTTAGTTTCTGGGAATAATAAAATGTTGCTCAATTTATTGTTTATGGTCGTAAAGTCTTTTGGAAAGTTATTTACTTAAGGTAATTATTTTTATAATTTTAATGTTAATTCTAAACTTTCGTAAATTTTTATACCCTCCACCACAATTAGTTGTGAAGAGGGTATATTAAGTTTGTCATTCCGTGTGAAACTTTTTTATTATTCATCTCAGACCCCATAAAGTATATATTCTGGGTCCTTGAGTAATTCTAAGTCGATTTAGCCATGTCCGTCTGTTGAAAACACGCTCAGTTTCGAACAACTCAAAAGAAATGAACAAACTTGGTGCCAAATTGCTTGTAGTTATCCTAAGCAGTTTGGGACTGAAATCCAGCAAAATCGGTTAGTAGGACCAGAGCTATGAATCAAAATGTGGAACCACCGCCTAAAAAAATTGATAATTTTGTTACAAAAAATAACATAAATGCTGGAACAAGGCTCGAAATGAGATAAGGTTTTGCAAAAAATTGGTTTATTTGTCTGGAAATCAGGAGTATTGAATAATTAATCAGAAGTCGGCGTAACTTACGGAGTTTGGTACGAGATTGATAATGGCTTAGGGAGGCATTTTAAAAACAAAGAAATAGACGCCTTTTACAAAGTTTTTATTGGTATCCATCCTTGGTAATAACAGAGCACAAGATTTTCTTACAAATACAAAATTTCTATCGATTGTATAAAAGCATGGGTTCACATTTAGAAAATTTTTTCAGAAAGTATGAGTTTATTGGTGAGAGGGGAAGAGAAAATGCTATTCTTCTCTCCCCTCTCACCAAAAAACTCTGACTTTCTCAAGGGATACTTTCAGACAAAGGTAATTCAGATACTTTAAAAAAAAAAGTAAATGTAAAGTAATGTATTTAGCTTTGACGAATCTTATATACTCTATGCCATCGCAGCTATTCTAATATCGGATTGTAAAATTTTTTTTGCAACAATGTTCTTTAAGTCATATTTGAAGCTAAAATTTTAGATTTTAATAACAAATGTTTCTGGTTGTTGCTTAAATTTTGAAATACTTTTTTAATTTTTAAACGATTTGTTTTAATTTTCTAAGAAAATATTATAAAGGAACGTCGATTAAAATAAAACAGATCGGTATTTCAGGTAAAACAATGAACATATAGAGAAAACATATAAGCGAAATTTTACCATCTTAGCTGTTCTTTGTATGTGGTTCTAGTTAAATAATTAATTGGTCAATTTGGTTCATTTTCAATACAAAAAAAAAAAGAATAGTCGAGCAGAATTTAATCATACTAGGTTCTTTCGTTATCGTGCCAAAATACTAATTTCTGGAGGACATTTATATGAGGGTTCTGTTAAACAGAGCTGTAAATGAATCATTCATTTTTGATTTTAATTCCTTACGAATTAGCTAAATTTTGAATTAATTCATTTTACAGCAAAAAGGAATTGAATTCAATTTGAATCAATTCAAACGAATTAGGCAGAATTGAATTTAAATTCCTTTCCAATTCAAATGAATCTGAAAAATGAATTACAATTCATTTTGACAAATTCAAATGAATCTGTAAAATAAATTGCAGTTTGTTTTCAATTCAATTGAATTTGTTAAAGTGAATTGCAATTCATTTTACCGATTCAATTAAATTGAATTGATTTTGAATTCATTCAAATGAATTAGAAAAAAGAATTAGCAATTCATTTCCAACTCCTTTGCATGGAATTGATTGAAATTTTAATTAACTTCGTAAGTAAAGCATCACTGTCGTTCTGTTATTCATTTTACAGTTCCTAAACTAAAAGGAGGGGTAAAAATTTAGTAAGAATTGCTAAATTAGCGGAAATTTTCAAAAATTTGATATAATAGCAAAGCTTTATTTTTATTAAAAATCTTAAAAGTTCTAAAGAGTCAGAAAACTTACAGGAAAGAATCGCTTCTTCGCGAGCATCGCTCAAAATCGCGAACAATTGCAAAATTGGAAAAAAACTCTAAAATTATATAAAAAGCATTAACAAATTAGCCTTAATGATGAATAACAAAATTTTTGTCAGGTTTTTAAATCAAGAAACGACATTCCATAAAAAAGTTAAGTTTTTTGAGCACTTCCTAACTGAAATTAATATTTTTTGTTTGTTTATAAAAAAAACTTGGTCTTATTATTGTATTTAAAATGGAAAATGCTTATAAAAAATTTACCCTTTTTTAATTGAAATACCCTTTTTGACCCTTTTTTCTAAAAAATTCCCTTTTTGTGATCCTTTTCGAAAATTTCCAACGGTAACCGTGGCTGGAATTGCCAGTAGCTGCAGAATAGGAATTAAATTATAGGGCACTGCTACACGTTCCATAAATATCGTGATATTTCTAGTATCACGAAATTTATTGATTTATTGAACGTGTAGCATGCAATATTGATGGATCGCGATCCATATCGCAGAAAAGCCTCATTTTATGTGATCCAACAATCGCGATCCAAATATCACGATATTTATTGAACGCGTAGCAGTGCCCATAAGGTATCGGAGAAAATCCTATCAAAATGGGAAAATTTTGTTTATTTTTTTCAAATAGTGTAAAAATATTATTAAAGGTGTGTTTAACAATAATTTTTTGTTTAAATAATCTCTTATTTGTATAAAGTAGAAAATTACTTTTTATAAAAAAATCTTCAATCGAATTTTGAAGATTTTAACAACTTTGAATCTCAACATAACATTTTTTTCTGTCAAAGCTGTGATCGTTTACTCGAAATTCTTACTACTTTTACTACAATTAGAAAATTTGTTCACTTTCTGTATTGAAAATATCTAACTGCAACCAAAATAGTAAATTTTAGTAATTCCCCCTAGATCTGCTTTTGAATTTGATTGATTGCAACTTATTTTAGAATTCATTCATTTGAATTGCTAATTATTTTTTCTAATTCATTTGAATGAATTCAATTCAAATGAATCTTTAAAATGAATTGCAATTCACTTAAACAAATTCAATTGAGTTGGAAACGAATTGCAATTCATTTTACAGATTCATTTGAATTTGTCAAAATGAATTGCAATTAATTTTTCAGATTCATTTGAATTGGAAACGAATTGAAATTCATTTCTGCCTAATTCGTTTGAATTGATACAAATTTCATTCAATTAATTTTTTTGTGTATAAAGAATTTATTAAAAATTTGCTAATTCACTGCATGAATGATTCACGAATTAATTCAAAAATGAATGATTCATTTACAGCTCTGATGTTAAATAATGAACCGATTTGGTTCAGTACCGTAAATACCTCATGCACAAATCACATTTTTATCAAATTTGTTCATCTCAGCTTACATACTGTAGACGCTGTTACACGGCTTATTATGAACCGCTGTCGGTAATTTTTACTACGAATGTAGACCCGGGCCTAGTACGGCATAATTTAAAGGTAAAAGAATGTAAGGGGAATTCAAATTCGAAAATTGATTTGGCCAAGTTTAACTTTAAGTAGTCTTCATTTTAAAAAGATATTAGGTATATATTTAGAGATACTTTTATTTTTAATAAAACTTTTGTTTTTCTATGTTAACTGCATACATACATATGTACATATGTATTTTATTTTTTTCAGGGGACTTACCGCGTATTTCGATTCGAAAGAAATCATTTACGGACAATTTGCACTGTGTATTACGATTCTAATAAATATATAATAAATTTTTTAACACACCACTTATGTGTAAAATTTTATAAAATTTTTTGTTTGAAAATTATAAACAAAATTCTATGCATAAAACAATTGAAATATGTACATATGTATGAAAAATAAGACTGATATGACACTGCTTTGAATTGGCCAAAAGATTGGAACAATTATATGTGAATTAAAAAAACGTGTGTATATATGTACATACATATGTATACAATATATTAGCCATTTCTACGTGACTACATATTAAAAGTGTAAATAACCAAAAATCGCTTAACAAAATATTTTATTTTAAGGGGTTTATATAGCCAAGAAGTTTCGACTATACGATACACAAAATCTGTAAAATATTTTGGCGATAATTACAATTATGAAGTTAAATTTTTAAATAATATTGCGGATTTTGTGATAATGCGGATTCAAAACTTTTTTTTTTTTTTTTTGTAAAGTTTACCAGCATGGAGTATTATAAAACTTTTACTCCGAAGAATTTCCACTCTCACAAAAAACGTTATCTATATGAAGTTTATTTCCGAAAACGTGTTTAAATTAAAAAAAAAATCAGTCCATTCTCTAAAAATTTGTTAAGAAGAAGGTAAAAAACTCATATTTAATGAAGAATCCCCAGCCATTCATTTTTATACCCTCCACCACAATTTGTTGTGAAGAGGGTATATTAAGTTTGTCATTCCGTGTGAAACTATTATTATTATTATTCATCTCAGACCCCATAAAGTATATATATTCTGGGTCCTTGAGTAATTCTAAGTCGATTTAGCCATGTCCGTCTGTCTGTCCGTCTGTTGAAAACACGCTCACTTTCGAACAACTCAAAAGGAAATGAACAAACTTGGTGCCAAATTGCTTGTAGTTATCCTAAGCAGTTTGGGATTGAAATCCAGCAAAATCGATTCAGTAGGACCAGAGCTATGAATCAAAATGTGGAACCACCACCTAAAAAAATTGATAATTTTGTTACAAAAAATAACATAAATGCTGGAACAAGGCACGGAATGAGATAAGATTTTGCAAAAATTTGTTTTATTTAACTGGAAATCACGCTGTTGAATTTCGTGAAGATCCGTCCATAATTTACCTTAGGCCCCATTTAAATCCTACTAACGGAAAATAGTTTAGTACGCCTAAAACCGTAAAAATAATGCAATCATAACAAAATTTGGTACGTCACACTTTTTTAGGACTATAAATGATACTGTGAAATTTCGTGAAGATCGGTACATAATTTACATCAGGCCCCATAGAAATCCTACTCCCGGAAAACAGTTTAGTACACCTAAAACCATAATTAATAACAATTCGTCACAGTTTAAGATAATAATAACATCATACAGATGTTACTCCTTAAACATTCGAACTGTCGGTGGAGGGTATCAAAGATTCGGCACAGCCGAATATAGCACTCTAACTTGTTATTTTAAGCTTTAATCAAGAGGATCAAAATAATATATAGAATGTAAAAATAAAAAATTAAACAATTTTTTGTTTGTTCTACAATCTTAGAGGTAATAAAATTTTGATTCCCAATTCATGGCGAAGTCCTAAAGCACGTAATTTGTAAGTATGTACATTTCCATACAAAAAAATCGAAAAATTACAATTTTTAGAGATCTTAAAACGTCATTCGATTTCGCTTAAATATGGAACATATGTTAGTGTGGTTCATACGCAATGATCCAGCCTTGACGAGTATAAATCATACTTCTTCAGACGATTTTGAAGTACTGAAATATGTATGTATATAAATTTATAAAAATTAATACACAATAATTTTAGTATTTAGATTTTTTTTTTTTTTTTGATAATCACTCCTATATAATCAAAAAGGGCGGCACATTAAAGAGTGCCTAGGGCGGAAGCAGGCCTAAATCCGCCACTGGTGAGGAAAGGATATATAAAATTGTGCAGAAAAATGTGCTTATTAATTAATCTTAAACGCCTACAACGCAGTTTTATGAAACATTTTAAAAATTGCTATGACGATTGTCGTAAATAGAGTTTTTTTTTTCCCGGAGTTTTTCGATTCCCGGGAAAGCGGGAAAAATTTTTAAATTTCCCGGGATCCCGGGATCCCGCTCCATACAAATAATACAAAGTAAACTTGGTTTTATTAATGAAAAAAACTTTTATAAACAAACGTGAGGGAACTTGTTTACAAAGTAAGTAAAATAAATGCTTAAATACTACAAAAATTAATTGAAGATTGAAAGCGGAACTTGAATTATTATTACCTTTGGCTATTATAAGTAAATTCCGTATTATGATGATCTAGTTCAAGATAAAATAAACGTAACAATTGAGGTACTCAAGATATGAGATCAAAAAGTAAAATCATAAAATATATAAAATATTTTAATATATATATTAGAGTTTGCTAAAAACCGTAAAAATGTGAAACCGCGGTTTCGGTTTTAAAATGATTAAAACCGGTCGGTTTCGGTTCGGTTTTCGGTTTTGAAAATATCAAAGTAAAATTCATACATAAAAATATATATTTTTTTGCATGAAATACAATTTTCTTATTTGTTTCAATTTAGGTACTTTTATTCGCCCTTAAGTGTATACCTGGGCCTGGCCAGGCATATTTTGACTGTTTTCCAGTTTTTTTTATATAATTATTAAGTATATAGAACGAAACTTTATGTACCTGTGCCTGGTCAGGCCTTTCCCTATAATATACATATGTACTGCAGTAAATAAAATCAAAATTAAACGTTTCAAAAAGCATACACAACACATAAGAATTCTTTCTTTTCTGTTTTTTCGAAAAATTATTTTATTTCCCAACAAAATGTGCCTGCTATAGCCATAAATCTCCAAACTCATAAAGTAGTCCCAGCCTTGCCCAGGTGCTTGTTAGTGTGAGCTTTTTCTATAGCCACAAGAAACTCCATACAAAATTCAAGTGGCCCAGGTGGCAGTTTATGCCTCACAAATAAGGTGTGTACTTAAGGCCCGTTTTCACAACTTACCGATAGCTAAAGGTAGGATTTTATCGGCCTTATAGAAAGTGTTCCATTATTACAACTTTACTTTAACCTACCAGTTAGGATGAACCTTAATTTACTTAATCGCTCACCTTAGGTTAAAGTAAAGTTTTAATAATGTAACAGTTTTTATAAGGCCGTTTAAAGTCTACTTTTAGCTATCGGTAAGTTGTGAAAATGGGCCTAAGAGTTATAAAGATAACATTTGTTCTTCTTAGTACTTATTTTAAATTTTAAGAATTTTGAAATACCTTGGCATTGTTGAAGGCTGTTATGTATAAAATTTTTGTATATGAAGTACGGGTATGATGTTTAATTTGCAATTTCTTTAAGCATTAATACATTGTTAAAGTAAAAGCTAAAACCGAGGTTTTTTTGTCGGTTTTCGGTTTCGGTTTTTAGGCATTTAAAACCGCGGTTTCGGTTTCGGTTAAAACCGAACAGCAATCCCTAATATATATTAACATTTTTTAACGGCGTAGGAAATTACTTTCTGACACACTCAAAGCGTTTAGTGAGTCGCCAAAGAGAATATTTCTGATTTTGTTTACTGATTACCATGTTTCCGAAAAATTTCGTTTACTTTTTTACCGAGGTTGGACAAATAATTAAAAGTACACCGTTGTTGCATGCTTCTGATGTCAAGGTTGATGCAAAAAATAGCATCATCCGGACTACTTCTTACAAACCATTTCTTTTCATTAGGTCCATCTGTAATCTTTAGGACAATGTGTTTTTCAAATTGTATGTTTTAGTAACTTACACGAGTTTCATTATTTTTTTATTTCGGTTTCCCCGCACTTCCCGGATATAATACCAAGCTCGATTTTTTTTTTGTAGATACGACTATGTTGCAATAACGGAGCGATATGTTTATGTATATCCTATTTTTAAGACTTGTCCATGGTCAATGAGAATTTACTGCCTGCATCTTATTTAGAATTTATGTTCTTTATCAATTCATCACTTCACTAAATTTATTAATTATCAACTGTTGCACTGCCCATTCTGCTTTTAATAGATTTATTGCTGCAGGAGACATTGATTTACGTTTGTACACATTTCTTATAATTGATCTAATCGACAACTCATCCACAGATGCTAATTTTTAGAGAAAAGAAAACTAAATTTCAGAGTAAAATTAACTGTTTTCTGAAACTATGAAGAACTTTTTATTTCCCGGGATCCCGCAACAAAAATCCCGGGAAAACGGGAAATATAATAAGTGAAATTCCCGGGAATTCCCGGGACGGGAAATCCCGGGAAAAAACCCTAGTCGTAAAGTACATAAATAAGTCAAACTTTCAATATCACGCTTAATATTCATATGAACTGATATACAAATAAGAGGATTTATTATTTTTAAAAACAAGGCGTTTGATTAAGATCCCTTTTACACTTATTGTAAGCAAAGTATATATGTTGTTCAAAAGATATGTTCTTAAGAGAAGTAGCAAACTATTTTCTACATTTGATATTTTAATAAAATCCTTTTTACTATAAATCCGATATAAATCTTCTCAAAAAACTGTTGAAAAAAATAAAAAACTAAACCACAGTAACAATATTTTGGTTATTCTTCTATTTCATTCTTTCCCAAAGTATTTCATATAAATTCTTTTCATTTTTGGTACAAAACAAGTGAGAGTGCTATATCCGGCTGTGCCAAACCTTTGATACGCTCTCCCGAGTGGGAACATTTCGGGAGTGGGCTTTTTATGGGATCTGTTAATTATCAATCTATTTTTTGTGGCACTAACCTCACAGTAGTATTATTTAACAAAATTTATTTAAAGTGCTTTTCACAATTCGATGAAATTTTGTGAGGATATTCCCGGGATTTTTTAATTATGTCAACTAGGGTATTCATTCGGTAAACCGCCAATCGGTTAACCGATTAATTACTACCCGATTAACTGATCGGTTAATTTCAAATTGGCTTTTTTCGATTAACGATTAAACCGGTTAATTTCGGTCGATTAACCGATTAACCGATGTAAGAAAAATTTCAATATTTTGTAGTATTATAATAAATTTTTTTGTGTTTTTAATTATTTGTTTCGTCTCATATACAAAATGTATATTTTATACAAACAAAGATGGTTTTCAGTGACCTTCATTTAAACCAATTTTCCGCCGACCGGTGACTAAAATTACAATGTTTTTAATTTTTTTATGTTCATCATCGATCAGCAGGAATGTGGCGAAAAATGGATTAAATTTTTGATTGTCAACACCTTTTTTTCACGTTTTTCATACATATCTTCCCATATCAGTACATATTTTAACAGAATTAACCGAAACAATTAGAAGTGTTAAAAATTTAAAAAAAACTCTAACGGCATAATGGAGTATGTTATATGTTAAGAAAAATCCTGGAAAAGGACTGAGAAATTAGATCTACGATAGGTAAAAGAATTTTTTTGCAAGTCAAGTTTTGTCAAAACTAAAGAAAAGATACGCTTTAATCCTAACCATTTAAACCAAATTACTTTTCTAAAAGATTATTTTTTAAGATCTCCTTCAACTATTGAAATAACTAAAAAAATTATCTCAGTTTATTTTTTTTTAAATACCTATTTGGGGGATTCGCAAGGAAGTCTTAAAATAATAACAAGAAATATATATCGTCGGCTTAATATGCAAACCGGCTAAATCCACTTTTTATGTAAATTGAGATGTTGATGCCGTGTGGTAGAGAAAGATAAGCCTCGTCGCATGTAGTTTTTCTTCTATTTAAGTCTTGAAGTGTGTAAGACTAACTGTATTTTTAATTTTCTATCAAGCTGCAAATAGGGAAAATAAAAAGTTTTTCGTCTCTCCTGTAAAATATGCTGAAAGTGAGTTAACAGGTTTGCATAATAAGCCGACGATATGACTGCTGTGTACTTAGGCTAGCCAGGTCCGATTTTCAAAAAAGCTTGACATTGTGGAAAAGAGTCTTGATTTCCAAAAAAAAATCTTGAGACTACCAAAAATAAAAATCAATATTTTAAAAACAAAAATTAATTTATTCAAAATCCAGGTACATAAAATTTTATTTTTTATATAAACTAAAAATTATTTAATTAAAGGAGATACTTATTTAATAAATTTTATTCAGTTCACAAATTTTATTTGTCTCTTTTAGTTAAAAAAATCATTAAGTATACATTTATTTTCCTATGTGCTTTTATTTTGCCACATATATTTGCTATTTTTTGAAACTCTTTTTGCCAAAGCGATACCTTCCTCAATTTGCAAAAAGCTTGAATTTACAATACAATTTTCACTAAAATGTATTCTTATCATTAAATCAGCTTTCATGAGATCAAAAGACATTCTATTTCTTTCTTTTGAATACAAATGATTCAAAACACTAAAGGTTTTTTCACAAAACGCATTACTAACAGGGATCGAAAACATACAAGAAATAAGTTTTCTGAGGTTTTTGGCATCACTTTCATCTTGTTTTATAAAAAATGTACGCCATATTTGGTCGTTCGAAATATCTTTTGGGAGATATTTATAGGCCTCACGAAGACAGCAATAATCTGTGTACAACTTATCGTTATCTATAGCATTTTTACTGTCGGAAAAAATACTTGTGCTAAGCTTCATTTGGCAGTCTAAACTATTGTAACTGAGTCCATGAATGACGTTATGAAAAACACGCATCAGCTCGGCCTTCGAAATTTGTGTTTCTATTTTATTTGCCCTTGGAATGACGAAATTTTAAATACTTTGGGACATCGCCTGGGAAGTCATCATTTTATTATGTCTTTTGCTTTGCATATGTTTTACCAATGCTCGTCTTCCTTCATATTTAACGACAATTTCTGTTTTACAAAATTTGCAAACTGCAGTAAATTCATCCTTTTTATACCCTCCACCACAATTAGTTGTGAAGAGGGTATATTAAGTTTGTCATTCCGTGTGACACTTTTTTATTTTTCATCTCAGACCCTATAAAGTATATATATTCTGGGTCCTTGAGTAATTTTAAGTCGATTTAGCCATGTCCGTCTGTATGTCCGTCTGTCCGTCTGTTGAAAACACGCTCACTTTCGAAAAACTCAAAAGAAATAAACAAACTTGGTGTCAAATTGCTTGCAGTTATCCTAAGCAGTTTGGGATTGAAATCCAGCAAAATCGGTTCAATAGGATCTGAGCTATGAATCAAAATGTGGACCCACCACCTAAAAAAAATTAATAATTTTGTTACAAAACCAAAACATAAATGGTGCAAAAATGCACAGAATGATACAAGATTTCGCAACAGTTCGTTTTATTTAACTGGAAATCACGCTGTAAAATTTCTTGAAGATCCGTCTATGATTTACCCTAGGCCCCATATAAGCCCTACTCCCGGAAAACGGTATAGTAAGCCTAAAACCCTAACTAACAATGCAATCATAACAAATTTTGGCACGTCACAGTTAAATAGGACTAGAAATAAAACTTTAAGATTTTGTGAAGAACGGTCCATCATTTACCATAGGCCCCATATAAACCTTACTCCCGGAAAACAGCTTAGTACGCCTAAAAACTTAAAAAATAATGCTATCATAACAAAATTTGGTACATCAAAATTTTTAAGAACTAAAAATAAGACTGTGAAATTTCGTGAAGATCGGTCCACAATTTACCATAGGCATCATATAAACCTTACTCCCGGAAAACAGCTTAGTACGCCTAAAAACGTAAAAAAGAATGCTATCATAACAAAATTTGGTACATCACAGTTTTATTGAACGAGAAATAAGACTTTAAAATTTTGTGGAGAACGGTCCATCATTTACCATAGGCCCCATATAAACCTTACTCCCGGAAAACAGGTTAGTAAACCTAAATACGTAAAAAATAATGCTATCATAACAAAATTTGGAACATATAAGTTTTACAGGACTAAAAATAAGACTGTGAAATTTCGTGAAGATCAGATCATAATTTACCCTAGGCCCCATATAAATCTTACTCCCGGAAAACAGGTTAGTACGCATAAAGACGTAAAAAATAACGCTATCATAACAAAATTTGGTACATCACAGTTTTATAGAACTAGAAATGACACTGTGATCGGTGCATAACTTACCATAGGCCTCATATAAAGCCCACTCTGGTAAAATAATTAAATACGCGGTAAACTTTCTTCCAGTTTAGCTTCATATGGCCAGAAAAAATGTTATGCAATTTTGTGATATACGGTCCATAATTTTCCTTAGATTCCATTTTATCAGCCTTCTGAAATTCACTGCAAACGCTTAAACTAATTGCACCGCTGTATTGAAATTTATGTTTTTTAATGCCAGAAATGGTTCTGCAGAATTTGGGATGATTGGTACATAGCTTACCATGGCTTTTATATAATTTGTTCTCTTGAAAATCATTTAAGTTCAGCTTAAACTGATATTCTACTCAAACTTTTTAAAATTGATTCTGATTATCGATCAATAATTGTATATAGGTCTAAGCCGTTACAAATTTTAATGCAGATGTATGTTTTTACAAAGATTATAATAATAAATAGACATCATACAGATATTACTCCTAAAACATTCGAAGTGTCGGTGGAGGGTATCAAAGATTCGGCACAGCCGAATATAGCACTCTAACTTGTTTATAATCCATTTGGAATAATCAGAGTGCGTAGTCCATCTGTTACAAAATGTTGTGTATCTAGGTTTTTTTGATGATCCGGCTTCTTCGTCGTTTTGCATTTATCTTAGAATTAAACATTTTCAAATTTTAATATGCAATTATTTTTGTTTGTTTGTTTTATCAGCTGGTCGGCTGCACAACTGTCAAGTTACAAGTGATGGGTAAAAAATAATGTTGAGTATAGGGGGAAATTTACAACTAGTGCTGAAAGATGTCGTATGTGAAATTTATAAAAATTTAAATAATATGAATGAATTCGCAAATGACAAATTTTACAAAGCAATTGTTTTTAATTTCAGTTTATATTAAAAAATTAAGAAAAATTTTGAAAATTTCTTTTAGCTTGAGAAATACAATTTTATCTTGATTCTTGAGAAGCCCTAAAAAATCTTGAGAATCAAGGTAAATCAAGCTCATCTGGCAAGCCTATGTGTACTACTGTACAGTTAGGACGAATCAATGAACACAGCATTAAAATTTGTATTTTTATTTATTTTAAACAATTGTAAAATATTATTTAGGATATTATGACGATATGACTTGATAGCACAAGGTATTAATTGAAAAAATGCATATTACATATTTATGAATTGTTTTTTTGTTTGCTCGTTTTAGTTCAAGAATTGTTATGTTTCGTATGTTATTGTTTTTTTTAGTAATAAACTCCAAATAATAAACAAATAATGCATTTTTATATACTGAAATAACCATATTTATAAAAAAAAAAAACTTGATTAATCGGTTAACCGATCAAAAACAAAACTAACCGATTATTAACCGATTAAACCAAAACCTCGGTTAATTAATCGAGCGATTAACCGATTAAAGGAAAAAGTCGATTAAATGAATACCCTAATGTCAACTTTAATGCTTTACATAATGCTTACATAATTATAAACAAGTTATGCCAATAGATATATGTAAATTCAAATCCGATAAGTAAGGCAATGTTTAATGTGTGAACTAGTGAAAGAAAAGTTGTTAAAACTTGTAGTTAAATATTTTTAAAGACCCATTTAATTTTTAAAAACGAAATAAATGAGAGCCACTCGCTTCAGAAAATTTTATGATTTTTTGATGCAGAGCAGCTGCATAACAAATTTTTTGGCTAAAATTCTGAAAATGCAGTAAGCATATAACAAATATATATTACGGAAAATAAATTGTGAAAGCACCAACACAATCGTAACATAATTAAAATGTTTTGTTATTACTTTTTTGATTGATTTTTATTAAAAGGATTTAATTCTACTCCTGTTAATTTTTTCAATCATTTTTTAATTTAAAATGCTCGATGTATGTATGTTTATAGTTTTTAATAAGATTAAACTATAGAAATAAACTTATAACGATGTTCTAAATCTATTTAAACAAAATTTTTTATTTAAAGAGAGAAAGCCCAAAGGTTTAAAATGTTTGTATTCCACATATACTCCATAAACACTTCTTATCATTTAATGAGTTAACCATTGTATACCGTATGTGTGATAACAAAAGGGAGAGATTTCAAAAAAAAAAACAATGACCTGTACTACATTTCACAGTTATCATCATAGAGAGATCTACCTAAATTGCCAGGCTATTATTAAGACATCTTCGTGCGAAAGTGGTGAACAAAATCCAATGCAATTGACTTCTGACCACAGAGAATCTTATCGTTGAAAAGGTTTTTTGTTTGCTTTACCAACACCCTAAGGAGCTATTTATTATTACGAATGGTATTAACGATTTCAATCGAATCAAATAAATAAAATAAACTATTTAATAAAGGGATTCAATTTATCCATAAAATTAAGTGGAATTTTTTAAGTCGATAATAATTTGTGGTGGATGGATGGATTTATATACATACATAATTAAAAAAATTATATTTATATATAAATTTTTAATGAAAACTTAGCTTAAAGATACTTTGAAGGAACTAGGAATGTATTCAGTACTAAAAACACTTACTTGGCTCATTATCATTTAACATGGGACTTGTTTCTCTGCCGGTCGCGCTGTGCAGGGTTAAAGCAAAATGTTTTGCAAACAAAACGCCACCTTCACGTGAACCAGCACAAACCCAAAACTCGGCACGACTAAGTTTGCAGAGTTCTTCTCCGTTAGTAGGAAAGCGTGCAATATCCGGTTCTGGTTCAATTTTAAACTGTTTAGTCATCCATTTCACCCAGCCGGCTATATGTTCAGCTTTCCAAACACGTGGATTTAAGGGAACTTCAACGGGCGAGGGTGGTGGTGGTGTAATTTCTTTAAAAACAAAATCCGCATTATTTACTGAGGAAGGTGAAGCACTCTTGGATTCCACTAAAGGCAAAGCGGGTGGTATTTTCTTTTTCTTTACGGTGTTTTGAGAACTATAACTAGTTGATGATTTTTCCGAATTGGAATTATCTGAGTAAGTACTTTTTGATGTGGAACTATAACTACTATCACTACTGCTACTACTTGACGAGGAACTAAGTCGTTTTCTCGATAATTTTTTTGTTATCGTTTTCTTTTTTTCCACGCCGGTTTGTACTGTTTTCGCGCTTTTGCTGATTTCTTCATGTGATTCATTTTCATGCATTGGGATATCGAATAAGGTTGGTGAATTCGGTTTACGCATTAATTCTGAGAATAAATTCTTTACTTTTGTTGAAGCAGTATCGTAAGAAAAGCAATAATTTAAAATAACAGCCATTTATAAAAGAATAAACAACAATAAAGGCTGGAGAACACAACAACACGTTGGAAAGTTCTTTAACTTTCTGGAAAAACCCACAAGCTGTTTTGTATTTTTACTATATAAAACACCAACATTATCCATAAAATGCAATTAATAAAATATATCTTTGTAAAAACGACATTATACCGGCCGTTAAATTAAAGATATGTTACCCGATTAAGTTTCAATTATGAATGAAATAGTTTGTAAATGCACACTAAACTTATGAATCACATATAACTAGGGATTCCACGAAATAAACGTAAAATATTGTTTGCATGTATCTAGAACGCGAGTATGATTCACATTAGGAATATCGATCACATCACCGTTATAACGTCGGCCATATCACTTTTTATTTATTTATTAAAATCTCTTTTTTTTTTTTTGCAAAATTTGTGTTACTTAATTTTAATAATTTATATTTTTTACATATTAGTTTTATTTTTTTATTTAATAATCAATTGTATTGCAATATTCTTGAATTTCTATACATTTTTCTTACAGTTCCGTTTTTCTATTTTTCGTTCACAAAAACGTCCTTGTGATCACTTAAACAATGGAATTGCAAATGATATTCAACTCTAACAAACGTTGCTTAACCACCTTGTCAACCAACAGCAGAGAAAAACTGATCAATGAATTTTAAAAAAGCACATTTTCAGACACAAAGATAAAGAGCGAATTTGCAATTTGTATCTCTTTATTAAACACAGAATAATACACTCAAAAATAATGTATAGTTCAAGCTGGAAATATATATATATATATATATGAGCCGTTTATTTTGAAAGTGGCATTAGTCACTTTTTCAAAAAAAATCGAGTTAATAATAAATATAATAATAAATAATAATAATAAATAATAATAATAATAAATACTGAGAAAAATATCATTATCATGATGTATCAAATACAAGTGAATCTTCTCGAAAGTTAGCATCCATATTTTTAAACGTGTTAAAACGCAAACCCTTAAATATATGACTTATGCCACTTTCAAAATAAACGGCTCATATACATACATATATTTCTTTTAATGGATTAAATATTATCTAGAAAATGTGTTTGGTTCGATCTGCGGCAGTAAATGTATTTTTTGGTTAAAGGACCTACACTGAAAGAAAAACGCTACATATATTTAATGAATCATTTTCATAAAAAAATTTTCATTGTCTAAATGGAATTTCATAGTTATAATGAAATATTTTCGTTCAAATCGTTCAAAAGCAACATATTTCAAAAATTAAAAAAAAATATTTTTAACATTCAAATAACTCTATAGTCTCAATAAATAAAAGTAAAAGGATGCCTTCAGAAATGAGATCACTAACTGAAGGGTCATCTGTCATTTAAATTTGAAAAAAAAAATTTGCAAAAAAGTGCTATCTAAATAAAAAATATTATTTGATATAATAAAATGATAAAAATTGTTATTACAAAGTAGACATATTATACATCAAAGGGTTGGGAATTGTGTCTAGATTTCATAAAATAATATAATTTAAGAATTCGTTGTAGAAATTTTGCAAAAAAAACTGCAAAAAATTTGTTTATAATGAGTTTTTGTAAACAGTATAAATTTCGATTTATGCAATAAAATCTTTGTTAGCTAATATTATTAACTCATAGAATAAATTCGAAAAATGAAAAAATGTTTAATATAATATAAAGTAACCTTCACAAGGAAATAATTCCCAGTTTCTAATTGTTAAAATAGTTGAGTTAAATACATTCAATTTATAAAGTAACACTATCCAGTGAGACACAAAGAATGCTGACGAAGGCCGTAGCGGGCCAGAAAATGCATTACATTCTGCTGGTGTCTAATAATTGTAAATTTTTCTGTACATTCAATATACTTCATTGCTTTCCAAAGGAAGGCTAAGGTAAAATGTAAAAAGAAAATACAATATAATAGTCTGATAGTGTATAAAGTCATTTCTGAAAAATTAAAAGAATAGAACTATTACAAAAAAGCTTTATAAAATACAGACCTGAAATTTAACTCATAGAATAAATTCGAAAAATGAAGAAATGTTTAATATAATATAAAGTAACTTTCACAAGGAAATAATTCCCAGTTTCTAATTGTTAAAATAGTTGAGTTAAATACATTCAATTTATAAAGTAACACTATCCAGTGAGACACAAAGAATGCTGACGAAGGCTGTAGCGGGCCAGAAAATGCATTACTAATAATTGTAAATTTTTCTGTACATTCAATATACTTCATTGCTTTCCAAAGGAAGGCTAAGGTAAAATGTAAAAAGAAAATACAATATAATAGTCTGATAGTGTATAAAGTCATTTCTGAAAAATTAAAAGAATAGAACTATTACAAAAAAGCTTTATAAAATACAGACCTGAAATTTAACTCATAGAATAAATGCGAAAAATGAAAAAATGTTTAATATTATTTTTTTATGAAATTTTACAAGTAAATACATTTTTAGTGCTTAATAGGTATAAGTTAAGTATTATTTTTATTAAGTTAATACAAACCAGCTCAAAATTTTATTAAACTTGCAAAACGAATCCCACAATTCCCAAAAAACTTTTTATTTTTTTTTTAATTGGGAACAGCCGAAAACTCCCAAAAATTAGTATTTTTTAGAAACATAATGGCTACCAAGCACGGGTCTTAGTATTCACATTTCACAATTATTATAAACATATCTGGTTATACAAACTCGAACGAGTCGCCTAAAATTGGATCGTCCGAATGGACCACCTCAGACAAACATTTACATGATATTATACAAATCTCTTTAGTTTTTCTAAAATCTTTGGATGAAGTTTCCTGATAATCTGGCCTAGGCAACCAGTGAAATGCGTATAGGGATAGCTTAACCCATCAACAATAAATTTCAATGTTTTTATCAAAAATAAAAATTTGGAATTAAGCACGACAAACAAAAACATATTTCAAACAAATTATGATAAATTTGGGTCTTATATTTCCAAAATTTTAGACCAATTATAAATTATGAAAAGCTCGGCAAGCGCATTTCACCAAAAAATTATTTTAAGCATCTTGCTAAAATTAAGAATTAAGGATCGTTTTAAGTTTTTGTTATACCCGATATGTCCTAATTTTGGAGCATATAGCACCTCTCCTGCTTAGTCTATGGACTACAACTTTTTAATTGCCACCTCAAACTGCATTCCAATCGGACCAAACGTTTATAAAACATAGAACTATTTCCATTTTTTTCCAAATTTCCCACACTGTGCAGCGATGATATAAATAGAAGCGATACCCCTACAGCTGGCCCACGTTCTTTTCAACTAAGCAAACGGATGCATTTCCAAAGCATTGAAGTCTGCTATTTCGCAAGAAAATCATTATTTTTATGATAATTTAAGATACATATGTGGATAAAGTTTTATTATTTATTGCTTTTGAATAAAGGCTAGTGTAAAATTTTAACTTAATTTCGGGCTGTTAACATGATTCCGCGTTTCTTTAAATTTTACTAATTATTTTAATAAAACTTCGTGTAACTTAAACAAAAGTCTCAAATAGTTTTCTTTACAGCTCATTTTAATTTTTGTTCAAATAGTGCTATCTGCTCATTTCAATGTTCAAATCGATAAAATATTAATTTGTAAATAGTGCTATCAGACATATAAGCGCGAATATCTAGAATTAATCTAGAATTAAGAAAAAAATTAACGTATGTATGACTTTGACGTTGTTTTTTAATAACATTGTAAAATAAATTTTAGTTAATATTCTTAGAATTATCGAATAAATCAGTTTTTTCACTCTCCTGTAAAGTTGTGATTTTGCTGATAGCACTATTTGAAAAATAGCCCTCGTTATGTAATTGCACGTTTTTCATTGTGTGACTAATGAAACCACAAACAATATATTTAACTGTTTTAGAGCATTACATGAATTTTGGCATCTATTTGTTAGTACATATTTTTGCATATTTTACCATTTGCAGCAATTTTGTGCATATTTTAGTTAAACGAGCATTTTTGCAACATTTTTTGAGTTTATAGCGCATATTTTGCCTTTTTAAGGCATATTTTGATACATGTTGAATTTTTTTAGATGCCTACAAGAGCTTTCGCAGTAAATAATTAAGAAATTAGTTAAGTCTATAGTACACGGAATATAAAAAGCCTCATGCGCATGTGGTTCTGACCTAATTTTGACGTCACTACAAAGCCACTATAGCAAGTTCGTATTGTGTAATGACGACAAAATTACCTCAGAATCACATGCGTATGTGGCTTTTTACATTCCTTGTACTAAAGGCATTACTTTAATTTCTAGACATCTACATTTAATTTTTACTCTAAAATTGTAAGACAAAGCAGGTTGTCATTGAGGATAAATGTTATGCGATGTGTATAATATATAGAAATCTAGACCGATCTCTTAGTATACCGATCGGCTCAGAATCACTTTTTAAAGTGATCTAACAATGTCCATCCGTCCGGCTGGTTGTCTGTCCATGTTAACCTTGTGCCTACAAGTTCCAATTTTGAAGATAATTTGATCAATTATGGACAAAGGGTATGTAAATGGTGAAAATTGGTCTATAATTTCACATATTTTCCATAAAAACTTCCTTCCAAATTAGACTCTTTGTGTACGTAAGACACCTAATTATGATGGTACATATTTAAATTAAATTCGCCCCAAAAATATTTTACTGCAAATTAAATTATTTTCGAATCGTTTCACATTTGCCCAAAGCTCCCATCCTTTTAAATGTTAATATTTGCTTACAATTTAGCGACCGTACCTAAAATCCCTTTAATACAAAAACCCATATGGATGTAAATATCTAGATAATATTCGGCGCAAAAATCTCTTATATGAATTTTAACCTAATATGGGCTTAAGCGATAGTAAGGTTTCTTTTTAAATTTTGTTATTATTATTTTGTCTTAAAATAAGCTATTTTTGATTTTTTAAGTCATATTTTTAACATTTTTCAGGGCATATTTTCCAGTTTTTACTGCATATTTAATGAGCATATTTTTGGTTTCCCTGCTCAATAGTGAAAATGTGTTTCTATGTTTGGCACAGACGATGCTGGATGGAAAATAAAAATATTACGTACACGTACACGAGTGAATTCGCCAGCTGGACAAGTATTTGGCGCTTTACTGATTAATTTTTGTATTGTTATTGTGATGATGGTGTTTTAAGTTGAAATCAATAAATAATATATAATACATAAACATATGTATATATGAATAATAAAATACATACATACATTAATATATTTTTATATTATGGTTTGGTTCATTTATTTGTAATACCGATATATACCGTTATTAAAATTGCTATACCGGTATACCGATACCGAAATAAAGAAAAGTTTAATACCGATACCGAAATAAAGAAACGTTTAATACCGATACCGAAATTCGTTACGTTGTTAAAAACTTTTAAGCCGGTTATGTTTTAATTTGAGGTAACCAACAATCACATAAATTTGTGCCTTATTTTACACTAATTTTCTGACACATTTTTGTGAGTGTTTTAACAACAAATATAATTCAATACTATTGCAAAAAAAGCTTCGTCTGACGTACATTAACTTAATTTTTCTCTTTGGGTCTAAAAGTTCTATTGAAAAATTTTATGAATGAATCAATGTAATTATACCTACCGGTATGTAATAGTATTTTTGCGTAATAAATTTTTGTCATCAATGACGTCGATAACCTGTGAGTAGTAGCGAATAAAAAGAGTGAGCTTGAAATCTTTGACAACAGATAGAGTACAGTATATATATAGACTGGTAATGTTGTTGTTGCAAATAAAGAATGATGACTCACATACCTGAACTAAGGCAACTTAATAACTAGTTGATCGTTTTGTTGCTGCTTTTTGTTTTTATAAGTTAACTATTGGAGCATGTGGAGATTCCCCAAACGCTCTATTCGTATACGAGGCAATGTAGATATTCACAAAAACACAATCAATATTTAAAACAGAAAAAATTGATAACAATTTTTTTGCGTCGTCATCATTCGTAGAAAATTTGTATGAGTGTATTTTGGCATTTTTAGGCATGAGATCGGTATTGTTGTATTTTGTGCTTTTAATTATAATTTTAATATCGTTGCTTTAATTTGTGATATAGTATGTATGATTGTATGTATGTACATTTTTGTTGATTATTTGTGTGTAATATGTCTATTTATTTGAATGTACTATTTATACCTATGTACATATATTGTCTGCTACCGAAAACGTGCTCTCGCTTCCTACAGACGTTGGTTTTATAATAAGAAGCGCATCATAGGAAAGATTATAAATTTGTTGGCCGGTTACCAGTGACTTCAAATTCTTTTTTTAAGATTTTTTCAGGCTTTTGTATTTTTTTGAATTTTTTTTTTAGAATTGGTAGATGGTTCTGGTGCATTTTCATTTTCTACTTCAAGAAGCTTTTTAGACATTTCATCAGCAATTAAAAAGACCGTTGATTTATTGGCGTAGGGAAAATAGTTCGATTTGTAGGAAGTTTTTAGTAATTTTAGTAAAGAATATATTTTTATTGCTTGTTTTGATTTTAACGATGCTAACAAATTAAAATTTCAAAAAATTTCCAGGGATTAATTTAAAAAAAAATGTCCCGGGAATTCTTTCCCGCGTTGAAACACTATGTAAAACGCAAGGCAACGCAAAAGAATTATGTACATTGAAAGCAAAAACAATGTCATAAATATTTTGTAATTTTGTTGTTGTTTTCTACAGAAACTCACATAGCCTTTTAAAAATTCAAACGCCTAATAAATTGTTGCGTTGAAAATTTTAAGACGGTACATGAATTTCTATAGAAAACAACAACACTCTAGATCAGTGGGTTTCAACCTTTTTGAAGCCGCGGCCCCAAAATAATTTTCAAAAAATCTGGCAACCCCTTAACGTTTTTGTCCTCAAAGGTTAAAAATATTATTACATATTATAAAAAAAAATTAAAATTCAATTGTTTGCTATTAATTGAGGTAATTTAGACGAGATTAATTTTTAGTCATCTATGTATGTATGTGAAAATTTGTTTAATAATCCTAAGTGGCTTTTGAAATTCGCATATAAATAAAAAATTTAAATGCGGTCAACATCTTTGCAACAACTACAATTTGATTTTTTCACCAGCTTTGAAAGTGTTGCAACAGAAATTTCCTCCGATGAATTGGTGAGCGATTTTATTCCTACTAGCGCATTTCCGCTAATTTACCGAATTTTTGCAAATCCTTTTAATTATAGCGACTTTTAATCAAATTTATAGTTTGTTTGATTTAAAAAAATTGTTCACTATTTTGGCAAATTTTCAGAATTTTTACAATTTTCGCTAGACTACCAAAACCTAAATGGGGTTTTGTTAGTTTCGAAAGTACTTTAAGTCGTTCCACAGGATAAATAGTTTGCCCTCGATGACAGTGTTCGTTAAATATACTAATAAATTAACAAAGATGCCACTTGATTGAAATTTATAGCTATGTTGTTAAAATTGAGTTACTGAATTGCTGTATTGTTACCGTAGGCAATAAACTGTGCCGGTAAAATTAACGTTAACGTTAATCGTTAAAAGTTAGAGAATTCCACTACTGAGCTAAGTAAAAAAGCATTTTAAATATTTATTCAATTTTCAACATATTATCTGTGCGAAATGACTTTTTTTTACAAATGGTGAACATTAAAACAAAAAAAAAGAAATAAATTAAATTTAGCAAATGATTTGACTGTTTAGGTGTCACAATTGCAACCACGTTTTCGCACTTAATTAAAAATAAGCAAGCCCAGCGTTCGCATTAATATCAGTAATTTTATGTTTTTGGATTAAATTTTTTTTTTATGTTTTTGAATTAAATAAATTAAATTAAAAAAAAAATCGATGTATTTTATTTAGATCAGCTCGCGACCCCCGAAAACCATTGCTCTAGATGGCAATGTAAAGTCCCCAGTTGGCAAAACTGTTGTCGACGACATTGTGTTATTGACAAAGTCTGAACTTAGATGCTCTTATGCCATCTCTTGCGATCCTATTTATACTCTAGCCCAGACGTATTTATGACACTAGTAACATCTAGATGGCTCTAGAAAGTTCGCCTTATAACGGCTATTTTGTTAATTAAACTTATTCAGTTAAATTTACTATCTATATGGCTGAATTTATTGAGTAATTAGGCATCATAAACTAAGACATACTTTTAGGCGTTACAATAACCAGATAACTTAACATCGAGCATTCTAATATTTACAGTGGGGTTGAAGTACAATTATGCACAACAATTTTAACATTACATCTGAACATTGATTTTTACACTTGAAGTGTCCATAACTTATACAATAACAATTTAAACTAATAAAATAACTTACAAATACTAAATAACTAATCAATACAAGATAACTAATAAATCAATATAATTATTAACTAAAGTAACTTTCGTAACACCATTTTAATTTTCTACGGTGCCGAACACAACGACAATCGCGTTGTGTTTTAATATTTAGTATTTTACACAAAAAACTTGCAGTCAGCTGTTTTTGTTATAAAACCAAAATCTCGCAAATGTAAAAAGAGTATAATGTAAACGCACTAGATTTTGAGGAAGATTTCCAGTCAATTCTTTTAGATTTCGTTGTAAACCGCTTTAAATAAAATATAAGACATTAATTTACCAAAAATTAATATTCGTGATAGGGAAAAATGGGTATAACTGATTATAAATTTGTACATGAATATAGAAACTATTTAATTATAATACACTTTATAATAATATATGTAATATATTTATATATGTATAATATACATTGTATGTATGTATATGGATACCCATAACAATTACTGTCGGCATATTTATCTGTAATCAATTGGCCTTAAGTGGCTTCAAGATTATTAAATAAATAAAAAATAAATAAATAAAATGTAAACGGGCTATTATCCATCAATAATGTTTATGCAAAAATCCAGTAAAAATATTAAAAAATTTTTGATATTCTTTAATTAGGCTTGAGTTCATCAAATTTAATTTTCATGAAATTATTTTCACTGAGGGAAGGAATTTTTACAAATTGGAATTTTTTTATTAAAATTTATTGATAATAATTTCAAAAGATTTTGTTATTCGTGCTTAATTCCCAGTTTTTATTATTGATAAAAACACTTGAAATTTATTGTTGATGGGATAAGCTATTCCTATGCATTTCACTGGTTGCTTAGGCCAGATCATCAGGAAACTTCATCCATAAAGGTTTTAGACCAGAGCCCGGCAACACATACATGCAGACTTTTTGTTTTTTGTGAGAGAATAATAACTCTCCCTCTAAGAAGCACTTAAAGAAATTTTTGTGTTATTTTCTTGTTTTTAAAATCAATCTGGCTGTTAATGTAAACACTCAAAACATAAGTGTATGTTTTATATAAAATAAAAAACAAAAAAATCATTAATATTAAAGAAATCATATTCTTCAGGAAAAATAAAAGAAAAACCATAATATCATTTCAACGTGTTAATCTATTGAAACAAAACAAAATTCAGAAATTAATGACTTGCGTTCATTAATCTTAACTTAAACTTAAACGATTCTTCAAGAAAAATAAAAAAAAAACTATAATTTCATTAACATTCGGGAGTGCCAAAAAAAAAATTCGGCAAACAAGAAATTAAATTCCCATTCTTCTTTAAACATTTCTCGCAGTGGAATTCTAAAGCAAGCGTCAGCAGAACCTTCTTGTTTGGATGTTTGTTTGTTTTTTACAAAGTGAGAGCGAATGTTATTGTGAGAAAAAAAGCACGGTGTAGTACTTTTGCCGGGCTCTGTTTTAGACAAACTAAAGATATTAAACCAAATAAAACTGTTAAACGTATAAGAATTATAGCAACAGTTCTACTTGTAACAATATCAAAGTTTAAACAAAACACATCAACAATAAACAACAGTGGGTTCATCTCATCTTACATTTCCCCACTACAATTAGTTGAAATTCTCTCAACATTAATTGTAGTTGTAAGTAGGTTAAGAAAAACAAAATGAAAAAAACAACAACTTACAAAAGATGTTGTCAATTAAGTGTTTTTTTGGCCGTGCACTGCCTGTTTATTATCAAAAAGTAATTTCAATTTTTGGGAATACAAAATTTTAATTTCAAAAGATTTTGTTATTCGTGCTTAATTCCCAGTTTTTATTATTGATAAAAACACTTGAAATTTATTGTTGATGGGATAAGCTATTCCTATGCATTTCACTGGTTGCTTAGGCCAGATCATCAGGAAACTTCATCCATAAAGGTTTTAGACAAACTAAAGATATTAAACCAAATAAAACTGTTAAACGTATAAGAATTATAGCAACAGTTCTACTTGTAACAATATCAAAGTTTAAACAAAACACATCAACAATAAACAACAGTGGGTTCATGTCATCTTACATTTCCCCACTACAATTAGTTGAAATTCTCTCAACATTAATTGTAGTTGTAAGTAGGTTAAGAAAAACAAAATGAAAAAAACAACAACTTACAAAAGATGTTGTCAATTAAGTGTTTTTTTGGCCGTGCACTGCCTGTTTATTATCAAAAAGTAATTTCAATTTTTGGGAATACAAAATTTTAATTTCAAAAGATTTTGTTATTCGTGCTTAATTCCCAGTTTTTATTATTGATGAAAACACTTGAAATTTATTGTTGATGGGATAAGCTATTCCTATGCATTTCACTGGTTGCTTAGGCCAGATCCTTAACCTACTTACAACTACAATTAATGTTGAGAGAATTTCAACTAATTGTATTGGGGAAATGTAAGATGAGATGAACCCACTGTTGTTTATTGTTGATGTGTTTTGTTTAAACTTTGATATTGTTACAAGTAGAACTGTTGCTATAATTCTTATACGTTTAACAGTTTTATTTGGTTTAATATCTTTAGTTTGTCTAAAACCTTTATGGATGAAGTTTCCTGATGATCTGGCCTAAGCAACCAGTGAAATGCATAGGAATAGCTTATCCCATCAACAATAAATTTCAAGTGTTTTTATCAATAATAAAAACTGGGAATTAAGCACGAATAACAAAATCTTTTGAAATTAAAATTTTGTATTCCCAAAAATTGAAATTACTTTTTGATTTATTGATAATTTTTCTTGGCTGAGCTGGGATTCGAACCGGGTTGATCTTTACATGTTTCAAGAATCACCACATTCTACCGTCGGAAGATCTTTGAGTTCTACCCACTGCACCACTGCGGTGCCCGTTAAGCCAACAGTCAAATATCTATCTTTAACCAGTAGTACTGGTGGTTCGAAATTTGCTGTTATTATCACTTAAATTTCAAATTACATGTTACCTCCTTTCCTCTGTTTTTTTCGTATTCTTTCTGTCAAGACTTTGTCTTGAAAACCTGAATACTTTTGTTAATTATGTTTTTTTTTGTCCACTTTCGTCGACATTTTTATTTGTACAAAAAAAAAAAAAAAAAAAAATATTAAAAAATTTTAACTAGGACTATCAAATTTCTGGTTCCAATGAACTACCTAGTCAGTACATATACAGTTCTAAGATCAGTAGTGGATTTTATTTTTAATGACAAGCACATGCTAAGTGTAAATAGCACAGTACATTGTCTGGTCTACAGTTGGTCAATAGTACTGGTGACAAAGTCAATAGATATACAACATAAATATTTATTTCGCTATAGTGAAGTTTTACTAATGTCATATCCTGCAGTGTATATACTATGTAGGTATGTACACATCGAGCCTTTGCTGCAATAGAGTCATAAATCAACTTTGAATTTTCTAGCACCTTTAAATTTAATTCTTCTCTCTAGAGTTGAGTATATAAAATATTTGTATTTTTACACAATATGAAGAAACTATATGGCGATTAACTCCACTTTATTAACTAGTAGGCGGCCCTATGTTCCACTGGGAATTAAAGAATTAAGTACATAAGCTCAAAAATCTGGTTTTTTATGTTTTATGTTTATGTTATGACTGCAGCAAAGGCTCGATATGTATGTGTTGGCAAAAACTCATATTTTTATGTTTTCACTATTTTTGCATTGTTATTTTTGTCTTTCATATCTTTTTCTTAATTTATTTTTTGAATAAAAATTATCCTATAAACAATTTAACAGTGACGTGAATTTCTTTTCTGTATGGATGTGATTGCAAACACTACCAGTACAACTAATAATTGTTTAAAAATCGATTGATGCCACCATAGATTACGCTTTAAAAACCACTAAAAGGGACAGCTCATCGTACAGCTGTTTACTCACATAGTAAATATACTTTTTATGAATGAATTTCGACGCAATCATCGTTTTAACTGCGATAATTAAAAATATAATAAACAATTAAAATGTATCGTGAAAATAAATGAATGAATGAATAAAAAATTCATTCACATGTTCATACCTACATACATGCTTACATAGGTATTTATATTAAGAGCAATGAACAGTTCTCTTAACATTAACTTTAAAGTGTGTGTAGGTAAAAAATAGTGTTAACATGAATCATCTCCCATGAGAAAGTTTTTTTTAATTCTAGGCGCCACAAAAACATTTAGAATCATTCATAGATTTAGTATCAAAGCTGATGATGGTGGGTCGGAAATATCAAAACAGATTAGAATACTAGCTACACAACTAACTTATCCACAAATATGAGGAATTTCGATAGAAATTCCCATTAAAAACAAATATGTTTGTGTACCTATAAAAAAATAAAATAAGTAAAAAAAAAATTAAATCAATAAAAATAAGGGTATAAAAAGGGTAAATTAAAAGGCGTAAATATGTATAAAATATACGTTTATGAAGTTCATAAATATATTTTAAAAATTTTAAAAAGTGAAAAACTGACCAATTTCATTTTAGATAAAAAGAATTTATAAAAAACAAAAAAAAAATGGAATGAATGGGATTCGAACCAGTCAACCAATAACAAATTGTTAGGAGGCAGACCGTTTAGACCGTTCGACCATCGAACCGCATGTAAAGCCAATGTTGATTTGAGTATGTGATATCAATAATTAGTAATAGTAAATTAAAGTATGTATGTGTTTGTTGTTTGTGTATAATACAGAAGGTAATATTAAATAAAAAAAAGAGGTTTACCGCAAGTATTTTAAATGAAAAAAACCACAAAAAAAAAACAACACACAACTATTTTACAGGGTTACCATTAACCGTTTTGAAACGTTAACTGTCGTTTTGGATAATAAAAGTCGGAAACCAATTTAAATGTTTTTTATTTATCAATAATACAACATAAACATACCAAGAAATTGCTTAAATTGTGTATGCTTTTAAATCGCTTTTGTGCAGAAGATATTATCAGGCCTATTCTGAAAATCACTTTAACTCAAATCACGTGATTTGAAATCACATGTGCCTACTAAAATCACACGTGTGATATTTTAGCGTCCCGTTTTTGTGTGATCTTCAATTGCAGAAAGCACACCAAGAAACACAACAATGGTATGACTTTCAAAACACCATAAAGTCACAGGTGTGATTTCAGAACAGGCCCGTATATAGGTATATATGAATATATTTTTGTATAAATTGTCTAAAAAAGTGACTAATATGTTATCAATGTCAACAATAAAAAGGCAAAGATTGCTTTTAATATTTTGACGACACTAGATCACTGTTCGTTATGTTAGCGGTTTTTTGTAGTCGAAAAATTAGATGATGAGGGCATTTCTTATATTCCCTAAATACAATTTTTTTTTAAAAGTGGATAACCCTGCTTGTTTGTATGGTTTTTAAGCAGTGTGACCATTTTGGCAATTTTGCAGCTTAACTTAGATTAAAAATTTTAATTTAGCTAAAATACTTTCATTAAGCGCTTCGCATTTTTTTAAGCATTTTAATTAAATGTTTCTAACTTTTTTAGAATTATTTTAAAAATTAAAGAATAGGTATTGATATAACATAAGTTTTTTATGTATTATAATAAATTATAATAAATTTTGACTAAAAAAATAGTTGTAGTCAAAATTAAATTTCGTATGGAAATGGATAATTCTTATTTTATTGTAAAAAAAATTTCATTTTATTTTTTTACAAGACGATAACCCTGCATGTTTGGGCGATTTTTAATGAAGACTTTTAAGTAGTGTGGGAATTTTTTATTTTTGAAAGTAAATTCAGCACCAAAAACTTAGATTTAGCTGTAAAATTTCCATTTGGCATTTTATTAGCTTTTTAGAAAAATGTTTTAAACTTCTTTTGATTAATTTTTAAAGTTGGATGGAATAGTATTAGCGATTAAAACTAAAATAAATTGTTATAAACTAACTTTTACGCAATTAATGATGACTGTTTTTTTAAAATATAAAAAAAATAATCTGGTCTAAATATGTCTGTAAATTCTTTTAAATCGAAATAGCTATAAAACCGTTTGTATTTTGTTTTTATTAGAGGGCCTTCCAATTTCAAGGTTAACCAATTGTGGTATTTATATCTGATGCTATATCAAATCTACCTAAATACTTGTTTAAATATTACCATTTATTTTAATTTTGTTTAAAATGAGTCACTTAAATGTATAAGGATTTAAAACAATATAATGAACAACTTTAAGAATTATTTGTAGCGTTTTCAAAATAATTTTTAGCATTTCTTTGCCTTGCCTAATGTCAGAGTAAGCTGTGAACAAATTTTAAGATCTGTTTCTATGTCATTGGTTTCGTCAATAAAATTATCCAAACTTAAATGTTTCTAGCTTTTTGATTAAATTAAACATTTACGTACGCAAATACTTATTGTTGAATGTTTTGTTTTCAAATAACAAATGGGATTGTTTTTAGAAATAATAAGATTTTTTAAAAATAGTATGGCAACACGTGTAAGATTTTTGAATTGAAATGTAAGAAGAGACAATCCGTCTCTAAAACTGAAAAAAACAACAATCATGAAAACAATGCCTACCAATACACATAAATAACTTTTGCATATTCGTACATACTACATACTTAGGTATTTACATTTAAGCCAAAAACTAATTGTAAAATATGGTTTTTGTTTCACATGTAAGGCGAACGATTCATATTTATATTGTCAATAAAATGAAAAAATCAAAAATCGCTGAATAATTTTAAAATCGTTTATAAAAATATTTATAAAAAAAGTTAAAAAATTTTTTGTTTGCAAAAGGTGGAGATGCCGAGATTTGAACCCCAGCAATATAACAGACAAACCTTCTTGGGCAACCGCCCAGACCATTGAGCTATTAACGTTGTTGAAAATAAAGAATTATAGTAGAATATACTCCCGTCATATTACTAGTTTAATATGTAGGTATATATTTTTCAATTAAAGCGAATAATCATGTACAAGCATCTGTACATGTTTCAAATAAAAAAACAAAAAAACAACAACCACAAGGGATTTTTTTGGAAAAATTAGAGGCAGTCGTGGTTTTTTGGTCATATCTAAGCCATTTGTGGACCGATCTTGCTGAATTTCATTAGCAAGAAATGGTGGACTGTGTGTAACATAAATGTAAAACAACCTAGCCGCTATCATGTCTGGATTATCCGGAAAACACGTATCAAACGTAAGACGGACAGACGGACAGACGGACATCGTTTAATCAACTTCTCTTCTCATATGGACCCAGAATATATATACTTTATGGGGTCTAAAATCAATATTGTGGAAATTACAAACGTTATGACAAACTTATATATATGTACCCTTTTACACCTGTGGTGAAGGGTATAAAAACCAAAATACACACACACACATTTCATGCTATAGTCATGCAAACTGTCGAGCAACAACAACATTACTGAAGAAAGGCAAAAATTTTTTTTTCCTCACCACCATGAAAAAAAAACATGTTGCTTGTACACTGATCAGTATTTTTTCGTTGTAATCTGCCTTTTTACAGAGCTAATAGCTCTGCTCAGGCTGCTTTAAGCACACACTTCAGCGGCTTTTTGTTATTAACAGCCAGAGAAGAATTTTTGTTCTTTGAATTTTAGATTTTTTTTTTGGTTTGTCTTTTTTAACTAGCTCTTCTTTCAGGAAAAAGTAAAAAAGCAAAAGGCGAAATAATTTTTTTTAGCTTTTGCTTTTTATGTGGTTGTCCATTTTTGTCGCTGGCTGGTAAAAAAGCAGTTGTCAGAAAATAAAAATATTCAAAATAGGAGATTTGCTTTTTTGCACAAACGAAAAACAAAACATTGGCTATTGGAAAAAAAATTAAAAATTTCAAAAGCAGTGGCAAAAATAAAAAGCAGCCAGCTGATGGGTGCTTTTAAACCCTGACAACAATAAGTGTTAAATTTTTTGGATCTCTTTAATTTTGGATTTTTAAGGTTAGCGGAATCGATTTGGCGAGAGGGCAACCTTCGGTCCAAAAGTCAGCTTTTTAGCTTCAGGAGTTTAGGATGTACGATGATGAATCCGTCAGTAACTTTACAAATTTATATTATATAGCGATGGAGAAAAATGTTGAGAAAACAGTAACAAAATTAGGAACGATTTTCACACCTTAAACGTTTGAATTTCAAAAAAGGTCCAAATCTGTTTTGTATTTTTTAGATAAGCTAAAAATGTGATACAATATTTATTTACCCTTTTACACCCCAAAAAGGCCTTCCTTCAAAAAAAGTACCAGACACCTCTCCGTTTATTTTTTTAATGAACAATAATTAGTATTCAATTTTTTGTATCTCTTTTTGTTTAGGAAATATACGGCTAGCGAATTTTTCTAATAAACAAAAATAAGTGCTGGTGTTTTTTTATCTCTTTTAGTTTAGGAGGTATGAGGTTCGCGGGATCGATATACATAGGTACAATGTTCACCCCTGAAACGTTCGAATTTCGAAAAAGTACTAAATTCGAATTTGTATTTTTTAGATAAGTAAAAAAGGTTATTTAATTTTTATTTCTATACGTATTGGCTTAAAAGCTAGATTTACTACCTAAAACGACCGAATTTCGTAAAAGTACCAGACACCAATTTGCTTTTTTATTTAATGCACAAAAATAAATATTAAATTAAAAAAATTACCAGTTTATTTTAAAGAAATACCAGTTAGAGTTACTGATTCTCATTCACTCAGGAGCTTACATGTTTAATTTTATGTTTCTAGGTCCAATACTAACGGAAATTCAAAAAGTTCCATTCAAAGAATAAAAAAGTACCAAAAAGATCCCTCTTACAGATTCTCATTCACTCAGAACCTTGCATGCTTAATTTTATGTTTTTAGGTCCAATACTAACGCAAATTCAAAAAGTACCAGTTAATGAACAAAAAAGTACCAAAAAGTTCCCTCATAGATTCTTATACACTTAGGACATTGCATCTTGAATTTTATGTTTCTAGGTCTAATAATAATGGAAATTTAAAAAGTACCAGAAAAAAAAGAAGTTCAGAAATGCGCTTTTGCAGATTCTCATTCACTCAAGACATTGCATGTTCAATTTAATTTTTCTACGTCCAATGCTAACAGAAATTCAAAAATTACTATTTAAAGATCAAAAAAGTTCCTAAAAGCCCTCTTACAGATTCTCATTCACTCGGGACCTTGCATGTTTAATTTTATCTTTCTAGGTCCAATACCAACGGAAATTCAAGAAGTACCAGTCAATGAATAAAAAAGAAACGAAAAGTTCACTCTTATAGATTTTCATCCACCCAGGACATTGCATTTTGAATTTTATGTTTCTAGGTCCAATACAAACAATGGAAATTCAAAAAGTACCAGTTAAAGAACAAAAAAGTACCAAAAGCCTTCTTACAGATTCTCATTCACTCAGAACCTTGCATGTTTAATTTTATCTTTATAGGGCCAATACCAATGGAAATTTAAAAAGTACCAGTCAAATAATAAAAAAGTACCATAAAATTCACTCTTAGATTTTCATCCATCCAGGACATTGCATTTTGAATTGTATGTTTCTAGGTCCAATACTAACGCAAATTCAAAAAGTACCAGTTAATGAACAAAAAAGTACCAAAAAGTTCCCTCATAGATTCTTATCCACTTAGGACATTGCATCTTGAATTTTATGTTTCTAGGTCTAATAATAACGGAAATTTAAAAAGTACCAGTTAAAAAAAAAGAAGCTCAGAAACGCGCTTTTACAGATTATCATTCACTCAAGACATTGCATGTTCAATTTAATTTTTCTACGTCCAATGCTAACGGAAATTCAAAAAGTACTATTTAAAGATCAAAAAAGTACCTAAAAGCCCTCTTACAGATTCTCATTCACTCAGGACCTTGCATGTTTAATATCATGTTTCTAGGTCCAATACCAACGGAAATTCAAGAAGTACCAGTCAAAGAATAAAAAAGTACTAAAAAGTTCACTCTTATAGATTTTCATCCACCCAGGACATTGCATTTTGAATTTTATGTTTCTAGGTCCAATGCTAACGGAAATTCAAAAAGTACCAGCTAAAGAACAAAAAAGTACCAAAAGCCGTCTTACAGATTCTCATTCACTCAGGAGCTTGCATGTTTAATTTTATCTTTCTAGGTCCAATACCAACGGAAATTCAAAAAGTACCACTTAAAGAATAAAAAAGTACCAAAAAGTTCACTCTTATAGATTTTCATCCACCCAGGGCATTGCATTTTGAATTTTATGTTTCTAGGTCCAATACTAACGCAAATTCAAAAAGTACCAGTTAATGAACAAAAAAGTACCAAAAAGTTCCCTCATAGATTCTTATCCACTTAGGACATTGCATCTTGAATTTTATGTTTCTAGGTCTAATAATAACGGAAATTTAAAAAGTACCAGAAAAAAAGAAGCTCAGAAATGCGCTTTTGCAGATTCTCATTCACTCAAGACATTGCATGTTTAATTTAATTTTTCTACGTCCAATGCTAACAGAAATTCAAAAAGTACTATTTAAAGATCAAAAAAGTACCTAAAAGCCCTCTTACAGATTCTCATTCACTCGGGACCTTGCATGTTTAATTTTATCTTTCTAGGTCCAATACCAACGGAAATTCAAGAAATACCAGTCAAAGAATAAAAAAGTACCAAAAAGTTCACTCTTATAGATTTTCATCCTCCCAGGACATTGCATTTTGAATTTTATGTTTCTAGGTCCAATACTAACGCAAACTCAAAAAGTACCAGTTAATTAACAAAAAAATACCAAAAAGTTCCCTCATAGATTCTTATCCACTCAGGGCATTGCATCTTGAATTTTATGTTTCTAGGTCCAATATTAACGATAATTAAAAAAATGCCAGTTGTAGAACCAAAAAGCCAATGAAAAATATCAAATTTCCCGTATTTCCTTTTTTTGGTACTATTTTTCCCCCCACTAAAGTATCAAAAAATTCAATATTGTAGTGGGGGCTCATTATTAAGTACGAGTATGTTAATGAATGGAGAAAAATTGTTTGTAAAAAAAGTACCAAAAATAGCGACGATTTTCACCCCTTAAATGTTCGAATTTCGAAAAAGTACCAAACTCATATTCGTATTTTTTTCATAGGTTTCGAATGTGGTATAAACTTTGTTTCTATGTTTATTGGCCCTAATAGGGCCAAATTTCAAAAAAGTACCAGACACCTATCCGCTTATTTTTCTAAAGAACAATGATCAGTGTTATATTTTTTTTGTAACTCTTTTAGTTTTGGAGATATAAGGTTACCGTTTTTTTACCGTTTTTACCCTTTTTTACCCCCTAAACATTCGAATTTCCAAAAATCCCGTCTTAGTGGATCGATTTGGGGAGTGACCAATCTCTGGTCCAAATTTCAAGTGTCTAGCTTCAGGCGTTTAGGCTGTGCGATGATGAATCAGTCAGTCAGTGAGTCAGTCAGTAACGTCACAATTTTATATATGGCTATTTCCAAAAAAACGTCAACCACAAAAAATGGGAAAAAAAATTTTTCTTTTCAAGATTTATTTAGAGAATTGCTTATATTTTTTTAATATATGCGTATAAATTAAGTGATCAAAAAAAACAAAGATAAATGGTAAACGAAGTACTACAACTTTTAGCACATACTTGTGTATATTAGAAAATATGTATTTGGAACAACAATACTCTAATCTAAGGCATATTTATGATCTGAAAAACATTTTTTATTAAGTTTCTTATATAAAGAATTATAAAAAGCAACATAAAAAAATTTTAAATCATGGTGGAAAAATTGTCCCGTTTACAATGTCCCGTTTACAATTTCTTTAACAATTTGTTTAAAAAAATGTAATTCATATTTTATTTTTAAATCGAAACCATTTTTAGGGCACATTAGTACGCAACATTTTAAAATTAATCCCAACAAAATATTGTGTCAGGTTTCGCAGAAATCAGTGTTTAAATGGTTACCCCTTAAAACCCACTTCCGTTTTTTGTCCCGTTTACAATCACTGGTTTTTTGCAATTATCTCGAAAACCACGACAGTAAGCGAAAAATTTCATTTGCGGAAATTAAAATGCTAATTGAGAGTTAAAAGAATCATTAATTTAAAAAATGAAAATCAGGTTGTTTTTTACAGTGTTGTCAATATAAACGTGTGCGAATGTCCCGTTTACAATCTTGGAAGTGCCCATATATAGATTATATTTATATGCTCATATAGGTATTTTAATTGTATAATCTTTTGTTTTTGTTCTACGTGCTTTAATTATTGCATCATACAAGGATATTTTTTGGATTTTGATTAAAATGGGTGAGACGAAAAAGGTTCTATAATTATTTATAAAACAACATTTTTCTTTGGACTTTGCCCATTTAAATTTTGTATATGTTCTTTGTGAATTCTTCTTCCACTCCTTGTCAGCACAGTTACCCTATTATCCCTCTCAACTATCTCTTTCTTATATAGCGCTTTATTTTTCCCTTTAATCGTTTTAATAGCTACATAGATTTTATCACCCTTCCTATATTTTCTAGGGCTTTGTCTCTTTTTATTCATTCTTGCATTTTGAGCTGCCATGTTTCGCTTGATTAAATGCCTGAGATCTGTATTAATTTTCTTTTGTTCTGATAACAAATTTTCATAGTTTGTTCCGACGTTTCTATTGAAAAATAGGTCGCGGGGTCTTTTCTTTGTAGTTGAATGTATGGTATTATTATACCTATCAACACAGATCTCGATTAATTCTTTCACTGATAGGTTCAGGTATTCAACTTCTAAACATCTGTAAATTTCAATTATTGTTGAATGCAGTCTTTCGACTTGCCCGTTCACCTCACTTCATTGAACTGGCGTAAGATATAATTTAATACCTAGCGATTTGATGAAAGTTTCTATTAAAGGGCTTAAGAAGCTCCGTTCGTTATCAGTAACAAGAATTTTTGGCACTGTGAAATAATGCAAAACTTTAATTAATTTTTTCCTCACTTGTAGCAACGACCTGTCCCTAATACTAAAGAATTTAGCAAATGTTGTGAATTTATCTATGCACGTAATGAACCTCTGTCCCAGAATTTCCATAATGTCCATGTGAAGAATTTCGCATGGATATTTAGGATCAGGTGTACTTTGGCGGTGTATTTGTGGAGGTTTCCTGTCATATTTACATCTATTACAAACGTCGCAGCTAGCTACGTACTTCCGTATACTAGCGCGCATATGCGGAAAGTAGAATTGCTCTAAAATTTGTTCACCATTTTCTCTGGGATTACGGTGTGCTCTTCTATGTTCCGTTTCTATTATCTCGAATTGACGCTCCTTAGAAGCAATGTCTGTAACTAACTTTTGGGTAATTCTTTCTTTATATCTGGAAAAATAATCAATGTAAATGTCTTGTATAGTTCCAAGAAGACCCTCTGGTGCTTTTACTCCGTTAAGGATATTTGGGCGAAGTTTTTCTTGCAACAACGCTAAAAGCTTTTCCTTAGACCAATTTTTTGAGGAAATAAAATGTCTAGTATACCCACGGTGTGGTTCCTCCATAGCTGTCATGTCCATTCCGACTCCCAGTATAATCTGATTCCTGAAGACATTTATTGGTACTTCCACATGGGGTATTAAGTCAGAAGCATCTTGTTCTGCACTGTGGACTGTTGCCGCTGATGAAAGGTCATCATCTTCTCGACCCTCTGAAGCCGTTAGAGTTTCATCCGAATTCGTAGCCATTCCTTCACTTGCCGTATCGGTAGAAGAGTGGTATAAATGATTTGACATTGTCTTTAACCTCGAGAGGGCATCGGCCACGTGGTTTGATTTACCCGGCTTATAAATCAACTCGTGGTTATACTCCTCTTTGCGTGCTTTCCATCTTTTTAATTTGGCATTGAAATTCCTATTTCCCAATGCAAACGTCAAAGGTTGGTGATCAGTATAGATCTTGATTTTTTTTTTCACCATATAAGTAATTCCTGAGGTTGTCAAGGGCCCATACAATGGCTAACATCTCTTTCTCGTTCGTGGCATAGTTTTCCTCGGTTTTGTTGAGGGACCGAGAAATATACGCTATGGGTTTGTCCTTGCCGATTTCACCCTGTGACAAAACGGCACCTAGCGCAATGTTAGAGGCATCTGTAGTCAGGATAAACGGTTTCTCAAAGTCTGGAAAAGACAGAAGCTCTGCTGTAGTTAACATAGATTTAAGTTCATTGAAAGACTTCAAAGACTCGTCATCTAAGGTAATTGGCACTTTCTTAGACTGACTGGCTTTTATTTGGGCATGCTCCCCTCTTGTAAGGTTTGTAAGTGGTTTCGTCACTTTTGCATAGTCACGAATGAATCTCCTATAGTAGGAGGTCATTCCAAAAAACTTTTCAATTCCTTCAGGTACGTAGGCGGCAACAGATTTTCTATGGACTTCACTTTGGCAGGATCCGGTTTGATGCCATCAGAACCAACGATGTAGCCAAGAAATTCCACCTCAGTCTTCATAAAATGCGTTTTATCAAGATTTATTTTCAGATTAGCTTCGTGAAGCCTTTCAAAAATTATATCTACGTTCTTCAAATGATTTTCTACATTCTCGCCAATAACTATTATATCGTCAATGTAGACAAAACAAATTTTCCCAATGTACTCGCGGAGGACATCATCTATCATTCTCTGAAATATCGCCGGTGCGTTCTTAAGGCCAAAGGGTAGTCTCAAAAATTCAAATTTCCCGTTTGCTGTTGAAGAAGCAGTTTTTGGGATATCTTTTGGTTTCATTGCTATTTGATGGAAGCCTGATGTAAAATCTATTGTTGTGAAATACTTTGCTTTACCTAAACTGGCTAGAGTAGATGTGATATCTGGAATTGGGTAGGTGTCTGGAATCGTTACGCCATGTAGACGTTTGAAGTCCACTACCATTCGATATTGTTTTTCACCACTAAGTTTTGGCTTTTTAGGCACGACCCAAATGGGTGAATTGTATGGACTTTGGAGGGCCTTATTACTCCCTCTGAGAGTAGTTCTTTTATCTGTCTTTCTACTTCTTCCCTCATACAGACTGGATACGGAAAGCTCTTCGTATATATTGGGTCTTCCGTACTTGTCCTAATCTCCGCCTGGACATTTGTTGATGCAAGTTCACTTCCGTCAAGTGGTCCAAAAAGTGGTTTGAATTTATTAATGAGGCTTTCTATCTTTGTCTTAACCTCTGGTAGATATTCCTCGCCTAATATATAATTTGACTCAGTTGTTACTTTTTCTTTCAATGGGATCTTAATACAATTTTTCAAAACTAAAACATTATCTTTTCTGTCAACTAAAGCACCTAAGTCTTTAAGTGTGTCATCCCCAATAATTCCATCAAAAGCTTTCAATGCTGGCAGACATAAAATTGAATAGGTTCATTTATCCTTAAAAATTCAAAAAATGGTCCAATTACTTTTCTATCTATATTGACATTTCCTCCAACCGACCGCACATTTATTGGTTTTTCTAAGATTATGCTACCGTATGACAAGCGTGGGCTGCAGAAGTTTTTATTAGAGCCCGTGTCTATCAGAAAACACAAAATATCACCAGTAGCCGAAGGGTATTCTATATAGGGCAAGCTTGATGGCTTCCCCCCATAAAATTTACTTCACCTACAGTTTCTTCCTGACGGGAGTCTTCCTCTAAACCATTGATGTTCAAAAATGTTTTGCATATGTATTATGAGAGAGTTTCAAAATACAGAGATACGCAAAACTAATCGCACAAATTTTATTTAAATTTAATAGAAATAAATTGTTTTGATTGTAAAATATTTATAATAATACCGTCCAACTAAATTTTCTATTTTTTAAATTGACTTTTAAAATTTTAACTTTAAAAAATTTTTTACAAACAGTAAGAATTGGAAATTTTTAAATATTTACATTAAAAAAAATTCAATGTGAAGTGCGAGCATGTTTAGAAATTAAAATTAATAATTATATCTAAAAAAAAACTCCACTAAATTCTTCGACATTTATGCTTTTATGACAATTTCGTAAAAACATTTTTAATTTTATTACTTATCTTACACACTGTATTTGAAATAAGATCAACTCATCTACCGTACGTGTGCAACTAAATAAATGAGCGTAAAAAACAAAGGGGTGGGGCTTCTAAACAATTGTTTGCTTGAATGGACATCAATGCTCTAAACCACTCTCGGCTATATGGTCTTCATCAGAAAAAGTTTCTATGTGATAAAGTCTGGGTTGTTTGTTACCTGTATTTATTTTTGTTAATGTAATTTACCCGACGAGATTGTATTGTTCTATCGACTTCCATCGGTTCAAGTTTTATGGCCGGATACCTCGGTGGTAACGCTGGCTTATTATAATTCGTATACCCATTTACTCGAAAGTTAGAATAGTTGTTGTTATGTTGCCAATTTCTAGGCCGACCGTCTTGATTCTGCCACCCTGATCGCATAGAGAACGGCCTTGTTGGCCTTAAAGGCCCAGGACGAAAGGCCATTTCCGGGGAGGTCGAATCGTGAGGCTTGGTTTTTGCATAAATTATGTTATTTCGCATAGTTAAGTTTTGCAATTCCAAACAAGCAAAATATGCTTCAGGGAGCGTTCCTGGTCGCTGTATAATGATCATACGGGAGAGATCCGGTTTTTATCCGCGTATGAAAATGTCCAATGCTCTGTTCCTGTACGTTTCCACTAAGGCCCTGATGGTTTCTTCGCTGTAGGATTCTGTCTTCAGCTTATTGATAATAAGCGAAAGTTGGTGGTTCACAGTCGAATAGAACTCATCGATGGTTGAGGATCCTTGAGAAAGCTGATTGAGCTGATGCCCCAGGGTTTGGATGTCCCTTTTATCAGCGAAGTGAAGGGAAAGTATCTTCTTGATTTCAACCCAATCACTGTCGAATACATTATAGGACACCAGTGCAGTGCCGACAATTTTTTGACGAACGCTCTGGATAATTCCACGTTAAATAGGCTTGTCCCTAACAATTTCGAAATCTTTCAGTATGGTTTCCACAGAATGGACCTAGGATACATACTGGGTTGGGTTGCCCTCAAAGGTTCTCAATTTTTTCACGCTGTCAGGAAGACGGCTTATATCTTTTAGCTCAACTTCGGTTCGTGGCCGATGAAGGGGTACCTCCTCCGTGACCACCGGGCCTACAGCGGCACTCGGTCTACTTTCAAGGCGCTCTAGCCTACCTAAAACATATCCTATCGCATTCTTGCTGAGACTCGCTTCTATATTCCCTATTCTATTTTCTACCGACTTGATCTGCTCCATAAATCGATTTATGGCTCCAGTCAAAGTCGTTACTGTGGACCTCAACTCTTCCATTATTTTATTCTAGGCTGACAAGGGGGGAAATAAATTTTTTCACGTACCTGAAATATCCGCAACACTCTGACGAAGAAGATCCTTGATCGTTGCACACTTCCACTTCACTTCTTTTTCTTAATTTTTGATTTATTCTTTTGTTTTCAAAAGGATAACTTTTCTTAAACTTTTTTTGATTTATTCTGTTATTTTAAATTTTTCAAAAGGATATTTTTTAATACAATAACAATATTTTTCTTCTCTTTTTTTTTATTATAATTTACATTTTCAAACTTATTTTTTATTTTAATTTTTCATTCTTTAATGATTTTTCTTTATTTTAATTTCTTCTTTTCAATTTTTTAATTTTATATTTCTAAAAACTGCGTATTCTTAACACATTTATAGGGGATGCAGAGAGGATTTTTTAGCGAGCCTTGGCCAACGTACGCGACGCGACCGTTCAAAACCCTTTTGTCCTCGCGGAAGCTCCGTATGTTTCCGGTTTGGCGATCCACTTTTATAGTCGTGGATATCTACTGAGGTACGGTTTACTTCACTTTCGCCTCGGTAACCTTCTGTGATGTTTCTTCTTTTTTATTAATCACCAGCAATACCGGATTAGCGAAGGAGGGGTTAAACTAATTGTTGTATTATTTTATTGTATTTTGTTCAAAAAATCCCGGGATTCCCGAGAATAAGATTTTTTTGTTTCGTTTCCCGGGAATAGCAAAAGTCCGGGAAATTAGAAACCCTAGTTTTTCATAATAAGGGCCTAAACTAACCCTATGGCTGAATTCAAAGTATACTTTAAGGCGTAACAATTTGTCTAATGCTGGGTACACACTATGCAACACATTTACGCAATCTAGTGAATTAAATTCATTTTCATTCATTCCAGGTTGCATCAACATCAAAACGCTTTGATATTTTGAGGTTGCATTGAAACAGATTGCATGTAGGTTGCACTGTGTGTACCCAGCATAATATATTCGAAGATAAATAGTAAACTACAGTGGGGTTGAAGTACAAAAATTTTAACATTACATTTGTACTAGAAAACAGTGATGTGTACACTAAAAATATGCAGAACTAATACAATAACCATTTAAACTAATAAAATAGCTAACCAATACTAAATTACTAACAAATACATGATAACTAATAAATTAAACCCATTCTTAACAAAAGTTACTTTCGTAACAATATTATACAAAAATTTAAAAATATCAAAATATTAAATAATAAAGCAAAACAACTGTTAATAGATGAGAAATTTAGTTTCTATGAATGGTATGTAGTAGTGCTGGGATACTATCGATATTTTCTACTATCGATACATATCGATAGTTCAGATTTCACTATCGATATAACTATCGACTGAATGTTTGTACTTGTGCAGGAAAACATTAATTATTTTGTATAAGGCTACAGTTCGTTGTTTTTATCACTTTATTGAATGTATGAGACGTATGTATATACGCACGAAGTAACAGGGACTATAAGATATTTCATTGCAACTTTAAACAAGTTTCTTAATTCTTAACCCAAAAAGGTTATCAATCTAGCGGACTTATCCTCTAATGGTCGTTCATTGTTTTGTCCTATGCTTGCAATTGCATTTAGATTTGCATTTTTTTATAACATTACAAAAATATTTGACATTTCAGTCCCTATGTCAGGGCTGCCAGGTACTTTTTTTCGCCCTCCCCAAACTTAAAAAAGAACTTCCCCAAAAATCCCCCAATAAAATAGAAAATCCCCAAAAATAAGCCCCTGTAAAAAATACACAATTTTTAATGGATAATTTAAATATTTATTTGAGTGTTACTTGAACTATGTTCCACAAGAGATAATTTTTATTGTAGGGAAATATGGAGTTGTATTAAAAACATATATCTGTGGTTTTCATGGGCAACCGCGTATGTCTTAAAATAAAATTTTTCAGGAGAGCCGAAAACCCCATTCAAGATCAAACTATGGGCTAGGTATTGTACCTTTTAAACTTTGTAATTGAGTTAAAACATCGAAATGGGTGTATCTGTTTTTAAAATTTTTTTATAAAATGTAAAGAGCGCTTAAAATTAAGCAATATGGCATCAACATTTCAAAATGAAAAAAAACAAGTTAGAGTGCTATATTCGGCTGTGCCGAATCTTTGATACCCTCCACCGACAGTTCGAATGTTTAAGGAGTAACATCTGTATGATGTTATTATAATCTTAAACTGTGACGATTTGTTATTAATTATGGTTTAAGGCAACCAAACTGTTTTCCGGTAGAAGGGTTTATATGGGGCCTAGGGTAAATTATGGACCGATCATCACGAAATTTCACAGCGTCATTTCTAGTCCTTTAAAACTGTGACGTACCAATTTCTGTTATGATAGCATTATTAATTATGGTTTTAGGTGTGCTGAACTGTTTACCGGGAGTAGGGTTTATATGGAGCCCAAGGTAAATTATGGACCGATCGTCACGAAATTTCACAGTGTTATTTATTGTCCTAAAAAACTGTGACGTACCAAATTTTGTTATGATAGCATTATTTTTTACGTTTTTAGGCGTACTAAGTTGTTTTCCGGAAGTAGGTTTTATATGGGGCCTATGGTAAATTATTAACCGATCTTCACGAAACTTAACAGTTTAATTTCTAGTCCTATGTAACTGTGACTTGCCAAAATTTGTAATGATAGCATTGTTAGTTAGGGTTTTAGGCTTAATATACTGTTTTCCGGGAGTAGGGCTTATATGGGGCCTAGGGTAAATTATTGATGGATCTTCACGAAATTTTACAGCGTGATTTCCAGTTGAATAAAACGAATTGTTGCGAAATCTTATATCATTCTGTGCATTTTTCCACCATTTATGTTAGTTTTTGTAACAAAATTATCAATTTTTTTTAGGTGGTGGTTCCACATTTTGATTCATAGCTCAGATCCTATTGAACCGATTTTGCTGAATTTCAATCCCAAACTGCTTAGGATAACTACAAGCAATTTGACACCAAGTTTGTTGATTTCTTTTGAGTTTTTCGAAAGTGAGCGTGTTTTCAACAGACGGACAGACGGACAGACGGACATGGCTAAATCGACTTAAAATTAGTCAAGGACCCAGAATATATATACTTTATAGGGTCTGAGATGAATAGTAAAAAAGTTTCACACGGAATGACAAACTGAATATACCCTCTTCACAACTAATTGTGGTGGAGGGTATAAAGACATACGCGGTTGCCTATGAACACCACAGATGTGTGACACGAAAAATAGAAAGGGACCTAAGGGTTTTGCCATTTTAAAAATTTAAATAAGTGTATCTTTAGTGTACCATCACTGAGCGTCATCATCTCAACCTTGTTGGTCAACCTTAAAAACGCGCGTAGGTGGTCCCTACCTCTTGTTTTGTGTAGTTGGTTTTTACTGTTCCCTTTACTTTACTTGTCCCTTTCTCTATGCGCTGTCACATATAGTTTATATATATATGTATATATACAGTCGAACTTCCCTATAATAAATCTGCATTGAAAACATAATTGTACATATCTACACTTTGATTACTTTACCATCTAAAAGAAAAGTTTACGACATTTAAAAAATTGACAAAAACTAAAATAAGAGATTTTTTGCCTTGTATTTAACTTCCCAATAAAAAATTTTATCATTTTGCGAAGCACTAATGGTACATTTAAAAAAATAAGCGCACAATTATGCGCTACGCAATAAGACATACAGAAATGCAGTAAAGTAAGTGAAATAACTCTTAACAATTTGTATAAAAAATAAATAAAATTTCAAGTGCTACGGCATTCTCTTACTACGAAGCAGGTTTGTAAGGGAGAATACTAAAAAATAACTGTAAAAAAACATTCAGTGTGTGAAGCTGTTCGTTACATCCAACAATTTTTTTATGCGCTGAATAATGCGCTTTATGTGTCAAAAATGTATTGCTTCAAAGTGGGAACTCGCCATATAAAATTCATGTCTTTCGTAAGCGCAATGGTAAGCGCAACTCTTACATTTCTCCCTTACAAACCTGCTTCGTTCGAAGCTCAATTTTTTATTGGGTTATCAATCGACTTTTCTTTGCCCAATCGACACCAAACTTCATAATTCATGTTTTAATATATAAAGAAACAAAATTAGCCCATTCATCATATAATTGACAAATTAGCTTCAAACTTTTCAAATATTTTTTTTTTTTTTTTTTGATAAAAAACAACTTTTTTACCAGTTGTTTGTTGATATTAAGTAATATTGCAAAAATAGCCCCCCTAATGTTTATGTGTGCATAAAACTTAGTTATCTCCTATAGAAAAATTAAACTCATATTTTTTACACGGAAATAAGTTTATTTTCTAAAGTAACCAATTTCCTTTCTTAACACAGAAAATCCAATAATAGTTTTATGATTTTAACATATTTTGTTCGTATTTAGTGAAATTTTCTTGAATAAACAAACATTTTTTCATGATCAAAAAATTCACGTTTTTGGTATATGATCAAAAATTTCTTAAGGCAAGAAATACAAAAGAAGCTTGTTTTTATTAAAAACTAGCTTAACCCGTTGCGCTTCGCTTCACTGCTTTAACCACCTTTGAAGACTCTCCCTTTAATAGTTCTTCAGTAGAGAGATATTTATTTTTATTTTCAAAAGTGTATTATACCATAAGAGTGACTTCTACAAAGTTTGAACATTCTTACTACAACAGTTCTTAAGATATGTGATATTAAACATTGGCGTCCTATGGGGGGTAACATTTCCCCGCTGCTATTTTATTTCAATTTTGGGGTTCAGAAGATCATACTACAAAAAGTTTAATAAAATGAGTGCAGCGGTTCTAAATTATATTTCTATCTATGAGGGGTACTGCTCCTCCTCTGTCTAAGCCGCCCATTTCTATATTGAAATTTAAAGTTTGTCATAATAGTAGCTTTAACCACGTTTGAAGACTCTCCCTTTAATAGTTCTTCAGTTGAGAGATATTTAATATATGCATCCTATGGAAGGTATTTCCCCCCTGCGCCTTCCCGCTTTATTTTTATTTTCAAAAGTGTAGTATACCATAAGTGTGACTTTTACAAAGTTTGAACATTCTAACTTTAATAGTTTTTAAGGTATCCGATATTAAACATTGGCGTCCTATAGGGGGTAACACTTCCCCCGCTGCTATTTTGTTTAAATTTTGAGGCTCAGAAGATCCTACTACCAAAAGTTCAACAAATTGCTTGCAGCGGCTCTTATTAATATTGCTATATATGAGGGGTACAGCTCCTCCCCTGGCTACCCCGCCCATTTTTATATTGAAATTTATAGTTTACCCTTATAGAAGCTTAACCACGTTTGAAGACTCTCCCTTTAATAGTTCTTCAGTTGAGCGATATTTAGTATATGCATCCTATGGGAGGTATTTCGCCCCCTGCGCCTACCCGCTTTATTTGTATTTTCAAAAGTGTAGTATACCATAAGAGTGACTTCTAGAAAGTTTGAACATTCTCACTATTACAGTTCTTTAGATATGCGATGTTAAACATTGGCGTCCTATGGGGGATTCCACTTCCCCCGCTGCTATTTTATTTTAATTTTGGGGCTCAGAAGATCTTACTATCAAAAGTTCTGCATAATGCGTGCAGCGGATCTTAATATATGCGATAATTAATATTGGCATCCTATGGGGGATACCAATACCCCTGCCCCTATCGAAAAAATAAGTAGCCTATTTTATTTTTAGGGCTCACGTGATGTATCTGTAAAAATTTCAGGAAAATCGGTTCAGTAGTTTAGGAGTCTATAAGCCAACAAACAAACAAACAAACACAAACAAACATACAAACATTTTTCATTATTATATACATATATAGATAAGAAAGATTTTGCTTAAATCAAGCTGCATTTATATCAGTGTTGCCACTTTGTGGGTAATTACCCGAATTTGGTATAATTTTTACTGTCGTGGGTAGAGCGTGGGTAATTTCTCTTAGGTGTAATTCAGGTGTTATTTGAAATTCTTACTTCAGATACCCAAATAAAATCAAGATTCGATCTCAATGATGACATTTATTTCTTTTTAAATATTGTTGCTAAAAAATGCACAGTCTTCTTAACCAAAGTCTCGGTTTTTTTTTTAAGAAAAGACATCACTCATTAAATATATATTTCAAAAGTTTGGTAATTTATGGCGCAAGATGGATCCTTAGACTGGATAAAGATGCATATCATAGTGATTTAGAACCAGAAGTTTATTGAAAAAGTTATTCAAACTAAAAACTAGCCTGAGGGAAGATATGTTTCCAATATTCCAACATATAATTAATTTTATCTTTATCTTGCAACTTTTTAATGCTTTAGTTGGAAAAATATTTAAAGCCCTTTACAGTTGTAAAACTGAATTACGAAGGGACCGTTGTATAAAACCCTGCAGGCATTTTGCTTACTGAATAAGGTATAACACAAAAAAATCTTTTTTTAATCGGCATATAGGTCGTTACGAAACGCATTCCAGACGTCCAATTTTGTTTCTCTTTTTCGAGCATTGCCGGCTGCGTGTCACGAATAAAATAAGCTATGTTGACCTCCAAGTCGTCAATTATTGCTGGTTTATAAGCATAAACCAGTAAATATATAGCCCTACGGAAAACAATCAAGAGGTGCCACATCGCACGGCCTTGAAGTCTAATTGACAGTTTTTTTTCTCTAAATTAACACATCGCCTTCATTGCTTAAAAAATAAGTTGCGTCAGTTTAATCATGAAGTCGCCTATAAGTTGTGAAATCGATGGCTGATTTTCAAAGTAAATTTGAATGATTTGCTTCAAGCATGAATCTATTCATGATGATGATGTGCCTGAGCAAAAAGTGAAAGCAGTCTGACAGTTCGTTTGACCGCTAGCCTTTCGTAAGGTCTATGGGGCTTAAAAAACACCCATCATAAATTAATTGCACTGAGCATTTTGAACCTTCCATAGATATATGCAACCAAATGTGGAAGTTAAACTTATTATTTGAGGAGTTTTATTTTATGTTTTATTAATTGTTTTAAGTCTTTAATGTTATTTTGGTTAATTTATTTAAAATTACAATAAGAATCTTAACAGTTTAACTAATATTGATCTTTAATTAGTTTGTTGTGTTTTTGCTTCTTTGTAAATGTCCTTTTATTAAATAAAACTTCAATTTTATATCAGGTGTAATTTCATTTAAATCGGGTAATTTTGCTTCATGTCAAGTGTAATTTTGAATTTTGCTGGTGGTAACACTGATTTATATGCAATATTAATCTGGTTATCTTGATTAATTAAAAGTATCGAATTTCTTGCATCAAGAAACAAATATTTTTTTTAATTTTTCAGAAAATGTTCAAGAAAACTTGGTTTAATTCAATTAATTTTTATTTGAATCGACATGTTAAGCAAATGAATACAAGGTTTCTTCTTTTATATTAAGTGTTCCTTAAACTAACTAATGCTATACGTTTTTATGTTAAAAATTCAGGAGTCTAATCACCGCATACGATATTGAACAAAATTTATCGAAATTATTTATTTTGGTATCATGAAACTCAATATCGACATTACATTTATCGAGTTTTCATTCGATACGTCAGTGTCTATCGTATGCAAAAAAACTCGATAGTTTATTTGATACGATAGAATCGAATACGGTGATTAGACCCCAGGCTTTTCTTCGTATTTTGTAAAATATTAATAGCCGATTTCACTTAGTTTTTTATGTCAAATAATAAATAGAAACAACTATATTTAAATATAAATTAATAGTTAGCTTGAATTGGTGAAATTGGCCATAAGCAACGAATACTTAATTTTTTTTAGCTGTATTTAATTAATGTAAACCCCAAACCCCAAATCAATTTTTTTGTCCCTTTTAGCGACAAGAAAATCCCTTATTTGGGGTCAAGCTGGCAGCCCTGCCCTATGTAAACATGTAAAAATTTCGACTTAAATGCCTTTAATTAGCAGTAAAAAGCACTGCTAATCCATACCACTTGCAATTCAGCGCGAATTAATAATAGCAAGTAAAAATTTGCGGCAAAAAAACTGTGTGGATACCAGAGATCAGCAATGAATCGTTTTTTCGCTACTCATACTGACTCATGCAATTGTAAGTATAAGTGCGTAGAAATCATTTCAACTTAACTACTCTTATTCACTCATACTCACAAGAGAAATATTTATGAGTGCGACGTCGACATTATACGCATACTCATCTTGATTTATAATTTCAAGAAAATACTCAAGGTATATTTATAGCAGGTAGTCTCGGAAAGCCAGCTGGTTATTTTTTATTTGCTTGTTTTGCGATACAAACTGTCAAAGTTGTATAGTAAACAAGTTTTTTGTCTCTTTTCAGCCACTTTGCTATTTGACAGTTCGTACCACAAAACAACAATAAAAAGCCCTGTTGTTTGTTTTATTGTACAATTGTTGTAATCTCGCGGCTACCTGGTATAAATATACCTTGCTGCCGTTTTTGCGTTTTTTGTTTTGATTATGCAATTTGTGTAGATAGTAGCGGCCTGTTTTTACGCACTGTCACTTCACTAACAAAAAACGTTTTCTTTCTTCGAAAGCTGCCCTCGCAAACGATTTAGGCATTTTTCATACGTCACTTTTTTCATCTCTGTATACTTTGTGGCGTCAACTTGAGCAATTTTGTTTACTTCTCAAATTAACCCCGGGTCTCCACGTAGCAATATTTATTGCGGCAAACGTCAAATTTGATTGCTCCATAAAATTTGCGACGTATAGACCGCATATTGCTATGAGTGGCAATCCATTGCGCAATGATTGCTCTTCTTATTGCTTAGCAATCTGCTGTCAAATCAGTTGTAATTTATCTGACATTTCATTTCTCTGTACGGTTGTTTATTTGTTAGTGTGTTTATTTATTAAAAAAGCAATTAAGAAAAAGCCGCCAAGTGAAAAAATACTTCAACAAAATACAGAAAAAGTGTTTATATATTATATTTTAAAATAAACGTCAATATTAACAAAAACAAACGACACATTTGTTTTTTTTTTTTTTTTTTTTGTATATTTTTATTTTTTCAATAGAACAATACAAGTTTTAGGCTTTTTTTCATACGCAAGTAAACAAAAAAGTAATACAAAACACAGCTACGACAATTACAATTAATTATTTTATTTTATTAATTTAATTTATTGATTTAAAAAGAAAATTTAACAATCACTTCAAAACACAACATGAAACATTTGTTATAAATAAAGGCACAAAACTTTATACAACTACTCGCGGTGAAAATTGCAAATTTATGGCAAAGCAATAACAAGTGTTCTCCAGCAATATAATCAGCAATTATTGCTCCATTGTTCTGTCATTGTTCTGCCGACGTTATTGCTTGTACTTAGCAATAAAAATTGCTACGTGGAGTTCCAGCGTAAAAAAAAACGTACCAGAAAACAAAATAGAGTTACCGAGTTAATCATAATGGCAAATTTTTGGGGAAATTTTTTCATTTATTTATATTAGCATTATTTTAACGATATTAATGCTCTATTATTAACAAACTTGCTTTTATTTATGCGCGTTTTTAAAAAATTAATCATAATAATTCTTTATTTAGTTAAAACATCAATAACAATTTGACAACAGTCCAGTAAATGTGAATTAAATTTTTAACAGGGTAACATTACTTATCGTTTTGACATTTAGTGGCATGGAAGTGCCAAATTTCCACTCGCATGCAATTTTTGCTGCCATTGGAGCTGCCATTGCTAAAAATGTGAGTGTATTAGTAAAAAAGTGTGAGTGTATTGAGTTTTTCGAACTGGCAGTGGCATGTGTAAATGCTAGGTAACACCAAAATGAAAATTGTGACTACTCGCACATTCATTTCTTGTAGAGAATGTTTTGTTTATTTCCAAACACTGATACCATGTTCACACGGACAGCAATATTCGTGTTTCGCTCTTATTCCTGTTTCGCGCCACAAACATGATTGAAACGACTTGTTTCCCCATACAAAATTTTGTGAGCGAAACAGGTCGTTTCATTTTGAAACAGGCTGCGAAACAGGAAAAATGTACTATCATCTCCAATTTTGATAACATTTATCGTTAGTTTATCTGAACTAGCTCTCAAATTAAATCAAAACAAAGAAAAAAACAAAATAAAAATTAATGTTTAATAAAATAAAGTGATAATTATACCATAATAATATCAATAAAAGTGTTAAAAAATATATGTTTAAGTTTTATTTACTTTTTTTTATCTATTAAAAAAAAATCACACTAACAACACTAAAAAAATGTCAAAATGAAACAGGAATGAATCGTATGAACAGCATGTGAAATAAAGACGCCACACAAGTTTTAAAATCAACACGTTCTGCGAGAAATCGGCACATCTGGCAGCCCTGGTGAATATTAGAGCTGCAACACTATCGATAGCCGGCCCATTCAATAGTTAGCATAAAAACTATCGATAGTATCGAAATTTTATTTACGTGTCAATTCAATGGATGTGGTGAAAATAATTAATTTTTCACTTCGTCCAATAGATATGTTTGTGACGTATGTATAAAAGAACAACATATTTACTTTAAAAAGCATTATCATCTATAGCTTATATTAAACCAAAGACGGTTTGCTGACAGCAGGGTTTGTTATACATATTTTTTTCGCCTTTGGCATTAAATTACTTACTTTAATTAAATTTTTTTAAGAAAAATACTACATCAAACAATCGCCGAATTTGCCAAGAAATTACCACGTTTGTTGGAAAATCGCTGATAGCGAAATTTGCCGATAGTAAAAATTACCAAAAATAAAAGTATCGATTGTTTTGCAGCTCTAGTGAAGATTTTCTTTCCTTCTGCGTTTTGTTGTACGCTGTGTTTTTACAAATTTAGTGCAAAATTGTGATTACACAAAGAAAAAAATTTACAAAATTGTTTATTTAATCGTGTAATGCTGCCTAAAACACCTAAAAGTGGTTTCTGGAAATTTGTCAAAGGCAGTGCCAAGACTCTTTTTGTAATAGAAGCCGTCTGCTTTGCAGCTTCTTACGGAGTTTATTATCGTATGAACACAAATCGTGGTATGTACAATATTTAGTATTTATGTAATTCAGAAATTAATGTAGTGAAAACGTTTGCAAAAGATTGTACAGAAATTAAGGACAATAAAATAAATATGCCTATTTGATTTTACATTTTTGTGTATTTCTTGTAATAGGATACATACATAACAGTCACAAAAATGCAAACTTACCAATTATGTACATATGTGTGTATGTACTTGAAATGAGTCACTGGAATTTGATTTGTATTGAAAATTAACTAATTTCATGACTGGTAGGATGATAGCAATGATTTGATATGTGTGTTATTGCGTCATAAAAATTACTAATAATAAGTTACGGCTTAAGTCCAGTTTACCAACGCAGCTCCAAATAAAAAAAAAAGTACATAGGGTTATAGAAAATTGAAAAATAAGAAGAAAAAATAAAATGACAAAATTCTCGGAAACGCATAGTTTCAGAGTTATGGACCTTTGAAGTTTTCATATAAATCTGCGATTTCCCACTACATTTTTGAACGTATATAGCCAATATTGGTATCATTTAAAAGCTTTTGAATAAATTTTTCTAGATATAAACATTTTATTTAAAAATGTTTAATCCATTAAGGAGCCGGCTATGCGGAGAAGATTTATTTAGCGAAGCCGGTGTTTGTTATACCATAGAGGAGAAAATCCCTGCGCCCGGCCGAAGGCCGGCTATGCAGAGAAGCTTTAGTTAGCGAAGCCGGTATTTGTCATACCATAGAGGAGAAAATCCTTGTGCCCGGCCGAAGGCCGGCTATGCAGAGAAGCTTTATTTAGAGAAGCTGGGGTTTATTTAATTACATTTTTATTACCTAGTGCACTTCCGTAACATTTTGATATAAATTTTGTAAAAACTGTATTAGGAGCTAAAGAGTTAAAAAGTTTTTAATAAATTTAGCATTTCCAGAAAGATCTGTTCAAATGCTTTCAAATAATACCAATATTGGCCATATACGTTCAGAAATGTAGAGGGAAATCGGAAGTTTATATGAAAACTTCAGAGGTCCATAACTCGGAAACTATGCGTTTCCGAGAATTTTGCCATTTTATTTTTTCTTCTTATTTTTCGATTTTCTATTACCCTATGTACTTTTTTTTTTATTTGGAGCTGCGTTGGTAAACTGGACTTGTTCCTAAGTTACTGTTTCTCACAAAGAATGCCGTTTCTGTATTGTTAGAAAACTTGTCGATCATAGCCACATAAAAATTGTTATTTGCATTTGAAATGCATTGAAATAAACGCAGTATTGCAATGCAACACGAAGTGGAATGAATAGCTTCATTTTTTTTTTTTTTGTGATGTTCTGTAAAAATTTCAGGAAAATCGGTTCAGTAGTTTAAGAGTCTATAAGCCAAAAACAAACGGACAAACATTTTTCAATTATATGTATATGTGTAGGTATATAGCTACAGTAATTCATGGATAAATGCGTTCGTGAAAAGTTTCTAAAACCAAACGGTTTGAAGCGAGAAACCATTTAAAGGAATTTAGGTTTAATGCGCTACTGGCGCATTTAAACGAATCGTGGACCATTGCGTTACTAACGGATTTTTAATGTAATTTGCTATAAATCTTTTTGTTTGAGTCAATATATATTGTCCTAAGTTTAGTCCTGCATGCGGTAACACTGCATCGCCAATCAATGAACCGTTGCGCACCATCTTGAAGTTCTCTCTCCAGTTGCCGGTAAATTTTTTTCGAGAGGCTATATATTTTCCAAATCCTTAAAGGATCAGAGAGTTGACATAGAATTAAAACTACTGTAAATAGCTCTCGCAGCTTCAAAGGAGAATAGCTCAACGCAGCTTCCTCTAAAGAAGTGTCCAAATGTCTGTCTTCCTCGAGCCTTGCATGCTTATTGAAATGTCGGATGGAGTTAAACGTTTACAGTCTTCCAGTTAAACCTAGCTAGATCGATTCGAATTATAAAATTTAAATTGTGATACAAAAATATTTGGTTAGAAAAAGTACAAAAAATAGGTTTAATTTTGTTTCCTTATCAGTCCGACATTCAAAAATGTACCAAAACATATTATAGATGTTTTTAAGAAAGTATTAAACCACATCCAATGTAATTGTATTCCTATTTGTAATAATTTAAAAGTTAAATAGTGAAATAAATTATATTTTTTTCAAAGTGTCAAAAATTAGATACAATTAGTTGCCTTATTAGACAGAAATTAAAAAAAAAGTAACAAAATGTCCTTGTGTCGAAGTAATAGACCGTCTGGTTTTAGAGGTGGTGGTGTGGCAATATATATTGCTGAAGGTGTTAAACATAAATGCATTTTTAAGTGTACAGAATATTTTTCGTGTGAAAGTCTTTTTATTGAAATTGATATTGGTGACAGTGTATTGGTTGTTGGTGTGGTATATCTTCCCAGGGGAAACTTATCACCATTTGAGCGATCTATTAGTGACATTTTTTTTCGTTATAGGGATATTATTGTGGTTGGTGATTTTAATTATGACCTTTTCAGTCCAGCTAAATCTGAGAATCTAAGATTGCTTTGTGGGCGATATAGTCTTTCGTGCTTACACAATTCCCTGCCTACTCACTATGATGCTTTTTATCAGTCCACATCTTTAATTGATTTTTTTCTCGTCAGCCATAGTCTGACAATTAGTATCTCGGCACAATTTCAGGTGCCTTTTATTTATTTATTTATTTATTTATTTATTCATTTATTTGTGTAATATTAAGCCATTTAGGCCAAAAACCAATATTACAAGTGATATATGCTTAAGCTACATATATATATATCACTGTTCGCATCACTGTCTAATATGTGCTGCCTTCCGAATACCAGTAAACCATTCGCAAAGTCGTCCTTTGAGTATTAGAGACTATTGTCGTGCGGATATGACAGAAATTCTTAGACTAATGGCTCAGACTGATTTTTCACGAATTTACAATACATGCGATCCGGATGAGCAACTATTGTTTTTCAACACTCTCTTTAATGAACTTTTCAACTTTATACCGATCAGGATAGTGAGGTGACCACTTGCTCAGAATAGAATTAGATTTTCTAGTGATATCAATTACCATAGATCCTTAACTAACATTGCGTTAAGGGCATTTTATGAACATAGAACTGACGGAAATTGGGATATTTATAAGAAACTACGTAATCTGACGAAAGCCAAAATTAGGAAATTTAAGATAATGTTTAGTCGTCGTATATTTTGTTGCGGGGATACGAAGAAAATGTGGAACAGTTTAAGAAATGCTGGTATTTCTGAAGCACCAAACACTGCTACTGATTTAGATGTTAATGAAATTAATGAATATTTTATTAGTAGTCAACTAGATGTTGCTAATATGGAACCTGATTTTACTCAATTTATTAGTTCGACTGAATGTTTCTCTTTTTCAAATATCACTGAAATTGATTTATGCATTAGTTTATTTAAAATAAAGTCTACGGCATTGGGTGTTGATGGTATTTCTATTAAGTTATTAAAACTGATTTTTCCCTACATCAGTAGACATCTTCTTCACTTCGTAAACACCATCTTAACATCATCTAAATATCCCAAAGATTGGAAAACATCGCTTATCATTCTAATTCCTAAGACTGGTTGTATTCTGGCAGTCGACAATATGAGGCCCATTAGCATTTTGCCTGTGTTATCTAAAGTTGTTGAAAACATTATTAAGGAACAAATCACAAGGTTGATTGATTCTAGGAGTTTGCTTAATGAGTGTCAATTCGGTTTTCGTAGTGGTCGGAATACGGGACTATTATTGACTGAGCTCACTGGTACTATCAGGGGTAAACTAAATGAGGGTATGTTGGCTGTGTTGATTTCTATTGACCTATCCAAAGCATTTGATCAGGTTAATCATTTTGCGTTAATTACAAAGTTGAATCAAAAGTATAAATTTTCAACTTCAGTGTGCCGGCTTATTTGAGTAACCGCAGTCAATTTGTCGCTCTAGCAGATATGGTCTCTGACATTAAGTCTGTCAAATCTGGTGTGCCTCAGGGCTCTGTAATTGGTCCGATCCTATTCACTTTGTATATCAATGACTTATTTGAGGAACTATATTGCTGTAGACCATATGCTTTTGCTGATGATATACAGCTGTTGTGGGTAGGTGACTATCAATTTACGGATTCGTTGCAGGCTAAAATTAATTATGACCTAGGTAACCTGATGGATTGGATTGATTTAAATTATCTTAAAGTTAATCCTGAGAAAACTAAAGCTTTAATTTTTAAGTCAAATAGGTCATACACAATTGATTTGAACATAGAATTACGTGGGTCGGTGATTGAATTTGTAAACCAACTAAGGTGTCTTGGAGTAATTTTGGATGATAAATTATCCTTTGGGCCTCATATCGATAATATTTGTTCTAGAGTTTGTTGCACTTTGCGGAGATTATATCATCTAAATCTGTTTCTACCTTTGAGTGTTAGAAAGTCAATTGCACATGCATTGCTTATGTCTCAAGTGAATTATTGTTTTGAAGTTTGCACAGGTTGTAACTTAAGCAACGGAAGGAAAATAAAGCATATTGTCCACCGTATTGTTAGATTTGTTTATAAACTTAGGCTGAGGGCGCATGTGTCTGGTTACGTAAAAAGTTTTCTGAATCTTTTTTTTGAGGACTATTTAAAGTTTCGGTTATTAATTTATCTTTTTAATATTATAAAGACTCAAAGTCCTCCGAGTGTTGTGCGAATGATATCTTTTAACATTTCTGTTAGAAATCCTCAAATCGTTAAACCACGTATTTATAACATGGTTTATGAACAATCTTTTTTCGTACGTGCGGCACGGTTATGGAATATTTTGCCTAGAAATATACGTTCTTTCGCCATGTCTTTTGCAGTCTTTAAGCGTAACCTCTGTGTGTTTCTTAATTCACATAGCTCAATTTTGTAATCACTGATAAATTTTTGGGTTTTTTTTCACTTTGTTTTATCCTGGTTAAATTTACTCGCTATAATGTATGGGAGTCGGTTGGGTTGTCATGATGTTGGTATATGTTTATTTTAGATAATGAAATCTCATAGTTGTACTTATTTTATATGTATATTGAATTATTTCTTACCTCATAGTTATGAAATTACTTGTAATATATTTTATTGGCCAATTGGCTATTTGTATTACCATGAATAAATAAATAAATAAAATGTATACGAGATGTTTTTAAAAAGAGAACAATTAGATTTTAATTTTATTTCTATCTTTAATACTTAAGAAGAAAAATTAAGTTAAAAAAACAAAAAAGTATTAAACACGTTTCAGCTTATTTTTTTGACGAAATTATATCATGAGCACATTATATATTAAAAAAAATTTAGTTAGTTATGGGGTATGCATATATGTATATTTAAATCCAAAACCTATTTCGAAATTTTTTATGGTTTCTGAAATTTGAAGCATTAAGAAATTTTGCTATTTTAAAGTATTTTTTGGCTGTACACGACACCGATTGGCGATTGCAGCAAATTCGTCATACAAAATAAATTTCAGTCTTGCGTTACTACATTGCCGCAAGAAAAAAAATGTAGTTTAAACAAAATGACAAAAAGCTACTTTTAAAAAATAAATTTTGAAAAATAGCGTATGGCGCAAAACAATCATTAAACTTCATTAATGAAAGTTCATACTAATTTATATTTTTTTTAAGCATATGCCGGAAGCAGTAGCGAAAATACAAAAAAATCATGTAAACCTTCATTTTCGTTTTTATACCCTTCACCGAAGGTAAAAGGGTATATATAACTTTGTCATTCCGTTTGTAATTTCTACAATATTGATCCTACACCCTATAAAGTATATATATTCTGGGTTCTTATGAAAAGCGAAGTTTAAATCCGGTTGTCCGTCTGTCCGTCTGTCTGTTGAAATGGGTTTTCCGAAGCCCCCAGATATGATGGGAGCTTCGTTGGGGTATCTTTCTGTCAGGTATTCTTATTATAATTTTGCTATTGAAATTCAGCCAGATCGGTCCACAAATGGCTGAGATATGAGCAAAAAACCACGACTACCTCTAATTTTTCCCAAAAATCCCTTGTGGTTGTTGTATTTTTATTACTTTTTGCTGTATAACTGGGGAACGGCAAAAGCAAAAGTTTCCAAATTAGGTACACACATTTAGGTTGCCAATACACACCATTCTACAAAATGTGGGCGGGATTGAAGCAGTGGGCGTGGTACCTCCCGTACAAAAAAAATTAAAAATTTTATAAAAACCTAAATTTTAAGGCTGCCATATGTCCTATGGATATGATTTATATACCAAAATATCGGAAATTTTTAGTAGAACATATTTTATAAAAAACTCGGGAAAATCGGTTCAGATACAAAAAAGTTATGACCAAAATTTTTTTTTTTTTTAAATACCCACTTTCGGGAACCATAGATCTCCCGGAGTCCAAGCTTTATAACCAAGGTAAATGGTAAATTTCTTCTTTAACACGTTGGTATATAAATCTGTCAAATCGGTTAAAAAATGGCTGAGTTATCAGCAAAAAACCACGACTGCCTATAATTTTTCCAAAAAAATCCCTTGTGGTTGTTGTTTTTTTTTGTTTTTTTATTTGAACGAGTTGAATTTTAAGCATAAGAAACATGTACACATGCTTGTACATGATTGTTCGCTTTAATTGAAAAATACATACCTACATATTAAACTAATAATATGACGAAGTATATTCTATTATAATGCTTTATTATTAACAAGGTTAATAGCTCAATGGTCTGGGCGGTTGCCCAAGAAGGTTTGTTTGTTATATTGCCGGGGTTCAAATCTCGGCATCTCCACCTTTACCAAACAAAAATTTTTTAACTTTTTCCATAAATATTTCTATAAACGATTTTAAAATTATTCAGCGATTTTTGATTTTTTCATTTTATTGACAATATAAATATGCATCGTTCGCCTTACATGTGAAACAAAAAACATATTTTACAATTTGTTTTTGGCTTAAATTTAAATACCTAAGTATGTACGAATATGCAAAAGTTATTTATGTGTATTGGTAGGCATTGTTTTCATGATTGTTGCTTTTTTATATATTATTATTTCTAAAAAAAATCCCATTTGTTATTTGAAAACAAAACATTCAACAATAAGTATTTGCGTACGTAAATGTTTAATTTAATCAAAAAGCTAGAAACATTTAAGTTAGGATAATTTTATTGACGAACCCAATGACATAGAAACAGATCTTAAAATTTGTTCACAGCTTACTCTAACATTAGGCAAGGCAAAGAAATGCTAAAAATTATTTTGAAAACGCTACAAATAATTCTTAAAGTTGTTCATTATATTGTTTTAAATCCTTATACATTTAAGTGACTCATTTTAAACAAAATTAAAATAAATGGTAATATTTAAACAAGTATTTAGGTAGATTTGATAAAGCATCAGATATAAATACCACAATTGGTTAACCTTGAAATTGGAAGGTCCTCTAATAAAAACAAAATACAAACGGTTTTATAGCTATTTTGATTTAAAAGAATTTACAGACATATTTAGACCAGATTATTTTTTTTATATTTTAAAAAAACAGTCATCATTAATTGCGTAAAAGTTAGTTTATAACAATTTATTTTAGTTTTAATCGCTAAAGCGGATCATACACTTGCAATAAAATTGTTCAATTTTACGTATTGTACAATTATATCGCCAATGTGTATGCGATATTCGATGGTAGCACAATATATTGGCAACAATCAAAAGACTTTTGATTTTTATTGCACAACGAAAAGAAAGTGAAATGTGTTGGCAACATTGTATAATGCTGTTTATGCTATTCCTATAGTTTATGTTCACCTTTTTATTGAATGAATGAAACCATTGTGCGACTTATTGCATAATATAGGACAAAATTTAAATAATATGGCGAATATCATATACAGTAATATTGCAAGTGTATGGGCCGCTTAAGACTATTTCATCCAACTTTAAAAATTAATCAAAAGAAGCTTAAAACATTTTTCTAAAAAGCTAATAAAATGCCAAATGGAAATTTTACAGCTAAATCTAAGTTTTTTGTGCTGAATTTACTTTCAAAAATAAAAAATTCCCACACTACTTAAAAGTCTTCATTAAAAATCGCCCAAACATGCAGGCTTATCGTCTTGTAAAAAAATAAAATGAAAATTTTTTTACAATAAAATAAGAATTATCCATTTCCATACGAAATTTCATTTTGACTACAACTATTTTTTTTAGTCAAAATTTATTATAATTTATTATAATACATAAAAAACTTAAGTTATATCAATACCTATTCTTCAATTTTTAAAATAATTCTAAAAAAGCTAGAAACATTCAATTAAAATGCTTAAAAAAATGCGAAGCGCTTAATGAAAGTATTTTAGCTAAATTAAAATTTTTAATCTAAGTAAAGCTGCAAAATTGCCAAAATGGTCACACTGCTTAAAAACCATACAAACAAGCAGGGTTATCCACTCTAAAAAAAATTGTATTTAGGGAATATTAGAAATGCCCTCATCATATAATTTTACGACTACAAAAAACCGCTAACATAACGAACAGTCATCTAGTGTCGTCAAAATATTAAAAGCAATATTTGCCTTTTTATTGCTGACATTGATAACATATTAGTCACTTTTTTAGACAATTTATACAAAAATATATTCATATATACCTATATACGGGCCTGTTCTGAAATCACACCTGTGACTTTGTGGTGTTTTGAAAGTCATACCGTTGTTGTGTTTCTTGGTGTGCTTTCTGCAATTGAAGATCACACAAACACGGGACGCTAAAATATCACACGTGTGATTTCAGTAGGCACATGTGATTTCAAACCACGTGATTTGAGTTAAAGTGATTTTCAGAACAGGCCTGATAATATCTTCTGCACAAAAGCGATTTAAAAGCATACACAATTTAAGCAATTTCTTGGTATGTTTATGTTTATGTTGTATTATTGATAAATAAAAAACATTTAAATTGGTTTGCGACTTTTATTAACCAAAACGAAAGTTTACGTTTCAAAACGGTTAATGGTAACCCTGTAAAATAGTTGTTTTTTTGTGGTTTTTTTCATTTAAAATACTTGCGGTAAACTTCTTTTTTTTATACCCTTCACCACAGGTGGAAAAGGGTATATATAAGTTTGTCATTCCGTTTGTAATTTCTACAATATTGATCTTAGACCCTATAAAGTATATATATTCTGGGTCCTTATGAGGAGAGAAGTTGATTTAACGATATCCGTCCGTCTGTCCGTCTGTCCGTCCGTCCGTCCGTCTGTCCGTCTTACGCTTGATATGTGTTTTCCGGGAAAACCAGACATGATAGCGGCTATGTTGTTTTACATTTATGTCACATATAATCCACCATTTCGTGCTATTGAAATTCAGCAAGATCGGTCCACAAATTGCTGAGATATGATCAAAAAACCACGACTGCCTCTAATTTTTTCCAAAAATCCCTTGTTGTTGTTGTATTTTTATTGCTTTTTTCTGTATATCTGGAGAACGGTAAGAGCCAAAGTTTCCAAATTAGGTACACACATTTAGGTTGTCAATACACACCACCCTACAAAATGTGGGCGGGATTGGAGAAGTGGGCGTGGTACCTCCCGTACAAAAAAAATTAAAAATTGTATAAAAACCTAAATTTTAGGGCTATCATATGTCCTATGACATATTAAATACCCATTTTCGGTAACCATGGATCTTCCCGAGTCCAAGTTTTATAACACAAATAAATGGTAAATTTCTTGCTTAACACGTCGGTATATAAATCTGTCAAATCGGTTAAAAAATGGCTGAGTTATAATCCAAATATTGAAATCCCAAAAGTTACTCTTTTTATAATTAAGTTTGTTTTTTTTATAATTAAGTTTGCTTAAATATATGTACACATATGTAGGTATATATATATATATATATATGCCTAAAAGCCAATTTAATGGAAATATTATTTTTAAGCACGTTGGTATATAAATCTGCCAAATCGGTTAAAAATGGTTAAGTTATGTGCAAAATACTCCAAAAAAGGACTAAAAACATTAACATTTTTATAAAAGCTAAAATTTTAGAGCTGTATTATGACCTATTCATACGTTTTAGATATCAAAATATCGGAAATCTTTAGAAAAACTCGGAAACTTAGAAAAAAAGTAATGTCAAAAATATAGTTTTTTTTTAATACCTATTTTCGTGAACCATAGAACTTCCCGACTACAAGTTTTATCACCAAAGTAAATGGTAATTTTATACTTTAAGATGTCGGTATGACCAAATACTGAAATTTGATCAAAACTTAACGTGCTATATATTAATTAAACTTTTAATATATTTAATAGCACGCAATCATGTGCAAATAATTAAATAAAACTAAACTATATATATTTTATAAATATACATATATATATATTTACATATATTTAAATATATATATAAACTTCTGTTCTTTCCAAACCATGGTGAAGGGTATATAAGATTCGGCATAGCCGAATATAGCACTCTTACTTGTTTATAATTAAGTTTGTTTTTTTTATAATTAAGTTTGCTTAAATATATGTACACATATGTAGGTATATATATATATATATATATATATACAGTTAGGGACAAAATTGTTCACAAATTTAGCGTTATTGGCAAAATAGGCTATAAATTTTTGTTTTACTTATAACTATTTAATTTTTTTTAACTATATGAAAAGTAGAACATTTCAAGAACTCAAAAATAAAAACTTTTCCAAAAAATATATGTTCATAATATTTTACACGGTATCAGTATTGACTTCTGGATGTGAACAATTATGACCCTAGTTAGAGATTATTGTTGTATTTGGGTCCTAGCGTTTGGTATGTTGTCCATTTGCTCTTTTAAGCTGCCTTAATCTTTTTTTCAATTCTTTTACAAGAGTTCTTAGCAGTTTTGGCTCTATTTTTTCCAAGCTTTAACGGCAAGCTCGCTAAGCTTATATCCAGTGTTAGGCGGGTTCCTCTGAGCAAACAAAAAAGTGGTATTTTGGAAAGGACCAAAGTTACTCAAGTGGCTACTACTCTGGCGACTAATTAGGTAAAATTATTTTCGAGTTTTTATTTTCTTCAAACTAACTTTTAGGTATTTCTGAAGTATGCTTAATATTGTTGTCCTGCATAATGATATCACCCTGTCGTGATTCTTAGCCGAATATGGCATATCTTGGAATCAACGGGTCTTTAATGATGATTATGTAGTGCTTGGCACACATTTTCTTCTGAATTAGCGGAGTGTTCGAAGCTGGTTCCCGCGAAAACATTCTCATGTCATTTATGAGATCATCAAAATTTTAACATTTGGAATTATTTCACTCTTTTACGCTAACACTTTTACGCCAGCCATGTTAACACCCGTCCGTCTACCTGCAATCCGATAATTTTTGTCCGATCTAAGCATGTTACACGAATTAAATCTTTAAAACTGAATTTTTCTTACTTTTTTGCAAACTTCAGCCGTTTTCAGCTGTTATTTTTGCTAAAAGATGGGTTGTCGCTCTTTATTCTAGCTACCAATCTACTAGAACTTAAGCAACTTCGTATGTTTTTAGCGCTTACATCTAAATTGTACTCTATGCTCAGTATTTGCCGTACCTTAATAGCTATACTGACTACACCAGTAACAATAAGTCGCTATGATTCGCGAAAATTATTTGGCTAAAGTTTTTTTTGGGCGACCAGCTTTGTTGTTTTTGGTATCCAAACTACACTTTTTTTTATTTAACATTCAAATCTCTCTGAATTGTTGTATTTTGTGTGATCTTGCGATGTGAGACTTCTTTTTATAAATATTTCACAATGCTTTGTTTTAAAATTGCCGCTTTTGACTTACAGTTCTTGAATAAACTAGGCAAAATTTAACTGCTCGAATTTTTTTCAAATTTTAAAAATATTTAATATTAATGAATTAATTGACTAACTTTAAAAGCAAATCCCACAGATAAAACTTGAAATTTTGTTGGAATTTTTATGACAGATTCACACAGGGTCAATATTGTTCACACATATGGTTTGGATGTTAGCTTAGTATTAATATAAAAACAAACGGTACTTTTGAAAATAAGTTTACATAGTATAATTTTAAAATGTAGAAACCCATACAATAGTTTTTGAAAGTTTCCAAGTTGAAACTTTAATAGTTTTCATGATAAACATAAATGTTTTATAATTTCGTGAACAATTTTGTCCCTAACTGTATATATATATATATATATGCCTAAAAGCCAATTTAATGGAAATGTTATTTTTAAGCACGTTGGTATATAAATCTGCCAAATCGGTTAAAAATGGTTAAGTTATGTGCAAAATACTCCAAAAAAGGACTAAAAACATTAACATTTTTATAAAAACTAAAATTTTACAGCTGTATTATGACCTATTCATACGTTTTAAAAATTGTATAAAAACCTAAATTTTAGGGCTGTCATACGTCCTATGGAAATGACTTATATACCAAAATATCGGAAATTTTAAGTAGAACATATTTTATAAAGAACTCGGGAAAACCGGTTTTTTTTAAATACCCATTTTCGGTAGCCATGGATCTTCCCGAGTCCAAGTTTTATAACACAAATAAATGGTAAATTTCTTGCTAAACACGTCGGTATATAAATCTGTCAAATCGGTTAAAAAATGGCTGAGTTATAATCAAAATACTGAAATCCCAAAAGTTACTCTTTTTTATAATTAAGTTTGTTTTTTATTTTATAATTAAGTTTGTTTTTTTTATAATTAAGTTTGCTTAAATATATGTACAAATATGTAGGTATATATATATATGCCTATAAGCCAATTTAATGGAAATATTATTTTTAAGCACATTGGTATATAAATCTGCCAAATCGGTTAAAAATGGTTAAGTTATGTGCAAAATACTCCAAAAAAGGACTAAAAACATTAACATTTTTATAAAAACTAAAATTTTAGAGCTGTATTATGACCTATTCATACGTTTTAGATATCAAAATATCGGAAATCTTAAGAAAAACTCGGAATATCGGTAAAAAAAAAAGTAATGTCAAAAATATAGTTTTTTTTTAATACCTATTTTCGTGAACCATAGAACTTCCCGACTACAAGTTTTATCACCAAAGTAAATGGTAATTTTATACTTTAAGATGTCGGCATGACCAAATACTGAAATTCGATCAAAACTTAACGTGCTATATATTAATTAAACTTTTAATATATTTAATAGCACGCAATCATGTGCAAATAATTAAATAAAACTAAACGATATATATTTTAAAAATATACATGTATATATACATGTATTTAAATATATATATAAACTTCTGTTCTTTCCAAACCATGGTGAAGGGTATAGCATAGCCGAATATAGCATAGCCGAATATAGCACTCTTACTTGTTATCTACTACAACTTTTTGAGAAATGAGCTAAACCAATTTGAGCTTACGATATGTCTTTTGAATTTTGATTCCATCTGGGCTTATTTCGGGTATATAAAGTTACACACTTTCCGTCTTTTTTGCCCTTTTAAGCCTTTTATTTATTTATTTTGATAACATGTAATATAAAGCTTCAATGGCCAATAGAAAAATATTACATACCATTAAAAAAATACTTAAGATTTAAAACTACATAACATTCTATACCACCACCATGGATAACTATCTTGCCGCGATGTGGTGGCTTAAATGCTGGCTGTAGTGAATGTCTTGTAACTTGAGTCGGCAAATTCTAGCCGGGACAAGTTGGAAGGTATTTGCTTTAAGGCCAGCACGACTAAGGGTTATCCATCCTCCCATCCCCTATCCCATTACCTATGATCCTATCAATCCCCCTTTATTTCCCATTTCCCCCACTTTTAAGGTCAAGGTGGTTGATAGCAGTGCCGAGGACTTGAATGGCTGGTTAGTGGTTAAAGAAACTGGTCGCGAACAGCTTCCCTCTGGCGCCGATGGCAAGGGTCAGTTGTAACTTAGCCTAGTCCGTGCAAGCCGTCACTGCGCGAGACGGTCCTTTTCTTTACGGCGTACTCGTGGGACCAAAAAACTGGACAACTTTACTGTAAAAAACAAGGACGCGACTCTAAGAGTCGATGCAGGGAATATCTCTGACAACTCGGCAGTTTCGGTGTCAGATCCAGACGCCGATTGGCTGAGTATCTACAGAGATATTCTTGAGCAAGAAGGTCAGTTATTGACAGAACTGACAGAGACAAGCGGGACGAGCGACCCCCCAGTCGGTTCCCCGTCTCGAACAGGGGTCTCGGAAAGACTCGATGGTCTAGCTCTGGGATCTGATGATGAGCATGAAATAACAATGATTTCGGCTCATGATCAGGACCATAGGGCCGGGCCATCGGCTCCTGAGGTCACACTCGAGATAGGGAGCGGAGTAGTGGGTGGATCAAAACCCATTGTTCGGCAGGATGCGACAGAACAGGTCGCATCAGAAGGCCGAACGAGTCTTGAAAAAGCCAAGAGTGGTGTAAGGGCCTCCTTAGCCTTTCTAGAAAAGATAGCTAAGAAAGACTCCTCACTACACGATGGGCGGGATAGGCACTTGCTGAGGAAGCACCGGAAGAACGTTGCCAGATTCGAACGAATCCACGGATCTGTCGGTGATATCCTAGGCATTCCCTATCCTGCGGGATACACAGCAAGGGCTGCTGAGGGCTCAAATGTCAGTATGGACAAGAAACCCTCAGTAACCCCTGCTGATGAGTCCTCCAATAATGGAACGGGAAGTAAGAAGGGGGGTGCAGAATCAACACCTGGTTCTCTAAACCGAGACAGTACGGTCACGGATAAGGGAACCAAGCCTGATGAAGTACCACCCTCTACTAGCTGCGCGATGAGGACTGGTAAAGTCTTGATAATCTCCGACCCCCCCCCACTAAGGGAGGTCACAAAGGGGATTACTGAGAAAGGCCAGCCAACATCTGCAGGGAAATCGGGTGATCACCGACAGAGCTCTACTAAGGCCCCCAAAAAGGGGGTTTTTAAGAGAGTTAGGTCTGGTGATGACCAGAAATCCCCAGCGGCCAAAAGGAAGGATCCCCGAAAGGAGATCACTAAGAGGGCTGGTTCCAGAGAGGAACAACCCTCTACGTCAAAGAAGCTAAGGGAGTCGTTAAGTAAGGACGGTATTCTAGCAGCTGTCATTGATCGTATGGATCCCGATGGAAGGATCAGTGTCGAGAAATGGCAGGTGCTAGAAAACAAACTACTCGACGAAATCTTTAGCGTCAAAGGAAGGCCGGACGAAGTATCGTTCAAAGGGGCTGACTGGATAAGAGGTGTCAAAACTGTCAGTTGCGGCAATCAAAAAACCTTTGAGTTTTTAAAGGCTGCAATCGGCAGGTGTGGCAGCGCTTATCCTGAAGCCAGATTGGACGTCATACTCGCGTCTGAGTTGCCATTGAGGCCGGTGGTCACTGTATGGATTCCTCCACCTATAAAACCGGTGGAGGTCATACTGGGGTTACTGGCCAATCAGAACAATGGACTCTTTACAGGCCAGTGGAAGATGATAGCTTCACTGGGTTGCAAGGATAACCAAGGAAGAGATTTCAGGTTCGCAGTAGACCGGGAATCTCTGAAAAAACTGAAGTCAATGGGAGGGGTTGCTATATTCGGGTTAGGGTCTATCAGATTTAGGTTTCCTAAAAATGATAAACCCTAAGAGGCTGAGAGTGGTGCAGATAAACTTGCACCACTGTGAAGCGGCCTCAACCGAATTAGTAACCCACCTCATTGACAACAATGTGGACGTGGCTTTAATCCAAGAGCCCTGGATTAACAAAAACCGGGTAGTTGGATTAAAGATCACGGGGTATACCTTGTTCGTATCCCGCTCTGATGAGAAGGTACGGACTTGTATACTGGCGAAGACTGAACATAAATTCATGATTTCTAATTCTTTCAGTAATGGAGACCTCACGGTTGTGACAGGAGAAGCCAAGGACAAAACGGTCCTGGCACTGGCATCGGCATACTTACCATATGAAGCTGCCGATCCACCTGGTGAGGGAGTGCGAGAGTTGGTGGAGCACTCGGGCAGAAGCGGCTCGAGGCTGGTACTAGGATGTGACGCCAATGCACACCATTCCCAATGGGGTAGTGCCGACATCAACAAAAGAGGTGAGTCTATGTTTGATTTTATTGTTGCCAGCAATCTTTTTATCTGTAATAGGGGGAATACGCCAACGTTCAGAACTAGGGATAGAGAGGCAGTGATAGATATGACATTGACGAACTGTAGGGAATTAGTGGAGGACTGGAGGGTGGCTTTGGATTTTTCCTTCTCTGATCATAGTCGCCTGTCCTTTAGTCTAATGTTTGAGAGGTCGAAAAGGTGTCCATATAGGAATCCGAGAAGGACGGATTGGGATTCGTTTTCGGGACTAGTGCAACGGAACCTTAGGGTTACACGGAACTGGGGGTCGACTCCGGCCGGTGTGGAGCAACTGGTAAACACCTTCACGGGGGTATTGACCAGTAGCTATGAGCGATCTTGTCCGTTGAATTTTCCGGGCAGGCGTACACAGCCAAGATGGTGGACAGACGAGTTGAAAACTCAAAGGTCCACCGTCAGAAGGCTGTTCAATAGGGCGAAGTATACGCGCAGGGATGAGGATTGGAGTAACTTCAGGTTGAGTTACGGGAGGTATAAGGGAGATATTAGAAGGGCGAAAAGGGACTCGTGGATTAAGTTTAGCGAGTCAGTTGAATCCGTGAATGAGATGTCTAGGTTCAGGAGAATTTTATCTAAGGACCCTGTAGTCCCTGGATTTATTCAGAGATCGGACGACTCATGGACGGAATCTGGCTCTGAATCTCTCTGTCTGCTTATGGAGACTCACTTTCCGGGGTGTGTAGATCCTGGGTCGGGGGAACAGGCTGTATGTGGTGACCCCTTCTCTGGTTCGGGCTCAGGCGGTGAGGAAAGGGAGACGGTGGGGGATATGATTACCTTGGATAAGGTAACATGGGCGGTAAATACCTTTGGGTCCTACAAATCGGCGGGGCCAGATGGTATATTTCCGGCGATGTTACAGAATATCGGGAAATCGTCACTCCTGTTGTTGGTGGAACTGTTTAGGGTATGTGTGCTGAACGGGTACATTCCTAGGAGGTGGAGGGAGGTTAGGGTAGTTTTTATTCCCAAAGCGGGTAGAACCGGTCACTCTAAACCCAAGGATTTTAGACCAATCAGCTTGTCGTCTTTTCTCTTGAAGACGTTGGAAAGACTGATTGATCTACATCTGAGGACGAAGATTGACGCCGGCATCGTCAGCGGCGCTCAACACGCCTACCTTAAAGGTAGATCTGTTGAGAGTGCGTTGCATGATGTGGTTGGTTATGTGGAGCGGGGTTTGCGAACCAGGGAATACACCCTGGCGGCATTCCTTGACATAGAGGGCGCCTTTAACAATTTGAGGATAGAGGCCATAAGACAGGCACTGATTGACCTAAGGGTTCCGTTGTTCTTGGTCGAATGGATAACTATGATGCTTAGCAGCAGAGTTATTCACTCGGACTGGGGAAACGAACGCTTAAGGAAATCGGTGACTAGAGGGACCCCACAGGGGGGAGTTCTCTCTCCCTTATTGTGGCTCTTGGCCGTCAATGTCGTTCTGAGACGTTTTGACAGAATGGGTCAGAAGGTCGTAGCCTACGCGGATGATGTGGTGATATTGGTGTCGGGCAAGTTTCTGCCGACAATTAGCGACATCATGCAAGGGGCGCTGGGCGAACTGGCGGCATGGGCAAGTGACAAGGGACTGGGAGTAAACCCGGAGAAGACGGAGTTGGTTCTTTTCACTAGGAGGTACAAGGTGGAGGAGTTTAGACTGCCGGTACTGGGAGGAGTGGAGCTTGGACTATCTGATAGTGCTAAGTATCTGGGGGTTTTTCTGGACAGCAAGCTGTCATGGGGTAGGAATACTCAAGAGAGACTCAAAAGGGGTCTCAATGCTTACTATGCTTGCAGATCATCGATAGGTAGGAGCTGGGGACTCCGGCCGTCAGTGGTGGGATGGCTGTACACTTCGGTGGTTAGACCCATTCTTACGTATGGATGCTGTGTTTGGTGGGAATCATTGAGATTGGCAAGTCGTAGAAAACTTCTTTCTAAGGCTCAGAGGTGTGCTTCAATTGGCATGACAGGTGCCATGAGAAGTACTCCTCAGGCTGCCCTGGATGTCATTCTACATCTTCTGCCTATTGAGCAGTATGTGATGGGAATGGCGGCCAGGAGCATCCTTAGACTGAGGGAGTTAGGACTTACGAGGAATGACACTCAGGGTCACTCACGGATCCTGGGTGAGATTGAGGCTGGTGGCTATTGCCTGGGACCGCCGGGATCCACTGATTATGTTGGCACCAGTTTGGATTTTGGTCGGTTGCCAGAGGTAATAATGCCCTCTAGGGAGAGCTGGTCGGGCAGGAGCAGATTATTTGGTGGATTTGCTATTTTCACTGATGGCTCAAAGATGAGGGGCACGGGTGCAGGGGTCTACATTGAGGATCTGAACATAAGAAGGTCATATAGGCTTCCTGGCGACTGCAGTGTTTTTCAGGCGGAGGTTCTGGGGGTCTGGAGGGCCGTGGAACTGATGAGGGACAACATTGATAGGGGCTCGGAGGTCACTATATACGTGGACAGCCAGGCGGCTCTTATGGCCGTAAGGGGCTGTTATGTGAACTCCAAGCTGGTTGATGAGTGTAGGAGGGCTCTGAGGGGAGCCTTAGGGGAGTATCTGCTAAGGTTATGCTGGGTGCCGGGTCATTGCGATATAGGCGGCAACGAGATTGCTGATGAGTTGGCAAGACAGGGCTCAGAGTTGGAGGATCCTGACTGTGTGGAGGCGGTTAGGCCTCCATTGGGCTTCTATTTTAGTAGAATTAGGGAATGGATAACGAGCGTGACCAATCGAGCCTGGGGGAGCCGAACGGACTGTCGGGTATCGCGGACACTGTGGCCGGTGCTTAGGAAGTCCGATTCGGTGTCGCTGTTGGGCAGGAGCAGGGTCTGCGTTAGGACCATGATAGGAATTATCACGGGCCACTGTATGATAGGCAGGATGGCGGTGAGGATGGGATCCGACTTGTCGGATATATGCAGGTTGTGCGAGGACCCTGAGGAGTTGGAGTCAGTTGAGCACCTTCTGTGCCACTGTCCCAGGCTGCAGGGTAGCAGGTTGAGGTGGCTGGGCAGTAGATTCCTGGGCGAATTAGGGGATGTCTCGGGTTGCGGACTCGAGAATCTGATAGGATTCGTAATGGGGATGGCCTGGCTGCGCGAGGGGAGACCGGGTGCTAACCGCTCGTAGGGCGGATTTGGTTTAAGGGATTTCTCTCGGGGTTGGTCCTTTACCTTCTTTTCCTTCCTTTCTTTTCTACCCATCTTTCGGATCTGTCTTATGCTTCTGCTGCTTATTTCACCTACTTATGCCTTCTTGGCTATCTCTAATTAAGGCGTCACAATGGACCATATTGGTCTCTGGGTGAAGGTGTGAAGGAAACTTCACACCGGCCTTTCTACCTACCTACCTACCTAACATTCTATATCGTCCCTTCAATATAACAATAGCGTACAATTTTTTGGGGAATTTGAGAAAATCGTGTTTAAAGTTTTTGTCAAATCGGATGTCTATTAAAACCTCCATATAAGTAGGCTATTTTATTTTTTAAGGAATTCGTATGATGTGTCTGCTACACTATTTTATTTGGTATGGTATACGCTGTTTTATTCAATAATTTTACTGTATTTTTATTTAAATATTTGATCTCAAAAATATCAATTTGTAACATTATAAAACAGTGATTAATTCATAGTTTTGTTGATTCAGTGGCACATATTCTTTACTTTCCAATTTAGGTTATTATAAACAAAACATTATGACAAATTAAGGTATACATTGCGTAAATCAAAAATAACTAGAAATTCATTCGTCTTCTTTCTGTTCCTCTGCTACATCTGGCTCATCTAAACAATTTCGCTTCTTTCCACCTTGTAAGTAAAAAAAAAAAATGACTGCGAGCCACGAGGAATTACATTCTTCTTGCACAAATTTTGGAGATCATGCAGCTTTCGATGGTCGGAATGACACAATTTCTCAAACAATAGTGTATATTATTATAAGCTATTTTACACTATATTTCTTTTAACAACTTTAAAGTGGCAATTTCAAATAAAATAGCGCATATGAGCTTACACACTTATTGAAGGAAAATTTTGAACAAGAAATTATACACTATTTTTGCCAACGACATTTTGACCCACTTTTTGGAAGCAGAATTTGACGAAATTTTGACCAGACATAAAATCAGTGATGGAGATTCTAAATATGCATGATATGTATGAGCATATACGCTATTGTTATATTAAGGGGACGATATAATACAAAAGAAAAACAAAATTTTTAATAAATGACAGTTTGCTTAAAATAAAAACATCCTTACCATTTTAAACATTAGCTCCCCAGCCAATATACAGAATAATTGATCAAATTTTCTTAAGCAGCACATACACTTGCAATAAAATTGTTCAATTTTACGTATTGAACAATTATATCGCCAATGTATATGTGATATTTGAAGGTGGCACAATATATTGGCAACAATCAAAAGAATTTTGATTTTTATTGTACAACGAAAAGAAAGTGAAATGTGTTGGCAACATTGTACAATGCTGTTTATGTTATTCCTATAGGTTATGTTCACCTTTGAATGAATGAAACCATTGTGCAAGTGTATGGGCCGCTTTAGTGGATCTTTAGTGGTACCGAATTTCAAGCCTATAGCTTTCTGAATGAAAAATATATTTGTTTAGAAAAAGTACCAAAACCGGTTCAAAATGTTTTTTAACAGCCGTACCCAAACCACTGATGGGATTTGTGGTACAATTGTACCAAATTTGGTACAATCGAAACTTCATTGGTACACTGGTACAAGTCATCCCTTTTTGGTACAATTTAAAAAATAAATACCCAGGAAGCTTTATAATTTCTTTTCAATAATAACACTTTTAATAACATATCTCCAGCCGTGACCAGAACTACTAAAAATTGTTTTATTGTTAATTAATGTTCGTATGTTATACTAACATATAAAGTAAATAAATACATAAGTATATGTTCTCGTATCCCTGCAAAAGCCTAGGATTAAGTATTTTTATTTTTTTTAATTCTCTATGCTTATCCCCGCGAAGCTCTACGCTTGTTTGCAGGGAAGAAAACAGAGTCGAACCCGCAACCCCGGAGCTGATAGACTAGCTCTTTTGTAGATTGTTTTGGTGACACTGTCAACCAAGTGCCTACATTGTTGTCTGCCTATGATAAAAAAGAGAAACAGACAAATTTTTGCTTCTTCTTAATTTGTATACCCATTGTCAGAAACGAAAACGAAATTTGTATACCCATAGTGGAGAGGGTATTATGCGATTGTGCTGATGTGTGTAACACATAAAATAATATTTTCTGAGGCGATGTAACGATTTCCCTCCGTCGGCTGGCTAGCTGGTTGTTTGTCCATGTAACCGTGTTCGTAAAGTACAGGTCGCAATTTTTAAGGTAATTCGATGAAATTTTGAACATAGGTTTCAATTCATAAGGACAAATCCTACTAAAAATGGTGACAATCGGTCTATAATTTCAGACGTCCCCACTCAAACTTCTTTCCGGAATAGTGTTTGTGCCTATAAGCCATCTTATTAGGTTGCACAGTGGCTGAAAATTTTATTTCATTGGCCAAAAGTCCAATTTTTGTTTGTCACCGATTTCAAAAATGTTAATTTTATTTAATAGTAAACATATTAAAACTAAGGTAGCCAAAAAATTAGGTCAAAATATTGGTAATTGTGGTTGTGCCATGTTGTTAAACAACACTTTTTTTTTAAATCCTAAAAAAGTGTTTTTTTTTTTAATATTTAATCCGAAAAAAATTATCATTGCACAAAAACTATCAGCGATAATGACCTGCTTGCTTTTTTGCTAGGTTGGTAGTCTTGTTATCTTTAAAAAGGTAGTATTTGCGACTGTTGTGTTATTTATATCTGAGATGTTAGGACATATTGTCTAAACTACTATATTTTTGTCAAATTTCAACTTTAGTAGAATAAAACTTTTGCGGACCAAAAGGGACCAAGAAGGTGAAACCACTGATAGAAAGGTGAAAGTGTTTTCTTTACCCCTGTATATGCTCTTGTACCCGTTTGGACCCGTCTGTTTAACATTTTTTTAATTTTAATGAAATTACTCCAAAAAAAATTTCTAAACTACTATCTTTTTTGTCAAATTTTAACTTTAGTAGAATAGAACTTTGGCGGATTAAAAAGGTACAACCACTGATAGAAAGGAGAAGGTATTTTCTTTAACCCTGTATGTACTTTTATACCCGCTTGGACCCGCCAGTTTAACACTTTTTTTAATTTTAATAAAATTACTCCAAAAAAAAATTTTTTTTTTTTTTTGAAATTTTTTTCTACTTTTTTTATTTCGCAAAAATGTTTGCAGAAGTAACAGAAATCATGTGCTATTGCCTTAAAAAAAATTTTATGATATAGGGAACAGAATACAGGTAGTTCATATAAAAATGTTTATTAATGTTACACAATCAGAAAAACGTATAGCTACCCTGACTCATCCTTATCCGTTAGACTACGTTCACACTAGCGTATTTTATAGTAGAATAAAGAGCTAAGACACGCGTTTTCGCTAAACAGGTATATTGTGAATCCCACCTAAGAAGGGATTTTAAAATTTGTTTTGGTCTTTTTATTTTATCTGTTTTTATGACTCTAATAATATTCTATGGCGCTATAACTATGCAATGCGTTGTTAAATTTGTGTCAGGTATTTTAAAGCATATAAATAAAATGATTTTAAGTTTTTTAACCCTACCTGTATTTGGTATGGTTTAAAACTAAGTGACATTCGGATGCAAACTCAGTGGATATAATATATCTGGGCAATGACAGCGTTTTTCATAAAAACATGGAGAGCTTCAGCTATAAAAAATTGGCCGGAGAGTATTTTAGAAACAAAAACGAGGAGGATGTTAAAAATGACAATTACAATTGGACTTAGAAAATAAATTATGTATCTGGAAATAAGGATTACAGATTTTATAGAGAGCACAATACTAGAAAAATTTCACGAAATTCCACTAATGAAGATCTATTTAATATATTATTGGCAACGTCAGATCCGTTTATCTCCAGTAATCGAAATCAATGGAAAGTGGAACATAAGGATTTAGACGAAGAAGTCAAAAAACTACTGAAGAACAGAAATAACAAAGCACAGAATATGGAATATTTGCAACCAATGTTTCAATGAAATGAACAATAACTATAATTCATTAGATCTTAGACAGACATTGTTTTAGTAAAAAAAAAATAATAACCAGAAACTCACCTTGTAACAAAAGCTATTGGAATATATTACTGCTTTTATTTTTAAAAGGTTTTTATATTTAAATATGTATGAAATGTTTTAATAAATAAGAAATATTCAAAAAATAAATACCTTTATTTTCGTATCAAAATTTAAAAAAAAAATTAGAATTCAGCGGATTTATTTTGCTAATATGTATTAACAAATTTTCTGCAAAAAATAATAGATTCTTCTGAAGTAATAGCAAAACTTTAGATAATAGTTCTTAAGTTTTTTTTAAGTGTAAAAAAAAAGCAAAAAATTGTTAATTTTTCAGTAATAATAGCAAAATTTCCAGTTGATTTTACTATTTTTTTTAATGTTGAAATTTTTTTTATAGTGTAAACATTTAATTTTTTGAGTGTCCCATTATTACAAAAAATGTTAATGATTATTATTTAAATCCAAAAATTAAAATTTTAAATATTTAAAAAAAAATAAAAAAACCATATTTCACGCTAAAGTTAAAAAAATCTAAAGTTCCACTTTGCCCTTAAATTCCCCAATAACTACCCAACCGATTTTAATGAAATTAAAGAATCTATCTGTCGATTAAATATCTCCTTCGGTTCAAAAGTTACAGATTTTTGGCCAATGAAAAACGATTTTCAGCCACTGTGCGTTGGTATTTAGATTAAATTTGGACCTGGCTTATTGTTATCTAAATTATCTTACAATTTTTTTATTGGAATCGGCACATATTTTACGACTACCTTATAAATTTTGGTATTGATAAAAAAATTGGCGACAATTACTTTTACGGAAGCCACTTTGTCAAGGCAAAATATTGCGCTGGCAGATCCAAAATTGACCATAGGTCCCATAAAAACACCCTTCCTCAAATCAAATCTCATAAAGATGAAGATATCTTAAAAATATTCGACACAAAATCTTTTACATAACTCTTAACCTCATAACATAATTTTGTTCTGGTGGGTCCCACTCTCGAAAATTTGTCTGTATATACTGTAGTATAGAGTATCAAATGCTCGGGATTTTTATTAAATAAATGAGTGTTATGAATTCTAACTTTATGTGCTTTTAAACGACTTATGTCAATTTGGTACAATTTTGCCATTTAGACTGTACAATTTAAGAATCGTCAGATCCCAACAGTGACCCAAACATAAGCTGCAAGCGTTTTCCAGTTGTCAAAAATTGGCAATTTGTATGAAGCATTCCTAAAAAGCGGTTGGTCGCAAAATTTTTTACTAATGTAAACAATTAAAAGGAAGTTAAAGCTAACCGATTCCCAAAGATTTAATTTGCAGTAAAATATTTTTGGGCAAATTTAATCTTATTACCAATATCATTAGATGGTTTACGGACACAAAGTAGGGTTTCTAATTCCCGGACTTTTTCTATTCCCGGAAAACGAAACAAAAAAATCTTATTCTCGGGAATCCCGGGATTCTTTGAATAAAACAATGATTTCATTAAATGAGTTCACAAAAGTTTTTACCTTTTTAAAAGGATATACATATGTATATATAACAGTCTAATGTTTATTAATTAATATTAATTAATTAATAAACAGAAAACCAAAACAAAACCAAATAAATTGTAACATTCATATGTACATGCCTATTAAATAAATACATATGTATGTATTTATTTTTTTTTTTTTTGTTATCACGAATTATGAAAACTTAAAAACGTAATTATTATTAGGCCCCTATTACGGTTTACAACTCAACTCAGTTGAGTTGTAATAAATACAACTGGTTGTGATCAGTTGTAATTTTTGTTATGTTTTTGTTCTACGAAATTTAGCAAAGTTGTAAGCCATAATACAAAAATTAAGATATTACCGTAATAGGGGCCTTAATAGCAACTTGATAAAATTAATTTTTTTAGTATTAATAAAGCATTTAAAAGCTTATCAGAGATTTTATTTCTAATCCTTGTTCATATGTACATTAGGGCAATAACTTTTTCACACTTTTTGCGAAAATCAAAAACGGCATAGTATAGTTGTGTAGAACATTTAAAGTTATTAATAAAAAATATGAAAATCTTTTTAGATTGTTAAAAAAGTTCACGCAGGGATCGGGTTGAAGTGTTAAAACAACCATTTTTATCTCACGGAAATTTTAAAAAATATACACCTGATATTTGTATATATTACTATACGTATCACTTAAATGCTATTTCAGGATTTCTCCACTGCTTTAGATTTAAAAATTTTTATACGGTTTACAATTCATCGCGGTTCAAAATTTCTTGGAAGGTTTTAGAAATTAGCTTCCCTGCGAGAGGTTTTTTTTTCGAAAAAACGACGGGAGACAGCAAGAGAGTCATATTTGGCTGCAACGTCAGCAGATTCTGTACAATCTGCATTGTACACTTATGGGAGAATATTGTTTTTTTTTGTATTTTTATATTTGAATTTATTATTGTATTTACATATTTGTTGAATTAATTATGAATTAGTGCATTAGTTTGATAAACAATTTGAAATTGTATTTAAATTTAACGGTCATTTGAATCATTTCGCATAAGTCATTGTGAATTAAATAAATTTATAAATCGAAATGATTGAAATGACCACTGTGGTTGAAGGTCGTGTGCGCTCTTTAGTACTCTCCAAGACCAGACTGTCAAGCCTGGCTTTGGAGAGTAAGAAACAAGATGGGCGAATTGTAAGCCGCGTAAAATGAAAGACTTCACTTGGCATTTGACTTTCAACCAGAGAAGTTCACATCATTTGTTACATTTTTAAAACTTAAAATTTTTTCTTAAACCTTAAATTTTCTTAAAACCCTAAATTGGCTTTAAAACTAAAATTGAAATTTTCTTATTGTTACAAATTAATTTGATTTAAAACTAAAATTTAAATTTTTCTTGTTGTTACAAATTAATTTGCTTTAAACCTAAAATTGAAATAAATAAACCCTTTTGTAAAATTCTAAAAGAAACTGAATTAGTGTTTCCCTAACACAAAAGGCAACAATCCCTCCAAGGTAAGAATAGTTTTTCTCGTTACCCAATACCCAATACTTACCTGTGTCATATCTTTTATTTAACTATACCTGCAACTACTTGAAACTACTCCATTGAGTATACAAAGATTCGTTGCATTTACAGATTTCTCTTCTCTTACCCCCTAAGAGAGGAAAATCTGTAAATTATTTAATAATTTAGGCTGAACAAGTCAGATTTATTCAGATTCATTTCCCAAGATTCCAATGTGGCTAGGTATCCAATATATTTTGATTTTATTTTCACTACCTATGAGCGCATTTCTTATATTTATTATTATATTCCATTTGTAGTTGTATGGGTTACTTATGGCCTTTAGAACTGATAGACTGTCTGTAAAGATAGCTGTTTTATTTTTTAACGCAAAAAGAATGGCCTGGTAAATAGCGCATGATTCAGCCGTAAAAACTGATGCATGTTCGTGAAGTACTCCTAAAACTAAATTATTTCCTCCTTCGTCTACTACCGCGTAAGCAGGCAGGTGGCCTTGAGATTTAGTGCCATCTGTGAATATGGAGCTCCAGCCGCTGCTTTTTAGCTCGGACTTTAGTTCTAACATTATGCTGTGGAATGTATTTTTGGGGTGTCATTTTTATTAAAGTTGGTGAGTGACAGGTCTAGGCAGGACGAGTTGAATTTCCATGGAGCTTTATTTATCCGCTTTTTGGAAGTTATTAGGGGTATGTTTAGCTCAGATGGTAATGCAAGCGACAGGGCTATTGCTGATTTAGATTTCCTGGAGCGTTTGGTATTTATAGCAAAATTAATGTCTTGGTCTATTATAGAGTTAGTACTGTTTAGTAGTTTTGGTAGGAGTCTAGCTTTCCCGAAGCCCTAGCAGCTTGGTGATAGGTGAATTTGATGACATTGATATTAGTCTTGCTGCTGGTTCCATAAATAAATAATCCGTAGTCGATTTTGCTTAGTACTAGGGTTTTGGTAAGATAAGGCAGTGTATTAATGTGGATGAAACTCTTATTTGCCAGGCATTGGATTATGTTGACTCTAGAGATTAGTGAGTTTTTAAGTACCAGTAAGTGGTCTTTCCAGGTGTAGTTGGATGAGAATGTCAATCCCAGGATTTTCAGTTTGTTCACGTTTTCTACCTGGTGATTATTGATTTGAACCTTGTTAGAGTTGGAGTCGCAAAGGTGTTTTCTGCAGATGTGTAATTTTTTTGTTTTTTGAGTTGAGATTTTAGCACCGGAATATTTGGTTCATTTATCAATATCATGTAAAGTCTTTTCTAGGATTTTCGTAGTCTCTTTATTGTTGTTTCTTTTACAAAGGATGTACAAATCGTCCGCATAGAGACAGTGGTCAAAAAATCGTTGTTTGTTTACAATTTTGCTAATTTCGTTGAAGGCTATTTGGAACAAGATCACTGAAAGTGGTGAGCCCTGTGGAATGCCATTTTTGAGGAGAAATGGTTTTGAAGTGTGGCCGTTGATTATAACCTTAAATTGTCTATTCGACAAAAAGGATTTTACATAGTTGAAGATTTTCTTACCAACTGACCAAGATTTTAAAATGTTTAAGATAACATGGAGGCCAATTTTGTCAAAAGCTTTTTCAAAGTCGATTGATAGAATGGTTACGTGATTTTTTGCTGACAAGGCTTTTGTTATATCGTCAGCTCAGAATTGGTTTGGCGCATATGCCAAAAAGTCGGAGTGGAGAAAAACGACAAAGAAGATTTACATGAAGATTTCTCCAAAGTACGCGATAGAATTTTTTTTATATTTTTACCACTGCTTCCAGTATATGTTTTGAAGAAAAATTTAAGTTTTTGCGCACTTTCATGAATAAAGTTAGAATTTAATAGTATTTTTTTTAAAATGAAAAATATTGTTTTGTGCCGCATAGGCCACTTTTCTAAAAAAAAAATAAAAAAGTGGATTTTGTGCTGCATACGTATACTTATTGCGTGAGTGACTGACTCATTCATCATCGTACAACCTAAACGGCTGAAGCTAAAGACTTGAAATTTGGACCGGAGGTGGATCTCTGCCCAAATCGATCCACTAAGACGGGATTTTTAATAATTCGAATGTTTAGGGAGTAAAAACGGGTAAATTTGGAAACCATTTATCTCCAAAACTAAAAGAGATACAAAAAAACTGTAACACATATCGTTGTTCTTTTGAAAAATAAGTGGACAGGTGTGTGGTACTTTTTTGAAAGTCGGCTTTTTTAGGGTGAAAACGCGTAAAACCTGAATTTTGGTACGTTTATGTCAGCCCATCTATCTTTTGATCCAATAAACCTAGAAATAAAGTTTATACCACATTCGAAACTTATCAAAAAAATACGAATACAAGTTTGGTACTTTTTCGAAATTCGAACGTTTAAGGGGTGGGGAAATAGTACCAAAAAGGGAAATACGGGAAATTTAATATCTTTCTTCAGCTTTTTGGTTCTACAACTGGTATTTTTAATTATCGTTAATATGTGACCTCAAAACATAAAATTGAACATGCAATGTCCTGAATGAATGCTTTACATCTCTGCAACCACAAAAAATTTCGCGAAACAGATTTTGGATTCGAAAAGGGGGTATTCAAAATGTATATACCCCATATATAACTCAATTTTTTTTTAAATGGTCGGTAGGTCAAACCAATTCTGAGCTGACGATATATTGGTTCATGTGGAGTAGTGCGTCATCACAACCTTTGTTTGCTTTAAAGGCGACTTGTTTAATTGCAATCAGTTTTTTCTTTGCCATGAACCAAGATAGTCTTGTGGCTATAATTTTCTCAATGATTTTCGATAGACATGATAGCAATGATATTGGCCTGTATTCTTCAGCCGAAGGTGCGTTCTTATTTTTAGGAATTGGTACTATAATAGCAAGTTTCCAAGAGTGTGGTATAACGCCGCTGCCATTTGTGTTGTTAGTATTCAGCAGTTTTGTTTTACTAGCATGCGAAAGATTTTGTATCATGTGGTAAGAGATACGGTCATATCCGGGCGAGGTACCTTTGGCTTTACTTAAACAGTGAAGGAGCTCCAACATGGTGATTGGCTCGTCTATAAGGCAGGCGTCTTTGTCTTTAGTATTAACTACGGCTGCAATCGGTGAGTTTTTGGCTGTTTTGAATATTGCTGAAAAATTTTCGTCAGAGGCATATTTTGCCCATTCTTCTCCAAAGTGTTGTGCTATTTGAAGTGGGTCAGTTTTGCTATCGTTATTTGCATTGATGACTTTTATATTGTAAGAGGAATGCTTTCGTGAAATTTTGTTTATTTTATTCCACATATCAGACGTTGTTGCATCTTGATTGACTGTTTTAGTGAAGTTTCCAAAGCATAAACGTTTGGCTTTTTTAATTTCATACCTGAACTTAGCATTTTGTTTTTTGTAAGCTACGAGGCTTTCCTGAGTAGGGTTGCATTTGTATTTTTTCCACTTTTCCATTTTTATGTAGCGCATTATGCTAATGTTGAGTTCCACCAAGGAATCATAGATCGATGAATTTGTGTGCTTCCCTTTGATTGCGGTATGTATAGATTTGCTGCCGTGCGTATTGCTTTAGTTATTGTAGCTGCGTCTTTATTACTCGTTGAGTACAAACGTGATTTAGACATTTCGCTTTCTGCTTTGCGGGAAATGTTAGACCAGTCGGCTAATTGAACTTAAAATATTTTCGTTTTTTCCGAGGAGTTGTGTTTATCTGATAATTTTATGCTGATTTTGATTGGGAAGTGGTCGCTGCCGTGTAGGTCGTTAAGAGTGTTCCAGGAGTTTAGGGGAAGTAGATTTAATGAGCAAAATGAAACGTCTATATGGGAGAAAGTGTTATGTGTTGAGAAATGGGTGGGACTGCCGTCATTAAGCACACACAGCCCCGAGCGTGCTATTATGTTTTCCAGCAATGTTCCCCTATTATTGTTGGAAGTGGATCCCCAAATAGTGTTCCTACCATTGAAATCCCCAACGAATAGAATAGGGGTGGTGAATGATGTAAGGATATTTGATAGTACTCGAAAGGAAATGTCCTGGTTGGGTAGGATATAGAAAGACAGGATGGTAAATTTTATATTGAGACTTATTTCAATAGCTACGATTTGATACTCAGTGTTTGTGTGGATTTGCTTTTGAGGAATATCCGATTTAATGAAGATTCCAGTACCTTGCATTGATTTAGTATTTAGAAGGGAGTTTGTAAAGTACGCATTGTAGTTTTTGTTGTTGTTGTTGTAACAGCGTGACCTGAAAAACAAGCATGTTAAAATTACTTTTCTATTCTTCTCCTTCTTCTTCTACGCTCTGTCCTTCCAACTCAGCTAAATCAAGGCCCAGCAGCTGTGCTACCTCACGTGGGCAGGTCCATAAGGACACTGCTTCTAGCTGGGTTGGGTTTGCACTGCAGTTGAATAGGTGTCGTACGTCGTGTGGGCCTATTCCACATGCCGGGCAAAGATCAGGGATGGTGCTATTTATTCTCGACCAGTACGAGTTAAGACGTGCGCACCATCCTGATCTTAATTGTGCCAATGTCTATCTCGTCCGTCGTGGTAAGTCCCGCTCTTCGTTTGCAACCGGTGATGGACGACCTCCTAATACGATGTTGTCTCGGTGGCTGTTCATTGCACTCTCAACCGACTCCCTGTGAACTAATGTTGTTACTTTCTATAGAAATTCATCTTGAATTTTTAAATTTCAAACACTTCTATTTTGTGGCGTTGAAAATTGAAAATAACAAGTAAGAGTGCCATTGTGCGAGCAGAATACAGAGCAACTAGACAAAAACTAAATAATTTTTACATATACATACATATTTGCAATACCTCAAACTTCATTATAAATAAAATTTAAAAAGCGAAAACTGGTAAATATTTTTTAGAACATAAAAAAAATAAAAATATTAAAAAAAAGTTTTCTTTTTAAAAAACCAAGAATCGAACCGGGAACTCTCAGTTTCTAACAAACCCCCTAGACAACTGAACCATGAAGAAACGTTAATCGAATATCATTAAAATGAAATATGGCACGTTGACTGTTCACAAAATTCAACAAAGTTTTGTTGTAATTACTTCTGATGTTTTTGTTCACCACAAAGTTGGGAAATATATTCACCAAAATAGTTTGCGCCATGTATGTGTGTTTGTTTGTTTTCTTTTATCTTTTTTGGCGAGTTTTTAAGTAGCAAAAAACACAAAAATTCCTAGTATCTATTTGTAAAAATATTTTCGTTAAATAGATGAAATAATAAAGAAGGGTGATAACGAAAATCATATTGGGCATTATGCTAGTATATGTAAGCAATTGAAAGGGGGGGGGGGGGGGTAGAGGGACATCACATGGTTCAATCAAGTTCTCTCCTCATAAGGTCCCAGAATATATATACTTTAAGGGTCTAAAATCAATATTGTGGAAATTACAAACGTTATGACAAACTTATATATACCCTTTTCCACCTGAGGTGAAGGGTATAAAAAGAGTAATTTTTGGGATTTCAGTATTTTGATTATAACTCAGCCATTTTTAAACCGATTTGACAGATTTATATACCGACGTGTTTAAGAAGAAATTTGCCAGTTAGTTGGGTTATAAAACTTGGACTCGGGGAGATCTATGGTTCCCGAAAGTTATCAGAATATTGTAATTATTACAACTCTGTAGTCGGCAGCTGGGTGTTAGTTTCGTCTCTTGGATCGATCATGACTTTGTGTAGCTGCATAAATCTTGTTACCTCCGCGATCTTATTTTGGAGGCCGTTACAATTAAACTGCATTAATATTGTCACTTCAGGAATATTAGCAGCAATTTGTGGCGTGAGCATCTGCTGTTGTTATTGCTGGTGCTGGTGTTGTTGCTGCGGGGAGGGAGGAGATGAGAGCGTCGTTGACATCAAAGATGTAGATGATGCCGAGGACGTTGATGGGCTTCGCTGCCGGTTGATACAGCAGGATGCAACGAAGTCCTCACTCCACTCCCTAAGAGCCCTTAAGCCGCTGCAGTTACGGCTAGCCTCTTTCCTGAAGTGACACCACTAGTTGCAAACTGTACACTTAACTGATGGTCTGTTAGTGTGCAGGATTTGTTGGCAAACAGAGCAGTGCCATGGTCCGGGATTTATTTCCACTCCGGCACGGGCCAATAAAATACGGAGCAGGTTAGCCGGCATATGCTGCTCCTCAGAAGAAAAAAAAATTGAAGAAAGAAAAATAAAATGTATACATACTTGTATTGGTGTTGGTGTTGCTGAGTTGACAATCTTTGGTCGGTGCAGTTGATGCTCCGAGTCGTTCCGGTACGTAGATCCAATTGTCGCGGGAACGTAGATTGTAGTTTTTAGGGGGGATTGGTGCGTAATTATAAGCGCAGTGCGTTTCTTGCAGAGAAATTGTGCTGGGATTTAAATCCTTTATTAGTAATTGAAGCTCAGTATAATTGTTTATTAGACCGTGTATATTCCATTGCAGTAGCACCAAGTCCATAATACGGAGTTTAATTAATAAAGATCGGGTTATTTATGTAAGTTGTTGTTTATAGTTGTTCTTTACTGAGCTCCTACGAATCGGCGTGAAAATGACACACTAAGCGGGAAGCCGTCCCAGATCAAACTGTAAAGCCGCCCCCTAGTTAAATGATTGGTGTTGTTTTAACTTAACCGGTTACGTTTTTGCTAGGTCCATTGTGACCGCGTCGAGGGACTCCTCGTCACTCAACGTTACAAAATAATCGTTTTAATTTAGCAGAGTTTGTGTTAAACAAGAAATTGGAGACATTAAAGTCAATTTTTTCTGTTATTGTAGTAGTAGTATACTTTGGTAGTAGTTTTAATTTCATTGTTTTTTGACATTGTGTTTGCTTTAGAGGTCATAGGTGTGTTTGTGTCTATAGAGAGTTGATTTGTTTTTATTGTAGGTTGTTTGTTATGTTTTGTTATTTGTGTAGATCGTGTAATTTTTTGCGTTTGGTTTTCTGGTTTTTCTTTGCGTTTTGTGGGAGAATCAGAGATTACAGCGGCATATGTGTTTTGGGTGTTTGTTTGAATGGGTTGTTTTCCCTGTATCTACGACGTGCTTCTCCCATACTGCAGTAATTTTTGGTTTTTATTTTTAATATCTCTTTCATTTGTATGAAACTAGGGCACCTATTGTGGGCTGATGAATGTTCTCCCGAGCAGTTGATGCAAAATATTTTTTTTTTTTTTTTATTATTGAATCTTTCTTATCGAAATTTACAATATGTATTCAAATCTTAATTCTACTTGTTGTTTATTAGTTGTTACCAGTGTAACCACTAACTGCTGTATTCAAATTTTAAGACTGTATTCTAGTTAGGCTCAAAGTATCGGTTCTTTTTAGCCTCTGGTGACCTTCGAACTGAAGCAAACCCCGAGCGAGGTACATAGTTAGGGTGGACCATTAGTTTATTGAATATTTTTTAATTTCCTCCTGGATAGTGGGGACGTTGAGATCTCTGTGGATAATATCATTACGTATATACCATGGGGCGCAGACAATTTGTGGTAATATTCTAGACTGTCTTCTTTGAAGCTTTTGGATGTTAGATGCGCATGCAGTACCCCATAATTGGATGCCATATGTCCATATTGGTTTTATGATGGACTTGTATAGAAGAATTTTGTTGTCTAAAGACAAGTTTGAGTTTCCACCGAGAAGCCAATGTAGTTGAGCTGCTTTAAGTTTCATAGCCGTTATTTTCGCTTCGATATGACGAGACCAGGTCAAGCGTCTATCTATATGAATGCAAAATATGCGAGTACATTTTCTGGTGCGTGCGGTGGTAAACTGCATTCGGGGCAGGTAGTGATTCCTCTGCATCGGTTTTTAGTGTGGCCGAGTATCTGGCAATTTTTACATCTCATGGGATTGGGGATGTAGTGGTCCACTTTACATTTGTACCACGCAACGTCTACAGTTGTTGGTAAGCGGTAGAGGTCAAACGTTAATATCATCTTGCCAGTTGGGGTACGTGAGTTGCCGTCCTCACTGGGTCTAGTAAATTTATAAACGTCTGTTACACCTTGGTCTTTCATCTCCTGTATTCTCTTTCTGTAACATGTATTAAGCACGGATCGTATATGACTCCTTTTACAGAGTTAAGTGTTTCGTGTAGCTTACATGAGATCGGGCATAAATTTGATAGACGTTTTGTTTTCAAAAACTTTTCTGCGATGCGCGCGTTGTGGGCGAGTACTAGAAGGCTTCCGTCATGGAGCGACGATATTGAGTTGATTTCGGTGGAAATACTTTATATTCCTTTTTTTATAATTGTTTATTAGTATCACTGGAGGTTATTAGCACATATTTCGGAATGTTTTTTGTTGTTAATTGGTATGGGCAAATCAGGATATTCATTAATTTTTTTCTTGGAGGGGTTTTCTATGAAATCCCAAAGAATGTGAAACCTGTTGTTGGATAACCTGTCCGGAGGGCCCGGAGCCATGATTAAATTAAATTATAATCGTCTCTATGTATAAATATAAGTAAAATAAGAAAATAAAAAAAAACAAAATTTAACAACCGTTATTCAATTTAGAATATTTTGTTTATTATTTTGTAATGTCAAGAGCAAAAACAACCGTACGCTATGAAAGTTAGTCGAAGACTGTGCTGACGATATAAATTTGATATTTACAGGAAATGTGGATTATCTAGATTGTTATGATGAAACCATAAATTATGTTCTTTCAAGAGCTGCAGACTGGGCAGAACTAAATAAACTCAAATTTAATCCAAATAAGACAAAATCCATAGTCTTTGGCTCTATTGAAAACCCGGAAGACTCTATGAGTGTGGCTTTTGACAATACTCGTGTGCAATTTGTAGAAACTGTTAATTGTTTGGGTGTAAAACAAGACAGGAATCTAAATTTTAGGAAACATATATCGGCAGTTGCTGCTAAAGTTGTTTATTCTCTACGTATTCTTTACAATTTGGACTGCTACATACCTACTAATCTATATATATAAAAGAGTTAAGTGAGTGAGTGACTGAGTCATCGCCCAGCCCAAACCGCTGAAAATTGGACTAGCGATTGGTCACTCCCCAAATCGATCCACTAAGACGGGATTTTTCAAAATTCGAATGTTTGGGGGTAAAAAGGTAAAAATGGGAAAATTCGGTAACCTTATATCTCCAAAACTAAAAGAGATGCAAAATAAATGTAGTACTTATCGTTGTTCTTTAGAAAAATAAGCGGACAGGTGTCTGGTACTTTTTTTGAAATTCGGCCCTATTAGGGAATAAACGGGTAAAATCTGAATTTTAGTACTTTTTTGCCACCCGATCTATCTTTTAAACCAATAAACATAGAAACAAAGTTAATACCACATTCGAAACTTATCAAAAAATACGTATAATAATTTGGTACTTTTTCGAAATACGAACATTTAAGGGGTGAAATCGTAACTATTTTTGGTACTTTTTTACAAAACATTTTCCTCCATTCATTGACATATTCGTACTAAAATGTGGGCTACCACTACAATACTGAAATTTTTGATACTTTAATGGGGGAAAAATATAGTACCCAAAAAAGGAAATACGGGAAATTTAATATTTTTCTTTAGCATTTGGTTCTACTAAAGTAGCGGGTTAAATGCTAGAATTTAAACAAGTTTAAGCCTAGAAAAATAAACTTTGGCATAAAAATATGTCCACGAAGAAAAAGTAGTATATGCTAGTATTAGGATAAAATTATCCCATGCTTTACTTATGACACATATCTTTTACTGTTTTGAAGTGTATGCCAGCACTAATCGAACAAATATTAATTATTTGCGGTTAATATATAATCGTATATTACGATATATTTATCGTGTAAACATTTTTGTTCCGGTGTCGTCATATTCACTTAACTTCATAGGTTGAACATTTCCACAGTACATTGATTTGAGGATTTTACTTACATTATATAGAATTGTCTGATCTGTTTTAGGACACTTTCGTTTCTCTAGCTCCACTCGTAACTCTGTTATAATTATACCTCGAATAAATAGTAGTATTTTCGAAAAATCATTCTTGGTGAAGTCAGCTAGAATATATAATAAAAACATTTTTTATTTGATGCGAAAGCTCTTGTAGCCATCTTAAAAAGTTTAAATGCATCAAATTATTAAAAAAATAAATTAAAATTAATTAAAAAATGCTGCAAAAAAGCTCTACGGTTAAATATGTATCCGTTTCTACTCGAGTTTGTGTGCCGAAATTCAAGTCTCTAGCTTTAGCCTTTTTGGCTGGGCGTTGAAGAGTCAATAAGTGATCAGGTCTTGTATTAAAATGTATAAAGATATTAATTTTGTAAATTTTCATACTTACATATGAGTAGTTCACTTGCAAACACCGCCAAGGTTAAAAAAAAAACTTTGTGAAAGCCCTAAGCCATTATCAATCTCGTTCAAAACTCGGTAAATTACACGCAATTTCTGGTTAAATATTTCAAAACACTGTTTTAATCAGGGTTTAAAAAACTGCAGTCGAAACGAAAATCTGTCGAACAAAAAACAAAAATGTGTGTACAACTTTTCGCTTTTTAAGTTGGTTTAACTGCGACTGTTTACATTTAATGAATCAGAAGTAAAAGCTATAGTTTTTTTTTTGTATAAACTAATTTAATTTATTTATATTAATTTATTGGCGAAACTTACATCATCTCTTAAAATTTTATGGTCATACAAGCTACCGTGATGATTTTATAGCATAAACTATTTTTGCTCAAGTGCCATTTCTAGTATTTTATCTTTTTTTATAATAAAATAACCTGTAAAATTTTGTTTTTATCGCTTAAGCTTTCTCTGCGGTTATGGCTCGATATGTAAATAAATGAAAGTTTTTCAAAAACCGAAAATAATTTTTTTTAATTCGCAGTTTATAAACCCAGAATTAATCTCATGAAATATTAAAATTAGTTTCTGTTATGGCTACAATTATAATTTTAAATATTTATTATTAAAGTTTAAATAAAAAATTATATTTTTTCTTTTTGACTTCATTACAGAATTTCGTCAATATATTAACGATAATTTTCCATTCGTATTAGACTATTATTATAAAGTTGGAGAAGTAATTGGTAATAGTAATTTGAGAGATATTGATGCCACTATTTGGCGTACAAAGGAAAAGAAGGATTAAACACTGATTGATACCAACTCAAAAATAACAAAATCACAACAAAGTTGAAGTAAATTTTTAATTTAATATAAATCTTTATAAGTTATTTAAAATATTGTATAAAAATATTCGTATTGTTAACTCCCACCTGTTTAAGTTTAATTTTTTAATTTCCTACACTCTATTTATTTTTAATTTTCGCACTTATTAAAAACAAATTATTAACGTAAATGGCTTCAAATCCTTATGTAAAATCATTAATTTGGTTGTTATCAATAGGCGGTCTCGGGTATGGTCTTATGATTTTAACAGCACCCTCTGAAGAAAAGATAGCAAAAATTCGGGCCACTACTTCTGGTATCCATCTGACAGAAGACGAGAAAAAGAAGGTATTATTCCTTAGAAAATTACAAGAAGCCGCCAATCAAAAGGATCCTGTGTATTTAAAAAAATCTGATAATTAAATCAGCCTCATTTGCCTCAACGTAATTCACGATATAAATTATATTTATTTTTAAACTATGGAGGCAGTTACAACTATCAACAATATAACAAATCCCGCTGTAAAAAAAGATCAAATACTAGAACGTCTTAATAAGCGCAATAAAGAACGTCAAAATTATTTAGATGTTAAACTAGAACAACGCCACAAGGACTGTCCCGAATTGGAAGGATCTGATTATTTCAATCAAACTTTTGCTGATAAAGTACGAGAAATTGAACGGAGACTTAAAAATGTTTCTGAAGCTACAGCCAAAAAATCAGCCGGTGATGGACCTACCATTGATTTAGCTCGACACTTTGCTGATATTACCACAGAGATCCAAGAATTACAAAGATATTTAACAAATTCAACTATATTTCTTACCGAATATAAAATAAAATCTTGTCAAGAAATCGTGCATGATCTTACAGTCACGTGCGAAGAGACTAGAATACGTTTATTGCCTAAAAAAAAATTTGGTTTTAGTGGTCGAAAAGTTACGCCCAAGCCAGCTTTAAATCCCAAACTTACTTTAAATGATAGACTAGATTCTTCGGAAAAACAACAAACGACAACATCTCCACAAAGTGTGGTCAACTGGACATTGTCTAATCAAAAAAATGAATACATATGCCTAAAAGAAGAACAAGTCAATGGAAAAGACATTACTATAGCAAATTTAAAGAACTGTTTTGTGGAACTGCAAGGATCAGCTGGTTCGGTGCAAATATCAGCTTGCCAAAACTGTACACTTTTATGTGGACCTATAGCTCGATCACTGTTTGCTGAGTATTGCAAAAGTTGTGTACTAAATGTGGCCTGTCAACAACTAAGATTCCATTCATCGACTAAATGTCGTATTTATTTACACGTCACCTGTCGTGCCATAATAGAGGATTGTAAAGATATCGAAATCGCTTCATATAATTATGAATATGACCATATTAATGTGGATTTTAGTTTGGCCGGTCTCAACAAGGAACAGAATAACTATACAGATGTAGCCGATTTCAATTGGTTATCTCCAGACGTTCCTTCACCCAACTGGCATTTGGTAAAGGACTGTCCTTTAGTCAACTGGCAGGATGTTAAAAATGAATGGAAAATACGATACATAGACAATGCCTCCTTATAGTTCAGAGAATGGTGGTACCATTTAATGTGGATATTCTTAATATACAATGCAATTGCGAATTTCTTTCTAAAATTAAAAAATATCAACAAGTTTATGGGCTTTAAATGGTCGTATGTAGTGACATTTGTCAACTCCAATTGTAAACAATTTAAAGAAAAGACTTAAATTTAAATTAAAATCGAATTAAAGATAGATTGCAAATATTCACATTATATTATAAAAATGTATAACAGTTCCCTTACGGTAACGCTTTATAATCAATTAATTTTATTTATTAGTGTAATGGGTAAATCGATTATTTCAAAATTATCTTGATTACTAAAAAACAATCACAAAAGATTTTTAGTTGCATCAACGTGTTATGTTTGTTTAAAATCCCTTAAAATATTGTAAGTGTATTTGTCATTAAAAAACCAAACATTGAAATCCAGTTTGTATCACTATTAAATTTTAATGAACGAAATAAATAAATTCTTTTAACGTTATTTTGTTTAATTTCATTTTTAACTTCCGAAGTTTTATATTTTATTATACAAGAATAACAAAATTTTATTTTTTTTTAAATTTTACTTATAATTTACTCATTTTTATTGAACGTGTGTTAAAGTATACCTTAAAATATGTTTAAAAAAATTGAAATGAATAACACATTTTTTAAATACTTTTCATTTTTACAAACTTAAAATAACTAAAAAAATACACACAGAATCCAAAAAAGAAAAACAAAAAATGCAAACAATGTTGTAGAGTAACAAATTAAACATGTATTATGTTGGCAGTTTAACAAAAAAAAATTTTTGTTTCTTTAGGAATTGTATTTCTTTATTTTGTGTATCTTACTGATGTGGGAGGAAATAAGGAAAAATGGTGGTGAAGACAGTGATTGAGTAAATGAGATTACTGTGTGTTTAATAATAAAATTTAATTGCGCTATATGTAAATATATTCTTTTTTAAACACTGACTTTGAATTAAAAAAAAAAAAAAATAAATAAACTTAATCAAAAGTTTTTCCATCTTCCTCTTTGTGAATTGTTTTCTTTTCTTCTTTATCTTCTTTAAACTCATCAACCAGCGTGATTAATTGGTCGACTTATGGAATTTGGGTGTGTCATAGCTTTTATTTCTAGTCTGCAAAACAAATTTTAAATGATTAAACATATCGACAGCTCAGTTCCAAAACATGCTTAGCATATTTTTAATTTTTTTTACGTATTAAGTATTGTTCAACTTAAATTCTGTAAAATTTTGGTGATGATCGGTTAATCTAATCCAAAGTTATGCACAAAAAAGTACTAAGCATACAACTGACTGTTGTATTGCTCGTAAACTTTAAGAGCTTCTCCTGCGAAACTCCATTTCCAACTTGGCATATTTTAGAATCGAGCTGATCATAAAGAGGGTATTAAATCGAAAAATTTTTTTTCACTTTTTGGAAAAAATAATTAGTATTGTGGTTATTTTGTTGAACTATTTCTACCCGCTGTAAATATATCGCGCTATTTTGCTTTCTTTTTGGTTATAAAGTTGTTGGTTTAAAAGTGCTTTTTCATAAGCCTTAAATGTTTCATATAAAAATATTTTGCTTCTACTGAAAGTTTTAAAATTTTTAGTTAATACCCTATTAATGATGAAGTGCGATCTCTATATTACATATCATTTTTATTGATTTTATAAAAATTACCTTAATACTCTGGGCAACCAAGTAATATCAACACGATTTTCTACAACAGCCAATATTGCTAGGGTTTTTAAGTTTGGCTCAAAATCAAGTATGTTTGTGTCGTTATTATCTATCAGAAATGCTTGTTCTTGAGCGGTTTCATGAGGGTAAGGACTGAAAAAATAGGAAAATAAACTTTAGAAAACGATTTTATTTTTTCTTTAATGTGGACCAGTGCTGCCACAACCAATAAAATTTTTACAACCAAAATTTTTTAAAAAGTTACCAAATGCAAAAAAATATATAACCAAATTTAAAATGACTTTTATTAATTGAGAACATCATTTAAATTTATTTTAAGTTGCATTGTAATACAAAGGTTATTTGCACTTTATAGTTAAATAATAATTATAAATCAAGAAAACGACAAGAAATGTCATTCTCTTACAAATTAAAAAAATAACGAGAAACTTAATTAAAAGTTTTTATTTATTTGAGACTTTTTCAAAAAAAAAAAGGTTTTTATATTACAAGAGTTAAACCCGTAAAATTTCCATACAAAATTCAGTATATTTATTATTAGTATGTATTTATAATACTTTTTAATGACATTTTAATTAGATTAAAAGAAAAATATTACGTATGTATCTGATTAACAATTACAAATTTTTTATAAAATCCAGTTTTTTTTCTAAAAATATTTATATTGGATTCATTCTTCACATCATTCGGCATCATGTTGTATAGGGTAAATCCTTTGCTAAATAGTGAGTTTTGCATTGCACTTGTATCTGCTCCCTGTGGTCTAAAATCCAAGGCATTCCCGAGATTATACGGCTGAACCTCCCCCACATACCTTATTTGTTCGATCAGATAATCGGGTGCATTTCCCATTTTCATTTTCTGGATAAAAAATATTGTATTTAACTGCAGCCTTTGTTGTATATTTAGCTATTTTAATGTGTCCAACATATTTCTAATTGAAGTGTAACGGTTGCATTTTAAGACTGCGCGCATAGCCTTATTTTTTAGTTTCTGTAGTCTGGATATTTGCTGTCTGAACAGCATGTGAACAATATAGTTGATCCATATTCAAAGTGTGGTTTTATCATTGTGTTATATATGTTTATTGCAGTTATTATTGTTACCTTATTTCTCAAACGTTTAAAAAAGCCTATTCTTTTGCCAATTTTTCTACATACATATTCGATATGTTCTTTAAAGTTTAAATCTTTGTCAATTAAGAAACCCAGATATTTTATACTTTTTCTATTATCACATTATTTATTTTGAATATTTTATTCGAGTTCATATTAATTTCCATTAACTTGGTTTTATCTTCGTTTAATTTTAATTTATTAATTTTCAGCCACATTTTTGTTAATAAGTTATGTTGTTCCATGTATTTATACCCACACCACAATAATGGAGAGGGTATTATGCATTTGTGCTGATGTGTGTAACGCCTTAAAATAGTGGTCCTAGACCCACCTTAAAGTATACCGATCTACTCAGAATCACTTTCTGGCTGTCCATGTAACCTTGTGCGCAAAGTACAGGTCGCAATTTTGGAGATAATTTGATAAAATTTGGGTCATAGGAGTGCCCCGTTAGGCTAGCTGGTAGTGAGCTAGTCTATCAGCGCCGGGGTTGCGGGTTCGATTCCCGCCAGAGACTCTGGTTCCTGCAGACAAGAGTAAAGCTCCGCGGGTTTAGCTTAGGGAATTAAAAAAAAAAAAAATTATTGGCACAAGGACCAAGCCTATTGAAAATGGGCCGAATCGTAGGACTACGAGGGAAGATAGGGGGAAATTTCTTCCTCTCAGAAACTATCAAACCGAACATAGATAGAACCATATCTATATGGACACAAAATGTATACATTTTTAAAATAATCGGACCACGAGGGGAGATAGGGGCAATATCTGCCTCTCAAACTGATTTTAATGAAATTTAAAACATAGATAGATCCATATCTATAGGGACACATTAGCTTTACAGTTTTTAAAAAATAGGACGACAAGGGGAGGCAGGGGGCAATTTCTGCCTTTCACAAACTTTGAAACCGATTTTCATGAAGTTTATAAACATAGATAAATCCATATTTACATGGACACATAAGCATGATGTGTTTTTAAATACTGTGGTGTAGGGTATCATATGGTCGGGCTTGACCGACTATACTTTCTTACTTGTCTTCCAATTGTCTTTTTACTATTTTTTCGATTACTTTTTCATCCATTTATTTGGAAAAACGCCAATCGCTAGTGATTTGTTTATAATGCTTAAAACAGTATTGCCTATTAAGTCCCAATTGTCTAGAATTATTTTACTTGATATTTTTTTATAGTCAGGTTTTTTTTATACTTTTAAACATAATTTTTAGTTCTTCTGGGTCTATTGCACGAAATTTAAATTTTAAGTCTATCACAGGTATTTGATTTTCATATTGCACTTCTTCAATGGAACATCTGATTTCCTTAATACTATTTACGAAATAATAATTAAAATTTTGGGCTATTTGGAAATTATCGTTATATTCTATTTGCTCATATATCACAGTTTTTATTACATTTTTGGCATTCCCCAGGACTAGTTTTTTAAGTTCACTCCACATTTCTTTTTGGTTATTTGCATTGTTTATTTTATTGTTTATATATTTATTTTTTTCATTTTCAATTTTCACTTTATAGATATTTCTTATTAATTTATAACTATTGCATGCATTATTTGTATTTTCTATGAGTGTAGTTTGATATTTAAGAATTTTATCTCTTTTTAATGTTCTAAGTTTATTATTAAACCATATTTTATTGCTTTTTTCATTTATTTTCCTTTTGTTAGTAAATTTTTTTTTGTGCTTTCGAAGCATTTATCAAAATTATATCGAGGGTTATTTTTCAAATAGTGCTATCTGCAAATTTTCAAAAATGTGTTTTTTATAGAAATGAGTTCGCTAACCGAAGGGTCATCTGTCATTTAAATATGGAAAAAAAAAATTTTTTTCCCAAAACGTTTTTTTTTTTCATAAATATTGTTTGTGTTTTCTAACACACACGTTCTTTTTTCTTTCTAAAAAAATGCTATCTACATAAAAAATATTTCTTCATATAATTAAATGATAAAAATGGTTATTAGAAAGTAGACATCAGAGAAAGCCAATGGGTATAAAAAAAATTAAAGTACTCTAGCACATATCGACAATTTTCAATACGTGTGTGTCCTCGTATCTGTTTATTCTCATACTTGTGTATATCCATGTGCATTTGATTTCATTCATGTATGTTATCATACTTATTGTGTTTCATACTCGCACATATTCAGCCACACCCATAGTTATGCTGGGTACACACAATGCAACCTACATGCAATCTGTTTCAATGCAACCTCAAAATATCAAAGCGTTTTGATGTTGATGCAATCTAGAATGAATGAAAATGAATTTAATTCACTAGATTGCGTAAACGCGTTGCATAGTGTGTACCCAGCATTATAGCATTGACTTCAAACATTTTTCTTTTTTTTTTTTTGTTAAATTTTTTCATAAATGTTGCCAGATTTTTTTTCCCCAAATTGCTGAATCACAAATAAATACGTTTTTTCAAAATCGTTTGAGTACAATTCAACAAAATTTTATTGATAAACGATTGTTGACTTTAAAAAAATTTCTGTGATATAAAGATTTGCGTTATTATTTAAGAAAATCTAAAAAAATTACTAAATGGATGCAAATTAAAACACGTCGTGTTATTTTAATCGTTCTTAATAAAAACAGAAAAAGTTACCGTAATCCAAAAAAAAAAAAATCGAATATTCATATTGGCAGTTAAGAAATGAGATATCACAGGTAAATACATTCATTTATATTATGAGTTTAAGTAGTTTATCTATTGCCAGTTGCATTTTTAAGACGTTAAAAAATGGTTTAAAATTTAATTGCTGAAGTCAATAAGTATGCCAACGAAAATGTTAGCCTTAAAGAAGACTTCGACATCATGCTATGGTGGAAAAACAACTCCACAAGGTATCCACGGTTGTCTTAATAAGAATCAAGAATTTCATGAAATTTCCTGCCTGCAGCGCAGTTTTAGATTCAGATTTCTCTTTAGCTGGAAACATAAAAATTCGCAAAATAGTTGATAGCCTCTTTTTTTAATTATTTTTATAAAAAACCTCTTTCGTAAAATAACTTATAATTTATTATAGCTTTAGAAGCAGTATTTTAATTTGATAGCAAATATTTATGTTTTAATATAACTTTAACATAAATTTTTAGGTCGTGGCAACACTGCTTGCTTTAAAATAACCATACAAAATGTTGAAGTTACTTGTCGATACTTACGATACATGCCTTTACTCATACGCATTCAAAGGATTAAGGTCCCATTAGCCGACCGTAAATGTAGAAATGTAATGTAAACAGCTGATCGTTTCTGTTATATGGAAAGCAATGCAAATGCTTAACTGACTGTAATGTCACTTAACCGTAACGTGCCAACCTGTAGAAAATAGAATTTCATTACGAGGTTACGTGACAGTTGTAGATAGTGATGGGCTGCTTATATTTTAAATGCAATGCGGGTAAAATCACTCTTACGTGACAGTTGTAGATAGTGATGGGCTGCTTATATTTTAAATGCAATGCGGGTAAAATCACTCTTTTTGTCTGGTACTTTTTCAGTTATAATATCTGTGGACTTTTGACAAAATAAGTTACAATCCATACATATTTTCATTTATACAAATATAAGTTTAGATGTATAAAATTAACAAATGTATACATATCCACAAACAAACAAAGTCTGGTTTTTAGTGGTATCAAAACCTTGTTTACGAATATGATATAATACATATGTTTTTTGTAAATCTGTAATATTAATATCAAATATTAAATTATTTATTTATTTATACATGCAAGAAATACAGTTTTAATACATACTATTTAAATCATTTGGTACTTTTTCTGCAAAGCGGTCACCATTTCAACTTTTTTAATTCTCATCACTGTGTGTGTTGTTTATGTATACTAATGCATTTTTGTTTTTGGTTGTATTAAAAACAGCTGACACGTTCTTACATGTTCTATAAGTGCACAAACGAGCTTACAGTACGTTACGGTACTTTACATTGCATTTAATTACATTTACGGTCGGCTAAAGCGGCCTTTACCCATAAGCATGCGTGTTTGTTCATACTCATACCGGTCGATATACAAACTTATTCATGCTCATACTTATTGGTAGTCATACCTTCCTGCACTCGTGCTCGGTGGCGTATGAATAGGTTATAAGTATTAAAAATATCACTTTTTGGCTTTCTCTGGTAGACATATTATACATCATGGAAATTGTGTCTAGATTTCATAAATTAATCCCCTCTATTACTGAACTCTTTGTCGACAGCGTCGTTAATTTTTAGCTCAAGTCACATTTAGTCGACGCCGACGTCAACTCGACATTAAGTGCCGGTTCACACACGTCAAGTTTGACTCGTCAAGTCTTGAGTTTTTAGGAGAGAGGGGAAAAGAAATTGCATTCTCTTTTCCCTTCTCTCCTAAAAACTCAAGACTTGAACAGTCAAACTTGACGTGTGTGAACCGGCACTAAATTGGTATTAATTTGCATGTATATATTGATGTCATGTTATCGATATTTAAAAAAAAATATTGCTCATCTCTATGTATTTTGACAGTAACTTAATTTATTTTTTAAATTTTCGTGTAGCATGTTATTTTTGTTGACTCTGAAAGAAGTGATGAAGAAAATAAAGAAATGCTTAAACTTCAGAAGAAAGTTATAAGGCAAAGATCATCCATTTTCAATTTGCCGGACAACACGTGAGTAATAAAACAATTGGGTTTGTATTCGTGAAAATTCATACGAGCAATTTGTAAATTTGTTTTTTTATATTCATTCATTGAGTATTTTCGGTTAAACAAACAGGCATTTAAGTTTGTTTTGAAAAAAATTGAGCCGTCAATGAGAAGTATAACTCGCTCAGCATCAATCTCCTACACAATCAAATTGGCAACCATTGGAAATGGTCGAAATTTAAAAATTTATATTTTTAAAAAATTTTCTAGCCAAACCTTTTGCCAACCCTCGCTGTCTCTAATTGGCTGTCCCATTGAATTTAATTTTGTTGTTATTTCCTCCCATTCTTTTTTGAAATTGTTAGGAGTTGAACATCGATGAAATCCTTTTGCCAATCTCGGCTTATTTTTAAGTTCAGCAAAAAGGGTTTCAAATTGTTTTAAAATTGTAACTTAATTTTTTTCCATTTATTTATTATTTATATTTTTTTATACCCTCCACCACAATTAGTTGTGAAGAGGGTATATTCAGTTTGTCATTCCGTGTGAAACTTTTTTACTATTCTTCTCAGACCCTATAAAGTATATTTATTCTGGGTCCTTGAGTAATTTTAAGTCGATTTAGCCATGTCCGTCTGTCTGTCCGTATGTCCGTCTGTCCGTCTGTTGAAAACACGCTCACTTTCGAAAAACTCAAAAGAAATCAACAAACTTGGTGTCAAATTGCTTGTAGTTATCCTAAGCAGTTTGGGATTGAAATTCAGCAAAATCGGTTCAATAGGATCTGAGCTATGAATCAAAATGTGGAACCACCACCTAAAAAAAATTTATAATTTTGTTACAAAAACTAACATAAATGGTGGAAAAATGCACAGAATGATATAAGATTTCGCAAAAATTCGTTTTATTCAACTGGAAATCACGCTGTGAAATTTCGTGAAGATCCGTCAATAATTTACCCTAGGCCCCATATAAGCCCTACTCCCGGAAAACAGTATATTAAGCCTAAAACCCTAACTAACAATGCTATCATTACAAATTTTGGCAAGTCACAGTTACATAGGACTAGAAATTAAACTGTTAAGTTTCGTGAAGATCGGTCCATAATTTACCATAGGCCCCATATAAACCTTCTTCCGGAAAACAACTTAGTACGCCTAAAAACGTAAAAAATAATGCTATCATAACAAAATTTGGTACATCAAAGTTTTATTGGACAAGAAATAAAATTGTGTTATTTCGTGAAGATCGGTCCATAACTTACCCTGGGCCCCATATAAACCGTACTCCCGGAAAACAGTTTAGTACGCCTAAATCCGTAAAAAATAATGCTATCATAACAAAATTTGGAACATCAAAGTTTTATAGGACAAGAAATAAAACTGTGTAATTTCGTGAAGATCGGTCCATAATTTACCCTAGGCCCCATATAAACCCTACTACCGGAAAACAGTTTAGTCGCCTAAATCCATAATTAATCACCCTTATTGTGCTTGGCGTATTTAAAATACGCCTACGACTGTTTGGTAATAGATTAAAGAGAACGTGAACTTTTTTCCTTTAATCTATTACCAAACTGTCGTTAGCGTATTTTAAATACGCCAAACACAATAAGGGTGAATAACAAATCGTCACAGTTTAAGATAATAATAACATCATACAGATATTACTCTTTAAACATTCGAACTGTCGGTGGAGGGTATCAAAGATTCGGCACAGCCGAATATAGCACTCTAACTTGTTTAATTTTTAAATATATTGTAAAAACTTTGTCACAGTTTCACTAGAAGACGGTAAAAACTTTGTTGACAAAATCAAAGCCAATTCGTGTCAACGTCGGCGTTAAATCGCCTTTATTAATACAAATTCTTTGCCAAAATAAATTTTAATTTATGCTTTGTTAGCTAATATTATTTAATGAAATTTTACAAGTAAATACATTATTTAATGCACAAACCAGGTCAAAATTTTATTAAACTTACAAAACGAATCCACAATTCCCAAAAAACAGCCGAAAATTCTTAAAAATTTGTGTTTTTTAGAAATATAATGGCTACCAAGCACGGGTCTTAGTATTCGTATTGCACATTTATTATAAACATATCGGGGCATACAAACTCGAACGAGTCGCCCAAAATTGGACCGTCCGAAAGGACCACCTCAGACAAAGTCATGGCCAACATTTACATGATACATATTACACAAATAAAACTGTTAAGCGAATTTATTTGTATAATATCTTTAGTGTTTCTAAAATCTTTGGATGAAGTTTCCTGATGATCTGGCCTAGGCAATAATTATAATAAATTTCAGTGTTTTTATCAAAAATAAAAATTGGAAATTAAGCACGACAAACAAAATCTTGTTGATAATTCACAAAAAAATATTTCAAACAAATTATGATAAATTTGAGTCTTATATTTCCAAAATACTAGACCAATTATAAATTATGAAGAACTCGGCAAGCGCATTTCGCTAAAAAATTATTTTTAGCATCCAGCTAAAATTAAGAATTACGCATCGTTTTTAGTTTTTGTTATACCCGAGACGTCCTAGTTTGGGAACCTATAGCACCTCTCCTGCTAAGTCTATAGAGGTCAAATCCAAGACTTAAACTCAACTACAACTTTTTATCTGTCACCTCAAACTGCATTCCAATCGGACCAACCGTTTTTAAAATATAGAATTATTTCCATTTTTCCTAATTTCCCACACTGTGCAGAGATTATATAAATAGAAGCGAAACCCTTATAGCCTTTTCACACTTGTCAACATTTAACATCAATTTGCGAAGATGTTGGGATTTTCCCATAACATACAGTCTACAACTGACATGAAATGCTTAACATTAACACTAAAATGATGTTAGTGTTAAGTATAGACTCATCATGTTAGAGGTTTACTCATGTTATAACACGGTTATTAATGCAAATGTTTTAACAACGCTTTTATAACATCATGTTATAACAGCAAATCATGTCAGTTGTAGACGTGATTTGCTGTTATAACATGATGTTATAAAAGCGTTGTTAAAACATTTGCATTAACATTCGTGTTATAACATGAGAATGCCTCTAACATGATGAGTCTATACTTAACACTAACATCATTTTAGTGTTAATGTTAAAGGCCAGTTTACACGGTAATACAATGTATTACGACTTTGTAGAATCAAAATATTATGAAATTCTCTCCGTGTTTAAAAGAAAAAAATAAAAATCTTTTGTAAGTATAATTCATGTTTACACGGATGGTATAAGTAAAATCAAAAATAATAACAAAAAAGCAGATGGTTGCAATTTTAAATATTTACAAAAACAACATGAAAATTTCCTGAGTTGAATTTAGTTGTTTTTGTAATTGTATAAAAATGCTATCACCTTTAATGTACTCCGTTAAAATACACCTCTGGTGTGATGAGAATACATAAGTTTCTAAAATGGTTTAGAAAAAAACCATTTACCGACCGCTTGTCAGATTTTGTATCCGTATTCTCTCTTACTCAATACATTTTGCTTTTACATGATAAGATTTTTCTCATTCTACATAATCTTTCGACATGTCGTAATACATTATATTACCGTGTAAACTGGCCTTAAGCATTTCATGTCAGTTGTAGACTGTATGTAAGAAATATGTACATAGGGCTAAAAATCAAAATTTTTCAACATCTTTACAGAATGTTACTATCTCATTTTGTTCCCTTTTACATTTTTCGATTCTTTAAGTGTCATCCCTAGAAAAGTGTCAGTAAATTCTGTTATTATTGTGGCATCACTGGAAAAATGGAAGTTGCGTTACCATTTCTCAAGTTTTTCCTTTTTTGCAAGCCTTATTTTGCTTAATTTTACTAAAATTATTAAACAAAATTAATTAGAAATACATTTTGGTGTTATCTTTTAAAATGTTGGCACTTTTGTAAAAAAAAAGTATTTAAAAAAAATAATTTTTTTTTCAGAAATGGTGATATTTTTTTATTGATAGTAGATGTTTCAAGTGTGAACGCGTATTTCACATTTTCAACATCTTCCATGCGTTCCTCCGAAATGTATGCAAGTGTACAAAGGGTATTAAGGTGCATGTAGACGACATGGTTTTTACATCTGACTTGTCAACTTTTCAAGTCACATGTAATTGTGCATGTCTGTCAAAATGGCTGTTTTACAGAAGGTTTATAATATTCGGTCCCAAACGTAGTACATGCAATTTGCTTCTGACATTGTCTCTGTTTTTTCCCATAGTTGTTGCAAAAACCAAAACAAAAATGCCGCCACGAAAATTTTTATTTACGCCGTAAAATAATTTAGCCATCTTAACATACTTTTCTTTTAATTCAATTCAATTTAGGATATTATAATGAACCGGTTTTTATAAACATATATATTTGCATAAATTCTATTCAATAGTGGGATGATCATACATACATATCTCGGTATTGTAAAATATTAACTGCAGCCGGCTAATGATTCCGCCAATAGTGGACGCCACCGCCGGTTTCTTCTCGGAATCAGTGTGACCCTTTTAGCATTTTCACTGCTAAATTTAGCATTATTTATTTTGATTTAGCAGCGAATTTTTCAAATAGCATTTAGCATTATTTTCAGCATTTTTGTAAAATTTGTTTAGCATTATTTAGCATTTTTTAACCTTAAAAATTTTTTATATTGCGATTTCACAATATAACTTATCACTTCTGTCAATCTCTATAATTTTATTTTGTCATTTATACGTTTATAAAAATGTATAATAATAGCAATTTTGAAACCAGATCATATTCTAATGGTATTTTGACCAACACTTTGGAAATTAAGGAAAATTATTCATATAATAGTGTGTTTAATATGTTATTAAATTTACTGAGAAAGCTGTTGAATAGCCTTTTATGTTTTCAATGATAATTTTTGTTTTTACTCATATTTTGTATTTAATAATATATGTATATATGTGGCAATAAATAATAATGGCTTAAGTTGACTTAAGTGTTTTTAATTTTATTACATATTCTTATCATATTCTTCAAGATCTATGACGCAGCTAAATTTCTAGTATAAAATGTCATTATTAATAAAACTATACGCATTTATAATTCACAATGCAACACACAATTCATTTTTGACAAAACCCTTAATATCTCGAAACACGAAATTTCGACTTAAGCCATTATTATTTATTGCCACAGATATGTATGTATATCGTTGCCTAAAACGGTAAAAAACCCTATCTAACATTTTGAAAATTTTACAAAAAACTATTTAAAATGATAAATTTATAATCGCCTTAAACTGTTCATAATTTATTTTTCTTCTACTTTTCTTGCAAAACCTTAAGGCCCAACCATAATATGCATAACCTTGCTTACCCTACTGTCAAAAATTAACAAAAAGTCTCCCAAGTGTATTTAAAAAACAAAATCAAAAAACATTTGATTCCGTACGGAATGTGCGATCAGTTTCGCACTTTGCTTAAGCAAATGACAGTTTCATAAAACTTAAAAAAATGTTCTATAAGTTCAATATGGTTTGCCTCATATGACATGTATTTGCACATTTGCTTAAGCCAATTTAAGCACATTATGGTTGCGCCTTACCTGTTTTTTTTTTTTGACAGTTGACAATGTTGCATATTTTGCAAACGGTAGGTTAGGGCTTTAAGCGTTATCATGTAATATTTTGTAGATAGGGCCTTTTGTTTTTTTTTTGTTAAAAAATCGCTAACTTTTATCGAACTACTGAATTTTTTTTTTATTTAATAAATCTATGTATGTATATATTTTTTTTTATATAAACTTGCATTTTATTTTAAAGAAATATAATATTTTCAGGTAAATTAATGTATAATTCATTCATTAAAATGGTACAATTATTTAAGAAAATCTAGCATTTTCAAATATTATTTTTAGCATTTTTAGCATTGTTTTAATCCCCATTTAGCATCCAATTTTTTCTGATTTGTGGTCACACTGCTCGGAATAGATCTCTGATCAGGGTTACCGTTGGAAATTTTCGAAAAGGGTCACAAAAAGGGGTAAAAAAGGGTATTTCAATAAAAAAAAGGGTCAAGTTTTTTATGAGCAGTATTTCCCATTTTAATGAAAATAATAAGACCAAGTTTTTTTATAAGCAAACCAAGGACCGGATTTTACGAACGGAAAACACAAAATTAAATTTTATTTTTTAAATAAAAAATTTTTGTGTGTGAAAAAAAGAATATTGTTTTTCTGTGTTTAAAATTTAAACGAAAAAGAAAAAAAACATTTTCTTTGAAAACAAAATTTATTGTTTCAAAAAATAGCAAAAACTTTTTTTGTAAAAAAAAAACAAATACAAATTTTCAAAAAACTTTTTTTTTTTGTTGAAAAATATTTTTTAAAACGTTTTTTTTTAGAATTTTTTTTTCTATGTATGTATTTTTCAAAAATGAAATATGTATCTATGTATTCTCAGAAAGCTCTTCATAAATTTTATTGAAATTTGTTTTGAAGAATGAAATTTTTATGACAATGCTTAAATATAATTATTTTGTTTTTGTTTTTTTATGTTTTTAAGAAAACGTTTTATTTTAAAAACTTTATTTAATGTTTTTAAGAAAACGTTTTATTTCAAAAACTTTATTTTATTTATTTTTTTCGACGGCTTTTTTTTCAAAACTATTTTAGAAATTTTTTGTTTTCTGTAAAATGTAGAATTTTTTAAACTTGCACAATAAATATTTTTTTAGAAACAAAATAAAAAAACATTTTCCGATCCTTGAAGCAAACAAAAAATAATATTACAGGTAGGAAGAGCTCAAAAAACTTAATTTTTTATGGAATGTTCTGTCCTGTTTTAAACTCCTGACAAAAAGTATATTCTTTATCAATATAGCTAATTTTTTCATACTTTTTATGTAATTTTCCGATTTAGCGATGTCAAATAAATTGTAATGTTTGTTTTAAATTTGGCTATCGTTCGTGAATTGTAAACATTTTCTCGATTAAAGCGATTTTTTCCTGTAAGTGTCAGATTTTTTAAAGCTTTTACGATTTTAAATAAATATAAGACTTTGCTATCATACCGCTTTTACCAAATATTTGGGAATTTCCGCTAATTGAGCAATTTTTACCTTTTGTTTTCATTCCTGTTAGGGCACTCTCAACACTGTCGATTCAAAAGGGGGCGAAAAGTTTAATACCTTTTGACATTATTGAGGCCGAATTTTTTTTTTATTAAAACATGCTACTGTTTAAGAGAGCAAAACACCAAATTGCTTTTTTTTAATAAAATGTCAAATTTTTGTTTTAAAAAGAAACCACCGCAAAAAATAACAAAGATTTATATGAGTTATGTTTGTTTTTAGGGAAATTGTACTTTACTATCAAAAATCAAGGAGAAGAAAGCATGGAATTGTAACCCAGCAAAAACTTTGCTTACAAAGTAAGCAGAAAAATAATGAGAATTTGACGAGCCGTCTACTTACTTTTCTACTAGAAAAAGTACTTATTTTTGTTCGAGATGTCCCAAAAGTAATCCTTTATAATTTAGCCTATTATAATCTAAAAAATAATATGTTTTTTTTATACTTAAAATTTTTATAAAAATATATATATAGTTTCACAAAGCCAGTAAAGTAAAAATTTTTTTTAATTTTTTTTTTTATTTTTTTTTTTTCTTTTAATTATTTTATTTTTATTTTTTCTTATTCTATTTTACTTTATTTTATTTTTTTTTTTCTGTCTCTGGCGGGATTTGATCCCGCAGCAACCTCGATGCTGATAGACTAGCTCTCTACCAGCTAGTCTACCGGAGCAGTGTAGTTTTTGTATTAAAAAACTATGTTTTTTGACTATAATGACATTTTTATTGTCATAATGAAAATATAAATTTTTCTGTATATTTAAGATATAATAATAAAGTTATTATTTAATATATAACTAATAATCCAAAAAGTGGCGAATAAAGCTACAAAGTAATGAATTCTTGAAGTCATTAAAAGTAGGATTGTAAGTCATAAAAGGTATCAACACCGTCAAAAAAGGGTCAAATTGATACTTTAGTATCACAACGGTAACGCTGTTTCTGATGTCAGATGGTTTGTTAGAAGAAAATAGAGCATGCTTTAATTGAAATTTTGTCAGATGACTTTGCATCCGACTTTTACAGCAGCAAAATTTAAAAGGTAACACACGACATGTATGTATTTTGCAGTGGGAAATTTGACATGTCAGATGACAAAAACATGTCGTGTACGTTTGCCTTTACATCTGGCCCACGTTCTTTTCAACTAAGCAAACGGATGCATTTCCAAAGCATTGAAGTCTGCTATTTCGCAAGAATATCATTATTTTTATGATAATTTAAAATATGTGGAAAAAGTTTAATAATTTATTGCTTTTCAATAAACGTTAGTGTAAAATTTTAACTTAATTTCGAGTACCTGTTAACAAGATTACGCATTTCTTTAAATTTTACTTATTATTTTAATAAAAATTCTTGTAACTAAAACTAAAGTTTCAAATAGTTTTCATTACAGCTCATTCATTTTTGTTCAAATAGTGCGATCTGCTTATTTCAATGCTCTAATTGATAAAATTTTAATTTGTAAATAGTGCTATCAGACATATGAGCGCAAATATCTGGATTTAGAAGAAAATTAACATATGTATGTATCATTTAGATGTTGTTTTTTAATAACATTGTAAAAAAAAGTTTAGCTAATCGAAAAAATCAGTTTTTTCGGCGTCCTGTAAAATTGTGATTTTGCTGATAGCACTATTTTAAAATAACCCTCGATATACATTTTCATTTAATTCCATTAATTCATAATTTTTTAATAATTCTCTTAATTCATTTTTGAATCTGTTTTATTGTATTTAAAAATCTATCTCCTTAATTTCACCCAATTTTCACGATGATTTAAAAGACATGTCTTTTTTGTAGTTCTTTTTTAAAGAAACTTCCAAAAACATGTTTAATTTTCACAATGTTTCTTATTTTGTTTGATTTTTTTTTTATTTTCCTTATAAATGTATGTATGTATTGAATTTTTTTGAATTAAATTGGTTTATTTTTTTATATTTTAATAAGCAATTGTCATTTTGAAATAAAAATACAACATAAATTAAAAAACAAAATTAAGTGCAAAGAGAAAATACCAAAGTATATTTATTACAAATACATGCAACTGATCAGCTGTTCAGTTGTTTTATTTTCGATAGTGTCAAAATTTGCTTACATTTTAGTGCGCCATGCTTTTTTTTTTTTTTTTTTTTTTTTGGTTTTCTTTATGTTTGGCTGTTTGACATTATCAAATGTTTTTACACAAACAAAATGAATGTTGTTTTTTTTTATTGTTGATTTGTTGTAGTACTTGATATAAATATACTTTGGAAAATACGATTCAAGGCCTATCCAATAGGTCTGCTTACTACTACAACAATACAACAATACAAAAAACAACAGGCATTTTGTTTGTGTAAAATTCCTCGCCGTTGTCAAAATCTTACTACCGCATAGGCAAAACAAAAGGAAAAATGTGTTTTGTGTGCATGTATGTGTGGCATAAAACCAAAAAAGTAAACAAAAATATACACGTATAAGGAAGATGTAAACAACTTTTGATATCGTTGAGGAATAAACCAAATAAACATCTGGCTTCCTAAGCAGACCTATTGGATAGACCTTGATACGATTCATGTCTTTTTTTCTACCCTGCTTACACCTAATTTTCACGATGATTTAAAAGACATGTCTTTTTTGTAGTTCTTTTTTAAAGAAACTTCATAAGACATGTTCAATTTTCACAATGGGCCGCGTGAATAAAAAGGTAGCTTTAGCTAATACTTGAAATTTTGAAGTTTGAACTAGCTTTGGGGTGAATAAAAATTTGAGTAAAAGCTAGTACTTTATACTGACTAGTAGAAACTAGTTTTTCTAGTTTTGACTCAAGAAATGTGTGAATAAAAACGAGTGAATGCTTAAAAATACTAGTTTTTGCTGAATTATTTTTAAGCTTATGATTGGGGTGCTTGAAGTTTGTATTTTGCAACAATATTTAAAAAATAATGATTTTTTTAAAAATACTAGTATGCAGGTTTAATTTAATGAACGTTGGCCAAAGAAAAGAATATCTCCTAAGAACAGATTTTCATCCAGAAGTTTATTTAAAATTATTTATTTTTCGGAAAAATATCTAAAATGGTAAAATCTCTGTAAATGTCACATATACAGGAAATGTCACTAGTGAATCTGTACTGATTCACTATTGACACAGCCACCAGTACTAGTGACTTTTTATACCCCAGGCAATGTTATTTACAATAGACATTTAACATGTGCGTTGGTACTACTGACTAGGTAGTTCCTTTGGGAACATATGTAGACATTGAAACCAGAGAATCGCTAGTACATTTTAGCAAAAGAAGGTTACACTTTTTGTAAGAATACGAAATCATAACAATCTTTTATTATTATTTCTTCAGCTTTTATAGGAATTGTACTTCTCAGTTGTTATTGATAAAATCTTTTTCGTATGAAATCCAAATAGTGGCAAATGTAATGTAGTGTAAACACTTCGTTGACAATGTCACCAATATAGTCGAAAAAAAACTGGTGACTTGGAGACACTTGCACCCAGGTTTCCTTAAATAAATATTTTGTATTTTTGTTGTTGCTTTATACAGAAATTCACATTGCCTTCTAAAATTTCCGTAGAAAGCAATTTTATAATTAGGGCCTTAATTTTTATAAATGTTTTAAAACAAGTTAAACAATAATAAATAACAATCATTGACGTTGCCACTAAGTTTTTTTAAGATATACCCCATAAAGGTCGGTACAGACTTTTGCCATAGAAAGTCTGTGTTGCATTTTTTAAATAAAATAAAAACAATTTTTGAAAAGGAAAAAATGAAATGAAAATATCAATACACAGTAATTGTTAACGCTTCAAGACATAAAAAAGGAAATAAAAATTTTTTGTATTTATATTCTGTTTTATACATTAATATTTTTAAAAATAAGTTTAAAAAAATTTTAATTTTTGACATTTTTTGCACTTTGTAATTAATTTAATTTAATAGTCGCATTTTCCAGCGTTTGCTTCCACTTTTAAGCACTAGCTATCTAACACTAGCAAAGATTTATTCACACTTTTTGTAGTATAAACTTTTCAGCATAGCTAGTACTGAAAAGTAAAAGCTAGTGCTAGTACTTAGTACTAGCTAGTATAAACTACATTTTTATTCACTCGACCCAATGTTTCTTATTTTGTTTGATTTTTTTTATTTTCCTTATAAATGTATGATGTATGTATGTATGTATGTATTGAATTTTTTTGAATTAAATTTGTTTATTTTTTTATATTTTAATAAGCAATTGTAATTTTGAAATAAAAATACAACATAAATTAAAAAACAATATTAAATGCAAAGAGGAATGTCAAAAAAAACACAGAAAATACGATTCATGTCTTTTTTTCTACCCTGCTTACTTCTCTCCCCCGCTCGCTTTCAAACTAAAAAAGACATGTTTCAAAAATAGGGGAAAAAATCATCATGAAAATTGGGTGTTACTTCTCTCCCCCGATCGCTATCAAACTAAAAAAGACATGTTTCAAAAGTAGGGGAAAAAATCATCATGAAAATTGGGTGTTTGATTTTCTTGAGCTTTACATTCGCACTCGATAAAAATGTCAATGGATTCATTTTATTATTCATATTATTTTTTACCGTGATTGTTCTATTGTTTGTTATTATATAATCTATTAAGGTTTCGCATTTTTTGTTATTCTAGTATATTCGTTCATTATTTGTTTAAGTCCATTATCGTTAAGAATACTTTCCAATTTTATTGTATAAAAGTCATTTTTCCAGTCAATGTTAAAATCTCCGACTATAAAAATATCACAGTTTTTTCACATATTTCTTCAAAAAAATCTTGAAAAGTATCGCAGAATTCCGATTTTGAGCTACTTGGTGATCTATATACTATTATAATAATAATTAATGTTTTTTCATATTTCGCCATATAGGCACTAATCCAATGATGACTGTCTTTAAAGACCTTAATTTATCGTTTATTTTCTTTCATGCAATTAAAACACTTCATTATTATTTATTTATTACATTCTTTACCCCTGTGGTTTCCATGGCATTTAAAGCCTACACTTTCATTCTTGCATTCCATCGATTTATGGTTATAGCCTTGACATTTAAAACATTGCATAATGTTTGTACCATCAAAAACCCTACATCTGTCCTATCCTACATTTAGTTTTTGATCCATTATTTTTGGATACGATTCATTGTCTATTTTCAATTTTACATTATACATTGTTCTATTATATATTTTTGTTTCAAATACTTTAACAACTTCTATCTCACCAGTTTTTAGTATTTCATTTGGTTTTTTTAATTTTTCTACCAATTCTTTATTTGACACTTTAATTTCATATGCAAATCGGTTATTACGATTTGCATATGAATTTCTTTTAGCACTTTAATTTCATAGTCTTCACTTATCTCGCATTGTATCGCCTCTTTATGTATGTATGTTATCAATTTTTTTGAATCTCTCATCATACCGTTTTTCTATTGCTTGCAATAATGCTTTAATTTCATATTCATTCTGTCTCAGTGAACTTTCAAATTCATTTTTGTGTTCTAACAATGATTGTTTATTTTCAGCAACACTAGTATGAATTTCCCTAATAACAAGATCAACGTTTTGAATATACAGCACACGATCATGGCAAATAAATCGTACAAAATTGTCTTCATCAATAATATTTGCTGAGTATTGGTCAATACCGGCACATTTCTTTGTGAAATGATACACTTTATCACACACTCCATTACATCGTATGCCACTTTTACCTCTTATTGTTGCTTTGCATTTACTGCATTCCGCCATTTCACAAGAGATTTAATAAATATTTTGTTTAATTTACAAAAATACACACTTTTTGATAATATTTTATTTTTAATTAATAAATATATGTTTTTTCAATAGTCACTATTTAATTTTAACACTTTATTATTATTATTTAATTTATTTAATCAGAGCTTTGATCTTTTTGCTTGTTTATTGTAACAGAGTTGAAAGCTAATAAATTAACTGCCTGTTTAACTATATCGAACGTCATCGTTCGCATAGAAAATAACATTTAAAACAAAAACAAAAATCGAACATTGTTCGAAGTTTGTTTTTGTTTTTACAGCCTGTTTTTGTAAAACATAAGTCTTCTCACTTGAGGTTTTCGTGTTAATACGATAATGTTTAAAATTTGGTTTTTAAAAAACATTTAAAAGCTTTCGTCTATTCATGGTTTTTTCATATAAAGGTTTTGTGTTTGTGGATAACCCTGGCTTTTGTTTACAAAAATTTAATTTAATTTCAAAAACAAAATATTTTATAAAACTGTTAGTAAATTAGTAAAAATAAAAATGTTGAATGAAAATGTTAACAATAACAGCAATAAATAAAATAAATACATAAAGAAGATCTTTTGCTGCACATCAACATATATTTATGTAGAAGATACTGCGTGATAACACTAGTTTTTTGGAATTTTCGGAAGAACGGTGTCATTTTATACTACACTGTATGTACAGTCACAAATTGGTGATACAGTACAGTCCAAAAATTGGTGATATTTACAAAAATAAATAAACCAAACATTTTTAAATGAAAGAAAATATTTATTTCATTTTTTAAATTTAAGACGTCCTTTGTTTTCTTACCTATTTTAACAAAACAGTAATATTTTTTCTTCTAAAATTACTGCAGTCTAATAACTTGCAAATTTAGTTTGTACCACTTTCCGTATATTATTTTTTCTTTAAATCTACTTAATTTAAGACCGTTTTCTATTTGGCATTCTACGAACATATAATGTGCTGTCAGATAAATTTTAAAGTGTAAAAGTATAATAAGCGGAAAGTGACCCAAACTTTTTGCAGATTGATTTTATCAGTGTGTCGATGCCTTGCTAATGCAAGCAAAAATATAAATCAGAAATCCAGAGTTATTCTTAAACTCCAATTTTAGAGGGAGTACGTACTATGCGATACGATGTGATCGAACTTTAAAATGCAGCGCTATATATAAAAACAAAATGGCTGCATATAGAGGCGTGATAATACAAATTTAACTGTTTAAGAAACATTATTGACGTACTTCCATTCAAGGCACAACCTTTTTTATTGTATGGAGGTCGACCCGCCCTAATGTACATACATATGTACATATTTTTGAGCGTATGTAGTTCCATTGTTTCTAGAATTTTTTGAACCTGTAAATACATATTTATGTAATTATGAGTGAACCTTTATTGAATATTTTATAATAGTATTAGTTTTTTAGGTTTCCTTTTTTAAAATATCGAAGTTATTTTCCAATTTTTGGTGATTTGTTTTTTAAACGAATGCCTTTTACTTATCGTCTTCTTTTCACTTTTGTTTTCATTTATTACGAAGATGTTCATTTTATAAGAACCAAAAATATGTAGAAAAAAATTAAAGCTTTTTTTGTCACTCACCGGAAATTTTTTTTAATTTTATGAAAACCTAAATCTGATTTTGTTCTTTTGTTTAACGAACGAACAAATATTTTCATTTTCTAAAAACAGGCTGTTAATGTTATTTTCTATGCGAACGATGACGTTCGAAATCCATGAACAGGCTGTAAATATTTTTTAATATGACAGTTGTTATGAACAACTACTTTACCCTGCCTTTACACATGCAAGTAATTACTTGCAAGTAGTATATATGTACGTATTATCAACGAAAAAGTCGAAGAAAAAGCCGAAAGTCTTGCAAGTAGCTTGAGTGCTTACACAGTCAGTTGTAAGTTAATTTTTCAAATGTTCTCGAAGCGAAAACATCCTATAAAAAAACTTTGTTTTTTGGTTTAACAACATTACCATGTTAAAAATATTAACAAGTTGTAACAAAATAAATTAAATAATTCCTTCTTTACTTAATTTTCGGTCCATCTTGATGAAAAAATTATGTTTATTTTATAAAATTTCTGACTCCAGTATTGCCGTAGTGGCGATTTCATAATATTACTGAGCAAATATTTTCATTAACAATTTTTTTTTCAAAATGCTTGAAATTTATGATAAAATTATTATTGAGATGGGTTGTTGTATAGTTGTTCTCTTTTTTACGTGTTATTTTTTATAAATACACAGAAAATCCGCTATAAACATAACTTTTATGTTACTAAGTACTAGTAAATTAATACAAAAGTCATCCATGGTAACACTGTTTCTTCATTTGTCATTTTACTTGCTGCAAGTGTCAAAAATTTACTTGCAAGCAAATTCTATTGCAAGTTGGGCTGCAAGTACGAAAAATGTGATGGTGTTAGTAAAAATGTGTGAGTGTATTGAGTTTTTCGAACTTGCACTTGCAAGTGTAAACCCTAGGTTAGATAATATTTATTCGTATTTATTTCTTTGGCCAATTGATTATTAATTTTCAGTTTATTTTTCTTTTATAAGCTAATAAGACCTAATGATGTTGATGTAAATAAAAAAACAATTTTATTTCATTTCACCCGACGTTTCGTCACTTTTTTGGTGACTTTTTCAAGGGTCGTCTATTTAAATAAAAATAATAAAAGGATAACATTAATACAAAAATATTTTTTCACAACAAGCAAACACAACTTACAAAAATATATATTATTTTACATTAAAAACATCGACAGGTTTATAATAAAATTAAACTGCACAAACATATTTAACAAAAACAGTAAAGCACAACTTAAAGTTATTATCACAGAAATAATTATATTGCGGTTCTATATTATATATTATATATATATTATATTATTATTTTAATCAATATACCAATATTAAACATTTTTTACTTATGTACTTTGATAATAATATCAAATAATTTTATTTTAATTTAGTTGGAAATAATTTTTATATATAATAATTTTAAAAACTCAATACACTCACACATTTTTACTAACACCATCACATTTTTCGTACTTGCAGCCCAACTTGCAAGAGAATTTGCTTGCAAGTAAATTTTTGACACTTGCAGCAAGTAAAATGGCAAATGAAGAATCAGTGTTACCATGGATGACTTTTGTCTCAATTTACTAGTACTTAGTTATATAAAGGTTATGTTTATAGCGGATTTTCTGTGTATTTATAAAAAATAACACGTAAAAAGGAGAACCACTATACAGCAACCCATCTCAATGGTAATTTTATCATAAATTTCAAGCACTTTGAAAAAAAAATTGTTAATGAAAATATTTTCTCAGTAATATTATGAAATCGCCACTACGGCAATATTGGAGTCAGAAATTTTATAAAATAAACATAATTTTTTCATCAAGATGGACCGAAAATTAAATAAAGAAGGAATTATTTAATTTATTTTGTTGCAACTTGTTTTTCTTATATGCGCAGTCGTTTTAGAAACATAATTTTTTTTTCTGGAAAAAAAAATAAATTTTTTATTAAAATTTCGGAATTTTTGTTTTTAAAAATTCATAAAAAATTGAAAAATGGAGCTATGCTTCTAATTTTATAGAGTCACATAAAAAACAATATTGCAAACAAAACAAGCTATAAATGATTAAAATCTGTTCACAACTTTTGATTTTATGTATTCACAAAAGACGAAAAATTTTAATTAATATATGTGTCATATGTGTATAATTGAAATTCTTACATTTGGCCCGTGTAGTGCCTAGGATGCCTCAAGAAGGGTCAAATGTATGACCAACTCCAGTTATGTGACTCTATAAAATTAGAAGCATAGCTCCATTTTTTAATTTTTTATGAATTTTTAAAAACAAAAATTCCGAAATTTTAATAAAAAATTTATTTTTTTTTCCAGAAAAAAAAAATTATGTTTCTAAAACGACTGCGCATATAAGAAAAACGTTTTACCTTTCTTAAAGTAAATTTTATTGCGGAATTTCGGTTTTTTTTAGTTTTTCAATAATCTAAAGCGTTTTTGAGTTACGCGAACATATGTTGTGCAACCTCCTTAATTTTCGAAATAACGGTATATCTCGAAAACCAAAGCCAATATGAAGAAAAAAGTTTTAACTTTCTTAAAGTAAATTTTATTGCGGAATTTCGGTTTTTTTTTTTGTTTTTCAATAAACTAAAGCGTTTTTGAGTTACGCGAACATATGTTGTGCAACCTCCCTAATCTTCGAAATAACGGTATATCTCGAAAACCAAAGCCACTATGAAGAAAAAAGTTTTAACTTTCTTAAAGTAAATTTTATTGCCGAATTTCGGTTTTTTTTAGTTTTTCAATAAGCTAAAGCGTTTTTGAGTTGCGCGAACATATGTTGTGCAACAGCCTTAATTTTCGAAATAACGGTATATCTCGAAAACTAAAGCTAACCTAAAAAAACGGCTAGCACCACTGGATTCAGCGACCCCGAATTAGTTAAAATTAGTTAAAAATCTTTCGTTCGTATCATACTAAAATAATAAACTGCAAATACTTTAATCTATCTATACAATATATAATTTCTTAGTATGTAAGGATGTTTGCATGTATGTCCTATTCTTTCCGCAACTTTCTGAAGCCATCTGATGACATAGGAAGCTGAAATTTGGCATACTTAAAGTATTTTCTCTGCGGAAGATCGTAACGAAGCCAGATTTTCGATTTTTGGTCTTTAAGACCGGCTTTTCATCTAGTATCTGATTGAATAGATGTTTTTTTTATCATATGGGGAACTTTGGGCCCCACTTGGCACGACTAGGCACCGTCGGATTGAGCTGAAAAATTAGGACTTGATTTCTTACACCAAACCTCATATTTTAAGCAGCGCAAACATGTAAATTAAAAAAAAAAAAAAAATTGCGACCAGTCTAGTAAACAACTTTTATAAGTAATCGAAAACCGATAACAAATTCAATTCAATTGTCAACTGAGTCGGTTGTTGTCCTAATCAAAGCGTGTATGGCTTTGTCAATTGATGAGTTTGACAGTTGTCGTTTTGGTTAAAGAAAAATCAAAAGACTTTGATTTTTTCAAGTTGAGTACTTTGTCTGCTCAATGGACTAAAGAAAGAAACTCGTTAAAGACTGAAACACTGGAGAGTATTATTCAATGTAAGTTTCATTTTAATATGACATGCTAATCTAATGAATTGCCTGTTGTATAACTATATCAAAGACCGAAATTAAGTTCTAGAAAAAGTGCAATCTTCTGAAAAGTATTATAGTTTAGAACATTTTAAGCTCAACTTTTTATTATTTTTCATCATTTTTATGTACATGAAGTACACGTTAATTTTTTTTTTTATATATGGGGCTATCAGCGCAGAAGTGGTGTAACCCCAGACTACTTATTATGAGATAATGAGGAGTTAACACTACTCTTGCACTATAGTACTTGGTTTGGAAAATTTGTTGGATTTAAAAACCAAAAATTGATGTTTTTTACATATTACATATACATACATATGTATTAAAAAAACTTTTTTGTTGGTGTAATTATTTATCCAATTTTTCTGTGTCCTGGTTGAAAGGTTCAAACTTCTGGCAGCCCTATCGTATGCACATACATACATACATATATTTATAACGCTTAAAATTTTGATTTTCGTTTAAAATTTGAGACTGCGTTTTGAGAAATATTCGTAAATTTTCCACAAAAAATACGATCAATTCTAAAAAGTAAATAAGAACACTCTCTGGCGGCAATCAAAAATAAAAATAAATGGATTTCTCGACCCTAAAAACCGCATGATACAGATCTGGCTAGACCAAATACAATTTTTTTGACTCTATTCTTGAATATTTTGAAAAACTAACTATTTTGCAAAATCTGGCGCTCGAAATTTATTTTGGTTTCTTTGGCAAAGTTTCTTGGAATGACTTATAAAAACAAGAATCGCGATGTGCTTTTTTTTGTTATCTATACTTTACATGTACAAATGAATTTTAAGTACCTTTTGTTTTTGTTGTATTAAATTTTTGTTTTTAAAAATAAAAATTTATAAAAAAATGATTTAGTACTATTGGGGCCGAAAAAGTACGATTTTAAAAGTTCGTTGGTACAATATTGGTTTTCTCATTTATCATCCCTGGCGCTCACGAGCAAAAATAATACAAAACAAAATGGCACAATCATTCTCATTGTTTTGTTTTTGTTTTACTCACTGCAAAGAACAAAACGAAAGCAAACGTTTCGTTTTGTTTGTTTTCGTACTCTGCTTAGAACCCATATTGTTTTGGTACACGACGCCGCAATTAATGATAATTTGATTGATTTTCATAGATTTTTTTCTAGGAAAAAACTGCTTAACACTATTGTTAACATGTTCAAATTTATGAACATATTAAAAATGAAATTTCAAATGTCAAGGAAACAAAATTTTATATTTCCTGAAATATCTGAACTACATATGATGGCAGAAAATATGATTTTTCGTAAAATGCAATACGAGTATTTCAAGGACGAATTTGCTATTTTATCAAACAAAGGAAGATAAGTTCCAAAATCAAGTGCCTTATACACATAGATGTTCTCCTTTTATTGATGATAACCTGGTGATTAGAATGAATGGAAGAATTGGTTTGGCATCTTGTATACCAGAAAATTTAAAACGTTAAATAATTTTACCAAGAAATCACTATTGCACAAAATTATTAATACAGCACTTCCATGAAAAATTTCATCACATTCATCATGATACGTGTCTTAATGAATTGCGTCAATATTATGAGATTCCCCGATTAAGAGTTGAATTAAAGAAGGTACGTAGAAACTGCGAATTTTGTAATAATTTAAATGCGTCGCCAGTGGTTCCTGAAATGTCCATGCTACCTAAAGCACGTTTTTCACCTTTTACGCGTCCATTTTCGTACGTTGTTATAGTTTATTTTGGGCCTATGTATGTAAAAGTCGTCCGGCACCAGAAAAAATGTTGGGGAGTACTCTTTACATGTCTAACTGTAAGAGCAATACATATTGAAATTGCTCGTGACATGACAACAGACAGATGTATTATGGCACCTATTGAAATATATTGTGATAACGGAACAAACTTTAAAGGTGCTTAAATATTTTCTAATTTACATATCGAGCCTTTGCTGTAATAGAGTCATAACTCAAAAAACCTGATTTTTGAGATAACGTATTTATTTCTTCAATTCCCAGTGGAACATAAGACCGCATACTAGGTAATAATCTGGAGTTAATGGCCATATAGTTTTTTCATATTGTGTGAAAAATGCATACAAATATATTTTATACTTAACTCTAAAGAGAAGAATTAAATTTTAATATTGCAGCAAAGGCCCGATATGTGTATTAAAAATTTTACTAAGGCCCATTTTCACAACTTACTTACCGAGCTAAAGGTAGGATTTTATCGGACGTATAAAACGTGTTCCATTAGTGCAACTTTACTTTTACCTACCAGGTAGGATGGACCTTAATTTACTTTATCGCTACTTTAAGCTATCGGTAAGTTGTGAAAACGGACCTAAAACTTTTTTCTCTTGTTTGTAAATTTTATTTCAAATTCATAATTCTTATTACCAAATAGTTATCTTAAAAACTTTAAATAAACATACAAATCGATAAGTTATAAACAGTAAAATTTCAAATTTCTTAAACTTCCAGCCATTTCTCAAAGAAAACTCCATAAATTTTAAAATTGAATTCATAAATCAATGTAGTTTTAAAAAATCTTTAAAATTCCTATGTGTATTTCCAAATACATATGTATTTCAATATACTTTTGGAAATAACCTAAATTAAGAACATTAAACAGGTGGCCTCGGTAATACAGCAAACACAATATTTCAACATGTACAGGCAATTTGTTTTTGTTTAATGTGTATCAAGGCGAATTCATACAAGGTGGTCTTATTTTAAAAATGAATACAACACTGTAAAATACTTTAACGTTGTGTCAAAATAATACAACACTGTAGTAAACAAGATAGCTGTGTGTCAAAAATAGATGCTGTCATTTTTCGCTTTGTAGTGTCGTGTGTTGTATAATGCAATAATTTCAAAATGTGTGCTAACAAAACTTTATTTGCAAGAAGTTTTGCTTTTTTAAATATTTAAAAAAAGTCCAGATGTATTCATTGCATTCACGAGCGAAAGTTTAAGCCATTACATATGTATGCTAAACTTCTTTTAAGAACTCAATTGCAAAAGCGCACACAGCGAAAGACTCATATATTAGTCATTTAAGGTGTTTGTAAAGATTATCTCATGAGTTTTTAATGTCAGGAATCGTATTCCATACAGGGATTATTATACAACTCATGAAAAGCTAAGCCGATAAACTGAACTACCTCAAAAGGAGCATCAAGCATCTTGTTCATGACAAAATTATTCATTTTCACACAAGAAATAAGAAGCAAACCTCTAGATCGCAAATTCAATACCACCCGGTTAGAAAATCTTATTTGAAAGACCCTTAAGCTTTTGTAATTTTTATATGACTCATACTCATTCGATGATGGTTTGCCGAAAGATAAACAAAGAGTAACATTGTTGTTTTTTTACTCTTGAAATAATAATTAAATGATTGCTTTAGAATATTCCAAGATTAGAGGACGAGCTTGTCAGAAAATGTACATTGTACATAGTATAAAAAAGTAATAAATAATAAAAATATTTAATGTTTTTGTAATTAAATGTATATTAAATACAATTATCTGCCAAACGGCCTAAGCTAGCTAGGATGCGTTTGTGCTGATGTTTATAACACCTCCACATATGTATTAGCCCTAGACCATCTTTAAGTATACCGATCGACAAAGAATCACTTTCTGAGTCGATGTAACAACGTTCGGCCAGCTAGCAATATTCCACTTCCTTTCTCTTTCTTTGTTTTTAGGAACTCGGAATAAAGTTCCTTATGAATTAGATATTTTTTGCTTGCGAGTGTGTGCTGCATTTTTAATTTACAATTTACAAAAAAAAAATTAATTTGAATTGAAATAAATATTTAAATAGAAATGTCAAAAAAAAAGAAACATCATAGATATCATTTTGACATATATTTAGTTATCAGCTGTTGATTACGTAGCAAGCCAAGGTCTCCTTGTATGAATTCGCCTTGATGTGTATGATCAACGTCAAAAAAAGTAAACAAAAATAGAGTCTCAAAGAAATCGAATCGAATAAAAAAAACCAACTTTTATTGTAAACAAAAATATTTAAATTTTTTATATATAAAAATTCTTTTAAACATTTTTTTAACAAATCACAATATTTCAGAACACAAAATTTTTAAAATTAAAACGGAAAAAAAGAAAAATTAATAACAAAAAATTCAAACACTGGCAAATAACTTTTCCAGTAATATCCAGTAGGTGAGTAAATTTTGGGCAATATGAAAACCTTAAGACTTGTTTAGTTTGTACATGACTTTTAATTTTGTTTCTAATTAAATAATATACGAAACTACATGAATACTTGATTTTTGATATTCGGTACCCTGAATAATATGCAGTAAAAAGTATTCATATATTTATTAGGTTTACAGCTCTAAGATATTAATGCAATGTTATTTATATTAAATTAAATTTACTTTTCAAAAACACCTATTAGAAACTAGTTATTAGTTTATGCTACACGTTTAATTCAGCTTTTGTTCTATTAAATGTTTTTTTTTTACAAATTGTAGACTTTTTAGTTGCAAATTGTATGTTTTTTGTTTACTATATTGAATCATATGTTTTTGTTTTCTACTGGATTTTACAGGCAAAAATTGGTTCAGTAAAAATTTGCAGGCTCTTTGGTGACAACTGTCACTTTACTCTCTCAGAAGATGCTTTCTTTTGCAAATTTATGTGTACGCGAACACATTTCAGTAAAATCCAGTGCAAATTTTGGGCAAATGTATGACCAACCCCACTTTATTATTTATTGCGGAATTTCGTTTTTTTTTAATAATTTCAATAAACTAAACCGTGTTTGAGTTACGCGATTATATGCTGTGCAACAGTGTTGGAAAATTCAGTACTTTTGTACTTTTTTCAGTACTTTTTTATATTAAAAATACCGCAGTACCCTCACGTTGTTTTCAGTACTTTTTTATCCTTCGAGATTTTTAAATGTGATGTGATCATTTCGATAGCAGGCTTAGGTTATCATGTGTTTGTTGCAAAATTTATGTTGTTGTATTTTACTAATAATTAACGACGTTAATATTGAAATGCAAAGCGTAGACGCCAGGATTCATATTTTGCTTTCCAGAATGGGATATTTGTTCTTACAACTAGCAAAAAAATGTATAAAAAGGGATGCATAGGACAATATGTTAGTGGAAAATTTAAATGAAATCCATATTTATAGAAACATGCAAGGTCAAGGAAATGGTGTTTAAAGTAAAATAAGCTGCGAAATCGTTTTATTCGACAATATGCGAAACATTAAGAACTAAATTTTGTTTTGAACATAAGACCTTAAAAATAAAAATCAGATTCAATCCAAAAATATTTTGTCCGGAAAAACCATAAGTATGTTATTATTGCTATTGGCAAACGATAAAGAAAACTATAATAATATCTGTTTAAAATACAATTATTTTAAACACAAATTATATTTCAATTTGAATTTTTATTTAACTGAATTTCTTAACTCAATTTGTGATTGAATTGTGCGATAACGTAACTATTAAAAAATTATTGTGAATTGTAACTTTAACTTTCCAATATTTACTATTATTATATACTTGAATATGAAATACCTAAATTTTGTAAAAAAGAAAAATGGTCACTTGTCGGACAACCAGCCAACGGTGAGCATCTTAAATAAAAGTTCTTCATTGGTACCCAATCTAATTAAAATTTGTATTTTTTTTTCTAACCCCCAAATTACTCTAAATTCTAATTCCTTTATAATTTCTCCTTGCGGCGAGAAATTATAAAGCCACGTAAAGCAGATTAGAATCTAACATCAAATTAACTGGGCATTAGCAAGCTAAGCGAATCGTGCCTACATCCTGCGCATGTCATTCCTACCCATCGCTCCTAACTTAGCCAACTAATCTGCCCATCTAAGCCGAGAACATTCTAGTCTTGTTCATGGTCCTTCGAGCCGGATTTGCTTTTTCGCGAGGCATTAAAAACTACTCTGACCTTCGTTGTTTTATGCTCTGGGCGAACTACTGCGTGATGTGGCAAATAGCAAAGTAGCACCCTTACAAACTGTTTGTTTACCTCGACTAGAGCTCAGCGGCGCGGTTCTATTAGCTAATTTGGTTAATCACGTACTTAAGATCCTTAGTTTAAACAATTCAGAAGTCATATTGTGGACTGACTCTACGATCGTGCTAAGCTGGCTGTCAAAGCCTCCAGCAACTTGGGAAACTTATGTTGCTAACCGTATAGCTCAAATCCACAGATCGGTACCTAAAGCAACATGGCGGCATGTTCCAACTCATGACAACCCTGCGGATATCGGTACACGCGGCTGCAGACCACAAGATCTTACAGTAAATCCCCTATGGTGGTACGGACCTTCGTGGCTTGTCAATCCTCCATCGGAATGGCCAGATAACATAGATATTCAGCCTTTACAGCATTCACTAGTAACTTCACTGAATGATAGTCCAAGTCGGGATATTTTGGAAAAATTTTCATCCTATCATAAAGCTTTGCGAATATTATGCTACATGTTTCGGTTTGTTAACAATCGTCAATCTATTAATCGACCATATCATGGTTATTTATCTCTAAATCTAGGTCAAAGCGAAATAAATTTCGTAAAAAATAGGTTGATTTTACTTGCTCAAAAAGGGTTTTATGAATCCGAATACGCATTGTTATCTAGTTCTCAATCAATCCCTAACAATAGTTCACTGAAAACATTAAATCCATTCCTCGACTCTAACAAAGTTATGCGAGTAAATGGTCGTTTATCAGAATCATCGCTTCCCTACAGCGAACGCTACCCAGTCATATTGCCAGGCAACTCCCGACTCTGCCAATTATATTTAGCTTATTTACATATGACTTTAATGCATGCTGATTGCAATCAAATGTGTAGAATGGTTCAAACGGAATTCTACATTTCCCGCTTAAAACCTCGCATTAAGAAAGTCATTCGGCAATGTAAGACATGCATCATCTACAAACAAAGAAGCTTATCGCAGATAATGGCTCCATTACCTCCAGATAGATGCAATCTCTCCATACCCTTTCAAACTACCGGTGTTGATTTTGCCGGCCCGTTTGACCTTAAAGCGTCCTCTTTGCGAAACTCTTCCTACACAAAAGGATATGTTTCTGTGTTTATTTGCTTTAGCACAAAGGCCATACACCTCGAAGCGTGTTCTGATCTATCTACTGCAGCTTTTCGTGCGGCATTTTCTCGCTTTATTGGGAGGCGGGGGCTCCCTCACAGGATGGTATCAGACAATGGACGCAATTTTCTCGGTGCCAGCAGAAAATTGAACAGGGAATTCACTTCTTTCATAAATTCAGCGTCCGAAGACATAACTCAAAAATATTTAACGCAGGGGTTCGAATGGAGTTTTATCCCACCGCATGCTCCTCATATGGGCGGCCTATGGGAGGCTGCTGTTAAAAGTTTTAAGTATCACTTAAAACGCATCGCTGGGACACACAAGTTTAATTTCGAAGAATTTTCAACTATTCTCATTAGCATAGAAGGAGTCTTAAACTCACGTCCCATTTCTGCAATGTCAGAAGATCCTTCTGACCTTACTGCCCTCACACCAGGACACTTTCTTACTGGGAAACCTATAATGGCGTTTCCAACTCCATCAACCGAAAATATTTCTCTTATTAATAGGTGGGAAAAACTCAAAGCTCTTCATTTTCAATTTGCTAAAAGATGGAAGCAAGATTATTTAAAAACCCTCCATAAGAGGTATAAATGGAAAAATGCTGCGCCTAATATTAAGACAGATGACCTGGTCGTAGTTATAGACGACATGATGCCTACTTCCGAATGGCGGTTGGGACGAATAGTCAAAACATATTTAGGTTCTGACAGTAAGGTTAGAGTAGCCGATGTTCGCATTTCTACTGGCGTCATAACACGACCAATAGGAAAACTCTGTTACTTACCTTTACTTAATGAGAATGACTCCTAATATCTAAAATTTAATTTTAAAATAGATAACACAAAACCTTGCTCGTACAAAAATTAATTCTTGTCTTTATTCCTATTTTGTTTCTTTCTTCCTTATGTTATTTATTCCCTCCAGCAGACAGCACCCACGAAATCGTGATCCAGCAATACACCAATGCATGGTTTGCAAAAAGTTTCACGCCTTACGATTTTGTCGTCGTTTTCTCAACATGAGTGTCAAAAATAGAGACCGTGTGGTTCGCCGATATCACTACTGTGAAAACTGTTTAGCCAGGAGCCATGACCTGAGGGCCTGTGCGTCGTAAGAAACGTGCCGTAAATGTGGATGCTACCACCACACACTTCTTCACCCAACCCAGGGAAGACATCGTGATTTACGTTCCAGAATTTCAAGACGAACCAACCGAAAAGAAGGCGGCAGGCCTAGAACCACCAGAAGAACCCACGGTACCACTAACCGCACACCCAATTCAACCAACAACGGTTTACAACCCACAACCACTGCAACCAGTCCAATGGCTCCTGATCATCAGATCATATCCGAAGCCATCCGTTCCCTGGCTCAAGTGCTTTGCACCCAACCAAATTCTATAGTTGCACAAGTGCAAGGGGTCCGGCATGTTTAAAATACAATTATTTTAAACACAAATTATATTTCAATTTGAATTTTTATTTAACTGAATTTCTTAACTCAATTTGTGATTGAATTGTGCGATAACGTAACTATTAAAAAATTATTGTGAATTGTAACTTTAACTTTCCAATATTTACTATTATTATATACTTGAATATGAAATACCTAAATTTTGTAAAAAAGAAAAATGGTCACTTGTCGGACAACCAGCCAACGGTGAGCATCTTAAATAAAAGTTCTTCATTGGTACCCAATCTAATTAAAATTTGTATTTTTTTTTCTAACCCCCAAATTACTCTAAATTCTAATTCCTTTATAATTTCTCCTTGCGGCGAGAAATTATAAAGCCACGTAAAGCAGATTAGAATCTAACATCAAATTAACTGGGCATTAGCAAGCTAAGCGAATCGTGCCTACATCCTGCGCATGTCATTCCTACCCATCGCTCCTAACTTAGCCAACTAATCTGCCCATCTAAGCCGAGAACATTCTAGTCCGTATCGTAGCGGATCTTTCAGAAATAAAACATTTCAGAACTGAATATATTTAAATTTCTTGGAAAAATATAGCCAATATTAAGAACGAAACTAATTTTTGCTGACATTTCATATATTGCTTTTGGCATTTTATCGATACCACATTTCTGAGCATCAATTGAACGCACATTTTCAAATGCAAAATGATGTAAAAAGCAAAGGGAGAAATCGTTTACATGTAGAAACTGTTTCAAGTTTGATATAAACTTAAGATCTATTAAAATCAACTGGTAGTTGCTGTTGCAGTGATAATATTTCTTATGATCTCTTAAGGTAAAATTGCTTTATCTTATAGCACTGAATTAAAGTCTTTATTTTTAAACATTAATGTTTTAAAATTTGTTGAGAACCAAGTTCTGAGTATGTAATATGTATATGTAAAAGTCTGATTTATGTAACTTTGCAAAAGTTAAAATATAAATACCAGCATTAATTTATGTTGACATAAATAAAATTTTCAATTTATTTACTTATTCATAAATATATGAACTATTTCAAATATTTTTTTTAGAAAATACTGAAAAAACGTACCTTAAGCGGCTCATAATCGCCAATGGGTTTGTGATATTCGAAGGTGACACAATATATTGGCAAGAATCGAAATCAGAAAAGAAGTGCAATATAGTTTGAAATGTGTTTGCAATAATGAACTATGTTTATTTTGCTTGAAAGGTTGTGTTTTTTTAATAAGAGTTGTGCCATATTTTAATTGAAACCATTGTGTCACTTATTGAATAATATGGGGCCATATAGAAATATATAATAATATTGTAAATGGATGGGGCGCTTGACGCTTATGTATAACAGAAATATTATTTACATGTGTACCGCATATAAATACTGTTTGCTATTAAATTCTTAGATAAATGAATTCTAATAAAATATTTTTTTTTTACTTTTATTTTCATAAATTATTGTTTTTTTTCTTAAAAAGTACCATTTGGTGGGAAAAATACTCTTTTAGTTGAAGTTCAGTACCATTTCAAAATTTCAATTTGCAACACTGTTGTGCAAACTCTTATGCTGGGTACACACTATGCAACGCGTTTACGCAATCTAGTGAATTAAATTCATTTTCATTCATTCTAGATTGCATCAACATCAAAACGCTTTGATATTTTGAGGTTGCATTGAAACAGATTGCATGTAGGTTGCATTGTGTGTACCCAGCATTACATTTTCGAAAAAACGGTATATCTTGAAAACAAGAGCTAAACTAAAAAAAAACGGGTAGCACCACTGGATTAAGCGTGCCCCAATAAGGACAAATGCCAGGTGCGTGGCTGGTCTGGTTTTTGCAACTAGCACAGTGTACTTATTGCTCAAAATTACATTATACAAATATCATCTTAGAAATAATGTTAAGACACATAATAAAAAAGAAAATTAAATACTTAAGTTAGTTCAATATTGAATGTGGAGATAGTAATACGTCTCTTACGAATATACTTGTAACTCATTGCAAGTGTTTTGTTTTTCATCTTCCTTTTTTGTTGTTATTATGTATTTTATTTTTATTTAAGCAGTCTTTGTTAATATTTCTCGTACATTGTTGTTTTTCTCATAATGTTACAGCCTTGATAATGATATAAGATGGATATCGAAATATTGGACCAAATAATTTAATAAATATTATATACATTTTTTACAAATAATTGGCCTCTAGCTCGGAAAAAAACAATTTATTAATTAACTTACAATATATGTATGTATGTATGTTTGTTCGGGTGGAATCTAGCAACTCAATTTTGAAGCAGTTATCTTCAACCGATTGAGCTGAAATTTTGTAGACACGTTCGGTTTGGATGACAATACATGGTAAACTGTGTGACGTCAATCAAAATCCAATATGGCGGCCACGCACAACATGGCGGACTAGTTAATTTTAATGCACTTCTACAATATGGGTATCAAATGAAAGGGCATGCTAAGAACAACTCGAAAAATAAAGTGGTCACTCTAAGTCCAATATGGGTGGCACACACAACATGGCGGACTAGTTAATTTTAATGCACTTTAACAAAATGGGTATTAAATGAAAGGGCATGCTAAGAACAAATCGAAAAATAAAGTGGTCACTCTAAATCCAATTTGGCGGACAAACACAACATGGCGGACTTGTTATTTTTAATGCACTTCTATAATATGGGTACCAAATGAGAGGGCTTGCTAAGAATAACTCGAAAAATAAAGTGGTCACTCTAGATACAATATGGCTGACTAAGCTTTTAATGCTTGCTGAGAATACGAATGAGAGTTTTAAAAAAAATTAAAAGTAAATACTCTTTTTTTTTTTAAAGTAGCTATTATTTAAATGCGCTAAAAATTAAAAAATAAATTAAAAGTACTTGTGCAGAAAAGCAAGTTAATTAATAACTAGATTTTAACTATTAAAATTTTCAAACTAAGTAAATACAAGTATTTAAATTAAACTTTTATATTAAACTTTTTAGACAATAGTTCAAAATTGTGCTTCTGATTACTTGAAAATCGTTCAATATTGAATGATATCTTCAAAAAAAAAACATATACATACATACATTTTAGTGCCGCCAACTTTTTAAGCCACAAATAACCCTGATAATATATTTTTAAGCCTTTTTAGGGAAAAGAAAAAATTTTCAACCGTTTTGAACAAGAAAATATCACTAAAAACCGGGTTTTCTGCATTTATTTCATAAATAATGCGATATGACGGAAAATCCCTACATTTTGGGATTATAAAAAATCTGTCCGATTTTCCCTACGCTTCTATTTTAGTATCGAAAAAAATTTGAGAAACGTTTCTTTATTCTACTAACATTCCACAGGTCTTAAACGATTGTTTGAAATACCTTTTAAAGTTAGATAAATTCGCTATAGTAAAAAACTTTTTAATTTTACTAACACTATTATTTAGTGCGGCTAATATATTGTTATTTCCCAAAAAAATTTAAAGTGGTAGTGTAAAAATATTGCAATTTAGTGAAGTATCGCTTGTACTCTTATTTGAATTGCAGAATTTTAAATAATTTAATTTTAAACGCAATTTTCACTTGGAACTTAATTTTCGATAATACATAATTATTTAAATAAAATGGACTTAGCTAAAAAAAAAACACTTACCTAGTGCCACCAAATAAAAATAAGCGTGATTCTTTAACAATTCCCACTTGTCGTCTTCGTGGAGTAGGCGGTTTACCATGAGGCTTCACAAGATTCCAACAGTTCGCTTTCGGGTCAAATGTATATAAATCATTAAAATGCTGATCTAACAAGCCATTATATCCCCCAAATACATATATTAAGTTATTATAAATAACTGTATGTTAGAAATGTTTTAGTTAGTAACTTAAATAGAAAATACTTCATTTATAAACTTACACATCGAATGACTTCGTCTACCAACAGGTATTTTTCCAGTTGTAGATGGCTGGTGCCAAACTTTAGTCTTTAAATCTAAATACACTATTTCCGGACAATACATTTCCTCATGGCTATGGTACGGACTGTGTTTGTCACCACGTCCCCCAAATATATACATTCTACCGTGTATGTGTTCGGCTGTATGAAAGTCCCGAAATGATGGTGGAACACCAAATGTTTGAATATAACGCCATTCCATTGTGTCGAAATTTAGAGCATGTACATCACACGAGAACTCGTGTATCTCTTCAACAAAACCACCAAATATGTACATGCAATTCTCGATGACACAGGCTGAATGGCCATCCCTTGATCCTGGTATGGCACCTGTTACTTGTGGTCGTGACCAGCTAAGTGTTTTCGGATCGAAACAATATAAGACATTACAAAGAGTCTCATCGTTTCGACCACCCCACATATAGATTTTATCTTTGAAAGTTACAGCTGTGTGTCCATATCTATAGGAAGCATAAGTTACGCAATTGAAAGATTATTTTAATAATTTTTACAAATGTAAATAAATTTGGGACATTAATTGGGTGTCAATTAATGCTTGTTAATGTTTGGTACGTGACGAAACTACTACTTTAGTAATTTCACCATAGTTTGATATTTATCTGGTGGGCTACTCTCTATTGCCTTGCGAAAGAAAAATGATAACAAATCGATTAAATGGTACTCTTTGCGCATTTAAAATCTTTTTTCTTTTTGGAAATAATCCCGTTTTATTCTATTTAAATTTTCTAACAAAATAGTGTACAGCGACTTAACTTTCCTCTTTTATTTTTAACATATCACACCGGTTCTTAAAATTTAAAAATTTTGAGTAGACACTCAACGAGCTATTTACTAAAATTCCAAACTTAAACATTACTCCTAACTATTATTCTAGTAGTGCCAGTATATCATTTAATAGCTCCGTACCACAATTTTCTTTTCGCTGTGTTTCTCAGGATGATACCATGATATCAAATCAAATGCAATTAGGCCTGATAAAATTCACCCTAAATTTTAAAACTCCTTTAACACAATAATTGAATTGTTTATTTCAGAAATCCGCTAAGTGTGCCTATTTTAAATGAGAGTTGGCGGGTTTCTGAAATAAGCGATTCAATTACAAAAGGTATTTTTCCACAGGACTGGAAGTGTGCAAAATTTGTTCCAATCCCTAAAAATAGAAATGAATATCGTCCAATAGCTATTCTTACATATATATCTAAAGTCTTCGAACGGCTCTTGCATAAACAAATAGGTGCTTGCTTTCAGACGAATAATTTATTAACCAAAATGCAATCTGGTTACCGACCCAAACAAAGTTGTACTACTGCACTTATTGGAGTGACGGAGGAAATTCGAGGCTATATAGATAACGGAAATGTTACCTTTTTGGTGCTTTTGGATCACTCCAAAACATTTGATATGGTTGATCATGCCATGCTACGTATTAAATGAATTAGCTTTTCCATTTTAACTCCCCAGCGTCTGATCTCACTCATCATATCTAAGTAACCGCTATCAATATGTAAGTTCAAACAATTAGCAATCATTGCCGTTGCCTGTGACCAAAGGTGTAGCTCAAGGGTCCATATTAGTTTCTCTACTTTTTACAATATACATATATAAACGATTTGCCAAAGCAATTATCACATTGCAAAATTCATATGTACGCCGATGATGTTCAGGTTTATATATGTAGTGAACCTGATAAGACTGATGAGTATATTTCAAGATTAAACTTTGATCTATCAAACATTGAAGCCTGGGCAGAGGCAAATGGTCTTTGTCTGAATCCCGCTAAATCTAAGTGCCTTTTAATTTCCAGGAACAATACACAAATAACTATTGAGCCCATTATAATCTTGAACTCTCAGCAAATAGAAATGGTCAAGAAGACTAAAAACCTTGGCATTAATTTTATTTCTTCACTTACTTGGTCAGATCATATTAACGCTGCTGAAGGGAAAGTATTTGCGATGCTTCGTTCGCTTTGGGCAACTCAACACTCAACCCCGTTTCACATTCGTAGGCTTTTGGCTTAGAAATGTCTTATTCCAGCTTTAATTTATTTCAGCGAGGTTTTTGCAAGCTGTGACCAAAAAAGCACCAGGAAATTAACATCTACATATACATACATAATGCCATTCTGATGGCATGTTACACCCTATGAAAGTAATCTTAATTGAGTGGGTTTTTCTGACATGTTAAATATTCGATGCCTAAGTCTTTTTTGAAAATGTGCAATCTTTTGTATTTAAAAACGCTTTTGAATGTCTTTATGTTTAAAATTTTTTGATCAGTGCCCTTTAAAAATTGCTTTAATGTATTAATTTCTTTTTGTGCTCCAAGATTGCATGGCCGAACAAAATTCTCAAGGAACAGGCCATCCGCCCCTCCCCCTGGAATTGTTTTATGTTTTGATGATAAACGTTAACAGATGCAATGCAGTACTCCCTTCCAGTTTTGAAGATTATAATTCCCCCTTAAGCTCTGTTTTGTAATGACTTTTAATACATTTCAGGGTCACTCTTTCAACAAAAAAAAAAAAAAAACAAGTAAGAATGTACAGTCGGTCAAGCCCGCTATATGATACCCTACACCACAGTATTGTAAAACACATTTACGAGAGCGCATCCTATTCGGAACCCATGGAGAATCATGCTTATGTATCCATATAAATTTGGATCTATCTATGTTTTAGATTTCATTCAAATCGGTTTGAAAGTTTGTGAGATGCAGAAATTGCCCCCTACCTCGCCTTGTGGTACTATTTTTTAAAAGCTGTATAGCCAATGTAGACATATAAATATGGATCTATCATGTTTTAAATTTCATTAAAATCGGTTTGATAGTTTGTGAGAAGTAGAAATTGCCCCCTAACTTCCCTTATGGTCCTATTTTGGAAACTGCATAGCTCATGTAGCCATATAAATATGGATGTATCTATATTTAAAATTTCATTAAAATCGGTTTGATAGTTTCCGAGAAGCAGAAATTGTCCATATCTGCCTTCGTGGTTCTACGAACCTATAAGCCAAATTTTATCAAGTTATCTTTAAATTTGCGACCTGTACTTTGCGCACAAGGTTACTTGGACAGCCAGCCGGACTGACATCGTTAGATCGACTCAGAACTTTAAGGTGGGTCCAGGACCTATATTTTAATACCCTCTCCACTAACTTATGATTTATGATAGATGGCAGCTAAAATAACAAACTGATTAATAGTTTCAACCATTAGGTATTTCCTTAGGAGGATTTTCGGCGCGATTGAAGCCGCTGACAAATGCTAGTATAGGTACTTATATATATATATACATACATATGTATGCATAATTGATATTCTATAAATTAACGTTTTACCTTTGGAATGGTACTTCGGGATATTTTAATATGGTTCCATTTTCACATCGCCTTTGTGGAAGCAGAGTCCATCGCAGTGTTTGTGTATTCAATACGTGCACGTCTATTGATTCATTGAAGCGATAATCATCACCCGTGCAATAGCCGCCAAACGAATATATAAAATCTCCAACACACACAGCGGCATGATTTACTCTACGTGGTCCACCATCTAAGTGTACTGTCCAGCGCATCATCCTTGATTTAAGCAAATAATACCAATAATCAGTATTGTTTCCACACAAATAAAAACAAACTTTAAATCCTAAAAATAAATATGAAAGGAAAAGACACAATGCAATTAAAATAAGTATATAAATATCAAACGAAATCAAAAACGGGGTGAAGGTCAAATTGGCAACATAAAAAATGTTCCTTTCTGAGTTACTTCCCTAGAAAGTAGCAATTTTTAGTCAAAACTATTTTACCTACACCATCAAAAATATGTTTTTTGATTTAAGAATGGATGTATGGATTGTAATTTCAAGAAACAAACCCACTTTTCTCCTTAGAAAAATCAAAACTACATATTATGTAGATACCTACTTGTTTGTATATTAAATGAAACGAATTAAAGGCAAACCTGTGCAAATTAAGAAACTGGCTAAGATTTAACTTAGGTTTCTTTCTATTTTACTCTAGTTTTTTGTTTATATAATTAGTTTTTAATATTACAAATTCATTTAATATTTATTTGTGAACATTACTACAATTATAAAACTGCTGTTTTCTTCTATACATTTTGCTTTTCTTGTTATTATTTTTTATTATTCCTTTTTGATAGAGCTGTAAAACAATTGATAGTATCGATTGTTTTATTTTTGGCGGACTATCGATAGGGTTTTTCGCTATCGATACTGTCCGTAGATTTTAAAAGTAAATCCCATCATACAAACATGGAATAAGCAGGTGGCATCGTTACGGCAACAAATACAACATTAATGGCGATTTCTTTTCTGAGAAAAATGTTGCATTAATGTTACATGTTCTACATTTTTGTGTTCGTTTGTACACAAAATACAACTGTGGGAAAAATTTTCAAGTTCTTTTGTGAATATGTTGGTGAAAAACATGCAAAACATGTTGCATATTGTACCTTTACTTTTATTTAAGGTGTTCTTCCTGCCCTGTTTTACAACTTTGGTACTTACTACTTTCTTTGTAGAACGAATGCTTTATTTTGTTTGTCATAATTCATACCGCTCATAATTTTGTAAAAAAATTTGTTCTACAACAAAATATAAAAAAAGTATATTTATATTATAATCGTTTTAATTTTTATAAGCCATTATTGATGTTAATATTTGTTTCCAACCCGTAATAGCGTGCAGAAACCGCTTAAATAGCTTTAAAAATCGCTCATTAAGTACATTAATGATGAAAGTGTAATAGTTGTAAATAAAAGCACTAATTGTGTTCTATTGAAATTGCACAACATGTAACACTTCGAGTGATTATAGGTAACATTAGAAAATGTAACATGTATATACTGTAACATATTTTTCTCAGAAAAGAAATCGCCATAAAACAAAAATGGAAATTATATCACCGTTTACGTCAAAAAATACTTTAAACAAAAATCAAGAGTGCCGCTGAACGTGATGAAATAAATGAATTTTCAGCCAATTTTTATTTTATTATGGTCAATATCTTATTTATTTTAATTTAATAAAATAGAATAATCACAGCACAAAACGTGGAATTTTTGTAAACATAAACAAAACTTTGACATAAACCTAGACAAACAATGCATGAGCAAAAAATCGTCATCTGGTGTAGTGCTGCCACCTGTTTATTTCACCATGCATACAAATACAGAAGGTATATTTATAGAAGGTAGTCGCGAGATTACAAAAATTGTACAATAAAACAAACAACAGGGCTTTTTATTGTTGTTATGTGATACGAACTGTCAAATAGAAAAGGGGTTGATAAAATGGCTTTCCGAGACTACCTGCTATAAATCAGAGTACCGAAACGCTCGCTCATTTTTCAGTCATGAGCGTGAAAAATTTTAAATTGAACTGCTTCTTCACATTCATGAGGGTGAGGAAAAAAAATATTTTTGATTTCCTCATTCATGAAAAATGAGAAAACAAAAAAATTCATATATGAATTTGTCAGATATGAAAAATTTAAAAAAATTCACATTCAAATTCCTCATAATGAAAAAAACGCGATTTGCCTGACCATTAACAGCGGGAAAATGAAGTTGTAAAGAGGCCTTAAAGAAGGCCTTTTTACCAATATTAAGTTTCCCAGTCGCATTCCAACTGTATTAGAACAACAAGGTTCTATCTTACACGTTGTTTAGGTGCTTATAGATCCTTGTTGTCCTAAGATCGCAAATTGTTGTTGCTAATAACGCGAAGTTAGTAAATTAATAACTAAACTTGCTACACATTCCAACATTACTGCTAATAAAACTATTTCGACAGGCCTTATCTCAGAAAAGTTAATTTGAATTTGTAAAATATTTCATAAAACCCATTCTAAAACCCCTTTTCGAAGAAGGCAGAGCGGAATAAGTAAAAGTTTATTGAAAATCTAGTTGTAAATCTTCTTTAAGGCCTGAAAAGTCAAAGCCCTCGCAATTTTTCCCGCTATGCAGCACGATAGCCTGTTTGTGCCTTGTAAAATTATTTGTTGGCTGGTAAACTCAAATGTGTTTTTTTTTTATTTTGTGATGCCTCTAAAAGGGTCTGTTTTTTTCGTTTAAAAGACATAAAGGCAAAAATATATTGAAAAAAAAATTACTACCTGCAAGAACTGAAGACATGTATTTGGTCTCGTGAAAAAAATTTTGTTTGTGGTCCAAGCGCAACGGTATTGAAAACACTACATTGAATTTATAATAACTGGCATAATTTGGCGCGAAACAATAAAATTGCATTAATGCAACAATAAAACAAATTTTCTTACTCATCAACCATACTTACTGTCGCTTTGCTTGTAGCGAAACAAGACTTTGTTAGTGTTTTCCTTATAACTTTACCTACGTAAGAAAACTGTTTTCAGCAATAAAAACCCATCGTCGCGATTGGAACAGAAACCAAAATATTTTTACAAACACAAAATACCAACAACTTCTTGTGTCTATTTTTTCTCAATAATTTCTGCATAAAGGTACGTCTTTTTAACGAAAGAAAAAGTGACCCTTTTTAAAGGCACCAAAGAATTGTTTACACAAACAAAAAACATATCGTAAGGTTAAAAATTATTAGAAAATTTTAAATTGAATTTTTTTGTTGATTACGATTCACATCAAATATTTTTATAAAATTTTAAACTGCTACCTAAAAAAATATCCAAGTTAATTACAAAATTAAAAATTAGGTTTCATAAAAATATAATTTTTTTTTAACAACATAATGTATAATCACACTCAAGAAAAAAATTAGCAAAGTTTTTAATTCTTTTTATAAGAACACATTAATATCTTTAAAAGTCAAAACTGGGTAATTTGTTTTATAACTGTTACCAGGGTGTTAGTGAAATTAGTGATCAGACTAAAAATTATTGCAGAAGAAAAAGTAATAAAAGTGCTGTAAAATGATAAAAGCCGTCTCCATATAGGACTGTCAGAAATTTTGAAATTTTGCAGCCTACCCCATTGCACTTCCAAACGCTTAAAATTTCTAAGAATAAATGGCAACATCTGCAGGTCCTCAGATTTTTGTTTCCATCAGACTGTCATCATTATTATGATAGTATCCTGATGAGTTAAAATTGTTATTGATAATTTTCATGTTGTAAAATTCCTTTCTTTATAATAATAATTTAATGAAAAATTAAATTTGATGAACTTAAGCCTGATTAAAAATATTAAAATTTGGATTAAAAACCCAAAAATAGTTCGACAAAAAAAACCACAATACTAATTATTCAAAAGAAATATTTTTATTAGTTTATTTAAAATAATCCGTTTTTTATTAGAATTGCATTCTTCCAAGTGGCCCTTCATCAATATCCTGAAAAAGACAGTTATTCTTAATTTTTGGAATAATTGCCTTTTTTATTTTTTTATAAAGTAGTGGAATATAGACTGTTTAGCTTTATTTTGTGTTAATCCTTTAGAATTATTAAATTGTAACCATATCTTTCTTTGGAGAAGTACTCCTTTGTCCAACATTTAATATGCTATCAACACTACGCTTTCCTTCTTCTTATTGTTTTTCAGAAATCACCTAATTAAAATTTACTTTTAATTTACTTTAATTTACAGCAAAATTGAAAAATAAGTCTCCGTAAACGTCAAAAATTATTTTAAACTAAAATCAAATTAGCTGCTGAACGCGATGAAATAAATAAATATTTAGCCAATATTTATTTCACTGTGTGTACTATTTATTTAATTTTAATTAAAATAATCAAAAACTTTAACGCAATATATTAATCACAGCACAAAACGTAGACTTTTTGTTAACATAAACAGAACTTTGACATAAGACTAGACAAACAATACTAGAGCAATAAATGTTTATTTCATCATGGTTCCACTCTGTCTTTTTACATGGGGTCTTCACCTGACAATTTTTGTCACAATAAACGTCAAACTTCATATAAAAAAAAGCTGACAAAAATTTTCGAGTTTTTTTATATAGACTTTGACGTTTGGTATGACAAAAAATTGTCAGGTGAAGACCCTATGTTATCGACATATTAACGTTAATGGGAATTATTTCATTAAATAATCCAATTTTTCTGTTTTATTTATTTTTTGAAGCTTAGAAAAATTTCATTTTAAATTATAATAGATTGAAGAACATTTATATTAAAAGACTTTTAATATTCCTGTGAATTAATAAGTTGTTGTCATGAAGCCACCGATGATGATCATGCCTTAGAAATGGGCATAAAATATAGTCTGTTTCAAAAGATCGATGCGAAAAGCTTGAAATGTTAAAATGATATTTCCTTTACCGGCAACGTTGAGTTAAAGGAAATTACTGCGGCGGGAGCCAAAGATAATTCACATCCTAATAAAATGACATTATTCAAAAACCGTCCAGCCATGACTTTTGATGACATTCGGGCTAAAGCGGATCAATAATTTGAATTATAAAGAGACTGTCAAGCCGAAATTGAATATTCAAAAAAAGTGTGACATTTTCTTTAGTTCATCACTAAGAAATGGCATTCTCTTTTCCCTTCTCTCCTAAAAGCTCAATACTTGACGAGTCAAACTTGACGTATGTGAACCGACACTAAGCAATAATTGTCAACAAAAATGGACTAACAACTATTCAACATAAATTGCCGGCAATAAATATGTACGAAAAATTGCTGTCTACATTAAAGATAACATAATTTTGACATTTACTGGAATAAGTGTCGCAATATTTATCTCTGGTGTAGATGGGCAGTTATGCTTATAATTAACCATAGAAACCATAAAAACCCCCTTCATAAAACCACTTCGAGACGAAAAATCTCATATATGTAGATGCATAGATACTCTTCGGCACAAAGAACACTTATGTGAATCTTACATTTCATTCATAACTGCCCGTCCAAGTTATTTTTATAGCAGGTAGTCTCGGAAAGCCTGCTGATTATTTTTCATTTGCTTGTTTTGTCATACAAACTGTCAAATGTTGTTAAGTAAACAAGTAAACAAGGTATATTTATAGCAGGTAGCCGCGAGATTACAAGAATTTTACAATAAAACAATCAACAGGGATTTTTATTGTTGTTTTGTGATACGAACTGTCAAACAGCAAAGGGGTTGATAAGAGACAAAAAACTTGTTTGCTTGTTTTCTATACAACATTTGACAGTTTGTATGACAAAACAAGCAAATAAAAAATAAACAGCTGGCTTTCCGAGACTATAAATATACCTTGCAAGTAAACAAGTTTTTTTTCGCTGTTTGACAGTTCGTATCACAAAACAACAATAAAAAGCCCTGGTGCTTGTTTTATTGTACAATTGTTGTTATATCGCTATAAATATACATTGTGCCCGTCTATACCAGAGATAAATGTTGCGACATATCGTCGGTTGATTATTTAATTGTCGTATGTCGTATGTAATTTGTATCCACATACGACAATAAAATAATCATATTTATTGCCGGCAATTTATTTAATTTAATTATTATTTATTTACACACTCGTAAAACTGCTCTGAGTGGAGAAGCAGCTCGCGCTTTTCGTCATTATTTATTAAGGACAAATGTATCGTTTTTATTCTTTTTTTAGTTGTTTCTTTTTTTTTAGGTAAAAATTTTGTTTTTTAAACATTTATCACAAGATTAAATTTGCGACGTTTGGACCGATATTGTAATAAGTGCCAATTCCTTGTACAATGATTGCTTGAGCAATTATTGCTTATTGCCGGTTCACACACGTCAAGTTTGACTAGTCTTGAGTTTTTAGAAGAGGGGAAAAGATATGGCATTCTCATTTCCCTTCTATCGAAACGAAATTATTTTTTAATTTTATAAAGCATTTATTTGAGTTTTTACAACACTGAAACAATAATTTAGATTCGTCTGAAAGAACTAGAAATAAAATTGATTTCGAATCCAAAAAGCATTCGATCTCTTGCAGTCGTGATCAAATACTTTTTCGATAAGCCCCCTGATTTCAAGGTTTTTTTTTTTTAATTTCCTAAGCTGATCCCGCTAAGCTATATGCTTGTCTGCAGGAAAGAAACCAGAGTCTCTGGCGGGAATCGAACCCGCAACCCCGGCGTTGATAGACTAGCTCGCTACCAGCTAGCCTACCGGGGCACTTTTGAGCAAATTTTTTGTTTGTCTTTATAAATTGTTTTTTAATAACATCTTGAAAGTAAGGCCCAGAACAGACGGTAAAACGCAACTGCAACGAAACCCTTAAGAAATTATTGTTTTGAAACCAGTTTGAATCGTTTTCCACACACCCTGCAACCTAAATTGTGCCAGAATGTAATGAAATTATCACATTCATTTCGATGTTCTTTGAGAACAGATGAAACGCAAACACGAGCTTCCTGCACGCCGGTTTCAATGCAACTGATTTCCAATGCATTTCAAACCGGTCTCCAAATGGTCGTATCGTGTGCTGTCCCTCAAAGGAGTCTATGGCATAAATGCAACTTGAAAATAACTAGAAGTTGCAGTTTCGTTGCAGTTGCGTTTCACCGTCCGTTCTGGGCCTAAATTGGGTGCATCCTACGTCACATCTTTCGAATTTTAACAGACAGTATATTTAAAAGACTACCAAGAAAAACTTGAGCTTGTAGCTGCTAAGTTACACTGTGTCTCCACGTAGCAATTTTTATTGCTAAGCACAAGCAATGGTTAAGCAATTTCACGTGTTCTCTAGCAATATAATCAGCAATTATTGCGCCATTGTTCTGCCGACGTTTTAGCTTCTGCTTAGCAAAAAAAAATGGAGACCCAGCGTAATTAATGGCGATTTCTTTTCTGAGAAAAACTGTTACATGTTCTACATTTTTGTGTTCGTTTGTACAAAAAATACAACTGTGGGAAAAATTTTCAAGTTCTTTTGTGAATATGTTGGTGAAAAACATGCAAAACATGTTGCATATTGTACCTTTACTTTTATTTAAGGTGTTCTTCCTGCCCTGTTCTACAACTTTGGTACTCACTACTTTGTTTGTACAACAAATGTTTTATTTTGTTTGTCATAATTCATACCGCTCATAATTTTGTAAAAAAATTTGTTCTACAACAAAATATAAAAAAAGTATATTTATATTATAATCGTTTTAATTTTTATAAGTCATTAGTGATGTTAATATTTGTTTCCAACTCGTAACAGCGTGCGGAAGCCGCTTAAACAGCTTTAAAATAATAGTTAACATAGGGTCTTCACCTGACAATTTTTTGTCATAATATTGTCAAACTCCATATAAAAAAAACGCTGACAAAAATTTTCAAGTTTTTTTTATATGGACTTTGACGTTTGGTATGACAAAAAATTGTCAGGTGAAGACACCATGTAATAGTTGTAAATAAAAGCACTAATTGTGTCCTATTGAAAGTTGCATTTCAGTCACATCATCTTTTTTAAAAACACAAATAACGGTTATTTTTGAATATCTCAAAAACGGTTCTACTTTTGACAATTCTGACTTCATATTCGGATTCAGCGGACAATCTTACATAAAGATTAGCTGCCAGATTCATTTGGTCACGACTTTGTTGAAATTTTGTCACGTAGTGTTATAGGTAACATTAGAAAATGTTACATGTAGAAACTGTAACATATTTTTCTCGGAAAAGAAATCGCTATAAAATGTACAAAAATGTGCTGTCTACATAATGATAACATAATTTTGACTTTTACTGCTATATATGTCACAAAATTTATCTCTGGTATAGACACGTAGTTAGTTATTTTAAATAGTCTATGTTTTAAACCCTGCAACATTTCTCCTTGTTGATATCAAGGTATATTTATAGTATGTTCACATTTGGGTTTTTAAACGCGTTTAAGCAAAATGTTGATTTAGCTAATCAAAGCCGTTCACATTACATTTGAGATGATTAAGATGACAGATGATTAAGAAAAAACACACACACAAGCACACAAAAAAACAACAAACAAATTTAAATTTCTTTAAAGTATTAAAAATGGATAAAAACACTTTTATAAAATTATCAGAAGATTATTTTAATCAATTTAATGATGAAATTGTGAAAATTTATGAATTATTTAAGGAAAAAAAAAATAAAAATATTAAGCAGACATCTTGGCCGGTTGTACACAATCGAGCGATTCTACATTATTAGGGTATGTTCAGTGGATTCTATGTGGTTTATGAAGTGATTTAGTTGTAATCATGTCGATTTGAAGTGATTAACAAATCACTTCAATGTATGGGTAATCATCTCGATTTTGAAGTGATTAGAGCTTAATCACGTTCGAACTGCTTAAACGCGTTTAAGAAGCCAAATGTGAACATACTATAACACACGGTAGACTCATTTGGGAGTGTATATATGCTGCCATGGTGGAATAAGTAGGTGGCATCGTTATGGCAACAAATACAACATTACAACAAAAATGGAAATTATATCACCGTTTACGTCAAAAAGTACTTTAAACAAAAATCAAAGCGTGCCGCTGAACGTGATGAAATAAATACATTTTTAGCCAATTTTTATTAAGTTATGGTCAATATCTTATTTATTTTAATTTAAAATTATCAAAAACTTTAATAAAATACAATAATCACATCACAAAACGTGGACTTTTTGTAAACATAAACAAAACTTTGACATAAACCTAGACAAACAATGCAAGAGCAAAAAATCGTCATCTGGCGTAGTGCTGCCACCTGTTTATTCCACCATGCATGCTGCTCTATAAAAGGTACATATTGTCCAAATTGTCTTCATATTATTCAAGGCCCATCTATCAGGTCTGCTCAAGGTATATTTACACAAGGTAGACTCATTTGGGAGTGTATACATGCTGCTCTATAAAAGGAACGGAGTTGTCAAAATTGTCTTCATATAAAAAAAAAAAAAATTTAACGCACACATGTACAAATTTTTTCTCATATACACGAAATTTGACGTTAAGCTTCCAACTAGGGGTAATCAGCTGACAAACATATGGGCCAACGAGTTTACCTTGTGTAAATATACCTTGGGTCTGCTTACTTGTACTAAAACAAAAAAACTTTTTCTTTTAAGCTGTCAAAAACTTACTACCACATATACAAAGCCAAAGGAAAAAACGTTTATGTAACCCTACGGCCACACGGTCAAGTTGTTCTTGATAGTCTTTTACTTGGTGGCCACACGATCAAGTTTTGCATTTCAATTCCCAAGGCGAATTGACTAGAAGGTGAGGTCAACTCTACAACTACAATGCTTCTGTGGTCGGGTTGTCAAAAATATTGCTAGTAAAAAAAACAGGTTTGTTTACATAAAAAACTAGTTTGTATACAAACTTTGACAAGTCGACCACCAAAAAAAACACCATATGTTGACTTGACCCCACCTTCTAGTCAATTCGCCTTGTTCAATTCCATTCAATTTGCAATACACTCACTTTTTTACTAACACATTCACACTTTTTAAATTGACCACGAGATGGCTTTCAATTTCACCTTTCCATCTGTTTGGCAATTTTACTTTCAATTTAACAGATATTTACATGTTTGTCTTTATAAATTGTTTTCCTAATAACATCTTGAAAGTAAATTGCTTCCAACTTGAGTGCAGCCTACGTCACAGCATTCAATTTTTGTATATTTTGACAACCAGTATATGTAAAAGACTATCAAGAACAACTTGATCGTGCGGCCGCAAGGTTACATATACTGCTTGTCAAAATTTACATAAATTGAAAGCTGTGACGTAGGCTGCATTTAATTTTTGAGCATTTTACTTTTAAGATGACATCAAGAAAATAATTTATAAAGATAAACGAAAAATTTGCTCACTAACCTTGAAATCAGCGGTTTTCTTGAACGTAAATTGAAACACTCACTGTCAAGAGAATTTTAATAAGTTCGTATCAATTTTTAAAAGTATGAGTGCATTGGTAAACCCTGCGGCCACACGATCAAGTTGTTCTTAATACTCTTTAACATATACTGCTTGTCAAAATCTACAAAAATTTAAAGCTGTAGGCTGCACTCAATTTGTAAGCAATTTACTTTCAAGATGTCGTAAAAAAAACAATTTATAAAGACTAACATGTAGCTGTTAAATTGATAGTAAAATTGCCAAACAAATGGATAGGTGAAATTGAAAGCAATCTCGTCCAAACAAACACGGAGGTTTGATTTCAAATTGAAAATGATTTGAAATCAAACGTTTTCTCAAACGACAAACGTTTGATAATGATTTGAAAATCGTTTGAAAATCATAGCGTTCTCAACAAAAAGGGGAAATTATTTTCAAATTGAAAAATGTCTTTATTTTCAACTTGCTTTCAAACGTAATTCTCAAATGTTTTTCAAATGTGGATTATAATACAATGTGGAATATAAATAAAAATATTTTATTTTTTTTAATATAAATTTATTATTTATTTAAATAAACTGTTCTGAAAATCACTCTTTCATTGAAATCACGTGATTTTCAGAACAGGCCCGATAACCATTCGGCACCATAGCTTAAAGATTAAATAATGTCCTCTAATTCTTGGAAAGACAAACTGCTTGGCTCCCTTTTATTTTGAGGATTGTAGCACCGCGATCGTTCAACAAACTTTCTTCACTTTCCCGTTTTATTTTCCTTTTTTTCGTATTTTTAATCATTGAAATTACTCACAAATAATTTTTATTTTTCACAAGAAATAAGCTGTTCACTTTATATATTAAAATTTATTTTTAATAGTAAAATGTAACCGCAAAGTATTCCCGAAAATAACTTTGATAATATAATTGCATGTGCCCGTGCATAAAACTGAATTGGCAAATTGGTTTAGTTCGTTGTGTTCTTACGAAGCCAATATAATGAAGCGGTTTGTTTTTTAATTTTGTTTTTTCTTTTAACCCACTTACAACTACAATTCGAGTCGGAAAGAACCCAACCAATTGTAGGGGGATGTAAGAAAAGATAAACTCACTGTTTATTGCTGGTGTTTTGCTTAAGCTTTGATATTGTTACAGGTAAGACTTAGAGTGTTTATAACTCTTATTCGCTTAAGGTTTTATTTGTTTAATATTTTTGGCTTTTCTAAAATCTTTGGAAAAGGTTTCCTGATGAGCTGGTGTAAGCAACCGGCGAAATGCGCATAGAGACTTGCTTTCCCTCAACAATAAATTTCAGTGTATTTATTAAATATGAAAAACTGGGAATTTAGCACGTCATACGAAGATCGTATTAATAATAAACTTTGTATTCCCGAAAATAACTTTGAAAAAATGTAACTTTAATCGCCATTTTTAATGATTACATTTATTTTTCGCTTTAGTATTGCCAAGTTTATTTTTGATTTGATTTAACATTTGACATCAAATTGATAAAATATTTGATATCAAATGTTTATTTTGAAATCATTATCAATTTGAATTTAAATGTTAAATCAAACAATTGAAAAACGTTTGAGAATTGTGTTTGATGTCAAACGACAAAGTCATTTCATATCAAAGGTTTGACTTCCCAGCTAGCATTTTTTGAAATTTTTAATCAAATTCGAGTCTTTTTTGATTCTCCTACGCGATTAAAAAGATGGAATATGCGCTCATTTTCTGATCATAAAATATACTTTTGTCGGGAGAAAATTGTGCCTACCCGCGACTCTTCGGGATAAGTCATTTATGAGTCTTTTTCTTTGTTAAATTAGAGTCATTTTCGATCCTTTTTTAATAGTATTTAAAGTCTTTTTTGAATCGCTTTCTAGTCATTGATAAGTCCTATTTCTATTAATTTATGAGTCTTTTTCGAGTCGTTTTCCACTCATGTTTCTAATCGCTTACGAGTCTTTTTTGAGCAATTTATCAATCTGTTTGGGAGTCTTTTTATAGTCGTTTATCAGTCATATTTCTATTCGGTTAGCAGTCCTTTTTACATCATTTATGATTGTTTTTCGAGTCATTTATCAGTCGTATTACTAATCGCATTTGACTCTTTTTCGATTGTTTTTCAGTCGGTTTTTTGAGTCCTACGTTTACACTGACGCGATATTTAAAATCACGTTCATATGAGCGTGAAGTAACATAAACAAAAAAGTATTAAATATTCGTGTGATGTACGTACATAGTACATCAAAATTTATTAAAAAGAAAAATATTTTTTCGTAAAAATAGTTTTTAAAATAAAAATTTACATTAAAAAATAACCAAAAAGTTTATGGAAATAAATTATTTTCACACTTAGAGATCCAGTTTTTGAACAGTAAATAAACAAAAATATAATATACAAAAGTAAGAAAAAAAATAAAAAATTATAATTAATAATTTGTACTTCAAAATTAATTATATGTGCATTTAAAGTCTAGCTTTAAATTAAGTTTAAAATAATGTTGTACATTTTTCATTTATACCTTGAAGTTTTTAATAGAAAAAAGTATTTACTTTAATAAAAAAAATTACATATATAAAATAAATTGTTTGTACTTTAAAATTTGCATGTGTACTTAAGGCTTCAAAAATTCGTTGCAATTTAAAAATAAGAACTCTAATATTTACGTTTTCTTTTTGTTACTCTATCTTTAGCATGCACAAAATGCTTTTGAAGCACAAGATTCATATCTTTATCGGTGCTTTTATATTTAAGATGACAAATATCTGAAACAAAATATTAATGTTTTTCATTTTTATTATATTTATTAGAAATATGCACTAACTTTTAACTGTTGTAATGAGAAAGCACTTTTCGGCGCTAGGCTTAGAGCTGGTCCCCTTCCAGCTGTACAAAGTGGCTAAGTCATCCGAAAAAAGTTTTCGAATTGCAGCTCTGAGGAATTGTGCGGGACCTTTACCATCGGTTTTTGCAATATATTCTTTCTGAAAAATGATTTCATAAAAAATATTATAAAATATCTTATATGATAAGGTAGTTAGTATGTTTTTTTCGACGTTTTCTATACTTACAAATTGTTTCAGTTTGTCCTCATTCTCCTGTACTAAAGCATCAAAGGTATCTAAATCGGTTATTTTATCGAACGGAAGTTTTTGGGTGTCACTGAGTTCGTCCACCATTATGTTTTCACCATGGTATTTTCGACCTTCCAGTTTAACGGAAATAACTTCTTCTGTTAATTTTAAAAAATGCCGCTTATTGCCTTCCTTCAACTCATTAACTTCTTTTTTTAAATCTATAACTTCAGTTTTCAATGAAGCTATTTCATTTCGAATTCGTGTTTGTTGGGGTGGTCAATTTCAAAAGTGTGAGTTTCTGAGCTACCTAAATAAGAGCGGCAAGCGTCTGTTTTATGTCAAAACTTATCATTTTCATACAATTTATACGAAACAAACCTTTTGAACGCGAATTTAACACCACCCGGCTGGAAAATCTTATTTGATAGTTCGCTTGGTACTTTTATTTTATTGAAAATGTATTGGCAATAGAATTTGCATGTTTAAAAAAACGCTTGCCGCTCTTGTTTAGGTAGCTCTGTTTGTTAGTAAAAAAGTGAGAGTGTATTGCAAATTGAACGGCATTGAAAGGCAAAACTGGATCGTGTGGCCACCAAGTGCCGGTTCCCACACGTCAAGTTTGACTTTTCAAGTCTTGATCTTTTAGGAGTGAAGGGAAAAGAGAAAGCCATTTCTTTTCCCCTCTCTCTCCTAAAAACTCAAGACTTGACGAGTCAAACTTGACGTGTGTGAACCAGCACCAAGTAAAGCTTGATAGGCAAAACTTGATCGTGTAAGCCTCAAGTAAACAACTTTTGAAAGCTCAAAAGAACGAAAAACAATGATCATCAGGCTTCTTGCGCAGACCTTTTCAATAGGTCTTGATATAATTTAATTAATTTGACGTCAATGTACCAACTAGGAGTAATCAGCTGGCAAACATATGGGCCAACGAGCTTACCTTGTGTAAATATACCTTGGTTGATATCATGGTGGAATTCCACCATGGTTGATATCTTAAAATGTTATTTCAGCACCTTGAAAAATAAAAAAAGTTGTTTACATTTTAATTTGATTAATACCACAGCGTTTTTTAGAAATTGAAAAAGAAAATTTTGTGCAATTAGAACGAATAGAAAACAATTATTAATGTCTTCTTTGCACTATCAAAATAGTCAACATTCGCGTGTAATGAATTTAAAATATAAATCGAAATATAAAAAATTAAAGAGACAAATAAAACAATTGGTTTTTGTAAGTATGAATAAATAATGTTAAACCAACTTAATTTAATAGGTTTCAAATACGACTATTTATAAAGGAGAATGCTGCTCTGTGCGACGAAGTGGCCCAAGTACAATCAGACCTTAATTCTGCGCGTGATGAGAGACGCTATTTGATCAATCGCTTAATGCGACATGAGGGTTACGAAAGCACCGAGAGAATTTCAACGGAAGGCGTAACACAACAGACAGCAACCTCTCAAAAAACTGCTTATAACATACCCAAAAAGCGTGGACCCAAAAAAAGAGTACTACAGGTTAATTCAAATATTGAGGAAGTAGAAAAGATGCGACTAATTTCTGAAGATAAATTTGATTTGGATGCTCAAGGCAAACCAAAGCTTCCTATTAACCTTTATAATATATTGATACACTCTTTAGGTGAAATATTGCCGGCAAATCCCAATTTTCATAATGTGCAATGGATTTATCCCGTCGGCTATGTGGCCACCCGTATTTATGCTCATCCCAAGGATCCGCAACGTAAATGTGTGTATACATGCAAAATTTTAAACAATGCCGGCATGCCACAATTTCAAATCATACCTGACAATGATTTGGATAGTGTTTTCTTCGGAGAAACAGCCAATGTGTGTCATCAGGCCTTGCTGGAAACTCTGAAACGGTCCCTTTCGGATGGTACCAAGTTACCAATAAATATTCAAGGCGAAAAGTTCTTCGGCTTAGCTAATAGCACCATACAATCACTAATTAAATTAGATGGAAGTTTTAAGCAGTGTGCTAATTTTAAAGGATTTCCTGACAGAAATGTTTTAAATGACTACAATATCCCAGAAGAAAAAGATCCTACTATGTCATATGAATCGTTACAGTCCTTGATAACAATGACTGCATATCACACAATGCCGGAAATTAAAGATGAACCGCCAGATGAACTGTTCGAGTTGAATTAATACTGTATACATACAGTATTTAAAATTATATTATTCTTTTAAAGCTTGGCAAAACATCTTAATTCGACATAAGATAGCAAAAAAGTTTTCCAAAAAAAGCTCGGTGAAAAAATCTTATCAAATTTTAAAATCATAAACAAAAATGTATTTTAAATAAAACTTCGAATGATTAACATGTTTTTCAACTTTTTAAATTTGACTTGTTTTGTCAAAATGCCACAGATATCGAGCACTTATAGCAAGTGAGCTGTCTGTTGATAGCTGCCCATGGAACCTATAGCAAAAATGATGTAACCAACAAAAATAAAGTTTTACAGGTTTAGAAATTGGGAATTATTTCCTTGTGAAGGTTACTTTATATTATTATAAACATTTTTTCTAATTGTTAAAATAGTTGAGTTAAATACATTCAATTTATAAAGTAACACTATCCAGTGAGACACAAAGAATGCTGACGAAGGCCGTAGCGGGCCACAAAATGCATTACATTCTGCTGGTGTCTAATAATTGTAAATTTTTCTGAACATTCAATATACCTACCTCATTGCTTTCCAAAGGAAGGCTAAGGTAAAATGTAAAAAAGAAAATACAATATAATAGTCTGGTAGTGTATTAAGTCATTTCTGAGAAATTAAAGGAATAGAACTATTTATTACAAAAAAGCTTTACAAAAATACATAACTGAAATTTAACTCATAGAATAAATTCGAAAAATGAAAAAATGTTTTACAGGTTTTTTATACCCTTCACCGAAGGTAAATTTTAAACGTCGGTTTTTAAAAAGATTTCTGTAATAAAAGAATTTTATGACGATTATTATACAAATATTTCTCTATTAATAAGAATTGTATAACATAAATTATAAAAATTGGATTAAAAGTGTATAAAAAACATCTTCCAAATTCTTGCGTTTTACGATTGCGATTTCCAGCACACAAAAGTGTAGTAGAGTTGGGTAGTTCATGAACGAACTAGTTCAATTGAACTAGTCAGTCAGATGAACGTTGAACCGTCTTTTAGTCTGATGCTGGGTACACACTATGCAACACGTTTACGCAATCCAGTGAATTAAATTAATTTTCATTCATTTCAGATTGCATACACATCAAAACGCTTTGATATTAGGTGTGTAGTAAAATATCAATCACACACGTATACGAAGGATTCATCGGCAGTAGGTGTCAGCAGTATGTGTCTATGGGCCTCTTAAGATTTCCGTAGGACATGCTGAAATTTATTGTTGAGGTGATTTTGTCGGCATTAACATAGCGTTTTCACCTGACAATTTTTTGTCATCGCAAATATTTTGGGAGTAAAAATTTATATTGTGCATTATTTGTCAGTGCTTTATAAACAAATGTCTCTATTGTGAATAAATTGTCAGAGCTTGTATTCTGAAAGAAAAATATACAAAATAAAACACTAATAATTATATGATAAAATAAATAATGAATAATGTTTATCTTAATTTTTCTTATTAATACTCCTTCAATAAAAGAAAAAAGTAATTTAATTGAGCCCTACCTTAAAATACAAATTAAAACTTACATGTTCCCCACATGTTTTTAGTTTGGGAATTCGTTCCCATAAAATTTGTTATAGGAATCATTCACAATACGAAATAAAAAAAATATAGGAATATTTTCATGGGAGTAGTTGTTTGAGGTAGGGGTGCTTATTTTGAGCAAAACGTGTCAGAGTGTTTCCATTATGTAATAGTATTTCACTTAAGCGGCTCATACACTTAGAATAAAATTGTTAAATTTTACGTATAGTACAATTATATCGCCAATGTGTATGTGATATTCGAAGGTGGAACAATATATTGGCAACAATCAAGACTTTTGATTTTTATTGCACAACGAAAAGAAAGTGAAGTGTGTTGGCAACATTGTACAATGCTGCTTATATTATTCCTATAGGTTATGTTCGCCTTTTTATTGAATGAATGCAACTATTGTGCGACTTATTGTAAAATATAGGACAAAATCGAAATAATATGGCGAATATCATATACAATAATATTGCAAGTGTATGGGCCGCTTTACATGTTTTGGGCCACAAAACTAGATTTGCAGCATAACAAGTGTTCTGCCACTTGTTTTCCCATACATTTTTCATGTTCGAAAAACTCAAATAAATACTAGTTTTGCTCCAAAAAATGTCGAAAACCATGAAACAACACTGAGTTATCCATTATTGGTGATTAACAATTTCGCAAAAATATTACAGATTTACCAAAATAACAAGACTTATTAAATTATATGTATTATGTGTATTAAAAAACAAATAAGAAAATATTTTTTTTTTAAAAAAAAATTTTTTGCTTTCATGTTTGTTAACAACATTAATGCCAAATTGATTTCGAAAACCAAAACCAGTTTTACATAATGGAAACACTCTGACACGTTTTAATCAAAACAAGTTGACATCATGCTAATAGTGGAAACATAGTATTAGAGTCTCAAAATAAATTAATAGCTTATCTAATTTCAGTGTATTTATCAAAAATAAGAATTGGTAATTTAGCACGTCATACGGAAATCTTTTTAATATGTAATAAAAAAAAATCGCCATATATTTTATAAGTCGCCGAAAAAAATCGCAGTGTAGTCAAAATGTTTCAAAATTGCCACGTGTGGCGAGACATCTCTTAATATGGCAGCCCTGCTTATATTATGAACATGTTTTAGTAATCTGGCAATGAGTAAAAGAAACAAGTATATTATAACATATAGAAACTAATAATATTGTTGTTTCTTTTCAATCAGTTCGGTAAAGAACATGAAAAATACTATGCATTTTGTTTTTGTAAAATGAGTGAATGTCAAATTTATTTGTTGAAAAACTAAGAAAAGGAAATTTTATAAAAAATACACAATTGTGTTTTTAACTTTATTAAAAATTTATATTTGGGTAATTCCATGTCAAAACGACCAAGAGTGGGACACGACCCCTTCCGATTTTAATGAAAATTGGTGAGAAGGTTCCTTTTATACCATAATAATACCATACCATTCAGCGTCCCCAATTAGAGTAAAATGCCATGTGCGCGGCTGGTCTGTTTTCTACAACTTTCACAGTGTACTTATTGCTCAAAATTACAATATTAAAATTCTATTTTAATATTATTTTTTTAAGGGTTGCGAAAGGAAAAAAATCATATCTTAAAAAAGACAAAAAACACCTCCTTCAAAGTTTCAGGATTTTTAAAGAACAGTTTGAAGTATTATACCAAAAAAAATCAGCCAAATAAAAAAATAGGTTTTTGACTTAGTCCGTTTTTAAAATTTAACATTTTGCAGATATTACATTTTTCAAAAAAAAGAATTTTTTTTCAATTTATGGCTTGTAGCCCCAAGTATTCTCTTTAAAATGACATCAAAATCATCTTCGTATGTGAAGTAGTTTTCGAGATATTGAAGAAATAAGCTCAACACATTTGGCTAATTTAGCGAAATTATGACATTTTGAATATGACATAACTTTTGAAAAAAAAAATTTAAAAAATTTTTTTCGTTCATATATGTTCCTTATGGGATAAAAGGAACCTTCTCACCTAATTTCATTAAAATCGGAAGGGGTCGTGTCCTACTCTTGGTCGTTTTGACATGGAATTACCCATTTATTACATTATATTTAAATATTTATTAAAAATTTAAATAAGTTTTTTTAAGTATTTCAATTTTTATTAATTTTTTCAAAGCTTGACACACACAAAAATAAACAACAACAGAATAAGAAATCAAAACAAGCAACTGAAGTAAATGAACCTTTAAACTACATACATGAACTGACTTAAATGAACTAACTCCAAAAGTACGAAATATACAGCTGACTCAAAAGACTGACTGACTAAAAGTGAACTACTGAACTAAAAGAACGAACTAGTTCACTTTTTTTAAATGAACTCTAATGAAAAGTCACCTAAATGAACGATTAAGCCCAAGACTAAAGTGTAGTGTGTGTGTTAAGGAAAATTAAGTAAAAAAGCACCATTAAAATAAAGGCAAAGTAAAAAATTATAAAAAACCGAAAAGCAAAAAATACAAATTGTAAAAAGAGAGTATTAAAAGTGTGAAGTGTGCTGTAAAAGTTAAAAAATCAAAAAAAAAAACAAAAAAATAATAAAAGTAGCCATAGGAAAAAGTACATACTGTTAAAGAAAATTATTTACTATTTCCAAATTATAAAACACTACATATTTTGTATTAATTGAAATGTATAACTTATTTCCCACAAATGAATTCCCATATTATTTAACGTAACTCGGCATCACTTTTCTTATTGTGATGCCTTTTGTACTTTGCATTATTACTTATTATTTTATATACCTTTGTTGAAATAAGTTCGCTCTTGCTAATTAATTTAAATTAAATCTTAACTGCCACTAGAAAATCAGGAGAACGTGTTTTATTTCTAATAGGTTATGGGCCTCCACCTATTCTTCAATTTATAAGGAAGAGAAACTACTGTGTGGCTGACGCAAGACTTTTGATTACAAATTTAAATCGGGACAATTATGAGCTGTGGAAATATAAGATGCAGTTGCTGTTAAAAAGAGAAAAGGTTTGGGACGTCATAGAAAATGAAGCCCCTGAAACTCCTGATCAGAAGTGGAAAGAGCGTGATACTGAGGCGTTTATATTGATTGGCTTGGCCGTGGAAGAGTCGGAGGTTTTCCGGATGTCAATCAGCAAAAATGCCAAAGAAGCTTAGAACATTTTGAAGGCGTACCATGAGAAATCAACTTTAAGCAACAAGGTAAAGTTGGTGAGAACCATTTGCAAATTAAAACTACAGGTTGGTGGCGACATGGACAAGCGTATAAATTAAATGAAATTGTCAATTTCAAAATTGCAATCGCTTGAAAAAAAAATGTCGGAGTCATGGATGGTTTCAATGTTGTTGAGTAGTTTGCCAACTACATATGACACTTTAATTACGGTCCTAGAGGTAAGGGATGAAAAAGATCTCACAATGACTTTAGTCGAAAACAAACTAATCGAAGAAAATGAAAAACACAAAAGAAGACAGTATTGTGAGGATACTGTATTGAAGACCACCAATAAACCTAAACAAAATGATAATTCCAGAAGGGTAGTATGTCATTATTGCCATGGCATTGGTCACATTCGTAAAAATTGCTGGAAATATAAAAATAGCAAAACAAATAATAATCAAAATGCCAAAATCGTTGCGAGCGATGGAGTTTCTGATAACTTCTGTTTTGTTTTGAATGCTAAACCAGGTTTGTGGGTGATTGCTTCCGGTGCTACTTGTCATATATGTAGCATTAAAGAAGAATTCGTAATTCTTGATTCGACTTGGCATGAGAAAGTTACTGTAGCAAACGGTGATGTTGTGTATTCAGCTGGCAAAGGTTCCTGTAAAATAAGATTGCTGAGTGATAAAGGTGCTCAAACTGTTGTTACAGTCGATGATGTTTTATATATACCGTCTTTTAAAGGAAATTTACTGTCCGTCAAGAAAATGTCTGCTGTAGGTTTTAAAATCTTGTTCAATGGCCCAAATTGTGAAATTCTTGATTTGAATAATGAGAAGGTTGGTGTTGCGAAATGTGTTGACAATTTGTATCAACTTGAAATACAAAAAAGGTAGGATGCTTTGGTTGCTGCATGCAGTTTCAATCGTTGTCAACATTTCTACCATAAAATATTCGGCCATAGAGATATTAATGTTGTTAAAGCTATGCAATCTGGTAAGCTTAAAAATGATTTTAAAATTTTGAATTGTAATGTGTAAAATGTAAGCTCACTCGAAAACCATTTCCTAAGAAGTCCGACAACAAAACTGGGGAAGTGCTTGAAGTAATACACACGTATATTTGTGGTCCTATGAAAACTCCTTCCCCTAGTGGAAAAAGATAATTTTTGACCCTCATTGATGATCAAAGTCGTTATACTTTTGTTTATCTACTTAATGAAAAATCTGAGGTTTTTGATAAAATTAAAATGTACGTTGAAATGGTTAAGAACAAATTTGGCAAAGTCCCTAAGGTTATAAGATCTGATAACGGTTCCGAGTACAAATCGAAGAGGATGATGAATTTTCTTCAGAATAATGGCATCAGATCGCAATTTTCAGTTGCTTATAATCCAGAACAGAATGGGATCGCTGAACGGAAAACCAGATATCTTGTTGAGATGTCTCGTTGTCTTCTTACTGAAGCTGGTCTGTCTAATATCTATTGGGGTGAAGCGATTGTGTGTTCAAATTATTTACAAAATAGATTGGTTACAAGTTCTGTTACGTATACACCTTATGAAAGATGGGAAGGTGAAAAACCTGATGTTTCTCATTTTCAAATTTTTGGTTCTAAGGCCTATGTTTTGACGCCCGGCGTAAAAAGAACGAAATTTGATGATAAAGCCAAACTGTTAACTTTTATGGGATACGATGAAAATTCCAGAGGACTACGTTTTGTGAACACTAATGACAACAAAGTCTATATCAGCAGAGATTTATTGAATTTAGAACCGTTATGAAATCGAAAGCTAATAAAAGTTCTGCAACAGACAATAGTTTGGAAATTAAAGTTTCATCTAACCATAATGAAGGTTGTTGTAATGATATTGATTCCGATGGTGATTCTTTTTGTAGTGTTAGCACTGATCTTGAATATTTTGATAATAATAATGTGCTTCTTGACGAACCAGTTGTAAGACGATCGACTAGAGAAAATAAAGGTGTACCACCTGCTAAATACTCTAATCTGGTTGAATTAAATGATATTATTGAGCCTAAAACGTATAAGCAAGCTGTCATGTCTAAACAAAAACTTGAATGGAAAGCTGCGATGCAGGAGGAGATAGATTCTCTTGATGAAAATCAAACGTGGGATTTGGTTTAAGCTCCACCTGGTGTAAATATCGTTAGATGTAAGTGGACTTATAAAGCTAAGCGTGGTGTGGATGGTAAGGTCCAGAGGTTTAAAGCTCGCTTAGTTGCCCAAGGTTTCAATCAAAAATACGGGCTCGATTACGATGAGGTGTTTGCACCGGTTGTGCGCCAACCAACGTTTCGTATTTTACTTTCTGTTGCTGCTGCTAGGAGGATGTTAGTCGAACATATGGACATCAAATGTGTGTTTTTGAATGGTTGTTTAAAGGAGATAGTCCATATGAGGCAACCTTCTGGTTTCGTGAAAAGAGATGGCAGCAATATTGTATGCAAACTTAATCGAAGCATATACGGCTTAAAGCAGGCTGCAAACGTATGGAACAAAGCGCTCAACAACGTTTTGGTTGATGGAGGTCTTGTTCAAAGTAAAGCTGATCCATGCCTGTACCACAAACTCGTCAATGGGGAAGGTGTGTACTTGCTAGTTTACGTTGACGACTTGGTGATTGCTGCTAGAAATAATCAAGAAATAAAATGTATTTACAAAATGTTAAATGAAAAATTTGAAGTGAACAATCTCGGAGCTATTTCTCAATATCTTGGTATGAAGATCAAAAGAACTGATGATTACGGGTTTAAAATGAGACAAAAGCAGTATATTGAGGAAACATTACTCAAATTTGGCTTGCAGGACGCAAAGCACTCAAAATATCCGTTGGATCCGTCGTATGGAAAAGGTGAATCAGACTTATTACTAAGAAACAACGAATACCAAAGCTTACTGGGTTCTTTGCTGTATATATCTGTTAACACGCATCCTGACATTTCTGCAAGCGTCTCTTTATTGGCCAGGAACACAAGTGAGGACTGGAACGAATTAAAGCGCGTAGCTAAATATCTGAAGGGCACATCCGAAATGTATTTAAATCTAAATGGAAGTCCAAGTAATCAGAATGATTTAGTTGCGTATGCAGATGCCAACTGACAGAAAATCCAACTCTGGATATATATTTTTATTCAATGGCTGTGCAGTCAGCTGGGCTTGTAAAAAGCAAACATGCGTATCATTGTCAACAACTGAAGCGGAATTCATCGCCCTATCCAAAGCTGCAAAGGAAACCAATTGGAACGGAAATGTCTTATCTGATTTGGGATGCCCCCAAACTCATCCAACTGTAATGTATGAAGACAACAGAAGCTGCCTGAATTTAATAAAAGATGAAAAGCTAAGCAATCGTTCTAAGCATATAGACACTAGGCACCATTTTGTGAAAGACTATGTCGACAAGAAAATAATTAGCTGTGACTACTGTCCTTCTGAGGACATGATTGCCGACATGCTTACGAGGGCACTGCCCACAACAAAACTGGAAATCTTCAGACTGAAATCTGGTGTTTACTAATTTGAGGAGGAGTGTTAAAGAAAATTATTTACTATTTCCAAATTATAAAACACTACAAATTTTGTATTAATTGAAATGTATAACTTATTTGCCACAAATTAATTCCCATATTATTTAACGTAACTCGGCAACACTTTTCTTATTGTGATGCCTTTTATACTTTGCATTATTACTTATTACTTTAAACAAGTTCGCTCTTGCTAATTAATTTAAAATAAATCTTAACTGCCACTAGAAAATCAGGAGAAAGTGTTTTATTTCTAATACATACATACAAAAGTGGGGAAAAAATTAAAAATCAGAAAAAATACGGTAATAGTCGCCATATTACCTAAACCACGACTACCTCGGTGCAACACCACCAGTGGAGTTCCCGGATAGGGAAATTTGGAGTGGATCCAATGGACTGTTTGAGGGTTGGGCAGTATTTACGGATGGATCCAAGATGGAAACCGGCACTGGTGCCGGTGTAAATATCGCGGACACCGAGGTGAGAAGGTTATTCAGACTCCCCGATGAGTGCAGTGTCTTCCAGGCTGAGATCCTAGCGATCTGGAGGGCTACGGAGGTAATACTGGAACACATCGTGGGTGGTTCTGTGGTGACAATTTACGTCGATAGTCAGGCGGCGCTGAGGGCATTGACAAATTATACGGTGCGATCGTGCCTGGTCGCTCGGTGTAGGAATGCTCTTGGTGAACTCATGGAGGCATTCAATGTAAGGCTGCGTTGGGTACCTGGACACTGCATGGTTGATGGAAATGAAGTGGCTGACGAACTCGCGAGAGGGGGTTCGAATTTGGACTTAGCGGTAAGGGACAGAGGGGTTAAGCCCCCTATGTTACTACTATGGGGTGGTACGGGAGAAATTCCGTGATAACGTTAACCGATCCTGGAGGGACAGAACGGATTGCAGAGTGGCCAGGGCACTATGGCCAAGATTGGACGCGGGGGCAACCAGGGTTCTACTGGGATTGATAGGGGTAGTCTTAGAACGCTTATAGGGTTCTTGAGGGGTCATTGACCTGTTAGGGCTTTTCCGGGCAGATGGGACAACGCCATACCGGACTTCTGCAGATTATGCGATGATTCAGAGGAGCTGGAGACGATCGAGCATGTACTGTGCCATTGTCCCAGGATGCAGGGTCTCAGGCAGAAGTGGTTAGGAGATAGGTTTCACGACGAACTGGGGTGCATCGCTGGATGTAGTCCTAGCTGCACAACCCGTTGCTCAAAAAGAAGGTTGGTGCTTATCAAAGAGTGATATTGCAACCCATTCTGGAACCACAGCACTAATCGTCAAAGAGGAAATCTCGTTGACTCAGGATGAGGCCCCTACCAGTAATAAATCCCACACAATCACTGAAGAATCAAGTAGTATTCTCGAGAAAACATACCCAATGACCCTGAGAAAAACATGTTTGTTTCAATTTATGGTATTTTTGTTTCAGTTCTCACATTTCAATCGAAAAGTTTCTCAACGCGGGAGTTACAGAACATGGGCACAAAATACCAAAGTTGCCAAAAACGGAGAAAATTTCGATCCGAATCGAAACGCAGAATAGGGGTGAATATCTCAAGAACAGGAAAAGTCGGAAAGTTTAACGCAGTTATGCAAAGAGGATGAAGTTAACAATTTAAGTATTTGCTCCATATCTCAACAAGTTAAGGATCAAAACTATGTTATAAATCGCCGAGATAATCAAGAGCAAAACTCATCAATTAATAGTGAAGCCGCTATAGAACAAACCTCAACCTCAAATATTGAGGAATTTATTAATTATCACGAGATAAGCGGTGCTGAAATACGAGGAAATAACGCAAATGGAAAATTAATATCATTAGCACAGAAAGCAGTTCGAACAATGTTCGATTTTTCTTTTTGTTTTAAATGTAATATTCTATGCGAACGATGACGTTCGATATCGTTAAACAGGCAGTAAGTTTAAACTTACTCCCAATGCCACATTACTTGGGCGGGGGAGAACTACCCCCATGGGTAGTAATTGACATAGGAAAGGGTTCCTTTAAAAAAAGGGTCGACTGCGAATGATTCCCGACTACTCGATACTACCATCTAACAATTTTTATGCTATGTTCATGCGACGATATAAACCACTGGTTTCGCTCTCTGAAACTAGATTGCCAAACATGCTGTTCATACGATTCGTTCTTGTTTCATTTTGACATTTTTTTTGTGTTGTTAGTGTGATTCTTTTTAAAATAGATAAAAAAGTAAATAAAACTTAAAAATATATTATTTAATAGTTTTATTAATATTATTATGTTATTATTATCACTTTATTTTATTAAACATCAAGTTTTATTTTGTTTTTTTCTTTGTTTTGATTTTTTTTTTGAGAGCTAGTTCAGATAAACTAACGATAACTGTTATCAAAATTGGAGATGATAGTAGATTGTATCTGTTTCGCAGCCTGTTTCAAAATGAAACGACCTGTTTCGCTCTCAAAATTTTGTATGGGGAAACAAGTCGTTTCAATCATGTTAGGGGCGCGAAACAGGAATAAGAGAGCGAAACACGAATATTGGTGTCCGTGTGAACATGGTATTATACTCATATTTTTTTTTTTTTTTTACACTTATACATTTTTTCATAGTCAGCAATTTTTTTATTTTTACATCATGCTATTTGTACTCATATACACTAACCTCCAGGCCCTCTAATCAACCCTTGAATACCCCGCTGTAATTCAAAATTCACATTTTTCCATTTCCCATTATACCGTTACTAATCTCAATTTATCTCTGATCATTTTTGTAGTCACAGGTCGAATAACAGTCAACACAACAACCAACCACACCAACGCCCACAGCACCAAACACCAAGGTCATCATAAAGGCGATCTGTGTTTCAACTCGAGGCCGGAGCATGTACAATTTACATTGTACACATTGTACACATTTACATTTTTTCATTTTCTTATTTTGTTTTTTTCATTAAACCTTTGTATTTTCCCTGAATTATATATATTTTTTGGAATTGTTAATATTATTATATTAAATTATTTACTTTATAAAACCTTTAAATTTTATAATTACGTTAATTATTTCGTTTATGAATTTGAATTTTTAATTGTTAACTTGATTGGATAAAAGTGGTGAGTTCAATGCCTACTTGAAGTTGACTATAGCCAAGTGAAAAATTTCTTTAAGTGTACAATTTAGTACACGTCAAAAAGTAAACGAAAGGGAAAAAACTTATCCAACCTTCGGTGTGGATAAAAAGCCGTAGTTGAACAAGTTTAAAATATATCTTTACTTCTTACTTCAATTTAAACACTTCAAGTGAGCAGACGACCCGCTCATACCTCAACCCACCCCAATGTTAACTTAGTGGAAAATAAAGTTAGTTAAAAAAAAACCTCAACATCTTATCATTTAATTTGAGAACGGCTAGCATCACAAGGTAAGAACAACATTAAAATCCCCTACACAAGGAAAGAAAAATAATCCCTAAAATTCTTTAATTTCATAATTCAGTTTTAATTGACCTTTTACAATAATATTTTGATTATTTTTAATTTTAAGCTCCAGGTCTCTTTTTTATATAAAAAAATATTAATTTATTTAATTATTTTTTCGATATTTCGCTAACCTTTGGTTAGCATCCTCAGGAAATTAAATTTACAATATTTTTATAACAAAACAAAAATAATTATGGAAAAAATTATTTCAAAAATTAAATTCAAAAACCTATTTGTCATAAAATTAATTTCAAAAACCCATATAACATAAAATAAAAATATTATAACTAGAGCATAACATTTTATATAAACTGAAAAAAAAAACCATTTCCTATCCTTAAACCAAATTCAAAAAATCAATTCATATAAAATGAAAAAATAATTTCCCTACTATAAAACGAATTCAAAAACCATATTTACAATAATAAATTCTGACTAAAGAATAATACCATAATATATAACAATTTTTATAAATTAAACTTATTTTGTATCTAACATATTTATATAGATCTATTTATTCTATCTCTTAATAACTAAATTTCTATAACTACTAGCTATATTTTCTGTGTCTGCTTTCAAATTCATTCTTTGTGCTGTTGGTGTATTGATTATGTGTAACATTTCTAATATATATCTACGTTTGTAGTTGGTTTCAGTGTTTAAAACTGATGCATTTTCAAAATTTGGATAGTGATTCAATTCATAACAATGATGAGACAATGCTGTTTTTTTAGAATTAATGTTTCTATGTTTTTGATCTGATCTATGTCCAGCAACTCTAGTCCTTAATTTAGTTTTTGTCGTACCTATATAAACCTTGTCGCAATTAGCATTATCATTTCCGTTACAAGGAATTTTGTAGATAATGTTTGACATATCCCATTTATTTATTCTATCTTTTGTCTTGCTGAATAAACTATTTACCGTGTTGTAGTAGTAATAATAATAGTTATAGTAATAATAATAGTAATAGTAATAGTTATAGTAATATTAATAGTAATAGTAATATTAATAGTAATACAATTGTAATGGAACCGAAAATATACAAATCGATATCGTATATACCTAGCATATCGGAAAGAATTAAGAGATCAAAGATCTTTGACACTAACAAATATAAAGTTACTTTTAAGGCCTACAACACGGTAAATAGTTTATTCAGCAAGACAAAAGATAAAATAAATGGGATATGTCAAACATTATCTACAAAATTCCTTGTAACGGAAATGATAATGCAAATTGCGACAAGGTTTATATAGGTACGACAAAAAATAAATTAAGGACTAGAGTTGCTGGACATAGATCAGATCAAAAACATAGAAACATTAATTCTAAAAAAACAGCATTGTCTCATCATTGTTATGAATTGAATCACTATCCAAATTTTGAAAATGCATCAGTTTTAAACACTGAAACCAACTACAAACGTAGATATATATTAGAAATGTTACACATAATCAATACACCAACAGCACAAAGAATGAATTTCAAAGCAGACACAGAAAATATAGCTAGTAGTTATAGAAATTTAGTTATTAAGAGATAGAATAAATAGATCTATATAAATATGTTAGATACAAAATAAGTTTAATTTATAAAAATTGTTATATATTATGGTATTATTCTTTAGTCAGAATTTATTATTGTAAATATGGTTTTTGAATTCGTTTTATAGTAGGGAAATTATTTTTTCATTTTATATGAATTGATTTTTTGAATTTGGTTTAAGGATAGGAAATGTTTTTTTTTTCAGTTTATATAAAATGTTATACTCTAGTTATAATATTTTTATTTTATAATAGTTCTATTCCTTTAATTTTTCAGAAATGACTTTATACACTACCAGACTATTATATTCACCCCTATCGTGAATAACAAGTGGAATTTTTGTTCCCATGAAATTTTCATTCCCCTCGAAGGGAAAAAAGCAATCGTGAATCTCATGTGAAAAATTTTCCACGCTATCAGTTCCAGTGAATGTAAAAAAAGAAGAAAGATTAAAAAATATTAAAAATCCATGAAATTTTTGTTCAAAAATATACAAGTATATATTTTAAAGAAAAGTTAAAATAATAAAGCAAAATATTTAGTATTGGAGGGATAGTTTGATTACAATGTTAGTTTTTTGCACTTTTTAAATTTAATGTAGTAAAAAATTTTCCAAAATTCTGCCACCAAGTCAATTGAAAGCTTCACAAATCCGCAGGCAATCGACCTGTTGATTTGCATTTTGTTGAGCAATATATCGGCTTATGTCTAATTAACTTATTAACCCTTAATATTCGATTTATAGGAGGAGCTACTTACATACATGTTCTGTTCCCTAGCAAAAATAAAGTGAGAAAATCTAAGGGAAATGTGAACAAATTACGAGGGAAAAAATTTTTCGCGATAAGGGGAAATTTTTCCCGTGAACAATTTTTCACGTTATTATTCTCCTTTGAATTACAATTTTTCATGGGAGTTGTTCATGATCGCAAATATGTGAAAAGGGGAAAAATTACGAGGGAAAAATTATTCACGATAGGGGTGAATGTATTTTCTTTTTACATTTTACCTTAGCCTTCCTTTGGAAAGCAATGAGGTATATTGAATGTTCAGAAAAATTTACAATTATTAGACACCAGCAGAATGTAATGCATTTTCTGGCCCGCTACGGCCTTCGTCAGCATTCTTTGTGTCTCACTGGATAGTGTTACTTTTTTATAAATTGAATGTATTTAACTCAACTATTTTAACAATTAGAAATTGGGAATTATTTCCTTGTGAAGGTTACTTAATATTATTATAAACATTTTTTTTTCATTTTTTTTTCGAATTTATTCTATGAGTTAAATTTTTCAGAAAAATTAAAGGAATAAAACTATTACAAAAAAGCTTTACAAAATACATAACTGAAATTTAACTCATAGAATAAATTCGAAAAAAAAAATGAAAAAAATATTTATTTTTATTTTATGTTATATGGGTTTTTGAAATTAATTTTATGACAAATAGGTTTTTGAATTTAATTTTTGAAATAATTTTTTCCATAATTATTTTTGTTTGTGTTATAAAAATATTGTAAATTTAATTTCCTGAGGATGCTAACCAAAGGTTAGCGAAATATCGAAAAAATAATTAAATAAATTAAAATTTTTTCATATAAAAAAGAGACCTGGAGCTTAAAATTAAAAATAATCAAAATTCTTTCCTTTCTTTAATCCCCTTTCTTTATTCTCTGAATAGCGATTATAATTATTATTGGGCAGACTTCTCAATTCCTGTTCCCCAAGGAAAAGAGAATCGAGCCCAATTTATAATAATTTAGGCCACACAGAAGTCTATTTTATTCGCGAGTAAATTTATTTTCCTCTCTTGGTGTTTCATTGCACACAATATGCACTCACCACTACATGCACATTTTTAACTGTCTCACTTTGTGGTGACCGCTGATCTAAAATGTTGTTGGTTACATAACTTTTGCTATTAGGGCTCAATATGATCGTGATATGTACATATATATATAATTTTTATAAAGGCGTAAATTTTGGTTTGCGAATGTTAAAGATTTAGCGATATGAAATAGTGAACCTAAAATTTAGATTAATATCTTTGGTTTCTATTATTAAATTAGAACGTTTAAACAAAACTTTTTATTGGTGTAAATTTTTTATTATTCAAATTTTTCATATCAAGAAGGATACAAAATAGGATTTCCTGTAAAAATTCATATTATTAAATATATCTTTTGAATTAAAACACATTTTGATTACTCTAAACAGTTTATATAGTTTAGGCAAATAAAAAACATGTGTAATAAAGCTAAAAAAAAATCATTAAAAAAGTTATAAACTTAAATATTAAACACAAAATATTTTAATCTTCTATAACACAGCATTTTTTTCATCTGTATGTCGGCATAAATCAGTATCTTGCAAATTCTCTCTGGTTGGATTTATCCAAGTTTTGCCAAAATGAATGACCAACAAACTACCTTTGTTTATTTGTTGATTTTGCTTTAGCGGCTAAATTTTCAGGTGCTCCCGGAACTGGTGTGGGTATTAATGTTCGAGTTCCCTCATTGTAACGTATTTGTGAACGACTAAAATCGGAACAAAAATGCTGCTCTGGCGTTATTCGAGCTGGACTTATTCTTAGTGGTGGCTGAGGATAACGAAATTGTGTTTGCGTAAGTGAACTATCAATAGCTGAATTACGATGGCGAAACTGATTTTCCTGTTTAGATAGTATTTTCTGTTGTAGATAATGTTGTTGTTTTTGTTGTGCAATTTTATTGGCAGTTATTTTAGCTCTGCGTCCACCAAACATAAGATTTGATACATATATTGTAGGTGAAAATAGACGTAAAGGCGTGTCACTAAAGTAAATATGAAAGTTATATTATTATTTATTGTAAACAAAAATGTAAAAAAATTACGTCGTTCCAATAATTGGTTTGGCCTCATTGCCACTCAATATAAAGAGTGGGAAAAATATCGAGAATATGCAACTGCTTACTATAACTGAACTGGACATATTTGTCAATACGGTTAACGGCAATCCAAAGCCCATGAAGTAGGGCCAATTTATCTCTATATAGTTGAGACGTCTGTGTAATTCCCAGCCCATATTAAACCATTTATATTCAAACGAATACAGGGAGTATAACAAACATAAATGTATGAAGCACAAAATTCCACCCAAGTATGGAAAGGGTAACAGATTGACTAGCATACTCTGCACCAGGAAGAGAGCTTGCACCACCAAATTAAAAAGAAAATCAGCTACCAATTTACTGATACTCGGTATTAAGCTAGGTTTTCCTTTTCGCACTTTATACGCTTCGTTTGCTATGTCAGCAAACCACAACGAGCTAACGATCTTGCTTAATAGAAAAATGGGCAAAACCCACATCATCCCAAAAATTATGGAAAGTATAGATTGCAGCCAACCCCATATCATATGTAAGTCTTGGGATTTATCTCCATAGCATAATGTCAAAATAAACTTTAATGTTGGCAAAAGAATCTGTTCAAATAAAATAATGCTCATCCAAGTAAATCCTCCATTAAGAGCGCAGCATTTAAGAACCTGTTTCGCAATTTTCTTTTCTCTGCAAACGAAAATAAATAGCATTTGTTATATCGATATTAAAAATTCTTATTCAACTAATATTTGATAAATGATGAACTATGTACCTATTTATAATTTTCTTAGGAACAATCTATTTCAACTTACTTCAATGGTATTGAAGGTTCTGCAGAATTTTGTTTTTTCTTCATACTTTCCAAACTACGTTCATCTGGATTTTCCTTGCGCAAAGCTGCCTGTTCACGTTGCAGTTCTTCTTTAAACATAGCTGAAGCAGAAGATGGGACAGAAGGGCTATGACCCAGCATGCTGCGACATTCAAGGGCGAGTTTTTCTTCTGCATTTTGCCTATGAATTTCTGCATCAATGTAAAAAACTAATGTCATTCCCTTAATGCTGTCCCATAAGCCATAGCAGAAAGCCAAAACAACAGTCTAAAAAGATATATTCAATTACACACAAGTTTACAAACCAACGCAAAGTTCTTCAACATAAATACTCAGAACAAAGGCATACATACATGTCAACAGAGCCTATTATAATTTGGCTATATTTGCGGAATACCAACCTTCAACGAGTCCATTATGAAAATCATTTATTTACATATAATTTCATTTGTATACGTAATTTAAAAAATATATCGTTTTTATTATATATTAAAAAAATTTGCGTTTTAGTTCAATAATAAGACCTAAATCGTGATGTTAAAATAAAAGTGCCGTTTAATAGTAATGTTGTTTTTGTGTATGGTGCTGAACACACAAGTTAAATTTTTAAGCGATTAAATTTTGTCGTATTAATCACAGACGTTAGCACAATAATATGGCATAATATAATACATATGTTTAATAGCCTATTTACACTTGAGCACATCTTACATGCGGTCTTCACCTGACAATTTTTCGTCATACCAAACGTCGAAGCCTATATTACATTTTTGTCAGCGCTTTTTTTTATATGAAGTTTGACGTTTATTACAGAGTTCAGAGAAATTCAAATGTGATCGCTCATATTCAACCATTCTTGAATTTTTTCATAAATGAGGAAAAATCCAATTTTGCCAAAAACGCTTGCCGCTTTTGTTTAGGTTGTTCAGTTAGAAACGATCCTCACTAGTAATGTATTTGTTTGTGTAAAATATTTTTGGTAACAGTGCAGCCACACGATCAAGATTTTCTTGATAGTCTTTTACATATACTGATTGTCAAAATATGCAAAAGTTGACAGCTGTGACGTAGGCTGCACGCAAGTTGAAAGCAATTTACTTTTTCAAGATGTCGTCGCCGAGAAAACAACTCAAAATGTTTTGCTATTTTCCACTTTTGATTTTTCTGCACTGTAGGCTGTTCGAAGGGACTTTATTTTTTTCTTTACTTCTTCCACTGGCATTTTTGTTTCAGAAGCTATAGACTCGTAGGCTTTTATTTTCAAATCATTTCGCCTATATGATGAAAGATTCATGTTCCATAAAATTGCATGGCTTCTGTACAGCTCTATGAATCGCAGAACATCATTTTGCTTATTAATTTTATTAATAAACATATTTCACTATTTTTTTAGGTTTTTAGTTAAAATTTTAAAATTCCCGCAACAATTTGTAAAAAAAAGAACTTCAGCTTTTGCCGGCAAAATATTTGTGAAAAAAAACAAAAACAACTTCAAAAGATTTGTAATAAGATGTTTTCTTGAACGAAAATTGATACACTCACTGGCAAGAGAATTTTAGAGGCAAGTTCGTATCAATTTTTAAAAGTATGAGTGATTGGTAAAAAAGTGTGAGTGTATTAAAACTTGATAGCCAAAACTTGATCGTGTAACCCTCAAGTAAGGGCAACCAACCAGTAGCCCGTTTCTGTATTTCTCACATCGTAAAACTTTTCGCATGAAACGTGTGAATTGCAACAAAAATAGTGTGAAATGAAACAAAAAATGGTTTTTCCCACACAAGTGTTTCTGTATCTTTTTTTTGCGAGAATTATTTATATATTTTATTTATTTATTAATATCAATACAAAGAAAGCCTCCAGGGCCAATTATTTATGTATTGCTGATAAATAACAAAGTTCACGAGTATACCACTTAGAACTAAAAAACTTAAGATAATATAGCAAGTTAGCTGTTATATATAAGTGGAATATTGAAATCCAATAAAAGTAAAAAATCCAAACTAAAGATTTAGACAGTGGCAAGAAACAGAAGATGAGAAAAAAACCGTTAAGTGCAAATATGTTAGGTTGTAATTCCATTAAAGTACTCAATAATTCTACGCTTGTATGTTAACAATGAATAGGAAAACAGTTCAAGACTGTTAGGTAGGACATTCCAAACTCGATAGACACGCACTACGAAAGAGCGGTCGGATATCGAAAGATGTCTAAACGGCACATCAATCTGAATATTACGTGTTTAGTTGATAAAAGAAAATTTATTCACTAAAATTTCCGGTTGTTGAGTTTTCATAATTTTATAGAAATGAATTAAAATACGTAATTTCAGATAATCATTAAAACTACATTTTAAAAATTGTGGAACAAGTTCCCTAGTACGTTCATGCTCATTAACTTTTACACCAAAAACAAAGCGAACAATTCCACTAAGTATATCCACATTGTATAACCAAGAACCTGAAAAAACTTCAAGGCCATAATTAAACTGAGACATAATAAGGGAATGAGCTAATCAGTATCTTACATGTCTAGGTGTATATGGTTTTAGGGAGTATAACCTTCTCAAAGTGAGACAAACCCTATTAGACAGCGAATTAATATGACTATCAAAATTCAGGCCCGAATCCAAAATAACACCGAGACATCTAAGAACTTCAACATAGTCAACTATTTGTCCATTTACATAAATCCGAGGACCAAACCAATTTCGGCCCTGCAAATGAAAAGTCATAGCCTTAGTCTTAGTAGAATTAATCTCTAGAAAGTTAAGAGCCATCCAGTTAGATATTGAGCCCAGGTGGTTGTTTAAACAGGTCTCAAAAAGGTCAGTTTGATGAGAATCATATGTACATATATAAGAGTAAAATATCATCCGCAAATATATATGACTGACAAAAACCGTTATCCATAAGGGGAATACAATCATTCAGGTAAGTAATAAATAAAATGGGACCCAGTATAGATCCCTGAGGTACACCAGAAGTTACTGCACTTATAGAAGAATTTACCCATTTATTGAAACAAACTGTGATCGTTCCAATAAATAGTTGCATGCCGATTTGGAAAAATTAAAGTTTTCCTGAAGTTTCCTTGCAAGAATATTGTGGTTGATTCGATCAAACGCTTTCGTTAAATCAAGATAGACTAATATACAATGCTGACGATTATCAAGTTGCTCCCTTATATTGTCAGTTAAAGAAAGTAGTAATGATGTCGTATTGTGATTTTGCCTAAAAGCAAACAGAATAGGTCTAATCATTGAACCGCAGTGGGTCAAAATCTGTGTTTTTATTATAGTCTCAACTATTTTTGACATCGCAGGTAAGATTGATATCGGTCTTAAGTTTTCCAGATTACCATTTTTCAAAAAAGGTACAACTCGACCCATTTTCCACGCAGTGGGAAATTTTGAAGTCATAAACATAGAGTTAACAAGATGGAGGAGTGGTCTATTTATAAGCGGCAATACATGCAAACTTTTTCACTAATACATGCACACTTTGCCAACTGTCTTGTCTACTGTCTAGCAAATTTTGAAGACAGTAAAATTGGACAGTGATTTGACATTTGCTAACAGTAATCTGAAGTTTTGTTAGCAAAAGGGGAAAAAAATCAAAGTATAAAAAAAATTTAACATATTTTGCTTTGATTTTTTATATTTTAGTTAAGTGTTATGTTTGTTAACACAATATAAGTATTTTAAGCTGTTTTTAAGTTTGTTTATTCATATTGTGATTCACGTTTGACTTATTTATAAAAGTGAACTGTCTTAACTACTGTCTGGACGCATACGTCACGAAGACAGTTAGTAGTGTTTTTGGAAACTAATATGTATTTTCTTACTGTCTTGCCAGTACTGTCAAATGTAAACATACTGTTAATGGGAATTTTATCATAACCTGTTGCATTAGAGTTTATGGAGCCTATAGCAAGTACCAGATCATATTCGGTTATAGGAATAAACGAAAAGCCATTAAGTTCTCAGTAAAATTATTAAAATTTAAGTCCCCCAAAAAATTTGGATTTTGATTATTTAAAAAACTAGAAGCTATGGATTCCACATTTGATGGATCAAGCTCAGAGTATTCACGACCAACACAACCATATTTGAGTATTATCAACACCAGAAAAAAGATTCTTACCATACTCCTTACGAGATTTTCTAATAATAGATTTCGTTTTATTCCTTAGTCTACAATAAACCCTCCAATTAGTCTCAGACCGATCCCTACGGTAGGCATCGTAAGCCCGATCTCTTGAAGATCTCACCTCGACAATACGTGTGGAACACATCCAATTTGAATCATCAGACTTTGATTTTACCCTAGTTGTGGGTACACAATCATAAAGACCATTCACTAAGTCATCAATTGTAGAAAGTTGCAAGTCCACATCGTTCGTAGTAAAAATAGGGGATATATCAAAAGAATCAAGATGCCGATAAAAATCCTCATAATTTACACGATTATAATCTTTAATATAAAAACAATTACTACGCTTCTGAGATGAGAATTTAACTGAAACGATTATAAAGCTGTGGTATGATGAAAACAAAGGATATAAAAATTGTTTACTATAAGCCACAGTAGAAGGTTGACTCAGTAAGAAGTAGTCTATTAATGAGGTAGTATTAGTAGGCAAATGAAGATGTGTGGGCAAACAGTTGTGTACACAGGTTCGACCCCATTTTGAAATCACAGAACGGAGATTGTTCGATTTTGCCACATCAAATAGATTACAATTAAAATCGCCCATGATAACAATATTTGAATATTGGTCAAACAAATCACTATGAAGGTTTTCAAACGCCCCTACATCACCATTTGGCAAATATACCACACCAACTATCACGGAAACACCATTCCCAAAAACTTCAATGAATAACGATTCACAGACTCCATATTGCCTGCCAAAATAAATTGTCTTGTAACGTAATTTGTCAGATATGTACAAACAGACACCCCGGCCCTTGTAGGATGACCATTATTCCTACCACCACTCGATCTAGGACGATCATTCCTGACTTGGTGATTGCGAAAGCATATCCGGTTTAAACCAAGTTTCAGATATCCCAATTATGTCAAGGCCTGACTTACTGAATGTGCTTTTAAACTCTTCGAGCTTGACATTTGAATTCGAAGGACATAAACTTTGTGCATTAATATGTCCAATAATCAAACTATCAGACGACAAAGGAAGAGATGAATTTAAAATGAAGCTATCTCCAGCCACTGGACCAAGATTTTCATAATGGATCATCAAATATAAACCAATATTCAGATTTGTGGGGGAGCCAAAATACAGTAAAACAGATAAAATATAGAAATACTTTTAACATTATTCAAAAAAAAATTAAATTTAAATCCAACGGTAAAGAAAAAAAGAGAAGTTATTATAGACATTTTATATGTAGTCCATAAAGCAAAAGATCAAAAAAATAATTATAATACATAATATACAATAACAAATTGAATATACCAAACAAAAATTAAATCAAAATGTGTGTATCAATTACATTTACATTAACCATAAGTCCAGACGAGAAATTCGTTAGCAATACAAATTGTGACAATTATCTCTAAAAACAAGCTTAGACAACAATTGTTTTACATACATTATTGAACTAAATTTACAAATCCTCGTTTGAAACAAAAAAGTAAATACGTTTGCTCCACTCTGACAAATTTATTAATCACAGAATAATATTTTGACGTCATTCTTCCGTCGTTATTACAAAATGTTAACAAAAACAAATTATCTGTCATTTAAATAATTTGCGAGAAAAAGTGTTTCTATAACAATATTTTGCGAAAAGTTTCTTTCAAGAACTGTCAAAATAAGTCACATTTGAAATTGGTGGCGAGAAGAACAAAATGTAGATATTTTGAATTTAAAATATGTTTATATACTATTTTTTTAAAATAAATAAAAAAATAGAAGGAATATAAATGATGAATTGTGACGTGTCAGTTATTGGCACTACAGTGAATCTCCAACTAGCTCTCGATCGGCGTCTCCCCGGGTGTGATTCATCCCTCACTATAGCCCATTGACAGGTAAACAAATAAAATCTGAAACAAAAACTATCTACACACAAAACGAACATACGCGGAATAGAGAGGTCATCTAACCATGGTCATCTAATACCCTGACGATTACAAAGATGACCCCTAATAACCGCATCCCTTTTCACACTTACCACATCAACAACCCATATTCAATAATTTAAGCACACATTATTTTTTTCTTACATAACTCGAGACATTTGTTTTTATTAAATAAACTTAATATTAAAAATAACAATAATAAATCACTTAAATACTATTTTATAAACACGACATATACATAAATAATTATATTTGTCCCTTTATTATTATTATTTTTTTTTTTTTATAAATTTTATTAAAACAAATATCTCCTGCAGTTAATAATTGATATTTTATAAATTCTCACATAAATATGATAATTGATTTTCTCGCCGTTTATTAATTCTTGATTCAATTATTCCGGCTTATTTATACGCCTTTTCAATTTATTATTTTTAAAAAATCTGTTACCTGGCTATTCGATCCGGCTCGACTTACAGGGTACAGTTCTCCCAATCGTTTCTCTTCATATACAAATCCGTGAATAGCCAGCTATCAAAACAAGAAAAAAACACTTTAATATTCCTGTCTCTACTTCACAGGATCTTTCTTTTTATTTTCTTTTTTTCTAGCACTTACGTTTTAATTTTTGCACTAAACACAAAAAACTTTTCTCCTCCAATAATCGTTTCAAAACAATAAAACACTCACTAAGAAGCACTTCTTTCCGTAGTCCTGAATATATATATACTTTTCTTATTCTTAATATTTTTAAATTTTACTTTATTAAAAAAAAACACTAGCACTTTAACTTTATTTCTAAACTCCTCATCTTATTTACTTTCCTTAAATACAACCGCGAATCTATGTGCTAGATATTTTCCCGCTTTCACATTCTCTCTCTTTACCTTACATACAAATAAATATTTAAAGTTTTTCCCGCCGCAGAGCTATTTGAAACTTTAGACATTATGTATCTCCTAGTTCCCGCCACGGTCTATATAATAAGAATATATATTAAATATTTTGCATCGAATAATTATCCCTTTCGTTTTTTGTACAAAAAAATTTTAAATATTAATTTCTAGGCGGTTATTTCCCATATTAATAATTATTTCTGTTTAAATCACATCTACCAGACTCTACCTTATTATAAAACTCTATCCTTACTATCCCACACCAGGCGCACAGCAATTTTAATGAGTATTATAATCTCATTCAATATTTCATATTATTTTTACTTTGATTTGAATTGCCTCCAAAATATTTTGAATGAAAATACAAGAAAATACGCTACTTTACGTTATTTTCACGCGTTACCAACTATGTATTACAAATACCAAGTACCCACATACATATGCACAAGTCTCAAACATATGTTTTACTAAAAAAAAGACAAATCATGGCAGCATGTGTAATGTATGTAAGTGCTGGTTCACACAGGTCAAGTTTACTTGAACAGTTTTATTTAAATTTTCTTTTGAACTTGCGTTCACGTTCATGCACAAAATTTATTTTTGTTTTTTTCCTTCAACTTTGTAGCTTTTTATTATATTACGGATGAAAAAAGAAAAGAAAAATACAAAACTGACTGGTACGGTCAAGTATTTACCCCTTTCCATTCTCTTTACCCCTCTCTCCTAAAAGCTCAAGACTTGAAGAGTCAAACTTGACATGTGTGAACCAGCACTAAGTATAATTAATTATACCCTTCACCACAGGTGGAAAAGGGTATATATAAGTTTGTCATTCCGTTTGTAATTTCTACAATATTGATCTTGACCCTATAAAGTATATATATTCTGGGTCCTTATGAGGAGAGAAGTTGATTTAACGATATCCGTCCGTCTGTCCGTCCGTCCGTCTGTCCGTCTTACGCTTGATATGTGTTTTCCGGGAAAACCAGACATGATAGTGGCTAGGTTGTTTTACATTTATGTCACATATAGTCCACCATTTCGTGCTATTGAAATTCAGCAAGATCGGTCCACAAATGGCTGAGATATGATCAAAAAACCACGACTGCCTCTAATTTTTTCCAAAAATCCCTTGTTGTTGTATTTTTATTGGTATTAGGTACACACATTTAGGTTGTCAATACACACCACCCTACAAAATGTGGGCGGGATTTGAGAAGTGGGCGTGGTACCTCCCGTACAAAAAATTAAAAATTGTATAAAAACCTAAATTTTAGGGCTGTCATATGTCCTATGGATATGACTTATATACCAAAATATCGGAAATTTTTAGTAGAACATATTTTATAAAGAACTCGGGAAAATCGGTTCAGATACAAAAAAGTTATGACCAAAATTTTTAAATACCCATTTTCGGTAACCATGGATCTTCCCGAGTCCAAGTTTTATAACACAAATAAATGGTAAATTTCTTGCTAAACACGTCGGTATATAAATCTGTCAAATCGGTTAAAAAATGGCTGAGTTATAATCAAAATACTGAAATCCCAAAAGTTACTCTTTTTATAATTAAGTTTGTTTTTTTTTATAATTAAGTTTGCTTAAATATATGTACAATATGTAGGTATATATATATATATGCCTAAAAGCCAATTTAATGGAAATATTATTTTTAAGCACGTTGGTATATAAATCTGCCAAATCGGTTAAAAATGGTTAAGTTATGTGCAAAATACTCCAAAAAAGGACTAAAAACATTAACATTTTTATAAAAGCTAAAATTTTAGAGCTGTATTATGACCTATTCATACGTTTTAGATATCAAAATATCGGAAATCTTTAGAAAAACTCGGAAACTTAGAAAAAAAGTAATGTCAAAAATATAGTTTTTTTTTTTAATACCTATTTTCGTGAACCATAGAACTTCCCGACTACAAGTTTTATCACCAAAGTAAATGGTAATTTTATACTTTAAGATGTCGGTATGACCAAATACTGAAATTCGATCAAAACTTAACGTGCTATATATTAATTAAACTTTTAATATATTTAATAGCACGCAATCATGTGCAAATAATTAAATAAAACTAAACTATATATATTTTATAAATATACATATATATATACATATATTTAAATATATATATAAACTTCTGTTCTTTCCAAACCATGGTGAAGGGTATATAAGATTCGGCATAGCCGAATATAGCACTCTTACTTGTTTTATAATAATTTTGGTTCTTTTCTTCTATTTTCAGGTCTTCAAATATAAATTGGTCGGAGGTTTATCATCAATGGTAACTATAAGTACATCGTTCCTATTTGTTATTGACCTAACATTAATACATTTATTTTTTTCCTTTTTTCAGCCATCACAAAAAAAAACAAGAAAAAAAACGCAAAATTTTTTTCCGGCCAGAGAACCTAAAGTTCAGTGGCGTACACTTGGGAAATGTTAACAATTTGTTTACCCCACCCGCAACAAAACTCCGGTCGCACTGAAAACTGAAAGAGAGGACGGTGTGCGGGCAAAACAAAATGATACACCCTGATATACTCAAAGCCGGGCATACTCAAGCTATCAAAATCTGCTATTTAACTATCTTCGGATACACTCACTACGAAACTAGAATTAAACGATACAACACTATCAGATAAGTAGCAATATATTAACTTTTTTTTACGACTTGAACTTTCGCTTTGTGATGATTTTTTTCTCTTTAACTAGGTTTTTCATATTTATTTCGTCATGCATTCTGGATTATCGGCCACCAGTTTCTCATCAGAATAATCGCTATAATTGTACAACATTCGGTGAGACAAAAAAAAAACAATTCAACATTTAACCACATAAACGACAAAAAAAAAATCAGGTACTTAAGGATTTGCTGTTTAACAATTTGTCGAAATTTTCGTTATCATTATTATTCTAATATCATATATTGCACCTTATTTTAATTATCACAGTTTATTTGCTCCAAATATTAAATTATAATTTAATGTTCTTTGAATGAAACACTCCGATAGGACTTCCCTGTAGCGACTCTAACTCGTACATATTGTTTCCTATTGGCCTTAGAACACGACATTTAATAAATTTTCGACAACATTTTGCATTAAACATTTTTTGAAATCACTGAGTACCCTTTTACGCCGATATACCTCCTGACCAGGTACTAACTTTATATTTCTTGCCCTTTGGTTGTATCTTACCGCACTTTTTTCATAGGCCTCATGCATATTCTTTTTAATCTTTTCTCTTATAATTTCTAGTCTATCTTTATTTTCTATGTGACTTATCTCATGGTCCGACAGTGACTGTAGTTTTCTAGCTAACCTATAATCAATTCCACTGCCAAACACATGCATCCCAAATAAGGCGAAAAAAGGTGTCATTCCTGTAGCTGAGTGAACAGAGGTTCTCAATGCACACTCTATTTCTGAAAGATATAAGTCCCAATCCCTATGATCATTTTCTAAATAAGCCCTTATAGCTGCCAATACAGATTGGTTTACTCGTTCCGATGCATTTGATTGTGGTGAATACACCGCTGTTCTTAAATGATTAATTTTATAGGTTTTTATCATTTCTGCAAGCCGTGAATTGTGAACCATTGTCACTATCTATAACTTCTGGTACTCCAAATTTGTGGAAAATTTCATGTACTACAAATTGTACTACACAGAAAAAATTATTGCCGAATTATTTTCAAACAAACGCTTGTTTGAAAATTTTTTTAATTTCTACAAATTTTTTTACTGATTCAATTAAAATTTTTGTTTGATTTTTATTTAACCAACAAAAATGTTGACAACCATTCAAAAATATAATACACGCGTTATTAGTTTCAAGTTTTCATAATTTTGTATGAAATATTTAACGCTTTTTAATGTTGTCGTCTTTTTGCATTTTTTTATTTGATCGTAAGCAACAATTCCTAATGTGAAATATAAGAACTAAAACAAAAAACACATACAGTCTATTTTTGGACACTATAAACAGTAAGAAAGATGAAGAGGTTTGAAGTAAAAAAAAAAAAAACAAAAAACAAAAAAATAGTAGGTAAAAAAACGTTTCACTCTTTTTAAACAACAGAAACAACAACAACAACAACATTATAAGAAACAAAATAAATTTTTGGTTGGTTTCAAAGTTGGTTAAAAAAACCCAAAATCCCGTATTCAATTTTTTCAAACTGTTTGCTTAAATACATCAAATACAAAAATAGAATGATGACGAAAAACATATCGAGTCGGTCTGTCGCCGTTTTTCGGTTACATTTCTTCTTCATTAGCAAAGGAAAGGATACAGCAACATTGAGTGATGACGAAAAACATTGTGTGTATAAAAAAAGACTTCGTTCAAAAATTATTCCAACAAAAAAATGTGTCTCAAAGCCAGCCGGCCGCTCTGCTTTCTCTGCCAACATCTTCTAATAAAGTGCCTGCTTGTGTGCGCATCATTGCTTGTGCAAAAACCTTTTTTTTTTATTTTGAAATTTAGTATATGAATTTCAGTAAACTTTTTGTTTGATTCAGTTAAATTATTTGTTTGAAAAAATCAGTGTTTTTTTTCAATAAACAAAATGCAAATAAATTGTTTGAATATGCGAATTTGTTTATAGGACCGATTTCAGACAAAAAATTGTTTGATTCTACAAATTTTTTGTTTGAATTGGAAAAATAATTTTTTCTGTGTACATTCGTAGTTGTGGCCTCTTTCATTGCCTTTAAAAACACGAATTTTGAGAAATGGTCCTTTACTATAAATATATAGCAATTCCCAGATTTCGATCAGGGATATTTTCCAAAAAAATCAATGTAAAGTTTTTGAAATGGTCGTTCGGTTACTACCTCTTGACCAATTTCTGGCATCAGATTGACATTAGCGGGTTTTGTCTCTTTACATATTTGACATCTTTAAATAAATTCCCTAATTTGATATGCCATTTTCGGCCAGTAGTAAAATCTTTTTAGCCTTTCTAGTGTTTTTGCTATACCACCATGAGCAGAAGTAAATGCAGTATGGGCTTTTTCTATTAAGGCATTTGTTAAATTTGACGGAATCCATAGTTTCCATTGGACTTCACCTAGATCTCGATAACAGTGCGTTTTCTTATAAATTTTTCCATCTATAATTTTCAAATCAGGAAGTCTGTGTACATTATTTGTGATTTCTTCTATAAGATTCAAATACTCATCGCTTTCGAACTCCAGAGTTTCCCAATCTAGAAGCTCTTCAGTTTCAACTTCTTCGACTACAGCATCAATAGGGACTCTAGAGAGCATATCTGCCACTATATTTTCTGACCCTTTTCGATGTTCAATATCAAAATCGAAAGCTTGTAGTTGTAGAGACCATCTAGCGAGTATTCCGCTCAAGTCTTTTAGTGTCATGAGCCACTTCAGACTGGCGTGGTCGGTAATGATGGTAAATGGCATCATTTCTACATAAGATCTGAATTTGCGCACTGCCATTACCGCAGCTAAACATTCTTTCTCTGTGACTGTATAGTTCCTTTGGCATGGATTTAATTTTTGCGAATAAAATGCTATGGGATGTTCCTCATCGTTTGCGTTAAGCTGATACAGCACAGCACCTATCCCATAATCAGAGGCATCACATTGGATGTAAAACCGCCTCGAGAAATCAGCATGTCTCAGAACTGGCGCGGTTGTTAATGCCTTTATTAATTTTTCAAACGCATCCTTAGCCTCAGGCGTCATTACGAATTTTTTTGCTTTCTTTAAAGTGTCGGTGAGCGGTGCGGAAATCGTAGCAAAATTCTTAACTATACCACCCTGCAGTTCCCAAAAAACTTCTCACCTCCCTTACAGTTCTCAGCAGTCGTATTTCCCTAATAGCCAGAATTTTATCCGGGTCAGTTTTCAAGGTACCTCCCCCTATAATAAAACCTAAGTATTTCAGTTCCTGAAAACAAAATTTTGATTTACCTAAACCTATTGTCAATTTAGCCTCTCTCAGACAACTAGCAAACTGTTCGAGTAATTTCATATGCTCCTCAAACGATCCGGAAATTATAAGCAAATCGTCCAGTGCCCATGTTCTGTAACTCTCGCGTCAAGAAACTTTTCGATTGAAATGTGTAAAATGAAACAAAAATGCCATATATTGAAACAAACAGCTGTTTTTCTCACTAAACTATGTCTGTAACTTTTTTTGGCGAGTACTAGCTGTCACGTAAGGAAATTACTCGCCAATTTACAGAAAAACTGTGTCTGTAACATTTTTGTGAGAAGAGTTCCCGCTTTGAACTGTCAAATAAACTCACGAATAAAAATGGGGCGAGAAAAAATTTTAACACTAAAAAACAAATAAAAATGCAAATACAAAGAATAATAAAATTAATATTTTGTTCTTTTTTGTTTTAATTATTTTGCTTTTAACATTTTTATAAAATACTAGCTTAACCCGGTGCGCTTCGCTACACTGCTTTAACCACTTCTTCAGTTGAGAGATATTTAATATATGCATCCTATGGAATGTTTTTTCCCCTGCGCATTCCCGCTTTATTTTTATTTTCAAAAGTGTAGTATACCATAGGAGTGACTTCTACTAAGTTTGAACATGCTTACTTTAACAGTTCTTAAGATATGCGATATTTAACATTGGCGTCCTATGGGGGTTTCAATTTTGGGGCTCAGATGAACCTACTACCAAAAGTTCAACAAATTGCTTGCAGCGGCTCTTATTAATAATGCTATCTATGAGTGGTACTGCTCCTACTCTGGCTACCCCGCCCATTTCTATATTGACATTTATAGTTTACCATAATAGAAGCTTTAACCACGTTTGAAGACTCTGCCTTCAATAGTTCTTAAGTTTAGCGATATTGAATATATGCATCCTATGGAAGGTATTTCTCCCCTGCGCCTACCCGCTTAATTTTTATTTTTAAAAGTGTAGTATACCATAAGAGTGACTTCTACAAAGTCTGAACATTCTCACTTTAACAGTTTTTCGGATATCCGATATTAAGCATTGGCGTCCTATAGGGCGTAACGCTTCCCCGCTGCTATTTTATTTCAATTTTGGGGCTCAGAGGATCCTACTACCAAAAGTTCAACAAAATACTTGCAGCGACTCTTATTAATATTTCTATCTATGAGGGGAACTGCTCCTCCACTGTCTACCCCGCCCATTACTATATTGAAATTTAAAGTTTGCCATAATAGTGTTTTAACTACGTTTGAAGACTCGCCCTTTAATAGTTCTTCAGTTGAGCGATATTTAATATATGCATCCTATGAGAGGTATTTCCCCCCTGCGCCTTCCCCTATCTATTTTTATTTTCAATAGTGTAGTATACCATATGAGTGACTTTTACAAAGTTTGAACATTCTCACTATAACAGTTCTTAAGATATGCGATATTAAACATTGGCGTCCTATGGGGAAAACCACTTCCCCCGCTGCTACTTTATTTCAATTTCGGGGCTCAGAAGATCATACTACCAAAAGTTGAACAAAATGCGTACAATGGCTCTTATTAATATTTCTATCTATGAGGGGTACTGCTCCTCCCCTGTCTCTCCCGCCCATTTTTATATTGAAATTTATAGTTTACTATAATAGTAGCTTTAACCACGTTTGAAGGCTCTCCCTTTAATAGTTCTTCAGTTGAGCGATATTTAATGTATGCATCCTATGAGAGGTATTTCCCCCCTGCGCCTACCCGCTTTATTTTTATTTTCAAAAGTGTAGTATACCATAAGAGTGACTTCTAGAAAGTTTGAACATTCTCACTATTACAGTTCTTAAGATATGCGATGTTAAACATTGGTGTCCTATGGGGGATTCCAATACCCCCGCTGCTATTTTATTTCAATTTCGGGGCTCAGAAGATCCTACTACAAAAGTTCAGCAAAATGCGTCCAGCGGCTCTTAAGATATGCGATAATTAATATTGGCATTCTATGGGGGGTACCAATTCCCCTGCCCCTATCGAAAAAATAAGTAGCCTATTTTATTTTTAGGGCTGACGTGATGTTACTGTAAAAATTTCAGGAAAATCGGTTCAGTAGTTTCGGAGTCTATAAGCCAACAAACAAACAAACAAACACACATACAAACATTTTTCATTTTTATATATATAGATAGATAGATATGAATGTTTTCAAAGTTCGTTTCCAAACAACAAACATTAAAGTCGCATGTTACATTATTTGGTAAAGCCGACGGTTGTTTTTTCGCCGCCGTCGTTGAAAAATTTTGAATTTTAGTAAATTTTGGTCGTCGTCAACGAAATGTGTTAGTGGCGTTCTCAACGTCTGCAATGTCATATCGGCTTCGAGTGCAGTGCTATGACATTTATAACGTAACGACGTAATCTCTTTTGATAGTTTTCGACATGAGTTACAGACTCACTTTTTTCTCACTTTTCGAGAAACGATGGAATATTTTGTTTCACATCTTTTCGATGCCAGAAGTTCTCACTATAGTTACAGAACATGGGTACAGGTATATAAAAACGTTCTTCTTTAAATTTTGAGGAATAACTCTGTCCATTAATCTGCATAGTTTTTGAGCAGCGTTACATAAACCGAATGGCATTACTCTAAATTTATACAATGGCCTCCCAGCCACTGTAAACGCTGTATATGTTCTACTTTCCTCATCCAGCTCAATTTGCCAGAAAGCGTATTTGAGGTCAACACTACTAATATAGTGTGTTTCATCGATTCTGCTCAGAATGCCATCTATGTTTTGTAGAGGATATGCATCTTTTATAGTTACCTTATTCAATTTACGTGCAACCTTCACCATCGATTCTCCTAATATTTACCTCCTCCGCCGTAAGAATTTCCGGAGCCAATTTAAACAACCTCCAAAAGTCTATCCCTAGATATAAATTCTGATCCAAATCAGGACAAAGATACAAAATAATTTCTTCCTTTTGATCTTTGTAACTTATGGATACGTTTACTCTTCCTAGAATTCTATAAGGCTGACCACTGGCAGTTATCACATTGGTCCGCACAGGCAGAATATTCATTTCAAGTTCCTCAGTCAATTCCCTACATCCTTTACCTAATAAACTAACCGAAGCCCCGGTATCCAATAGTCCTAGCATCTGTCTTCCCTTAACCTCAACATTCGCAAAAATCCTATTATCATTTCCGGTTATTATTGCCCTATTTATCGATTCCACAAAAATTCTTCTAATTTTCTTCCTCCTAGCAAATTTTTCCCGAACTCTTCTAATTCTTCTTGGTACATACTTCCGTCCGCTATCACTAAAAATTCGTGCCCTAACTTTTTCGTAGTTTTCCTGTCTTACATCAGCCGATAAATAATGTCTCATTCCTGGCATATATGTCTGACCATTAATACCTAATCTTCTAAGGAGGAGATCTTCTCGATTTGACGAGGGTCCCCCTTCGTTCCCAAGCCCCGATTCCAGTTTCCCGATTGACAAACCGGACATTTAGGCGTAATGGTGTTGGGCTTACCGCATCTATAGCAGAAAAGGTTTCTTTCTGTAAGTGGGCAATCCATAAATGTATGACCTGGCTGTCTGAAATTCCAACAGGTGATTGGTTGCCTGTTTTGTTGAGTATTTCTTAGCGCTGTAACCTCTTCGACGCAAACTTGCTGATCGAGAAATGGCTCTATCGGTTCTTCATAGATTTCGTTTACATATCTTTGTTGCCTAGGTGGTGAGGGTGGCATGTTTTTATTTTCTTTTCTGGGGAAATAGCGTTCAGCTTCATGGCATTCAACCCTTAACTGCTCAACTGATGACACAGCTATTGGGTAAACGATTTTTCCCAAACTTTCTTTGATATTTTTCTTCATTATTTTGATCATATCATATTCTGACACGGGTTGAATTAGTTTTGAACGAATTTTATTCATAATGTGGAAATAATCGTCTATACTTTCGTTAAACTGCTGTTTTCTTTCCACAAGATCACGCATTATTTCAAAATTAGACCGGGTCGATTGGAATCGACCTACTAGCGCATGTCGGAGTCCGTTCCAATCTAATATGCCTTGTGTTTTCACACATAACCAATACCATTCCCTTGCAGCTCCAGAAACTAAGAGATGAAAATCGCGTAGAACCTCAGACCATGGAATTTGATAATGGCTTTGAAGATGTTCTAATCGAAATATAAAATCTTCAACCCCCATGTGCGCTGAGTTTCCATCGAACACTACTCCTAACTTATCTATCCTTATTCTTTGCTGGTCGATATTTTGTAATATGGGGCCTTGTAAGATTCCCCGCATAACTGGGTCATTTATCCTTCCTGTACTATTTAGATTGCTTTCCTCAGAAAAATTTTCAGAATTATTTCTTAGATTCATTCTATTTTCTATTGGTCGACAATTTGCGGATGTGTTCTCACTGCCACTTTGAGCCTGCACTATTCTAGTTAAAATTACCATAGAATTAGTCAAATCTGTTATGGTTCTTTTCATATCAGTCATTTCATCCTGAACCATTTTTTTCACTTTTTCCTCTAATGTTCTTTGAACCATCATTGCCTCATCTACTACCATTTCCCTAACTTCCGGTGCTATATTTTCACCCGGTGTAATATTCACACTAGATTGTGGGTTATTTTGCACATTTCCGAAACTTTCCCTCCTAACATTTATAGGCTGAGATAGGTCCATAAATTGAGGTCTTGAATCTTCAGGATTAGTATTCATATTTCTCCTAATTGTTTTGGGTACTTTTGGAAGCCAATGTGGAATAGATCTATTAAGATCAAAATATGGTTGTCTATTTCTTTTCCTATTCTGTGTCTGAGACCTTGTCTCTCTACTCATAATAAAAAAGTACTTGATACGCTAGACTAACCTACGAACTTGTGGCTTAGAATTCCTTTCAGTAGGTAAAAACGATCAGATTCTACAACTTTCGGTTTAATATTCGGACTAACGTAATTATTAAAAAAAAATACGCACAAAAAAAAAACACTTTAACAAAAAAAAATTAATATATAGTACTTGAAGTTTAAAATTAAAAAAAACTTAGAGAACCAATCCCAAGAAAACTTTCGATGCTAAAACAAATTAATCAAAATATTCACCATGCAAAAACAAATTATAGTTAAAAATGCTATAACAGCAAACGCAAAAAAATAGTTAAAAAAAATATTAAAGACTACTAAAAAGATATTAAAAAAAAATAGCAAAATAAAAAAAAAACTTAATAAAACTATATTGAGAATAAAAAAATTACTTGATGAAAATAAATTGATAATTTAAAAATAATTAAATAAGAATATCAAAAAAAAAAAAAATAATAAATCGATAATAAAAAAAAATCTAACTAAATAGTAAAATAATTATGAAATTAAATAAACTAAAATAACAAAATAAAGAACTTTATAAAAACAAATAAATCGGTAATAATAAAAATAAATCGATAAACAAAATAATTAATTGAAATAATTTGATAAAAAATAACTAAATTAATATGATAAATGAAAATAAATTGATAAAAAAAAAAAAATTATTATATGTTCACTATTTCTTCTTTCTAGGGTTGTTGATATTACGTGTGAAGCGGTTTTATCTATTTCTTAAGCCCTCCCGTCATATGTCGTAAATCATTCTAACACAAAGGAAACATAACAAGGTTAGTTATTCTGATATAATCATATCAACTTTTCTATAAGTATTTTCACGCTAACAGATTTAATATCCTCCGACACTACAGACCTTTAAAAAAAAACATTAGTTAAAGCGGCTATCGTCCAAATACATATAATTCTGCTAGACTAATAACTAACATAGGGCTGAAACTATTACACAAAAAACTGAAGAAATATGAGTACTAATAGGATTCAATTTCGAACTCCAATGAACTAACATTATCTTTATGCACTTTAGTCCTTTGTCCTATTGCTGTTCAGGTCTACAATCCTCATTTCCATACAACATTTTCTCTATACAACATACGAATGGCTACAAAAACATGAACTATAAACATCTAAAACAACATAAAACAAATTAATTTTTTTTTTCTATTTCACTTCCCTACTGGTCTATTGTACTGTGTATTGGTCGTCTACACACATTAGCTTTTCTTTGGTCAAACCAGCGTAAAACGCTGAAGCCTTTTAGATTGGGCGCCATATTGTTACGTGTCAGTTATTGGCACTACAGTGAATCTCCAACTAGCTCTCGATCGGCGTCTCCCCGGGTGTGATTCATCCCTCACTATAGCCCATTGACAGGTAAACAAATAAAATCTGAAACAAAAACTATCTACACACAAAACGAACATACGCGGAATAGAGAGGAAGGTGTAAACCTCCTTTTGCCCTGACCCAACCATGGTCATCTAATACCCTGACGATTACAAAGATGACCCCTAATAACCGCATCCCTTTTCACACTTACCACATCAACAACCCATATTCAATAATTTAAGCACACATTATTTTTTTCTTACATAACACTATCAAGACATTTGTTTTTATTAAATAAACTTAATATTAAAAATAACAATAATAAACCACTTAAATACTTGTATTTTATAAACACGACATATACATAAATAATTATATTTGTCCCTTTATTATTTTTTTTTTTTTTTTTTTTTTTATAAATTTTATTAAAACAAATATCTCCTGCAGTTAATAATTGATATTTTATAAATTCTCACATAAATATGATAATTGATTGTCTCGCCGTTTATTAATTCTTGATTCAATTATACCGGCTTATTTATACGCCTTTTCAATTTATTATTTTAAAAAAATCTGTTACCTGGCTATTCGATCCGGCTCGACTTACAGGGTACAGTTCTCCAAATCGTTTCTCTTCATATACAAATCCGTGAATAGCCAGCTATCAAAACAAGAAAAAAACACTTTAATATTCCTGTCTCTACTTCACAGGATCTTTTTTTTTATTTTCTTTTTTTCTAGCACTTACGTTTTAATTTTTGCACTAAACACAAAAAACTTTTCTCCTCCAATAATCGTTTCAAAACAATAAAACACTCACTAAGAAGGACTTCTTTCCGTAGTCCTGAATATATATATATATATATATACTTTTCTTATTCTTAATATTTTTAAATTTTACTTTATTAAAAAAAAAACACTAGTACTCGCACAGACTTTAACTTTATTTCTAAACTCCTCATCTTATTTACTTTCCTATGTGCTAGATATTTTCCCGCTTTCACATTCTCTCTCTTTACCTTACATACAAATAAATATTTAAAGTTTTTCCTGCCGCAGAGCTATTTAAAACTTTAGACATTATGTATCTCATAGTTCCCGCCACGGTCTATATAATAAGAATATATATTAAATATTTTGCATCGAATAATTATCCCTTTCGTTTTTTGTACAAAAAAAATTTTTAATATTAATTTCTAGGCGGTTATTTCCCATATTAATAATTATTTCTGTTTAAATCACATCTACCAGACTCTACCTTATTATAAAACTCTATCCTTACTATCCCACACCAGCCGCACAGCAATTTTAATGAGTATTATAATCTCATTCAATATTTCATATTATTTTTACTTTGATTTGAATTGCCTCCAAAATATTTTGAATGAAAATACAAGAAAATACGCTACTTTACGTTATTTTCACGCGTTACCAACTATGTATTACAAATATCAAGTACCCACATACATATGCACAAGTATCAAACATATGTTTTACTAAAAAAAAGACAAATCATGGTGCTGGTTCACACAGGTCAAGTTTGACTCTTCAAGTCTTGAGCTTTTAGGAGAGAGGGGTAAAGAGAATGGAAAGGGGGACATACTTGACCGTACCAGTCAGTTTTTATTTTGCTTTTCTTATTTCATCCGTAATATAATAAAAAGCTACAAAGTTGAAGGAAAAGAAAACAAAAATTAATTTTGTGCATGAACGTGAACGCAAGTTCAAAAGAAAATTTAAATAAAACTGTTCAAGTAAACTTGACCTGTGTGAACCAGCACATGGCAGCATGTGTAATGTATGTAAGTGCCGGTTCACACACGCCAAGTTTGACTTGTCAAGTCTTGATCTTTTAGGAGAGAAGGGAAAAGAGAAGGCCATTTCTTTTCCCCTCTTTCCTAAAAACTCAAGACTTGACGTGTCAAACTTGACGTGTGTGAACCAGCACTAAGTATAATTAATTTTGGTTCTTTTCTTCTATTTTCAGGTCTTCAAATCACAAATTGACAAATTCAAAAGTAAGTCATTTTTTTAATCTAAATACATCCAGAAAAAAGTAGTTATCGAAGTTCTTATGGAAGAAAGCTACTAAATAACGAGTGAAAGAAGTTTTTACTGGGAGACAAACAAATTTCTTTCTTGCCGGAATAATGGTTTTGGCACAAAAGTGTCCATATAAGATAAGAATATCAAATATCAATCATATTTTGCTTATGTAAGAAGTATTAAATGTTCAAAATAAGCCAAGTCGGTCCATTACTTTCCCTCGAAATTTTGCTTTTGCCGATACATTTTTTAGGGAAGAGACAAACAATTTCGAGGATAATTTTCACAATAGGGATAAATATTAAAATTGAACCCTTGTTTCTAAAGATATCTTTTTTTTCTAATAAACAAACATATAAAAATATTTACAATTATCTTATTTCGAAGACTAAGTGTAAAACGCAACGCCAACAATTTCATTAAAAGCAAAAACAAAATCAAAAATATTTTATAAATGTGTTGTTGCTTTCTACAGACATTCATATTATTTTTTTTTCAATTTTCAACGCCACAAAATAGAAGTGCTTAAAATTTAAAAATTCAAGATGAATTTCTATAGAAAGTAACAACAAAATTATAAAATACTAGATGACCCGTGCGAATATTTCGCACCGTTAGTTGTCATTTTTGTAACATAAAATGAAAATAATTAATAGAAATTTTAGTAACTTCAATACATTTTAATGTATAATTTTTATCAATGAAAATGATGAATATAACTGACTTAGTAATAAACGGCATTATAGTAAATAGCGGTATTGCCAGAATGGATTTTAATACATACTATATTATGTAGAACTGCACTACTATTAAGCGACCCTGTATTACCACATTTGAACAGTATTATCATGCAGTTCTTTTAAGCGACCCTGTGTTACCACGTTTGAACAGTATTATCATGCAGTTCTATATAAAATATAATTTTTATCAATGAAAATATAAATTTTTCAATTTCTAATTATTTTTCGTCATTAGTGTTAGAAATAAGCTTTAAAATGAGATATCATTCATTAAATTTGATGCAGTGGTATGGGAGATATTTGCAACCGACAAAAAAAAGTGCTTTAGAAATAATATATATGATGATTTTTGATTTCGTCACTTTTTTAGCAAAAATCATCAAAACGTCACTTTGTTAATATCGGAACAAAAAATCGTCAAGATGACGATAACTCGTCAAATCTGGCAGCCCTGTTTTTATTATATTTATTTCTTTTGTTGACGTTTCGCTTTTATTTGACTGGAAATATTCCAGTATAAACAGAATTTGTTGTGTCTGTTTTCGCATTCAAATACAGAAACACTTTTATCTCATAAATCGAGAAACGATGGAATTTTTTGTTTCACACTTCATCAAGGCGAATTGACTAGAAGGTGGGGTCAAGTCAACATGTGGTGTTTTTTTTCGGTGGTCGACTTGTCAAAGTTTGTATACAAACTGGTTTTTAACCCCGGGTCTCCACGTAGCAATATTTATTGTGGCAAACGTCAAATTTGATTGCTCCATAAAATTTGCGACGTATAGACCGCATATTGCCATGAATGGCAATCCATTGAGCAATGATTGCTCTTCTTATTGCTTGAGCAATTATTGCTTAGCAATCTGCTGTCAAATCATTTGTAATTTATCTGACATTTCATTTCTCTGTACGGTTGGTTATTTATTAGTGTGTTTATTTATTAAAAAAGCAAGTGAAAAAATACTTCGACAATATACAGAAAAAGTTTTTATATATTATATTTTTAAATAAACGTCAATATCAACAAAAGCAAACGATGAATTTGTTTTTTCTTTTATATTTTTTCAATAGAACTATACAAGTTTTAGGTTTTTTCATACGCAAATAAACAAAAAAGCATTTTGTATTGTACAGCTACGACAATTACAATTAATTATTTTATGAATTTAATTATTTTATTAATTTAATTAATTAATTTAAAAAAGAAAATTTAACAATCACTTCAAAACACAACATAAAACATTTGTTATAAATACAGCCACAAAACTTTATACAACTACTCGAGGTGAAAATTGCAAATTTATGGCAAAGCAATACCAAGTGTTCTCCAGCAATATAATCAGCAATCATTGCTCCATTGTTCTGTCATTGTTCTGCCGACGTTATTGCTTGTGTACTTAGCAATAAAAATTGATACGTGGAGACCCAGCGTTATGTAAACAAACCTGTTTTTATACCCTTCACCACAGGTGGAAAAGGGTATATATAAGTTTGTCATTCCGTTTGTAATTTCTACAATATTGATCTTAGACCCTATAAAGTATATATATTCTGGGTCCTTATGAGGAGAGAAGTTGATTTAACGATATCCGTCCGTCTGTTCGTCTTACGTTTGATATGTGTTTTCCGGATAATCCAGACATGATAGCGGCTAGGTTGTTTTACATTTATGTTACATACAGTCCACCATTTCTTGCTATTGAAATTCAGCCAGATCGGTCCAAAAATGACGTAGATATGAGCAAAAAACCACGACTACCTCTAAATTTTTCCAAAAATCCCTTGTTGTTGTATTTTTTTAATTTCTGTATATCTTGAGAACGGCAAGAGCCAAAGTTTCCAAATTAGGTACACACATTTAGGTTGCCAATACACACCATCCTACAAAATGTGGGCGGGATTGGAGAAGTGGGCGTGGTACCTCCCGTACAAAAAAAATTAAAAATTTTATAAAAACCTAAATTTAAGGGCTGCCATATGTCCTATAGCTATGACTTATATATCAAAATATCGGAAATTTTTAGTAGAACATATTTTATAAAAAACTCGGGAAAATCGGTTCAGATACAAAAAAGTTATGACCAAAATTAAATTTTTTTTTTTAAATACCCAACTTTCGGGAACCATAGATCTCCCCGAGTCCAAGTTTTATAACCCAACTAATTGGCAAATTTCTTCTTAAACACGTCGGTATATAAATCTGTCAAATCGGTTAAAAAATGGCTGAGTTATAATCAAAATACTGAAATCCCAAAAATTAGTCTTTTTATACCCTTCACCTCAGGTGGAAAAGGGTATATATAAGTTTGTCATAACGTTTGTAATTTCCACAATATTGATTTTAGACCCCATAAAGTATATATATTCTGGGACCTTATGAGGAGAGAACTTGATTTAACCATGTGATGTCCCTTTACCCCCCTCCCCCCTTTCAATTGCTTACATATACTAGCATAATGCCCAATATGATTTTCGTTATCACCCTTCTTTATTATTTTATCTATTTAACGAAAATATTTTTACAAATAGAAACTAGGAATTTTTGTGTTTTTTGCTACTTAAAAACTCGCCAAAAAAGATAAAAGAAAACAAACAAACACACATACATGGCGCAAACTATTTTGGTGAATATATTTCCCAACTTTGTGGTGAACAAAAACATCAGAAGTAATTACAACAAAACTTTGTTGAATTTTATGAACAGTCAACGTGCCATATTTCATTTTAATGATATTCGATTAACGTTCCTTCATGGTTCAGTTGTCTAGGTTCGATTCTTGGTTTTTTAAAAAGAAATTTTTTTTTTAATATTTTTATTTTTTTTATGTTCTAAAAAAGATTTAAAAAAAATATTTACCAGTTTTCGCTTTTTAAATTTTATTTATAATGAAGTTTGAGGTATTGCAAATATGTATGTATATGTAAAAATTATTTAGTTTTTGTCTAGTTGCTCTGTATTCTGCTCGCACAATGGTGAAGGGTACATAAGATTCGGCACAGCCGAATATAGCACTCTTGTTTTTTTTACAATGAACAAATTTAGCAAATATAAATTTGACTCATATAACAAAGCATGTATATATCGAATTATTTCAAAAGAACTCCGTATCGCATTCTTACAACGCTATGTACGTTGCAAAAAGTAAATTTTAATTAGGTAATTTCTGAAAAATAATAAGAAGAAAGAAAGCGTAGTGTTGATAGCAGCTCCCATATTACGTTAACATAAATGTTGGACAAAGTAGTACTTCTCCAAAGAAAGATATTATAACAATTAAATAATTCTAAAGGATTAACACAAAATAAAGCTAAACAGTCTATATTTCACTACTTTATAAAAAAAAAAATAAAAAGGAAATTATTCCAAAAATTAAGAATAACTGTCTTTTTCAGGATATTGATGAAGGGCCACTTGGAAGAATGCACCCTAATAAAAAAACAAACAGATTATCTATTATATAAAAATAAGTCGGGTTTTCCTTCCTGACGCTATAACTCCAGAACGCACGAACCGATTGCCACGGTTTTGCATTCGTTGGAAAGGTCTCGGGCTCCGTGAGGCTTATAGCATATAAAATTGTTCCCCGCCCACTTTTACGCCCACTTTTTCTATTAAGCACATAACTTGAGGACGGCTTGACCGATTTGGACGATTTTTTCTTTAAAGTGATCGCCATGGTCCAACTTAGGTTTATACGGAAAGCAAATTGTTCCCCGCCCACTTTTACGCCCACTTTTTTCGATTTACCTAAAATCAGAAAACGGCTCCATCGATTTGACTAATTTTTCTTTCAAATATTCGTATCAATGCATTTTAAGTTTCCACCGAAAGAAAAATTTACCACGCCTACTTTTACGCCCACTTTTTCTATTAAGCACATAACTTGAGGATGGCTTGACCGATTTGGACGATTTTTTCTTTAAAGTGATCGCCATGGTCCAACTTAGGCTTATACGGAAAGAAAATTGTTCCCCGCCCATTTTTACGCCCACTTTTTTCGATTTACCTAAAATCAGAAAACGGCTCCATCGATTTGACTAATTTTTCTTTCAAATATTCGTATCAATGCATTTTTAGTTTCCATCGAAAGAAAAATTTACCACTCCTACTTTTACGCCCACTTTTTCTATTAAGCACATAACTTGAGGATGGCTTGACCGATTTGGACGATTTCTTTAAAGTTATCGCCATGGTCCAACTTAGGTTTATACGGCAAGAAAATTTTGTCCCGCCCACTTTTTCGCCCACCTTGCACGATTTACCTAAAATCCGAAAACGGCTCCATAGATTTGACTAATTTGTCTTTCAAATGTTCGTATTATTCCATTTTAAGTTTTCATCGAAAGAAAAATTTACCACGCCTACTTTTACGACTACTACGAAACAATCAAAGCCGATTTGGAGGTACGATGATTTGTTGGCAGGTGATTTTTGGCAAACACTTCCGGTGATACCACGATCAACGCCCGCCGATGAATTAAATGCATGTTTGAAGTCGTCTGCTTTGTGGAAACACGTTAGGAAGCTCAAATTGACTCTGAAAATGCGGGTCGAACTGCAAAACGAAAAGTGTTTTCAAACATTACACAAAATTACAGAAATCATGATTTGTTGAGCGAACGTGCTATATTAGCTACGTTGATGTCGACGAACTGAATTTTAAGATTCAAAGTGAAATCGCTGGCAAATTGGAGACGTACAAATCGGTAGATTCCATTACTTCTCAGAACGATGTCGTCAACTATCCAATCGAACTCCCTGGGATTACCCGGATTACCTCCTCATAAATTCAAACTAAAAGTTGGATCGGTAATCATAATGTTACGAAATATAAACCAACCACGTCTTTGTAATGTCACCCGACTTACGGTAAAAAACTGATGAATAACGTCATCGATCCCAATGATTCCAACCGACATGGCATTCAATTTTAACGCTTGCAGTTAGTTTCCAGTAAGGCTCGCATATGCAATGACAATCAACAAACCAGACAACCAAACAAGAAATGTTGTATTTTACAAAGTATTGCAATTAAAAAATTATGATATCCTAGCAAAGCAACCGAATAAGTTTTACTTTTTTTACTGTTTACCTGAATATTGATCTTATCAACTAAAATGTAAATAGAATACTATAAGATTCACAGCATATATATACAAACATATGTATTTGTATTTTCAAATCAAATGTAAATCATATATATATATATATATGAACAACATTTTAATTTTAAAATACTTTTTTCCTATTTTTAACGGATTTTAAAAATCGAACGCAAACATTTTTTCTAATTGGGACAGAACAACGTCTGTCGGGTCAGCTACAAAAAAAAATTTTTCTTCATCTTTTAATCACCAAACGAAATGTTACATAAAACGAAGCCATCTGGTGGCGAAACGGGTTCGCCGGGTTTGCTAGTTTTAAATAAACTAATAAAAATATTTCTTTTGAATAATTAGTATTGTGGTTATTTTTGTCGAACTATTTATGGTTTTTTAATCCAAATTTTAATATTTTTAATCAGGCTTAAGTTCATTAAATTTAATTTTTCATTAAATTATTTTTATGAAGAAATGAATTTTACAACATGAAAATTAATTAAAATTATCAATAACAATTTTAATTAATTTTCATGTTGTAAAATTTCTTTCTTCATAAAAATAATTTAATGAAAAATTAAATTTGATGAACTTAAGCCTGATTAAAAATATTAAAATTTAAATTTACATTATGTTGTTAAAAAAAAAAATTGTATTTTAGTTTACCAGCCAACAAATAATTTTACAAAACACACGCAGGCTATCGTGCTGCATAGCGGGAAAAATTGCGAGCGCTTTGACTTTTCAGGCCTTAAGTGCCAATTCACACGTTGCAAGTCTTATTGATCAGCTTGCTACCTTATGGCGAGAGAGAGTGAGAGAGAAACGTTTCTTTTCCTCTCGTCACTCTCGTTATAAAGTAGCAAGCTGATAAGCAATAAGCAATAAGACTTGCAACGTGTGAATTGGGACTTAAGAAGGTTTACAACTAGATTTTCAATAAACTTTTACTTATTCCGATCTGCCTTCTTCGAAAAGGTCTTTTAGAATGGGTTTTATGAAATATTTTACAAATTCAAATTAACTTTTCTGAGATAAGGCCTGTCGAAATAGTTTATTAGCAGTAACGTTGGAATGTATAGCAAGTTTAGTTATTAATTTACTCACTTCGCGTTATTAGCAACAACAATTTGCGACCTTAGGGCAACAAGGATCTATATGCACCTAAACAACATGTGCACCTAAGACAGTTGGAATGCGACTGGAAAACTTAATATCGGTAAAAAGGCCTTCTTTAAGGCCTCGTTAGTACTTCATTTTCCCGCTGTTAATGGTCGGGCAAATCGCGTTTTTTTCATTATGAGGAATTTGAATGTGAATTTTTTTAAATTTTTCATATCTGACAAATTGACATATGCATTTTTTTGAAAGCTCATTTTTCATGAATGAGGAAATTCAAAATATTTTTTTTCCTCACCCTCATGAATTTGAAAAAACAGTAAAATTTTAAATTTTTCACGCTCGCTCATGACTGAAAAATGGGCGAACGTATCGGTACTCTGGTTTATTATTACAAAAAATGGAATGCGTGGACAGCGTTGTTAGATGTGATGAGTTTTCGTCATTTTAAAGATTTGACAGTATAATGACGATTGACGATTTTTTTACTAAAAGTAATAGTGTTATGACGATTATCCGGCATCAATAAAACACTTACAAGAAATATTTCAATTATATTGGAAACAGTCCAAAACGTAAAAATCAGTTTTTCGAAATACAATAATTATTGGAAATTAAACAAAAAAATTCTTCCCCCATCACAAACCAGGTAGCTTTCATTAGAATCATTAGTTATTTGAATTCTACAATTATATGAATGCCATCGATACTACAAAAAAAATATACACAAAAGCCCCGATTTAGCGTTTATATGATTTCGTTTGCGTCGCTACATACCAGTGCATTTTTTCGCTGAAGTCATTATCGCATGTGAAGAATTACTCTATTTGCGTGTAAAAATGCGAATTCCCATTTAATTCTGTTAGGTAAGTTATTTAGGAAGCAGAGATCAGCAATGAGTAGTGAAAAAGTGAGTAGAGCTAAATCATTTTTTTTTTATTTTGCTTAAAACTAAATTTTTTTGGCTAACTATCTTGAGTTAAATTGCCAGGGTATCACACGGTTTGTTGGAGCCTTATCCACAAGTCCTCGATCGACCTAGACCTTCGTATAGGAAGGCGAAGAGCTTACAGAAAATGCTCCAGAGAATATCTTGTCTCCACAGTAAAACGTCTGAGTTATTTCCTTGGGCTCCACCAGTAAAACGTCTGAGTTATTTCCTTGGTTCTCCACCAGTAAAACACGTTAAAATTTTAAGGCTATGAAACGATTGCATATGGATAATGCTGACACAACAAGAACTGTTACTCGGTACAGTTATGCGACACCACGCCACTAACCAATGCGGGGTGAAACGTAAAACGCACGAAAAGCAAACAAACAAACACGGCCTGTTTGTCTTTAAAATATAACGACAAAGACGCGCGAGCTGCTTCCCCTCCTAGAGCAGTTTTAGGAATCGTAATGGCATTTAACTTATTGTAATGTTATTGGTAATTAGTGACATTTTGATTTGCGTGTACACTTATTATTTTTAAGGAGCTAAATCATGACTCATAATTTCTTGTACTTGTACGCACTCATACTTATTGCAATGTTATTAAAGCTCATATTCACTCAGAAGTTTAATTTGATCCATCGTACTCATACTTATTAACATTTGTAGTGGTTGATTTAGAATCAACTTACCCTGCAAAAAAAATTGGATCACCTGATCCATTTTGATAAAATGGACTACTCCACGAACTGGTCCGATGTAATGCAAGCACGGACCATGTCATTGTTAAAAAGTGTTTGTAGTTTGTAGTGAGACGACATGTCTTCGTTTTTTAGCGACATGCTTTCGTTTTCAAACGACTTCAAAACTAATCCTCTTGTGTATATGTACCATGGAGTAGTTTTAAAAAGGAAATTTCCTTTTGTTTCGCCTATGTAGTAGTAAGATTTTTACAACCCCCCAACAAACACGGAGGTTTGATTTCAAATTGAAAATGATTTGAAATCAAACGTTTTCTCAAACGACAAACGTTTGATAATGATGCCTTTATTTTCAACTTGCTTTCAAACGTAATTCTCAAATGTTTTTCAAAGGTGGATTATAATACAACGTGGAATATAAATAAAAAAAAATTATTTTGTTTAATTTAAATTTATTATTTATTTAAAAAAAACTGTGAGATAAACATTCGGCACCATAGCAAAAAAATGAAATTCTTGAAAAGACAAACTACTTGGCTCACTTTTATTTTGAGGATTGTAGCACCGCGATCGTTCAACAAACTTTCTCCACTTTATCGTTTTATTTTCCTTTTTTTCGTATTTTTAATCATTGTAATTACTCACAAATAATTTTTTTCACAAGAAATAAGCTGTTCACTTTATATTAAAATTTATTTTTAATAGTAAAACATATGTAACCACTAAGTAAAAAATGTAACTTTAATCGCCATTTTTAATGATCACATTTATTTTTCGCTTTAGTATTGCCAAGTTTATTTTTGATTTGAATTTAACATTTGACAAATATTTGACATCAAATTGATAAAACATTTGATATCAAATGTTTATTTTCAAATCATTATCAATTTGAATTAAAATGTTAAATCAAACAATTGAAAAACGTTTGAGAATTGTGTTTGATGTCAAATGATAATGTATTTTCATATCAAAGGTTTGACTTCGTGTTTGTTGGGCCCAACAAACACGGAGGTTTGATTTCAAATTGAAAATGATTCGAAATCAAACGTTTTCTCAAACAACAAACGTTTGATAATGATTTGAAAATCATAGCTTTCTCAATAACAATAGGAAATTATTATCAAATTGAAAAATGCCTTTATTTTTAACTTGTTTTCAAACGTAATTTTTAAAAGTTTTTCAAATGTGCCCAGTAAAAACTTCGCCTACTTTTTCAGAATGAATAGCTTCTCAAACTGATTATTTTGTAGCTTTCTTTTATAACTACATCTTTAACAACTTACATAAATAAATATTGCTACGTGCAGACCCGGGGTAAAGAAGAACGGGAATTTAATTTCTTGTTTGCCGAAATTTTTTGGCAAGCCCGAATGTTAATGAAATTATAGTTTTTTTTTATTTTTCATGAGAAATCGTTTAAGTTAAATTTAATGAACGCAAGTAATTAATTTCTGAATTTTGTTTTGTTTCAATAGATTAACACTTAAATGATATTATAGTTTTTTTTTTATTTTTTTTGAAGAATTTTATTTTTTTTAATTTTAATGATTTTTTGTTTTTTAATTTTATATAAAACATACACTTATGTTTTGAGTTTTTACATTAACAGCCATATTAATTTTAAAAACAAGAAAATAACACAAACATTTCTTTAAGTGCTTCAAGGTATATTTATAGCAGGTAGTCTCGGAAAGCCAGCTGGTTATTTTTTATTTGCTTGTTTTGTCATACAAACTGTCAAATGTTGTATAGTAAACAAGTAAACAAGCTTTTTTGTCTTTATCTTTTGTCTCTTTTCAACCCCTTTGCTGTTTTACAGTTCGTATCACAAAACAACAATAAAAAGCCCTGTTGTTTGTTTTATTGTATAATTGTTGTAATCTCGCGGCTACCTGCTATAAATATACCTTGAAGTGCTTCTTAGGGCCACTATTATAACTTTGCGTTAGCTGTTATCCGACAGTTAACAGACGCTTTTTGACAGATAACACATTAGTATCTGTCAATTTAATCTTAAGGCTCAGTTAGCCGGGAGTAATAGTAACAGTAACCTTACCGTAAAAAAGTAAGACCAATCTATTTCTTACAGATTAAGACGTAACATCTTACTGCTAACTGTAATCGTTCTAATTGCTTTACATACAACAAAATGAATCAGCTGATTTACAACGTTACTGTTACTCCCGGCTAACTGAGCCTTTAACTTTAGCTAACTTCAAGTTGTAATAATGGCCCTTAAGCTGGGATCACACGATTGTTACAAATGCACTGTGCTTTATTGACGCACAATAATGATATTGCACCAATCAAATATTCTGAAATCACACGATTGCCCTGTTTTAAACAATATACCTTGATTAATATTCTTATGCGCAATTTTCAGGATAGTATTTAAATCAATATTAAGTTAATTTTCATAACCAACTTAAATCGTATTTAAAACAGATTGGTTTTTTGAGTTTTATGTGAAAAGTCTTATTTAATTAAGATAAAAGTATGGTAGCACTACTAAATACAAAAAAAAAAAAAAATATAAAAAAGTGTATTTATTTACAAGGTGGTCTGAAAAAAAACAGCTGACTGTTAATGCTTTGCCTGTTGTTGTATTGTTGTGATATTCTGGTCACCTTGCTAAAATATTACAATGGAAACTTAAGTTGTAATTAAGTGTACCACATCGGTGAATTAAGTTTCACTTAAGTTTTTAGTGAAGAAGAGAATTTTGTATTTAAAACGATTTTAAAAATAAATGTGTTTTAATATCAATCCTGAAAATTGGCCATTAATCATTGTAATTACTCACAAACAATTTTTTTTTCACACTAAATAAATTTTATTTTTCACTTTAGTACTGCCAAGTTTATTTTTGATTTGACATTAACATTTGATACCAATTTGACATTAAATTGATAAAGCATTTGATGTTTGAGAATCGTGTTTGATGTCAAATGATAAAGTCATTTCATACAAAAAGTTTGACTTTGTGTTTGTTGGGACGGCGAGGAATTTTAAAAAAACACAAGTAACTTTTGACATTCCTCTCTCTAATTTAGAAAAAAAGTAGCACAGCTGTGCTTTCAACTCCACCTGAAAAATAAATTCGCCTTGGGCCTTGGGATACACCTTGATGTAGAAGATGTGGAAATTGAAAAAAAAGACTTGTTTACATTTGAAACATCTTTCATCATAAAAATATTTATTTTCACTTGTAAGATTGCTTGTGCTATCCCTGCAAATAAAATTGGACCACCTGATCCATTTTGATAAAATGGACTACTCATTGTTAAAAAGTGTTTGTAGTGAGACGACATGTCTTCGTTTTTTAACGACATGCTTTCGTTTTTAAACGACTTCAAAACTAATCCTCTTGAGTATACCATGGAGTAGTTTTAAAACTACTCCTTAGTGGTCCAAAGGTGGTGTAGACGACTAAAACGCAAGCTTTGATAAAAAGTTAGTTTATTTAATTTGTTTAAGCAAAGATAATTTATTGAGATTTAGAAATAAAGAATAAAAAGTACAAAAGCTTGGTTCTTCCAATAGTATGTTGCGTGAAAAATATATGCGTGTTTCCTTTGGTTTTCTCTTCGCGTGTTCAATGACTAGTGTCGTTATTTTGAAAATTGTTGTGTTAGGCAGAGATCAAAGGCACAGCGTTGTATTTTGTGCCAGTGATGACAACATTCCCCACACCGTTATCCTTTCTAAGAGGAGGGTTCCTTAAATTTCAGGGCAGCTAATTTTACCACAGGACAACGTAATGACCCGTTGGCTGTAGAAACTTCTGCTGTACGTATTTGGCCATATTTTCCGGAAAAAACTTGAGTTAAATACTTTTCCCAATTTCCACTGGCTTCTGGGCAGGTTGGGATCCAATATAAGGACCATGTCTTCGACTTGAAGGGGTGTTACCTTTTCCTTCCATTTTGTGCGTTGTAGTAATTGTGGCAAGTATTCGACCACCCATCGCTTCCACAGCCTATCTTTTAAGTTTTGTGCGATTCGCCACTGCTTTCGTAGACATAAATTCTCATCATCAGGGCCGGGTGTTTGTGTGGAGTTTAGCCCACCTATCAGGTGATTTGGTGTCAAAGGCTCTTCAGATCCGGGATCTATAGGCAGCTGGGTTAGCGGACGGTTGTTTATAATGCATTCGGCCTCTTTAACTGCGCTGCGAAACGTTTCTAGCCGTGGAGCTTCTTCCTTCAGAATTTTATATAACAACTGCTTCACACGTTTGACAAGCCTTTCCCAGCAACCGCCTGCATGTGGATTGGCCGGACAATTGAAAATCCATTCAATATTATCTTTTGAAATGTTCTTTTGTATTTCATCGTAGTCGAAAAATCTATTTTCTTTCAGTATTTCCTTTTGAGCGCCAACCAAATTTGTGCCGTTGTCGCTTCGGATTCTGATGGGCACACCTCTTCTGTTTACGAAATTTCTTACACAAAGTAAAAATGCATCTGTGGACAGGTCGGCAGCAATTTCCAAATGCAATGCCCTTGTACCTAAACAGGTAAATAGGGCGATCCACCTCTTCTCTCTCCTTCGCCCGATTGTGACATAAAATGGACCACAATAGTCTAGTCCAACATAGCTAAATGGACGCACGTAAGGGGTTAATCGATCAACTGGGAGCTGACCCATTAGCGGAGTCACAGGTTTGGCGCTGTCAAGAATACAGGACGAACATGACCTTTTCACTGATCTTAACACCGAGCGAATGTATGGCACCTAAAATTTTTGCCTTACCTCATTAATTACTGCATGATCGTTTTGGTGATGATTTTTTCGATGACAATAAGCGACTAACATAAAGGTGACTGGGTGTTTATTCGGCATAATAATGGGATTTCTGGCGGTTTCTGGCAAACAGTATGCGTTGTCTATTCTGCCATTAACTCTAATTCTGTCATTATCAATATAAGGTGTCAACTGATAAATACTGTACGATTTTGATAGAGCGTTGCCCTTCATAATACACAATTTTTCGTCTCCAAGCGCCTCCGTTTGCACCTGACGACAAATTAACTTCTCCCCTGCCTCAATTTCTCCAGCAGTCAATTCAGTGGATGTTTGCCCAATTCTTCTGGCTTTGATGTTAATAAAACGTAGAACCCAGGCAGCACATCGTTTTAATTTTAAAAAGTTCGAAAAATTTTCATATTTAAAAATCGTTTCATTTACAGCATTTAACATTAAGACTACATCAACCTTTTCCTCATCTTGGCTTTGATTGGTTTTAGAAATAGGCGGATCGACTGGCCAAGAGTGTTCCTCCAACGCCAGGAAATCAGGACCTTTTAGCCACCTAGTGTTGCTGTCAAACTGTATAGGCAATTTTGCTCTTGTGGCCTCATCTGCTACATTTAAATTGGTAGGTAGCCATTTCCATTGTTCAGGTTCAGTTGTCGCCAAAATTTCAGAAATGCGACAGGCAACGAACTGCTTGTACTCTCTTTCTGTTGATCTGATCCAAAATAAAACCGTTTGGGAGTCGGACCAGAATATTGTTCTGTGAATTTTGCAATTATGGGACTCCCCTATGACAGCTTTAAGGCGGCAGCCCAAAACGGCTGCTTGTTATTCAAGGCGAGGAATCGTCATTCCCATTGTTGGTGCGCAACGAGCCTTGGCTATAACAAAGGAGGTGTAAATATTGCTGTGTTGTTTTATACGAAAATAGGCGGCAGCAGCAAAAGCGCTTGAACTCGCATCCACAAAAATATGAAGCTGAATCTCATCAGCTACTGGCAGTAACTCAGAGTAACAGCGGGGAATAGATAGTTGTTTAACCTTATCAAATTCTCGCCACCAGGCGTTCCATTGCGTCAAAATTTGTTCAGGAATTTGATCATCCCATTGTATACACAATTTCCATGTTCGCTGTATAAGTAGCTTTGAAGAAATCGTGAAATTCGCCAAAAATCCAAATGGATCAAAAATCGCCATAACTATACTCAAAACTTTTCTTTTGGTGGGTGGACGTTTGCCCTCTAATACATCAGCACAAATTTTATAGAACTTTATATGAAATTCGAAACTGTCAGAGTCTTTGTTCCAGTATAAGCCAAGAGTTTTATCCGTGTTACTCTGTTTTTCCATTTTCAGTGTTGTTGGACCACCGTTCTCACCACCGTTTAGTAGACACTGTAGCTCCCCTGAGTTCGATGAGAAATTTCTTAACTTAAGCCCGGCGGCTGCATTTATTTGAATGGCATGCTGTGTGACTTCAAGAGCCTCTTCAAGAGAATCAAAACTAACGACAAGGTCATCCACATACATACGATTAATAACAGTGCTGGTGCCCTTAGGCCATGTCGACTCAAATTCCCTTGCGTTGGGGTTTTTAACGTATTCTGCACAACAAGGTGAACAGACTGATCCGAAGATCATTGACCTCATTATATAAACACAGACATCGCTACCCAATCCATTTTCGCGCCACAAAAAGCGTTGCGAGTTTTGATCATCATCCTTTATAAATACCTGAGAAAACATTTCCTGTATATCCCCAGCCACCGCTATTTTGCCTTGACGAAATTGAAACATGATCACTTGAAGAGATTTGGCTTGTTCAGGACCCTTTAATAATACCGAATTGAGGGACATGTTTGACGACATTGCGGCAGCATCAAATACAACCCGTAGTTTCTCCGGTTTGTGTGGATTAACTACGCCAAAATGTGGTAAATACCATACTTTACCACGCTCAAACGTTTTGACCTCTATGGTTGACAATTTGCGGGCATAACCCTTTGAAATATATTATTCAATTTAATTTTTATATCTGTCAGCGTATATTGAATCTCGTTTCATTTTATTTTCTGTTTTCAGTAGACGATTCTTGGCCATTTCAAAACTTTCCGGTAGGAACACATCATCCCTTTTCCATAGTAAACCTGTTTCGTAATGACCCTCTATTTTCCGGCATGTATTTTCCAAAATATTTCTGGCACGTTTATTGTCTTCTGATTCCAGCACGAAATTTGTTGCCTTTACACCAAAATTCTCAATTGAGAAATAGTCTTGTACTAACTGGTGAACTTCCTTCCATGAGCTACTCTCATTAATATGGCAGATTCTAGCAGTGCTATTTTGTTTTTCTAACACTGGGCCATATGCCACCCATCCAAGCTTAGTGTCGGATGCCACCGGTAAGTGAGGACCTGCCTCAACAACTTGTTCAGCCAAACCAAGTGTACAGTTGTCCAAGCCAATTAACATTGATGGTTTTTTATTTTGATAGCTTTGTATTGGAAGATGTGATAGGAAGATTTAATTCTTTGACAGTCTGCAAGTTTTTTATTGCATATTTTTTATATCGATCATTTACAGGCGAAATGTCCACATTTACTCTCATTGAAGTTTCTGTTTTGCGCATCTTGTCATACCACTGAAGTGTGATTGAAGATTTTTGACCCTTTAGGCCCATACTCCTGGCCACATTTTCCTCAATCAAAGAGACGGACTATCCTTCGTCCAGCAAAGCATAATCGGTTACTGTTCCATTTGGGCCATGTAGAGTAACAGGTAAAATTCTAAATAAATGTGAGACACCTTCGTTTTGGCGGCACTGTAGAACATGTTCAGACTGGTCATTTCTATTAACAGCAGATACACCCGAGACATCTTGATGAAGTACTGGGTGGTGGTAACGACCGCACCCATTTATACCACACATTTTTCTCTTTCTACACTGGGTTAAACTATGCCCTTTACGAAGGCAAGAGAAACAGACATGCAAGCGTTTGACTTGCTCCCACCTGGCGCTTATTGATAACTCCTTAAATATACCACACTCAGCAATTTCATGGATACCCTCACATTGCTGGCATTGTTTTTGGCTAGGCTGTTCTTCTTAACTATGAAGAACTCTTCGGGTGGCTGATACGTTTTGTTGACGATCGTTTGCCGACGCTGGACCACGTTGCGGCATAAGGCTGCAATATCGGGCCAAATCACCAATCCATATGGCAAAATGTTCCACCGTTGGAAATGGTAGCACTGAAACAGAAAATTTCGCCCACTCATATTGCTTGGACAAGGGCGATTTTAAAACTAATTGCTCCAATAGCGTTGGATTCATTAAGTAGTTTTCACATTTTGCCGATTTGAAAAAGGCGACAATATTTTAAGCACAACTAGATAAGCCTAAAATGAACTCAGGACGGCCTTCGGTTATCATCGGATACATTTTTATTTTGTCCAGTTGCGATCTTACCAAAAGTTCTGGACGACCAAAATTAAACCTTTACTCCTCAATAATTTGCGGCACGTTTTCCGGGTAAATCAGCATTGACATTACACTATTTCTGGCTGCGCCCTGTAACGCCTTTTGAAGTCTGATTAGATTTTGCCTATTAGTATAACAAAATTCCATGGTTGTATCTTCATAAGTCGCTAAAAATAATGGCCAATCCTCTGGCTTTCCATCAAATTGTGGAAGATGATATAGCTTCGTTATGAAATCGTTTGACTGAATTGTTGTTGGAGGTCTTGCCGTATAAAAATTCGTTTCATTTAACGGCGATCTATAATCTACATTTGACGGCGGCGCCTGATGGTGCAAGTTTTCTGCTACTGACGGTAGCTGCTGAAAATTTAACAACGACTGTGATTGAGTACCCTGGGAGTGTTTGTCGACTTCAAGGGTGCGTTTGACCATCTCCACTGGAATGCGGTTCATGACAGACTACGTAGTGTAGGTTGTCGTGAGCTTGACTTGTGGAGAAGTTACTTTAGCTGCAGAAAAGCTTGTGTGGTTGGTGCCAGCGGCACAGCTTGGAGGGACGTAACTCGGGGGTGCCCGCAGGGTTCTGTCTGTGGTCCTGTTATATGGAACCTCATGATGGATCCGTTGTTGGTACGTCTGAGCCGTCTCTGCAATCTGTGCGCATATGCAGATGATTTGCTCGTTTTGCTCGAGGGACAGTCTCGTGCTGTTCTGGAGGCGAAGGGTGAGCAGGTCATGCGCATAGTTAATGAATGGGGTGCACAAGTCGGTGTTGAGATTAATCTTGACAAGACTGTGATAATGCTGCTCAAGGGCAGATTGTCTAGTGCACGTCCTCCTGTCATTAAGTCTGGTATCGTTAGTCTCAGATATGTGACTCAGGTCAGGTATCTGGGAATAATGATGGGTGAGCGGATGAACTTTTTGGTTCATCTTGCTCATGTAAGGGAAAAGCTGACTGCTGTCGTTGGTAAGGTCAAACGTATTCTGAGGAGTGACTGGGGCCTCAGCAGGCGTGCTGTTCGAACCATTTATGGCGGGCTGTTCGTTGCATGCGCAGCGTATGGTGCGCCTGTATGGTACGAGACAGTTATGACTGTTGTTGGTCGCAAAAAGGTGCTTACTTGTCAGAGGGTTGCTATGCTTGCTTGCATGCCGGTCTGTCGGACTGTTTCTACGGATGCTCTTCAGGTCTTGCTGGGTGCAGCTCCCCTTGACTTAGAGGTGATACGCCGTGCTATCGCCTATAAGATCAAGAATGGGCTGCCACTTCTTGCGCATGATTGGCTTTCTGCTGTTGACGTGGTGAATAGGGAGAGTAGGGAAATCAAGGTGATGTTAGCCGATCACCTTGATTCTAGGTGGAGGACGCGCTGGACGGACTCTGACAAGGGTCGTGTCACGTATGCTTTTATACGGGATGCGCCCTTCGTACGCGGGCGCCCAGATTTTGGCTTCGGCCTTAGTCTGGGGTTCTTACTGACGGGACATGGCTCGCTCAATGCATTTTTGCATAAGAGGGCCTTGTCGGACACTTCGGACTGTGGGTGTGGGAGGGGGACCGAGGACGTATGGCACGTTATTGCTGAGTGTCATTACTATGATGACATTAGGGACTTAGATAGTATGGGCATCACTCATACTGGGGCGGGTTGGGATTGTAGTAGGGCCTTAGAGGACGATCGGACGATGGGGAGGTTGGGGCAATTTGCCCAGGAAGTATTTAATAGGAGAAGACGGAATTTGTGAAGGTGAGCTCGTTCGCAGGCATTTGCGATCCGACGCTCGCGTATATCGCCGAACTGTCCGCTCTGCGCATTGCTTCGTGCTCGGAGGTCGGTTTGCTGTTTTTGGTGGAATCTCGTCGTGTTGATGTCTGGTGATTTGCCCATGCTGCTGTTGCTTGTGCTGGGACACTTGTGTCTCTGGTCCCTTGGGGCTGGAGATGGGAGTGTCTTGGTGGAGTAGCGGCATGCTGTCGGCTGATTTCCGGAACGGCCCCCTGCTGGGTTCGAGTTCTCCTTTTCGTCGTTGGTGCTGTTGGTCGAGTTTGACCATGAGCCTGTCCGTGGGGACAGCTGCGTTTATTGTTGTGTTTTTTGTTGTCATTGTTGTGCGTGATGTCCTTTGCCGGTGTCACGCAAGGTGGCCAAAGTGTCGCTCGTGAGAGCGGCTGTTTACTGTTTTGTTGTTTCGTCTATTGGTGATGTATTGTCCCTTTATGTAGATGTTTGTGGTGCTCCGCGATTTGTGGAGGTGCAGTCCCAGTTGCTGTTTGCAGTGTTGCTGGTTGCTGGTTGCTGTTCGTGGTATGCTGCAGTCTGCTGTGGGTCACCAGTCCCGGTACCGTTTGGGGTCCAACTGGTAGTAGTTTAGGCTACGAAGCTGACCAGAGTCTTTATCTGGTACCACGGGAACCAGGGTGCCCTTGGGACCTCGGTCCCAACCTGGTTATGGTGCGGCCCCTTCGGGGGAGTAACGTGGTGGTTGTGGTTTAATACCCATATCGCGGGTAGAGTAATTTATTGCTCGGTGTGGAGTTGCATTGCAACCGGTTGCCATTTGACCATAAAATGGTAGGAGTGTTAGATAGGCTCCGCCCTTCACCGAGGGGGATGAAGTGTCCAAATGCACGGATTCGAAGTCGGTACCCTTTCTCTGGTGCCACAGTTTGTGGCGAAGGAGGAAGGGGGCGATGGTCACGCATGTTTTGACCCTGTGTTAAGAGCACCGTGAGGAAGGGTCTTCGGACGACGATCACGTAAAACCGGACAAATCTGTGATTGAGTACCATTATTCGACGATGGTAGCTCTTGCGCAAAACAACCTGCTGGTGTCTGTATTTGCTGTATGCCTATTATTTGTTGTGACAATTCTTGAGAATTTCTCAAATGCGGCAATTCATTGTTGTTTGATTGAACATTATTTGAAGCAATTGTTGACGAATTTATTTCTCGTGCTCGCACATACCCACTCGTTAGCGGTGGCATTTGCCGAACAACATTTGGCAAACCCTGTTGTCCATGCAATACAGGTGGCATGGGATGTAAATTAGACGGTGCAGATAGCATCTGCCGATGACACGACATATTTGACACACCTTGGAAATGTGAATTTGGCACCCGCATTCCTTGGTGCATATGTGTCGTATGTGCTGAATCTTCAACGCTATTTTGAGACGGGGAAAAATGTTGAGGCATGTTCTTTTGACGACCTGAGTCTTCCCTCAAGTTATCAATTGCAGATTTCAAAGAAGTGATTGTGACATTAAAGATGACAAAAGTTCGGACGTAGTAATTGATTCGGCAGACGTAATCACAGGCTGTGATGACGTATTTATTGTTGTAGCTTCTGCCGAATCTTTATCATTATGGTTATTAACTATTGTGTTGTCTAGGCATTCGTTATCAGACGAATTTTCATGATGCTGCTCCGAACCCTCCTGACTGGATTGTGACCTGGTTCTTGGCATCTTGACGAACTGGACCACAACTGATAACACCACAATTTAACCGCTTCCAAATGAACCAAAACTCGCGATGAACAAAGGAAAACAATGTAGACGACTAAAACGCAAGCTTTGATAAAAAGTTAGTTTATTTAATTTGTTTAAGCAAAGAAAATTTATTGAGATTTAGAAATAAAGAATAAAAAGTACAAAAGCTTGGTTCTTCCAATAGTATGGTGCGTGAAAAATATATGCGTGTTTCCTTTGATTTTCTCTTCGCGTGTTCAATGACTACCCTACAAGAAATGGATGACCGAAACTAAAAAAAAAAAAAATTTTTACTAACACACTTGCAACAATTTTACATTAGTTGTACCACTCTAACATATATGTTAGAGTAGAACAACTGAAAACAAAACAAAAATGCCAATTTTTTTTAAATTTTTGTTATACATACGCTTTACTGGCTAATATTTGTGAAAATTTGTGAATTGTTTAAATTAAATACTGCAAAATATTTTAATAATTATTAAAATAAATAAAGGAAATCCAAAGGATTTGGGTAAGTAAGTTATAAAAATGCGAAAAAGAAAAACGCGAAGCTGAAGATGCGGAAAAGCCTAAACAAAATTTGGATGAAGCTAAAAAGACTCATATCCGAAGATCCCAGTTGGCCAGCTGCATATTTGAATGTGTCGAAAATTAACAGAAACGTTAAAATCTATGGATGTGCACACCGTTTAAGACATCAAGGCAAAGGTTTAATTTTTTATTTACATTACGGATTTTTACAATGTTTGGTACACTAAAACCTGTGCCAGAATATTGTAGAAACTCATTTATTTGTTTTATACACCAGGTGGACACGAATTGCATGTAGATTACTGGGAATTAATTGGCTTGGCTCGTGCTGGCGGTGCTGAAAGTATTCGCAATGAAGAGGCTCATCCCGATGTTCAGTTGGATAATCGTCATATTATTAGAGGCGAAAACATTTTTCCGGGTTAATTCTTCCACCTGCAGTGAATGGTGTAAACGAATACGTACAGCAGTCAACTTGATTTGGTTGCATTGTAAGGAGCCAAAGTTGGTTATACGATATTCAGAGGTATGTTATCATGAAAATTTGTTTTTAAATAAAATTAAGTCGTCTTTTTTTTTGTATCTTACAGTATTTTGCAAATTGTAGCGAAAAACACAAATCTAGCACTTCTTGATCGCACAGTGACCTCTTTAGTGTGTGCTCTATACAATTGTGGGGAATCAGACACTCTTTATGGTTTAACAAATTGTCTAAAAAGTTTTTAGTAAAAACTAAACACGGCAAACGTTTCGAATGGATACAATATGTAGCAGAATTGTACAATAATATTTAAAAACAGTTAAATGGTATTTGATCTAGCAAAACGTTTTGCAAAAACCAATAACTTTTTAATAAGACTATTGATTACGAGCAACGTCTAATATTTAATAAAAAAAAAACTGTTATCATCTTACGTTTATGAAAGGAGGAATAACTGTTACGGTCCCTGTTTTATTAAGCCTTTTTGCAATATTCCCATTCTTTAAATATTTCACTTGGTTTTTGCTTAAGCCAACCTTTGGTTAACATTGATACTATAGATGTAAACATATACTTAGGAATGATTCTAATGAAACTACAAGATATTCCGGTAGTGTATAGTATCATTCCTTAGTATATGTACTTATCTATAGCATCAATGTTAACCAAAGGTTGACTTAAGCAAAAACCAAGTGAAATATTGAAGTTGGGACTATTGCAAAAATGCTTTATAAAATTTAAATTACCTCATAGGACAAAAAATAATTATTTATTTATTTAATTTATTGTGTAAAACGAACAAATATTGAAATTTACTTTAAATAAAAAACAAAAATATGTATGAGAATTTAATAAAAAGAATCATGTTTTATTTAAGCTAAAAAGTACGTCAACAGTGACTAATATATGCATAAGTACTGACTAGTCAGCTGTGACCGGTATATGCATAAGTACTGACTAGTCAGCTGTGTCCGGTTTATACATCAGTACTGATATGTAAAGAGTATAAGAGTAAACAGCTCAGACATATGTTTTATCTACCACAAAATTCATAGGTTAAAGAAGGATGCAAAATCACACGTACACAAAAGTTTAGGTAATTTTTTTCACGTAGTCCTTAAGAAAATGATAGAAACTTTGTTCTACGCGATGACCGATATCTGTATCAGCAATGTCGGTCATATGATAGGTCAAATGACCGTCACTATTCTTGTAGGGTAGTGTCGTTATTTTGAAAATTGTTGTGTTATAGGGCCCATACACAATACCATCATGATTGTACAATCAAGTGATTGTGCAATTAAGCTTGAAGCACACAACACACCAGCATGCTGGTACAAAATTCATTTTTTACCAAAATGTGTGTGGAAAAGGTTGTAATGAATAACAATCAAATTTGTGCTGCTGTTATTATTGCTATTATCCTAAAACAAAAACGAATAAGGATTAAAAAAAAAACGTGTTTTAATTTAAATTTTGTTTTAAATTTTGAATTTTTTGATTTTTATGCCTTAACGATTTAACATTTATGAGCTAACTTTACAGCACACGATACAATCATGCTGGTACAATCAAAAAAATATCAAACTATTTTTGATAAAGCACCATCAGCTGGTACAATCACACCACAAGCTCATACACGGTCCATCAGCTGGCACAATCACTTGATTGTACAATCATGATGGTATTGTGTATGGGCCCTATTAGGCAGAGATCAAAGGCACAGCGTTGTATTTTGTGCCAGAGATGACAACAGGTGGGTTATATGGTCCTCTCCTAGGACATCGTAATGTTGAATAGACCAGGTTTTTTCCATACGTTTGGGTTACTTTTGGACTAGTCCTGGTCCCTTGTGGACTTCTCTTAACACGCGTGTTTGGAGTGGTCCTATTATTTGCAGGGATAATATAAACACATATAAATATGTACACACAAATGTTCATTTAATTTTTTTTATTCTATCGGCTAACAGCCGGCTTCGAGCCGCCGCCGAGTTTTTTTTGCGCCAGCCGCTGCCGCCGATAAAATCCCACGTCGCAGGTCCCTGATCACTATGTTAAAACAACAAATAATTTCTTGTTCACACATGAATATGGATAGTGAAAACGGCATTTAAAACAATTGTTTGGAACCGTGTTGCCATATAAGTAACGCCATTTTGATTATTATTTCAGCTTTTTATATAGGTTTTATGCGCCCTATACACCAAGGCGAGTGCAAGGTACAAGGTAAGTGCAACTCTACAACTACAAAAAGCCCCATGTATTTTTTTGCAATTTAATAGGCGGCTGTCAAAAATGCTGACAAGGCAAAAATTTATTGAAAAACAAAATAAAAATTTTGTTTGGGTAATAAAAGAGATTATTAAATTCACTTTAATTGTTCGCAGTTTTTCTAAGAAATTTTTTCGGTTATTTTGGCGCAAAACAAAAACAAAACTATATTTTGACGTTTCCCTATTTTTTTTAATTCGCCGTGGAGACAGCTGATGAACGGCTGATGAGTTGAGTTTACCTTGTTAAATTCGCCTTGCTGTACACTTTTCAGTTCAATTGTCAATTGAGTCAAGGTATATTTACACAAGGTAGACTCATTTGAGAGTGTAGACATGCTGCTCTATAAAAGGAACAGAGTTGTCAAAATTGTCTTCATATAAAACAAAAACAATTTAACGCACACATGTAAAAATTTTGGCTCATATACACGAAATTTGACGTTTGGGTTCCAACAAGGAGTAATCAGCTGACAAACATATGGGCCAACGAGTTTACCTTGTGTAAATATACCTTGAATTGAGTCTTTCAACTGAATTGATGCTTGGCCACAGACTTCATCAAATGAATTAAAAGAATTTAAATTAATTTTAAAATTTAATGAAATACAAGACAATTTTTAAAATACTTAAGGTGCTATCAGACGGGATGTATTTTGCATATGTACTGTCAAATTTTCCATCTGTAAAAGTTGTACACATCGTGTGATACATATGAAACTTTGCATGTGTAAAAAACATGTGGAAATACATATGTAAATTTTTCGATTAGAACACGCTCTATTTTCCTGTGGCAAACATAAACAAAACAGCTGGTTTGTTTTGAAACGTAAACAAAAGTCAGCTTTTGTTTACATTTATAGGTTATGTCATAAGGAAAAACATAAGCAGGTATGATAGCAAAAATTATGAATCGTATGTAAAATGGAAATTTTGACATACATACGGAATTACATATGGGAAAGAAAAGTGACAGTACATATGTAAAATACATCCCGTCTGATAGCACCTTTAGCTTTTTTTTACAAAAGAAAACTACAAACATTAATTATGACAGCTGATCAAGAGACTCGAGCACACACAGTACAATCGAATTGAAAGACTTAGTAGTCAACTTGAAAAAATCAAAATCTTCAACCAACTCGACAACCGTCAAACTAATCAATTGAAAAAGCCATACACGCTTTGATTTAGACAATAACCAACTCAGTTGACAATTGAATTGAATTGTGTATGGGCATAAAATATTGTGCGTTGCTAAATCTAACAACGTTTTGTTATTGAGCGAACATAACAATGCATAGTCTTGACGGTATGTTAAATCTGATCGCCAACAAAAAAATCAATCCCTTCACTACGCTTCTCAAAGAGAAAAAAATGTATGTCAGCAAAATTAGTATTGTGTGTTCTGGGCCTATGATAACAGCGCAGTCAAGGCGAATTTATAGCAGGTAAACTTATCTCGTCAGCTGTTCGTCAGCTGTTTCCACGGCGAATTAAAAAAAAAACCTTGAAACGTCAAAATATAATTTTGTTTATGTTTTGCGCCAAAATTACCGAAAAAATTTCTGAGAAAAACTATATTGTGAAAGTGAAAATTGGTGAAAATATATTATTTTTATAATAAAAATATTTAAAAACTGCAAATAATTAAAGTGAATTTAATAATTTCTTTTATAAAAAAGTGATAATTTTAATTTGCAAACAAAACATGCGTTATTGTTCAGTTTGCAAAAAACCTTACTATAAAGGTGAAGGAAACTTGTTCCGAGTGTATAAATTCGCCTTGAGCGCAGTTTTGCTTGTTAACTGTACAACCAAGGCGAATTCATTTCTCAGGTGACGTACATAAATTCGCCTTGTGTACAACCATTAAAACTTAAATTGTACTTTTAATACTTATTTTAATTACGCTGTGTTTATATACGTAATAAAATTGTAAAATAAAATCAACAATAGCGCTTCAAATACAAAGACGGAATAAAGTTTTGTTGTGAAAAAAGTCGATTGTTTGTTGTTGCCTTCAAAATAAGTTCATAATTTTAATTGTTAAGGTATAATTTAGTTGGATAAGTAATTTTTAATAAAAACATTTTTTTAAACTAAATTCCATTATACATAATTAGATTTTCAAAGTACAATAACTTTATTTAATTAAAAATGGCTAAACAAAAGGATTATATGTATTCACATTCATATGTATAAAGGTGGGTATTATGTGTGTATAAAACTTTGATTAATCATAGGTATCATGGAAAAATTAGACCATATGTAGGTATATTAACTAAAATATGTTTGAAAAATTTATTAAGTACATATATATATATATATACAATACTTATGTATATATTTACAACATATAGACCTTGGTATATACATATATATGTACAAAGTATAAATAAAGGTGTTTATGATCGTACATTATTAAAAAAAATAATACTAATAAATAATAAAGAAAAAAAGTTATTTTATTAATAAATAATAATATGTATAATAATAAACATATATACATTTTATGTAGGTATTTACATATGTTAAGAAAATACTGTTGTGACAGAGAGAACTTGTTGCATTTAGCAGATTTGATTACTTGGTAAATAATTAGTGAAGTCAGATTGGATATACCTACATACATATCGTCGGTCTCATGTAGAAAGGCCCTAACTCGATGTTTTTCGAAATTGAGTATTTTAGTGATTCCAATACATTTCCCACAAATACACCTCGTCACAAAAATTCAATACAATAGCATCAAAAATATCAGTTTAACAAGCAATTGAAGAATCCATTTTACATTAGCTCTGTTTCTTTACTTTTTGGGTAAAGTTCGTGAAAATGAGAGCAAGCATAAATTTCTCTCATAAAGAGACAAAATTACACAAAAGTACGGGAACAGAAAAAACCAAATTTTAAGCACAAAATAAAAAGTCATTGTTTTGATAGTTTTTACAAAACAATAAAAGTTTATGCCACTTTTGAAAAATTGTATATTGTCTGCAGAAATAATCTAATTTGACCAAAAATTAAACCAAAAAAACACTTTTACAATAACTAACATTATGTTTTCCTAAAATTTCAACATAAAACTTTATATTTTAGTACATTATTTTACTCCACAACACTTTTTCCAAAATTTGGTTCATTATTTTTTCCTTTGCATTTTATTGTTTTGTTTATGTTTTACAGCTGTTTTACAATTTACACAATTTGCACGAAGAAAAAGTCTGGGCTGTTTCGTGCAAGAAAAAGAAGAATTTTATTCTCTCAAATCCGCTCTCATTTACACAAATTAAAAGTACGGGAACGCTTTTCGTGCAAATTGGGATCCCGAGGGATCCCAAAGTAGAGTAAAGAAACAGAGCTATTATGATACATACAGTTTCTATTATGTTTTTGCCTTCTCCTGTAAAGTTGCATTTATGTGAGTTAGGGCCTTTCTACATGAGACCAACGATATGTACATACATACATAACTAAGCAAGTCCCATAGATAAGGCGTAGTCGTTAGAGTGGCGCAAAATCGCTCCTTCTGTTGAATCGTTCCTATCGATCAGAAAGATTAAAAAAACTTGGTCATTCATGATTCCTGTTCTTTACTTTGAACAATGAATGAACGAGGAACTATAAAACTTCTCTGTCGTTCGTAAAAACGTATACGAACAAACATTTGTTATTTTTTGCTTTTATTGTGTGGCGTTACCAGTAAAGAATAGAGTTCGTTCCCGGGATATTCAATTGTTTTCAATTGCCGCTTTCCCGGAAATTAATTTGTTGGGCACTTCGAATTATTTTGAGTCTAAATTACAACACAAAAGCATTATTCTCGTTACTCTTTAAGCCATACTTACATGATTTTCGAGGGTGGTCATGGTACTGTAGCTAAATTACGGACCGACCTTCACGAAATTTGCTGACTTACAAAACTTATTTGTTGAAATTTAATGACAATCGATGCATTTCGCTAAACATTATGTAAGTTTTTGTCAACACATTTGTGTATCCAACTGATCGCAATTGTGAAACGAGCAATTAGAAATAAGGAACTTTAAAGAAGTCTGCACCGTTCAATGGAACTACATAGGTCGTTTTGGAACGACACAACTCTCGTAGTTCTCTGATAAACTGTTCCATGGCACCTAGTTTGGTAGTTATGGATATCGATACATCGAAACAATCCGATGTTTTGTTTATTCATCAGCATCGATGTTTTGATTCGATGTGTCGAAGCGACATATTTAATACAAGAACGTTGTTGCGTATCTTAAATGTCATTATCAGGGAAACCAGAAATATGCTCTAAAAAAAGTGTTTTATGCGCATTAAATATGCAGTAAAAACTTGAAAATATGCCCTAAAAAACCAAAATGGCTTATTTGAAAATAAAATATTCAACAATTTAATAATATGTATATGCATTTAAAAAATAACATCTGGTAGAACCCATAGTATTTACAGACGAATTTTCGAGATTGTACCCTATTTGGAACCGATAGGAAGTCATGGGCTCACCAAAACAAAGTTATGTTACAAAGTCAAAATTAATATAAATGTCAAATATTATCTAGATCAATCATGTCCAGCTCATACCACAATTGTGGAAATCAGGGCTGCCAGGTACTTTTTTGCTTGTCCCCAAAAAATTTAAAAAAATATCCCCAAAAACCCCAAATTAAAAAAAAAACTTAAGAAGGTACAATTTTTTTTTGTTTTTTTTCTGACCAAATTTTAATTTTATTTTTTAAAAAATAGTCGATTATCAAGCGACGAGTGCACATGCGGCGGATGCTTACATATTTTTTTTAATTTTATTAAGAATATCTCTTCATTCACTAATACTAATATAAAGCAATACAACCGCAATTTACATTTTGGACATCACTGGTCTTGATTTGCGATCGGCAACTATTACATTTTGCAGTTGTATGCGTTGTATGAACTTTATGGGGGTATTCACGTCAAAAGTTGCACCCTTGGAAAAAAGCAAAAGTGCAAAAATATAACAACAACCACAAAGACAATTAGTTGTGCGCAAATAACAACAACAACAACCACAAAGACAATTAGTTGTGCGCAAATAATTGTCTTTGTGGTTGTTGTTATATTTTTGCACTTTTGCTTTTTTCCAAGGGTGCAACTTGTGACGTGAATACGCCCTATATATGTTCAAGGTTGTTAGATGTGGCGATTTTTTTAGAAATTTAGAAGATTTTGACGATTTTTTTTGAGAAAATATACAGTCTTCATCAATTTCGAACGTTAACGTTCGCATAGAAAATTACATTTAAAACAAAAACAAATTGTCGAATTTTGTTTTTGTTTTAAATATAATTTTTCTATGCGAACGTTGAAGATCGAAATCGTTAAACAGGCAGATAGTAAAATGACGATTGACGATTTTTTTACTTAAAGTAATAGTGTTATGACGGGCGGCATGAAATAACCCCCCAAAATATAACCCCCCAAAAAAATAATGAAATAACCCCCCAAAGCGTGGGGCCTTATTTCATATGCAATAAAGCCCCATTTCTGAAAATGAAATTAGACCCCAACGAAATGAAATAACGCCCCAAACATAAATTAAATAATTCCCTAATTTTTGGGGCTTATTTCATATGAAATAAAACCCCAATTTCTGAAATGAAATAAAGGCAATGAAATAATGCAATTAATTATACAGTTTTGCTTTAAAGAATCACGGGATACCATGATATATGTATGATATTCCAAACACAAGCTTCGCCAACTAAGGCTTTGCTGCATTGCAGGCCTTCGGCCGGGCGCAATGAATTTTTCCTCTATGGTATAACAAACACCGGCTTCGCTAACTATAGCTTCTCTGTATAGCGCCAGGACTTTCTCCTATATTGTATAAAAAACCCGACGCGACCCGGCTACGCAGAGAAGCTTTAGTAAGCGAAGCCGGTATTTGGTATACACTATAGAAGAAAACCATTGCGCACGGCCGAAGGCCGGCTATGCAGGGCAGCTTTATTTATCGAAGCCGGTGTTCTGTATACCAAAGTGGAAAATTCCTTGCGCCTAAAACCCTTTTCATTGTAAGTTTGAAAATGAAATAATCCCCCAAAAATATATTGGGGCTTTATTTCATAACGATTTTTTGGGGGATAATTTCATACGAAATAATACCCCAATTAAAAAAATGAAATAACACCCCAAACAAAATGAAATAACCCCCCATAAATCGTTTTTGTTGTTCTCTGTACAAAATTTTGTGGGGTTATTTCATTATTTTTTTGGGGGGTTATATTTTGGGGGGTTATTTCATGCCGCCGTTATGACGATTTTGTGGCATCAATAAAACACAAGAAATATTAACAATTATATTAGGAACATTCCAAAACGTAACAATTAATTTTTCGAAATACAAAAATTAAACAAAAAAAAAATTCTTTCCCCATCACAAACCAGTTGGCTAAAATTATATGAATGAAATCGATACTGCCAAAAATTTAAACTAGAGCCCCGATTTGCGACGGTCCTATTTGCGTCGCTTTTTAAAAATTGGGCTTTGCGTTTTTATGATTCCGATTTGCGTCGCTACATACGATCGGATTTTTTCATTAAAGTCATAACCACATGTGAAGAATTTTTCTTTTTACATGTAAAAAGGCGAGTTCCTATTTAATTCTGTTAGGTAAGTTATTCTAAGCATAGTTGCGTGTTAGGAAGTAAGAAGTTAGTTTTTAATAAGAAGCCGTGTAGAAAAATGAGTGCAAAAAAAGCAAATGCTTTAGTTTGAAATGAAATTGGACGTAGCAAAAAAAAAAATTCGGGTGAAAAGGCTACTGATATAGACAGAACCCTTGGCTAAGCACATTCAACAGTAAAAATAATTTGCAACAGATATAGCGCTTAAAATTAATCATCTAAAGATAGCCCGAGTTAATAGCAAATAAGATTATTATTTTTTATGAAATAAATAAATTTTTGTTATGTTTTTATGAAAATATATGTTTTTTAAATATTTTTACTTTTTTTTATAATATCTAAGCTCACTTGCTGAAATACATAGAATACAACGTAACCATATAACTTGCTTTATCTATATACAATAAAACAGGATGTGTGTATGTTTGTAACGTTACGTTACGTATGGACTCCAAAACGGCATATATATATTTATTTATTTATTTTTGCTTTTTTTATTTTATTTTTTTTTGAAAGCCGTTGTCAGGTTTTCAAAACGAGATATCAAACTCGTAAATCGGTTATGTAGTTTTGAAGATATTTAAAAAATGATCCAATATCAAAATTTTAAAACTTTCGAAATCCGCGAATTCCGATGATTTCCAACGATTTACCATTCCAATTCAAGCGGTTCTTATTCCCTTTGCGTCTTGCCTTTGCTATTACCATCAGCAAAGCACAAGGCCAATCATTGACTATTGCTGGCTTAAACGGCCAGTTGTATGTGGCTTGCTCTCGAGCTGGCACGCCAAAAAATTTATATTTTTTTACACCAAATAAAAAAAAAACATTGTCTATCGGCTGGCCTTAAGATGAAGTAATAAATAAATGTAATTTCCAATTTGCCTTAAGCTAAGTCTACACGATATGTTGAATCAGCAAATTTATGTTGAAAAATTTGCTTTCAGCGCCAACATATCGTGTAGACACCAAAGTCAGCAAACGTTTGTTCACAATTATAGCATATCGTCTAGACACAATATTTTTACCTTTCAACAAATTTTCTACGTATCTTGACAAATATGTTATTTGTTGAAAGTCGTATGCAAGCTTTTCAGCATACGGCAAATTTGGTAGCATATAAAATAGATAAAAATTTGTATTCTTTCAATTACTTGTTTAATTTTGTATATAACCCCGGAATTTATCAAGATTTCTAGCTCATCGGCGAACAAAAAATTGCATTTAGAAGTGCTTTGAAAATAAAAATGTTGGTCAACGAACTTTGTTTTAGAGATATAGATCATAAAAGTTGAAAAATTCTTAACCAATATCTCTTGAAGTATAAATTTGATCTCAGCAATATGGGAAGCGCTGAAGCGTGTTTCCAAATACCTTTCAAGTGGTATATAAAACATGCCGAATTATTAACCCATTAAGAACCAATTTCAAAAATATTTTTAGTTACTAATGTAATTTGTCAAAATGGCTCTTATCTCAAAATTTTGTCGATATGAAGGTATTTTTATTTACATATAATATTTTCTAGAGAAATCTTCAAGCTTTCATATAATATAATACATGGTACAGTAGCGTATAAAATTCTGAATTTAACCATTTATATTCTAATAAATCTTTTTGTTTAATATATTAGGTTTGAGTACACATGTGGTAATATTTAATATACTTTATGTAATTGCTTCAATATAGGTATTAATTATATGGTATGACAGACAACAGCTTCGCTTAATACATTTTTTCCTTATTGCCGGTCTTCGACTGGACATAAGGGTTCTTAATTTAATGGTATATCAAGCAACGACTTCGCTCATCTGAGTAAATTTTCTTCTTTTAAACCAGAACCCCAACACTCTTAAAATTTGATATTTCTGTTAAAGAAACTAACAAAAATTCGCGACAGAATGAACCGATTGCTATTTAATTTTGCAAGAACTGTCTATGACTAGATATTTCACTAAGATGATCGCTCCATAATTTACCATAGGCCCCATGCTAAACCCATTCTCGGAAATACTTAAATATGCCTAAGACGTACCGAATAACGCTATTATAGTAAAATTTGGTCGGTCATATTTTCAAAAAACTAGAAATCACACAACTAAATTTGGAGAAGATCGGCCCACAATTTACCATAGGCTCCGTATAAAGCCCACTCTGGGAAATCATTTAAATAGGGAAAAATATAGTCCAATTGAGTTGTAAGTGGCTAGAAATAACGGCTGTAGGAAATATCGCCCAAAGAAAAATGGCCCAAAAAAATAAATGAAAAATCGCCCAAAAAAATTCCATGCAAAATTGGGCCTGAATTCATATGAAAAGTGACCCAACATTTTTGGGCTATTTTTCGTTACTATTGGGTGATTTTTCGGTTTTTAAATTTGATTATAAAAATATTATATGAAAAATAGCCCATTTTTTCAGGCCATTTTAATTTTTAAATTCGTCAAAATCTTACATACTATTTGTCTAAATCATTCATTATTACTGTCATTATTATGACATGTCATAACGTCCAGTGTCATAGTGTCCGTTGACAAACTCGAAAGCATAGCCGGCCTTCGGCCGGGCGCAAGGATTTTGTCCTCTATGGTATAACAAATACTGGCTTCGCTAACTAAAGCTTATCTGCGAAGTTTTTGACTAATCAATGTAATAAATTGTCTCTGGTTTGTAAAATTTAAATATTTGACGATTTGTTAACGATTTTATTAAATGTTCGTGAAGATTTTGACGAATTTTTTTAAAACTTTTGACGATTTTTGAAGAAAAAACAACCCTGACTATGAGTCCTAACAGCCTGGCAATCTTCAACAATTGCCAAAACCGTGAAACAAAAATTAAATTCATACATTTTTGTAGGTCAACGACATTGATATATGTATATGTATATGTACGTACATATATTATTCCTAAATAAACCAATACAATGTCTCATTTTAATTGTAAAAAAAAAAAATAATTTTCCATTGTTTTTTTTTTTTTATTTTTGCAGTTACATGCAATCAAAACCTATTGTATATTATATAAAACAATTAATTTATTTTACGCTGATTACAATTCATATTTATGAATAAAGCTCAACTAGATTATCTTTAGAATTATTAGACACAATAATAAAATCAAAATAATATAATAATGCGGGTCATCAATATATTTTAAATATCGATAACTTTTTGTAACGAATTAAGTGAACAAAATTAATGATAATAGAGGTGTTAATAATACTAAGCTAGTCAGTAAATAATCTAGTGTCCTGATTATAAAAACTTAAAACGGAACGTAGATTAAATTGAAATCACACACAGCGAAGTCAACACTAAAGGACCATCAACACATCTGGTTATTTAAACTTAAATTCTCTATGCTTGTTTTGTATTTATTTACACAAACATAAAGATAAATATTGTATTTCTGATTCATTTTATTTTAACACAGCTCAAACCGCCCTCAAATCATTGTTTAAGTTTATGCTATAATTTACCCGCTTATTCTCGAACCAAATCATTTAAAATTATATAAAACAAAGAAAAATAAAATTATGCACAAACAGCTATAGTAACCAATGCTCTACTGATAACACCATAACAGAAGTCAAAACAATTTTAAAACAGTAACAATTGAAATTTCAACGAACTAAGAAGTCTACGCTCTCATTCGTATCGGGATTTACGAAAACTTCAATATTTGCCGATATATTTTAAGTTAGACTCGAACAAAATGAGCGACGATAATTTACCTATAGTCCAAAATGAAGAACAACCAGAAACAATTCGTCGAGGACCCCCCGACAATGAATTGGACCCAGAGCCAACCGGCTGCGGTGCTTCTGTTTGCTGCAATCCCTCGAGTGGATTTCATCGATTTCTTGCTTTGATTTTTATGTGCCTTTTGGGATTTGGTAAGTTTGAACACATTATTTTCATAAAGTCTTTAATGATAATTTTTTCACATACATAAATCATTATAAATACTTTCAATTTGTTTAATTGCTTATTAAATTAAGCATATAATTTCACTTTTTTTGTCGTAAATAATATTAATTGTTTTTTATTTTTCTCTTCAGATCATACGAACACATGAATAATACGAGCGAATTAAACTGTATGTCAATTGTTATCACATAATTCGTTTTGTTAAATTAAATTTCTTGTGTTCGATATGATGCATCAAATCAATGGGTACAAAGTTTTTGAGTGCAAATATTTGTATGAGTAAAGATTCAAACGGGAATGCGTTATTTATTTAGAATACTACTTTAATTATCTGAGTCATAGTTGAAATTAATAATGCAAAAGTTATTTAATACAAAAACAAAATATATCTTGATAAGTACATTATATAATTTAATATGTTTTTGATTATATTCCATATAATCAAAATGCTATTTGCGTTAAAAGACAGGCTTTCTGTCCATAACAAAATATCAAGGTACATTTACACAAGGTATACTCATTAGCGGGCAGACAAACCCCAATTGTCAAACTCGTATGTATGAGCCAAATATGTGCATGTTTTTTTATATGGAGACAAATTTGACAAGTCGGGTATTTTTTGTAATACTCTTCCAAATGAGTTCACCTTGTGTAAATATAGCTTGCAAATTATTAAAATTTTCTGTTTGTATTGTCAAGAGGCCTATTTGGTCACAACTTAAATCGAAAATTTATTGGCGCAAAAATCTTCAAATATACACAAAAATTTTAAACTTTAAAGCTCGAATGAAATGCAATTGTCTAATAAAGTTTAAAAAGTATGTCCTTTTCCAAGTTGTTCATTATAAGCTATATAATTTTTTAAGCAACTTTGATAGATTTTTTTAAATATTGGGCATATGTTTGCATAATTTCTTAAAAGAAGTTAGTTCCTATTCATTTGTTGAACTTACCTTACGCGAATATGTAAGTTTTACACTATAAAGTATAAAAAAAAATATTTGTTTTTTATGAGTTGACTTCCGAATGTGCGTTCAATTGGAAGGTGTTTGGTTTTTTTTCCTTACCCACCTACAACTATATTAAGGCCCAACCATAATGTGCTTAAGTTGGCTTAAGCAAATGTGCAAAAACATGTAAATTATATGAGGCAAACCATATTGAACTTTTTGCTAAGTTTAATGAAACTATCATTTGCTTAAGCAAGGTGCGAATCTAATCGCACATTCCGTACCGAATCAAATGTTTTTTTAATATTTTTTATTCACCCCTATCGTGAATAAAAATTCCTTGGGAGTTTTTTCCCTTTTTCAATTTTTGCTATGCTAATTCTATTGTTAAAATGGGAAAATGGAAAAAACTCCCAAGGAATTTTTATTCACGATAGGGGTGATTATGTTTTCTTAAGTACATTCGAGAGACTTTTTGTTAATTTTTGACAGTACGTTAAGCAAAACTATGCATATTACGGTTGAGCCTTAAGAGTTGACAAAAAATCGTCCAATTGTAGGTGGGACTGTAAAAGATAAACTCACGGTTTATTGTTGTTGTGTTTGTTAAAGCTTTGATATTGTTACAAGTAAAACTGGTGTTTATAATTCTTTTTCGCTAAACAGTTTAATTTGTATAATATCTTTTGTTTTTTTTTAAATCTTTGGATGAAGTTTCCTGTAATCTGGCCTAAGCAACCAGTGAAATGCGTATAGGAATAGCTTATCCCATCAATAATAAATTTCAGTTTATCAATAGTATGAAATGGGAATTTAGCACATTTAAACGAAACCTTGTTAATTAATTTTTTAAATCCCAAGAAAAACTTTGATGAACGTGCTGCAATTTAAATAATTAACTTTCAGTTATAACTGTCAAAACGTATTGTTAACTGGAAGTTAAAGTAATAGTTAATTTTAACTGAACTTGGTCAAATTGGTCGTTAAAGTTATAAACTTTAACGTCTAAAAATTCCATTATTTGTAAGAAAGTTGTATTTAGTTTTTTATATTTCTATTGCATCAAACTCATATAAAGTGTTCACTCCACAAACTTTGTTGCTCCTACAATCTCAGAAAAAAGTGAGATAAAATAAGCAGGAATAAGTTTATGTATTGAAAAAAAAAAAAAAAAAAATATTCAAAAGGCATTTAGTCTAAGACCTTAAAAATAAATATGTAAGTAAAAAAATAATACTCCTTTTCGTTTAGGTTCCTACTTTTGCTACGATAACCCCGGCGCATTGCAGGAGGTTTTTAAACGTGATTTGAACATCACAACAACTGAATTTACCTTCATATATTCTATTTATTCGTGGCCCAATGTCGTCCTTTGTTTTGTGGGAGGCTTTCTTATTGATCGCGTATTTGGCATCCGTTTGGGTACTATAATCTACTTGTTTATACTGTTGATTGGTCAGTTACTTTTTGCATCTGGAGGTTTGTTGGGTACTTTTTGGATAATGATTGTGGGCCGTTTTATATTTGGTATTGGAGCGGAATCGTTGGCTGTAGCTCAAAACAATTATGCGGTTCTGTGGTTTAAGGGCAAAGAATTGAATATGGTATTTGGCTTACAATTATCTGTTGCACGTTTTGGTAGTACGGTTAATTTTTGGGTAATGCAGCCCATCTACAATTATGTCAGTAAATACTATCCCGATCATCGTGCTATTGGCGTAGTGCTGTTACTGGCAGCTGGTACATGTGTCATGTCATTGATATGTGCTTTAATATTAGGTACGTTTTAAATAATAAATTCATAATTGTAATACATAATGTTAGATTACACAGTACAACACATGATTTGCCAACTCAATTCTGTGAACTGTATGTGAAATTAGACCCAAAAAGAAGAATTTCTGCATCATTCGTTTTGTCTTCTTACCTGCGATTTGAAGTAAGTATCGATTTGAAGTTAGTACTATCGTATAGGGGAATTTATCACGTTTTAGGCCCTGTTGTTTGACATAGCTCGACAACCACTAGCCCAATTTAGTTGAAATAAATTTTAAAAAATTAAGAATTACAATTCCCTTAATCTGTTCATATATTGTTTTCCTATACAAGTAACACTTTCGAAGTTAAAAATGAATGTATGAAGGGAAAAAATTATTTTTTGCCTAAAAATTAAAATTTTTTTTTTTAAAAATACATAAAAAATCCAAAATGGAAAAAAATTTCAAGTCTAGTTATTTTTTCGCAAAGTCACATAACCTATGAGCAAAATGAGACAAAGATCATAAAAATCGATGCACGCGTTTGTCATTTATTCACAATTAAGTAAATGTATGAATTTCAAAAATTTGCTCGAGATATGCACAACATTATTTGGAGAAAACATTGACAACTTTTTCATGATTCTGAGAATTAAAAAAAAAAGGAATAAACAAAAGGTTATTTGATTTTTATGATTGCGGTAATAAATGTACGTGGACAATTAAACGGAAAGTGGACCTTTTTATTATTTGGGTTTTTCCGGTGGCTACCTATATGATTTTTTTTACAGAAATTGCACCCACATTTAAGGGTGGTCATTATTTGGAAAGTTTTGCACAGTTTGAAACGTACAAGTGCTGAATCAGGTATATAGCCAGCCGCCCTTAAAATATGCGCCCATTTATAAGTACCTGGCAGTAAAATATTCAAAAATACGTAGTATTTATAGGTGTGCATTGATCGATTTTTGGCATTCAGCCAGTGCCGACGAACGCGAACAGTAAAAGTGATTTTTCTCCAGTTTTTTAAAAGTGAATAACAACAAAACATAAAATATATCAATATGGAAAACAACAAGTGCCCATATTTGGATGAATATTGTTACGTTTGTGGTCATATCGTCCGAAAAATACAGAAAAAAGATCGAAAAAATTTGTTTACTGAGCAATTCAAAACCGCGTATTGTAATTATTTCGATGAAGCAGATTTAAGTGGTGCAAATTTTACGCCGAACACAGTGTGCAACAGTTGTTATACTACCCTTCTAAAATGGATTCACGGAAAAAGTAGAAAGTTATCTTTTATGAAGCCAGTAATTTGGGTGGAAGACACAACTGGACATGATGAATCCAGGTGCTATGCATGCATAAATTTTCGTCCTGGATTAAACAGACAACAATTGAAAACAAAAGTATACACTGCTGCATTTACTGCCACACTTCCAGTGCAACGCCCTGCTGATACCGATGCACCTAAACCTCCGAGTGCGGATACTGTGTCCCTGCTAGCCGAAACCGTTTTCACCAATCCGACCGATTTGGATGATGCTGATTGGATACCCGATATTGAAAATAGTGCACCACAACCGCTACCACAAATCGAAATGGATTACATTGTGGCCAAGCTGGGACTATCACAACACGACTCCGAATGGCTGACATCATTTTTGAAGAGAAGAAAACTCACACAGCAAAATGTCAGCGCAACATCATACCGACAACGCCAAGCTGATTTTCAGAAATTTTATTCCGTTGACGAAGCAAATAAGTTCACGTACTGCCATGATATCCCAGGTTTAGTGAAAAAATTGGGAATGGATTATATCGCTGGCGACTGGCGTTTATTCATCGATGGTTCAGTTACTAGTTTGAAGGCTGTGCTGCTGCACAAAAAAAATAAAAAACCATGCATTCCATTGGGATTCAGCACAACTATGAAGGAAACGTATGAAGCATTGGGCGAAATTTTGAAGAAAATCAAATACGATGAACACAAATGGAACATTTGTTGCGATCTGAAGGTGGTCAACATACTACAAGGGATTATAGAAAAGGGCGGATATCCAAAATACTTCTGCTTCCCTTGTAATTGGGATTCACGATACAAAGGAAATCAATATCAATGTAAAGATTGGAAAGGAAGAACTCCCGAGCTCAACAAACAATTAAAATTACGCAATGAACCCATGATAAAGGACCTGGATGATATTTTGTTGCCACCGCTCCACATGAAACTGGGAATAGCTGGGAAATTATTTGAAGTGGTGGTCAAAAAAGTTAACGGCGCCTTTGACTGTTTGAAATCCATCTTTCCGAAACTCAGTGATGAGAAAATTAAAAACGGTACGTATCGTACTCTGTATTTCAATATTGTCAAAATCGGTGCATCCATGACGCTGAAATTGCATTTCTTGCACCACCACCTCGATACTTTTTTGGCACAATCACCTCAGGAATCAGACGAACAAGGAGAGAGGTTCCACCAGGTGACCATGCCATTTGAAAAGCGGTTCAAAAGCAAAAAATTGGATGCATTGCTTGCGGAGGTTTGTTGGTGAAGTTCCACAATTATGCAGTTTGAAGAAAGCACCGAAGATGAAGACATTGAAATTGGTGGACACAGTGAAAGAAACACGTCCTTGAATAGTATGTGTATCTCGGATGACGATACAGACTTAGACCATGAATATGAACAACCTACGAAGAAAACAAGATCATCAGAACCACAAGCGTCAACTTCTACAAGGATGGATATTGCCAATAATTGAAAAAATGTTCTAAATTTTGTTTTTATGCATATTATAATTGCGTATTAATTGCATATTATTTTATTTTCATTAAGTTTTTATAAATAAAGTTTTTTTTTGCATGATAATTTTTTAATTTATATTTTTATTTTAAGGGTGGTGGCTATAACTGATTTTTGAAATTCATACCTTTACTCAATTGCGAATAAAAGCGAAACGCGTTAATCAATTTTTATGATCTTTGTCTCATTTTTCTCATAGGTTATGTGACTTTGCGAAAAAATAACTAGACTTGAAACTTTTTTCCATTTTGGATTTTTTATGTATTTTTAAAAAAAAAATTTTTAATTTTTAGGCAAAAAATAATTTTTTCCCTTCATACATTAATTTTTAACTTCGAAAGTGTTACTTGTATAGGAAAACAATATATGAACAGATTAAGGGAATTGTAATTCTTAATTTTTTAAAATTTATTTCAACTAAATTGGGCTAGTGGTTGTCGAGCTATGTCAAACAACAGGGCCTAAAACGTGATAAATTCCCCTATACGATAGTACTAACTTCAAATCGATACTTACTTCAAATCGCAGGTAAGAAGACAAAACGAATGATGCAGAAATTCTTCTTTTTGGGTCTAATTTCACATACAGTTCACAGAATTGAGTTGGCAATCAATTAACTGAAAAATGTTGTACTGTGTTATTAAATACTAACGAAATTAATGTTGAAATTAAGGCTGGATGGATAAAAGAGCCGAGCGCATTTTACAGCGTAATAACAATCCTTCAGGCGAAATCGCCAAATTAAGTGATATTACTACTTTCAAAGTTAGTTTCTGGATGGTGTCGACGATATGCGTGGCGTATTATGTGGCCATTTTCCCATTTATTGCTTTGGGCAAGTAAGTTACTTTTTCTATTTATGTATTGTATTTTTTTTTTTTTTAACAATATTTCAATAATCTTTTTTTGGTAGATCATTTTTCATGGACAAATTCCACTTGACACCTGATGAAGCTAACAATGTTAATTCTATCGTTTACCTTATATCTGCAGTAGCTTCTCCCCTATTCGGTTTTGTAATTGATAAGACAGGCCGTAATGTTTCTTGGATATGTGCCGCTGTTTTTTCAACTATCGGTGCTCATACTCTATTGGCCTTTACAATGTTAAATCCCTATGTTGGTATGGTATTAATGGGTCTTTCTTACTCAATGTTGGCTGCCAGTCTTTGGCCTTTGGTAGCATTAATTATACCAGAATATCAATTGGGTACTGCATACGGCTTGTAAGTTTATTATTTTTATATTTTTAACTAGTATGTATATGAAAATTAAATTTCTTAACTTCCAGTTGCCAATCAGTGCAAAATCTCGGATTAGCAGTGATAACAATATTGGCTGGCATAATTGTTGATCATAGTAATGGGGATCATACTTGGGTGGAACTATTCTTTTTAGGCTGGTTAACAGGTACTGACTGTAAATACCCTACTACAAAAATATCTTTCTTATCAATTCTATGCATATAATTTTAGTTGCTTTGATTGCCACCTTTGTGATATTTGTGTATGACCGCAAAACTAGAGGAAATTTAAATATGTCTCCAGCTCAACGTGCGGAATACAACAATGCAATGTAGGTGGATTTTTAATGTTTAACTAATAAAGTCCTAAAAATTGGCATATTTTCATATCATTTCTTTACATTTCATTCACATAACCTTTTGTTTGAATTGATTTTTATTTAATTTGTATTTCCTTTGCATTTTATACTATATAACTCAATAACAATTTATTAACACATACACCCCCCCCCCCCCCCCCCCCTCACCTGCCCTCATTCCACAAAGTATATAAAAGTATTATTATGCTAAATTTAAATGCTGTTTTGAAAATTTCTTAAAAATCGCATACTTAACTCCCCTGTTTGTTGATTTCTAAGGAACTTCAGACAGCGTTTGTTTCTTCATCCAGCCACATAATTCATATCAGAATAAAAATTTTATCAACATTATATATTTTTGTTTTATGTTATATTTTTGTGTGTATTATCTCTAGTGCCGCGGCTAGATTGATGAATGCTGGTGATGGTGTAAATAATGATGAATATGCCAGCGATCAGGAACCATTGCTAAATAATTAAAAAAAAAATGCCGTTGAACGATTTATGTTTGTTACTAACTCTCGTATATTTAATTTTTAAGTAACAAGAATGGAAAGATTACATCAAAATTCGTTGGGTATACGGGAAACAGTATCAAGATAACATAAAAACAGTAGTTTTCTAGTATTAGGAAAACTTTTTATTTATTTTTTTTTGTCTTCACAAGCACCCACAAAGGCTTTAAGAAATTAAAATAAATTAGAAAATTACCAACATATCAGTTTAAAGCTTTACCTATTTAACACTATTATTTTATATACATAGTTAAAAATGTAATTATTTTTGTTTTATTTTTTAACTTCTGCATTTATTTTTAATATACATTTTTCATATTCAACACATTAACAAATTAAATAACAGACATTTTATATTTTTTGTTTAACAATTAAGATCAATAGGTTATTTGGAAATCTCTTCAACTTGCGTTGAGAAATTATTCATAAAAAATATTATATTGAAATTTTTCAAAATTTGTATGAAAATAGTTTTTAAGTGAAGTGAAATGAATGTTTTAAAAATTAAGTGTATCCAATTATTCTTTAAGTAACAAATTCAATTTTATTTTTATAGTTATATTTGTTTTTTATTATTTATTGGATGAGTTGAAAAAAGGCTAAATTTGTTAAAAAAAAATATTTACATAAATTATTATTATATTTATATATTGTTGTGGCTTTTAATGCTTTACAATTATCTAAATAAAAAATAAATTTAAGTCAAAAAACTCTCAAATTAAATTAAAAGAACATGTAAAACTATTAAATATATTAAACATAATTGTAAATCATTCAAATTGTCGTATATTGTGATCAGTTTAAATAAAAAATCTTTATATACAATTAGCAATACATATATTAAAAAAGTGGTTTTTTTCAACTTCAAAATATAAATCAAGTGCCATAAACAGGGACACTGATTTTCACGGTATGTGCGATACAGGGTGTATTTTTCCATCGAACCATTTTCAAACAAATACGAATTCTGCGCTGCAATTTTTTTTTAAATCTAACTATATTCCAGTTTTTATTTAAATTAGCTTGCTATCAACTAAAATAAATAAAAAAATTGGTCAGTACACTTAGAAAAAACAAATTGAAGATCGAACAACGGTCAAAGTTCTAAAGCTTCCATCATCATTAGAGTTAAAGATCTTAACACCGATCTGAATAAAATTTTTCTCTGGGCGACTGAAAATGGCTACGAATTAAAGTCAAAATGTATTATTATTTAATAAATGCAGTCAAAATTGAATCTAGAATTGATGTTTTTCTGGGTGGCAGCAAAATTAATATTTGTTAATTCTCCAAGAAATCTTGGCGTGATGGAAGAGTGTATTGTATTCTAAGGTGTTTATGGGGTACACAGCATTGCATACCACCGAAAACAAGACTAATCTTGGATAAAACCCACTTACTACCAACTCTGCTGTACTCATATCAGAAATCTTTTCTGGCTGTAACTAATAAAAGACACATTTGATCGTGTTTCTCAGTTCTCTAGTCGCTTCTTTAATGTTAAACAACTAAGTTAAGTTGAAATTAAAACAACTGCTTGTGATGTGTTTTAATTTTTTGATGTTTTCCTTAATTGCACTATAACAGATTTGTTTTTTTTTTTTTCATTATTTATTGAATCATAATTAGTATTGTGGTTATTTTGTTGAACTATTTATGGTTTTTAATCCAAATTTTTAATATTTTTAATTAGGTTTAAGTTCATCAAATTTAATTTTCATTAAATTATTTTTATGAAGAAAGGAATTTTACAACATGAAAATTAATTAAAATTTACTGATAATTTTTCATTCTTGACTCAATCTGGGCTCGAACCCAGGCGTTTTTACGGACAGGTTACCCTGACATATTTCGATTGCAACCACTCAATCTCCTCAGAGGGCTCGCAGCCATCGACGACTGCTGACGTCATTAGTCAAACATCAATCCTTAAACCAAATTGTATTTAACCTTTGGTAGATCGAAATTTGTTTTGAATGATTATCTATTTTAATTTATTTTACATGTTCTTCCTTTACTTCTGTTTTTTTCCGTACTTTTGTCAAGAATTCTTCTTGAAGTTAAAATGAAAAAAACAAAACAAAATATGTACTTTGAACTTCAAGAAGAATTCTTGACAAAAGTACGGAAAAAACAGAAGTAAAGGAAGAACATGTAAAATAAATTAAAATAGATAATCATTCAAAGCAAATTTCGATCTACCAAAGATTAAATACAATTTGGTTTAAGGATTGATGTTTGACTAATGACGTCAGCAGTCGTCGATGGCTGCGAGTGTTAAACGGCAAGCCCTCTGAGGAGATTGAGTGGTTGCAATCGAAACATGTCAGGGTAACCTGTCCGTAAAAACGCCTGGGTTCGAGCCCAGATTGAGTCAAGAATGAAAAATTATCAGTAAATTTTAATTAATTTTCATGTTGTAAAATTCCTTTCTTCATAAAAATAATTTAATGAAAATTAAATTTGATGAACTTAAGCCTAATTAAAAATATTAAAAATTTATTGAATCTTCATATATTAATCAAATCTTAACCTAATGCTTTATTTTATGTCCTGCCAGTGCCAGACAAAAATTTTCTTCATCACGGATTCTGTTCGCATATGTAGGTGATTATCGCTCATCTTAATGGGTAAGTGCTGCAGTGTCTCTTCTTCTTAAGCGAGAGTGGCCGCTATCATTTAAAATATTTCGAGCTAGTGGATTTGGGTGCAACTCTTGCCTTTTCAAATATTTTACCGCATACTTCGTAATAATAGTCCTTACCAGTGGCACATTGAGATCCTTGTGGATATTTGAGTTTTTAACATACCAAGGGGCAGCTGTTATTATTCGAAGAAGTTTATTTTGGCGCCTTTGAATTTTTTCGATATTTGAGGCCGAGGCAGTGCCCCATAGTTGAATACCGTAGCACCATATTGGCTTTAAAATAGCGTTGTAAAGTAGTAGTTTGCAATCGAGACTAAGAACAGAATTTCTTCCAATAAGCCAGTTAATTTGAATTGCTTTTAGTTTCATTTGGGTTAATTTTGCTTCTATATGGCATTTCCATGTTAAACGCCAATCTAGATGAATACCGAGATATTTGACATGCGATTGTTGAGGCACTAGTTGATTATTGATTTTAATAGGGGGCATGTTTCCCGACGCAGGGTGAATGTTATATGTACGCATTTTTGCTCATTGACCTTTATTCTCCATTTTTTTAACCACAGTTCTAGTTGAAATATATGATCCTGCAGGTATCGAGATGCATCGCGACTGTTCTCGTGTACGCTTAGAAAAGCTGTTTCATCAGCAAAAGTTGAGGTTAGGGTGAAATTGTTTGTTGGCATGTCCGAGGTATATATAAGGTAAAAAGAGGGCCCAGGATGCTTCCCTGAGGGACTCCAGCTTCAATTGGCTGAGGAGAACTTAAAAAATCACCTTCTTTAATAATAAATTTTCGACCGATCAGGTAGCTTTCTAACAGCTTGTGTGTATTAACCGGTAGGTTTAGCTTCAATTTATGTAACAAGCCTACATGCCAGACTTTGTCAAAAGCTTGAGAAACATCAATGAAAAGAGCGGAGCAATATTTTCTTTCTTCAAAGGCTTTTCTTATGGCGTTTACTATCCGATGGGTTTGTTCAATTGTGCTATGCTCTCTTCTAAAGCCGAATTGATGATTAGGTATAACAGATTTGTAAACGACAATACAAAAACTGCAAAATTTGAACTGAACTAGAGTTGAGTTGTAAATCGTAATAGGGTCATTAAAAACCAAGTTTTCCTGCATAAAATATCTTCCTTCCTAATTTATGAGGACTTCAAGAGAAAATGGCATCAATTGAATTTCATTGGCCAAAATTCCAATTTTTTGTTATCGCCGATTTCAAAAACATTAATGCCATTCGATAGCAAACATATAGGAAATAAGGTATCCAAAAAATTGTATAAATATATTGGTAATTGTGGGTGTGGCATGCTGCTGGAAACAAATATTTTATGTTGTTTTAGAAAAATATAATTTTTGTAAATTTGATCAGAACTAAATTATGATTTCTCGCAAACTGTTTTCAATAATGGGTCGAATTTTTGTTTGTTATAATAGTGGGATAGTAGTCTTAAGAAATAGTTCGTTACATCTCTGTATATTTATACCTAATGTGTTATTAAAAGTTTAACCAGGTTCTTATTTTTCTGGCCGTAGCGGGCCAGAAAATGCATTACATTCTGTTGGTGTCTAATAATTTTAAATTTTTCTGTACATTCAATATACCTCATTGCTTTCCAAAGGAAGGCTAAGGTAAAATGTAAAAAGAAAATACAATATAATAGTCTGGTAATGTATAAAGTAATTTCTGAAAAATTGAAGGAATAGAACTATTACAAAAAAGCTTTATAAAATACATAACTGAAATTTATCTCATAGTATAAATTCGAAAAATGAAAAATGTTGAATATAATATAAAGTAACCTTCGGAAGGAAATAATTCCCAGTTTCTATTTGTAAAAAATTCTAGTAATGCAACACACCGATTTGTATCAAATTAAAACAGTATTGTTTTCTAATTTTTCCATGATTTTCTGGAAAATTTTGATCAATATCGAGTGGTAAATAGTGGCAGTTTTAGGTTAGGTTCAATGGGCAGCCGCCACGACGACTGCTCACTTGGGTCCTTATAGCGGTGCCTTTGTGATACCCTTAGCCAGTGACAAGAGTCAGTCAGTGTCAACCAGACTATTCCCCAGAGGTCACTGCAGCCTCGAACCACCCCGATTCCCTGCGAGATCGAGAGACATCGATTTCAGTCTCACATAAGACACATCGTCCAGACATGAAAATTCCGGTCTCCCAAAATGCCTAAACCTAATGTCCCCCAGACTTGGGATTGGCAGAGAATGTGAAACACCTCCTCCACCTCCACCTCATGACAACTTCTACAGTAGTCATTGTAATCAAGACCCGTCCTCTTGGCATGAGTCCCTATTACCCAGTAAACCGTAATGACCGATATCACTGTCCTCATCTGGTCATTACCGAGACCAAGTAGCACGAGCGTTCTCGCCGCGTCATAGCCAGCATTCGAAAACCAAAATTTTTCGAAAAAAATTTCCGATTCGAAAGTTAAACCGTACTGCGTTACTCGTTCGAAATGATGACAGAGTTGTATTTTTTAACAAATGGGAAATTTGATTAAAAGTTGGTAGCACTGCTATTAAAATACCAAAATGGAGGAAAATATCCCACAACAAAACAAATAATAAATACTATCAATGTGTGAAAAATATTATAATTGTGTATTTTAATAAACATTTATTCTATTTCCCTGTGGTTTGAAGAGTCAACAGAAAAAGCCAATCATTACTTTATATTGCTTTTTATTTGTTAATGTATTTACAATTACATACATTAGTAACATACAATACATTAGTAAACATTTATTTTATAATAAATCTAATATTATTAGGTTTAATTTGTTCGTTTTACACTTTTATTTATCTTGAACTTTGTCACTACCAAAATAGCTTTCGAACAATTTCCTACCGCTTTTTAAATAACTGACGCTTGTTTTCGTAATACGGAGTTGGAGTTTCGAAAGGGATTTTTATTGTTCGTAATAGAGAGTTGCCGTTACGGAAGGGACTTTTTGTTCTCGAAAAGGGTATAAACAACTTCCGTTCATTCGAAAAAAATAGTACGAAAATGGTAATACACAGTACAAATTGTTCGAACTCGTAAATTATTTCTTTCGAATCGAAATACGTGGTAACCCCCTGGCCATTTGTTCGTTTTACACTTTTATTTATCTTGAACTTTATTATTTGCACTTTGTCACTACCAAAATAGCTTTCGAACAATTTCCTACCGCTTTTTAAATAACTGACGCTTGTTTTCGTAATACGGAGTTGGAGTTTCGAAAGGGATTTTTATTGTTCGTAATAGAGAGTTGCCGTTACGAAAGGGACTTTTTGTTCTCGAAAAGGGTATAAACAACTTCCGTTCATTCGAAACAAATAGTACGAAAATCGTAATACACAGTACAAATTGTTCGAACTCGTAAATTATTTCTTTCGAATCGAAATACGTGGTAACCCCCCTGGCCATCAAGCAGGTATGCTCCCCCTGCCATCTCTCCTGAGCCCTCCGGTACGACTCTCGTCTGATGACATTCTTGCAGCGGGCCATTAAGATGCCAATCAGACCATCGACGAACATGTCGTCCAAGAAACAGCCCCGTTTGGCCAGACCCAGGCATCCACTGTGCCATGTTACCCATGTCAGCGTTATACTGGAATGTTCCGCGATCTCATTTAGAGACATCCGGCATTCCACTTTAAAAGTGACCCTAATGTCCAATTCCTCTATGAATAAACCTCCACCTACTCTATTGCACATCTTGGAACCATCGGTATAGACCCTTAAGGCCGGTTCCAGAGATCGCGTGCTATCGAGCAGACACCATCATTACCATGATGAACTGTGAATAAAGCACCGAAAAAGGGTTCCGGAGTACAATAGTCCAGCCCCACCAGGTCTCATGATGCGTGACCCTGGCATGTTTTGTGGCGGGATTGGTAATTCGGGGTATTTTTTAATCAGAAATAGGGATGCTTTTATATCCACTGTTTTAAGATCTCTTCAGTCTACATTACTTCAAAGTTTCATTGTGAGAGATATCCATGTCCGATTCGTAGAATGCCAAACATTAAAATTATTATTTCTATGAGTAAAAATTAGTAATTAAAAAATTAGTAAATAAAGATATCATAATGAAATTGGGCAGTTAAGTAGATTAAAATGTTATAAAAACAGCGCAATTACATTCCCCTTTTGAATAAAGAAATACCACAATTCTCAATCAAAAGCATTTTTTTACTAAATGCTTAAAAACATCAAAAGTTCAACTTTGACCTTGAATTTCTTAATAGCTTCTAAACCGATTTTAATAAAATTAAAACTGTAGGAAAGTTTTAGACGTCTTCTCTCCAGCAAAAAATTGCAAATTTAACTCTATCGGTTCAAAAGTTACAGATTTTTGGCCGATGAAAAACGTTTTTCAGCTACTGTGCGGCGCACAGTGGGATATTTTACGAGAAGGCGGTCAAAATTCCATAAATTTTGACTTGATCGATATTTTTTATGCGATTTTTTTGCTCGAAAGGTGCGATGTTAGGCTTTAATTTGCGCTATAAAACGTAAAGTTCGACTGATAGGAGCAAAAGTTATGGGGAGTTCAAAATGCATTTTCTTTTTTTTGTTGAGTTTCGGTGTAAAAGTTTTTTATTGTCGAACTTAGATCCTGTCAGAAAATGTCAATATTTGGCCCCTGTAAATTTTTTAGTCCCAATGTTCACAGGGCCAAAGGTTGGCTTTTTTTTGGGACGAGGCGAGTTGTTATAAGGATAAAACTGAAAAAGAATATTTTGAAAAGCATTCTTGGCTATCGATAACATTTTAGGTAATTCAACTTTTACTTTTGGTTTGAGATGTATGTATGTGTATTTAATTTTTATATATTAATACAAATATATACTTAAATCAAAAACAAATTATAATCTATAAACAATTTTAAATTAAACAACATTAGTAAAAATTTCTTCTAAATAGCTTTGGGTTTCATTTTCCAGAAGTTGTTTAGCTTCTTCCTCTAATTCGATTGAGGTTGATTTCCATTTTTGTCGAATACTGGACATATATGGATCTGATGTGCACAACAAAATAATAATAAGATCTTCATTAGTACAACATCTGGACATTTTTCTTGTGTTATGCTCGCGGAAGAATCTGTAGTCTTTGTTCCTTTTTTCTTGCGCTTCTTCAGATAGATCTCCAATTGGTAGCATATTGTGTTGAACTATTTGTTCCCCATGGTATAAAATTTTATGAACTGTGGTTGGCATATGTCTCCAAGAGTATTTTTTGTTATAAAAAATTGCTGTTTCATTTGCATACTGGCCAAGTTTTTTTGCATTTATCTTTTTGCTACATGATATAACTTGTAAAATGATCTGGAATCGTCTTATTAATTCAAAATGTACTCCTGTGATAGATGCTGCAGTTTCTGGATCGGAAAAGAATCTCCTTGCAGTGTTTCCATCATTTGAATTCCTTCTCCTTGTTTTGGCTGATCAATTATAAGGCCTAGGTGAAGGTATTTTTTTTGAATTTGTTTTTTTGTTTGCTTCCTTTTTCCACATTTTCTTTGTTTTTTCTCACTGTTTCGCGTAACGGGCCAAATTCCAAATCATAAGCCAATTTAAGAATATGCTCCATAAAACGAATTCTGGTATGAAGAGGGGACATTCAAAATTCGTATACTTCATTGAAACTATTGTCTTGTGATGAGAGTTGGCTTAATTGACTTGATGTCTTTTGGCATATGGTACAGCTTGACGAAGACTTTGTTTCGGTTAATGCTTGTGCAACTTTTCCATCAATCATTGTAAGGAACATTTGAAAATTAATTTCAATGCAATGGTTATCAAATTTAAATATTGCCGGTTGAAGTTCTTTAATTTGATCTTTTATTTTTCGAACTTCTTCAGTTACTTTATTGGTCTGCAATATTTTGTTGAAGAGGGAATTTCATTTTTCCAAACATCCATTTCTGTAACTCTACTGGTTGACGGCTCTAAGCCAATATAAGTTTTTCTTAAACGTAATGGAACGAAAGATACCATGAATAATTTAGCATCAGATGAGTTTTCTGAATTACATTGCTTGTATTGTTTCTGACAAGAGCTTCCATCACATCCCCATTTAGAAAATAAAGTGATGCTGCAATTTTTAAGTTTTTTTAAACAGTCAGCATCAAGTGTATTTAATAATCGTTCTGCAGTGTGTTCGAGAAGAGCCTGTAATTTTACTTCTGCTGAACTTGAAGTTACACAAATAGCCGTTTGTGAAGGTAAGCACTCTTTTTTGACAGAAACTAAATCTCGATATGCTGGAAAGATTCCACAATTTTTTTCATTGGTTCGCTTTCGCAGTTCTGTATGCTGATTTTTTGTCAGTTTTAAATCCAAAAATAGTGCAAATGCTTCTTCTGGAGTTAATTTCATTTCTTCAGTTGGTGAAGGCATACTTTTTAAAATCCTCTTTGAGCGTTTAGGGCTCGCTGCCACAATTTTTTCAATTATTGCAATTTTTGTTTTCTTATTTTGCGTTGGTTGAATTTGATGCAGAAATTAATCCTTTATCATACTATGAGAAATTTCTTCATTGATATTTGCAAGCTTGCATCTTCGTGATCTTTCACTGCAATTGTCAATTTGTTTTGCGGGCCGATCTACTTTTCCAGTTTCCTTAGCGGTTATTGACAGCTTCTTAAATATCAGATCATTTGTTAGCCATTTTTCGTTGCGTAAGTAAAACGTTTTCTTGTTTCTAGAACATTTAAGGTACCGTTTTCTTAATGTAAATGAAAAATTTTTATCTTATGAATTTTGATTTCTTGTTCGTTGCATAATTTAAAGAATGGATTATTCATTATGTGTAACACAAAATCTTTTTCATCTTTGTGTTGAAAATATATATCTGCGAGAACTTTATATCTGAACTAAGCCATTGTTTAAACAATAATGAAGGTAAAATTATGAATGCATGCATTTTTATACTCTTGTTAGAAGTTTTTTTAAATGATCTTTTGTTACCACTTCTTTAAAACATAAAAACCCTTTTTTAAATACAAATTAATCTTTTATTAGCATTTCTTTGAAACATAAAAACCCCCTGTTTTCACACTTTTTAAAAGGATAACATACCGCCAATAAATTAACAGGTAACATGAAGGTAATTTTCACGTAAAATATAACTGCGTGCTAGTTTTTTTTACCATTTACCTGCTCTTCCATTTTTATACCCTCCACCACAATTAGTTTTGAAGAGGGTATATTAAGTTTGTCATTCCGTGTGAAACTTTTTTATTATTTATCTCAGACCTCATAAAGTATATATATTCTGGGTCCTTGAGTAATTCTAAGTCGATTTAGCCATGTCCGTCTGTCTGTCCGTCTGTCCGTCTGTTGAAAACACGCTCACTTTCGAACAACTCAAAAGAAATGAACAAACTTGGTGCCAAATTGCTTGTAGTTATCCTAAGCAATTTGGGATTGAAATCCAGCATAATCGGTTCAGTAGGACCAGAGCTATGAATCAAAATGTGGAACCACCACCTAAAAAAATTGATAATTTTGTTACAAAAAATAACATAAATGCTTGAATAAGGCACGGAATGAGATAAGATTTTGGAAAAATTTGTTTTATTTGACTGGATATCACGCTGTCAAATTTCGTGAAGATCCGTCTATAATTTACCCTAAGCCCCATATAAACACTACTCCCGGAAAACAGTTTAGTACGCCTAAAATCATAACTAATAATGCTATCATAACAGAAATTGGTACGTCACAGTTTTAAAGGACTAGAAATGACGCTGTGAAATTTCGTGATGATCGGTCTATAATTTACCCTAGGCCCCATATAAACCCTACTACCGGAAAACACTTTAGTCGCCTAAAACCATAATTAATAACAAATCGTCACAGTTTAAGATAATAATAACATCATACAGATATTACTCCTTAAACATTCGAACTGTCGGTGGAGGGTATCAAAGATTCGGCACAGCCGAATATAGCACTCTAACTTGTTTTAAATTAAGTTGCAATTTTCATGTAATTAAACTATGTAGTTTATGTTGCGGCTATTTACTAATGTTTAACCTTTTAACTTACTCAGAAATCTAACGTGTTAGTCTATTTATGTCGCCTATTCGTTTTGCAGCATCCGTTCATCCGAAGTGAATAAGTTCATAACAATGGCAATACCTTTACCTTCTCCAAATTAATTGATAACCTGACGTGCTAGATAATTTATTGCTGTAGTTCGCAAGACCGTATCCAGATGTGTGTACAATGGGGTATAGAAATGTAGGTTAGATTCTGGACTACAAGAGAGTATAGATTTTTTTTTGACGAGTTTTGACGGGCAGGACTTATGCTCTATAAAGTAGGAAATTTGCGGGAAATTTTGACATAAAACAAAAATTAAATAGTTCTAGAGGTCGCAGAGTTTAATGCTTTAAACCACGTATAGCTAATAAAATAAACTAATACACAAAACTTATTCTGTCAAAAAATCTTAAAAAACAAAAAAGTTATGAGCATTTCATCTTCAAAAATTGACTCAGAAATTCAAAACTATAACCAAATATTGAGAAAGTCCATTTCGGACCACCCTGGTCTCAATGAAATAGTTGAAATAGGGTTGAAATTGTTTGGCTCCCGAGGTTCACGAGTATTTACTTTCACATGAATAAAAAAATTTTTAAATCGGAGAACATAAAAAAAAATAATTTTGGCCGCCTTCTCAAAATATGAACCAGTGTGCGGCGCCTGAGAGACACATTTTTTATATTTACTATCAATCTTTGAAACCAACTTCACCCAAACTTGCGAACTATTACCACAGAATACACAGAACTGTAAAAAGTGACGTGTGAAAAAGGCCCAAATCAGTTGCGAGGGCAGCTTTCGAAGAAAGAGACAGAAAGCTTTTTTTGGTAGTGAAGTGGCAAGGTGTAAAAACAGGCCAGGCCGCAACAATCAACACAAATGGCGTGATCAAAACAAAAATAACAAAACACAAACCACGTTAAACAAATGCATTAGTTCAACAAACGTTGTTTTTTGTGCAAAAAAATGTATTAAAGGCTAGATTACACTATTATACTTTGTATTAATACATGTCAAAAACTCAAGTAATATTACAAAGTGTGATAGTGTGAATGCAATGTGTCACGAAAATGACAAGTATTAAGAAAAAAGTTTGACATCCCATACGACTTCATCGTTTTTTGAAAAATTTCAAAACAATAATACTTTTCATTGGATCAGGGTTGCATTTTATTTCATGTGTGAGTGTTTATACTTTGTGAGATGGTGTGAACACGAACTGTCATGTTACATTAGATTTTTTGACAGTCGCAACAAAACTCATTAGATTTCTATCTCACAAAGTATTATGGAATACGTAAGGCTTGTGAGATAGTGTAATCTAGGCTTAAGTAATAATGTTTTGTGTTATAATCAAGGACCATAAATAATAATTATGCTCATTTTTCAGGTACCAAAAAATTTACCACTTTTAAGAAATATTCTAAAAAATTGCTCATAATTATTATGTATAATGAAAATAAATATTTGTTAAACATAACTATTATATTCAATTAATATCTTTTTACATTGGCTCATAACTATTAAGATCAATAAATATTTATTTCTCTTACATGTGATGTGGACGTGAGTGAAAATAATTTTGTGAGAAATTTCGAACTGAATCGAAATTTCAACTTCGCTTCGCGATGGACAGTGGCACGCTGGTGTTTGGGCTGAAGCTCGCCGGAAATGGGGGGTTCGTGTCCATCTGCTCACACATACACAATTAAACCGTGCCAGAAAAATTAAGTTGTTAAAAAAAAACCGAAGCGATATAAAACAAAGAACAATAACAAAAACGACCGTCGATTGATGATTGGAAAAAGTTTACGCTATTCTCGACATGACCGAGCTCGAGTCTTCAGGACCAGATGGTTTTGTCCTGGACAGGCTGCCCACCCCATATGACATTTAACTGTCATCCGTGGCACTACTCATCGCCTGAAAAAAATACTGTTTGGAGTAATGCCCCAATTCAAAACTTACCATTTCGCCATACGCCGGCTACCTTTCAACCAATTTTAAGCAAATTAAAACATTATTATTTGTTTTTCCATTATTTCAAAAAAAGTGTACAATAAATGTTTATTTACGTATGTATGTATCTATTCTACTTAAACTTAACAATGTTTACACGATAAATAGAATTAGTAAAATATAGTAAATAAATTTATAAATACATGTACATTAACCTGAATCCTTAAAGGATTGAAGTTGCAAATTAGTTATTTGATTATTGATTAATAAATTGTCCAATAATATCCAAATAAGAAAATAGTAACAGTATCAAAATGGATACTTGGTTTGTTTTTGTAATTACAGGTAAGAAAAAAAAACTCAATTTTTTTAACATTCTTTTTTTTTTTTAAATTTAATTCTTGTAAAATTTAGAAAATCAAGCTTTTAAGGGTCAATTATTATTTTATCTATATAATTATCACGTTTTTTTTCATAAACGAAATGGCAACTCGGAAAAAAATAATGGTTATCAAAAGATTAAAAAAAATTAACTGGCAACTTTGCCCAGACATTGGTTCTATTACTTTTTTTCTGTTTTTTCTTTTTTTAATGTTAGGTGGGGCACCCTATCGTATTTCCTTTTTTCAAAGAATTATGTTTACCATTTCTTTTAATTAACTTAAAATTTCTGTTTTATTTTCTTGTATTCTTTCGAAAAATAACTAAATAATTCCGTATCAGGAATCTTAAAGCAACCTCGGGTATTACCTCAGAAGGCATACAACAGTTTAACAAAACAAACCGTAAGTTTAAACAAAATTTATTATTTCAACTTTTTCAAATACCTTTCTATTCTTGCAGCAGGGCTGGCCTACTACCAATTCATGCGGGCAATAAAAAACTTTGATCGTTTAGTTATTTTCCGAAAAGGTTACAAAACAAAATTATTAATTATTTTATGTACAGTCAGCTATGCTAGATTTCAAAGATTCTATTTATTTAATCGTTAAAGTCTATAATTATTAAAATATGTACCTATTTAATTTTCCTTTATCTGATGTAGGTTTTTTTTTAAGTATAAGCCTAGTCAAGGCAATTTAACTGAAATATAGCTTGAGTTTTTTTTCTTTTTTTTTTTTAAGCTAATTTAGTTTATTGATTTAAACTTAATTTTGACTTTGAAACCCCAAATTCAGTTTAGGTATAATGACTATTATATCCTCCTATATTTCATCCATTAATGGCTTTATTTACTGACTTAGTTATTTAGTATTTTACTAATTAGATTATTTATTTATTATTTTATTTGTCAACTTATTCATTTATTCTTTTATTTATTTATTTATTCATTAAATTATTTATTTAGTATTGTTATTATTAATTTATTTATTCTTATTATTAATTTATTTATTTTGTTAACCATTTATTTATTTATTAAATGATATATTTATAAAATTATTTATTTATTACATTATTTATTTATTCAATTATTTTTTTATTTATTCGTTAAATTGTTCATTTAGGTAGTTATGCCCTATATATCCGGATAAGGATTTAAAATGGGATTAAGTTCCATTCAAATGTTTGCTTAAATACTCAAATCTGCCCTAACTATTTAAGTTTTATTTTACCGGTTCAGTATTGAATTCAATTTCCGTATGTTAATCTAGAATAAGTGTCTAATTTTAAATTAATTAATTTATTAAATTAAATTATTTAAATTTAGAGTAGGTATTTGAATTTGGTTCCAGTATTCGTGCATGAATTTATTTTCTCAACTAAGTTTAAGGTTTTGAATTCTAATACTGAATTTGGAATTCCGATCATGACTTAAATACAAAATTAGTTTACGTATTTCAATTTGTTTTTTTTTTCTTCTTTTTTTAATTTCCAATTCAGTTTTTTTTTTTTTTTTAATTAACTTTCAGTTCAAAGATTAAAATATATGTATATAGGTAATTACGTTCAGATTTGAGTTTGGTCAGTACAACCAACCCCGATTTGAGTCTTTAAATTCAACTTAAGCAGTTTAACACAATTCAAGTACTTGAATTCAATTTTTAATTTACGACTTTAACTTGAATTTAGTTTATATAACTAACTTCAAGCTCACTATGTGGAATTAAATTAAACTTTTGTTAAAGTACTCAGATTTTACTAATATAATTCTAATAATCTAATAACAGTGATTGAGAATTTATTAATCGAAGTTATTCACCCCTATTATGAAAGTCGACATCGACACAAGTCGACGGCACCTGAACAGTAATGGTATTTTCTGAGTCGTTGTTGACAATAATCGATTACTATTGACAGTCAATTGATATTTTCTAAGGCGCTTTCAAGTCGACGTCGAGTAGTATTGTCTCCGTTTTAGTCGACAGGAAATTTTGCGACGACTCAAATGAAAGTTAAAGAAATTTTAAATGAAATGTAAACATATTTATTGAATACGTTTGAAATAAAAAATGCAAATTTAAAAGAAGTTATGGGCACAAATTTTATTAGTAAATTTAACGCGAAAATTGCGAAAGTTCGGAAAAATTTGCTAAAATAGCGAAATTTCGCGAAAATTTTTAATTTAAGACGAACGCCTCAAAGAACCAAAATAGCGAAAATTCGCAAACATTTTTAATATAAAAAAAAGCCATAAAATTGATTAAAATTCCCTAAAACTATAAGAAATGGCAAAAATTTGGTTAAAATTGGAAAATTAGCGGAAATTCGTAAAAAATTGCTAACAGCTACATGATAGCAAAGTCTAATATTTATTAAAAATCGTTAAAGCTGTAAAGAATCAGAAAACTTTCGCTTCTATCGCGAGCATGGCTAAAATTAGCAAAAATTGCAAACTTTGAAACAAACCTTCAAATTGGTTTGAAATCGCTAAATCGGCTAAAAAACAAAATTTCGGGAAGTTACAAAAAAAATATGCAAAAACAGCGAAAATTCGCGAAAATTTTTAATATATCAAACAAGCCATAAAATTGATTAAAAGTCCCTTAAACTGAAAGGAATGGCAAAAATTCGGTGAAAATTGCTAAATTAACGAAAATTCGCAAAAATTTGCTAACAGCGGCATGAAAGAAAAGTCTTATATTTATTAATAAACGTTAAAGCTATAAAGAATCAGAAAACTTACAGTAAAAATATCTTTTATCAAAAACATGCCAAAAATTCGCGAAAAAAATTCAAAATTGGAAACAAACTCTACACTTTATTTTAAAAAGCTAAATCGGTTAAAAAAATATGTCGTAAAATAGCATAAATAGCGTTAAAAAGTGAGTGAAGAACAAAAAATAAAAAAAAAACAATTGGAGATGGGATTTTTTTTGTCAAATTTTCGATAACTAGTCGACGTCGACACAACATTCTTATAAAATACCAAATTAACGTCGAAGTGATGTAGTCGTCGCCTTGATGTGACAACAATTAAAAATTAATGTCGACGTCGACTACGCCTTACATAATAGGGGTGATTAATAATTTATCAATCCCCAAATAATTTGTCCCTTATTTAATTTCAGATTAATGAGTTAAAGAAAAACGCCTAGGAAGTTATACCCAATGTATGAATTCTTTTAATTCCCTTTTTTCTAGTTTGTTTTTCTTTTTTTATGGATTTCCTGTAGAAGTTAATCTGAATTCAAGGTTAAGTTTTTCTTAAAAAAAATTTGTTTTTGTTTCTTTTTTTTTTATTATGTTATTATTATTTAACAAAAACAGTGATGGGTAAAATTATAGCATAGAAAGAAATATAGTTGTTACTTGTAACAACGTGTAAGCATATCTGTATTTTAGGATTATGTTAGATTATAAGTCAGAAAAATAGGGTAAAGTTATGGTTCAGGTAGCAAATATAAGTACGATATAATTGTATCGATAACGACTAAAATTAATTAGAGTAGGTAGTAATAAAATTAGGTAAACTTATGGCAGGTATGGTTATAGTTTTAGTAATACGTATTTTAGAAATAGATTTAGATATGAATAATCTCAATGGTAATTATAATAATTAGTGGATAGCTTACGAACATAATTACTGCCTATTCTCAAAATTTCGATATCTAAACAAAACAACGTGGGTAAAACCATGAGCTGGGTTTTGTTCCTCAAGGGTGAATGTGTCATGGCTATAAAACATGGTTACCTGTTGATCCGGAGATTGGGTGAAGATGGCCGGAGGGGTTGGAGTCCGAGTAGTTTCCCCCCTAGTGTTTTTTTCTCCTCCTTGTGAAGTTGTCGTTATTGGTTGCCGTAAGGTGGTTGGTGGTCTGGCTTTTTGTTGTTGTGAGACGATCACGTCTACAGTTGGGTTAGAGTTCAATCAAGTGGCAAAATGTGGGCGATAATTGAAGTTGGCCTGGGACACAGGGCTTTTGAACGAAAGCGGGGTAAAGATGAGTCACATGTGCCTCATGCCGTTGGCATGGCGATGCACGCAAAACACCTGACACGTTTCCTATTTTACTCCTTTTTTTTTTTTTGTTGCTTTTTTTGTAACACGTGAAGGCAATTTGGTTTTAATTGGCTGTAGAACTTAGCTCCTGTTTCAGCTTATGTTGAAACCTTAAATTTTCTTCACAAAAAAACTTTTTCCTTTATTTATTGGCACGGTGTTAATTTTGTTTCCCGGCTCTTCAAATTTACTGTCTTATTTATCAGTGAAAGCCCGATTTGACTTCACTTATTGCAAAGTTATGGGTCCTTTTGCTCGCAGAAAGCTGACTAAGGTTTCCTCTATTCCTACTAAACAATATGTAGTCTGCACAATATCCTTTTTTTCACGATATGTTTTCTACAGCCAGTTTATTTTTTTTTGTATGGAGGCGTGTTCTTTTACATTTACTAAACGTTTAAAAAAGAAAAAAAAATTTTTTTTTTCATTATTAATTTACATTACACGTGTGGTGGAGGCCATTTCTATACGGTTCCAAATTTTCAAAAAAAATGTGTTTTTCTTATTTTTAAACTTACTTCGCAAGCAAGAAAAACTCCGATCTTATTAACTTTGCTGCCACTTGTTTAATGACCTAATCCCACGCCGCTTTTTTTTATCACCTTCACGACATTTCTTTCCGAACAATTTTTAGGAAGTGTTTCGAATCATACGACTACGGATTACCGCACAAAATAAAAAGTGTTCTCACCCCCGTTCTCCACAAACCATTAAATGAGTTCTCGATATAAAAGCGCCGTTTTCACCGAAAAACTTCCCGCCTGATGAGTCTATGTTTGACATTCACGTCATGTTAGTGTTAACGTTAAGCATTTCATGTCAGTTGTAGCGCGGATGTCACAAAGCCAACTCTTTTTACATAGCCTGTGGAGCAAAAAGGGTTGGGACACCGGTGGTTCGACGATCTTCCTATTGTTTCAAGTGCTGCGCGTGTATTACTCCTATCAGCTGCCCTTTGAGATTCTCGATTTCATACTGACTATTACCTATTGCTCTTCTAATTCTACACTTCAGCCAGGGTCTACAAAGCTTAGCATTTATGCCTTTTGTAAATTTGCTCTGGATAAAATTCTTCCGATAAACCTCCTGACCAGGGGTATATTTTATGCTTCTACTCTTAAGATTATAGGATTTTACGTTTCTTAAATAGGCATCATGCAGCTTCTCACTCACTTTCTGATGTATAAGTTGCATATGTGAGGATTTTGGTAGTACTAGCATTTCACCCTCTTCAGTAGATTTCAATTTTCTAAGAATTACGTAGGCGTCGGCGTGTGTAATCATGTTGTAACCGGTTAACGAAAAATAGGGGGTAACACCTGTGGAAGAGTGAATAGTCGATCTTAGGGAACATTAAATTTTAGACAAGTTTTCGTCCCATTTGGTTTGATCCTTGTCCAGGAAACTTCTAATCGAGCTAAGTATGGTCTGGTTCACCCTCTCGCTAGCGTTCGATTGTGGTGAGTATATGGGAGTCCGGTTATGTTTTACACCAAATATTTGTAAAAATTCTTTAAATGCTTCAGAGGTGAATTGTTTGCCGTTGTCTGAATGCAGGAATTCCGGCACGCCAAATTTGTAAAATACTTCGTCTCTTAAAAATTTAATTACCGCCTTGGTTGTGGCTTTCGACAGGGCTTTTAATAAAACGAATTTTGTTTTATGATCTAGTACTATGAAAATAAATGTGTTACCAGATTTTGTACGCGTATAGGGTCCTAAGAAGTCTATGTATATTTTCTGAAAAGGCCTCTGAGTCCTGACTTTACAGCCCATGGGTGGCCGCAAAATTTGTTTTGGGTGTTTAATCTCTTTACACGTGCCGCATTCTTTTAACAAAATCCCTAATCTGCTTCACCATAGAAGGCCAATAAAAATACTCACGAATATTATATAAAGTTTTCGCTGTGCCTCCATGGGAGGTGTTATCAACATGGGATTTACAAATCAAACTGTGGGTTAATTCACTCGGCACCCATATCTTCCAGCATTCTGCTTCATTATCCAGGTCGTATCTGTTGAATTTGACTTTTTTGTATATGACGCCATCTTCCACTTTCAAATCGGGTAACCGGTCCTTATTTTGCTCTACAGTGTCTATTAAGGCTAAATATTCTTCATTTTTGAATGCGTCGGAGTTGAAATCAATTAATGGGCCACTATTTAAAACCACTTCCTCCATGTCTTGACGCGAAAGCATGTCGGGGACAACATTTTTAGTTCCTTTCCTGTGCACTATGTTGAATTTAAAGCCTTGAAGCTTTAAACTCCACCGAGCAAGTCTCCCGTTCAGGTCTTGCTGACGCATCAGCCACTTCAGACTGGAATGGTCTGTGATGACCGTGAAGTCCATCAACTCAATATACTGGCGAAATTTTTCTATTGCTAGAACTACTGCGAGACATTCCTTCTCTGTCGTCGAATAGTTTTTCTGGGCCTGGTTCAGTTTCTTTGAAAAATATTCAATAGGGTGTTCGCCTTCATCATCGTCCTTTTGAAACAGAACCGCCATATTCCTACGTTTGACGCGTCACATTGGACAAAGAATGGCCTTTCGAAGTCCGGGCTGGACAAAACTGGGCTTGTAACTAACCTAAGTTTGAGCTGTTCAAAAGATTCCATAGCCTCAGGGGTCAAATTAAATTTGGGAGCTTTTTTAAGGGTATCCGTTAAAGGTGCTGTAAGAGTGGAAAAATCATTAATGAAACGACGATACCACCCTACTGTGCCTAAAAATCTTCGCACGTCTTTTTGGTTCTTCGGTGGTCCTATATCCAAAATAGTCTTATCTTTTTCCTCATCTGGTTTTAGTTTACCCCCGCCAACTATGTATCCCAAGTATTTCAACTCGCGGTAACAAAATTTTGATTTTTGCATGTTGATTGTTAGTCCAGCGTACGTTAATTTCTGTCCCACAACCCGAAGCATGTCCATATGATCTTCGAAGTTAGATGACACTACCAACAAATCGTCCAAATAGATAAATACTCTGTCCTTTAAGTCAGATGGCACCCCTTTATCCATCAACCGACAAAGCCTCTGGGCAGCGTTGCACAGTCCAAAAGGCATCATTTTGAATTGATACTGAGGCCTGCCAGGAACGGTGAACGCTGTCTTTGGTCGGCTTTCCTCATCCAGAGGGATTTGCCAGAAGGCGTCCTTGAGGTCAATTGATGAGATAAAGTGCGTGTCTCCCAGCCTCGCCAATAAACCGTCTATATTGGGCAGAGGGTACGCGTCCTTCCTCGTAACCTTGTTGAGCTCCCGGGCATCGAGGCAAAGCCTGTTCCTATTGGGCTTAATGACTAAGGTCATACGATTGTTCCACTCTGCTCCTGTGGCTACTTCGATTACGTCCAGTTCAATCATCCTGTCAAGTTCAGCATATATTAGTTTCTGCACTGCTGGACTTACGGGGTAGTGTCTCATCTTTTTGGCCGGTGCATCTCCAGTGTCTATTGTGTGTTTTTCGATTTGCGTTCTTCCCAAGCCAAACTGTGTGTAACACCGAAACGATTGTTTTACATTTTCCAAAATTTTTCGTTGGCGTGACGTTAATTGGTGCATCTTGGACTCTTCCGCATCTGTGAGAGAAATTTCGTCGACTATACTATTTTCAAAAGAAACCTTCAAACCTATTTTTTTCCAAAAATCGTATCCTAATATAAGTTCTTGACTTAAGTTCGGTACTAAATATAACATAATTTCCACAAATTTATTCCCATATTTGATTTTTACAAAGATTTTTCCAATAATTAAATGTTGTTTCCCATCCGCTGTACGCACAGTCGATTTAAAGTCGAGTATTTTCGCATCCATTTGTTTAACGCTCTCCATACAGTTACGGCCGAGGCAACTTACAGAAGCCCCACTATCTAACAGTCCTTGATATTGAGAATCATTAATTTCGACTGTCATATAGGGTCTAATGTCGTCCTCACTACCTATCACCGTCGATGCTATAACTTTCCTCTCTTGTTTTCTTAAGGCGTATATTTCCCTGGTTTTGCGGATTGTATTGCTAACTATGGGTGCATATTCTGTAAAAATTTCGGAACGAATTCGGTTGTAGTTTTCTAGACGCTGTTCATACGATAGGCCTGGATTGAGGCCTTGTGGCTTTAAGGTGTTATTTGGTTTCAAACAATAATTTTTCTCTTCAGTTTTTATTTTCTCATCATCCTTAGTGTGGGTCTTGGCAGTTTCTTCATCCGGTTGTTTGACTTTTTCTAGGGTTGGGTTTGCGTTTATTGTTTCGTTGGGTGGGTCTTGTTCGGCTAACATGAAATTTAAAAAGTTATCTTTTACTGGGAGGTGGTTTGGTTTGAACACGTCGGCCCAGACTTCCGCATGATTTGCTGTTTCCCGCACATCTGGGGCAATTCGGGCTAGTAACGTCCTCGAACCCACATTTGTAACAGAATACATTGCGTTGTACCACAGGACATTCAATAAAAGAGTGGCCAGGTGCTTTGCAGTTCCAACACGTGAGCTGTTTCGCTGGCAAATTCTCCCGCTGAAGTGCCTCAACCTGCTGTGCCTGCTCATCTATCTGTTCGTGGTCAAACAAGTCCATCTCATACACTCGTCGAGAATGGCCCAAAGGCATACGGTTCGAAGATCGCTTGGCAATATTCCTTTCAGCCCTTTTGCACTCCTCCAGCAGCTGATCCAGACTATCAATCCTAATGGGGAAAATCAGTTGAGCCAATCCATCTTTCAGGTTGTCTTTAACAATTTTAACCAGTTCGCTCTCTAGTACGCTTACCCTCATTTGATTTTTAAGCTTGACAATTTCCGTGATAAAAACATCCGCAGACTCATTTTGCGCTTGCCGGCGCTCCATTATTCTTCTTTGAATTTCAAAGTCGCTTTCGAAATTCCTGAATTTTTTTATAATGTGGTGTTTAAAAGTCTGCCAGTCGCATATCGGATGCTTCATTCTAAAGGACCAGAACCAGTTACTTGCCTCCCCCGTTACTAAATGATGAAAACCTTTCATTAAAACTTCCCATGAACAGTTATAATCGTGTTTCAATGCCTCCACGCGAAATACAAAATCCTCAACCGTTAATGACTTATTCGTACCATCGTACCTTATTCCCCATTTTTCCAATTGGTTTGGAGTCATTGGTTTAAAACCATGAAACGAAGGTGAATTTCCAAAACCTGGGAATTGTTCAGCAAAATGCTGAGGAATATTTTCAAATACTGGTTGGGCTAAGTTGGGCTGACGCGGGCGTTGTTGTCTGAACATTTGAGGGTCATTTTGTGCGAAAGGTTGTGCTTGCGGTGGTCTGTTATTATTGTTATTAAAAGGGGTTTGATATGCTCGCTGCTGGTCATAGGGTCCATTGTTACGGAAAGTCTGGTTCTCCGAAGAGATTCCACGTTCGGAACGCAAAGACTCCCTTATCAATTGTGGTAGCATAAGTTGCATATTTTGAACCTCATTCATAATTGCAGCCTGTGCAGCTCCCACCGAAGCACTGACATAATCCCTCAAAGTCACACCGTCCTCATTAATGACCATTTCAGGGTCAACTTCCTCGCCAACAGGGGGTAAATTATTCCTATTCATGTTGCCCAAATCAAGTTCACGAGCGCCTTGGTTGCCAGTCTGTCCACTTATTTCCCTGGCAGTTAAGCTACTATAGGTCGGTGTACGAATTGTACTAAAGCTATCAGGTGAAGAATGGGTTTGTGGTCCAAATCCGGGTGGGAATCTAATCGACATTAACGGAGTTACCGCGTTTGTGGAAACAATAGGTGCTGCGTTTGGATTGCTAACTGTCGTCGTGGTTGGATTGGTAACGGTGGCCGTAGTAGCTGTTGAAATGCCGTCGTAACTATTGTCCTGGTTTCTACTCGATGATCGGAGTTGTCTAGTACTCATCCTCAGCCAAGACTGTTCGCAGTTCCCAAGAAAAACTTTCAACTACAACGATGTAGCACCGAAGGCAAAAAAAACTTACTACAAATACTACCCGTGGATAAACTCGTACCCTCAAGTCAAGAAAACTAATGGACTTCAATTATAAAAATTCCAAAAAAAATATTCAAATGTAAACTTTCAAGGAATTAGCACGTAACCCTCCTTTCCCAATATCCCGAAGCAATTAAAATTTAAGAAAATACTATTCCCTTAAATTATAATTTATTATTAAGATCCCAAGAAAATGTAATTCCATAAAAAAAGTAATAACCAAGATATAAGTGACAAAAGATTTTCACAAATTTACTTGTATACAAAGCATCAATTGTCCTTAGAGAAAAATCCGGGTGTGAGTGAGATTGTGATTATTATACAACCTTATAAACTAACCCCAAAGAAAAATATTGTAAGCCATTAAAACCACTCGTAAACAGCTTAAAAGATTGGAAGCTTCAAAAAAAAGTAAATTTAAGACGATGTATGTATGTATATAATAACTAATAATAAAACAAGTTAAATTGCAGTATTGTAGTTATCAAAGTATATTTATATAAGTATATATCAAAAAAAAAAATACAGAGAAACCAAAAAAGATAAAAGGAATCTTATCGACGGAATTCATACAAGAATACTTCTAAATTTAAATGTATTGGCGATGTCAAAAAAAAAAAATCAATATAAAAAAATTTATAATGATAAGCGTTGATTATTAACATGTATCGTAAATGGTAAATGTATTCAAAAAAGAAATATCTATCGTAATAAAAAAAAATCAAATGTATGCAAAATTATGATTATTATATAACTTTACAACCCAAATATTGAGTAAAAAAAAAAATGATCTTTAAGAAAATCTTGCATCCTTAAATTCGAAGTAATTAAAAGTGTCAAAAATGGAGTTTCAGAAATAAATATTATTGAAAGAATCATTGATTCTTATCCTCTGTCAAAATTGCAAGATCCAATATCTCTTTTAAATTTATTCACCAAAGAAATATCGAGTGTTATTATTGTAGAAAAAATTTAAATGTATGCAAAATTATGATTGTTACATAATTTCACAATCTAAATATTGTAGAAAAAATTTCAACTGTAAGAAGATATAATATCTTCAAACTCGAAGCTATCCAAAAAAAAAGAAATGTCAAAAACAAATGGAATTTCAAAAAATATCATAGAAATAATAATTGCAATATGATTATATGTCAAAAAGTTTTTGCCGATATAAATTTATTTATATATGGTAATAATATTAAGAAAAATTTATAATATATGTTGTAATAATATTAAAGGATACGTGTTAATGTAATGATTAAATGATGTAAATAATTAATCAACAAACTATTTTCTATTTGTTAATTAGTTTAAGTAATATTAGTAGATTAAAAGTTTATTATATGTAAAGTATTCAACTATGTCCAATAATAATTTTTTTGTCTACTAAGTTATTAACTACTTCTAATTAGGATTAATTTGTTTCAAAGATTTAATTAAGTATATACCAAATGTGTTCTGGTTGAAATTTTGGTAACAGACGTATATTGGCGAAATGTGTGTGATATTTTTACTCGAGTTTAAATTTATTGAATATTTTGTCCTCATAATCGAAAACTTCAAATTCATACGATGTTCAGGTATGATAAAAATATATAAAAATCAATCATGTCAAAAAAAAATTTTCAAGTATAATGCGTTAAGTGTTGTAACCAACAAGTTTTCCATCATCAATCAACTGCAAACGAAAACACAAGACAAAACGACATAGAGTGAATCTCCTGGACTTTCCTCTCCTCTCATCCAATAATGAAAACATACGATCACCTAGCTATATAGCCGCCGTATCAAGTTTTTCATTATGGATTCGAGTTGATTCCATCCATTCGACTCGCTCAGTCTCGTCTCTTATGTCGGAAGCCATTGCTACTCAGGCTTGGTGTTTACTTGACACCTTCCAGGACATAGGTCGTCCTCTATAAGGTCAGATGACCGAGATCCCAATACCTAACTTCTCCATACGATGCCGTCGCAACGCAGGAATGGTGTGTATTTAACACCTTCCGGGACAATCGTCAAAAATATGAAAGAAAAAAAAGTAATTGGATTAAACATTTTATCCTGAAATGTTCAAAGGTGTGGAAACCAGCAAAGAAGAATTAAAACACCTTCAGGCTTAATTACTTTAACCCAAAGGGTTAAATCTCTTTCGGGCCCCACGTTGGGCGCCATTTTGTGTGATGTGGACGTGAGTGAAAATAATTTTGTGAGAAATTTCGAACTGAATCGAAATTTCAACTTCGCTTCGCGATGGACAGTGGCACGCTGGTGTTTGGGCTGAAGCTCGCCGGAAATGGGGGGTTCGTGTCCATCTGCTCACACATACACAATTAAACCGTGCCAGAAAAATTAAGTTGTTAAAAAAAAACCGAAGCGATATAAAACAAAGAACAATAACAAAAACGACCGTCGATTGATGATTGGAAAAAGTTTACGCTATTCTCGACATGACCGAGCTCGAGTCTTCAGGACCAGATGGTTTTGTCCTGGACAGGCTGCCCACCCCATATGACATTTAACTGTCATCCGTGGCACTACTCATCGCCTGAAAAAAATACTGTTTGGAGTAATGCCCCAATTCAAAACTTACCATTTCGCCATACGCCGGCTACCTTTCAACCAATTTTAAGCAAATTAAAACATTATTATTTGTTTTTCCATTATTTCAAAAAAAGTGTACAATAAATGTTTATTTACGTATGTATGTATCTATTCTACTTAAACTTAACAATGTTTACACGATAAATAGAATTAGTAAAATATAGTAAATAAATTTATAAATACATGTACATTAACCTGAATCCTTAAAGGATTGAAGTTGCAAATTAGTTATTTGATTATTGATTAATAAATTGTCCAATAATATCCAAATAAGAAAATAGTAACAGTATCAAAATGGATACTTGGTTTGTTTTTGTAATTACAGGTAAGAAAAAAAAACTCAATTTTTTTAACATTCTTTTTTTTTTTTAAATTTAATTCTTGTAAAATTTAGAAAGTCAAGCTTTTAAGGGTCAATTATTATTTTATCTATATAATTATCACGTTTTTTTTCATAAACGAAATGGCAACTCGGAAAAAAATAATGGTTATCAAAAGATTAAAAAAAATTAACTGGCAACTTTGCCCAGACATTGGTTCTATTACTTTTTTTCTGTTTTTTCTTTTTTTAATGTTAGGTGGGGCACCCTATCGTATTTCCTTTTTTCAAAGAATTATGTTTACCATTTCTTTTAATTAACTTAAAATTTCTGTTTTATTTTCTTGTATTCTTTCGAAAAATAACTAAATAATTCCGTATCAGGAATCTTAAAGCAACCTCGGGTATTACCTCAGAAGGCATACAACAGTTTAACAAAACAAACCGTAAGTTTAAACAAAATTTATTATTTCAACTTTTTCAAATACCTTTCTATTCTTGCAGCAGGGCTGGCCTACTACCAATTCATGCGGGCAATAAAAAACTTTGATCGTTTAGTTATTTTCCGAAAAGGTTACAAAACAAAATTATTAATTATTTTATGTACAGTCAGCTATGCTAGATTTCAAAGATTCTATTTATTTAATCGTTAAAGTCTATAATTATTAAAATATGTACCTATTTAATTTTCATTTATCTGATGTAGGTTTTTTTTTAAGTATAAGCCTAGTCAAGGCAATTTAACTGAAATATAGCTTGAGTTTTTTTTTCTTTTTTTTTTTTAAGCTAATTTAGTTTATTGATTTAAACTTAATTTTGACTTTGAAACCCCAAATTCAGTTTAGGTATAATGACTATTATATCCTCCTATATTTCATCCATTAATGGCTTTATTTACTGACTTAGTTATTTAGTATTTTACTAATTAGATTATTTATTTATTATTTTATTTGTCAACTTATTCATTTATTCTTTTATTTATTTATTTATTCATTAAATTATTTATTTAGTATTGTTATTATTAATTTATTTATTCTTATTATTAATTTATTTATTTTGTTAACCATTTATTTATTTATTAAATGATATATTTATAAAATTATTTATTTATTACATTATTTATTTATTCAATTATTTTTTTATTTATTCGTTAAATTGTTCATTTAGGTAGTTATGCCCTATATATCCGGATAAGGATTTAAAATGGGATTAAGTTCCATTCAAATGTTTGCTTAAATACTCAAATCTGCCCTAACTATTTAAGTTTTATTTTACCGGTTCAGTATTGAATTCAATTTCCGTATGTTAATCTAGAATAAGTGTCTAATTTTAAATTAATTAATTTATTAAATTAAATTATTTAAATTTAGAGTAGGTATTTGAATTTGGTTCCAGTATTCGTGCATGAATTTATTTTCTCAACTAAGTTTAAGGTTTTGAATTCTAATACTGAATTTGGAATTCCGATCATGACTTAAATACAAAATTAGTTTACGTATTTCAATTTGTTTTTTTTTTCTTCTTTTTTTAATTTCCAATTCAGTTTTTTTTTTTTTTTAATTAACTTTCAGTTCAAAGATTAAAATATATGTATATAGGTAATTACGTTCAGATTTGAGTTTGGTCAGTACAACCAACCCCGATTTGAGTCTTTAAATTCAACTTAAGCAGTTTAACACAATTCAAGTACTTGAATTCAATTTTTAATTTACGACTTTAACTTGAATTTAGTTTATATAACTAACTTCAAGCTCACTATGTGGAATTAAATTAAACTTTTGTTAAAGTACTCAGATTTTACTAATATAATTCTAATAATCTAATAACAGTGATTGAGAATTTATTAATCGAAGTTATTAATAATTTATCAATCCCCAAATAATTTGTCCCTTATTTAATTTCAGATTAATGAGTTAAAGAAAAACGCCTAGGAAGTTATACCCAATGTATGAATTCTTTTAATTCCCTTTTTTCTAGTTTGTTTTTCTTTTTTTATGGATTTCCTGTAGAAGTTAATCTGAATTCAAGGTTAAGTTTTTCTTAAAAAAAATTTGTTTTTGTTTCTTTTTTTTTTATTATGTTATTATTATTTAACAAAAACAGTGATGGGTAAAATTATAGCATAGAAAGAAATATAGTTGTTACTTGTAACAACGTGTAAGCATATCTGTATTTTAGGATTATGTTAGATTATAAGTCAGAAAAATAGGGTAAAGTTATGGTTCAGGTAGCAAATATAAGTACGATATAATTGTATCGATAACGACTAAAATTAATTAGAGTAGGTAGTAATAAAATTAGGTAAACTTATGTCAGGTATGGTTATAGTTTTAGTAATACGTATTTTAGAAATAGATTTAGATATGAATAATCTCAATGGTAATTATAATAATTAGTGGATAGCTTACGAACATAATTACTGCCTATTCTCAAAATTTCGATATCTAAACAAAACAACGTGGGTAAAACCATGAGCTGGGTTTTGTTCCTCAAGGGTGAATGTGTCATGGCTATAAAACATGGTTACCTGTTGATCCGGAGATTGGGTGAAGATGGCCGGAGGGGTTGGAGTCCGAGTAGTTTCCCCCCTAGTGTTTTTTTCTCCTCCTTGTGAAGTTGTCGTTATTGGTTGCCGTAAGGTGGTTGGTGGTCTGGCTTTTTGTTGTTGTGAGACGATCACGTCTACAGTTGGGTTAGAGTTCAATCAAGTGGCAAAATGTGGGCGATAATTGAAGTTGGCCTGGGACACAGGGCTTTTGAACGAAAGCGGGGTAAAGATGAGTCACATGTGCCTCATGCCGTTGGCATGGCGATGCACGCAAAACACCTGACACGTTTCCTATTTTACTCCTTTTTTTTTTTTTGTTGCTTTTTTTGTAACACGTGAAGGCAATTTGGTTTTAATTGGCTGTAGAACTTAGCTCCTGTTTCAGCTTATGTTGAAACCTTAAATTTTCTTCACAAAAAAACTTTTTCCTTTATTTATTGGCACGGTGTTAATTTTGTTTCCCGGCTCTTCAAATATTACTGTCTTATTTATCAGTGAAAGCCCGATTTGACTTCACTTATTGCAAAGTTAAGGGTCCTTTTGCTCGCAGAAAGCTGACTAAGGTTTCCTCTATTCCTACTAAACAATATGTATGTAGTCTGCACAATATCCTTTTTTTTTCACGATATGTTTTCTACAGCCAGTTTATTTTTTTTTGTATGGAGGCGTGTTCTTTTACATTTACTAAACGTTTAAAAAAGAAAAAAAATTTTTTTTTTCATTATTAATTTACATTACACGTGTGGTGGAGGCCATTTCTATACGGTTCCAAATTTTCAAAAAAAATGTGTTTTTCTTTTTTTTAAACTTACTTCGCAAGCAAGAAAAACTCCGATCTTATTAACTTTGCTGCCACTTGTTTAATGACCTAATCCCACGCCGCTTTTTTTTTATCACCTTCACGACATTTCTTTCCGAACAATTTTTAGGAAGTGTTTCGAATCATACGACTACGGATTACCGCACAAAATAAAAAGTGTTCTCACCCCCGTTCTCCACAAACCATTAAATGAGTTCTCGATATAAAAGCGCCGTTTTCACCGAAAAACTTCCCGCCTGATGAGTCTATGTTTGACATTCACGTCATGTTAGTGTTAACGTTAAGCATTTCATGTCAGTTGTAGCGCGGATGTCACATACAGATAACTATTACTAAAGATTTTTATTGTTTTTATTTACGATAATAATTATTTTGAAAGTTTTCTTGATATTAATTGTTTTATTTTTGGAGATTATGCATGTGCATATGTACAAACACATTAAAATTATTGTTTTTATTTACGATAATAATTATTTTGAATATTTTCTTGATATTAATTGTTTTATGTTTGCAGATTATACATGTGCATATATTAGGGTATTCATTTAATCGGGCTTTTGCTTTAATCGGTTAATCGCTCGATTAATTAACCGAGGTTTTGGTTTAATCGGTTAATAATCGGTTAATATTGCTATTGATCGGTTAACCGATTAATAAAGTTTTGTTATAAATTAAGTAATTTCAATAAATAAAAATGCAAAAATTATTTATTATTTAGAGTTTATTAGTGAAAAAAAAAAACAATAACATAACAAACAAAACAATTCTTGGACTAAAATTAGTAAACAAAGAAAATTCAATACTAATTAATACATATGGGCATTCCCACATCATCGTCTTTCATTGTTTATTATTATAAAAAAAGTCTATGTTTTTATAAAATAATGGTTTTTATAGCATATCTCAGCTGTTTTACTTGAGGAAATTGGGTTGGAAACTGGAAAACTTTATATTTTTTAAAGCTACATCTAAAGACATTTTTATATAATTATTTTACATGCAAAAAAAAATGTTATGTTTGGACATTTTCTTCACAATCTCTCCATTACAATCAATTGTAAATTGAGTATTAGGTTTTTGTTAAGGAAATTTTAAGATATTTTTGGGAAAATTCATGGTGATAATAATAAAAAAAACATATGGAAAAATCGTAAGTTCGCGACCCCGTACGTTCGAAAAATAATTTGGTTTAAATGTTTAGCATTTAAGCGATTATTTTCTTTAGATTTGTTAAATCTTGACTTGGAGAAAAATTCTTGCATTTATCGAAGATGTTAGAGAAATCCAAAGCAATCCATAATACAGAATATCTAATTTCTCAGTCTTTTTCCTGGATTTCTCTAAACATATAAAATCTTCCATTATGCCATTATAGTACTCTTTTAATTTTTTTTAAATTTTGTTCACTTCTAATTGTTTCGGTTACTATCGAGAGTTTCTTCTGTTCTCAGGCCGTCATCTGGCATAGCTCAGCACCGCACATTCTGCAAAAAAGTTTATCCCGAATCCCTTAGTTTCTGTTTTTGTACTGTATCTTAAGAATGTATTGCTAGAAGAAAATATGTATATTGTATGAAAAAATATTTTCTGAACACATACCTTTTGAATATGAGACGAAACAAATAATAAAAAACACAAACAAATTTGTTATAATACTACAAAAAATTCAAAATTTTGTTATATCGGTTAATCGACTGAAATTAACCGGTTTAATCGTTAATCGAAAAAACGCAATTTTAAATTAACCGATCAGTTAATCGGGTAGTAATTAATCGGTTAACCGGTTAACGGTTAACCGAATGAATACCCTAGCATATATACATACACATTTAAATTAGTTATAACTGTTATGTTATTTCTTATTCATAACTATTAAAAATAATTAGTAATATATCTATCGTAAAGTAATAGTTATGTTTGAGAAATACTTTTATTTGATACCAATAATAGTTATCATCAATTTTTAAAAATAATAATTGGAAATAATAATTATTCTTAATAAATAAAATATAAATTTATTCGTAATTATTATTCGCAATTTTTATCGAATAAAAGTTATAACTATTAAGTCCTTGGTTATAATGTTATTTACTTACTTAAATATTATTTCCTCGTGTTGTGGTGAACTTAAAAGTTAATTTTTACAACAGTTTTGTAAATAAATCTTAACTAAATAAATTTGTGTTCATTGTATTGCGGCATAGAATATGATGAAAAGAGAAATGCAAAAGGGCAGCTTTCTTTGAAAGAGACAAAAAAAAAAAAAAAACGCAAAATCTTCCGTCTCGTGACAGTTCTGTGTATTCTGTGCTATTACTTAATCAATTTTTTTCCGACTCTAACCTGCTCTTAATGGCATTCGTAACTTATTATTATTTACATATATTTATATTATTAGTTATATTTTTATACACAACAAGTTGTGAAGAGTTTGTCATTCCGTGTTAAAATTTTTTAATATTAATCTAAGACCCTATTAAGTATATACTAGGATCGCCCGGTGGCCGAAATTCGACCACTTCACATTTACTTTTAAGAGAACGGCTAAATTCACTATTCACCTATCTTTGTACGTGTGTCTATAGGATAAATAAAAATGCTTTTTAAACACTTTTATTCCAAAAATTTAGAAAAAAAAAATATATTGTGCATATCCCCGTAATTTATTTATAAGATTTTCATGAAATGTTATCAAAGTAAAAAATAGAAACACAGATCTTCGTTAAAAGTCATTAAAAAAGTTTCCGACTTTTATTTTTCTAAACGACGTTTTTGCTGACTTCATTTTTTAAAATGTCTAAGGTAACCCTGTCCTAATACGTTTATACATGTGTGTTTGCAAGTGCAAAATGAAAACAAAAACATTTTGGGAGAACAACATAGAGCACACCGCACAGTGCTTTGTCCCCATATAACAAAGGGACATAAATAGAAGGAGTTGTCAGAAATTTTTGAAATTTCGTACACTAGCATAAAAGTAGTTAAGAAAAATATGAATTTTTGGAGAAATCGGTTCAAGGACACGCCTACCTCCCATGTGTCCTGAAATGGAAAAATGTAATTTTAGCTTCAATAATGCCCACAAAACTATAAAAAATGGTCAGACTAATACACACACAACTAGCAACGTGTGTGCAAATTTTCATTCAAATCTGAACAAGGACTCAAGGTCCTGCCATATATCCTTTTTCTTAAAAATGCTATTACACCTTCAAAAATTATCCAATCGTAATAAAATTTGACATGGAAATTGATATTTGTTAGAGATATATGTGTGCCGAATTTTGGTAGAATCGGATTATTAATGTGAAAAATACAAAAACATCATTAAATGAAAAATGAGTTAAAAACGCTTCAAATGCTCTTGCAAAAATAACAAGTAAGAAAGTATAATCAGTCAAACCCGACCATGTGATACCCTATAGTATAGTATTTAAAAACAAATTTCCTAGAGTGTAATCTATTTGGGACCCATGGGCAATCATGGAAAACAAATAAAACCAAATAATACTCAAATAATATGCTTATGTAGGTTAAATAAATGTGAAAAAATGCGATATTTTTATTTTTTTTTCAATTTTAGTTACACAATAACAGATGTTGTTAAATTTAGTTTTTACACATTTTAATTATGTATCATCATAACTACTAGAGTCTTCCGAAGACCAAATTTCGCACAACGAGGAACTTAACTCGCCCTGCTCAACTACCCCATCTTCCAAATCAACATTTTCCTTCTGTATATATTTCTCAATATCGGCTGATACAAATTTATGTTTAGTCTTTATGTTCCTGTTTGTAGATAACGCGGGATCCGAATGCAATAACATATACGTCATCAAATCTTTATTTGTATCTTCTCGTGAAGTTTTTCTTGTATGAGATAACCGCACTCTTCGTAAGTTTTTATGGTTGGCTTCTAGTGCTTCTTCTGACAAACATCCTGGGATAAAAAAAATTCCATATGAATAAATTTATAATAAAAAATTTTTGAAAATACATTTATTTGCATACCTATTGGTAAATTAAAGTACTTAATAACATCACATCCGTGAACTAAAATTTTATGGACAGTGCTTGGCATATAATACCACCCATAATGTATTAAATACATATTCCTGGTGATTGTTAACAAGTCCTTAAATCTGTTAACGTTAATTGGCGATCCACAAGATAACACTCTTAATATTATGCCAAAGTTTTCAATAAGCCCCTCATCAATGCCTGTTATTTCCGCAGCTACGGCACAGTTCGAAAAAAATCTTCGAGCAATATTTCCGTCATTAGTGTTACCGAATCCATGCTTTACTTGGTCTATTATTAGGCATGTTTTTCTTTTGAATTGATTTTGAATTCTTTTCTTATTTTCCAAAAACTGTTCCTTATTTTCTTTACCGACTCGCCAAAGCTTAAAGGATAGTCGGTAAGCAATATGTATCAAACACTCAAAGAATTTAATCCAACAATGAAGGGTTGAAAGCCCGTATTTGTAGTTATCGACATTTGGTATTTTTAATGTATTTATGTCATTCATTTCAGTAGGGCTTGCATTGCAAATGAAACACCTACTTGTCGCATTTGTTGCACTTAAAATATTTGCCACTGCACCATCAATCATTGTACAATGCATGTCGTATTTCACTTCCATAATTGCACCTTTACTTTCTATAACATCACATTCTAAATTTTCAATACTTTCTCCAATTTCGCGGTAAATCTTCTGAACAAGAACTGCATTCTCCTTTTCTAACAGAAATTTAATAGGCCTACAAAACAACGTAGATGATGGAGTTTTATTAACCCATAATACTGAATGACGTACCCAGGAAGATTGAGCCACGTGGAAGAGCTGGCCGCACAAAGGTCGCCGTCAAAGCCAGCAGTTCAGGGGAGAGTTCGGACAAACCGTCCACCTATGCCTCAGCTACGAAACCAACCAACTCTAGTAGGGGCAAATCTGGCCCAAGGGGGAAAGATCGTATGGCTCGTGTGTCGGTGAACGACCAAAGAGGCGATGGCGAAGTCCAATCTTGCTCGAGCGGGCGTGCCCCTTCTAACGGGGGAAAACCCTCCACGGGTCCTAGGAAGACACCGCACAGGAGACCGCGAAAGGGTCACAGCACATCCGCAGAGGAGGCGGTGCTATTGGGCTCCAACCGCGGTAGGAAGATGGCGGGTCGAAGAAGAAGGAAGTAGTGTACCCAGTCGCCCATAGCACAGAAAAGGGTACAAGGCATCTGAAGTGCCTTCAGGTGAATCTACACCACGCCAAGGCAGCGTCATATTTGCTATGTCGTAGGTTCACCACCAACCTCCTGGATATCTGCTTCATCCAGGAACCATGGGTTTACTCTGGGGCCATTCAAGGGCTCCACAACGATCAAGGTAAGATTATTTACGACTCTGCAGCTTCGAAGCCGAGAGCGGCTCTCCTAGTCAGGAAGGATTTAATCTATTTACCCATTTCAGAATTTATTCACGGGGATCTAGTGGCGATTAGGGCGAAGATCCCATCCATTTCAGGCGAGCATGAGGTCGTAATCGCCTCCGCTTACTTGCCAGGTGATGCAAATAGTGCTCCTACTCCTGAGGTTACTGAGCTGGTATCATATTGCCAAAAGCGTGGCCTCGGGTGGATTATTGGCTGCGATGCAAACGCCCACCACACTGTCTGGGGTAGCACGGACACTAACAAACGAGGTGAGTGTTTACTTGAATATATTTGTAGGAATGGTATAGGGGCGACGAGCCCACTTTTTTGAACGTTATTAGACAGGAGGTCTTGGATCTCACACTTACTAGTAGCAATCTTTCATATGCCATTAGGAATTGGCACGTTTCGGGGGACATTTCGTTGTCGGATCATCGGTATCTACTTTTTGACATCGAATGCTCCTCGACGTTTACTCAGACATATCGCAATCCTAGGAAGGCGAACTGGGACATTTTTCGCCATCTTTTGGCTCTTAATGGGAACATGTCAGGGGGCACGATTATGAGCTCAAGGGACATTGATTTTGAATCCAACACACTTTGTATGAATATACGGGAGGCCTTCGAAGGGAGCTGTCGACCCCGGATCCGAAGGCCAAAAAGGGATGTTCCCTGGTGGAATGAACATCTGGAGGGTCTGAGGGCTGAGGCCAGACGTTTATTCAACAAAGCTAAGGAAACTGGCGCGTGGAGCGTCTATAAAGCTGCACTGACTGAATATAATAGGGAAATCAGGAAGTCTAAGAGGTCAACTTGGCGTGAATACTGCGGTAGGATTGACAACCTTCCTGAATCAATCAGGCTGCAAAAGGCGCTTTCACAGGACCACACAAATGGTCTTTGCACACTTAAGCGGCCAGATGGTACATTTACTGAGTCGCCAAAGGAGACCTGTGAGCTCCTACTTGCGACCCACTTCCCAGATTCTCTGCCTTTCTCGTCACCAAGACTGTCCACGTGGCCACCCTCGGCGTCCAAAAGGAACATCAGGTTGGCGAGCAGAATCTTTGATGCGAAATGCGTGATGTGGGCTGTATCTAAATTCAGCCCATTCAAATCACCTGGGCCGGATGGTATCCTTCCATGCTGCCTTCAGCAAGGGGGGATGGCTATCAGTTTACAAATGACTAGGATCTTCAGATCCAGTTTACTGGCGTGCCATGTGCCGGAACCATGGAGGGAGGTTAAAGTGGTCTTCATACCCAAGGCGGAGGGCAAGTCTGAACAAATGCCTAAGTCCTTCAGACCAATAAGCCTCAGCTCGTTTTTCCTGAAGACCATGGAAAAACTGATGGATAGATTTATAAGGGATGAATATCTATCGGAAACCCCGATTCATCGCTTTCAGTTTGCCTATCAATCGGGCAGGTCTACGGTGACCGCCATTCATCACGTTGTGCGTACGATTGAGAAGGCACTGGGGGCAAGGCAAATAGCTCTGTGTGCGTTCGTCGACATTCAGGGCGCCTTTGACAACACTTCATATGAGGCAATTAATTTTGCTCTTACGAGGAAGGGTGTACCTGTTCTCATAAGAAACTGGATAGGGGAGATGCTGGCATCCAGGGTGATCAGGTTGGATCTGGGTGGCTCGTCGAGGACCATTGAAGCAACCTGAGGGTGCCCTCAGGGTGGCGTTCTATCGCCTCTATTGTGGACCTTGGTTATCGATGAGCTATTGGAAACCCTTAATAACCTGGGCTTCCGAACTTATGGCTATGCTGACGATCTGGTTATATCTGTGACCGGTTTTGATGACGCGACGATTTCGGGGGCAATGCAGCGGGCCCTGAACTTGACACTTGATTGGTGCAGGGAGAGGGGACTTAATATTAATCCCGCAAAAACTACTCTGGTACCTTTCACCAGACGTAGAGTTCTGAGACTGAAGGAACCGACTCTCAACGGAGCGGTTATCGGATTCTCTAATGAGGTGAAATACCTGGGGATCATTCTGGATAGATCCCTCAACTGGAATGCTCAGTTGGCCCATGTCACCAGAAGGGCAACAAGGGCAATATATGCCTGTCAGAGACTCTTTGGGAAGACATGGGGTCTGAAACCCAGGATGATCTACTGGTCTTTTGTTACGATCATTAGACCAATATTGTCCTACGCCGCCCTGGCGTGGTGGACTAAGACCGAACAGGTCAGAGCTAGAGTGATACTCGACAAGGTCTACCGCCTGATCTGCGTGTCGATCACGGGTGCTATGGGGACCTGTCCCACTCTGGCTCTGGGAGCTATCCTGCACATTCCTCCATTGCACATTTCTATAAAGGAGGAAGCCTGCAGGAGTGCTAGCAGGATGCCGCGCATTGCCGAATATAGGGCAGGTGACCTGGTGGGTCATATGCGGATCCTGGATATCATTAGGAATGATGCATCCATTGTTGTGGGTGATCATATGTTGCCAAGTTTGGCACTGCATAGGAATTTTAATGTCCTTATACCTGACAGGGACCAATGGGCGGACCAATCCTGGTGGTGCACATGCGCGAACCAGGTATGGTTCACGGATGGTTCGAACCAGGTAAACGGTGATACTGGTGCGGGCATCATGGGCCCGGGATTCCAAAGGGGCTTGCCTATGGGCAAACAGCCTTCTATATTTCAGGCGGAAATCTACGCCATCATCATATGCGCTGGGGAGTGTCTAAGGAGGGGGACAAGGGGCTTAAGACTGTATATAATGTCGGATAGCCAGGCCGCTCTTAGGGCACTTTCTTCTTTGGAGATAAAGTCCAGGCTGGTCTTGGACTGCCTTGCGTCTCTGAATGAATTAGGGAAACACAACGAGCTGAACTTGTGTTGGGTTCCCGGACATGAGGGCCATACGGGCAATGAAAGGGCTGATTGCTTAGCAAACAGGGGCGCCCGTCGCCCGTTTATAGGCCCTGAGCCTTTCTTTGGCGTCCCTGTGGGTCACATCAGGGGAACGTTACAAAAATGGGCTGAGCGTGAATTCCTTCACGCATGGACGTCCATTCCTGGACTAAGACAGTCCAAGAGATTTGTGTCACTGTCCCGGTGCAGGGCAGGAAGGTTCCTGCTGCTTGAGAAAGCGGAACTTAGACTGCTTGTGGGCCTATTCACGGGACACTGTGGTTTCAGATACCATCAGTTTAAGTTGGGTAATACACCTTCAAAAACATGTAGATTCTGCGGGATGGATGACGAGACATCGGAACATCTGCTCTGCTGCTGTCCCTCCTTGGGGACTTCTAGACAGAAATTTTTCGGGGGGCAAATAGTGGGCCCGACTGAGATTTATAATCTTTCACCGGGCAGGATAGTGGGCTTTATACGTAGCCTAAACCTGACTTGGTGAGACACGGGCTGCACAAAAGATCCTCTGGGTCGTGGTGCTTATGGCCTTCACGTATATACATACATACATACATACAACCCATAATACTTCCTTTGATGTTAAGTTTACCATTCTGTAAGGAATAAACTATATAATATTAAAAATTTTACAAATTAAACCCATACTAAGTTACCTTAGTGGGACAAATGCAATAAAAAACATGAATTCATCTGTGAGAGTTTCATTTTTAAATTTTTGCTTATAACGGCTATGGCCAGAGCTACCATCCATACCCCACTTACAAATTAAGGAAAGCTTACAAGTTTTATCTTGTACGTCACAAAGTTCACAAATACTTTCTGCTGCATTAAAGTTTTTAAGTCCACTTCTGCCGAAAATTCAGTTACTCTCACAGGTGGTACCAACTTTTTTTTTTTCTGTTTGCAACGCATATAATGATGGCAAACAATTAGGATGCAATTCGTTGATTGCTTCACGCAGAACTATGTATTTTCTTTCCGAAAGATCTAAATCCATATAAAGCGCCAAGGCCTTTGCTACTGGTAAGCATTTTATATTTGTGTTCTGGCTTTCGGAAACAGAATTTGTTTTTCGTTTCAATTTGTTTACTGCATATTCTAGCTCCTCAAGCGAATATTTTTTAATAATATCTGCAACCTTGCGATTTTTTGTTTTTGTTGTAGCCTGATTAAATACTTTTGTTGGTCTACCGCGGCTTTTTGAGGTTTCTGCGGCTTCAATTTCTATGTTCGTTGCTCCCGATTCTGAATCCATTGTTATGTCTACATCTGATGTGTATGCTGTTAGGTTTCCGGCACCTACATTTTGAAGACTCGTGCTGGGCTCCTAAATGATTTTTTATTTTCGTTAATAGTTTTAAAATAATAGTAAAATAAAACTTACTTTATCTAAGTCAAAAAATGTATAACTTAACCACTTAGAATGTTTCTTTTCAAAAGTTTTTTTATTGTATTTACTATCTTTCCAACACTTTTTCATTTTACTATCAAAAAACGAAATACTTTTTTCTTGTTAAAATTTAAGCCGTCTATTTTATGTTTTACAAATTTATATATCACCGATGTTTTATTATTCGAAGATGATGTTAACCAACAATCAACTATATCTGCATTTTTTAAAATATTTGCCATAACCACAGTTTAAACTTTAAATACTTTAATTATTTTTTAATTTTCCAAACACTTGTTTTAATACAAAATTGGGATGGATATATATATATGTATATATTTCTCAATATCGGCTGATACAAATTTATGTTTAGTCTTTATGTTCCTGTTTGTAGATAACGCGGGATCCGAATGCAATAACATATACGTCATCAAATCTTTATTTGTATCTTCTCGTGAAGTTTTTCTTGTATGAGATAACCGCACTCTTCGTAAGTTTTTATGGTTGGCTTCTAGTGCTTCTTCTGACAAACATCCTGGGATAAAAAAAATTCCATATGAATAAATTTATAATAAAAAATTTTTGAAAATACATTTATTTGCATACCTATTGGTAAATTAAAGTACTTAATAACATCACATCCGTGAACTAAAATTTTATGGACAGTGCTTGGCATATAATACCACCCATAATGTATTAAATACATATTCCTGGTGATTGTTAACAAGTCCTTAAATCTGTTAACGTTAATTGGCGATCCACAAGATAACACTCTTAATATTATGCCAAAGTTTTCAATAAGCCCCTCATCAATGCCTGTTATTTCCGCAGCTACGGCACAGTTCGAAAAAAATCTTCGAGCAATATTTCCGTCATTAGTGTTACCGAATCCATGCTTTACTTGGTCTATTATTAGGCATGTTTTTCTTTTGAATTGATTTTGAATTCTTTTCTTATTTTCCAAAAACTGTTCCTTATTTTCTTTACCGACTCGCCAAAGCTTAAAGGATAGTCGGTAAGCAATATGTATCAAACACTCAAAGAATTTAATCCAACAATGAAGGGTTGAAAGCCCGTATTTGTAGTTATCGACATTTGGTATTTTTAATGTATTTATGTCATTCATTTCAGTAGGGCTTGCATTGCAAATGAAACACCTACTTGTCGCATTTGTTGCACTTAAAATATTTGCCACTGCACCATCAATCATTGTACAATGCATGTCGTATTTCACTTCCATAATTGCACCTTTACTTTCTATAACATCACATTCTAAATTTTCAATACTTTCTCCAATTTCGCGGTAAATCTTCTGAACAAGAACTGCATTCTCCTTTTCTAACAGAAATTTAATAGGCCTACAAAACAACGTAGATGATGGAGTTTTATTAACCCATAATACTGAATGACGTACCCAGGAAGATTGAGCCACGTGGAAGAGCTGGCCGCACAAAGGTCGCCGTCAAAGCCAGCAGTTCAGGGGAGAGTTCGGACAAACCGTCCACCTATGCCTCAGCTACGAAACCAACCAACTCTAGTAGGGGCAAATCTGGCCCAAGGGGGAAAGATCGTATGGCTCGTGTGTCGGTGAACGACCAAAGAGGCGATGGCGAAGTCCAATCTTGCTCGAGCGGGCGTGCCCCTTCTAACGGGGGAAAACCCTCCACGGGTCCTAGGAAGACACCGCACAGGAGACCGCGAAAGGGTCACAGCACATCCGCAGAGGAGGCGGTGCTATTGGGCTCCAACCGCGGTAGGAAGATGGCGGGTCGAAGAAGAAGGAAGTAGTGTACCCAGTCGCCCATAGCACAGAAAAGGGTACAAGGCATCTGAAGTGCCTTCAGGTGAATCTACACCACGCCAAGGCAGCGTCATATTTGCTATGTCGTAGGTTCACCACCAACCTCCTGGATATCTGCTTCATCCAGGAACCATGGGTTTACTCTGGGGCCATTCAAGGGCTCCACAACGATCAAGGTAAGATTATTTACGACTCTGCAGCTTCGAAGCCGAGAGCGGCTCTCCTAGTCAGGAAGGATTTAATCTATTTACCCATTTCAGAATTTATTCACGGGGATCTAGTGGCGATTAGGGCGAAGATCCCATCCATTTCAGGCGAGCATGAGGTCGTAATCGCCTCCGCTTACTTGCCAGGTGATGCAAATAGTGCTCCTACTCCTGAGGTTACTGAGCTGGTATCATATTGCCAAAAGCGTGGCCTCGGGTGGATTATTGGCTGCGATGCAAACGCCCACCACACTGTCTGGGGTAGCACGGACACTAACAAACGAGGTGAGTGTTTACTTGAATATATTTGTAGGAATGGTATAGGGGCGACGAGCCCACTTTTTTGAACGTTATTAGACAGGAGGTCTTGGATCTCACACTTACTAGTAGCAATCTTTCATATGCCATTAGGAATTGGCACGTTTCGGGGGACATTTCGTTGTCGGATCATCGGTATCTACTTTTTGACATCGAATGCTCCTCGACGTTTACTCAGACATATCGCAATCCTAGGAAGGCGAACTGGGACATTTTTCGCCATCTTTTGGCTCTTAATGGGAACATGTCAGGGGGCACGATTATGAGCTCAAGGGACATTGATTTTGAATCCAACACACTTTGTATGAATATACGGGAGGCCTTCGAAGGGAGCTGTCGACCCCGGATCCGAAGGCCAAAAAGGGATGTTCCCTGGTGGAATGAACATCTGGAGGGTCTGAGGGCTGAGGCCAGACGTTTATTCAACAAAGCTAAGGAAACTGGCGCGTGGAGCGTCTATAAAGCTGCACTGACTGAATATAATAGGGAAATCAGGAAGTCTAAGAGGTCAACTTGGCGTGAATACTGCGGTAGGATTGACAACCTTCCTGAATCAATCAGGCTGCAAAAGGCGCTTTCACAGGACCACACAAATGGTCTTTGCACACTTAAGCGGCCAGATGGTACATTTACTGAGTCGCCAAAGGAGACCTGTGAGCTCCTACTTGCGACCCACTTCCCAGATTCTCTGCCTTTCTCGTCACCAAGACTGTCCACGTGGCCACCCTCGGCGTCCAAAAGGAACATCAGGTTGGCGAGCAGAATCTTTGATGCGAAATGCGTGATGTGGGCTGTATCTAAATTCAGCCCATTCAAATCACCTGGGCCGGATGGTATCCTTCCATGCTGCCTTCAGCAAGGGGGGATGGCTATCAGTTTACAAATGACTAGGATCTTCAGATCCAGTTTACTGGCGTGCCATGTGCCGGAACCATGGATGGAGGTTAAAGTGGTCTTCATACCCAAGGCGGAGGGCAAGTCTGAACAAATGCCTAAGTCCTTCAGACCAATAAGCCTCAGCTCGTTTTTCCTGAAGACCATGGAAAAACTGATGGATAGATTTATAAGGGATGAATATCTATCGGAAACCCCGATTCATCGCTTTCAGTTTGCCTATCAATCGGGCAGGTCTACGGTGACCGCCATTCATCACGTTGTGCGTACGATTGAGAAGGCACTGGGGGCAAGGCAAATAGCTCTGTGTGCGTTCGTCGACATTCAGGGCGCCTTTGACAACACTTCCTATGAGGCAATTAATTTTGCTCTTACGAGGAAGGGTGTACCTGTTCTCATAAGAAACTGGATAGGGGAGATGCTGGCATCCAGGGTGATCAGGTTGGATCTGGGTGGCTCGTCGAGGACCATTGAAGCAACCTGAGGGTGCCCTCAGGGTGGCGTTCTATCGCCTCTATTGTGGACCTTGGTTATCGATGAGCTATTGGAAACCCTTAATAACCTGGGCTTCCGAACTTATGGCTATGCTGACGATCTGGTTATATCTGTGACCGGTTTTGATGACGCGACGATTTCGGGGGCAATGCAGCGGGCCCTGAACTTGACACTTGATTGGTGCAGGGAGAGGGGACTTAATATTAATCCCGCAAAAACTACTCTGGTACCTTTCACCAGACGTAGAGTTCTGAGACTGAAGGAACCGACTCTCAACGGAGCGGTTATCGGATTCTCTAATGAGGTGAAATACCTGGGGATCATTCTGGATAGATCCCTCAACTGGAATGCTCAGTTGGCCCATGTCACCAGAAGGGCAACAAGGGCAATATATGCCTGTCAGAGACTCTTTGGGAAGACATGGGGTCTGAAACCCAGGATGATCTACTGGTCTTATGTTACGATCATTAGACCAATATTGTCCTACGCCGCCCTGGCGTGGTGGACTAAGACCGAACAGGTCAGAGCTAGAGTGATACTCTACAAGGTCTACCGCCTGATCTGCGTGTCGATCACGGGTGCTATGGGGACCTGTCCCACTCTGGCTCTGGGAGCTATCCTGCACATTCCTCCATTGCACATTTCTATAAAGGAGGAAGCCTGCAGGAGTGCTAGCAGGATGCCGCGCATTGCCGAATATAGGGCAGGTGACCTGGTGGGTCATATGCGGATCCTGGATATCATTAGGAATGATGCATCCATTGTTGTGGGTGATCATATGTTGCCAAGTTTGGCACTGCATAGGAATTTTAATGTCCTTATACCTGACAGGGACCAATGGGCGGACCAATCCTGGTGGTGCACATGCGCGAACCAGGTATGGTTCACGGAGGGTTCGAACCAGGTAAACGGTGATACTGGTGCGGGCATCATGGGCCCGGGATTCCAAAGGGGCTTGCCTATGGGCAAACAGCCTTCTATATTTCAGGCGGAAATCTACGCCATCATCATATGCGCTGGGGAGTGTCTAAGGAGGGGGACAAGGGGCTTAAGACTGTATATAATGTCGGATAGCCAGGCCGCTCTTAGGGCACTTTCTTCTTTGGAGATAAAGTCCAGGCTGGTCTTGGACTGCCTTGCGTCTCTGAATGAATTAGGGAAACACAACGAGCTGAACTTGTGTTGGGTTCCCGGACATGAGGGCCATACGGGCAATGAAAGGGCTGATTGCTTAGCAAACAGGGGCGCCCGTCGCCCGTTTATAGGCCCTGAGCCTTTCTTTGGCGTCCCTGTGGGTCACATCAGGGGAACGTTACAAAAATGGGCTGAGCGTGAATTCCTTCACGCATGGACGTCCACTCCTGGACTAAGACAGTCCAAGAGATTTGTGTCACTGTCCCGGTGCAGGGCAGGAAGGTTCCTGCTGCTTGAGAAAGCGGAACTTAGACTGCTTGTGGGCCTATTCACGGGACACTGTGGTTTCAGATACCATCAGTTTAAGTTGGGTAATACACCTTCAAAAACATGTAGATTCTGCGGGATGGATGACGAGACATCGGAACATCTGCTCTGCTGCTGTCCCTCCTTGGGGACTTCTAGACAGAAATTTTTCGGGGGGCAAATAGTGGGCCCGACTGAGATTTATAATCTTTCACCGGGCAGGATAGTGGGCTTTATACGTAGCCTAAACCTGACTTGGTGAGACACGGGCTGCACAAAAGATCCTCTGGGTCGTGGTGCTTATGGCCTTCACGTATATACATACATACATACATACAACCCATAATACTTCCTTTGATGTTAAGTTTACCATTCTGTAAGGAATAAACTATATAATATTAAAAATTTTACAAATTAAACCCATACTAAGTTACCTTAGTGGGACAAATGCAATAAAAAACATGAATTCATCTGTGAGAGTTTCATTTTTAAATTTTTGCTTATAACGGCTATGGCCAGAGCTACCATCCATACCCCACTTACAAATTAAGGAAAGCTTACAAGTTTTATCTTGTACGTCACAAAGTTCACAAATACTTTCTGCTGCATTAAAGTTTTTAAGTCCACTTCTGCCGAAAATTCAGTTACTCTCACAGGTGGTACCAACTTTTTTTTTTTCTGTTTGCAACGCATATAATGATGGCAAACAATTAGGATGCAATTCGTTGATTGCTTCACGCAGAACTATGTATTTTCTTTCCGAAAGATCTAAATCCATATAAAGCGCCAAGGCCTTTGCTACTGGTAAGCATTTTATATTTGTGTTCTGGCTTTCGGAAACAGAATTTGTTTTTCGTTTCAATTTGTTTACTGCATATTCTAGCTCCTCAAGCGAATATTTTTTAATAATATCTGCAACCTTGCGATTTTTTGTTTTTGTTGTAGCCTGATTAAATACTTTTGTTGGTCTACCGCGGCTTTTTGAGGTTTCTGCGGCTTCAATTTCTATGTTCGTTGCTCCCGATTCTGAATCCATTGTTATGTCTACATCTGATGTGTATGCTGTTAGGTTTCCGGCACCTACATTTTGAAGACTCGTGCTGGGCTCCTAAATGATTTTTTATTTTCGTTAATAGTTTTAAAATAATAGTAAAATAAAACTTACTTTATCTAAGTCAAAAAATGTATAACTTAACCACTTAGAATGTTTCTTTTCAAAAGTTTTTTTATTGTATTTACTATCTTTCCAACACTTTTTCATTTTACTATCAAAAAACGAAATACTTTTTTCTTGTTAAAATTTAAGCCGTCTATTTTATGTTTTACAAATTTATATATCACCGATGTTTTATTATTCGAAGATGATGTTAACCAACAATCAACTATATCTGCATTTTTTAAAATATTTGCCATAACCACAGTTTAAACTTTAAATACTTTAATTATTTTTTAATTTTCCAAACACTTGTTTTAATACAAAATTGGGATGGACCCGTGAGCTTTTTGATCTTTCAGCACTCACTTTTTATTATAAACAAAATTATATACATACATATTGTTACGTTTTTCCTTTAATAAACGCGTTTGAGTTCTTTTAATTGCAAATCCGAATAAAAACACACACTTATTCAACTTAACAAACTTTATTGAAATTAATTTATTTTGTTCACAATTGTTAGTTACGAACAGAACCGTTTTTCAAAACAGACTAAACTAATTTTACATGAGTCACCCCTTTTTATATTTCATAATTATTTCTAGATTTTTCCTGAACCTTCCCGTAAAAACTATTTATTATGTTCTATAACCATTTCTAGAAATTACTGGGAAATTTATATAGGAATTATTTTTAAAATAACAGTTGTGTTGAAAATTATACATGACAATTTTAAGTAACATAAAACTATAACTTACAAGATAACTTATAACTATAAATAATTCTTAGATAATTTAACTTTCGTAACAATATTTTTTTACATTTATTAGTAACATTACGCAAACCTTTAAATATAAATTAAATTTAAATACCAATCTAAAATGCCACTCACATGACTGTAAAATATAAACACAAATATAATAAATATCATAAACGAATATTGATACTTGAAAAATGTTTTTTCACGTTCTCATCTCTAATTTGAAATATAAATTAACGGCATTTTAATATGAAAACAAAGCAAAGAAAAATATAACCCAAGTCAAGGTGAAATTACTTTACAGGTGGCGTTAACAGCACAGCTGATCTATTTTTCCTATTTTGCCAAATTCACTAGTGATTGTTGTTGGAAATACTACAACAAACGCAAGAGCAACAAAAACAAGAAAACAAAGTTGCATGTTGTTTTTGCAAATATTGATTTCAACTTACATTTGAAAGACTAATTGAATTTTAACTTCTTTTGAATTTTTAATATAAAAAGGTTGGTCATAAAGCACGTAGAATATTTATGTAAAAAAAATTTATTTTTTTCTTAATAATAAACTAATTTATTAATAGATACTTATGCGCAATTTCACCAATTTATTTAAATATCAATTAATATTAAAATAAATTTTTTCATATAATTTTTTTTTTTTTTTTTACATGAAAAACAAATTTTAAACATAAATTGATATATAAATATTGTTGGTGAAATAGGCCCTAAGTTTAAAAAAAAAGAAATATTTGTAATTTTTTACAATTTTTGTTTGTTTATAAACTTAAACAATTATTGGGATTGATCTATCACAAAAATAGGTGTGCATATAACGTATTACTTTATCCTGCTGAAAATTACATAATTGTAGCGCACTCTGATTAAGGGGTATGGTGCACAATTTGACTTTTATATTTTCTCAGTACAGTATTTATCGGATATAAGAAACTTAAAAAATCCACGAAAAAAGTTTCTTATAAGCGTTTCTTTCTTATATACAATTATTTTATATAAGAAACTTACTTCTTATATAAGTAGCTATGGCCATAAGACTTTCATAGTTTGGTTTTCTGTCTCTTTTTTTGTTAACATTTCTAACTTTTAAATAATTATTTTCTATGTCTTTTGAGTTTTTCACTATTTTAGATGTTTTTGCAATTTCGCTTTTTTTTATACCGTTTTGTACACTGTCAGAAAACAGCGTTGTCCATGCAAACAACATAAATTCTGTGTTGCCGTTGGAAGTTTCTTATATAAATTCTTTTTCCATACATTTTGTGGTTTTGGTGTTTAAGAAAAATGTTCTTTAATCAGTTTTTTTCTTATAAGCGTTTTTCTTATATGAAACCTTTTTTGTTAGAAAAATCACTAAAAAGACATGGTGTTTTTGAAAATGTTTCTTAAAAGCGTTTTGTTCTTATATGAGATGTTCTTATATCCGATAAATACTGTATTTCTTTTTTAAATGTTTTTTCATATAGCTTGTAACTTTACTTAAACATTTTAGCTCTATAATAAAAAAAACTTTAAAAAAATTTGTGAAATTAGACCTATTTAAAGTGCATTTTTTGTAAAGTTGCGGTCAAAAACCGGCACTAATCTTTTTACTGTCCTTTTAAGAACACTATTTGCTAAGAAAAAACGAAATAAAAAAATGTCTGATTTTATATGATTTTTTTTAAGTTCAAAAAAAGTTTTGTAATTTTTGGATTTTTTTGAAAAAAAAATATTTTTTTTTGAGCGATAAAAACTAACTTAAGTTAATATTTTTAATAAAAACTGTATTATTGCCAAATCTTGAACATACCAAGGATCACAAAAAAAAATAACATTAAACTCTTTTTTAAAAAAATGAATTTTTGAGAGTTATTTTCTTGAAGCAATTCAATTCATTTTTTTTTTATTCATTAATTCTTTCTTAAATTTGACTGAATTTAGCGACCTCTGGCGGAGTCTAGGAGAGTCACACGAAATCAATTCCAAAAAAATTTTATGAGTTGTGTTGTTATCTATCGATCAATATATCTTTTATCACATTTTGAGACTAAAATTTTTTTTTGATTTTTGTCTATGGGACAAAGCACCGTGCACCGTCTTTTATACATGTGTGCACATGTGTGTTTGCCAGTATAATGCAAGAAAAAAAACATTTTGGGAGAATAACAAAACACACAACTACTTTTTATACATGTATGTGCGTGTGTTTGCAAACAAATTTAAAACGCTTTTAAAACCATTTAATCCTCAAAATTTAGAAAAAAAAAATGTATATTGTGCATTTCTACACAAAAATACCTTTAAAACGATATATGTTTCATTAAAATCGGTGGACGTTAAGATACTTAAAAATCAAGAAAAGAACAGTATTTGTGTCAAATTGTTTCTAGTTCTTCAAAGAAGCTTGGGATTAAAATCCCAAAAAAGTGTTATGAATCAAAATATGGAACAACCTCCCAAAAAAATTTAGAAACCAGCCACTCTGTCCAATTTTATGAAGATCGTCCATAATGCAGCTCCAAAAAATTATTGCTTCACTTTCGGGTATTAGATTTTATGAATCAATATAACTTTGAATTTTTTGAAACTTTTCACGGACTTTCCAACCTCTGCTATGCTTCTGCAAATAATGTTGTTGGTGGAGCATCTTCTGCAAGTACTATGTAATTTTATTATAGTCACTGTGTGAGTGGTAAAATAGTGAAGTTGTTGAAGAACATTTACGTTAATACATTTTTGGACACCTGTTACATTGTTAAATATATTGTTAAAAAATCGAGATATAAAACGCAGTATTGCAATGTAACACTGAAATGCATAGACTTTATAGACTAGCCGACTTTTTTGTAAACAATGCCTTGAGTTCATTGTTGCATGGTAATAATGGTTGCGAAATTTGTGCATTATTTATGAAGTCATCCAGCAAACTACCTTAAACCGCAATAAATGACCTAAATACAAAAGTAGCGTTTAATAAAAAAATTTTTTTATGAAAATTAAAATTTGGATGTAAAATGTAACAAGAAGATACAATATAATAGTCTGGTAGTGTATAAAGCCATTTCTGAAAAATTGAAGGAATAGAACTTTTACAAAAAAGCTTTATAAAATACATAACTGAAATTTAGCTCATAGAATAAATTCGAAAAAAAAAATGTTGAACATAACAAAAAGTTACCTTCGAAGAGAAATAATTCCCAGTTTCATATAATGTTATTTAAAATTTTTTGTTCGATAATACCAACTTTACGCTAAGTACGTTAAAAAAAAAAACATTATTTAAGACACAGATTAAAAAAAATTTTCAGTGAATTTTTATTCAACAAACACAGAATAGATATGGACTGAAGGAGGAAATATATATCTTTACAACAAGATTTCTTAAGATTTTTGGAAATAGCCTTGTAAACTGAACATATCCCGAGAAATATTATGAAGTATTCGTGTTCAGAAGCCCTAATTTACATAAAAAAATATCTGATTTTTTTGTGGCAAAGTGTTATTTGACATGAATTATTCGAGTTATTCGTTATTCCAAATGGGCCATCTCAATTATATGATCAAATAACGGCAAAAAATTCCTCGAGGTACTCTTAAAAAATGAAAAAATGTTCTGTAGTGGCATGTAGGTGCGAATTTGATAATTCCAAATTCAGTTATTTAGTATGCTGAAAGTTTTGTTCTTTAACTTTTATTATTTACACAAATTGGAGATTTTTTTAATAAAACTTGAAATATCGAGTGGCGCAAATATCTAGTCGGAAATATAACTGGGGCCTAATTCTGGCAGCCGTGATCGAGTACTTTCTCGATTCGAAAGCAATTTTATATCTAATTTTTTTTAGTCAATACTGAACGAATCGGAATAATTTGTCAGTTTTGCAAAGCATTAATTTAAGTTTCACAATACTGAAAAAATAATTTCGATTCGACTGAAAGAATTAGTTATAAAATTGCTTTCGAATCGAGAAAAAACTCTTTCACGACTGCCAGAATTAGGCCCCTGGATATTTGTGTTCGTATTCTGCGAATATGAGCACAGATATTCATATTCGTATTGGCGAATATTTAAAATTAATATTCGTTTCACCATTTATACATACTTACATAAAAATGTTTTTTTTTGCATTTTCCTTATTTTTAAACGATCTAGATATTTGAGTACAAAACCAATAGAGTACAAACTTTTTCCATCTAATAAAATTTGATTTTTTATTTATGCATTTTGTTTTTATGTCGCAATTCCGCTCTGTTACACATTGTCCCTAATTTTATACCTACACTCATTACAATAAATTGCATGGCCATTGCAGTTAACAAATAAAAAACAAATCAATATAAAAAATCAACCGTAGACGGTCATAACTTCAGATACTAGTACAAAAGCAAAATAATTTTACTTGCATTGACAACGTCATTGTTAGAAAAAATTTATTTTCACCAACTACCGGGTCCACCAACATGAATAATGGTTGTTACAGTGATTACTGTTCAAAGCTTGTTTTGTAAACGGACCAGAATAAATAGGGCTTTAGTTAAGCCAGGCGCGGATCCAGCTTGAGCCTTAGAGGGGGGGGGGGGGGAATTTTGTATGATACAAAAAAGTAAAAAATTTGTTTTTAAAAGTTTATTGAAAACAATATGTGTATTAGGGTAAGTACTTTTTGAAATTTTTGCGAATATCAAATTCTTCATCGCATAGCCGTATAGACCGTGAAAAAACATTAAGAAATGATGTATTACTTTTTCGCGATCGTGAAGAAAGTTTCCGCACCAAACACGATTAAGTTTTGAATTTCAATTTTTCTCCTTACTATACAAAATTAACATTTAATTACAAAATTTTAAGTATTTTCTAATAATTTCAAGAATATTATAAGATCTTACCATTTTTACGGAAGAGCGCAAAAAAAAAATCACGACTCTATTTCGCGGTTTTTTTTATAAACTAAATTTTAATGGCAAATGATAGATGTTGTGATAGATGAGTTGTTTGGCGAATATATGAAACAGTGATAATTTTCAGCAGCGTAGTAATTATGCGCGGAACGAGCTATTAAAGTTGCACAAGATATTTTTCCATTTTGTAAATCAACTCGCACTTCAAACTTAAAATTTATTTCATTAATGTATTTATGCCTGCATTCATAAAAATATTTTAAATTTAATAAAGGCTTGAAAACCAAATTTTCCTTAAAAAACGTTTATTATATTATTTTTTATATTTTATATATTATTATATTTTATAATCATTTATGAATATGGGGGCTAAAATATATAGCATATATAACCAATAAATGTACCATATAAAATGTGTATGGAAATTAAAAAAAAGCTTTAGAAATTGCATTTGGTGCGGAAACTTTTTTGGCAAAAATGGCCTAAAAAAATTATTTTCATTATCAATACTAAATTGCCCATCGCGTGGTGGGATGAAGAAATTTTGTCAAAAAAAAGTCATTACCCTAATTAAAAAAACTCAACAAAAAGGTAAAATAATATATAAGATCAGTTCAATATACATTAATCTTTTTAAATAAGCAATTTATGATTTCCTTGTGAGGCAAATTTAGACAGTACAGTCTATCTTCTGTCATTGTTGATACGAGCCATGTTTTTATTCGAAGAAGGGTAGGAAATGACCTCCCGCTCGTAGCTTTACTGACGAGCATTCACAGAAAAAATTAAAAATTGTCTCTAATCACCAAATTTGTTCCAAATTTTGCACCTATCACCAAAATGATTATATTGATTACTAAAAATTGTAAAAATTTAATATTTTGAATATTTTTTTCTCAATAAATAATATTTTTAAATTTAATTAAAAAAATGTTAAAAAAAACTTTGCCGTTTCAAACAATGTGTTGATTGATTTCGTCAATTTCCAATAACAATTTCACAAGTTTGAATTATTTTGTTTTAAACAGAATAATTTTTTGTTATTTAATTAATTTTTTAATTCAAAATTTATTTAAAAACAACTAAAATGTTACTTAAACAAAAAAAAAAAATAATTGATTCAATTATCACATTAATTAAATTTAAATACTTTTTAAATAATTTTTTTGATTGATAAAAAACTACTAATAATTTTTTCTGTGTTGAAACGAAAATTTGAAATATTTTTCTTAGATTTGGATAGATATCTTCATCACAGTTTATTAAAGCATCTACAACGTTATCTGATAGATCAGGCTCAAGTTTAGATCTTAGTAGGTGTTTATCTCTTTTATCAAATATAATCAGCTCATCAGCTAGTTGTGATTTTAACAGTTTTGTATCTGTATATGACTTGATTACACTTTGAGGTAGAAGTTTAGGTATGTTCAATACATTTGGGATATCTATTGGGAAAGTTGTTATGAGATCTTCTAAAATAAATTCAATAAGAGGAATGTAATCTACAACTCGGTAGTAATCTTCAAAATTTTGGATGTGATTATTTCGTTCAAATCTTGTCTTTTCGATAGGAACCTCGATTTGAACGCAAATAACTTTAACTTTTTCAAAAATCGCTTTAAATCCTTCTTCATCTTTATTTCTTCTTTCTTCAAGGCACATGACTAAAATTTTAATAAGGCTTGATCCTTTTTGAAGATCTATATCTTGCTTTTGTAAAATGATACTAAGTTGTTGTGTTACAATAGGTATCACACTTAATATGTATATTCCGCAAATAAATTTAAAAGTACTCCACTCAGATATTTTTTCCAAAGCTTCTACTATATGATGTACACTTGTTGCAAAGACGCATAATGAAGAGAATTTGGCTCTCAAATACTTCGCTAAAACAGTTTTTCGCTTGGGATGATTATATTTAAAAAATTTTGTCGTTTCTTTAACAAATGATACAACTTTTTGTATTAATGGCACTTTATTGCTTTTAGAAATTGAGTTGTTCGATTCATGGGAAAAGCAAGGCGTTTGTTTAGCATTTGTCGCTTTTCCAGAAATTTTGAACAGCTATATTTTCTGCTGACATCAGAGAAAATTTGTCAAAGCTTTAAGAACTATTGATGATAGTGCCTTCGCTTCAATTGACACATCAACGTCATCAATATCTTTTGAAGCCTCTTTAAATGCAATTACAACAAAGCCAATAAATTATTCCCTAAAAACTTTTTGTGGTATGTTGAAATATCTTAAAGATAAGGAAATCTGGCTTTTCCCCGACAAATCCGTGCTTCGTCAAAAATTATCGAATAGAATTTTGATTCATATAACACATAAATATATACATTAGGGGTATAACCAATTTTTTGGCATAGTACCACGAGGTCAACCATGTCCTAGTAACCACGAAAATCATAATCTTTTGTAATTTTTCTCAAAAAAGTTCACGCACCCAATTGGTTTTTCTAAACCAATGCAATATTGAATATTCATAATTTTATACGGTGTTTTTTATTCTTTTTTAATTTTTTTTTGTTAAAAAAGGTAAAAGATACTTTTTAGTTTGCGGAAAAATCTCTAAATATTAATAAAATTTCCTACTTAAGTAATTGAATACGGTAAACTAGATGTTTCTTTGGAAATATCTAATAAATAACTATTATGATTACTATTATGATCCATAAAAAAAAACAAAAAAACCTTGCAGGGATTTCCAAAACTTTTGTACATTAAAAAATATATTATTATTGGGAATTCTTGTATTATCGAAATTAACAAAACATATTTTTATAATTTACGGGGGGAAAATTTCCTTATCCCCCCCCCCCCCTGAATCCGCGCCTGGTTAAGCTGTTTAACCAACAAATAAATGGATCCAAGGTTTATTATGGACCGTATATCACAAAATTGCATAACATTTTTTCTGGCCATATGAAGCAAAGTTGGAAGAAATTTTACGACAATATCTATATCTGCTACGGTTTTAGGCGCATTTAATTAATTAACCAGAGTGGGCTTTATATGGGTCCTATAGTAAATTATGGACCGATCTTCACGAAATTTGGCAGCGTGACTTCTAGTCCTATAAAACTGTGACGTACCAAATTTTATTATGATAGCATTGTTTATTACGTTTTAAGGCGTACTAAACGGTTTTCCAGGAATAGGGTTCGTCTTGATTTTATTAGGCGGTCTAATTGATTCCTTTAACAAGATTTTCATCTTGATTTTATTAGGCTATCATATTGATTTTTTAAAAAAAATATTCTTCTTGATTTTATTTGATAATTTTATTGATTTTTTATTTTTATAATTACTTAGGAATACATTTAATATAGTAATAAAAAGTAAGTGTTATTACTAGTATCGTTCTGGATTTTTTTAAATTATACGTTTGCTAAGGAATATTTATAAGTACGTTGGGCCATTATTACATCTTGCCATTAGTTAAAGGCAGGATTTTTTCGAACCGATACATGACTTTGCATTATTAAACCTTCATTTATTATTTATTGGACAGACAAAATCCTGCCTTTAACTAATGGCAAGTTGTAATAATGGCCCAACGTACTTATAAATATTCCTTAGCAAACGTATAATTTAAAAAAATCCAGTTCGATCATAACCTAATAAATCATTGTATCGTGACCATTCTTGTAAAATATGGTTCAAAGAACTGGCATTGTGTATCTCTTGTATTTTGTATTTGTATTTATTATTAATATTTGCCTTTCTAAAGCAACAAGATATAAAATCTTATGAATAACAGCTCTAGAATCCGATGAGTTATCAGATATAATATTCGTAAATAATATTTGTTGAAACTAAAAATACTAATCTAGTGAATTTTAATATAAATGAACATTAATAACATTTTAAACTTGAAGAACAATGAAGTAAAAAATAATAAAATAACATAACAAGAAGATTATACATTTATAATTTAAAACTTTATGCATAGTACGTCATTAACAATTTTTTGAATTTCATAGCGTTGCTGGTGAGTTGAATATTTGTAGGAAGATGGTTCCAGAGATATATTGTGTAAACAAAAAAATTGGTTAAAAGATGCGCTGTTTCTATATGTAAAGGTGATAATGCTATTATTTCTTGCAGATGCTGTAAATGTTAGCTTACTGTATAGGTAGCTGGGTTCCTTAGTAATAATAATTTTGTGTAGAAAAAGTAAATTCTTAAACTTCAGATAGTTATCAAAAGTCATTCCAAGGATTCGTCTGGAGTATGTTGTTACACTCGCAAACCTGGGTATAGCAAAAATGTAACGTATAATGTTATTAAACGTAGTATTCAGCTTTCGTTTGTCATGAGCATTGCATCCGGCGAAAACTTCAGAAGAATAAGTAAGTTTTGGTATTAGGTATGTTCTAGCTATCATCATTCTTATCTTCGGTGGTGTGAACGGTTGACTATACCATAGACTTCTGAGCATACCATATACTCCGCCGCACGTTTGGTTCAATTCTTCAATTCTAATTTTTCTTGTTTCCCTCCAGAAAGAAAGTACCTGATCCCATGGACTGCAATTGTGCTGCAACAGGCACTTTTGTTCGAAATATTTATCTTTAAGAGAGACAGATAATTGCATAAACACGTTACTTTAAATAATTTGAAATATTCATACCACAATCCACATCTTTAATAGATTCGTCCGCAGTGGCAGGACATTTATCAAATGATCCTTTTTCGACATTAATCCAACGAGAAAATAATTTTCCTGTCGGATTTTTCTTCCCGTCTTTTCGTTTAAAAAACGGACATTAAATCAAATTTGATAAAAACATAAACTTACCGCTTTTTCTTTGGTGAATACTTCGCTGATAGTAAAGACCATTGCTGCATTTCTGCATATGTTAATTTGGCTCTATTTTCAACATATTTTTCAACAATGCAACGAACTAACGTCTTTTGTTTTTTTGAATCAATATACTTATTTCTTTTATTAAATGTTAGTACTAGCTGTCCTTTCACACTACTTTTAAGAAGGTTTATAAGGCTAGTGCCGCATATAGAATTTTCTGCTGGCACCTGTGTACTGAGTGGGGATTCCGTACACCCTGAAGTACTTAGTCTGTCAGAAATTTTTTCCAACCACTCCGAAATACGACTATTTGTCGATAACGTATCCCTTTCGCATATAAATGGTAAATTCTGAAAACATACTTAAGTGAAAATATATTTTTTCATAAAATTTATTTTCTACGTACAATATTCTTCCTCCATTCCCTTAAGCCTGCTTTGAACTTTTATCTCCCCAGTATATTTTTGGTCCAATTTAGTATATAAATTTTCAATGTCTTCAATTTCCATTTTTTTTTTCAGACAGTTGTTGACTTTTCGAATTTATTCTATGAGCTAAATTTCAGTTATGTATTTTATAAAGCTTCTTCAATTTTTCAGAAATGACTTTATACACTACCAGACTATTATATTGTATTTTCTTTTTACATTTTACCTTAGCTTTATAAAATACATAAATGAAATTGAGCTCATAGAATAAATTCGAAAAATGAAAATTGTTGAATATAAATGATGAAACAGAACTGAGTCTTCAACTTCAGGCAAAAATTTTAAAGCCCATAATTAAAACGTCGGCAGTAACTTCAAATTCTCTCTCATTTCTTTCGTTTTCTTTTGTTCTTATTTTTCTTTGTTTACAAAATGTATGAAATTGAATGAAAGTATGATCCCAGCGGGAAAATGAGGAATTGATTACATAAATAATTAAAAAAATAATGCATTATTTTCGAAAGAATAATAATGCATTCATTGGAATCGAGAAGGTAATTTCATCAGACACAAAATTTAAGCACCGATTACCACGTATATTCCCACATTTGCAGAACAAGGAATGTATTGTTTCTGTTAGTAACAATTATTCGTGTTTTTGCTTTACATACATATTTCCTCAGCGATGCCAACTTAGTGCTTTTGGCACGATTTATGGTGCTTTTTGATGCCTCAAAACGCCAAAATTTTATTCATAGTGCCAAACTAAAAAAAGCACCAACTTGGTGCTTTTTCAATTTTTCGTTAGTGCCTTTAGTGCTTTTTACAATTTTTATTTTTTTCTAACATTTTTTAAAACTACAATTAAATAGAGGATGATTTAGTTGACTTTGGTATTTGGAGTATAATTTTGAGAAGACTTGTGAAGATTTTAAGATTTCAAATGATAAAAAAAGTGATAAAAGAAAGTTACATTCGTTTTACCAAAAACTTTATTAACGAGGTTAGAGCTAGGCTTCCTAGCAATTTGGAAATTTTACGAAACGTTGCACTTTTTAGAGTTGACAACATTTTTAGTAATCGTAATAAAAACGATGTATTTCGGTAAACATTTTTTAAAGATGTAGACACTGTTTCAAAAATAGGATATGGATTGGAAAATATTAGGAATTGTTAAAAAACATGCAGTCGGGAACCGAACAAAAAACGCAAAGACTTTAAAAACAAACAAGTAAATTTTATTGCGGAATTTCGGTTTTTTCGGTTTTTCAATAAGCTAAAGCGTTTTTGAGTTGCGCGAACATATGTTGTGCAACATCCTTAATTTTCGAAATAACGTTATATCTCGAAAACCAAAGCTAACCTAAAAAAACGGCTAGCACCACTGGATTCAGCGACCCCAAATTAGGTTAACAATCTTTCGTTCGTATCATACTAAAATATTAAACAGCAAATACTTTAATCTATCTATACAATATATAATTTCTTAGTATGTATGTCAGGATGTTTGCATGTATGTCCTATTCTTTCCGCAACTTTCTGAAGCCATCCGATGACATAGGAAGCTGAAATTTGGCACAGTTGAAGTACTTTCTCTGCGGAAGATCGTAACGAAGCCATATTTCGGCTTTTGAGCTAGTATAACTATAAAGATCTGATAGAAAAAATGTTTTTTTTATAATATGGGGAACTTTGGGCCCCACCCGGCACGGTTAGGCACCGTCGGATTGACCTGAAGAATTAGATCATGATTTCTTACACCAAACCTCATATTTTAAGCAGCGCAAACAATTAAATTTAAAAAAAAAAAATACCATACAAGATGCGACCAGTCTAGTACACATGTTAAAATAATTGGATAATATCATAAGCCAATTGTTTTGTTAAACTTTGCACGCTTTTAATTTAGATTTATTTAAACGATAAAATATAAGAATGTTTATTTAAATATATGCTGTTATTATGTTTTATAAACAATGGTCGGTCATTGCAAATTTTTGGCAATTACCTGTTTTATGGCCAATTTAAACTCCAAATGATTTGGATGATATTATTTTTATTGAAAATAATAATGACATTAAAAAATCTTTATATACAAATGTAAATATGTTTATTATTTTATCTTTAATGAAAATAGTCCCCATCAACGCCGTCGCCTTTTTTTAAATTTGGAGGTATATAATATTCGGCACAGCCGAATACAACTTGTTTTGTGTTTAATTAAACTGTAAAAATGGCTTAGTGCTTTTTTACGCTTTTTTTTGCTCGAAATAGTGCTTTTTAGTGCTTTTTTTGAAATTTAAAGTGCTTTTTGCTCTCAAAAAGATGGCATCACTGTATTTCCTTAATAAAAATCCGTTATTTTTTTGCTGCCTTTATGTCGCCTACTTATAATTTTTATTTTAGTCGCAGTTTGTGTTTGAAAGCGTACGGTCGAAGCACAAATTATATGTCTGTGGGTCAAAGTTATTTAAAGTAAACAGGTATTAAAAAATGTATTCCAAACGGCATTGGAGAAGACTTTTATTATAAGACTTTTGAATAATATAATTTATTCCAAAGAATGAATTATTTAATTCATTAGCAGGATACATTAAAATAATTTATTACAATCCTAGGACATGGTCTGTGTTAAGAATAATGAATTCTGGAATCAAATATCATACAAGATATGTATTACTTTCTCGATTCCTATTAATTCCATTTTCCCGCTGGGGTAGCATTGTAAAGAGAATAATTGTATTTATGTGAGAGCAATCGAAAAAACGTCCTCAAAATAAATGATGAAACAGAACTGAGTCTTCAACTTCAAGCAAAAATTTTTAAAAAATTCTCTCTCATTTCTTTCATTTTCTTTTGTTCTTATTTTTCTTTGTTTACAAAATGTATGAAATTGAATGAAAGTATGGTAGCATTGTTAAAAGAATAATTGTATTTATGTGAGAGCATCAGAAAAAACGTCCTCAAAATAAAATTGATTTTATTTCTCGACCGCATTCTCTGGCATAATTTTATGTCAAACTGTATGAAAAACATCGTTCAGCCCCAGTTCTGTTTCATCGTTAATATAAAGTAACCTTCGGAAGGAAATAATTCCCAGTTTCTATTTGTTAAGACAGTTGTTGACGTAATTCCAAAAGTAAAAAGAATGTGGCACGTTTCATCGCACAGTTCCCACGATTTTAAAATAGGCAAAAGATCGATATCTTCAGTTAAACTTTTTTAGTCCGCCATTATTTGTACATTATTAAGTGCATTGTACGTTTGTTATTATTAATCAGATGCACTATTTATTGTAAAATTTTATTTTAGTAGACAAATATTTATTTGTTCTTCCGACTTTTTCACCTTTCATTTGTTCACTTTGTATGGGCGCTTGTAGTAATTAATATTTTCTATATTTATTTGTTTTTCTGTTATTTAAAATAATTGGCAAATGGACAAAAAAATCAATAGCTCAATTCACAATCTTGTGCAAATGGTCTTGCATCGTAGCATTTGCAAAATGGTATAGTAAATACTGTAGCATACTTTTGGGAGCATTTGCAAAATGGTATAGTATATTTTTACTCTACACCAACAAAATATACAGCCATGCACTTGCTACTCTTTTGCAAATATGCAACGCCTAAAACCAATAGTTTATATTTACTCGACTTTTGCAACACTTGATTGTAAATCGACAGCTAACACTCTGTGAACCAAGCCAATCAAAAGTATACTACAGTATTTACTATACCATTTTGCAAATGCTACGATGCAAGACCATTTGCACAAGATTGTGAATTGGGCTAATCAGTTTCTTCTTTATGTTTGGTTACCAGAGACTCAGGTTCGAATCCCACTGGAGGAAACCTAAAAGTATTTTATATGAAATTGTTTTTTTATTCCTTGTTTTTTATAAATACATATTATTTATTATTAACCTTTTTCTAAATTTTTTTTCGGCTTTCGTAAAAAAATTTTAATTCGTTTTTCCTCTCATTGAAACTTTTTGATTATTTGTTACAACACATAATTTCATTTAAATTCTCACCACTACATGTTCTAAGCTAGACTTTACAGGGATAATGCAGTTTATTGGTTGAAAATTTTTGGCGTTTTGGATAATATAATAGATAGAATAGAGCATAGTAGATGTGCATTTGTATAAGTACGCTTTATCAGTATTAGTGGAAAAAAATGAAGTGCTGAAATAGTGTTAAATTTCCCAGAAAAATTGAGGTATAAAACGCGATTTTTTCTGGAAATAAATTCATTTTACATAATTGCTGCCTAACAACTGTGACGAGCGGAGTGAAAAAGAAAGGAAGAACAGAAATTGGTGTACAGGCTGCAACTTTATAAAAAAAAAAAAAACAAAAGGAAAGGATTCAGGAGGAAAAGGACTTATAATTATTTTGGAAAGGAAGAAATAAATTGGAGGAAAAAAAAACCTAAGAATTTAGGATTGACACTGAGTTTATAGGTAAATTATAATTTCGTGTTCTATCTTCTGCATTTAACTCTAGTTTTTCACATATCACCATTAAAATCTTTCTTCTGTTCAAAATTAGATTTTTCGGCACAAATTTGTTAATTATTTATTAGCAAATTAAAGTGATTTTACGCAGAATTTAAGGCCACGGGAAACCCTGGGTAAAATCTGTCCAAAATTCACCTTTTCATCTCGGGGCCAAAGCAACTCATTTTATCAGCAACGAGGGACAATCCTTACAGCAGCAAAAATTAATTAAAAATAGAATGTGTTGTGTTGTGGTTGTGGTAAAAGTGAGGCATTAGTTGTGACGAATTAAAATTATTTTTGAAAAGAATTTAAGAAAATTATATAAGAAAAAAAAAAAAAACCAAAATCTTAATTTACAGAAATAGAAATTTACTTAAAAGTAATATCAAAAAAAAATTACAAAAGCCTAATATCACAAAGTGCAGAGTTTTTTTAGTTCCCTTTGAAATGTTAAATAAACAAAATCAATGTTAAAAGCAACAAAATAAGGCCTAAAAGTGTATTTAAATTTTAGCTATTCTTATTCCTTTGAAAATCCATTCATATATTTGCTTATATTTCTTTTGCTAAAAATTTAGTTGGTTAAGTAAATTTTTTCTTAGTGATTATTTTGAATCTATAAATAAATTTTGATGTTCAAAAATGGGCAAAGTTCATTAAACAAAAAGAATAAGAAAAAAAATCAAAAATCAGTAATAAAAAAATAAATAGAATATTACAACAACAAAAACTTAATATGAAGTGCATTAAAAATTGAAAAAAAAAACTCATAAATTACAAAAGGAAAAATATAAAGCAAAAACAATAACAATAACCTACAAATTCCAGCGGTGTAATAATATGCTCGCTAAAATAGAATAAGAAAAATTAAAAACAAACAATGATTTTTTTTCCACTTAAGCCAGGACCAGGAAAGATCTTTCTATGGAATCCAGCAAAAACAAGTAAGTGAATTACATATCCTTTTTTATTGATTGCATGGGTGATATTTTAATAAAAGGAATACTATGCGTACATGTATGTACATATATTCCAATTGGCAAGCTGATGTTAAAATTTCAGTATTCTGCCCTGTTAATTACATAGTGCGCATTTGTTTCTTTACATTCGGTGTTAAATTTTTGTATGCAAATCTAAGCATTGGAAAATATGTATTTATATATTCCTTTTATTAATCATTGCCCGTAGAAATTAAACGTAATATCGTACACAAAAACGAAATACGCGCCGAATAATAACAAATTAAAAATTAATTTCTTTTAGACTTAAAACTACTGAATCTTTTTGAATTAAATTACGCGATAATGATCAATAATGTTAAATAATCTTTGATCTTAATTAACATAGTGAAATATTAAAATATAAAGGACAGCTAAGTTAACATTTTTAATCAATCGCTGTACATAACCGTGATAGCCTAGTGGTTAGCTCGTTGACGTGAACGCTGTAAGTCGGTGGTTCGAATCCTGCCCAAGCTCATTTCGTTTCGGTTTTACGACCATTTTCACCAAGTTCGGTTAAAACTAACTTTCAATTAAAGTCCCGGTTACCAATACGTTTTGACAGCTATAACCGATGATTAATTATAACCGAACTTGGTGAAAATGGCCGTTAAAAAGAAAAATGTTAATAGTGTTTTTTTATCGTGTTTAAATAATAAAGAAAAAAAAAACAAACAAGTTTTTTTTTGGACTGGTCCTATTATTTGCAGGGTATGTATAAACCCATACACATAAAAGCAAATGTGACAGCAGGTAAAATTTTTGGGTAAGAAGATGTGTTTTATTGATGTATTAATGAAACTTTATTGTTTCGCACTTTTTGTATTGCTTAATTTTGTATGCTACAATTATATGACCGAGTACAAAGAGTTAACCTTACTAATTTATGGTATTTATTTAACGTAACTTTGACCTGCAATAATGACTATACATTTTTGCAGGCAAACTCAGGTGCGCATTTGGTATTTTGTAAAAAGATATTGAAAAAGGAGATTTCAAATTTAGTAATATTGGAAATTATTAAGAAAGGAAGACCATTGTGGGATGGTGTTTTTATCAAGCAATTGCTGAAAAAAATTTGGGAAAGGCTTAATTATAACACTAAATTTATAGAGTCTCTTCCCCTGTCCAGTCAAACTGTAGGCCGTCGTACTGTTCAATTAGGAACATGTGTAGAATCTGCAATTAGGGAAAAAGTAATTAATTGCGAATTTTTTTCAATTTGTTTAGACGAAAGCACTGACATAAATGATCTGTGTGAACTTGTAATTTGTATTCGATGCGTAGACAGAAAATAGAAATAGTTTTAGTACAGTGTTTAAAAGACAATAATTTTATTTTAGACTTTGCTTTTTTGGCAGATACGACAAGTATGTTAAATGAACTAAATTTGGAATTGCAAGGAAAAGAACGCAATATTTGCGACTTGTCAAAAATCATTCACAATTTTAAAACAAAACTTTTTCTAATTTGTTCCCAAATTAAAACTGGTGATTTTTCCAATTTTCCAAAAACTTCACTTGTTTATAGAAATCTCGAAATCGACAAAAGATATGAATATGCCGAAATATTTGAAACACTTTTCAATAATTTTCAAGACAGGTTTCAAGATTTTGTAATTTTACAACCGCTATTAGATCTTTTCGAAAACCCTTTTCGTTGCAATGTAAGCAACTACGAATTTGATATTCAGTCAGAACTAATCATACTACGGAGCGAAGAAAGATGGAAAGATTTGGATGGCGAGTTCTATCCTGAACTAAAAAAAAATTCATTTAAGTGCCTCCCTTTATTCGGCACTACTTACCTATGCGAACAAATTTTTTCGGATTTAAAATTAATTTGTTACAAGCAACGTAATAAATTAAGTTCATCCCATTTGAAAAGCATTCTACTATTACGAAACTGCCAAAAAAGTATAAATTTAGAAGATTTTATTTTATAAGTTGTATAACACAAGGGAACAAAATTAAACATTTTTTGTGTTGATAGAAAATTTGTAGCAGTTTTTAGGGGGGGGGGGGGGGGGGGGGGTGATTTAAAACCACGTGAGATAAGGCCATGATGGCTTTATCTCTCGTTCAATAGGCAGATAAAGCCTTTTTATTTTTTTTTTCATTTGAATGGGCGATAAAGCCACCATGGCCTGATCTCACATGGTTTTAAATCAGCCCCCGTTCTTTACCAATTCAATGTCGCTGATTTTAAAACTGCACTTTTTTCTATCAGCTGTGATTTGCGTGCAATAAAATCTTTATTTTTTACAATTGTTTATAAGATATTTGAACCTGATTTAGAGTCAAAAAGCTTCCGAATAAAAAAAGGTGCAGTTTTAAAATCAGCGACATTGAATTGGTAAAGAATTGCTACAAATATTTTATCAACACAAAAAATTTTTATTTTGTACCTTTGTGTTATACAACTTATAAAATATATTACTAACATTTTATTTCGGCTGTATTCTCTCAATTTTTTACTCTCTGGTACTCACTAATACACAATCAAAAAATTTTTGGAAATGCCTGGTATAAATAAATTTTATACTTACATATGTATGTATATGAAATAACAAGCAAGAAATCAATAAGGAAAACTTTTTTGAAAAAATCCTTTAGGTAGCCTAATAAAATCAATAACAAATCCCTTTTTATGCAATTCAGAAGAAAACCTAATAGAATCAAAAAGTTTTTCTCTATGGATTGTTTTTTTTGTGCCAAAATAACGGTAATAGAGTGAAAAAAAAAATTGAGAATAATAAGTTTCCTTCTTGATTTTATGTTTTTTCCTTCTTGATAAAATTAAAAAGATTTACAACAATAAGGAATCTCTTTGGAAAAATCTTCCCCAGCGGGAAAATGGAATTAATAGGAATCGAGAAAGTAATACATATCTTGTATGATATTTGATTCCAGAATTCATTATTCTTAACACAGACCATGTCCTAGGATTGTAATAAATTATTTTAATGTATCCTGCGAATGAATTAAATAATTCATTCTTTGGAATAAATTATATTATTCAAAAGTCTTATAATAAAAGTATTCTCCAATGCCGTTTGGAATACATTTTTTAATACCTGTTTACTTTAAATAACTTTGACCCACAGACATATAATTTGTGCTTTGACCGTACGCTTTCAAACACAAACTGCGACTAAAATAAAAATTATAAGTAGGAAACATAAAGGCAGCAAAAAAATAACGGATTTTTATTAAGGAAATATGTATGTAAAGCAAAAACACGAATAATTGTTACTAACAGAAACAATACATTCCTTGTTCTGCAAATGTGGGAATATAAATGGTAATCAGTGCTTAAATTTTGTGTCTGATGAAATAATTTTTTAATTATTTATGTAATCAATTCCTCATTTTCCCGCTGGGTCGTTTCTATCTGCTGGGATACCCCTTAGCCTAAAAACGTTTCATAGAGAAAATCTTCTTGATTCTATTAGGCAGTTTTGGCTCTGTGTACTGAACTTATTTCCAGTGTTACCGTCGGATATTTTCAATAAGTACTACAAAAAGGGGATATCTACAAAAAAAGTGGCACCAAAAGGTGGATTTCTTTTTAAAAAGGGGCACCTCTCTAAAAATTAAAATAAGTACACCACATCATGTTTTTTTTTTTCTATTCATTATAATTTTAAATAACATTTTATAAATGGTATAAAAACATAACAAAAAAAACAATATATGTATATTAATTATAAGTATATACTAAAATACAATTGATCGTATTACAATAAGCAAACATTCTTAAATATTCTTAAATATTTTGTAAATATTTCTCTGGAGAAGTAATTTTTATAAAAAGTTTACTTTTAATGTTTTGGTAATTCAAAAACGTTAAACTTGCTTTCTGCCAAACATGTTTTTTGGATTATGACATTGTTGCAGCAAATGGAAGATATTTATGTAATGTGTTTTATATATACTACATTTAGTAATATATTTCTTGAACTTTTCCTTCTAAATACATTTTCTTTGATTTATTTAAGAAATTGTATTGCACAGATATACATTTAAAAGCTTTTTAGATTTTTATTTGCCCGTTCCACCAGATTCTTCCCATCCCATCACGTCACATATGTCATATACACCAATTATTGTAATTTCGGAAGATGTTTTGTACCACAATTAATAACGAAATCCAGTTTTATAGTTTTGTTCAATAAACCTGATTACAAAAATTTTAAGTAATAATAGATAGATTGGATAAAAACTAATATCCTATAATAAAGAAATTAAAACACTAGCACTTAAATTTAGTAGCATGTATGCATGCCGTGCATTTATTTGTATTAAAGTGCGAAACCGATTAAAAATAAAGAATGGAATGGTTGAACAAAATTTTTCAATGTCGTCCTGTGTTATTTATTAATGGTCAGTTTCATACATATTTTTTTTTAAATTAATTGTTCTAAAAACGACTTCTATACTTTCGTAAAATGTCTTCACTTGGAACCCAATCTTCAAGACTAGTATCTAACAAATTTAAAGATAAAAGCATGGATTCGCAAGTTTTTACTTTTAGCCTATTTGTTAAAAAAGATTTCATATAAACTTGCTTACATATACATATATTAAAACAATTTTACATGTATTAAAGCCGGGAGTTATAATAAAACAGAAAGAAAAAAAGTATCTTTTCCTAACGTAAAAAAGTATCAAAAAAGTGGCAAGATTTACAAAAAGTACCACATTTGGGTGCATTTTGTAAAAGTGACCAAATAGTATCCAAGCAGTCGAAAAAGTGGCAAATTGCTACTTTACTTGGTGGCCACACGATCAAGTTTTGGCTTTCAATTCCGTTCAATTTGCAATACACTCTCACTTTTTTACTAACACACTCACACTTCCTAAATTGAACACGAGATTGCTTTCAATTTCACCTCTCCATTTGTTTGACAATTTTACTATCAATTTAACAGCTGATTACATGTTAGTCTTTATAAATTGTTTTTTTTACGACATCTTGAAAGTAAATTGCTTACAAATACGTCACAGCTTTTAATTTTTGTAAATTTTGAAAAGCAGTATATGTTAAAGAGTATCAAGAACAACTTGATCGTGTGGCCGCAGGGTTAGTGGCACCAACGGTAACACTGCTCATTTCTCTTTCTGCAAATGTTTTGGATACACTGATAAGTGCAAAATATGAAAACTCATTGTATATTATTAATTTTATTTTAAACTTTTAGCTTCTCCAAAAATCAAAATTTTCTAAACATAAAGTTGCCATAATGTAATCAATTTAACTATAGTTTTCGGAATATTTTAAGGACGGGTCAGGGATTAAATATGGCTAAAGTTAAGTAAAGCCAACCATTATATTCTTGATTTAAGAAAATCCGTAGTTACCGTACTGTACGGATGGATTTTGATTTTTCTTTTGAATGTAACAATCTAAAAATTATTTTACTCATTTTATGCTCTCTAATACATATCGCACACTAAATTGTTCACAGGCGCAACTCAAAATTCAAAAATGTTTGAGAGAAGTTGAAAACTGACTTCAAAAACATGGTTGCAATTCTTTATTCAAATTAAATTTTACAAAGAAAAGTTAGAGAAGACTAGATTTGATTTGTGAATTGGTTTTTGAAAAAACGATTTTGATCAGTTTTGAGTTGTGTCTGTTTTTGATTTAGTGTGCGATATGTACACCCAGAGAAAAAACATGTTAAAATATGGTCACCTCCAACAAAACTATAAAAGAACATTTTAAACATATTTTGTTAAATATAAGCATATTATTGTCAGCGATAACCATATTATGGCTAAATAAGGCCTCCATCAAGAAACCCCAACCATATACTTGTTGCCTCCAAACAAGCTATGATCAATAATAACTAAAATTTGTTAAACACTTACAATAGCATAGTTGGTTTTCAACCATAGTATGTTGCTCTTGGAAAAGGGGAAAATACTATTGTAAATTTCAAAACAAACTATTATTACATTTAACCAAAACATTTTTAGAGACAACCATAATATGATTGTGGGTTTTTGATGGTTGTCGCTGACAATTATATGGTTATTATATGTTTAAAATTTTAAAATAGTTTGGTTGGAGGTGACCATATTTAAACATGTTTTTTCTCTACGTGTACGAAAAAGAAAAAGTAATGAATTTGTTATTTAATATTTTTTATTTCAATTACGCATATGTACATATCAGACAATGACAACAAGTACCCATAAGAATAATATACAGAGGTATTTACCCACGCTTTTCGTTATTGTGTATACACATATTTATGACGCAAAAGTATGGTTATAAAGGCTTAATTATAACACTAAATTTATAGAGTCTCTTCCCCTGTCCAGTCAAACTGTAGGCCGTCGTACTGTTCAATTAGGAACATGTGTAGAATCTGCAATTAGGGAAAAAGTAATTAATTGCGAATTTTTTTCAATTTGTTTAGACGAAAGCACTGACATAAATGATCTGTGTGAACTTGTAATTTGTATTCGATGCGTAGACAGAAAATAGAAATAGTTTTAGTACAGTGTTTAAAAGACAATAATTTTATTTTAGACTTTGCTTTTTTGGCAGATACGACAAGTATGTTAAATGAACTAAATTTGGAATTGCAAGGAAAAGAACGCAATATTTGCGACTTGTCAAAAATCATTCACAATTTTAAAACAAAACTTTTTCTAATTTGTTCCCAAATTAAAACTGGTGATTTTTCCAATTTTCCAAAAACTTCACTTGTTTATAGAAATCTCGAAATCGACAAAAGATATGAATATGCCGAAATATTTGAAACACTTTTCAATAATTTTCAAGACAGGTTTCAAGATTTTGTAATTTTACAACCGCTATTAGATCTTTTCGAAAACCCTTTTCGTTGCAATGTAAGCAACTACGAATTTGATATTCAGTCAGAACTAATCATACTACGGAGCGAAGAAAGATGGAAAGATTTGGATGGCGAGTTCTATCCTGAACTAAAAAAAAATTCATTTAAGTGCCTCCCTTTATTCGGCACTACTTACCTATGCGAACAAATTTTTTCGGATTTAAAATTAATTTGTTACAAGCAACGTAATAAATTAAGTTCATCCCATTTGAAAAGCATTCTACTATTACGAAACTGCCAAAAAAGTATAAATTTAGAAGATTTTATTTTATAAGTTGTATAACACAAGGGAACAAAATTAAACATTTTTTGTGTTGATAGAAAATTTGTAGCAGTTTTTAGGGGGGGGGGGGGGGGGGGGGGGGTGATTTAAAACCACGTGAGATAAGGCCATGATGGCTTTATCTCTCGTTCAATAGGCAGATAAAGCCTTTTTATTTTTTTTTTCATTTGAATGGGCGATAAAGCCACCATGGCCTGATCTCACATGGTTTTAAATCAGCCCCCGTTCTTTACCAATTCAATGTCGCTGATTTTAAAACTGCACTTTTTTCTATCAGCTGTGATTTGCGTGCAATAAAATCTTTATTTTTTACAATTGTTTATAAGATATTTGAACCTGATTTAGAGTCAAAAAGCTTCCGAATAAAAAAAGGTGCAGTTTTAAAATCAGCGACATTGAATTGGTAAAGAATTGCTACAAATATTTTATCAACACAAAAAATTTTTATTTTGTACCTTTGTGTTATACAACTTATAAAATATATTACTAACATTTTATTTCGGCTGTATTCTCTCAATTTTTTACTCTCTGGTACTCACTAATACACAATCAAAAAATTTTTGGAAATGCCTGGTATAAATAAATTTTATACTTACATATGTATGTATATGAAATAACAAGCAAGAAATCAATAAGGAAAACTTTTTTGAAAAAATCCTTTAGGTAGCCTAATAAAATCAATAACAAATCCCTTTTTATGCAATTCAGAAGAAAACCTAATAGAATCAAAAAGTTTTTCTCTATGGATTGTTTTTTTTGTGCCAAAATAACGGTAATAGAGTGAAAAAAAAAATTGAGAATAATAAGTTTCCTTCTTGATTTTATGTTTTTTCCTTCTTGATAAAATTAAAAAGATTTACAACAATAAGGAATCTCTTTGGAAAAATCTTCCCCAGCGGGAAAATGGAATTAATAGGAATCGAGAAAGTAATACATATCTTGTATGATATTTGATTCCAGAATTCATTATTCTTAACACAGACCATGTCCTAGGATTGTAATAAATTATTTTAATGTATCCTGCGAATGAATTAAATAATTCATTCTTTGGAATAAATTATATTATTCAAAAGTCTTATAATAAAAGTATTCTCCAATGCCGTTTGGAATACATTTTTTAATACCTGTTTACTTTAAATAACTTTGACCCACAGACATATAATTTGTGCTTTGACCGTACGCTTTCAAACACAAACTGCGACTAAAATAAAAATTATAAGTAGGAAACATAAAGGCAGCAAAAAAATAACGGATTTTTATTAAGGAAATATGTATGTAAAGCAAAAACACGAATAATTGTTACTAACAGAAACAATACATTCCTTGTTCTGCAAATGTGGGAATATAAATGGTAATCAGTGCTTAAATTTTGTGTCTGATGAAATAATTTTTTAATTATTTATGTAATCAATTCCTCATTTTCCCGCTGGGTCGTTTCTATCTGCTGGGATACCCCTTAGCCTAAAAACGTTTCATAGAGAAAATCTTCTTGATTCTATTAGGCAGTTTTGGCTCTGTGTACTGAACTTATTTCCAGTGTTACCGTCGGATATTTTCAATAAGTACTACAAAAAGGGGATATCTACAAAAAAAGTGGCACCAAAAGGTGGATTTCTTTTTAAAAAGGGGCACCTCTCTAAAAATTAAAATAAGTACACCACATCATGTTTTTTTTTTTCTATTCATTATAATTTTAAATAACATTTTATAAATGGTATAAAAACATAACAAAAAAAACAATATATGTATATTAATTATAAGTATATACTAAAATACAATTGATCGTATTACAATAAGCAAACATTCTTAAATATTCTTAAATATTTTGTAAATATTTCTCTGGAGAAGTAATTTTTATAAAAAGTTTACTTTTAATGTTTTGGTAATTCAAAAACGTTAAACTTGCTTTCTGCCAAACATGTTTTTTGGATTATGACATTGTTGCAGCAAATGGAAGATATTTATGTAATGTGTTTTATATATACTACATTTAGTAATATATTTCTTGAACTTTTCCTTCTAAATACATTTTCTTTGATTTATTTAAGAAATTGTATTGCACAGATATACATTTAAAAGCTTTTTAGATTTTTATTTGCCCGTTCCACCAGATTCTTCCCATCCCATCACGTCACATATGTCATATACACCAATTATTGTAATTTCGGAAGATGTTTTGTACCACAATTAATAACGAAATCCAGTTTTATAGTTTTGTTCAATAAACCTGATTACAAAAATTTTAAGTAATAATAGATAGATTGGATAAAAACTAATATCCTATAATAAAGAAATTAAAACACTAGCACTTAAATTTAGTAGCATGTATGCATGCCGTGCATTTATTTGTATTAAAGTGCGAAACCGATTAAAAATAAAGAATGGAATGGTTGAACAAAATTTTTCAATGTCGTCCTGTGTTATTTATTAATGGTCAGTTTCATACATATTTTTTTTTAAATTAATTGTTCTAAAAACGACTTCTATACTTTCGTAAAATGTCTTCACTTGGAACCCAATCTTCAAGACTAGTATCTAACAAATTTAAAGATAAAAGCATGGATTCGCAAGTTTTTACTTTTAGCCTATTTGTTAAAAAAGATTTCATATAAACTTGCTTACATATACATATATTAAAACAATTTTACATGTATTAAAGCCGGGAGTTATAATAAAACAGAAAGAAAAAAAGTATCTTTTCCTAACGTAAAAAAGTATCAAAAAAGTGGCAAGATTTACAAAAAGTACCACATTTGGGTGCATTTTGTAAAAGTGACCAAATAGTATCCAAGCAGTCGAAAAAGTGGCAAATTGCTACTTTACTTGGTGGCCACACGATCAAGTTTTGGCTTTCAATTCCGTTCAATTTGCAATACACTCTCACTTTTTTACTAACACACTCACACTTCCTAAATTGAACACGAGATTGCTTTCAATTTCACCTCTCCATTTGTTTGACAATTTTACTATCAATTTAACAGCTGATTACATGTTAGTCTTTATAAATTGTTTTTTTTACGACATCTTGAAAGTAAATTGCTTACAAATACGTCACAGCTTTTAATTTTTGTAAATTTTGAAAAGCAGTATATGTTAAAGAGTATCAAGAACAACTTGATCGTGTGGCCGCAGGGTTAGTGGCACCAACGGTAACACTGCTCATTTCTCTTTCTGCAAATGTTTTGGATACACTGATAAGTGCAAAATATGAAAACTCATTGTATATTATTAATTTTATTTTAAACTTTTAGCTTCTCCAAAAATCAAAATTTTCTAAACATAAAGTTGCCATAATGTAATCAATTTAACTATAGTTTTCGGAATATTTTAAGGACGGGTCAGGGATTAAATATGGCTAAAGTTAAGTAAAGCCAACCATTATATTCTTGATTTAAGAAAATCCGTAGTTACCGTACTGTACGGATGGATTTTGATTTTTCTTTTGAATGTAACAATCTAAAAATTATTTTACTCATTTTATGCTCTCTAATACATATCGCACACTAAATTGTTCACAGGCGCAACTCAAAATTCAAAAATGTTTGAGAGAAGTTGAAAACTGACTTCAAAAACATGGTTGCAATTCTTTATTCAAATTAAATTTTACAAAGAAAAGTTAGAGAAGACTAGATTTGATTTGTGAATTGGTTTTTGAAAAAACGATTTTGATCAGTTTTGAGTTGTGTCTGTTTTTGATTTAGTGTGCGATATGTACACCCAGAGAAAAAACATGTTAAAATATGGTCACCTCCAACAAAACTATAAAAGAACATTTTAAACATATTTTGTTAAATATAAGCATATTATTGTCAGCGATAACCATATTATGGCTAAATAAGGCCTCCATCAAGAAACCCCAACCATATACTTGTTGCCTCCAAACAAGCTATGATCAATAATAACTAAAATTTGTTAAACACTTACAATAGCATAGTTGGTTTTCAACCATAGTATGTTGCTCTTGGAAAAGGGGAAAATACTATTGTAAATTTCAAAACAAACTATTATTACATTTAACCAAAACATTTTTAGAGACAACCATAATATGATTGTGGGTTTTTGATGGTTGTCGCTGACAATTATATGGTTATTATATGTTTAAAATTTTAAAATAGTTTGGTTGGAGGTGACCATATTTAAACATGTTTTTTCTCTACGTGTACGAAAAAGAAAAAGTAATGAATTTGTTATTTAATATTTTTTATTTCAATTACGCATATGTACATATCAGACAATGACAACAAGTACCCATAAGAATAATATACAGAGGTATTTACCCACGCTTTTCGTTATTGTGTATACACATATTTATGACGCAAAAGTATGGTTATTACTTATACTTATGCACGGCAATATCTTCACGCAACCACATTCAGTAAACAAAAATACATGAATATTATGCAGATGTTATTCAATACCCATGAATGTGTTTTGGTTATCTGCCATACAAATAAAATATCCATGTTTAGAAAAATACCTTCAGTATTTTTGGCACTTCTGTGTAAAAATGAAAAAAAAAAAAATTTAACAAAAATGTGCTTTGTCACAAGGCAGGTATGGGACTATGTACATATTATTTATGATATTTAAAATAAATGTGTCCGTAACATCAGCAGTACCTATGTAAAACTACACATAAGCTATACATTTTTATAAAAAATAGGACCACGAGGGGTGGGAAGGAGCAATTTCTGCTCTCCGAAGCTATCTGACAGATTTTAATGAAATTTAAAACATAGATAGATCCATATTTACATAGACACATAAGCTATGTATTTTTTAAAAAATTATGACTAAAAGGGTTAAAGGGGGCAATTTTTGCCTCTCGAGGGGCAAATAACATGTAAGGTTTTGATCGAATATTCGCCCTTATTGTGTTTGGCGTATTTAAAATACGCCTACGACTATTTGGTTATAGATTAAAGAGAATTTGTTTTCTTTAATCTATTACCAAAGAGTCGTTGGCGTATTTTAAATACGCCAAACACAATAACAATAATAAAAAAAAACTTTGTTAAACAGCAATTGTAAAGCCTATAGTACACGGAATGTAAAAAGCCACATGCGCATGTGGTTCTGACGTAATGTTGTCGTCATCACACAACACGAACTGGATATTGTGGCTTTGTAGTGACGTCAAAATAACGTCAGAGCCACATGCGCATGTGGCTTTTTACATCCCGTGTACTATAGGCTTAACACACATGCACAGCAACATGTGACATGAAAAGTTGACAAGTCAGATGTAAAAAACATGTCGTGTACATGTTTCTTAAGCAAACGCTATAAATAAATATGTAGTGCGTGGTTGTTTTACTCTTTCTTATTAGCACAACATACAAATCAATCCTTACATGCATACATTAAAAACAATATCTTCCATCTCGTGTCGTATACCTATGCTATGTGCGTGTGGCAGCAACAAGTGGCTCTACGATATTTTTATTTTTGCATGTAAAAACCCTTTACGCATCCGCACAATTTTTTTGCACTTATCGCTGTCACACACACAAAGCATAGGTAGACGACACGAGATGGAAGATATTGTTTTTTATGTATGCATGAAAGTATTGATTTGTGTGTTGTGTTAATAAGAAAGAGTGCAACCGCCACTTAATACATTTAGCGCTTGCTTAGACGCCTTTCTGTAACGTTTTAAAATTCAAACATTTCTTTTTAATAAGTTGTAAAGAAGAGTTTTTCTTTAAAAATCTCATCCAGTGTATGTATGTACATATGTAGCATATGAAAAATTATAAATTTAAAGTATGGAAAATAATCAAGAAATTTAAGAGAAAATAAATGATTTTGGAGAGGCATAAGTCGCCCACTATCTCCCCTCGTTATCCTAATTTTTTTAAAAACACATAGCTTATGTGTCTACACAAATATGTATCTATCTATGTTTTAAATATCATTAAAATCTGTTAGATAGTTTTGGAGGGGCAGAAAATACCCTCGAGCTTCCCTCGGGGTCCTATTTTTAAAAAAATATATAAAGCTTGTGTGTTAATATTAATATGGATATATCTATGTTTGAAATTTTATTAAGATCTGTTAGATAGTTTCGGGGAAGCAGAAATTGCCGCCAACCGCCCCTCGTTGTTCTAATAAAATAAGCTTACCGCCTTAGTCAAATGTTAAAAAGCTTTAAAATTATCTTGATATTTTTCTGAATAACACAAAAAAATTTACGTTATACTTACGGTAATACACACACTTATATGGGTATTGCAGATAGCTAACAGAAATTTTATTTATATCTGCATGTACATTCAAAAAGAAGAATGAATATGCAAATACACATTGGCAGCGTATACCTATACATATTCAACTTTAGCTTGTAATGGGTATTGGTACGTATGTGTATGGTTTTGATCTTTACCCATACATGTCCGTACATGTTTTCTCACTAATATTGAAAGAGTACTTAAAATTATACTTTTGTCATTCTCTGGTACATATATAAAAAACTTTAATACGTTAAGTGCGAGTATTTTTTAGCTATCACGAAAAACTAAAAACCCAATTCTTGATATTCTTTCATGCCCTAGACGGTTTTACCTTGGGAGATTTGATATTTGCAAAAAATGCAAAAAGTTATATTCCTAGTATGTATATAATATTTACCTTAATTATTAAGTTACGTTGTTGTTGTATTTGTACCAATGAAATAATGAATGCACGACTTTTATATTCTTAAATATAATTCTATTTATTATAAATGAAAGTTATTACTACGATATTTAATAAGGTGGTGTTGCCATATTGCAAAAATGATGAATAGTTATAACAGTTCTTCCCCACTTTAGAAAAGTGCATAAGTCTGAACTTAAGTTAATGTCGGATATAATCCTGGTAATGACGCGGTGGTCTCCGTTGCCTGCTAGACGAACGTGAATCTTCCGAAGTGGATGGCTGTTGTCGTTCCTGTGGTGGTTCTACTCCTGTTGATTTTGGTGATAATGAAGATTCCGAAGTATCTTGTTGAGTTAGGGTATATTGCTGTATAGCTGGATATTGAAGAAATTGTTGATCAGTCCCGGAACGATTCTCTACTTCAGAATCACTTTGTATACTCGGTTCCGCTTCCGGTATCTGTACCTCGGTGAGGCATAACTGGTTAATGTGTCTTTTGAAGACAAACCCATTATCAAGACGAACCACATAGTGTATATTGCCCAGCTTTTAAGCGATGGTACCTATTTTCCACAAAGACTTATTGCCGATATAATACCTTGCTTGAACACGATCACCTTCTTTCAGTTGCCTAACTGTAATGTCAGGAACAGAGTTCCTGCACAGTTTCGGCGGTTTTAGAGCATCCAGTTGTATTCTTATTTGCCTTCCTAAATACAGTTCAGCTGGCGATTTCACACTTTGTAGAGGTGTTGCCCTGTATTTAAAAAGTATATCACGAACTTTTTTCTGTATGGGTAATGTATCATCTGACATTGCCCTTAGACGTTTCTTAAGAGTCTGGACATCCCTTTCGGCTAAACCGTTAGGTGGATGCCCAGGAGCAATGAACTCTTGGAAAATACCAGAATTGCAACAAAATTTTGTAAACTCGTCACTTTTAAAAATGGTGGCGTTATCAGATACCATAACTTCCGGATATCCGTTTCTGGCAAAAATGTTGGATAACATTTCAATGGTAGATGTTGATGTTGGTGCAGCGGAGCATACGCCCACTTCTGCCCATTTCGATCTGGAGTCAATGACAACTAGAAATTGATGTCCTTGAAAAGGTCCCGCGTAGTCAATATGGATTCGTTGCCAATTCTCTTGTGGTTCTTCCCATGGATGTAATTTTGTTTTTGGCGGATTATTCCTTACGGTGGCACAAGCGGCACATGTGGGTGTAGTGAAGTTCATTTAGTACCGCTTGTTGAAGTGTAGCAGGAACCATTACCCTTTTTCCCTTAAATAAAATGTCTGAATCGATAATGTATTCTGTATCTGCCACGTTCGTATTGCGTAGTTCCGTTATAATTTTTGAGAGTTGTTCATCTTCTTTGGTAGTGTTACGAATTGGATTGTAATTAAGTTCAAATGAACTTATTTGTAGTAAAGTGGAATTGCAAATAGAATGCACTACTTCGTTAATAGGGTTTATCATATTCATACTTGCAGTTATGGGCGCCCTCGACAGACAATCTGCATTTATATTGTCTTCACTTTTCCTTGTTACAACCTCGTAATTATAGCCTGACAAGAATGTTGCCTACCTTTGCAGTCTTGATGACGTCATTTGTGGCAATTTTGAATTTTGATGGAAGATACGGGATAGTGGCTGGTTGTCCGTAATAAGCGTAAAAAGCCTCCCATAAATGTACTCATGATAATGTTGAACAGAATACATAATTGCTAACGCCTCGCGGTCTAGCTGCGAATAATTCTGTTCTGTGGGGGTTAACGATCTAGAGGCAGAGGCAATTGGCCTTTCCTCTCCATTTACAATGTGCGACAACACACCTGATATCCCTGTAGGACTGGCATCGTAAGCAAGTTGAACTTTTAGATCCGGATTGACTGGCATCAAAACGCGGTCACTTGCAATTTCATTTTTCAGCTCATTAAAAGCTTTTTTGCATTTTGAGTTCCATCTAAAAACGGCGTTTTTACGCATTAGTAACCGTAAGGGGCTGGTTAGCGTGGAGGCGTTGGGTATAAACCTCGCGTAATAAGTCACCATGCCGAGGAAACGACGGACATCCTCAATACATTTTGGCTGGGGCATTCCCACAATAGCTTTTACTTTAGACGTAGACGTAGATTTTATTACTTTATTGTACTCTATTGTATGGCCCAAAAACTCAATTCGGGTTTTGTAAAAAGAACATTTCGAAAAATTCAAATGTAGGTCGTACTCTTTCAATTTAGTCAAACACGCCTTTAAATTTGCCTTGCACTCGGCTAAAGACTCCCCATGCACAACAATGTCATCAAAATATGACTCGGTCTTTGGAATGTCACGTAATATTTGATCCACAATTCTGTTAAACTCCGCAGGAGCTGTTTTGATGCCGAAGGACAGACGATTCATCCTAAATGTACCGCGATGTGTTGAGATTGTCTGAATTTCGGATGAAACGTCATCAACTTGCACATGTAAATACGCTTTGTATAGATCAAGGCGACAGTAGTAGCGCGAGTCCTTTAGGCTGTTGAAAATTTGTTCAATTTTAGGTATTGGATAGTGGGCACTTACCAGTTTTTGATTTACGCCGACTTTATAGTCGACGCAAAGTCGAACTCCGCCGTCAGTCTTCGGAATGACCACCAGGGGAGAACCCCAGTCACTGTTGGCAACTTTGGTGATAATCCCCGCTTTTTCCAGTTCATCGAGCTCCTTATTAACTCGATCTGTTAACGCATAAGGGATCTGACGCTCTTTTGTGTAGATTGGATTACCATTTTCTCTTAATTGCAATGAAACTTTGTATCCGGGGATACAACCAATTTTTCCTTCAAAAACTGATGAAAATTCAGCTACTAAATCGTCTATACTCTCCGAATTGCTAACAATATTTGTAAAAGCCACGTTTGAATTATTTTGATCCAATTCGGAAAGATTAATACGCAAGCGACGTATCCATGTTCTGCCTATTAGGGCCGTACAACTGTCTGGGACAATATAAATATCATCAGCGATTAAGACATTATTAAATGTTGCATTTACACGTTCTTTGCCTTCAGGCGTGAACGTATTTTGGGTATATGATCGGAAAACGATGTTGGTCGGTTTTATTTAATTTGACAGTTTTAGTTTTTCAAACAATTTTCTGGGTAAGAACGAAAACCCGGAGCCAGAGTCTACTTCGAATTTTAGAATCTTCCCTTCTATTGAAATTTTTGCATAGTACCGCTCAGAACTAACATTTTGATATGTATTACTGTACACGTCGACAATTTCAAAAATTCCATAATCGGAATTTTCAATACGCACTTGATTTGTCGATTCTCTTCGTGCATGGGGTTTGTTTTTAGGTCCGGCGTTAGGACTATCTGCCAAAAGAGAGGCAATGCAGACTTTTGCTACATGCCCGTGTTTTCCACACAATTTGCATTTTAACTTTGAAGAGGAGCGACACTCCCTCGCAAAATGGTCATTCTTGCCACAACGTAGGCATAATCCTGCTATACCCAATTGCTCGTAGTTAACATTATGTTTAGTTTGTTTATGTTTGTTTGTCGACTGATTCGAACCCTTTTTCTTATTGAAAATTTTGTTTATTGTTGAACTAGGCGAATTTGTCACGGCGTGTGACAATTCCTTTGCATCTAATTTTGCCGCCTCGAGTGCTAACGCTTTTGACACAATTTCGTCAAATTTTGACGTGTTTGATTGCCGCAACTGTTCACGAATGCTGTTGTCGCTGATGCCACGGATAAATTTTGCCCTTAAGAACACATCAGCAATTGAGCCTTTGCACTCGCATTCTGACACAAACTCGCACTCGATGATATCAGTGCGAAGTGCTGCCACAAAGTCTGCCACCGACTGTCCTTCACACTGATATTTTGATAAAAACTTGTGCTGTGCCACCAGCACATTTCTTTTTGGAGCCAAATAGCTTTCCAAAAGCTTTAATAGCTCATCGTAAGGCAGTTCTGAAGCTACTTTTGGCGCCGCCAATGCTGTCACCCTATCAAAGTGTCTTGCCCCAATAGAATTGAGGAGAAGCTTCGAACAATACTCTTCATGCATACGTAATTTGTGAAGCGCTGTACATAATTTCGGAACGTTTCTTTGGCAGGATAAAAAGCTTCAAAGTTGGGCACCAATGCTGTATTTATGTTGCTGCTATTTTGTACTGCAATTGAAGATGTAGATGTCCCAACAGTTAATTTAGATAATTGTGCAACTAAATCCTGTTGGTTCTTCATAAAAATAGCAAATTGATGAGCATCCATCTTGATTAATTTTAAGCCTGTACTTGCTTTAATCCGATTTGCACACAAAATTATTTCCTTTGTATTTTAAGCGAGTTTTATCCTCGTCGCCAAACTGTTGTATTTGTACCAATGAAATAATGAATGCACGACTTTTATATTCTTAAATATAATTCTATTTATTATAAATGAAAGTTATTACTACGATATTTAATAATACAAGATGGTGGTTGAACGAGTTAAAACCAAATTAAAGATGGAAGTAACAATTATGAATCAGCAATAACTTACAAGTTGACAACTGAAGGTGGTGTTGCCATATTGCAAAAATGATGAATAGTTATAACAGTTGTATATGGGGATGTTTTTTTAATATTTCCTATTAACGAGTGTTTAATATTTGGAACTAAAATATTGAGACATGTATGATACCGAATTTTAATTACATATTTTAATCGGTAAATAAAAATCTCTGCATTCAAAAACATACATATCGCTCCTTTATGGCAACATAGTCATATCTCAAAAAAAAAAAAAATCAAACTTGGCAAAATGCGATTAAAGTTTTCAAAATGAACCTTTATATATAGACTTAATAAAATATAATTTGCCTATAACTTCGGTTCATTTTTTTTTTTTATTTTTCGAGATATGACTATGTTGCAATAAAGGAGCGATATGTACTTATTTTTTTTTTAAAAATTGTTTAAGGATTTTTACTTCATATTTGGCTGTTATAACATCGAATTTTATATACAAAACGAAGAACAACCTCACTCTACTTAATTTAAAAATTTAAGTTTTTGTTTTTATTAAAAACCTTTTAATGTAAAACAATTTCAAAGTTATTTTTGGGAATTCAAAATTAATTACACTGTGCATGAAATTGACACTTTTTTTTCGTGACAACCCGGGCACATGGCGTTTTAACATAAATCGGGGACGCTGAATCCAGTGGTGCCCGCGGTTTTTTCAGATTGGCTCTGGTTTTCGAGATATACCGTTATTTCGAAAATGGAGGAGGTTGCACAACATATATTCGCGTGACTCAAAAACGGTTTAGTTTATTGAAATTACTAAAAAAAACCGAAATTCCGCAATAAAATTTCATTTCAGAAAAGTAAAACTCTTTTTCTAATATAAGTAGTCGTTATTGAAACATAATTTTTTTTTTGAAAAAAAAAATTAATATTTTTATCAAAATTTCGAAATTTTTGTTTTTTAAAAATTCATAAAAAATTAAAAAATGCAGCTAGGCTTCTAATTTTTTGCAGACTTATGTATAAAAAACGAAACTACAAACAAAACAAGCCATAAATGATTAAAATCTGTTTGCAAATTTTGATTTTATTCACAAAAGTCGACAAATTTTAATTAATTTAAGAATTTCATAAAACGCAATATTTGTATGGGAGCCCCCTAAGGGATGGTGATAAAGGGAAAGTATAATTTGAGAAAATGTTAAGAACAAAAAACTAATGGAGGTCAGTCATACATTTTATCCCACTAGGAGTGACTCCTAGGCAGTTGTGGAACCTTTTCTTCAATATATATGAAGAATATAATTTATATGGAGCATTTCACAGGATTTTTTTTAATTTTTAAATTCTTTATTCAAAATTATGTACATATATATGAAGAATGTGCCAATGCATGTTGGAATCGTTACGGCAACAAATACAACATTACAACAAAAATGGAAATGATATCACCGTTTATGTCAAAAAGTACTTTAAACAAAAATCAAAGCGTGCCGCTGAACGTGATGAAATAAATACATTTTTAGCCAATTTTTATTTAATTATGGTCAATATCTTATTTATTTTAATTTAAAATTATCAAAAACTTAATAATATTATTATTTAATTAAGCTTGAGGTCTCTTTTTTTTATAAAACAAATTAAATTTATTTAATCCAATATTTCGGCACTCCGTTGTGTGCCTTCTTCAGGGTTTTTTTCTTTAATGTTTTTAATTTGTTTTATAAAAAAAAAGAGACCTAAAGCTTAATTAAATAATAATACTAATAAAATTTTGTAAAGGTCGAATAATAGTCAATTTATATTATCAAAAACTTTAATAAAATACAATAATCACAGCACAAAACGTGGACTTTTTGTAAACATAAACAAAACTTTGACATAAACCTAGACAAACAATGCAAGAGCAAAAAATCGTCATCTGGCGTAGTGCTGCCACCTGTTTATTCCACCATGTGCCAATGCAGAAAATTTATTTTCAATGAAATTTTGACGTAAAATTTTTTAAATGCGGTTTTTGTGCTATTTACAATACAAAACAAAAAAACAAATATTCAAATGTATGCTATTCCAAAGAAATATGCATGCATAATTACCACACTTTAACTTTGCGGTAGGAATTTTGGAAAATCCAGTTACCGATTAAAAAATTCTTAGAATTAAGAAATAAAGTCATAAATGCTTACATCTTTGTATTTTATTGTGCTTACAAAACCACACAAAACGGTATTTTATTGTGCAGTCGAAACCGCACTAATCGGTCTTGTAAAAACTTAAATAACATATTCTATTGTTATACCTGGAACAGGTAGAAATATTAATCGTTCTGGCTTTGTTTTTTTTTACAAAACATGGTCATGAAGGTCTCGACAGGTACTTTGATTAAAACAATTACAGTATAAATAAGAGTTCCTCAACCCCTTCACTGTCATATGGATAGTGCTTGCGAAAGTGATTAGTGAAGTTTAAAGCCTTTGACAGTCTTGTATCTAATCAGTTATATTGAAATATCTAAGATGGAGGCGTGTAAAAAGTTTAATTACTTTTGTTATGTGTGTGGGAAATATAAAAATATGCCAAGTCGCCGTAAAATCACTAATGAAACAAGTACCTTGTATGAATCATATTTTTCTTTAAGTGTTATATATGGTAAGAGTTGGATACCATCAATAGTGTGTACACACTGCATTTACCATTTAAACAAGTGCGGAAAATTGGAGAAGCCATGCCATTTGGTGTTCCAATGATTTGGAGAGATCCCATAGTTCATGTTGAAGATGAGTGTTATGCGTGCATAAATTATGAAGAAAAATGACTTATATATCTTATACTGCAACAAAATATGCTCGATTTCCGCTGCCACATTCTGATGAAATTCCTGTTCCGGATAGCCAAATACCAACAGAACATATTCCCTCAATAATTCATTCTGTTGAAGCGGGTGGGCCAGCTACTTCAATGTATGAACCGTCATGCATCATGGTTCCATGCAGTCACAATGAAATCACGCAAGATCGTCTGGATATAATGGTACGGCGTCTAAAATTATCTCAAAGACAGAACATTCTCTTAACAAAAGAGCTAAAACGAGCTAATATTTTAGCACCAGGTGTACAATTATACGGGGCTATCAATCGCCATAGACGATTTACGACTTTTTTTAAATCAATTGAGAATCACGCAGAGAAAAAATATGGTTGGGCATGGTTACGGCAACAACACTATGTTTAATGTAACAATATATTGTTGACGTACACAAATAATTGTTATTTTTATTTAATATCAACAATATTATAGTTACTGTAAACATATCAATGTTTATCGCAATTATGAATTTGAGTATTGTTGACCGAAAAATAATTATTTTTCTAACAACTTAATTATGATAACTTTCTAAACATATTATATTTCTCACAACCATATCATGATATTTAGTAGCCATAACATGATAACTTTCTATGCATTTATCATATTATGTTAAAGATGCAATCAAACTATTTTTACTCTAATCATATTATGTTAGCGCCATTTGTAAAATAATTTTGAAGCAGTTGTGTCGTTTTTTTATTTGTGAGCGGTTAAACAATTAAAAGATAAAATTCCATAAAAAAAATCAGTATAAAGAAATTAAAAAATTAAAATATTAGCGGAGTTCATTCAAGTATTAGTGATGTAATAGTGCAAATGCAAAATATCATAGTTTTTTTGTAAAATCCAACAACAAAACACACAGAGATTTCGTTATATTTTATAAAAGTGCTACGATATTTCATCAACATCTTAAAATCGAAAAAATGGACACACGCGGTTGCCCATGAAAACCACAGATTTTTCATTTGCTCTTTTGCAAGCCTATATTACACTCCGCTATTTGATTAACATTAAGAAAAATTGTAAAAAGCCACAAAATAAAAAATCGATGCAAATATATTTTAATTTATTTTGTATTTTTATGACAGCTATGAAAGGTGCTGTATCATAATATGATTGCTTCTAAATTTATTATGATTAAGATGATGATAATATGATTACTTCTTAGCTTATTATGATTAACATGACAATAATATGATTAATTTCTTAGCTTATTATGATTAACATGACAATAATTTGATTACTTCTTAACTTAGTATGATTAACAGAATAATAATATGATTAAGGGAAAAATATTATGATGACATATTACGAGTATATTTAGTAATAATATGATTCAATAATAATCTTAATATGGTGACTACAATCATAATTCTTATCATAATATGTTGCTCTTAGAATATGTTTACCACAACCATGTTTTTTCTTTGCGTGATAATTCTATCGCGTATTGTACTGACATCCGTGGCTTGGTTTTAACAATGCAAAATGAATATAATCCTGGAGATTGGCGCTTATTCATTGATTCTTCCAAAAGTAGCTTAAAAGCAGTTTTGCTACATGCCACTAATTTAAAAAGTCCTATTCCGATAGCACTAAGCACAAATACTAAAGAGACATACGCATCAATGAAAAAAAATAATACAGTTAATTAAATATGAAGACCATAAGTGGAAATTATGCGCAGATTTAAAAGTGGTAGCTCTTTTAAGAGGCATGCAATTGGGCTATACTTAAAATATGTGCTTATGGAATACGCGTTTCGATGGCGACCAGTACAATACACGGGATTGGGCTTTACGTGAGGAAAGCAGATTGCATAGAAATAATGTTATTGAATTACCACTTGTGCCGATGGAAAAGATTTTGCTCCCTCCACTCCACATCAAACTGGGTATTGTAAAAAATTTTATAAAAGCATTGAGCCCAGATGGTGTTGCTTTTACCGAATTGCGCCGAATTTTTCCACGATTAAGCGGCATGAAAGTAAAAGAAGGTATAAACTGTAACTACTTTATTAAATTAGATTTATATTTCATATCATAATGTTTTTATTTTAAAGGAATTCTTAATGGACCGGACATTCGTCGTCTTATGAAGGACCATCAATTTGAGGTTGCATTAAATGATATCGAGCTATTGGCCTGGAATTGTGTGAAATCAGTAATAGAAAATGTATTAGGAAATCATCGGTCTGAAAACTGAAGAATTTTAATAAAAAATATGCTAACCGCATTTAAAAACTTAAACGTTAGAATGTCATTGAAAATACATTTTTTGCATTACCATGCCGAAAAATTTAATGAACAATCACCAGCCGAGTCTGATGAACATGGCGAGAGATTTCACCAAGTAACAGCCAGGCTCGAACACTGGTATAGTGGCAAACAACTTGATTCGCTATTAGGGGATATTTGTTGAAATCTGCAGGAGGAAGAAGAATAAATTTCTAAATAAAAACTTTAACTTTAACTAATTAACAACAAAAATAAATGTTTTAAAATTTTCAAGTTTGGTTAATTTAAAAAATAAAAAAATTTCATCTATTATGAAAAAATTAAAAGTTGTATACAGACTTTAATCACTTATAGCTTATTTTATTTCGAACTTTGTTTTTTATTTGCGTAGAACCCTAGCCTTAAATTTGGCCCCTGCAGCGCCTAGGATGCCCCTAGATGGGTCAAATGTATGACCAACCCCACTTTATTTTTCATCTCAATCATTTATTTCTAACATACCCACCCGCTATCTCCATTCCTTAAGGGGGCTTCTATACAAAATGTTCAATGCAGACTAGAAATACATTGAAGAAAAAGTCCCATAAATGCCCAGGAGTTGCCCCTAGGATGATAAAATGTATGACTGGCCTCCATTAGTTTTTTGTTCTTAACATTTTCTCAAATTATACTTTCCCTTTATCACCATCCCTAAGGGGGCTCCTATACAAATATTGCGTTTTATGAAATTCTTAAATTAATTAAAATTTGTCGACTTTTGTGAATAAAATCAAAAGTTGCAAACAGATCATTTATGGCTTGTTTTGTTTGTAGCTTCGTTTTTTATAATTTTTTTTTCAAATAAAAAATTATGTTTCAATAACGACTACTTATATTAGAAAAAGAGTTTTAATTTTATTGCGGAATTTCGGTTTTTTTTAGTAATTTCAATAAACTAAACCGTTTTTGAGTTACGCGAATATATGTTGTGCAACCTCCTCCATTTTCGAAATAACGGTATATCTCGAAAACCAGAGCCAATCTGAAAAAGCCGCGGGCACCACTGGATTCAGCGTCCCCGAATTATGTAAAAACGCCATGTGCCCGGCTTGTCTGTTTTTTCAACTAGCATAGTGTTATTAATAAGATTTCTGTATGTCGTGTTAAATTCCCAATTTTTTATATTTGATAAATACAATTTCGGTGAGTATGATGATTGACGCTTTTGGAACTTTTAATTTCACTTAGAGGCAACACAAAAAAATATTTTTAATTTTAAGTTGAGAAAGTAAGAGTGATATATTCGGCTATGCCGAATCTTATATACCCTTAACACTGGTGCGATAAGAACAAAAAGTTATATAAATACCGTTCTTGAGATATAAGTATCTATTTTGTGCCACGCCCACTTCTCCAATCCTGCCCAGATTTTGTCGGATATAGTTTATTGATAAACAAGAGGTTTGCACCTAATTTGGAAGCTTTTTCGTTCCCAAGATATACAGAAATCTATAATGTCTTTATAGGGAAATTGCCACGCCCACTTCTCCCATCCCGCCGTAATTTTTATAGGTTTATTATTAATTCTCTTACCATTGTGTAGATATAAAAAACTATTTTGTGCTTCTCCAATTACCGCACACATTTTGTGGGATGTAGTGTTTTGATAACCGAGATGTTTGTACCTAATTCGGAAAATTTGGCTCTTTCCATGCTCCAGATATACAGAAATGATAATGTGTTTGTATGGGAACTGCCACGTCCACTTTTCAAGTCCTGCCCTTTTTTAAGAGGTTTATTTTGATAGCCAAGATGTTTGTATCTAATTTAGATCTGATATACAGAAATAGAAATAAAAAAAAACAACAACAAGGGATTTTTGGGAAAAATAAGAGGCAGTCGTGGTTTTTTCTCAGTTATTTATGGACCGCATGTGTAATATAAATATATAACAACCTAGTCCCCACCATATCTGGGGTGTTCGGAAAACCAATTCAACATGCACGCAGACATAAGGACATTGTTAAATTAACTTCGCTACTAATAAGGATCCAGAAAATAGAAATTTTATAATGTCTAAAATCAATATGTCGAAATTTCAAATGGATTGAAAAACTTATACATAGCCCTTTACCTTCGGTGAAGGGTGAAGGGTATATTAAAAAAAGCTTTTTTTATTTACTTCGTATATTAGAAATTTCATATGTATGAAGTAAGTACTTCGTATGTACAATTAAGTTTGTATATATGCAATGAAATTCTCCGCTTAAAGCGGAGTTCAGTGTTGGGTTCAAATGGTCTTGCGAAATGTAAGATATTTTACCTCTTTTATGAGTTCTAATGGAAACCTTGTGTATTTTGTTGCTGGATTTTACAAAATAGCTTAGAAATGTTACATTGGCTCTTTCGTAAGAACGTTTGCACCAAACACTGAACTCCGCTATTGTTGATGGTTAAATGGCAGGCTGGTCGCCTGTCCAATGCATCCTTGAGCTTGATTTGTTCTTAAAGCAAACTGAGCATTTAAAAAATGTTTTATTTTTGTGTATTCTATAGCGTATTACATAGTTTCTGAATATTAGGATTGCGGCGATTATTTGGTTTCGCACTTGCGAACTATTCACTTATTTTTGCTATTTTCATTCGCACTCTTGTTCGCTAAAATGTGTGCGTGTATTCAAAGCGAATATCAATTGATGGCAATGTGGAACCGAATTTCTTTGGGTATTTCTCTATTCAAATTATGGAGCCTAATATTTATACCCATATTACAATATTGGAGAGGACATTATGCATTTGTAGTGATGTTTGTTACTTCTTAAAATGATGGCCCTTAACCCACCTTTAAATGTTTAAACCACCTTTAAGTTATCGACTTAGGGTGTGTGTGAAACGGTAGCAAAGTTCTATGGTGAATTAAATTAGTTAAGAATTTCTACGCTAATGTCAAAATTTATACTAGCCCCTAGGGCTAGTGAAATTTTATTCACCTCAACAGTGTCAAAATTTTACTTCCATGAGTACTTTGCTACCGTTTCACACACACCCTTAAAATCACTTTCTGAGTCAATTTAACGACGTCCGCCTGTCCGGCTGGTAGACAAGCTGGCTGTGGATGTTAAGCTTATGCCCAAAGTAAAGGTCGCAATTTTGGAGATAATTTGATTAATTTGGTCCAAACCTCTTTTATGGGAATTAGTAAATATTTGACCATAGCTCCCATACATAAACTAATGAATGAAACTAATGATGATTGTAAGTATGGACATCAATATTGAAAACAATGACTTTGACGATAGCTTCTATGTCATGATAAAATGTTGTGCTGGTGGATCTAAAATTAATCATAGGTCCCATATAAGCTTACTTCCTAAAATCACTTGGAGGCTTAAAAATTTCAAATAGATGAAGAATTCAATAATTTTGTTCTGGCGCGTTCATATAGCTCATGGGTACCAAATAGGGTACATTCGCAAAAATTTGTTCTTATATACTTGTTTTTTTATTTTAGATGCTTCATGTTTGCGAATTTGTTGTTTTTCTGTAACTTTTATGTTAAATAAATAGCTAGTGTATTAAAGAACTAACGGTACTCGTTATTTTAAAGCCAGAATGCTTAAGAAATTACCGTAATTTATTTTATATTTTTAATAAAATGTTTCAATGGTGAATTTGGAGGACCATGCAATTTAATACACATTTATCAGCTCTGTATAATACTGTACAACCCTTATTTTGGTTGTTCCTTTGACTTAAGGAAACATCTTTTTTAATACCTAACGGTAACCTAGGAAACCCGGTAAAGTATAAACAAATGGTGTTTTAGCAACTTATTTAGTTAAAAAAGAACAAAGTAGATTATAGAAGTGATTTTAAAATAAAAAGGTATTTTAAAACATACTGCTTCAAAAAGGATAATAGACAGACGTAGAAGCAAAAAATGAATTACTATGATGAGGAGATTACCATTAGCGGTGGGGACATAAAACCACTCAGCAATGTCAAAGTTGAACGCATCTCTAGTAGAAAAAGTAATGGTGACAAAGGAAATCCAGCGGCTAGCGGAAGATCAATTTCACGACAGGAAGGTATTTCAATGGTTAATAGGAGCAGAAAAAGAGAAGTGGTATGTAAAAATTACAACACAAACTAGAGAATGTAAATACTTATGTGCTGCTTTCATTGATATTAAAAAAGATTAATAGTAATTCAACGGATGATGATGGTTTGCTGCAAGACATAATTGATCATGACGATGACGACGACGAAGAAGATAGTGACATGCAAATACAAAAAGTTCCGTCTATACGAACATTAGATAAGCAGAAGCAGCAAGAAAAACACACGTTTCCACGACAAAATGATTTACCACGTTCTCATGGCCTTCCAGGTAGTTCGAGAATAATAAATTTACCTACCGCAAAGGCACTAGATATTGATACGGAACCGTCGGAAACAGAATCAGACGATGGTAGTAATCGTATTAAGGGCGTTGGCATGAGTAACGTCTCCACATCAGAGACACAGATTTCAATAACACCCGAAAAATGGGAACATTTATCACTAGACTCCGAAATTAAAGAATTATTTCCTTATATTTTGAAATACACTCCACAAAATATAGAAACCCCTTATCATTTGCAACCTTTTGTACCAGAGTACGTCCCAGCTGTAGGAGATGTCGATGCCTTTCTCAAAGTCACCGAGCCACCAAATTTAAAGCCACAGCGTTCCAAGGAAATGCAAGAACATTTACAGAAACTGGGCTTATATTTCCTAGATGAGCCTTCTGGCACTCAAAGTGAACCCAGTCTGCTCAATATGAAATTACGCTCAGCTTTGACGGTCAGCTGCAAAAACGCTCGCTCCACTTCTGCTCAAACGGTGCCTTTTGCTAAATCGAACAAAGATATTGATAAGTGGATAAATGAGGTTGAACAAGTTCATATGTCTCAATCTGTTTACGATGCCCAACCTCGCAAGGATATTGAAAGCATAATTGTGGACTGGCCACGTTCGTATACTGAAGCCACACGCGCCACACTGGAAGCTTATCAACAATGTCTGACCGAACGACACACACTCCTTGATTATATACGTGTTCTATGTCAAGAATTTGCCATTGAGGGACCACTTGAGACACAAGCGGACTTCTTATTAAGTATACAAACATTATTCGCCTTGTATTTGGCTGCCAATCAGGCATGGGAATAATCATTGCGAATGGTTCATGTCAATTAACTTTTTGTTTGTATTAAAAAAAATCATTTCAACATCGAGTAACAAGATTGTTCTTGTTTTAATTTGTTTCCCTTGTAAGTGCTGGTTCACACTCTTTGAGTTTCAGCCAAGAGTTTTTAGGAAATGGATCATTAAATTGGCCATCAATAAACGACACACATAAAAAGCTGTTTCAAATAGATCGTTAATACTCGTACTATTAGAATAAATCCATTTTATTGAATTCAATTCGCATATTTTAAAAATCTTTTTTTGTAAGTTCTATTTTAACAACTCGGAATGGGAACAAGCAACTTGAAGACAGGATTAAAGTAAAGAAGCATCGATGGGATAATATAAATTTTTAATAAAAATATAAAATTTGTTGTATACAAGGTGATATACATTGACGTTTCGGTAATGAGGCCACGATCAGTTTATATTTTTATAAATTAAGCTAGTTTTGTAAAGCTAAGATCCCACTATCGGCGCAATGTACCAATTTTTTGGCGTATTTCATGTGCCGATAGTGTGAACGGTCAAAATGTTTTAATATGCGACAATCTGTGCCGAAATTGTGCTGACTGTGGACAATCAAAATTAACCTAGATGCGCCGATAATGTGAACACTATTTTGCACAATGTGGAGCAATCAAATTGTTTAATATGTACCGATTTTTATCGGCCACTTGTGTGCCGATCACAGTCGCCAATCAGCGCCGATACAAGGGATGGCAAAACGAAATTTTTAAATTGTACAAACTGGCTACTAAAATTTTACTTTTTTGAGCTTAATTGTACCAAAATTACATTTGTTTTATCTATTATTTATGTATTGAAACGTTAAATAGTACATTTGTACTACTAAATGAAAGAAAACAATTCGCTTTAACCAAAACATTGCAGTTGTATCGATGTTGCCATCCCTGGTTTGTAAACATCTGTTTACAAAACAACAATTACAAAAAAAAGAACAAGTGCAGTAAGTTTGAATGAAATTGAATATATTTTTTAGTATACATACATATCGCACTTGTTCAACAATACTGTATTAACTCAAAATTTTAAAATTTTCAGTAGAAGTAAAACAACTTTTAATTTAATATGAAAGGCATATAAAAAATTTCTTTAAGCGAACCATTTCTTTACCAAAAGGTAGACAAAATAGCTCGATATTTTTACAGTGGAATAATACCTCTCGATTATTTCCAAAAATTTAAAAACTAAAAATTTCGAGTTAATACAGTATTGTTGAATAGGTGCGATATATTAACATATTATTTAAAATTGTTAGGAAACATAATTTAATATTCGGACGGAGAATTTTGCGAATTTCTAAAGTAAAATTATGTCTGCCAACAAGTAAATAAACCAAAACATTTGATTTAATTTGCCCAAATAGCACGATAGTGTGACCGCATTGTACCGATTATTGTCGCAATTGAGTTTTAGCCGAAATGAACCGAAAAAAATTGTCACAATGTGCGACGATAATGGGACCACCTAAGAAAAAATTGTGCAATGTTTTTAAATGTGTGCCGATATAGCACGATAAAAATCGTCATAGATTGTGCTATTTGAGCCGATAGTGGGATCTTAGCTTAAGTCTAGTCTTCCACTATGAAAATTTTCTTTCAAAAAGTCTGAGTTTATGGGAGAGAGGGGAAGAGAATATGCCACTTTTCTCTCCCCTCTCTTTAACAAACTCAGACTTTCTGCAAAGAAAACTTTCATAGTGTGAACCGGGACTAACCAACATTTTCGTTGAAAGCTTTCGACACTGACAATCGAATTTCTAGTTTTTAAAAATTTTGGTTTTTCAATCAAACAAACAACGATATGAATTTGGCGTTAGAAGGGTATCAAATAACTGTATTTTAATTCAAAACCTTTCGATATAGTGAAACATTTTTGCCATACTCCTAGTATTTAAAAATTAACTCGTGCAGTCTGCGAAAATTTGTGATACCGCTTTTGGAGAAGAAGGCTTGGGTCATTAAAAACGACTAGAACAGAAAGAGAAAAATTGCTTTCAAGAACCTATAAAACTTATGCAAATTGTTTTATATTTGTGTACTACAAACGTATGTATGTATGAACACATTCAAATGCATGTATATTTTTAAGTTTGAGTTATAAAATTTGTTAAAAAAATAATATGTTTATAAAAAAGCTTATGCATAATTTTAAAACTTTAAGAAATGTACAACCTTTCCTTCATTTCTTATAGTTCTTATACATGGCATAATGTTTTTTAAATATTGTTATTTCAAGTTTAATGTCTCAAACTTAAAAAAATGCATATTAGATTCGCCTTTTTTTTAAAGTAACAATTAGGGTATTCATTCGGTTTAACGTTAATCGGTTAACCGATTAATTACTACCCGATTAACTGATCGGTTAATTTAAAATTGGCTTTTTTCGATTAACGATTAAACCGGTTAATTTCAGTAGATTAACCGATGTAACAAAATTTTTGATTTTTTGAAATCATATATTTTTTGTGTTGTTAATTATGGGTGAGTTCCAAAACGGCAGTTGCGAACCAACTCGCTTTTTTAAATGCATTCTACAATGCAATCATATAGAATTTTACAATGTTATCTGTACCAAAGTTCACCAAAAAAATTACAAAAGTGCACCAAAAAAGTTGTGTTTAGAAATAGATGAAAACCTGCCAACAGAAGAAACTCTAGATAGTAACACAACAACAGAATTAATCGAAACAATTAAAAGTGTGAAACATTTAAAAAATTAAAACCGGTCTCAAATGGCATAATGAAAAATTTTATATGTTTAGAAAAATCCAGTTGAAGGACTGAGAAATTAGAAATGTTGTATTATGGGTTACTTTCGATTTCTCCAACATCTACGATAAATGAAATGTTATTGTTTTTTTTACTAATAAACTCCAAATAATAAATAATTTTTTAGTTTTATTTATTGAAATGACTTAATTTATAAAAAAACTTTATTAATCGGTTAACCGATCAATAACAAAATTAACCGATTATTAACCGATCAAACCGAAACCTCGATTAATTAATCGAGCGATTAACCCAGTAAAGCAAAAGCCCCATTAAATGAATACCCTAGTAACGATACATACATACAAACATATGTAAGTCGTTATAGCAGATTTAATTAATTGTAAAATTCATTCTAAATACAAAAGAATATAGATTTTTTTGTTTAGTAAATTGAGAATTTTATGCAGAAATTATTATTCAAATTATTTTAAATTTAATTATAGACAATATTTCTTAGCTAATCGTGTAATCTGGGATCAAACCTTCGATTATATATGATCTTAATGCGAAGGTTTATAAATTGTCAAAATCGGATGAAATGTATGTCCATTAGGGTGGTCGTTAACTGTATGGATCAAATTTTTTTTCTATTTTTCCATGCTCTAACCCCCCAATTCGGTGGGTATTGATAAAAAAACAACTCAAAAAAATTTTAAGGACGATCGGCGAAGGCTAAGCCGTCTCTCAAGCCCGCACAAGTTTGAGAAAAATCGTTTAGTCCGACTTGTATGACTTATATTTAGGAAAATATTATTTTTACATAAAAATCGTTTTCTAAGAAGTTGTTGTTAGTAAAGTTTCCAACAACTTTTGCCTTAACAAGTTTTCTCTAAAACTCATATTGAACAAAAACTAATTAAAATAAAAAGTAAACAGCAGCATTGATGCGAATTTTTTCTTTAGAACTGTTTTTTCTTATACACGTCAATTCAGCTTTACTATTTGTGTTTGTGTGCGTTTGCTTAAAAAAAAATAGTCAAACGCATATCATTTGTTTCTTACGTACCACGGTTGAAAAAGTTGGTGCAAATGTACTTGTTTGATACAATTCAAACCCAAAAAGTACGGTGGTACCCCCGTGACTCATTTGGTACTATTTCCATTTTTTGGAGTTGTTTTTTTATCAATACCCACCAAATCGGCGAGGGAAACCTAAATGAATCCAACTTTTGATTTTAACGGTCACCCTAATGTACATCTATTTAGAATGTAAATATATATTCTAGTGTGTCCCACTCAAAAAGAATTTAAGAGCTTATAGGGTAAAGTATTTTTGAGATTTTTCGGAAGAGGTTTAGAGGTCGCTCAAGTCGAATTTTTGCCAAAAATCGGGTCTGCCGGTCTTTTTCTAAGTTTAAGTTTTCTTCTTAACATTGTCAAAAAACACGATTTCTTCACTTTTAAGGATAAAATTAAAAGAAAAATGTTCATGTTTTATTTTGGTGTACAAAGACTATAAGTTTTTGCAATGAATTTGCTCATTTATTAAAATTTTTCGTAATTTTTCCTTTAACTTTGAAAATAACGCTATAATCGGGCTTGCTGGAGGAAGAAAATTATATATTCTTCGAAAATATGCATTTTACGTAACCAGCTGCAATCTTACAGGGATAATAAAAATTAATGCCTAGCTAGACTTAAGTTCATTTATTTGAAGAAAAAATATCAAAAATTGGTACCTGTGTCAATGCCCACGATACACTGTTTCAATGATCTTAGTCTATAAAAGCGGTTGGATAACTACAAAATTATTAATGTAACAGTTGCACGTGCTACGTTAAAAACTTTTCTAGGTTATGAGTGATACTTTTCCCCAAAATTTACTACCTCAACCATTTTTGATGAACATACCGACATCAAAACTTTGAGTTAAATGGCAAAAAATTTAAACACGCCACGTTGCGAGAATGAAGTTTTAAAATTTTAATAGAAGACTACCTTAAAAATAAAGAAATTCAAGGATTCATTTCCGAAACCAGTCTTATTTTTTTTGAAGCTTGCAATATTTGATTTTAGTGTTTGTTGGGTATGAGTAATATATTATAAACTGTGTGCAAAGCTGAAACCGGTATAACTCAGGAACGGTAAGAGCAAATTCAAAAATATTTGTTTTTAAATTATTAAGAATAATTTGATCTTTCAAACTGCATTGTTGGTTTGTTTCATTTTCATAAAGATTTTAAAACTAAGTAGTTTAGTGACCGAATATTTAAAAGGTGATTATTTTACGATATTTTTAGAGAAGAAATATTTAGATTTTTAAAATTTTATAAATTTACCAATAAATTCGTTAACTAAGAAGAATAAGCAGACCGCAAAGTTGCACAAACGCAATTTCTTCTTTGTAATAATGTTTTATTGTATTTTTCTTAAATTTTATCTTCTTTAAGGGAGGTGATTTATGATAACAGTTATTCCAATTATTTATCTTACAAGGTCTGCAATTAAGGTAGATAGGACTAGTCCAAACACGAGTTAAAAAAGTAGCCCACAAGTGACTAGGACTAGTCCAAAAGTAACCCAAACGTATGGAAAACAACATGGTTCATTTAACATTACGATGTCCTAGGACAGGACCATATAACCCAGCTTTGGATTACAAAGGAGACGTCTTAAAACTCCATGGTATACTCAAAATGGATCAGGTAGTCCAATATTATTTGCAGGGAAGTAGGAGATGTGTCAAAATATTAATTTACACAAAGTTTTTCACATACTATTAAACAGTAAAAAGTAAATTGATGAGAATTAAGATTTAAATTGTTTTTGAGTCTTCAAAGTTGGTCACGTTCGACACCGTAATAGGGAATGGTAAATAGATTCCGAAATCGATTTTCGATTTTTCGATCGACTTGTTTTATTTCGATTTTTGAAATCGATTAATCGCAAACTTATACCTTATATCACAAAGGGGGAAACAACTATATATATCTTTTTGCTAAATACTAGAGAAATTTAACTAAGATTTTTATAGCCGGTAGATATGACCACTGTTTTATCATTTTCCTGCAAAATGTCAATATGTGTAAGTTTTGAGTTGACTCCCATTAGACGAATTCACATATTAAGATTGTGTTCTTGATTAAAATTATAAAAACAAAATTCTGAATTTTAGTAATTTCACAGGAATGCCATGGCTTGATTCACCTGTTGTGTTTCTATAATTTTCGGGTGTGTTCTAGAATCCGAATCCACTCGAAAGTGGATTACTTTAGCATTTTTGGTGTTCTGCATTTCACATCCACAAGTTTTTATTTGTTTTCAATTAGAGTAGTAATGGGTTGGTGAAAGTAAAACGAATCGACTTTTATTCTAATATTTGATAACATTTTTAACAAAAAAATAAATTTTGTTTTTAGCTTAAAATCTTCTTTATCCAATTTAATCAAAAATATATCGTTATCTAAAATGCAATAGTCATTTTCATTATTTTGATGTAATTACAGCTTATTTTTTTAACGATTTTTATGTTATTTTCAGACAATTTGTTGTTTTAATCGATTTAGCGATCTCAAATTAATTTTTTTGTTTGTTTAACATTTTGCGATTTTTCGCGAATTTTAGCCATGTTCGCGATAGAAGCGATTTGTTTCAGTAAGTTTCTGATTTTTTACAGCTTAAACGATTTATAATAAATAGTAGACTTTGCTATCATGCCGATGTTAGCAAATTTTTGCAAATTTCCGCGAATTTACCAATTTTTACCTAATTTTTGCCAATCCTTATAGTTTTAGGGACTTTTAATCAATTATATGGCTGGTTTGAGATATTAAAAATTTACGCGATTTTTGCAATTTTTTTTGTTGCTATTTTTCGACATTTTGTTTTTTTTTTTACCGATTTAGCGATTTCAAATAAATTTTAGTGTTTGTTTAAAAGTTTGCAATTTTTCGCGAATTTTAGCCATGTTCGCGATAGAAGCTTTTTTTTCCTGTGATTCTTTACAGCTTTCACGATTTTAAAAAAATATTAAACATTGCTATCATGCTGCGGTTAGCAAATTAGCGATCTTTAGTCCAAAAAAAGTTTTTTTCGAACAAAAATTTCGAATACACAAAAACATGCGGATTTGAGAACATACATTTATGAATTATGCGGATTTAAAAAATTTTTCGTTTTCAATTCGAGTCGAAACCTAGAACATACCTGTTTATGTTGATTTTCACAAAGCTCTCCTTCAGTGTTTTGTTCGGTACGATGCGTTTAGCATTTTTTTGTTTACTTTCCATTGATGACTTTAATTTCTGAAGCACTGGAGGATCTATATTAGAGTTGAAAGACCAAGGGTTCTAATAAGTAAATACAAAAAAATACAACTGTTTTTTTTTAGCTTTAAACTTAGAAAACTGCATAAACATACAACACACAACACAAAATGTAAAGTTGTAAATGTAAATTTTGATAAAAATAAAAAAAATCGATTTTAAAAACCCAATAATCGATTTCAGTATAAAATCGCCTATAAAAATTCGATTGCGAAAAATCGATTTTCTATTGAAATCGATTAACCATTCCCTACAGCGTAAAGGTACGGCTACATATGGCAAACATTGGACAAAAAATATCAAATATTTGTTTGCCCTAATCTGACCACAAAATATTTTTGAGGGGCAAACAGAAAAACAGCTGATTTTGGGCAAACAAAAATGCTCCTAATGTGACCATTTAACGTCAAATATTTTCCTCGTTTTTAGGCAAATAAATATTTGTTCTTACAAAAATTTTGTAAGAACAAACAGCGGCAAATAAAAAGCTTTAAAATAAAAATTATTGAATAAAATTGAAAAAATTAATAAAATTAAATAAGTTTTTAATGACGAAAAGACTTATTTATGTAAAAATTTTTCCTGTGTTCTCTTTTTAGCAAAGAGTTGCGCGGTAAATAGGATTCAAGATTTTACAAAATACATTTTTCTTAAGTAAATGGGTAATTTCTATGAGCCTTTGTTACGAATTATGAATTGCAAGCATGGCGTATATATATAAATAGATACATTTTTGAGAGTGTATCTGTTTGGGGTCAGTGGACAATCAGAGACCCGCCAAAATAAAATTATATAATGAATTTAAGATTTATATAAAACATATTAGTGCCAAATAATATACCGACATACATAAACATCTTTATGAGATTTTTTTCGTCTTGAAGTGAATGTAGCAAGCCTACCAAGACAAAATTTTGACACTACATACAAGCTATTATAGAAATTACTGTCAAAACCGACAGTTATAAGATTATTATGACATTAAAAGCTATTTACAGAAGTGGTATTTGTATAAGAACTATGGTAAAATATGGATCGATTACAATAACATTTGGTAAGGTGATAATAGATTGTCTATGGACAAATAAGTTTTTATGGGTGCTATGTGAAATTATCGACCGATTCTTTTCACCTCTTATGACAATAAAAACGTAAACAACATTTCATTACTATCAGGTGTGTTTTTGGAATCCGCAAAATTCAGAAATTGGTGTTCTAAAATCCGCATGTTCTTGTGTAATCGAAGTTCTTGTGCAGAAAAAAAAATTTATGATGTTTTCTTTGATAGTGCCCTGTTAAATAGGTGACTACGGTTTATATATGGGGCTATCTTAATAATGGCGGCGATTGTCGAAAAGCGCAACAAAGATATGTGAAGATTGCAAAAAATTTGCAAAAATAGCGATCAATTTTAGTATTTCAAACAAGCCATAAAATTGATTAAAAGTCCCTAAAATTATAAGGAATGTCAAAAATTCTGTAAAAATTGCTAAATCAGTGGAAATTTGCAAAAATTCGCGATATTAGCAAAATATTGTTTTTGCTTAAAATGTTCTCACAAATAAGAATAAAAGTCGATTTGTTTTACTTTCACTAACCCCTTACTACTCTAATTGAATACGAATAAAAACATGTGGTGGTGAATTGCAGAACACAAAAAATGCTGAATTAATCCACTTTCGAGTGAATTTGGATTCTAGAGCAAACCCTCAAACACATCTCAAAAATTGAGACATGTACTTTGCGAATAAGGTTAACACGGGCAGCTCACCGGACGGATGAACATTGTTATATCGATTAAAAAAATGATGCTGACGAAAAATAAAAATTTTGGTGGCAAGTTCACTCAAGTTCTTTTAAGCAGTTTGGATTGAAATTCAGCACTTTTGGTTCAGTAGGAAAAGCGTTATGGACCAAAATGTGAAACAACCTCCCGAAAAACTCTATATTTCTGTAACAAAAACTAACGTAAATTGGTGGCGGAATGCACCTTTTATAATTAAATTTTGCACAAACTCAATTTAAATGCCTAGAAATCATATAACTAAATTTCGTGAAGATCGGTCTATAATTTACAATAGATCCACTGTCTAAAAACACTTCATTGCTTGCGTAACTAAACCGTAACGAATAATGCTTTAGTTCATAATTAGAGTTTTTTTTTCCCGGAGTTTTTCGATTCCCGGGAAAGCGGGAAATTTTTTTGAATTTCCCGGGATCCCGGGATCCCGCTCCATATAAATAATACACAGTAAATTAAATAAAAGAAATCCTTAAATACTACAAAATTAAATGAAGATTAAAAGAGGAACTTGAATTATTATTACCTTACGGTTTTATATGTAAATTCCGTATTATTATTATGCTCTAGATACAAGATAAAAAATTAAGATAAACATAACAATTTAATTAATAAAACAATAATAAAAACAAACACAAATTGAGGTACTCAAGATATGAGATCAAAAAGTTAATTCATAAAATAGATAAAATATTTTAAATAAATATATTAAAATTTTTTAACGGCTTAGGAAATAACTTTCTGACACATTCAAAGCACTTAGTAAGTCGTCAAAAAGTATATTGATTATTTTATTTACTAATTACCATGTTTCCGAAAAATGTCGTTCATTTTTTTACCGAGGTTGGATAAATAGTTAAAAGTGCACCGTTGTAGAAGGCTTTTGATTCACAATAAGAAGCATTTTTTTTTATAAACAACGTCTATATCAGTCAAATGTATGTCAAGGTTCATGCAATCTTGTAATTGATCTAATCGACAACCCATCCACAGATGCTTATTTTAAGAGAATAGAAAACTAAATTTCAAAGTATAAATAGCTGTTTTCTTAAACTATGAGGAATTTTTTATTTCCCGGGATCCCGCATGAAAAATCCCGGGAAAGCGGGAAATATAATTATTGAAATTCCCGGGAATTCCCGGGACGGGAAATCCCGGGAAAAAACCCTATTCATAATATACATAGTTTAATTTAGTTGTATAAGACTGGAAATTACTTCGCCAAATTGCATTCATCCCTTTATTTGTTATGTAAATCCTCTTTTACTTTTAAAAGTGCTGTTCTCGCTCTTCTATACCATAAAAACCATTAAAGTTTCAATATTTTGCATCAAAATGATAATTTTTAGTTTTAATGAAAAGTAATTTTATTTATTTAATTTTTATTTTTGACAATTTGTTCTAATATTTATTTTTAGGCAAATATTTTTATATGTCAACACAGGGCAAACATGTTTTCCCAATTTTTATTTGAAGCTATTTAATATCTGTTTGAACAAACAAAAATGGGCAAATAAATGTGCGTAGTGTGACCAGCAAATAAAATTTTTATTGATTTTAACAAATTTTTTAAAAATGCCGGCAAACAAAATTTGACAATTGTTTGCCATATGTGACCGTACCTTACTTGAGGGTTACACGATCAAGTTTTGGCTATCAAATTTTAATACACTCACACTTTTTTACCAATACACTCATACTTTTAAAAATTGATACGAACTTGCCTCTAAAATTCTCTTGCCAGTGAGTGTATCAATTTTCGTTCAAGAAAACAGCTTATTACAAATCTTTTGAAGTTGTTTTTGTTTTTTTTTTCACAAATATTTTGCCGGCAAAAGCTGAAGTTCTTTTTTTTACAAATTGTTGCGGGAATTTTAAAATTTTAACTAAAAACCTAAAAAAATAGTGAAATATGTTTATTAATAAAATTAATAAGCAAAATTATAAAGTCCCTTCGAACAGCCTACAGTGCAGAAAAATCAAAAGTGGAAAATAGCAAAACATTTTGAGTTGTTTTCTCGGCGACGACATCTTGAAATTAAATTGCTTTCAACTTGCGTGCAGCCTACGTCACAGCTGTCAACTTTTACATATTTTGACAATCAGTATATGTAAAAGACTATCAAGAAAATCTTGATCGTGTGGCTGCACTGTTAAGTATCAAATTTGTTTGTTTAAAATAAATTCTTACTAATATGTACATATGTATTGATTAGGGATGTCAATCGGGATTGATATTAGAAAATTTCGGGATTTTTTTTTAAATAAACAACAGTTTAAATAAATGTAAATCCCGGGATTCGGGATTTTTCAATCCCGTAAAATCCCGGGATTTCTCGTTTGGCATCCATAGTATTGATATACGTATTATTATTTGCATACATGTAGCTATTTGAAAAGTTCGACGAAAAGAATACAGAAAAATGTAAAAAATGGAGACACAATTTGAGGAAAGAACCATTAAATTTAAGGAGCTACCTTTAAATACGAACAAAATGGAAAGTATTAACTAAAAATAGTAAAGAAATAATTTCAGAAAAGAGAGAAAAAGGTGGTTTTTAAACCGCCAGTGCCTTATAAATGTAAACAATATTGCCAAGAGCAGTGAAAAAAAGTGGAAAATGCATTTCCCAACATGTTCGAAGGCACCCATAATATGGTTGTAGCTTCTTGATGTAGGTTTAATTAAACATAATATGCTGAAAATTTTCTTTAAAAATAGTTTTGTTGGAGGTGACCATATTCAAACATGTTTTTCTCTGGGTGTAGTTTGACTTAAATATTAAGCCAGGTTTCGGTGCAGTGCGCCTTTTTATACATGGCCTGAAAAGTACTTTTTTCATTATCTTTGATCTGGAATCGCGCTTGCTATCATTTTTGACATAGAAAACAGTGGTTTACAAGCACTATAATTTAAGGTCTAAAAGAACGTACAAATATGTAATTGATGTTTAAAATTTTGTTGCATTTTTAATGCGTACGATTGTCACGTTCGATACTATGGTGTCTCCCATATACAGTATTGATCGTTTATATGCGCTTGAAAATTTGCAAGTCTGATGGTGCTTTTTAACGAGAAATGTATTTATGTATATTATTTCTTCAGCGTCATGAAAAAACTATTTTACTTGCATATGTATGTATGTATGTGTACATTTGCAGTTTAATGAATATAAAGCAAATTTCATGTTTATAAAGACGATTTTACACTATCGCACAACATAAATTCATGTACATAGTCACATCCTTTAATTGCAGACAAATCGTGGACAATATCGCTAATGTGACTATAAGCCCCCTGAGAGGCGGATAATTGAATAATTAAACGAATAATTTCTTAATTCTTTTTTATGGTTTCTGACCTCGAAAACAAAAAAAAAAAACTTAGTACATATTAATAATGTGACTATAAATCGCTTATAACACTATGCTTGTTGCAAAATTAGACAAGCCGGCCACATGGCGATTTAGCACAATTCGGGCGAGTTACGCGAATATATGTTGTGCAACCTCCTCCATTTTCAAAATAACGGTATATCTCGAAAACAAATGCTAACCTAAAACTTGGATTCAGCGTACCCGAATCATGCTAAAACGCCATGTGCCCGGCTTGTCTAAAAAAAGTGTCAATTTCGAACACAGTGTAATTAGCTTTACTTTTTCCTTTGCTAGCCGCTGATACATGGCATGTATAGCAAATGTGCTTATGTATATCACTTAGGGCCATTATTACAACTTGAAGTTAGCTAAAGTTAAGATTAAATTGACAGATAATAATGTGTTATCTGTTAAAAGCGTCTGTTAACTGTCGGATAACAGCTAACGCCAAGTTATAATAATGGCCCTTAATGGACTATAACGTTTATACTTTCTATTAGTGCTGGGATACTATCGATATTTTCTACTATCGATACTTATCGATAGTTCAGATTTCACTATCGATATATCGATATTACTATCGACTGAATATTTGTACTTGTGCAGGAAATCTTTAATTATTTTTTATAAGGCTACAGTCCGTTGTTTTTATCACTTTATTGAATGTATGAGACGTTTGTATTAGGGATGCCAATCGGGATTGATTTCCGGATTGTTTTTAAATAAAAAACAGTTTTTTTATTTATTTATGAATTTTCAAAAGGTATTATGTATATAACATAAATTTTTAAAAAAGAAAAATAAGAATTATAAAAATAAAAAATACAACTGAAATATAATTTGTAATAATTTTTTTTTTGTATAGAGTATAAAAATTCAATAAAAACGAACATTTTTGTACACAAAAGTTGATATATTAAAAATTCCGGGATTAATAAAAATAAATACCGGGATTCGGGATTTGTCAATCCCAAAAAATTCCGGGGTTCGGGATTTCCCGTTTGGCATCCCTAGTATGTATATACGCACGTTATTTTAGATGGCAGTTTTTGAAAAATTAATAAGTACCTTTCTGAAAGAAATGAAGTAACAGGGACTATAAGATATTCCATTGCAACTTTAAAAAATTTTCTAAATTCTAAACCCAAAAAGGTAATCCATCTAGCGGACTTATCCTCTAATGGTAAAATATTTGACATTTCAGTCCCTATATAAACATGTACAAATTTCGACTTAAAGGCCATTAACTAGCAGTAAAACGCACTGCTAAGCAATTCATACCCCTTGCCATTCTAGTTGTTTGTATTCATTGCTGTAATTTTGCGCGAATTAATAATAGCAGTAAAAACGTGCAGCAAAAAACTGTGTGTGTATAGCTACTGTAACATGTCTTCATAGCTGTATTTTAAATAATAAAAATATCGATATTTATATTTTTCCTATCAATATTTTCGATATATTAAGACTATCGATAATATCGATAGTCTATCGATAGTTTCCCAGCACTACTTTCTATTAAAAGTACTTATGGCGGTAGAAAATACAGATAAAATAGACTATATCACACATAATAAAATACAAAAAACAACATTTTAATTTCCGTATTTTTTGATTTTCATTTTTAAGCTTTACTGCCTTTTTTAACTTAGCACGGCAGTTAGCATTGTCTGATGTACAGTTGGTCAGTAGACCTGATCACAAAGTCAATAGTGAATCAGTACACTTACATTATTGATGTTATGCCAGATGAAAATCTATGGTTTTCATGGGTAACCGCGAATGTCTTAAAATCAAATTTTTCAGAAGAGCCGAAAAACCATTCTAGATCAAACTTAAGCTATGTATTGAATTTTTTTAACTTTGTTATTAGGTTAAAAAATCGGAACTGGTCCATATTTTTACAGACATTTTAAGAACCATGTAAAGAGCGTTTAATATTAAGCAATAAGGCATCAACATCTTAAAATCGAAAAAAATGGACATATGGACCCATGAAAATTACAGAAATAGCACCGTGTGTGACGAACAGAACAACAATTATTCGTTTAAAAATTCCACTCGTATTTAAAAGTTTAATGTTAGTAAAACAAATGAAATGTTTGTTCGATATGGATAACAGGCTTAAACTTTTTTAATAATAATTACAAAAAAAAACATATCAAGGATTATAATGAATTACATACATTTTAATTAATTAAGTTAATAAATATACATAATTACGTGCATATATGTATGTTTGATGTTTAGTCAACATCAGTCCTCTTGCTTAAATATATCCATTTATTGACATTTTGAAAACGAGTCACTTGAATTTATTTTGAATTAAGGCATTGTCGCATATTTAGAAATCCTAACTAGTTTAAGTGTATTATTTGGGAAATTGTAAGTGTTTATTGTTTTCTGCATTTTAGAGAGACACAAATTGGTCCCCAAATTTTTTTTCTTTTCAAATAAATTATAAAACGAAATCTATCAGCTGTTAGTTGGTTAGTTAGTTGGCATTTAGTTATATCTTTACCCAATATTAAGTGCAAACTTTTCGTGCTGAAAGTAATCAACTGTGAATATCTTAAACACCTTTTTAAATAAGTTAACACTTAGTTATAATTTATGAATTTGCGCCATTGTTTTTAAGATTTCTTAAAATAATTTTTATTAATTTTTTGACCGTGTCTAATTCCAGATTTAACTGCAACAAATTTTAAGATCTGGTCACACTGAACAGTATACACAAAATGTAAACAAGCTAATACACACACCAGCACATAACAAAAATAACAGAGAAATGAGTAGAAAACATGTGCGCCTTTTACAAAACGCTCAAACTCTCATTAAATTCACTCAAACTCTCACTAACGCTTTATTAAATTCTAGTTGGGTTAGGCTATGTAAAATAATAACTTCACTCTGTTTTGGTATCTTGTGCACTTTAGACGTATACTCAACGTATCGTGCGTGGTTATGAAATAATAGTTTAGAAATATTCGTGGAAGCTCATTTAACGGTTTATTTGAGATTTATTAATTAAAACAAACGCGAGTGTTTTTGTTTGTATAGAATAGGAAATTAAAATATTTAAAAAAAAATTTATGAAATCATAAAAAAAGAAAACCGTAAAAGTATTTCATATATTTTTAAAAAATTACATACATAAATAGGTACATAGTAATAAGAAAGAAATAACAATAGTGTGAGAAAAAAAAAACGTGACAAAGTCAAGTGTTTCTTTTGAAAAGAAAGAAGTACATAATTACGAAATTTAAATACATAGGTACATAGCTACATATGTAAATATTTACATACCTATTTTAACTGGATTTTTTTTGAGTTTTAAAAACAAATATTTGTATCTGATTTCTGCGGTTTTTGCCCTGACATCTTTTCTAAAATCTTCTATTACACACTTGTCAATTACTTGGCTGGACTTAATCCGTAAAAGGTGAGTTATAAGCACGCAGCAGTTACAATGCAAAAACCAACGCACAGTGTTGTCACCAGTATAACAACAAGTTATACAGCTGTTGGTTAAACAATTGAAGCACAGTTTAAACATCAAATCAACCAAAACTATGCACCTTAACGCCTTCAAAATGGCGTACAAAGTGTCAGTCAGTGGAAGAACATTACAAGTTACTAACAAAATGATGAAACCGAAATGGTTTTGCAGTGCGGAATAATGTTTTAAAATCCTTTTGCATTAAAGTTTTTATTATCATTATTTTTAATAATAAAAAAAAAAAATTTTTTAAAACAAATAATGATGCATGTCAAAAATCGTTTTTTTGCTCTCCTGAAAAATTATTATTTTGTAACTTAAAACGTTATTCGCGGCTGTGCTTCAATTTTCAAAACCATATGAAAGCTTTTACTGTTCGCGGTTGCACATAATGCTTCCGTCGTAAAAAAAGTTAGAGTACTTTATTCGGCTGTACCGAATCTGTAATACCTTCCACCGAGAATCACAATATCTCAGGAGTAGGCTCTATATGGGATATGTAATGATCTTCACGAAATTTTACAGTCCGATTTCTTGTCTAATAAACTATGACATAATTAATTTTACTACGATAACATTAATCTTGAAGGTCTTAGATGTACTGAATGAAGTGTTTTTAAAGGGTGGGAACGATCTTTTTGAAATTCAGCAGAGGGCTTTCTAAATATTCTTGTCTTTCGCGGGAAATTTTGGAAAAGTATTTGAGCTATCAGAGGTTTTGTTTTTAATTAAATCTAAACTTTAAAAATATGTTTTTTTTAAAACTTTGGTGAATGGTACATAAGATTGGGCAGCGCCGAATAAAGCTCTCTTACTGACAGCCATACCTTCACAAGAGCGGGAAGGGGAACGTTTTTTTTCGGTTAGCTTTTACGCTGATAATTCATACTTTAACGTTGTGTCACTTGCTTCTTAATAAAAATCACATAATAGAAATAAAAAATGGATATAAAACCGCTAGATTGACCTTAAAATAGATAAATTGCCATAATTCATTAACAATTGCGGTCAACTTCACTGTTAAACACGCTGTAAAAATTGGATTTTCCAATTGCAAAGCGTTGCCGCCGCGCTATTTCGGTATGCTACATACAAATTGTATGGTCAGAAGAATTTGTACAGCTGGAAACCGCTTATCGCTCTTGTTTTAATTAAGTTTGCTAGTTTTTTTTTACCACAGAGTACACAGAGGCATCGCAAGACAGAAACTATTGTGTTTTTAGGTGACATGTCATAACGTCCAGTGTCATAGTGTCTATGGACACTCCCAAAAGTGTCACAGTGTCCATCAGAGCAAAGTGTCCATGGACTTTATGACACTTTGTAAAGTGTTATAATGTCCACAACTTAACTTATAACCAAAAATATTAAAATACCGTTAAAATTCCAAGTGATTATCAAAACTTAAGAAAAAAAATTATTATTTATTGATAGAAATTTTTTACAATTCGAATCTTTGGCTTTTCATACAGACTATGAAGCAGCTTTAAGGCAGACTTTAGAAACTAGTTCCATATAAAATAACACCCCAAAAATAAACAATATGTAAGTTAAGGAACAACTCTATTATTTTTCATTATTAACTATACTCTGCTTACTACCATCATTATTGCTCATTTTTTTATTATTAATATTTTGTGGATTTTGTTTTTTTTTCGGAATTGAGAATTGTTGTAAATTTCTTTTTTAAAGAATTCCTTATTATCTCCCTTTCACACTCGGCAAGTTACTTGCCGACAACAACAAAGTCTGTACAAATTTTTTTGAAATTTTTTTTCCTCACAGACTTTGTTGTTGTCGGCATGTAACTTGCGCAAGTAACTTGCCGAGTGTGAAAGGGGGCTTACATCATAAATAAGTGAAGTAAGCTGATTTCTGTTTTTTTAGCAGTCTTGTTTGAACTATTATAAAGCGATCCTCATAGCGGGAGAGCAAATTAGAGAAATATTGTGATTAAACAAGAATTTATTAAAGAAAATATTTATAAGTCTTAAAGAAAGAATAATAGAAACAAAAAAATAATTTGAAACTTAAACTATAGTTTTATTTAGCACGGTGCGAATAAAGGAATAAAAAAATAGCCAAAAAATCAATTGTTACCGTTTTAAACGGAGAATAAAAAGCGGTATTTTCAAATCCTGCACGGCGGTACAATTGGCAACCTATCTAGGGTTGCCAGTTGTGCCGCGTTAAGCCTATAAATTGTTTTTTATTATATGTATTGGTTAAGTAAGATATAAATCTAGATACTGTCTGTTTTCACAATAAAAAGAAAAATTGCGGTTAAGTTGCCTGTTTTGGTAATTTGATAAAACGAGGTTTTAATAATGAGGACAATGAAATATTTCCTTAACGTTAAATAAAAGTGGGTAGTTCTGACGATAATTAAAAAAAAGTGTGTTTAATGAAATAAAAAAATACATATTAATTGCATTATGTGTTTGATTTTTTTTTAGTTAATTGATATTCTTAAATATTAAATTGTGAACTATGAAGTTGGTTGTTTTAACATATATTTCTTTAAATTATAACATAAAATATATAAATTTACTATTTTTTGTACGGAGATCTGTATATTAAAAAATACGACAAGACGAATCAAGATTTTCTTAAAACTAGTGCTGGGAAACTGTCGATAGGAAAAATATCGATATTACTATTTAAAATACAGCTATTAACAACAGCTATAATCACAGTTTTTGCCCCAAGTTTACTGCTGAATAACAGTAATGCATACAAACAGGAAGAATAGCAGGTGGTATTTATAGCTGCGCTTCTTTGTACTGCTAATTGGAGGCCCTTTTGTCAAAATTTGTATATGTTTACATAGGGACTGAAAGGTCAAATGTTTTTGTAATGTTGTAAATCAAAATAAATGCAATTGAGAGCATTAGGCATTACAATGATGACCTTTTGGGTGGATAATCAATGCTTATTTAGTACATTATCTAAAGCTGCAATAAAATATCTTATAGTCCCAGCTACTTCGGTTCCTTCAGAAAGGTGATTTTCAGCTGCCGGTAAAATATTTAATGAACGGAGAAACGCCTTAAACCAAATAAGGACATGATGTTTGTTTTTACAGTCGATAGTAATATCGATAGTATTAGTAGTGAAATCGGATGTATCGATAAATATCGATAGTAGAAATTATCGATAGTATCTCGGCACTACTTAGAACTAACTCGTATAGGTACATACATTTATTTATTCTTATTTATCTTCTAAAAATTGTTCGTACATTTCTTATCGGAAAAATGACACACACACATTTTGTCATGATTTCCATTTATTTCAATCTTATAAATATCGACTTAGAAAATGTACCGTTAGCTTGTGCGTACGTAAAATGTAAACCAAAAAGTTTCTACATATACATATATTTTTATAATATTTTCGCCGACTGCGAGAAATATTCTAAAAGTATTAAATAAAAGCCGACAGCATATTGCTGTATTTTTTCCACAAACAATTCCGATTATATAAACTTAATAATTTTCTAAGCAAAATAATATAATGAAACAAAACAGATACATACATACTAACTTAACTTAATTTAATTTACAATAATTCATTTCTGCAGGACGATTTTTTATAAAAATGCGTCCTCTTCTTAGTTTAAAAAAATTGGAATGAACTAGGGCTTGGGGATTGAATAAAATATTTCGGAATTCCGATTTCGGGATATTTTGAATCCCGGGATTCACGGGATTCTTAAAAAATTTTCGGGATATTTCGGGTTTTCTTAAATTTTTTTTTATACCCAATACAAAAAAATTTTAACTGTATAATTTTCTTAATTCGGCTTATCCCGATTGGAAGCCTAGAATGAACATTTTATTATTGCATACAGCTATGGGTGAGTTCCAAGACATCAAAGCATATTGCAGTGATGAGGTTTTAATACTGTTACGATACAAGGTAACGTGTTGCTTTGTTTACTTTGTAATAAAATGTCAACAAAGCATAAACAATATTACTAATGCACAGTTTGCCTTTTGTTTGCTCATTGATTACTGTTATTATACTTTTAGAGACGTATTACATTGTCAATGTTTAAAAGGTTGCGTTTAGGAATGAATTACTTTGTTCGGTTGTATTGCAAGTGATGTGTTGAAATTCACCCTATATATCCACCTATTTGTTATACCCATACCACAATAGTGTAGAGGGTATTTTGCGTTTGTCCTGGTGTTTGAAACACATTAAAACGTTCGTTATAGACCCACCTTTTAGTATACCGATTGACCAAGAATCACGATCTTACGTTGGCAGTCAATAGAGCATTGGCGCATATTCATAAATTATTACCAAGTGTTAACTTTTTTAAAATAAAGAACAACAAAAAGGTTTTCACTAGAAAATAATTTACACAAAACAAAACTGTAAAATGTACGGTTCTGCGTACTACAAAACGAATGGTCACCGTATTTATAGTGCATTAAAAGGGTTACAATTACAGTTTTAATAGAAAATATAATTGTATTTACATATTACACATGTATGTATATGAAAAAGTTAAAGTATTTGTTACAAATTTCATAAGAAATTTACAATACGCCTACTTTAATGTAGCGATATTGATTTTTTTCTCTATTCGCATTCGTGGTCATGAATAGAATTCGTCTTTGTATCATCAAATGTAAGCGGTAGGGTACGAGGGAGTGTAGATAAAAATATTTTGCTTTTATTCTCAAATGCACATTAAGGTATACAATTCTGTGCTGTTGAGGAACAGTAGTTTCGAAATCAAAGCCGTATTAAAAAATGCTTGATGAAACATTTAAAATTAAGTTAATGCTATTTACAAATAGGAGCTATGCTCAAATGTGAACCAGTTCAAAAAAAAAAAAAAATGTTATTTGCAGTCAAATAATTTTGGGGCGAATTTTATAAGATGGTTTTTGAGCACAAAAACTCTGTTTCGAGAGTGATTCTGAGTCGGAATAATTAAAAATGGGTCTAGATTTCAAGAATCGAAACCAAAAAGTATTAAACGCTCTTAAAAGGCTAAATATATTATCTCTGCTTTCACTGGTCACACAAGGAAAAACACGCAATTGCATATTTACGGTTTCCATGTTTATTAATATATTGTTGACCATTGAATCCTTTGACTACACCATCCGTCTCTTTTATTGACTATAAACTTTACTTCGTTAACAATTTAACCGACTAGTTTTGCTTTTATACACTAAAAATAAAATGCCCCGGTAGGCAAGCTGGTAGTGAGTAGGGAATGGTAAATGGATTCCAAAATCGATTTTCGATTTTTCGATCGACTTTTTTTATTTCGGTTTTTAAAATCGATTAATCGAACTTCAAAATCGATTTTAAAATCGTTAAAATTAATTTGCAAACTTATTCCTTATATCACAAAGGAAATACACTAGCATTTTTTTGGCAAACTACTAGAGAAATTGAACTAAGATTTTTACAGCTTGTAGATAGTGAAAATGTTTTAATTTAGAGATGGCCTTTAGAGGAACAAGTGCGACATGTATGTACATTTCACATTAAAATTGTGTTCTTGTGTAGTCAATTAGACCTGTCAAATAATTCAATTCCGATCGAAAGTGATTTCGAATCTTGCTGCACAAAAAACGAAATCACTTTTGATCGGAATTTATATCTGTGGCAAGCCTGAATGTATGGATAATATTTCAAAGGATTATGACAATAGTTGCTGATCAGTGGCGACTGTTTCTTCGCAAAGTTACTATTAAGTTAATTTAGAAAACAAACGTTTGCATGTCATTGATGTCGGAAATATGCAGAAATATTTCCTTGCAATTTCGTATTTGTGAGGATAAAATACATACTTTTTGTTTTTCACTCTGCTTATAACTAGATATAAATATCGCTCACTCACCTGTTTGTTTGAATATTAGCGTATTTACACAGAAACGTCATGGCTTAATTCACCTGTTGTGTTTCTGTAATATGTTGATTTTCACTTGACTTTCAATGTTTGGTTCGGTACAATATGCTTGGAATGTTTTTTTACTGTCCATTGACTACTTTAATTTCTGAAGAACAAGAGCCCCTATATTAAAGTTGAAAGTATACCAAGGGCACTAATAGGTAAATACGTAAAACTTCAACTTGAAATTCAGAAAACTGCATAAACATACCACCTACACACGTATGTACACACAAAAAATCTCAAGTTTTATTGTGCATGCCCATAATTTATTGATTTAATTAAGATTTAAATTAAAAATTGCCAAAATTTTGATAAAAATTAAAAATCGATTTTAAAAGCCCAATAATCGATTTCAGTATAAAATCGCATACGTAAATTCGATTGCAAAAAATAGATTTTTTTTACCACAAAATCGATTTTCGATTGGAATCGAAATCGATTTACCATTCCCTAGTAGTGTGCTAGTGGAGGGGGGGGGGGGGGGGGGTGCTTTAATACCATTCAGATAAAGCCTTTTTTGTTTTTTTTTTTCATTTGAATATGGAGATAAAGCCATCATGGCCTTAGCTTACATTAGCAATATTAGAAAATGGCTTTATTTCTCATTTCAGCTCCGGAGAGTTAAGTATTGAAATATGGCTTCGCATACTAAAGTTTTTCTGCGTCGCGGCCTGTGGCCGTGCTTAGGGGTTTTTTCCTCCAGTAGGACACGGCAGGTGGCTTCGCTGAATAAAGTTTTCCTGCGTGCGTCACAAGAATAAAAAAATGTTTTTCAATGATAACTAAGGATTTTCCCTTTTACAGAATGTTAACACCATGCACAACGATTTTCTGAAAAAATATGGCTTTATCTCTCATTTGCGAAAAAAATATGGCTATATCTCTCATTCTCCCCCCCCCCCCCCCCCCCCCCCCCGAGCTAGTCTATCAGTGCGGAGGTTGCGGGTTCAATTCCCGCCAGATACTCTGGTCTCCTGCCAACAAGCGTGTAGAGCATCGCGGGGTTAGCATTAATATGTATAAAAAAAAATTAAAAGTACATTCTAGGCAACAATAAGCTCCAAAAAAGCCCTAAAGGCTGTTTGTGTAGTCTTTGAGTATGGAAATAAAAAACTAATTGGTATTTTATTTTGTGGTCTATGGTTTGGTAACTGATGCGAAGTTTGTATATTTTCTTCTTATCGGTTCTTATACATTCTCTTCCTATTAACACGTGTCCAACTTAACAACGATTATGGCCGAATATGCCAGCCGGTGACAACCATTCTACTATGATTGTATTGAAAAATAAACTTTTTGAATGAGGGGGTTTATAATTTTCATTCTTTTATTGCTTCAACACTTGTCTGATTTAGTTTGTGTTGTTGTTTTGGGCGAAAAAATAAAACTTTTGGTTTCCTTTTTCGTTTTTTGCTTTGAATGTTATAAATAAATTCCTTAACATTTATTTTGATTGGCTTAACCTTATCGGCGGAGAAGAATTGATTTTTTGTATTGTTTGTTTTATAAAATGTTTTCATTTTATTAAAGATTTAAACGTTAAGGCAAGTTTTTTTATTTGTTGTGGCCAAGTTGTAAGAAAGTTAATAAAATATATATTGCTTTTAAACAAATGGTTTTTATATACCCTTCACAATCCGCGCTAGAGAATACACATTTATCATTTCGATCGTTATTATTAAAATTTTTGAAAATCTGTATTTATTTAGGAATGTTTAAATCTATTTTCCAAAGTCTCTTAATATTTAAGTGGAAAAAATATTTTTTATATTAACGAAAAAAGGCAAACTCTTTTTTAAAGTGAGCTAAGAAATAAAGTTCATAAAAAACTCTGCGCAGTACAATGAAGAGATTTAAATTATGTCCCTATTTAATTTTATTTAATACATTGACGGGTTAACATTTACAAAAGACCGTATAAACTCACAAAAAGTTTAGAATATAAATAAAATTGTCCAAATTTCGTTTGAAAAGATTTGAGTGCAAAAAATGCAATCATGGACCCGCGAGAATAAAATTATGAAAAGAGCTTAAGATACACATAAGACTTTGTTAAGTACATATAATAATATAGATAGATGCAATTATAAAGAGATATCCAATTTTTTCGTCTTTAAGTGATTTCTGGATAATGGGCCTACCGCCATAATATTTTATGTCAATACCAATGATTATAAGAAAGTTAATATAATTAAAAGATATTTTCGAGAGTGGTATTTGAATAGGTGCTATGGTCAAACATAGAAATATAGATTCCAGTATATTTGATTAGTGATGTGCAAATTGGTGAGTAACTCTGGAAAAAATAAGTTTAAAATAAAAGACAAATGCCAAAAAAGTTTCATTTGCAAAAGTAATATGCATGTATGAAGGATTTGTGAAACAATGAAACAATTCATTATTTTAAATAGCCTTGTTCTTATGACAAATAAAACGCACATTTCAAATTTCATTAGATTATTTCCAAAACTGAGACCTGTACTTTGCACACCAGGTGACATGAGCAGCCAACAGGACTGACGGACATTGTTAGATCGTTTCAAAAACTCATACTGAGGCAATTGGTATAAAATAAATTCTGGGTATAGGACCATTATTTTTAGTGTAAACAAATCAAACCTCTAGAATAATCCACAAAATCACAAAATTTTAACAAATAAATAAATCAAGTGAATTTTAGATTTTTATTTCTAAACCAGGATCTCGGTAATCTTATTGATAGCAATACTTTCTGCTACATTTTATAAAACTTATAACTTGGCTGTATAGAAGTTTAAACTTTAACGTGACAAGAATGTTATAAGAAACATGAAAGTCCATAAAATTTCAAAATAAATTTATTCGTACTTCTTAAATTTGTTTGGAACAAGATACGTGTGTAAACTTTTTCATTTATCGTGCAAAACTACACATACACATGAAGTTTTGCTGCATAAGCATTTCAGGTCATTTAAATAGGTCATTGGTAATGTTTGTACACAATCTAACACGCATCCTTGTTCTTTTACTCAAACTAAATTGTCAACCGAAACCAAAAACCTGCAGTACAAAGGGTTTCAATCCTTCAAAGTAATTAAAGCATGCAACCAACGGCTTTTTTTTAACAGTGGCTGGTGCTGTACAACAAATTTAAAGAAGAAATCAGCTTGGTGGTTAATTAAGGAGTGTCTTTTGCTATACGGATATAATGCAAAAGAAGTGAATTAAAAAGAAACGAAGTTTTTTGGAAAAAATAAAAATAAGTAACTTTATTTACTTGATCACAAAACACAAAAATAAAACACGCTGAGTTAAAGAATATGTTGCAAGAATTCATGTAAGATCCCCATAAAATCTTCACTTGGATACAAATGTGTGTATCTTATACGGCTCTTTTATCATCCTCATTTAAAGAAAAATTAAAGAGAAAAAATAAAATTTTGTCTTTTATTGGCTGTACGTGTTGGCTACACGTGCTTGTTAATTTTGTAAAAATTTACATGATCATTTTCTCTACTTTTAAAAACAAAATTTATAGCTTAACAAATGTTTCTTATTTGTTCATTATTTTCTTTATTCCGTTTCTCATAATTATTTAAACAGTTGTCAATGTCATATGACATTATTAATCATTAAGTAGACATTCATAATTCATCTGACTGTTTACATCTCTTCAAAATAGTTAATAGTTTATATAAAAACATTTAACAACGAAAAAGTATTTGTGGATTTTACAGTTTAGTTGCATAACAGAGTTTTTGATTTAACACTTTTCATATATTCCGGGAGCTAAGTAAATTTTTCTCTTATTCCCTGGGATTTCCGAGAAATTTTTTGTAAATGTAGATATGTATGAAAAAGGACATATATATACAAACATACATATGTATATAAAAAAGAAAAAGCGTTTGTTTGTAATTTTGTTTCTTCCCTATAGACTACTAACCTATTAAGCCGTTTTCCTGAAATGTTAATAGTAATTTTCCGATTACCATTCGCTTAACATTGGCTGTAAATATGTGTAAATATTCAAGTGGGCGAGGCACATCCATACAAAAACCATATGCATTAAACTATTATTTGGAGAAACTTTACAGTAAAAGTTTTCAAATTTTAAAAGAATACCGAAATAATTACTAAATTTAGTAAAAATTGCTCCGTTATCAAAACACGAGATCTGTTTAAAAAATTTTAACACCGGGTTAGGCAAGTATATGTATGTATATAAAATGTCATCAATTAGTGGCAATTTTATGCAAAAAATGTGTTCAAAACTGTTTAGCCTTTCCATCAAAACTCATCATTGCAGTACAAAAGATTTTGAAAAACAAATCGTGATAAAAAACTATTTTAGGAAACATTCCAGTCGATACCTTCCAGTCTTTGTTGGTAATTGGAAGATTTGACATTCCAGTTTAATATTGTGATACATACATTTTTTTAAAGATTCTTTCGGACAAAAAGTCTAACATTAAGTCCTCGCCCCCAAAACGTTGAAATCTTTTTGTTTCTAAAAAAATATGTTTTCCTTTCATTTCTTTATTCAACTTCTTTGTCAGCTTTAACTTTGTGAGTTGTGTTATAATGCTGAACACTTGATGCCATTAAATTTTTTTCTGGTGAAAAGATATTCTTAATTGTTTTTAAACATTTCCAAAATATCCCGATTAAAAATTCTCGGTAATTTTAAAGTTATTTTTCCGGGTATTTGTTCTCAAAAAGAAACCCTAGTGTAGACACATACATTCATATCTGTATATGGGCAGTTCCAGCGAAAAGTCTACTTTTTGTAACGTAACGCCAGAAGTAAATGAAATTTTTTCTCAAAAAAATTTTATATGTAGGTATAATTAACTTTTTTATATTTTGGTGTAAAGCGCAACTAACTCTCATTTATGTAGTAACAAAAGCATTAACATTTGAACAACGTGGTCCGAAAATACAAGCTGACTGGCTTTCTGGCGTTGCGATTTTTTTCCAAAACTTACTAAAAAAAGGGTTTCATAAAAAAATCTTGCTCAATTTGCAGGCAAATGTAATTTTATAATGCAAGTCAAAATCCACTTCTGTTTTTTGTAACGTCACACCGGCTCATACTTTTGCTTGTATCTTCAAATCCTTAGGGGCGATTGTTGTTAATTTAGTGCTACTTCATTACTTTGCAAATATTAAGAAACCTTTTTTACAAATTTGACTTCTTCATTTAATTTTTTGACATTTTGTCGTACAAATATCACGTCACGTCAAAATGGAAATGCCCATATTTTATATAGTATATCCCTGCAAACAAATGGAAGATATCCCCTAAGGCAATAGTTTAGCAATATCCCCAAATTGTCATCTAAAAGAAAATAATCAAAGTAATTTTTTATTTTCTTCCTTTTATAATTTTTGAGAAAATTACGCAACATAGACAGAAATTTTTTTTTAAATTTAATACATGTGTCATAAATAAAAAATTAAAATTAATCCAATTATTAAAACATAAAAATTATTTCCCAAAATATTCTGCAAAAGGTAAATATTTAATTAAATAAATCTGTTAAAAATTGATCTGTTTCCTTTTAAATTTAGTCAAGAATTTCTTAACCCTGGATGCAATTTTAAAGAAATGGCAGGTGTTTTTTCGAGAATTTGGTGGAAACTAAATATTAATGTACATATTTTTTTTACCCTATTTTAATTATAAATTATATTATGTTTAAGTTAAATTTATACGTATCCTATTACCAATTTAATTTTAAATAAAAAGCTGAGCTTCTTTGTACACAATTTTTTTAAATGCAAAATCTTCTTTTTATCATCCCAATGATATTTTGGTGATATCTTCCTATTTTCTTATAAGTATTGCCATCGAGACACGTTTCTTCCCGAAGGAAGTATCTTCCGCAATACGAAATCGAATATTCCCGCAATAATATTTTTCATCCAGGCAATACGTTTGGCAATACATAAGGTGTATTTCTGTGTTTGCTGGGTATGAACTACCTACTAGGGATGCTAATCTGGATTGATTTTAGAAAATCCCGGGATTTAATAAAAACGAACATTTTTGTACACAATTGATATGTAAAAAATCCAGAAAAATACCGGGATTTATTTTTATTAATTTCCCGTTTGAAATCCCTACTGCCTACCAAATGGTGCATGTACTTGGCTTATCTATGTATGTATGTATATCTATTTAATCTACTGTTTTCTGCATGTCTTCCTTGTCCTCTTCGTATCTCTCAAATATAACAATTCTGTTATTGCCATTGTTTGTTTAGTATTAATATATTGTTTTTTTATTTTTAATAAACACTTGTTTAAATAAAACAATGTTAGCATTGTTTTTAAATATTGAGTTTTGCTATGTACATATGTTATGTATGTTATGATCGGTGTTAATTTCAATGCATACTAAACCAACAAATATACATTCGAATATGTATTTACACTTTATATCCTAGAAAACACAGAAATACGATAATGGTTCGTTTTGTTACCATGAGACAAATAATAGAACTTATAAAACTGAAGAAAACTTTCTTCAATTGGAAATTATTTTATAAATACACTTTTAAGATGCTGCCATAAGATGAATTATGTCTAACATCATCAATTATTTAGAGCACGTTGTTAAAAAGTGTGCTTTGCTACTAGGCCCATGCATTATGAAACTTTTATAAATTATTCGTTTTTTTTTGAAATAACGGTTGAAATCTTAAGCAGATTTTAAAAATTATTTCTTGGCGCAGCCTTTTAAAAGATGACATTCTACTTCTGAAAAACTAAAATCTTTTATGTATTGTTGTAGTTGTTTCTTTGGCCAGAGTGATGAATTTATAAATGTTATTTTTGTCAAGCTAATGGGGCCTAAATTTCTTCAATGTAAATAAAATTCAATTTTTAATTACAATATTTTGTTCCCTTATTTATGATTATGATTTTTTTAAATTTACAGCTTTAAAATTACCGCTATTTCACTAAAAATGAAATAGCTTTCCGTAATCTGTGGACTCCAACCAATAATCGCTGCAAATTTCTTGAGTAGCACAGTGTAATTTTTTAAAGATGGTTTTACCATAATTAATATGAAGAATATCTTTCAATTGCTTGTAGGGATATAATAATTTTAAAAAGTTTTTATTTGTACAATATTTAAAACTGAAACTCAAACAAGCGAGTAGATTAATTTTCCTATGTATGTATGTGTTTTTAACAAATGGTATCAAATCAATTTCTAATATCCAAGGTGCATATTGTTCATAGAAAACAAAAGTTCAATGTTTTACTTGTTTTTTTTTTGCTTCAGTTTATTGTTGCAGAGTAAAACGTGATATTTTTGTACTCATGACCATTTTATAGTTAGTTATGCTCTCGCGTTTGTTGCTTTGTGCATCCAACCAATCATGCCATCCATCCATTCAATTCAGTCATCCAAATGCACCCGTATTAAATAAATTGTTATACATGTTTGTATCTAAGTGTGCATATCGTTACTGCTCCTGCAAAAGGGATTTATGTTTAAGGAGGGTGACAAAATGATTTGCATTTAAATGGTGTGTAATATTTAATTGCTCTGAATAATCAAGAAATAATCGATAAGACATGTTTTATAATTCGCTTTGTAGATTCAGCAACGATATGTTCAGAGTGCAGTAATTTTAAACCAAAACGTTTAAAATATACAGCTTACAATATGTTTGTTGTGTGCATGAGTGTTTATATTTGTATTTGTGTGGTTCTTTATGTCATCTTAGACTTGAAAATGTATAAAATTACTAATTGGAATTATTATTGAATAATAGATCAATTCAAGTTCTTAATAATACATAAAGTTACATAATATATTTATTGGTATTGAATAAAATAATGGAAGATATTTTATGTGCCTTAATTTATAAACATGTTTTTATAATTGCATAAAGCATAATATTTTATTTCCCGTGACGCCAGTCATCCGATTTTTTCTTTCATGATAAAAACAATTTTGCATGAAAATAAATTAATTAAAAATACAAATATTAAATTAATAATTTTCAAACATTTTTTTAAAAAAATTCAAAATTTTTTAAAGTTTTTAATAGAAAATTTTAAGCAGATAAAAGAATAAAGAGTTTTATTCTCTGAAAATTACATTAACGTATATTTTATTTAAGTTTTCTAGTATTAAAATTCCAAATAATTAAAGAAATCTGTAGCCGTATTCTGTAATTCGCTTAAGCTAAATCTCTATCGCTAAAAATCTCTAAAGTTTATTTAACGATTTTTGGCTACGAATACAATACTGAATAGTGCATTGCTAGATTTAACAATGCCTTAAGAATTTAATTCGCAGCAATTTTGTCTTTTAATGTCATCGCTAAAAATTTAAGTTTTTGCATTCTCTAAGGCATTTTAGCGATCGAGATTAAGCTTTAGCTAAGCAAGTTACAGAATACGGCTGCTGGTACACAACTTTTTTAGTAGCCTACATGTATTAAAGTTTCCCTACTTTTGGCAACACTGTTCAAAACTATTAAAAAGGCATAATAATAAAATGGATTTTAATAAAAATTTTAGTTTTTTATAGAGTTGATTTGTTTGTTTTTATTTTTAAAATTTAAAGTGTTTTAAAAAGAATTTGGCAACAATTTATAACAATTTTTTTTCTTTTGACTATGGTCACATGCTTTTAAATTAAGTTAAAATTTATTTAACTAGCTGACCCGGTCCGCGTTGCTGGCCCTAAGCAAACATTAGTGTTGTATTACCAGACGATTTAAATTGAGCTTTAAACATGCCTATTTTTGTTGTCGATTCAACAGTGGAAATTTTGTTCGAACTGATTCCCTCAGGGCTTCGCAAAATCAGTGCAACAGTTTTTCGATTTTAGATAAATAGAAAAAGTAGCGTGGTACATTTTTCTTTCGATGAAAACTTAAAATGGATTAATACAAACATTTGAAAGAAAAATTAGTCAAATCGATGGAGCCGTTTTCTGATTTTAGGAAAATTTTAAAAAAGTGGGCGCTAAAGTGGGCGGGGCAAAATTGTTCCTTCCGTAAAAACCTAAGTTGGACCATGGCGATGATTTTAAAGAAAAAATCGTCCAAATCGGTCAAGCCGTTCACAACTTATGCGCTTAATAGAAAAGGTGGGCGTAAAAGTAGGCGTGGTAAATTTTTCTTTCGATGAAAACTTAAAATGGATTAATACGAACATTTGAAAGAAAAACTTGTCAAATCGATGGAGCCGTTTTCTGATTTCAATATTCGAAAAAAGTGGGCGTAAAAGTGGGCGGGGCAAAATTTTCTTTACGTATAAATCTAAGTTGGACCATGGCGATCATTTTAAAGAAAAAATTGTCCAAATTATTTAGATGTCATTGGTGGTGCAATATGAAAATTGAATTTTGCCACGCCCCTCCGGCCGCAGACCGAAAATCAAAAATCAGACTTCACAGTGTCACCCGCCTGAATATTCTAAATATTCATTTCCTCCATTAATTTCTATAAGATCTAACATACGGGTGTGTTCTAGAATCCGAATCCACTCGAAAGTGGATTACTTTAGCATTTTTGGTGTTCTGCATTTCACATCCACAAGTTTTTATTTGTTTTCAATTAGAGTAGTAATGGGTTGGTGAAAGTAAAACGAATCGACTTTTATTCTAATATTTGATAACATTTTTAACAAAAAAATAAATTTTGTTTTTAGCTTAAAATCTTCTTTATCCAATTTAATCAAAAATATATCGTTATCTAAAATGCAAAAGTCCCTAACTTACCCTAAATTTAAAATCGACATTTTCATTATTTTGATATAATTACAGCTTATTTTTTTTTAACGATTTTTTTTGTTATTTTCAGACAAATTGTTTTTTTTTAATCAATTTAGCGATCTAAAATAAGTTTTTTTGTTTGTTTAAAATGTTGCGATTTTTCGCGAATTTTAGCCATGTTCGCGATTTGTTTCAGTAAGTTTTCTGATTCTTTACAGCTTTAACGATTTATAATAAATATGTAGTAGACTTTGCTATCATGCCGATGTTAGCAAATTTTTGCGAATTTCCGCGAATTTAGCAATTTTTACCTAATTTTTGCCAATCCTAATAGTTTAAGGGACTTTTAATCTATAATAGGCTGGTTTGAAATATTAAAAATTTACGTGATTTTTCGCTATTTTTGCAATTTTTTTTTTTGTTGTTTTCCGACATTTTGTTTTCTTTTACCGATTTAGCGATTGCAAATAAATTTTAGTGTTTGTTTAAAAGTTTGCAATTTTTCGCGAATTTTAGCCATGTTCGCGATAGAAGCTATTTTTTCCTGTGATTCTTTACAGCTTTCACGATTTTAAAAAAATATTAAACATTGCTGTCATGCTGCGGTTAGCAAATTAGCGATCTTTAGTCCAAAAAAAGTTTTTCGAACAAAAACTTCGAATACACAAAAACATGCGGATTTGAGAACACCAATTTATGAATTATGCGGATTTAAAAAATTTTTCGTTTTCAATTCGAGTCGAAACCTAGAACATACCTGATAGACATTGTTTTCATTTACAATAGATTCTTAATAAATGTTTCAATTATAGTAGGATTCTAAAATAAATTTTTTGGCAACTTATTTGCTTTTAATAATGCTCTACTTTTGATTTAGACTAAACAGTGGCCGTATTCTGTAATTCGCTAAAGCTAAATCTCTATCGCTAAAAATCTATAAAGTTGATTTAACGATTTTTGGCTACAAATACAAAACTGTAACGTGCATTGCTAGATTTAACAATGCCATACAAATTTAATTCGCAGCAATTTTGGCTTTTAATTTCATCGCTAAAAATTTTAATTTTTGCATTCTCTTAGGCATTTTAGCGATCGAGATTAAGCTTTAGCTAAGCATGTTACAGAATACGGCTGCAGGTTTTCTGTTTTTTATATCCACACTTTTATATGTAGCTGGAGAGGAAATATTTTACGTTGATGAAATTTGGCACGTTTTAATTGTTATCCAATCGTGTTAAAAGTAGTAAGAACTAGTCCATAATTGTACAAAGCCCCTTCTTTTCGCAATTGAGTTTGAATCCATTTTATTTTAATATAAATAATCTTGCCAACTTTTATTAGTATTGGCCTATGATTGACTATAGCTCTGATTCAAATATCACTCCCAAATAAAAAATGTTTAATAACATAACTTCCATACAATTGTTGGTAATGGCATGTTATCCCAAAATACTGTGAGGTTTAAGGCTCAGTTAGTCTTTACTTTCTGTTTCTGTTCTGTTCCGTGCCGTTCTGTTATGAAATTGTAATAGTTACTTTTTCCGTAGTAACTTATAAGCCATTTCTGATAAATTTATTAGTTATGCACCGTCCATTGCTTTATTTTAATAACTTTTATGCACATAAATATGAAAAAAATAAATTTTATGAATTCTTAAAATCCAAAAATAGTTTATTTCAATGTAAATATGTATTTTTTATTATTTATTTTGCTGTCACTTACAAATACTTAACATGTTTTTGATTTTAACAAACTGAACCGCAACAGAACAGAAAAACTAATCAATTTCATAGGTTTTTTAATAACAAAAACAAGTCAGCTGATTCGTAACAGAACAGAAAGTAAAGACTAATTCTGCCTTTAGAATTGCCCATAAGACCCATATAAAGCCCTCCTTAAAATGACTTTAAGATCTCATGTAGATAACCATAGATATCTAGATAATATTCGGCACAATGAACTACTTTATAAATATTAACCTCAAAATATAATTTTGTTTCGGCGGGTCCAGGATTGATCATCGGTCCCAAATAGGGTACACTTTCAAAAATTTGCTTGAGCAACTATAATTTCTTACTTGTTTTCAGCTTATATTTTCCTTTTTTTCCTACTAAAGTTACTCCATATTCGAAAGTTTCATATCAATTTTATAAAAGATTATTTGGAGTGAAAATTATGATATAAATATCCGTTACGTTGGCATTGCCTTTGAAATTGGAGTTGCTTGCCAATGGACGTGGCAAGAGTGTTATTTTTGGACTTGGTATATTCGGTTAACATTGCATAAGATCAAGAAAAAAATAACAACTAAAAGGTTTGTTTTTTTGTTGTTTGTACATTTAAATCTCAATTTTCATAAAAAGAGGAAAAGTGACCTAAAACGCTAAGTTTGTAAAATACTAATGCATGTATTCATAAAAATATTTGAAATTTAATAAAGGTTTGAAAACCAAATTTTCTATGAAAATTTTCCTTAATAAGCGTTTATTAAATTTTATAATCATTTATGAATATGGGGGTATATGTTTACAACACTTCGTGACTAGAACTTCTACTGATGAGCCCTTTTCCTAGATGACATTCATATGTGATTATTAATGACTTGGAATGTGCTTGGTAAATAATTAGCATGTGTAATTTTTTTGCGGCAAACTTTAAAACCCTTATCGTACCAGACCCCATATTAGATAGGTTTTTTTTTTATTATGGAAAAAAAAAACGATACAATGATACAATGGAAAATATTTATAAAAATTTACACATTGATCTCTCATCATAAAAATAATTAGCACATTAATGTAAAATATATACATTTGGGGGATTCAAACGGCATGCTCACAAGTCATATTGTCATAATATCCTAAGATCCTTTTTTAAAAAAAGGATCGTTTTGTTCAAAACAAAAAAGTCCTAAAATAATAAGACTTTTTATGCTGTGTTGATTGTTTTTTCAAAACATACAGTATAAATCTTAATTGTATGGGGGTTGTTCACATCAGTCATTGTTTTCCGTGTTATTATTTTTAGACATTGCATAACTTTTTGACTTTCGATTGGATTCTTCAATTAAATTTAAAATAAAAAAAAAATTTAAAACTACAAAAAATTGCATTTAGTATACGGTGGTGAAAGCTATATAAGACTCGGCAAAGCCTAATAGCATTTATGTGTTAATATGCCTTTTAATGAATATTGATTTAAATTGCAGAAAGCAAATTTTATATTATAAAACTAATTGTGTCAATATTTCATTGTCAGTAACCTTCAGGGAGGTGGTTAATTTTGTTTACTTTTTTGCTATGTTTGTTCACACCTATTAAATATTTGACATCCTTAACGTAACCACTAGTATTATTAAAAAATAATTTGCTTTTCATTAAAACGTCAAATTTGGTTGTCAATTGAAAAAAAGAAGCAGATTGTGTAGGAAAGAAATTAAGTTTGTGAAATGGTAGAAAATTATAATTGCATTAAAACAAATAAAAACACTTAAAAAATTTTTTTTAAATAAACATTGAAATAAAACTGCAAAAATTATTTTTGTAAACACAATTTTTCTATTATTCCATCTTTAATATTTAAATTTATATTAATTTTTTTACGCTTGAATTCTTTTTATTTGAAATAATAAAGGTCGAATAAAATACATAATTTAGAAAAAAATTTATTTTAATTTAACAAACAAATTGATAAAATAAAATTAATATTTTTATGTAAAAAAAGAACTCAATCTAACACAAAATATTATTCATTTAAATAATAATGTCCAATAAGAATGAGCTGACGATATATTAATAAAAATATTTTTGCAAGATGGCGTCAGTTTTTACTATGCACCTTCTTCCTTGATTTTTTCAAATTATGAGGTTACATAAATACGTTTCCCATGTCTTTAACATAAGCTGAGCAATCAGAAATATTGCTCTGTTATTCTGCCGATGTTATTGCCAAATTGCTGAGATATTTATTTTTGGTGTAGACCTGGGGTTACTAATTTGAAACTAGCATTAAGATAAAGAAGTCCCTCAAAAAACGGTAAGATATTTGCCGTTTAGAGCATTGAAATATTTTTTTCATCATACATTTATGACTAATGTTTGATTCTGCAGTTAAACGTTGAAAATGGAGAGGCAAAAGGAAACAAAACTTTTTTATTTGTTTACAACAGATAAGACATTTTTTCCTCACACGTCCTCAAGTTAGAAAATAATGAATGTATCGAAGGTAGGTAATACAGCGAAAAACGTGGAAAATATGGTTAAATAAAATTATTTTTTTAAGGATGGTTAATTTTTTTTAATAAAATTTCACAAATCAATTGATACTTTTGGATACGTTTGGAATCATTGATAAAATATTTAAACAAAAAGTTACAGTTATGTATGTTAGAATTGTGCCAGTAATGGAAATCTAAGTACATATTTCCAAGATACTTTTAAAAATATGGGTTTTTTGAAAGGTTTTTGCGTTATTTTCTATAGCAAAGCTGGGAGACGAATACCCTTTGCTCAGGGATTAGATTGGCTTACGAAGTTTGATTCAAGCCTTGCTATTGCAAAGAATTTATGGCTAAAGTATATTTTATATTATATACTACATATATATTTTTTTTTTGGAGGTCTACCATCGAAAAAATAATTTCTTTTTGAAGTCTCTGGTAAACATAGAAAAAAAGTAAAAAGCAAAATTTTTTACTAAAAACCAACTTTGTTTTCACAATTTATACTTTATTAAATTATTTAAGCTTAAGGTCACCGGGAAAATCGGTTCAGATACAAAAAAGTTATGACCAAATTTTTTTTTTTTTTTAAATACCATCTTTCGGGAACCATAGATCTCCTCGAGTCCAAGCTTTATAACTGAAGTAAATGGTAAATTTCTTCTTTAACACGTCGGTATATAAATCTGTCAAATCGGTTAAAAAATGGCTGAGTTATCAGCAAAAAACCACGACTACCTCTAATTTTTTAAAAAAATCCCTTGTTGTTGTATTTTTATTACCTTTTGCTGTATATCTGGTGAACGGAAAAAGCCAAATTTTCCAAATTAGGTACACACAATTAGGTTGTCAATACACACCATCCTACAAAATGTGGGCGGGATTGGAGAAATGGGCGTGGTACCTCCCGTACAAAAAATATCAAAAACTTCATAAAAACCTGAATTTGTGCACTGTTATATGACCGATGGTTACACCTTATACATATATCAAAAGACCGGAAATCTTTAGTAGAAAATATTTTCTGAAAATTTCGGAAAAAGTTCGAATCTTGTTTTTTTTAAAAGAAAATTTTTTTTTAAATTTTTATTTTTTTTATGTTCTAAAAACGATTTAAAAAAATATTTACCAGTTTTCGATTTTTAAATTTAATTTATAATGAAGTTTAAAGTATTATAAATATGTGTCTATACATATGTAAAAATTATTTAGTTTTTGTCTAGTTGCTCTGTATTCTGCTCCCACAATGGTGAAGGGTATATAAGATTCGGCACAGCCGAATGTAGCACTCTTACTTGTTTTTTTTAAAATTTATTTGCTTGCGCTGCTTAAAATATGAAGTTTGGTGTAAGAAATCATGATCTAATTTTTCAGGTCAATCCGACGGTGCCTAGCCGTGCCGGGTGGGGCCCAAAGTTCCCCATATTATAAAAAACATCTTTTCTATCAGATCTTTATAGTTATACTAGTTGAAAAGCCGAAAATAAAAATATGGCTTCGTTACGATCTTCCGCAGAGAAAGTACTTCAAGTGTGCCAAATTTCAGCTTCCTATGTCATCAGATGGCTTCAGAAAGTTGCGTAAAGAATAGGGCAAACATCCTGACATACTAAGAAATTATATATTGTATAGATAGATTAACATATGTTCGCGCAGCTCAAAAACGCTTTAGCTTATTGAAAAACTAAAAAACCCGAAATTACGCAATAAAATTTACTTTAAGAAAGGTAAAACGTTTTTCTTATATACGCAGTCGTTTTAGAAACATAATTTTTTTCGAAGAACAATTTTTGATTTTTAGTTGAACTGTTAATTTTTAATTTTTTGATATTCTTTAATTAGGCTTGAGTTCATCAAATTTAATTTTCATTAAATTATTTTCACTGAGGGAAGGAATTTTACAACTTGGAATTTTTATTAAAATTTATTGATAATTTTTCTTGGCTGAGATGGGATTTGAACCCGGGTTGATCTTTACATGTTTCAAGAAACACCACTTTCTATCGTCAGAAGATCTTTGTGTTCTACACACTTCACCACTGCGGTGCCCGTTAGCCAACAGTCAAAAAATAATAATAAATAAAATAATAAAATAAGCTTTAAATGATTAAAATCTGTAAACAATCTGTATTCACAAAAGATGTGGCGGTTTAATATAATTCTTAAATTAATTAAAATTTTTCGACTTTTGTGAATACATAAAATCAAAAGTTGTTAACAGATTTTAATGATTTATTGCTTGTTTTGTTTGCAATGTTGTTTTATATGTCTGCATAAAATTAGAAGCATAGCTGCATTTTTCAATTTTTTATGAATTTTTAAAAACAAAAATTCCGAAATTTTATTGCGTAATTTCGGTTTTTTTAGTTTTTCAATAAACTAAAGCGTTTTTGAGTTGCGCGAACATATGTTAATCTATCTATACAATATATAATTTCTTAGTATGTCAGGATGTTTGCCCTATTCTTTCCGCAACTTTCTGAAGCCATCTGAAGACATAGGAAGCTGAAATTTGTCACACTTGAAGTACTTTCTCTGCGGAAGATCGTAACGAAGCCATATTTTTGATTTTCGGCTTTTCAACTAGTATAACTATAAAGATCTGATAGAAAATATGTTTTTTTATAATATGGGGAACTTTAGGCCCTACCCGACACGGCTAGGCACCGTCGGATTGACCTGAAAAATTAGATCATGATTTCTTACACCAAACCTCATATTTTAAGCAGCGCACACAATTAAATTAAAAAAAAATCCCATACAAGATGCGACCAGTCTAATGTATATTTTTGAAGTTAAGTGTGATTTTAAGATGGTTAAAAAACTACCTATAAAATAAAGCCTATTTCTACAGAACACGACAATTTTAATACATCATTCGAATAGAAAAAAATTTTTTTTTTAACAAAAGTAGAAAAAATTTTATTTATTTTTTTTGTTCCAGTCCCAAATTTATGTACATACGTTGTTTTTAGTTTTTGTAAAGAATTTGATTTTATTACAAAGATAAAGAAAGAACAACAACATAAATATCGCCCAAATTGCCACTTTTTACTTTATGCTGTTATTTATCTTTTAAGTAACTAAATGAATGAATGAATTCTTTAAATTTGTTAAAAAAAGTCCACTTGTTTCTGAATTCGTTTAAATTTATTTGTTATCTTGCCTTAGTGAGTTGTTTTATTTAGGTAAAGATTATAAAAATGCAATATTTTCTAGATTATAATTCTAACTGTCATAAACGTTTTTGTTTGGCTTTTAAAGTAAATTCTTTAAGGTGTTAGATAGTTTAAACTTAATGAGGGGATTTATTAAACCAGTTCTAAGTTATTTTGTTTCTTATATGGGTATTTCCACAGGAAAGTTTACGTTTTGTCAGGTAACAGCACCAAGCATTTTAAATTGTTTCTCAAAGAATAATTTTTATATTATTTAATTTTTTGGTATTTTGGTGTAAAGTGCAATTAAGTGAAAGAGAGGAAAAATTTTAACAATATGGGTCTCAAATACAAGATTAATTGTTAGGTGGCGTAAAGTGACACTTGTGTGGAAGTGCCCATATACATACATTCATTTTTTACTGTTGTGTATCTGTTTTATTTTGTTTTAGGAACAAATATTATTTAACACAGAATATTATGACGTTGTTGACTACGTTATATGGTGATTTTTTACGTAGAGTTAAAATTCTTTATATTAATAAAATTAATCAGTAGAGCCACTTAATGTTTTTCATAAAAGATACAATTTTAACACGAAATATATCGTTTATTCTAGATGTGTCATTGTTGTAAAAAAGGTGTAAAAACAAGTGGAATAACGGCACATTTTTTATCACAAGCGGTAAATTTCCAACAATTCCGAAAGAATTACCAACATTCGTGTTTTTTTAGTCTGAAAATTTTTATCATTAGCTACAAAACTAGGTAAATTTACATCATCAATAGAATCTGAAATTTAGCAAGACATGATATTTAAAGTTTGGTTGAAAAAAATCTCACGTTTGCGTCCATAAGTCATCGTCCAGACTTGCAATTTTTATTGCTGTAACTTTTTAAAATTTTGCTTCGAAATCGCAGATTATGAAATTCTGATTTGCAAAACATTCTTATCAATTTGGCGAATAAGAATACGAATGTTGTAAAATCGCCGAATAATCGGCGATACGAATATTCGTAACGTAGTTAAAAAGTGGTGTATGGATTTAGAAAATCTAATTAAAGTTAAGTCTCGCATTATATGTTTTAATTCTTTTAATACTTGAAGAAAATGTTGTTAAATACAAAAACATAAAAAAATGCCTGACTAAACCAAACTTTATTTTATAATAGTTAAATAAATTGGCATCTCTTATATGTGTATGTTGATAAACGTTGTGTTATTCAAGTTGAGATTCGTGTTAAAAACATAAAGTATTAAACTTTTTACAACATTTGTATGTATTTATTATATTTGCAAAAAAAATTGTAAATTGTAGTAAAACATAAATTACTTAGGCAAGTACAAAGAAGGCATCATATTAATTGCTTTATCTCTTTAAAGATAACGTTTTTTTATATGTAGAAACACAAAAGACACTCGTAAAGCATATTACACATTTAGTAAACTTTTTGTAATAATATTTCATAGATTTAACGTACAGTTTTACTTCATCATCTATTCGTCTCATCATCGTTATGATTATTTACCTTCAGTACATCGCGTTGGCTTTAATTATTAACTTTAGTTTATATTATTCTTGGAAAAGAAAACAAAATTTTATGTTGAGTTAATATTTTTTTTCGTTCTTAAAATTTTTATGAGTACATATCTTTTTTTAAATAATGTTGTTGTTTTGTAAAATTTAATTCTAAGAACGGTTTTAAAACACGTTAATGCTGGTTACACAAAACATAAAAATTGTATTTTAAGTTTAGGAGGGTTTACTGATTATGGTCTAGAGGCTTAATTAGTGAAATTTAATAAACTTAATTTGTATATTAAAATACACATACATATTAAAGACTAATATGTATTTTATTGTGCAATTATGCATACATATTTACCTTTACTACAATACTTAAAAATACTGCTTAAAACGTGCTAAATAATGAAAATAACTTATCTCAACTGCAATAAATTTGATTGGGGGGGATAAATTAATGAATTTTCAATTATAATGCTACTTTTTGCACTGAAAATATTTGAAATAGTAAAAAGCTTAAGTATTATTTCTTAATAGCCTCATTCATAGTTAAATAATTTCTCAAAATTTCAAAAATTTCATTTTTATTGAAATAACAGTTAAGAAAAGCTAAATAATATATTTTAAAAATACAAATGAAACTCATGTTCAGCTGATATAGTACATATATGTATTAAAAAAAGCAGATATTATTTATAATTAATATTTGTCATTTTTTTTTTATAAATGAATTCAATTTCATTTAATTAAGTAGGTAATCCAATTATCACTACAATAATTACAACCAATACAAAAAATATAGCTAACATGTAAGTGTAGACCTTAAACATGTGTTACATACCAACTGACTGGAAACAGCAAAAATTGGGTCACTTTAAGAACCAAGAGAATTTTTTTTTGATTCGAACACCCCCTGAAAATGCTTAAGCACAACCATAAGTATGTACTTACTTAGATATGTGTGTCAAAAAAGACAATGTCTGTAAAAAAACCTTTACGTACATATATACATACACATATGTATGTATGTACAAATGTAATTCCAGCATAAATATAAAACACATAAAAGTAGCAGAATTGATGTTCAAGTACCGCACTAGAGACTATAGTATCTGAATACAAACATACATATAATCCGCTTAATTTTATAAGAATCTAAATATAAAAAAAATGGTGTTCAACACTAAAAGTGACATGAAAAGAAAATTAAAAATGTGAAACAGAAAAAATTAAAAAAAAAAACAAATATTATAGGGATTTATATTAAGGGCTTTTGTTTTTTTTTTTTCATCTTTTCGAGTAGAGGAAGGAACCGTCAGGCCGGAAATACTTTCATTCATTTTGCTCGCATACAAGTTGCAAAACGAGGTTGTAACGAGGTTGCCACTTACAATGAAAAGGGCCATTTGAGGTTAAAATTGTAAAACCATGGAAAAAATGCTTTTACAAGGAAAAGCAAATTAAAAATTTTCTTTGTTGCGAATTATTGTTTCATATTTTTTGTAAGGTTACTTATTTTTAATTTTCTTGGCTGGATTTCTGATGGACTGATAAAATTTGTAGAATTTATGTTCCTTGCCACCAATTTTTCTATTCCTTTTACCATATTCAATAAACTCGGCATCTCTAACTGATAGTCACGCCTTTACCAGATTAACTCAAATTGTTTAAGGCAATGAATCTTAAAAAACAAAAGAATTATAAATTTTTAATTAAAATTTTATATTTTTTATTATTAATTTTTATTTTTATATACCAGTATTTTACTCTTCGCCATCACCAGCTAAATATGAAAAATCGTTATTATAATTCATTATCTCTGGATCCTACAACATAAATACATACATACACACATTAGGATGGCTCAAATGATTATTGGTTTTAAAAACAAAAGATTTGTTATCATTTGTAATTATTCTACAAAAAAAAAAAAAAAAAAAACATCAGTTAATTCATGAGTAATTAAAGAAAATTTTAATATTTTTTTGTTAACAATTTTGGAAATTGTTTAATTTGTAAAAAATTACTGTGTATATGTATCTCATATTTGTACCGTTTTATTATTTTGAAATTTTAAAACCCAATGTGAATGCAATGTAGAAAGCAACAACAAAACTACAAAATATTTATGACTCTGTGTTTGCTTTCAATGTAATTCTTTGGCGTTGCGTTTTACATGATTAGGGCATATTTCTATTAACTAAATGGCGAAATGGTTAGCACTGGTTGTTGCTGGCGTGAAAATAAAAAATAATTTGTATTTTAAACATAAATATATTTTTGTGCTTTTGACAGATTTATATAATTGTATTTTGAGCCAGCCTTATGTCCCCCACTCATAACACAATGCATTATTTTGCTGAAGGGATTTGTGCAGTTATAATAAGCAAAGAGAAAAAGGACTAAGGAAAGTGCTAAAAAATTTAACTAAATTAAATTTAATTAAAGAATGTGTTAATATGCTAGAAATATTTTAAATATGCAAGCAAAAAAGCTTAAAAACCAAAAGGTGAGAAAAGAAACAAAATTAAAAACTTCTACCGTGTAATCTTCCTTAACGTATACTTTAACAAAATCAGACACCCTTTTTCGACGGACGCTGATTCCGCCAGCTTTTTTTTAATGGAAATTCTTCTTGTATGTGCAAATCTTAATTATCAATTCGCTGTCTGATCATGAGATTTCATTGTTATTATAATTTTTTAATATTCATAAAGGCTGAATTCCAAAACATCATATTCACTTTGCAGTCAAAGTCTAAACAAATCATCAAGTTTTTTGAGGAGGGTAGTTTGCTTATTGTGTACGCATGAATTACGTTTTTGATGCACTTTGGAACAAAAAACGTTGTAAGATTCTACATGGTTGCATTGTAGAATGGGAGGATTTTGCATAGTTGCTTTGCAACGGGCATTTCACCGCTCACCCATATTAAAATTAAAATAATTAAAAATTAGTAATGAAGCAAAATTTGGCAAAATCAGAAATTCCTCCAAGAAATAAATATATTCGTTAATGCCAGAAACATCTACTTTGGGTTAAGTCAATAATTGCTGAATTGCATTTTTTCAAAAATCTTGCAAATAGCTTTTCAAGTTTTTATATATCTTCAGATATATATAGTGGCGCATATTCATAAATTATTACCAAGTGTTAACTTTTTTAAGTACCTATTTAAGTTATTCACAGATGGTTACTTTCAGCATAAAAAGTTTGCACTTAATTATAGGTAAAGCTGTAACTAAATCACAACTAACTAGTACATTCAAAGAACAGCTGATTGATATCATTTTATAATTTATTTCAAAAGTACAACATGTTTGAAGTGGTTATAAAAAAATAAATGGAAAAAATTATAAGAGATATTCAAATAATATCAGATAAAAACATGGCAAAAAACAGTTAAGACGTATAAAACACGCTGCAATACATTTTAAATGCATTTCTACTGCATCCAAAAAACATCAATACAAAACAAAAAATAAACTAGAGATGTGTTCTTAGTCGATAAAATTCTATTCAATATTTTTATTTTGCAAGTCCTTATTTTAATTGATTTATATACTATTATAACCAAAAAAAAAATAACCTTTTTAGAATTTGAGCCGATTCTTTAAAGAACAAAAAATGGATTTTCAATAGTTTGATACAGTGTTGGAAAATAAACAGTACATTATTTAACGTTCGGCTCAAACACCCAGGAACGATATCTATTTTTTTAGTGATTGTGTAGACATACACAACCCTTAATACCGTTCGTAACTATTTTCAAGAAATAACCGAACATTATATAATGTTCGGTTCTTCGTTAAAAACAGAACAATTGTAGTGATACTGTAGACAAACATTATATTTTAATGTTCTATAATGTTTTTTTTTCGTGTGTGTATTTTGTTTTTGTAAAAATGTTTTTTACCAGCCAAAAGGGACGAACATTAACGAGCCGAACCGAACACATTGAAGTTTGTGGATTTTCAAAAAAAACCGAACGGAATTAAATGTTCACGTCTTTTGTTGTGTTTGATAAACAGTAATATTTTTGTGTTCGAAAGATGACTAACAGGGAAACGTTATTTTTTTTAATGATTTTCTACACAAACACTATTAGCGTTTGTGTATTCCACAAATCTACCGAACCGAACATTAAAACACGATATTCAGTGTTTATTTTCGAACACAGGTTTGATAAGCTTTTTAATTAATTACAGAATATATCGTTCAAAATATTATCGACATTTTATTTTCTCTACATGCCTTTATGCATGGTTGTATTTCTTCTGTTAGCTGAGAGCAGTTACTTCGTTAATTATGAATTGTGAATAATGTAAGGGACGAAAACTGAGACCCTATCTATCAAAAGAGAGTTCTACCTATAACATCAGCTTTGCTCGTCGGAAAATGGGGTGAATCGTTTCCTTTTTCTAGATAGAGTATAAGTCCACTACTATAAGATTTAAAATTAGGTAGATTTGAATTTCAAAATTCAACTTTTAACCATAAACGTAAAAAAAGACATTAAAATAATTAACGAAAATTTATAGATGCAAACAGATTTTTAAATGTACGAAAAGAATTAAGATGTTGTCCTCCTTTCCATATCTATACCCACCCAAAACCTATGTTATTCTTTGAAATTTCCGAATAACCCATTATGCCCCTTCTCTAATGTATTTAAATGTTTCGTGAAATAAATAAAAGTTGTTTAAAGGTCCATTACTCTAACAAAATATTTATTTAAAGATAAAAACCACGAATTAAATTAATAATTGAAATAAAAATTATCATTCTAATCATGTTCAAATCACGAAATTAATTAAAACAAGTAAGAGTGCTATATTCCGCTGTGCCGAATCTTATATACCCTTCACCATTGTGCGAGTAGAATAGAGTGCAATTAAATAATTTTTACATATACATACATACAATACTTAAAACTTCATTATAAATGAAATTTAAAAAGCGAAAATTGGTAAATATTTTTTTTAAATCGTTTTTAGTTTCTATTTGTTAAAATTATTTCGTTAAATATATAAAATAATAAAGAAGGGTGATAGAAAATCATATTGGGCATTATGCTAGTACAGCCCGGTATAACGAATACGCAGTTTAACGAATATACGATATAACGAATGGCCCAATTTTTACATTAACTACCTTGTATAGCGAATGGCAGAAAAAAAAAAAATAGTAACGAATGAAAAAGCAAAATAAAAAAATCGTAACAGAACCGTTACATTTTTATGTTTGTATTGAAAGAACACGTGTGATGCGTTGCTTTTTTCGTTAAAGTTTCTGTAGTTTGGTTTGGTTCATTGTGAAAACGAGATGTCAAATCGAAAAAGAATTTCTTTTGATAAAAAAAATTAAAGATTTTAGACGAGTGTAAGAAATGTGTAAATCTTTCAGTAATATCCAAAAGTATGGAATACCAAAATCTTATTAAAGTTCTATTTCGACACTAAATTATAAATACAATTAATTTTTAATGTTTTTCAAATTGTAGACCACCGTTTTTTTATAAAATTTTAAGGTAAAAATTACTGATCGATATAACAATATCTCGGTATAACAAAAGGTCTGAACACTTAATTAAAAAAAAGGGTAAATTTTGGGATTTCAGTATTTTGGTCATAACTCTGCTATTTCTTAACCGATTTGACAGATATATATACCGACGTGTTAAAGAAGAAATTTGCCAGTTATTTTGGCTATAAAACTTGGACTCGGGAAGATCTATGGTTCCTGAAAATGGGTATTTTTCAAAAAAAAAAATTAATATTTTGTTCACAACTTTTTCGTATCTGAACCGATTTTTCCGAGTTTTTTATAAGATATGTTCTACTAAAAATTTCCGATATTTTGGTATATATGTCATATCCATAGGACATATGACAGCCCTAAAATTTAGGTTTTTATACAATTTTTAATTTTTTTTTGTACGGGAGGTACCACGCCCACTTCTCCCATCCCGCCCACATTTTGTATGGTGGTGTGTATTGACAACCTAAATGTTTGTACCTAATTTGGAAACTTTGGCTCTTGCCGTTCTCCAGATATACAGAAAAAAGCAATAAAAATACAACAACAACAAGGGATTTTTGGAAAAAAATTAGAGGCAGTCGTGGTTTTTTGATCATATCTCAGCCATTTGTGGACCGATCTTGCTGAATTTCAATAGCAAGAAATGGTGGACTATATGTGACATAAATGTAAAACAACCTAGCCGCTATCATATCTGGATTATCCGGAAAACACATATCAAACGTAAGACGGACAGACGGAAAGACGGTCAGACGGTCAGACGGACAGACGGACATCGTTAAATCAACTTCTCTTCTCATATGGACCCAGAATATATATACTTTATGGGGTCTAAAATCAATATTATGGAAATTACAAACTTTATGACAAACTTATATATACCCTTTTACACCTGTGGTGAAGGGTATAAAAATATAAAAGTATAAATTGTTATTTATATTAAGGGTTGTAAATGTTAAAATGTGTTATGAATTATGTTAACATAAAGGAAATGACAAAATGTAAAATGTAAAAACTTAAAATAAATTGGAATCTATGTCAAATGGTTTTGAATTAGATCAAAATTCAAAAAAAAATATAAACATTTTTATTTAAAAATGAAAATTAAGTTTTAACATTTTACCATTCTCCTATTGCATTTCAACAGAAATTTAAAAAAAATTAAGTTTTTAGTTTGTTTTTGTTTTATTCTGTTTTTTAAAATATGAAATAATAAAATAAACTCACCACATTTTATTTCCCTCGAAGACTGCAGGCCTGAAGTTCAGAGGTTTATTGATGGTTCTGGTTTGAATATTAAATATTTATAAAAAAAAAATGTTAAATAGTGTATATCGCCATCTTAAAGACCTAATAACCTATCTGCGAAAATGTCAAAATTGAGTTTTTTATGGATTTTTATTCCCTATATTATATCGCATATGTGTGCAAAATTTTGAACATGTAATATTACAAATGACAAAGTTTTTGTACCTATAGGACCTTTACGCACAAAAAAAGAGAAAAATAAATCATCAAAAATCACGATAAAAGTTTAATTTTGTTGCATAGTGTAATTTAAACAAACATTAAGTAGGTACTTGTTTATGCTTAAACCAAAAAAAAAAACTACTACTGTAATTATTTAATGTATATAATATTCATGTGTATAAAGAAATTTTTATTTATTCATACTACCCATACTAATTACTAAGCATAAAAAGCATAAAAACGAAGATAAATTAATATTTTTTGGCCCATAAGAAAAAATATTTTTGTTGTGTTGCTTTTTCGCATATTCCAGACGATTTTTTTGAATTTTACAGATACAAGTGGCTTTTTTCTTGGAACACTACGATATATCCCATGTTCATGTAGTGCTTAGCGAACAGTACTGCAGCTTACACTTGCTCCTAATGTTATTTCTCGTTCCTCTGCTATTTTTACTGTACTGCGCCAGGGATTAACTTTTACTCTCCGCACTTTTGTCCTCTTCTCCACGTCGGACAAAGTTTTAGGTCTGCTAGAGGGTGGAAGTTATTTAACATTTTTCACATTTTTGTACTTACCTTATAATTTTTTTCACATAATTATGACATCTGCCAATAGTAATGCCAATTTCTCTCAAAGATTTGCCTTCAGATGCCAATTTTACCACTAAATTACGAGTTTCTACTGTAGTCTGCTTACCCATGTTAACTATTATTTACAAACTAAAGTTAACATGACTTTTAATTGATCAGCATAGATAGAAAAGATAATTAAACATCCGTAATATGATTTTAAGAAGACAAAAAAAAAAAACTAGGGGTCAAATTACCTTTATGACGAAGGAACATGGAAATAATATGAGATTGTACACTTTTTTTTTGACGCGTAAAATAAGGCGTTTTCTGAGATTAATGTTAATTTGAACATGAAGAAGAAATAAATGACAAATTTTTTTTATTAAAATAAACAAGTACTGAATACACTTCAAAAACATAAAAACAGATTTTTTGTACTCTCCCCCTTTTATCATCTACGGTCTTATAAATGTGGAACTTTGCGGTGTACACTTTCTTTTGACGCTGACTGTGTATTCAATACCCGCCATACACCAATTATTGGAAAATGACTTTTCGATGGCAAATTGTTCACTGATGCCAGTTTTATCTCTGACAAAAATTTCAGAAAAAAAAAATTAATATAAGTTCTTTTTTTTTAAATATTTGTGATACCGCTATCAACCGCACGATTTTTTTTAATGCAATACCCGCCATACGCCACTCATTGGTTGAAGTTCATAGAACGAGCGGCAAAAAATAGAAGAAGTTATTGAAGGATAATGAAACTTGGCACATAGGCATTTGTTTGAATCAAGAAAAAAAATGGAAAAATCAAAATGAATCGCCCACTTTTACGCCCACCTCCCATACAAAGTGAAAATTGAATTTTAACCTACGGCATTGTTTTTTTGCACATAGCATTTTGAAACACTCATAATCATTTGTGTGAAATTTGATTTCTGCCTTGATTTCTAATACATCAACTCAATTTTCACAAAAAATAAATATTATAATTGTAAATTGGGCTCCTGAAAATATATACCTGATCACGCCCACCTCCCATAGAAAAAACAAATACAAAACACATGAATACGTAATTTAAGCATAGTCTTTTAATAATTTTTTAACATCATTATCGGGTTGCAGAACAGTTAAATTATATGCATTTGCATACTGCTCAGTTACCAATCCAGCCTGCTAAATGGAAACATCTTCAAGATTTGAAGCCGGTTATACCACTAGAATATTATTACTTTTATGATAATTTAGTTCAGATGGAGTCAAAGTAATAAGGAGCAATGTGACAATGTCCAATTTGAATTACCTTTTTTAATTATGTTTATTTTTTTGTTATTGTTTTGTTATTGAATTCTTTTATGTTATAAAAACGTTAAACAAATGCTTAATTTAATAAAATTACATATTAGAGCAAAAAAACATATTTTTATTACTGTGCAATTACCGCTATACGCCATAAAAATATTTGAAGATTTCAGTTGCAATACCCGACATCAACCATATCGCTACGAATAGAGTTAAAAGTTCTACTTTTTTTATAAGGGTGACTTAGTAGTCATATTTAAAAAATATTATAGAAGAAAGATTAATTCATACCTTAAGAATTTTCGAAAGAAACAGTTTTTTCTCTCTCCTGAAAAATTGTATTTTGGCGGATGGCGGGTATTGAATATAAGCCGTCGATATGTTAAGTTAAAAATGTTACGTTCAATTAAGTTAAGTAAAATAAATGTAGTTATGTTAAATTAAATAATGTTATGTCAAATTAAACTATGGTTATGGTATGGTAATATTTATGATTGTTATATAAGAGTTATGCCAGTAGCGGGTTATTCCCTTATATTCGCCAAAAGTCGCACTTCTATTGTTGATTATCAATTGAATTGTCAGGAAATTTCAAAATAAAGTTTCTGTATAATAAAAAGGTTGAATAGCAGAGTTTTAAAATTTTTGCTGCTTTATTTGCTGTTTAAAAGCTGGCTTATTGAACGCATTAGTGACCACAGTATCCAAAATTGTGTTAATGCTCATAAACTGCCCATATGCAAATAAACTATCTAAGCCCAACAAAATACATTTTAACACTAATCACATCAAAAACTTAACATAAATACCTTTTATATTCAAAATCTCCTTTAGATCCTTAACTTCCTTTGGCATTTTATCTTTTTATTTTTCCCTTTGTATCAAAAAGTCCTCACAATGAATAAAATTTTAATTTATTGTAATTTTATTTTTAGTCCTCTTCAATGAAAATTTTTTAATAAATCAAATTTACTGAAAATTTCTAAACTTAATTTTCAAAGCTATTTTCTTTTTTTTTTGTATTTAAAAAAAAAATTACAGTTAAACAAAATAATACAGATCCACGTCCTCACAATAAGATCTTCTATAATTATGTATCTTTGAACTATTTTTTAGTTTCTGTTTTGTTAGTTACAACTTGAGTTATGATTTCTGAATATGCGCCAATATTTTTTTAGCTTATGAGAACTTAAAATAAAAATACAAGACAGAAATATTATTGGAATGAAAAAGTTTTAATGTATTGGGTACGAGTTACATGGTACATTCAGTAGCGGATTGAATATTGTTTTTCAATGCCCTATTAAAAGTAATCCAGAGGCGCTAAATCGCACAATTGGCACCAATTTGATTTTGCAATATATCGATTGGATTTTATATTATGGATCGTTAAATTATTGATTGTTTATCACAAAATTCAGCTGAGTGAAATGCCTAAGCAACCAGTGAAATGAGCATAGAAACTAGCTTATCCTCCAACAATAAATTTCAGTGTTTTTCTTAAAAATAAAAATTGGAATTTAGGCACGATAAACTAAATCTTATTAATTAAAAATTTTGTATTTCCAAAAATTACTTTAATGAGTGATTTCTAGTTTAAAAAAAAACCTTAACTAGATAAAATTTTAATACAGTAATACAATTTTTTCCAGGATTTGATTCGTTACGGTTTTGTTGCAAATTATGGACAGATTTTCGTGTGAATGAATGGTAAGATTGTGTTGGATTGTAAATCCGGGTCTTTAGAATTTGTATTTATCTGCTTATTAATTTGGAATGAAGCCCTAATGCCCAAATATGATTATTTTTCTTCTTTTACTCAAACATTATTATAAACTTTCAACAAGTCTTTTGTCGATATAATCTTTTGTTCGACATTCATGTTCGGATGTAAAATTAATTGAATACATTTCGTGTATAAAGCTAACGGTGAATTTAATGTATATTAAGTTTGCAGTCTGTCGTCTCTATTCTGTCTCATGTTGTAAAACAGATACTGCATTATTATCTTAACAATAAATTTCAAAAATTAGTCATCGTTTTAACACGATTTTACTAAGAACGCTAAAATATATTTACGTAAATAAATTCTCATAACAACTAGAAATTGTTTAATAAATAAAAAGTTTTATTAAAAAAATATGTACATATACATACATACATACATACATACATACATACGAATGTATGCATATTGAAATGACTTTTTCTAACAATAGTTGTGTTTTACAAGCCGGCACGTTCAGAGTTCACAGAACACCCCTCCCTCACTCCATTTCCAATTTCAGGTGCTGGTTTTATTCAATAATTTCATTCCGTTTTAAGTTGTTTTTGTTTTTATTTTCAAATTACGTGAACCAACGAAGGAATTAATATTAAATTCAAACACGTTTTCGTTAAAGAAAAATTATTACACAAACACTTTTTGCACAATTGTTGTTCAAAGATTTGCAATAACAAATGATGGAAATTAACTATCGGAATCAAACGAAATGAAATTCTATGAATTCAAACTGAAATGATGCATTAAAATCAAATAAAAATTACTGCAAAGAGTCATTTCATAGAATAACGATTTTTAGTTTCCTGATATTTTAATAATAACAAAGTAAATTGTGGCGGTGTCAATTCAACTTTTTTTTGAATATATTAAAAAAAATTAATTTGATTACAAATCAAATGTGCATTAATTGTACTCTCTCTCTTGATCCTTCAATTAAAGACGTTAGTAATTCCGCAAAGTTAAAAACGGTCTCATTCTCACTCGCGCTCCGTTTTCATTATTCTTTGAGGGTAATCAGGCCGTTCTTGTTTGTCTGCCTTCGCGGTTTTAACGTTTGGTTAATCGTTTGTCATCGCATAACTGTACCTAGTCACAGTTTTTCGGGGTTCGACATTAACTTTTTTAAGATCAATTTGGTATCGTACTGATGGAGCACTAACTAGAAATAAATAAAAAACATTTTTTAAATGAGCAATAACATCATAATCTCTTTATTTATATTAATTACTAGAGTAGCCCCATCCGCGTTGCTGAACAATACAAAATAAGTCAAATGACGCGAGCAAGCAGAGCCTTAAACCGACAAAATGTAATTCTCATAAGGAAAAAAATACATTTTATATACGCGAGCAAGCAGAGCCTTAAACCGACAAAATGTAATTCTCATAAGGAAAAAAATACATTTTATATAGGGGAACCCAACATCATAAAAGTGCACGTATAACGCATATTCGTAAAATTTTTCTAAATTTTATAAGCCATCAGTGAAAGTAGACCTTTCCAACGTATGTTCTCGTTGGAAAATCGGTTGAGTGGTTCTCGAGTTATAAAATCACGAACATAGGACAACTTATTTTTATATTTATAGATAGAAGATAAAAACAATTTTGCAATTTTAGTATGTTTAATTTTATAATTATCGGTTTATAAACTCATGAAGTTTTTGGCGTTATTTGAGTATATCGCACTTGATCATAAAAAGGGTATTAATTCGAAACGGCGGTGCGCAAAATGACCCCAGGATTTCCTGGGCCCCAAAGTAAAATGAAAAACGGCCCCAAAATTTTACATGAGACACAACAACACGCAATTTTGGCGCAATTTTTTTGTTTTTTTTTGGGGTTATTTTTAATTTTTTCGTTAGGGTGTTTTTGCATTTTAAGTGGAATGAAAAATGACCCCAATATCAAGGAATGAAAAATGGCCCCAAATAAAATCACAATTTTAACGTTGGGGCTATTTTTCGTCTACTAATAAAAAATGCAAATTTTAAGAAATGAAAAATCACCCCAAACATTTTACACAAATTTTATAAAATTCGATGTAAAAGTTTCTAGGGATAGTATAAAAAACCCGAATTCTTATACCAAAGTAGAGAAAATCCTTGCCGCTTTAGTAAGCGAAGCCGGTGTTTGTTATACCATAGAGGAAAAAATCCTTCAGCCCGGCCGAAGGCCTGCTATTAAGAGAAGCTTTACTGAGCGAAGCCAGTGCTCGTTATACCAAAGAGAAGAAAATCCTTTCACCCGGCCGAAGGCCGGCTATATAGAGAAGCTTTAGTTAGCGAGACCAGTATTCGTTATACCATAGAAGAGAAAATCCTTGCACCAGGCAGCAGGCCGTCTATAACGTGAAGCTTTAGTAAGCAAAGCCAAAAAAATCCTTGCGCATGGCCGAAAGCCCAACCATGCTTTCAATCGTACGATTTTTTAAACCAAAGCTGTATAATTATCCGGATTTTGAAATCGGGATTCTAATTTTGTGATTTTTATGTAGTTTCGGGCATATGAACTCCACCGAAAATGCTTAATGTAACTTTCTTTGTGTTCTTTTTTGGGGTTCAAATTCATTATAAATTTTGAGGTGATTTTTCATAATGAAGAAAAACCCCAAATTAAGGGTCATATTTCATTTTATTGTTAGGGTTATTTTTCATTTTTTGGGGTAATTTTTCATTAAAAAAATGGGGCCGTATTGCATTATGAAAAATAGCCCCAAATTTGGGGTCAATTTTCATTTATTTTTTTGGGGCCATATTTCCTGGGGCCATATTTCGCAGCGCCATTCGAAACCTTACCTTACACGTAATGTTCATATCTACCGCTGTACTTTTTGGTAATAAAACGGTTGGCTTAAAAATTCTTTTTATTAAATATTAAATTAAAAATTGTTTTGTTTCTTCTTAAAATTTTAAACTTTGATTTAATATCCTTTTTATGATCAAGTGCGATATTAGATCTTCGTCCTCTTCATCGTTAATTGAATTTTTTTTTTTTAAAAGGCAAAGGTCAAATATTTTCAATTTTGTTTATTTAACAGAAGAAAAGAAATTGAAAACAAACAAACCAAAATAAAAAATGTTAAGAAACATGACTTCAACACAATTCGTTTTGTTTATTTTGGTCCCTGTTTGGCCAAGTACTTTCTTCATTGTTAATTGAAACTTAAATACAGCAGTAATTTTGCTGACGAGGGAACAAATACGACTTTTCAAGAAACTTTAAAGAAAAAAAAAAAAAAATTAATATCAAAAGTCACAAAATGATAGATTTTTTTTTTGGTAAAAAATTAATAAAGAACATACATATAGGCAATTCACAAAGTGTTTTGTTGTATCATTTGGGTGTACATATGTACATACAATATACTAATTTTATGCCTGTGATAAAAAAAAATTTTTTGGTTTTTATATAAAAATATTATGTACAAGACAATACAAATTTTTTTCCTATTCAGTTTTAGTCTGCTATTATTTCAGCTCATTTTTGTTTACAATTAAAATTTTTTTTTTTAAATATTTATTGACGTAATAAAAAAAGAATGATTTTTATTTTTTGTTATTTGATTTTGACGTTAAAACATATGTGCATATATTTTATATTGTAATACAACATGCTGTTCGCAACAGTGCTATTTAGCCTAAAATAGTACTTTAGTACAGGTGTCATAAAGTCATATGTCTTAAAATATCAACATGAAAATATTTCAGTGTGCTATTTTGAATTTGAATCAGTTGATTTAAAACAAATATAAAAAATAAATATTTACCAAATATAAAAATATTTTTTAATTATAATCGAGGAATTAAAAAATTAAATTAGATCTTACCAAATCGGACGCAAATCAGAAATAAATTTTACTTTGTTTGTTCAGCAAACAGCAGAGTCCTATGCCGATCTGTTCAGCGGATTAATAACGATAGCACGATAAACATTGCAAGTAAAGTTCTATTTATTTAAGACTCTTTTTGTTACAAAAAGAAAAAAAAAAAATTTCATAAAAAATTGTAATCAAAAAAATAGCTGTCTGTTATTGCTTTGCCTGTTGTTGTTGTATTGTTGTGAAATTGATGCTTCCTTTTAATTTTAAAGTTTAATTAACATCTTTAAGTTGTTAATTTCATAAATACGAAAATATTTTAACTTCAAACTGGTAAAAAAATAATAGAAAAATGGTTGACCTTTTGTATGTTTTCTAAAAAAGTCTACGTACTAGGGTATTCATTTAATCGACCTTTTGCTTTAATCGGTTAATCGCTCGATTAATTAACCAAGGTTTTGGTTTAATCGGTTAATAATCGGTTAATTTTGTTTTTGATCGGTAAACCGATTAATAAAGTTTTTTTATAAATTAAGTAATTTCAATATAAAAAAATGCCTTAATTGTTTATTGTTTACAGTGTTGCCAAAACTTGGTGACCAAAAATGGCGAAATTTACGGAAAATAATGGCTAAAAAATGGCTAAAAGCTTTTTTAAATAAAAACACATTAAAATTCAATAACAAAACAGAAATAATTAATTTATAGTTGTTTACGATGAAATTGTGAGTTAAGATCAATTTGTTAAATAAGAATAAACCTAAATTAATAATAAAATAAATTAATATTAAAAAATTAAATCATTGAAAAATTCGATGTCGTTCTTGTTCATCTCATAGGAATCACTCATTAGTTTCAAATAATCATAAGCTTTAAATAATTTGAAGGAACATCATAATCACGACAACATTTACCCAACCTTTTGAGTCCAGATCTACAATAAAAAACAAATAAGAAATAATAGTCGGTTAAACCCGACTTTATGATACCCTACACCACATTAGAACCTTTGTACCAAATTTTATCAAATAATCTCGAAATTGCGGCCTGTACTTTACGCACAAGGTTTACATAGACAGCCAGCCAGCCGGACAAACATCGTTAATTCGACTCAGAAAGTGATTCTGAGTCAATCGGTATACGTAAAGGTGGGCTAAGGACCAATATTTTAAGGTGTTACAGACATCAGCACAAACGCATAGTACCCTCTCCATTATTGTGGTGGTGGTATAAATATTGTATTGTTATGGTAAAAATATTTACCTAATTGATAAAATCGAATTAACGGTTGCTTAATGTAACCTATTTCACAAATTACTTTTAAAGATGTTTACTTGGCTAAACACCCTCTCAACTTCAGCATTAGACCATGGAAGTGAGAGCAACTTTATAAGCAATTCTGAAATTTCTAAAACAATTTTGTTACCGCCTGCATCCCTTTATTGAAATACTTGCAACCAGAAAGAAACAGCGATGTTTGTGTTGATCCATTTTATAAATTTAATAGTGGAATACTGTTCCTTTATTTTGAAAGATGTTTCAGCGTCATAGTTTATAGCGATTTTCAACATTTGAAAAATTATAAATTATATATAAATTATAAATTAATTAGTATTGTGGTTATTTTGTTGAACTATTTATGGTTTTTAATCCAAATTTTTTAATATTTTTAATTAGGCTTAAGTTCATGAAATTTAATTTTCATTAAATTATTTTTATGAAGAAAGGAATTTTACAACATGAAAATTTATTAAAATTGTTATTGATAATCTTTCATTCTTGACGTGGCTCGGGCTCGAACCCGAAAAATCAATTAAAATGGATAATCATTCAGGAAAGCAAATTTCGATCTACCAAATGTTTAAATACAATTTGGTTTAAGGATTGATGTTTGACTATTGACGTCAGCAGTCGTCGATGGCTGCGAGTGTAAGACGGCAAATCCATCTGAGGAGATCGAGTGGTTGCGATCGAAACATGTCATGGTAACCTGCCGGCCAGGGTTCGAGCCCGAGCCACGTCAAGAATGAAAGATTATCAATAACAATTTTAATAAATTTTCATGTTGTAAAATTCCTTTCTTCATAAAAATAATTTAATGAAAATTAAATTTCATGAACTTAAGCCTAATTAAAAATATTAAAAAATTTGGATTAAATTATAAATTTTTATAATAAAATAAAAATTATTCTTTTAAAAGAAAAACGACAAAAAAAATTTTATGGCTAAACAAGTTGAAAAATGGCTAAAAAAAATGGCTAATGGCTAAACTCAATTTTTAATGGCTAAATTGGCAACACTGATTGTTTATAACAATTCTTAAACCAAAACGAGCAAACAAAAAGGTTTGATATCAAGTCGGCTCCACGAAAAGCCCCCCAATGAAATAACGCCCAAACGAGAAATGAAATATTCCCCAATTTTTTTTCATACATTTTGGTTGTTATTTCATATGAAATAACTCCCAATATTTTTGGGCCGTTTTTCATTTTTTTTTTGGGAATTATTTCATTCCTCATTTGGGATTTTCAAATTATGAAATAATCTCCAATGAAATAACACCCAACAAATTTTTAAAATTCGGGGCTTGTTTCATCGCGTGCTTAATTTGGGTGTTATTTCATTTTTGATTCGGGGGTTATTTCATTTTTAAAGCTGTTTGTTTTTGGAGGTTATTTCATTTTATTTGGGGTTTATTTCATTTGCTTATTTTGATCTTTTTCCTTTTTTTTTTTTTGAGAATTTAAGTATCTTTTTTTTGGAATTACAGTGTCAACATAGAAGTAAAACCTGCCTTGCATGTTGAGTTGAGTTGTTGTAAAACATAAAATATTTTCAGTTGTGCATCGAAGTTCGGACGCTTTACATCATCTCGTGTTAATATTTAAAAAAATGGAATTCGAAGTTGTTAGTGGAAAAAGAAGAAATAGCAATTTTCTATATTCTTTAAGTGAAAAACAATTATATTTAAACAGTGGATGTAGTTGTGTAAAGGCCAAACGTAAAAGGCAAATTGTCTTCCGAACTGCAAAAATAGAGGGGCTACAAGGATCTACTGCGGCAAAATTTTTGAACCGAATATATCCTTATTATGAAGAAGACGCCTGCGGGCCTCCACACGATTCATTTCAATAATTTTGCGACTTTGATATTGGCCCATATTGACTTCATCCTTGGTTAAACTGACTCTTTTATGAATTTTGGGCATAATTTCATTTTTGTTGCTGATGGGGTTTATTTCATTGGGGGTTATTTCATTTTCATCATTGGGTGTTATTTCATATGAAATAACTTCCAAATATTGGGGGTTGTTTCGTTTTCGTTTTGGGGTTTACTTCATTTATTTTTCGATGTTATTTCATTCACAGCTTTTGGGTGTTATTTCCTATTTTTTGGGGTTTATTTCATTGGGGGTTATTTCCTGGGCGTTATTTCATTGGGGGGCTTTTCATGGAGCCTATCAAGTCATATCGTCATAATATCCTAAATAATATTTTACAATTGTTTAAAATAAATATTGTTGTGTTTCAAACAAAATAAAAATTTTAATGCTGTGTTCATTGTTTCGTCATAACTGTACAGTAGAAATCTAAATTATAAGCGGTAGCCCACAACAGTCATATCGTTGGCTTAATATGCAAACTTGCTAATTCAATTTCAGAACATTTTTCAGGAGAGACAAAAAACTTTTTTTATTTCATAAGTACAGCTTAAGAGAAAAACCAAAAATTTAGTTGATTTAACATACTGCAAGACTCAAATTGAAGAAAAACTTCATGCTGGTCGATGAGGAGTATCTTTATTTTAAGACATAAGACTTTATGACTACCTTGTGAATCATTTGGTCGAGTTATTTATAAAAAAATAAACTGAGATAATTTTTAGTTATTTTAATAGTTAAAGGAGATCTTATAAAATAATCTTTTAGAAAAGTAATTTGGTTTAAATTTTTAGGATTAAAGCGATTCTTTTTATTAGTTTTGACAAAACTTGACTTGGAAAAAATTCTTTCACTTATCATAGATGAATATCTAATTTCTCAGTCCTTTTCCAGGATTTCTCTAAACCTTTAAAATCAAGGACCATAAATAATAATTATGCTCATTTTTCAGGTACCAAGAAATTGACCACTTTTAAGAAATATTCTAAAAAATTGCTCATAATTATTATGTATAATGAAAATAAATATTTGTTAAACATAACTATTATAATCAATTAATATCTTTTTACATTGGCTCATAACTATTAAGATCAATAAATATTTATTTCTCTTACAGATAACTATTACTAAAGATTTTTATTGTTTTTATTTACGATAATAATTATTTTGAATGTTTTCTTGATATGAATTGTTTTATTTTTGGAGATTATGCATGTGCATATGTACAAACACATTAAAATTATTGTTTTTATTTACGATAATAATTATTTTTAATATTTTCTTGATATTAATTGTTTTATTTTTGCAGATTATACATGTGCATATATACATACACATTAAAATTAGTTATAACTGTTATGTTATTTCTTATTCATAACTATTAAAAATAATTAGTAATATATATATCGTAAAGTAATAGTTATGTTTAAGAAATACTTTTATTTGATACCCATAATAGTTATCATCAATTTTTAAAAATAAAAATTGGAAATATAATTATTCTTAATAAATAAAATATAAAATTATTCGTAATTATTATTCGCAATTTTTATCGAATAAAAGTTATAACTATTCTTGTTTAAAATACTCCATTATGCCATTAGAGTTTTTTTAAATTTTAACACTCCTAATTGTTTCGGTTAATTCTGCTTAAAGACTGATATGAGAAGATATGAAAAGAAACAAGTAACTAAACACAAATATATAAAAAGTACGTGAAACAAAAAAAAAAGGTGTTGGCAATCAAAAATTTAAACCATTTTTCGCCACATTCCTGTTGATCGATGTTGAAGACAAAAAATCATTAAAAAACATTTTAATTTTAGTCGTCGGTCGGCGGAAAATGTGTTAAAATGAAGATCACTTTTTTAAACACATACATTTTGTATATAAGACGAAACAAATAATTAAAAACACAAAAAAATATGTTATAATACTACAAAATATTGAAAATTTTGTTACATCGGATAATCAGTTAATCGACTGAAATTAACCGATCAGTTAATCGGGTAGTAATTAATCAGTTAACCGATTGACGGTTACCGAATGAATACCCTACTACGTACATACATTTAAGTATGTAGAAGTGAATTCAATGTGTTTTCAACTATTGTCACTGCAATGTGCGCTTAGTGAAGTATTAAATATTAAAATAACTTTTGAAATTTAAAATTATTTTTACTCCCCAACCATACAACATGGTACACTGTAAATAAACGATTGGTCTCTTACAGACCCTTTCGTGTCTTGTTAAAGTTTTTTACAGCAAAATTCAGTTCCCACTTTCTTATTTTTGCTTCGTTGTTTGTTGATGCATTTTTTTATGTCATTAACAATTCTAAAGTACCTACAAACTCTGTGAATTTCCGGATTCTAGCATTTGCTTTCTACAACGTTTGTAAGTGGTTTAACGTATGAAATCTTCATAGAAGTTGATTGCATTAACACGATTATTTTTAATGTGCGATACACACTAGAAAATGCTTAAAATATATGAATTCTGATACTGCATGCAGGCATTTGAATTGAAATACTTTCAGGATTATTGGATTGTTGGATGACTGGCTGGGTTGATGCTTGCGAATCTCATCTTCTATCTACATTTTTTCCAACTTTCGTTTTGTCATCTGCAATTTCAGGATAAAATTCTTTTTGTTCTCAACTCTTTGGTTTGAACAAAAATTTATTTTTTTTTTGCGAATTTTTGCATTATGCTGCTTTTAGGTAGTCATTTTTTGAACTGCTGATATACAAAAATGCAAGAAATGAAGTCTGCCTGATCCTTATGTAGCTTATTGTTTGTTTAAATGATGGTATGTATAGTGTTTACTTTATTTCTTTTTTACTAAAGAAAAACTTGATACTTGTGTATTTCGATTCGGATAGATTATCTTAGGAGTGTTCATGTTTAAGTGTGATAACTTGTTTAAATATTTGTCTTAAAATTTGCTGCTACTGCACGTTTAGTTTAAATTAAAAGTATTGGCTTAAACTTGAAATTTATTTTTATGTATGTCTTAATACCAATTTTGTACCATGGTCTACCATGAATACCCTTATTATCAGGGCATTTTTTTTTATGAAAAATATGCATTTTCATAACTTTCAAATTTTTTTTTAAGATATGCTTTGCCTTAATTTTCACGTTACGCAGGTTGTCAGCCAAAAGAATTGCGTTTTAAGTCAATCTGTTGGATTTACAAAATAAAAATATATCGGTTCTTTTTTTTACCGAATTTTTTAACAAGAATTAAAAAAAATTATTTTGGTTTAAGTTATTCTGAAAAAACTGCTACTGAACAATTTAATATGTTTTGAGTAGTGATTTGTTTAAAAATGCCAAAGGAAATTAAAAATGTTTTAGCAATCGCAGGTAGCCCAAGAACTTTAACAAAAACTGTAAGGGGAACAACTTTTATAGAAATGTTGAAAAATACAAAAGCTGGGGTCTAATCACCGCATACGATGTCGAGCAAAATTGATCGAAATTATTTATTTTGGTATCATGAAACTCGATATCGAATAAAATGTATTGAATTTGAAATAATAGCATTCGATATCGAGTAACTCGACATTACATTTATCGAGTTTTCATTCGATACGTCAGTGTATGCAAAAAAAATAATTCGATAGTTAATTCGATACGATAGTATCGAATGCAGTGATTACACCCTGGTTTTAAAATAAATATTTGGCTATATGCAACACTTTTCAAATTTGATATTCAAACTATTTTTGACAGCTTAAAATTTATTTTAAAAAAACTTTTTGCTTAGCCTAATCGGTCTGCTAGTTAGCAGATTGTTGTGTGTGATATACAAGCAGTGGCTAAATTTTGGCTATAAAAACGGCCGTAAAAGTTTATTGTTTCGTTCAGTTTTGTGTGCTTTAAATTCAAGTTTACCTATCATGGAAGACGTAAAAGTGAAAGTTCAAAATATAAAGAATAAAATATTTGTTAAAAGCCTTACTAAGGTTTAAACCGAAAGGTTAAGGACCGACTTTAATAGGAATGATCTAGCTACTGTCAAAAATGAACGAAAAGGCTGTGTAAAAAAAAACAGAATAAAAAACATCTGATTCCGTAGGGAATGTGCTGTTTGAAATTATGAAAAGCTACGTTAATTTTTACAAAAATTCAATCGATTTCAATTTTACGTGATTTCAATTTCCATAACATGGCCTTATATGTACTCTTTGATGCAATTTAAATTAATATGTGTATACAACAATACGAAAACAACCGATGTTTTTTGCATTGCATTATTACCCCCGTATTTATAAACGATTATTAAATTTAACAAACGTTTATTAAGACAAATTTTCATACAAAATTTGTTTTGTAAACCTTTATTAAATTTGAAAAATTTTTATAAATACATCCATTAGTGTTTACGGCTCGAAATGTCAATATTTATAAAGAAAACATTGTGAAACCAAATAAATTGGTTCGAACTGCCAAAGTCAGCAGGCTTTTCGCTGCCTCTTGTAGTGAAATCGCTCTGATATAAACATAACACTACGTGACAAAATTCCAACAAAGTCGTGACCAAATGAATCTGACAGCTAATCTTTATGTAATATTTAAAAAACAAATCACTTGCAAAGAGAAAAATTGCAAGAAATCATCAAATTTATAATGAAGTTTCGAATTTTGTCCACTATAACTATGCCATTTATTGACTTATTTACACAAACGACACGTGGTTATTTAAGAAATTCCTTTCACCCCTTTCACTAAAAAGAAAGAAATACATAATCCGTTTAAAATTTTTGAAGATATTTTGAGAGCAAAAAGCACTTTAAAATATAAAAAAAAGCACTAAAAAGCAATAACAAAGCGTAAAAAAGCACTAAGTTAAATTAAACACAAAACAAATTGCATTCGGCTGTGCCGAATACATGTATATACCTCCAAAATTTAAAAAAAGGCGACGGCATAGATGGACACCATTTTCATTTAAGATTAAATAATAAATATATTAACATTTGTATATAAACATTTTTAAATGTACATATTATTATTATCTTCAATAAAAATAATATCATCCAAATCATTTGGATCATCATCAGCTGAGTTTGAATTGGCCATAAACCCGTTTTAAAGTAACACAGTGCGAGCTCGATTTTCGTAACTCGAAAAATCTGTTGCAATTACCGAAAAATTGCAATGAACGACAGCTGCTTAAATTAATGACAGCCTATATTTTAATAAAAAACCTTATTATTTATCGTTTAAATAAATCTAAATTTAAATCGTGGAAAGTTTAATAAAACAATTGTCTGCTTTTTTTGTTCGGTTTCCGACTGCATGTTTTTTAAAATTCTTAATATTTTCTATTTTTGAAACAGTGTCTACACTTTAAAAAAATGTAAACCGAAGTACATCGTTTTTACTACGATTACTTAATATGTTGTCAACGCTAAAAAGTGCTACGTTTCGTAAAATTTCAAAATTGCTAGGAAGCTTAGCTCTAACCTCGTAAATAAAGTTTTTGGTAAAACGAATGCAACTCTCTTTTATCACTTTTTTATCATTTGAAATCTTAAAATCTTTACAGGCCTTCTCAAAATTGAACCCCAAATAGCAATGCTCATCTTAATCATCTTCTATATCGACCCCTAACCGCGAAAATAACGTAAGCGCCAAAAATCAAATTTTACAGGAGAGAGCTTTTTTATTTTATTTCATATAAATTTTGTATGAAATTTGTCGCTTACAATAAAATTGTTCTTGCTATAAAATCGTAACGGTAACTTATGTGACCATGCCATTTTAGGAGATGATATAAGAGTTGCCAATAAAGCCATTTATTAAAAAAAACGAAAATTGAAAATCATGTCGCTTACTTTATTTTCGCGGTTAGCGCTCGATATAATCGTAGTTTTAAAAAATGGTAGAAAAAAATAAAAATTGTAAAAAGCACTAAAGGCACCAACGAAAAATTTAAAAAAGCACCAAGTTAGTGTTTTTTCTTAGTTTGGCACTATGGATAAAATTTTGGCGTTTTGAGGCATCAAAAAGCGCCATAAATAGTGCCAAAAACACTAAGTTAGCATCACTGCTGATGATTGTATATACAGATTATCTCCATGAGAAATAAAATCATTTAAGTATGCGCCACTAAAATCGACTGATGTTGAACGTATATTTTCAATATATTCTGTAATTTTTTGTGACAATAGAAGATCTTTCAATTTGAAAAAAAAAAAATACTTTGTAATAAACATTTGTTTAGATTAAGCTTATAAAAATCATTGGATTGTGTTTTAGCGTGCATATTTTTAAGTTTCTTCGATATATTTGCATTAAGCAATTTTCTGCATATTATAACTTGTTCCGCTTATTATATTACTATTGTTTTCTTTTTTTATAAATATGATGTTTTTTGTCTTTACATGTTGAAATTTTTCGCTTCTTAAAACGATATTTTTAAACTTTATGACATTTTGTACAGTTGTCGGTCGCCCTTTGCAAAAAACTAATGGCGTTTTCTTTTCTAAAAAAAGTGTTGCATAAGTGTAACATGCGGCTTGGCAACATTTTTAAATGCTCCCCTAATTTTTAAGAAGTGTTTCATATTTTACGTTTACAAAAGAACACAAATTTCGGCATTAAACAATAAAGAACAATTAGTGAAAGGTAGATTCAATTACAGGTGGTGGCAGGACTACAACAAAGCAAAGCTAACAGAAACAACAGATGTTTTTTGTATTGCATTGTCAGTGTTTACGTCTCGAAACTTGCCACCACCTTGCACTGAATTTGCATTGATCTAGTACTGCATTCATGCCCCTTTAATTAAAATGAGTGTTAAACATGTAGCATTTTCTTTAATTTTACACTTTTAAAATAACACATGTTTTTCAGAAAAGAACATAGAAAAATGTAAACGGCAGAATAAATGCAGAATTTTACTCAAAAAAGAAAACGCCATTAATCAAGCTTTTTTTTTACAGATATGCCAATATTTGTTTTAGATTTTTTTAGCAATCTAAACAACTTAAACGGATAATAATATAAAATATTTTTCCTTCTACATGAATACGAATAAAAGAGGCCTTGCAAACATGCTAATATACTTTTTGTTACAATTTGATTGTGTAGTTTTTATTTCTAATCTCATTCCATATTAACTTAGTTTAGTTTTTATAGTTTTTTATTACTCTTAGTACCCATTTGTTTTAGTTTAAGACTAAGTGATTAAGGTAGCTAGGGCACATTTGTAAATACATACATATCTAGTTAACTTTGCGATATCAAAACGAATGTCACATGCGAATTTATTTGATTAAGGTTCTTAAAAAGAAATACAGTCAAAGCCCGTTATAACGAATACGCAGTTTAACGAATATCCAATATAACGTATGGCCCAATTTTTACATTAACTACCTTGTTTAGCGAATGGTAGAAAAAAAATAATACCGATTTAATGAATGACAGAGCAAAATAAAAAAAATCGTTACAGAACCGTTAGATTTTTGTGTTTGTATTGAAAGAACACGTGTGATGCGTTGCTTTTTTCGTTAAAGTTTCAGTACTTTTGTTTGGTTCATTGTGAAAACGAGATGTCAAATCGAAAAAGAATTTCTTTTGATAAAAAAAAATTAAAGATTTTAGACGAGTGTAAGAAATGTGTAAATCTTTCAGTAATATCCCAAAAGTATAGGTACCAAAATCTTATTACAGTTTTGTTTTTACACTAAATTATAAATACATTTAAATTTTGATGTTTTTCAAATTGTGGACCACCGTTTTTTTTAATAAAATTTTAAGGTAAAAAATTACTGATCGATATAACGAATATCTCGGTATAACGAAAGGTCTAAACATTATATATTTCGTTAAACCGGGACTGTATTATTAAATCGTCGCTTGCAAAGCATATTTTGTAACACGATAGTCGGTTGGTTTTCACAGTTACATTTAGTAGGGGAGGCACTGTGAAAAATCTATTGATAGTATAATTAAGAGAGAAGATTGATTACGGCAGGTTCTTAATTACTTAATATAGTATGTAAACGGACCAATTCTTTACGTATTTCTCAACCAGATTTTTGTCAGGTTTTTGAAATTTTTTCATATATTTAAAAAAAGAAATCCTTTGTTTTTTTACTACATTAAATTAATTTCATATTGTTCCTTATCCTCATTTAAGATGTGATAAATTGAATAATTCTGTTTCATTTGCAATGTTAAGCATATAAAAATGTTCTATATAAAATGAAATCAATAAACAGTCACGTTTCTGTTATAAATAATAAACAAAACATGATTAATTTTTATTAATTTTAAACAAAAAACCTCAAAAAAAAAAAAAAAAATAAACTGTGTAACAAAGAAATTATTACGAAGCGGACGATTAAATCTCTGATTTTCTCTACATCAAAGATATCGGTCATACATGAATAGAAATAAAAAAATAAAAACAGAACGAATATTTTTTTTTTTTTATTCTTTAGCAAATCTGAAAATAAACTTTTAAATGAAGTGGAAATTTGAAACCGCATACAATTTTGTGCTGTGTTTCGCATAATTTGATAAAAAAAGGCAGATAGATGGGGTTAGTGAATAACTCACAAACAAAACACTGTTTGTCTGTCCCTCTTTGAAATGTGGGAGGTCTATTTAAGTACAAAGAAATTCTATTTGAGAACGTAAAGATTGTTCGTAATTTACATAAAAAATAAAAAAAAAATAAAAAAAACCGACTAAACACAATTATCAAATTAAAAAGTTCGTGTGTATTTTAAAACCTTGAACTTGGACAGGAATGTCGTCTGTTAGTGCTGGTTCACACACGTCAAGTTTGTATCGTCAAGCCTTGAGTTTTTAGGAAAGAAGGGAAAAGAAATGGCATTCTCTTTTCCCTTCTCTTTGGCACTTATATATTCTGGAGCAGGGATGATAAATGAGAAATCCAATATCGTACCAAAGAACTTATTAAATCGTACTTTTTCGGCCCCAATAGTACTAAATCATTTTTTTATAAATTTTTATTTTTTTTATTTATAAAAACAAAAATATATTTGGTTATGTTAAATTAATTATTATATCGACCCCTAACAGCGAAAATAATGTAAGCGCCAAAAATCAAATTTTACAGGAGAGAGCTTTTTTGTTTTATTTCATATTAATTTTGTATGAAATTTGTCGCTTACACTAAAATTGTTTTTGCTATAAAATCGTAACGGTACATTATGTGACCATGATATTTTAGGAGATGATGCAAGTGTTGTAAAGTTATTTATTAAAAAAAAACGAAAATTGAAAATCATGTCGCTTACGTTATTTTCGCTGTTAGGGCTCGATATGATTTTATACTTGCAATATTTAATTAATTTTTTGTTTCCAATTTGAAAATATTTTAAATTGATTATAAATATGTAATATTTTTATTTTATTAGTTTTAAAGTTTTTAATAACAAAACCTGTAATTTTACAAAAGTTCAGTTCCGTACTGCAATATGAGACTCTTAGGCTCGTTTTCACAACTTATCGATAGCTAAAAGTAGACTTTAACCAGCCATATAAAAAGTTTTCCATTATTAAAACTTTACTTTAACCTAAAGAGAGCGATTAAAAAGATTAAGGTTCATCCTATCTGGTAGGTAAAATTAAAGTTGTAATAATGGAACACTTATTATATGGGCGATAAAATCCTACCTTTAGCTATCGGTAAAGTATAGATAGCAAAATATACTTGATCATTAATTATACATAAAAATAGGGTGGGTAAATTTTTTTCGCGTCAAAAGCTCATCGCGGTTCTTGTTCTATAAGTCATTCCAAGAAACTTTGCCAAAGAAACCATTGGTCAAAAACTAATTTCGAGCCCCGGATTTTTCAAAATAGCTATTCAAGAATAGAGGCAAACAAATTGTGTTTGGTCTAGCCAGACCTGTATCATGCGGTTTTTAGAGTCGAGAAATCCATTTATTTTTATTTTTTTCTCAAAATGCAATCTTGAATTTAAAACGAAAATAAAATTTTTAAGCCTTGCAATATGTACTGCAGAAACAGGAAAGTAGTAAAAAATCCGAATATAATGAAATTTAATTAAGCGCTTGTAAAATCTCCTTCAAAATAATTCAGAGTAAAATATTAATGGAGCGGGCTTCCACTGTTCCAAAATTCTGTTGATTACTTTTTGATGTGACAACCCTCTTGTTGACGAATTTCCGCAAATATTATGATTTAGTTCCAAAATAATCTTGAGAGAAGGTCATCTTTTCTACTATGTAGAACTTTTGAAGAAGTGGTTTCTTATATTTTTTAAAAACTTGTCAATATCATCAGCGCTAATATGCTGCCGCTGATACTAAATGTGGCATAAGAAATTGTTGAATGAACAAGTGCAAAAATCTATTCGCAATAGCGCAATGGTGCAAATGGTCTTGCAAAAGAGCAAATGCAAAATAACAAAGCTGTTTTGTTAAATCCACACGTAGAGAAAAAATATGGTTGGGCATGTTTACGGCAACAACACTATGTTTAATGTAACAATATATTGTTGTCGTACACAAATAATTGTTATTTTAATTTAATATCAACAATATTATAGTAACTGTAAACATATCAATGTTTATCGCAATTATGAATTTGAGTATTGTTGACCGAAAAATATTTATTTTTCTAACAACTTAATTATGATAACTTTCTAAACATATTATATTTCTCACAACCATATCATGATATTTAATAGCCATAACATGATAACTTTCTATACATTTATCATATTATGTTAAAGATGCAATCAAACTATTTTTACTCAATCATATTATGCTAGCGCCATTTGTAAAATAATTTTGAAGCAGTTGTGTCGTTTTTTTATTTGTGAGCGGTTAAACAATTAAAAGATAAAATTCCATAGAAAAAATAAGTTTAAAGAAATTAAAAAATTAGCGGAGTTCATTCAAGTATTAGTGATGTAATAGTGCAAATGAAAAATATCATAGTTTTTTTGTAAAATCCAACAACAAAACACACAGAGATTTCGTTATATTTTATAAAAGTGCTACGACATTTCATCAACATCTTAAAACCGAAAAAATGGACACACGCGGTTGCCCATGAAAACCACAGATTTTTCATTTGCTCTTTTGCAAGCCTATATTACACTCCGCTATTTGATTAACATTAAGAAAAATTGTAAAAAGCCACAAAATAAAAAATCGATGCAAAAATATTTTAATTTATTTTGTATTTTTATGACAGCTATGAAAGGTGCTGTATCATAATATGATTGCTTCTAAATTTATTATGATTAACAAGATGATAATATGATTACTTCTTAGCTTATTATGATTAACATGACAATAATATGATAAATTTCTTAGCTTATTATGACTAACAAGACAATAATTTGATTACTTCTTAACTTAGTATGATTAACAGAATAATAATATGATTAAGGGAAAAATATTATGATGTAATAGTACGAGTATATTTAGTCATAATATGATTCAATAATAATCTTAATATGGTGACTACAATCATAATTCTTATCATAATATATTGCTCTTAGAATATGTTTACCACAACCATATAGTTTCCCTCTAGATTTCATAAAAAAGCTACGAAATTTTGCATTTTCACAAGACTATTTGCACCAAACACTAAACTCCGCTCATATTCATTAGACAGTAAAAACGAGTTGCCATTTTAAATATATCAATTATAAATGTGTAGGTTTGAAAAAATTGGAAATAGTACCAAATGAGTCACGGGGGTACCAGTGTCCTTTTTAGTTTTGAATTGTACCAAAAAAAGTACAATTGTACCAACTTTATCAACCCTGTTCTTGAGCAATGTTGTCAACTCTTCACGACTACAAATTGCTAATTAAAGTGGCTAACGGCCATTTTCACCAAGTTCGGTTAAAACTAACTTTCAATTAAAGTTCCGGTTACCAATATGTTTTGACAGCTATAACCGATAGTTAATTATAATCGAACTTGTTGAAAATGGTCGTAAATGTTGCCGGTTTAACAAGATTTTAATTAAAAACGCAAAAATATTGAACAAATTGAACTGCTCTAATAAAAAGTGAGAAGTAAAAAGATAACCAACACCAAAGTGCTTACAGAAAAATTTTCGAGATTGTACCCTAGTTGGAACTAGTGTTGGCAATTTACCCATTTAGTGGTTAAAATTTAATAAAACCATTTGTCTAATTTTTGCCATTTACATTAAGTGTTGGTTTACAAGTTTAATCCTTTAAAAAAGCTGCAATGTTAATTAGATTATATAATGTAGAATTTTTCTTAATTCCTTAACGCAAACGAATTTAATTAAATTTTTATCGATGATTTGAAGTTTTTATTAGTTAAAAATTTTTATAAGAAATTGTATGGTACACATAAAGCAAATCACATCTTTGTTAAAAGCTTTTATTTAACTTGCAATACTTATATATGTATGTATTTTTTGTCGGGTGGAGTCTTGCAACTCAATTTTGAAGAAGTTATCTTCAACCGATTGAGCTGAAATTTTGTATTCACGTTCAGTTTGGATGAGAGTTCATGGTGAGCTGGGTGACGTAATTTAAAATCTAATATGCCGCGCACACACAACATGGCGGGCTAGTTAGTTCTAATGCACTTCTACAATATGGGTACCAAATGAAAGGACTTGCTGAGAATACGAATGCGAGTTTCAAAAAAAATTAAAAGTAAAAATTCTTTTTAAAAAAGAAGCTTTTATTTGAATGCGCTAAAAGGAAAAAAATAAACAAACTTTTGCTTTAAAACTTTTACTATCAACTTATAACGTCATTACACAATGTATATGATATAAAAGCTTGTCGCGAGATTTACTTGTGCAGAAAAACAAGTAAATTAATAACTTGACTTTAACTATGAAAATTTTCAATCCAAGTAAATACGAGTACTCAAATCTTAAATTTTCGACAGATTTTATCTCTTAAGTTTTTGGAATTTGGGAATTTTTTTAATTTTCTTAATACATATTTCAAATCGCCTTGGAAATTTCTTGTTGAATTTTAACTTTTTATTGCGGCAGGAAAATAAACATCTTACACACTTCTCTATAAATGAAGCAATCAAATTTTACAATTTTCAAACTAAAAAAAATAAAAAATTTGTGAAAATTGTCATTCAAGCAACAATTTCCTGCTGAGTTTAACACAAATATAATACAGTGCACTCGCGGTAACTTGAACACCGTATAACGTGAACACCGCCTAACTTGAACAAGATTTTTTTTACATTGAACGAACTTAGAAAGCTCTATAACGTGAACAAAGTATTAATAACTTTGTCATTCCGTTTGTAATTCCGACAATATTGATCCTACACCCTATAAAGTTTGCATTCCCGATGATCCTGTTAAAAAAATTGCTGCAAGTGAGGCAATTGAAATATTTAACAATGCATTGCAATGGGCAGGAGATGCAATGGTGGATCAAAGTGACATGAGTGTAGTTAGACGCTTAAGGGAGAAAGCAGTATTTCAACTACTTATTATAAAAGAAAAAGCGGCAGAAAAAGATAACCGATTTTTTTAATGCCTAAATGTTATGAGTAATTTTATTTGCAATGTAATCTTAATTCAATATATATATTCTCTGGATCTCATTTTGGTTTCAAATGAATTCTAATTAATAATTTTATTTTTATATTTTAGTAATGGAAATAATAATAAAACATAAATATATACATTTATATTTTCATAATGGAAATAATCAGAAAAAAATTGCACGTTCAAGCGTGTAAAACAGACAAATTTTTTATGAAATTCGACAATCGCTAACGTGAACAATTTCGCTAACATGAACTCCCTAGGTTTCAATAAGTTCACGTTACCGCGAGCGCACTGTAAAACAAATTTACTTTAAGAAATTATTTTCTCAAATATTTTAATTGCATTTTGTTAAAGTTAATTATTTAAATGATGCATTTCATTAATAATTATTTCCTTTGTTCTTTTTCTGTTTTTTTTTTAGGTCAGTTGCATTTAAGTGAATTTGATGAAGATTGTTGTCCCATTTCTGATAATTCAAAAATAAAGAAACATAATTTGAGGTTAAGTAAGTTAAAATACATTTAAATTTATTCATTTACTTATTCTTCCGAACATTTGTTTAATTTATTTATACGAGCATGTACACACATACATAAACTTATTTGTTAATTGGCCAACATTATTAATTAAATTTTATTTGAAAAACAAACGAACTCATAAAAAGAGATAAAATAAAATTAAATGTTTAATAGTACATTGAAAATAAAAAAAAACTAAAATAATTTTATGTCGTTGTGTGTGATGTTTGTTTGCTGTTGTTTAGGAAAATGTTGTATGAATTAACTAGCAGTATCTGCTATTGATAGTTTGAGGTCATCTTCGTCATTACAACTATCACTACCTACTTACAAACAACAATTAATACCATTTCTACATAGTTTGAGTCAACACTATGAAAGTTTTCTTTCAGAAACTCGAAGTTTATTCTCATCAATATACTTAGATTTTCTGGAAAAAAACTTTCATAGTGTGAATCTAGACATACACATACATCGATAATGATTAACTACCTTTATTGATATCGATACCAAAATAACAAATAGTTGAATACCATCATGGATACCGATACAAAATTCGTTTCGCTTGCCAACAAAAATGTTAAAAACTCTAATTGGTTTCTACTCTGCAAAATAATAAAATTTTTACCATATTTTAGAGCAAGACGCTTATGCTATGTTCATACTTGGGTGCTTAAACACGTTTAAGCAACTCGAACGTGATTATGCTCTAATCACATCAAAATCGAGATTATTAACCATACATTTAAATGATTTGTAAATCACTTCAAATTGACATGATTACAACTAAATCACTTCATTAATCACATAGAATCCTCTGATCATACCTCAAACTGAGTATAATGTAGATTGAAAGTACCCCTAAATTGTACAACCGAACACGATTTCTTTTTATCAATTTTTAATATTTTAAAGAAATATAAAATTGTTTGTTGTGTTTTTTTTTAATCAACTGCCATCTTAATCATCTCAAATGTTATGTAAACGGCTAATCATCTCAAATGTTATGTAAACGGCTTTGATTAGCTAAATCAACATTTTGATTAAACGCGTTTAAAACCCCAAGTGTGAACATTAGACCCCTTTAATGCTTTTTTTAATTGTATTTTTACTACGCATAACAAAACAAACTTTGAAAAGTTATTTTCTAATCTTTAAACGACACGGGGAGCCGTACAATTCTACGTATGCAGACACAATGACTTAATGTTTCAATAATTAAATTTCGCATGCAAAAACTTTTATAATATGAATAAATAAAAAACAAGTAAGAAAGTATAGTAGGTTAAGCCCGAAAATATAATACCCTACGCTTCAGTATTTAAAAACCATTTTTGATAGTGTACCCTATTTGGAACTCATGGTTCTAACGACATCATGTTATGAGGGTAAGATTCATGTAAAAGGTCTTTGTGCCGAATATTATTTAGATATCTTCCTTTATCTATATAAGATTTTAGGATGGGGTTTTATATGGGACCTATGGTTAATTTATTAACACAACATTTTTATGTTAATACCAACAATAATAAGGAAGTAATTTATGGCATTAAAAGCTGTTTTCGAGGTAGTATTTGCATGAGAGCTATGGTTACATATGGAAGGATTCCTATAAAATTTGCTATGATGATTTCATTGCAATAAAATAAGTTTGGTCGAAATTTAATCTTTATACCAACATAACACGATGGTTTATGGGCACATTGACCACATTCCGGAAAGATCCTTGTATGGGGACTATGTGAAATTATAGACGGATTCGCCCCAATTTCACTAGGCTTGGTCCTTGTGCCAATTAGAATTTTTGTACCATATTATCACCAAAATTGGGACCTGTATTTCGCGAACAAGGTTTATATGGACAGCCAGCCATCCGAAGGGACAGCTATCAGAGGCGGTATACTTTAAGGTGGGTCCAACAGCCGTACAGAACACAAAATTTAAATAGTTATGCGATGACATTTAAAGCTTTAATTGAGGCGGATTACATTTTTATGTCATTGCCAAATTTAGCAATGCACGTTACAGAATTGCATTCGAAGCCAAACATCGCGAAATCAAATTTATAGATTTTAAGCAAGGTTGGATACTGCAACTAGTTTCGATTCGGGATCGGTATTAAACTTTTTTTTATTTCGGTATAGGTATTTCAATTATATCAGTATCGGTATACCAGTATACCAACTTTTATAACGGTATATATCGGTATTAAAATTAAATGAACCAAACCAAAAAAAAAAAAAAAAATGTTAAATAAAAGAAAAATATATTTATATAAATACATGCATATATATTCGTATGTATTTTATTATTTATATAAGCATGTCTTTATTATATTTTATTTATTGATTTTAACTTAAAAGATTATCATAACAATATCATTTTAAATTAAATCAGTAAAGCGCCAAATACACTTGTCAAATGCATGTCATGCTGGTAAATTCACTCGTTTACGTGCTGGATGTATGTTAACTATCATATCTAAATTTTTTGATTTTCCATACAGCATCGTCGGTGTCACATATAGAAACACATTTTCCATAATACTACCACAATGCTTGATGAGTATTTTGATAAGTGTATTTGGCCCTTCAGAAAACTGACTTTTTTATTCTTAAACTTTTGTATTTCAAACTGTCAAATACCACACCTAAAAAATTCCTATAAATGTTGCAGTGGAACTAGGGATGCCAAACGGGACCAAGTTTTTTGAAACCTGGGATTCTGGATTTTTAATTAAAAAAAAAACGGGATCCCGGAATTACATAAAAATTCCGTATTAAAACAAATTAATTCATGAAGAAAATTAAACACATAACAAAATAACAGTTCAATGTATTCTTTTAAAGTAATATGGAAGTATTATTAATTAAAACTTATATTTTAAATAGCTTCTTAGACATATTAATGACGTCTGATAATCGATACCGTATTTTCTGGGTGGTATCGTAAATAAATAGCCACATATGTATATGCAATATTACAATATTTAATTTATTTTATCTCAACTTTTGGTAGAACCAACTAAAGTATTTAACGTCTTTTTGCACAATTTGCATTTTGCGTGCGCAGTTTTTCTTATCATTCACTAAGAAAAAAAGACCACACCGAACTTAATCTTCTGATTTTGTTTTCTGTGGTACAAAATACATTACATGTAACATTTATTCACTTGTAACTTCTTTTTGTAACCAGTCAAAAATTACCCAGGCAGAAAATACGACTCTTCTAAATATTATGTACCGCCACAACCCTGTAAATACAAAATTGTGACTCTACCAAAAATATGGTACCATCACAACACTGTAGATACAAAATTACAAGCTTAGTTTTTTAATACCGTTTTTAAATAAGATTCAACACCGGTTTAACACCCTAAATACAAATCTACGACTTTAGTTTTTTAAAGTCGTATTTACTATAAAACTATACCGCTACAACACTGTATAAACAAGAATTAAACCTTTATTTCCTAATACCGTGTTTAAATTATTTCTATACCGCTACAAAGCTTTACATATATGGGGGATTTCATGTCAAGTGACCCAATTTTTAAATCGATGTCTTCCGATTTGGGTGAAATTAGCACCAAGCTTAGTCTTAGCTGCTTATGCTAAAAATGTAAAAACCCTCGTCTTGAGTTAGAAATTATTTTTTTGTATACATAAGCCACTCGTATCCCAAAAAGGGACCAAAACCACCTTAAAGGAAAAGACATAAGCTTTCTTTTGAGCAAAAAAAAAAAAAAAACATTCCCGCTAAAAAAAAGTTTTAAATTAAAAAAAAAATAATTTTAAAAAATTAAAAAAAAAAAAAAAAATATTTTTATTAAAAAGATTGATCAAGTAGCTATCTAAGCTACTTGGGACAAATTTGTCTAACACCAATAGGTAATGAGTTACATGGATGAGAAACAACACCTGTATGGACAAAATGCCAAACTTTGGCCCCCTCTAACTCAGAAACATTTGGACCGATCTTGTTGAAAATTTGTGTCTAAACTACTATTTAATAGGACTAAGCTTGGTGGTAATTTCACCCAAATCGGAAGACATCGATTTAAAAATTGGGTCACTTGACATGAAATCCCCCATATACAAAAATTTAGTCTTATTAATTTAATAGTGTCATATTAAAATGAAAACACAAAAACTATTTTAGGTTAGAAAATATAAAAATTTTTGCTTGTTTATTAAGCGAATTTATATTTGTAACAATATTGAAAATAAGAGTCGGAAGACGGTTGTGAATACGTTGTAAATTCCTGAATCCAACATTGTAAATTTAAATTTACAGTACTGTGACAACACTAAACAGAAGAGTCGGAAGACGCACATTTGGCGTTATCATTTTAATATTGTAACAACATTGTAAATTTGGTAAACAGTACGTTGTATTGATTTTGTTAGTACCCCCTGCAACGTCGGCACAGCGTCATGGTGGTTGTCTTTTTCTGCCTGGGTAGATTCATTGCTAGTATGATTTAATATTAAATTTTTGAAGTTATTTTTAACAGGGTAACTTACGTTTATTTAAATATAGTTTTATTTGATAAAAAAAAATTAGCCCATTTTTACTAAACCCAATTTCTCGAGATTTTTATGTAAAAATCTCTGGATGCGGGACTTAAATTTTTAAAATTTGATTGGCATCCCTAAGTAGAGCTTATGTTACGTTCTATGATTTTATCATAGTTAGGGCTAATAAATTAGTGCTAGATAAACTCTCTTTTTAGTTTAAAATGCGTTTAAGCCAGCGTTTAACTCAGAAACATTTAAACCATCTCTAAACGCATAAAATTAGGCGTTTAAACTGCCAATACAAACCATATGAATTTGACAACATATATTGTGGTGCTGCCACATTTTTATTTTTTGCACTACATATAATATATGGGGCACTGATTTACAGCTGTTAAGTTAAAACCACATATAAATTTAAGTTTAGTTTGACTAAACCAACGTTTAAACATTCATTGATTTATTAGCCATAAGTAGCAAAACAATAACAGTGCTGCAATAATAGAACGTCAAGTTAGCAAACATATTTTTCATTAGCACAAGTGTTGAATCTTTTAATTTTTTTCTATTTTAAAAATTATATTCTTTTTTTTAACCCGAAACGGTATACAAATACCGGTATTTTATTCCAAAAACCTATTTCGGTATTGGTATCAATACCGGTATTCAATTAAAACGGTATTGGTATCGGTTGCCAATCTTGATTTTTAGCGATAGACATTAAGCCTTAGAGAATTACATAAAACGGCTGCAGGACCAATATTTTAAGGTGTTACAAACATCAGCATAAATGCATAATACCCTCTCCACTATTGTGGTGTGGGTATAAAATGTTAAGTTTTGTGTAAAGTGTAACAAAACCATATTTATTTAGGTTTTATTTATGTTTCGTTTCTGTTGTTTTGAGCGTTTTTGTTGTGTATTATTATGTCTTGAAAAAAGTTCAAGTTTTTTGAACTTTAAATAAAATAAAAGGTTTAAATAAAAGAAAAAGGCAAAACTCTAAAGGTAGAATTTTTCTGGGCTGAAAAAAACTAAGAAATACGCCATAAAACAGGTAGAATACTTTTACAAATTTAAATTTAAATAATTTATCAAAAAACTAAAAATAAACAGGTTTGTGTGTGATGGAAATCGATTTTGAAAATGAAACGGCTCAAAAACCGTAAATATCGTTTTTAGAATCTTTTCAAACTAATTTCTAATACATATTCCAACAATTCCCACATTAATACTAAAAATATACAACAACTATATAACTTAATAATATGTACATAAGCTAATTGTACTGTATTGTGAACAAAATATTGAGAATATAATTCAGAAATTGATTTAAAAATATATAATTAAATTTTCATTGTGTAAATTATTTGGCAAGGCATAATAAAACAAAAATACAAAAACAACAGGAGAAGCAAAAAACAATCAGCGGCTTCTTGTAAATAAATACAATTAGCAAGTTTCAATATTTTTATTAAACAGCTGTTTTATGATACTTGTTGATAACTCGTAGTGCTACTATACTTTTTTCTCAATTGAATACAATTTATCAAGTAGCACTTTAAAACTGTATTTAAATACAAAAAAAAACTTAAAATATATTTAAATACGAAGTCATTTATTGTATGTATAATAAATTTGAAAGATTTGTAAATTTTAGTTTTATTCTAGATTACTTGTGCCATTAAATTGAAGAGTATTACACGTTGGATTATTCGGGTTGACTTAAATATAACCCACGTTTCTTAGAAAACAAAAATGTATGTAAATAATAACCAAAAACATTTAAAACGTATTTAGTTTAATGTTCTATCATTCCCATGAATCAACCTCAAAAATATAACAATGATTTAATGCTCGTACGAAATTACTTATCTGTAGAAAAGCAAAACAAAAACGTAATATTTTGCTCATACATTTTTATTTAGACATCTACATTTTTTCCCAAATGATGTCATATTTTTGTTTAAAAAATTTTATTTGAAAAAAATTATTTAAGATATAAAATGCACAACTCTATAACTCTTCGATATGGCAACAAATATGAATAAATGATGTGAAGTTAAATAAATTCCAAATGAGTTGCTGACAATGATATTTAAGTTTTATTTAATTTTAATTCTCTATTGTACTAGTGTTTTACTATTTTCGTTCGTTTTTATTTATTTCCCACAAATGCAATTCATGTGTTTTTTAAAACTTTTTGAGGGTCATTTAAAAAAAAGGTGAAGAAAAAGTTTAAGTTTTTTTTTTGTTGGGGATTTGTTTAGCTTAGCATTGTTTTTTGTTCATTATAAATACATACTTACATGCATACATGCATCCAGACATACATTTATAGTATATCCCTGCAAACAAATGGATGATATCCCCTAAGGCAATAGTTTAGCAATATCCCCAAATTGTCATCTAAAAGAAAATAATCAAAGTAAGTTTTTGTTTTCTTCCTTTAATTATTTTCGAGAAAATTACGCAAAATAAACAGAATAAAAATTAAATAATAATGTACGTAATAAATTAAAAAATAAAAATTAATCAAATTATAAAATCTAACCCCCGTATCCATAAACAATTTTTTAATTTAACAAATGATTATTAAGTGAAATGTTCATAGAAAATTTGTTTTGTAAACCTTTATTAAATTTAAAAATTGTTTATGAATACAGGCATAAGAAATTAGTTCTGAAAATATTCTGCAAATGGTAAATATTTAAATTAAATAAATCTGTTATATAATAATCTGTTTCCTTTTCAATATAGTCAAGATATTTCTCAACCCTGGATGCTATTTTAAAGAAGTGGTAGGTTTTTTTCTTCAAAAATATGGTAGAAACTAAATATTTATGTATATAATTTTATTTTGTTTTAATTATTTAATAATAAATAAAAAGATGTGCCTCTTTGTACGTAAATGTTAATTTCTATTAAGTGGTTATTTGGCGATATTACTAGATAATCATTTAGAAGTATCGCTTTCGTATTGCTGAGAAGTATTGCCATCGAGACACTTTTCTTCCCGAAGGAAGTATCTTCAGCAATACGAAATCGATTATTGCCGCAATAATATTTTTCATTCTGGCAATACGTTTGGCAATACATGAGTTGTATTTCTGTGTTTGCTGGGATACGAATGTTCTTGTCAAATAATAAAAAAAAACTGCCATATGAACGTTGTGTATGTTTACATGAGTTTTTTTTTAAGCGCAAAACTTAAAAAAGTACAAAAATTTTGATTCCTAAGCTTTTTGCGAACGAAACAAAGGTTACAAAGTTGGAAATTCAAAATAATAATATTGAAAATAAAAAACATAATAATGTATACCTTCATACATATGTATGTATTGGCATTTCTCATTGTCAACCATTTACGATATGTAAGTTTAACTTAATTTCCTTGTGCCGATATACATTGTTTGTTGACTATAAAAAGTAAATAGTAATCAACACAAATTCGTTTTAGAATTTATTGATACGGCATTTCAAAAAAAGGAATTACAATTTTTAATTCCTATGTCCTACATCAAATTAAAAGATTTGCATGCAATACAAGATAAATTACACATATAATTACCGCAAATAAAAACATAGGAATAGCTTATCCCTTGAATAATAAATTTCAGTTTATCAATAGTATGAAATGGGAATTTAGCATATTTAAACGAAACCTTGTAAAAAACTCTTGTTATTTTGATTTCTTATTTTTCAAAATTTTCTATTAGACTAGTAAAAACCGATAAACCTTTATTTACATAACACTAATAGCCATTTAAACTACTCTGAAATGTAGTACTTACATTATTTCGAGCAAAAATCTAGTTGTTTTAGACTTGATTTCCCATACAAAACAAAATCTGCTTCGTGACTAGATTTTGACGAAATCAGTTAAATCTGCTTAAAATCTGGTAGTAGTGATGCAAATATAGTTTTATAAAGTAGCTATAAATACTTCTCTGAACAGTAATAATAATGACATTTTAATATTAATCAAAAAAAAAAACAACAATAGCGGCTAGTTAAAACAGTTACCCTTTAAGGATAGATTACACTACGTATTCCATAATACTTTGCGAGATAGAAATCGAATGAGTTTTGTTGCGACTGTCGAACAATCTAATTTAACATGACAGTTTGCGTTCACACCATCACACAAAGTATAAACACTCACAGATGAAATAAAATGCAACCTTGGTCCAATGAAAAGTATTATTGCTTAAAAATTTTTTCAAAAAACGATGAAGTCGTATGGGATATCAAACTTCTTTCATAATACTTGTCATTTTCATCACACATGCATTGACACTATCAGACTTTTACATATTACATGAGTTTTTGACATGAATTAATACAAAGTATAATAGTGTAAACTAGCCTTTAGTAAATAGTAAAAACTGGAAAATAGAAATAATAATAATAAAATACATTTATTTGATTTCAGTATTCCCATTTTAGCATATTTTCTGCAGATTGAGTTAGGAAACTGCTTTTTAGCATATTCCCTTGTCCATATTTTAACTTTTACTTTTTAGAAAAGCAGAATTTTTTGGCATATTTTGTTCCAAACAGGCTTATTATTATTTTTGTTTTTTGGGACACACTAATAATAAACATCTTACGTGGAGGTGATGTGAACTGGCCACCGAGATCGTGCGATTTGACCCCGTTAGACTTTTTCTTGTGGGGTTTTCTTAAGTCGCAGGTGTATGTGAATAAGTCACAAACCACAGATGTCCTTAAAGCTAGCATAATCCATGCATGCCATTGGCCAAATTAAGCCTTATTTATGCGCTAGAGTCATGGAAAATTGGATATTTCGAATACGCTCCACCTAGAGAAGTCGTGGCGGACATTTAAACGTTGTTATATCCACACATAAAGGCATCAATAGGTCTTTCAAACAAGTAAAGAATTTGGATGATATCTCTCACACACTTCGTTTTATCTAAATTTAAAGATAGGAAGCGGTTAAATGAAAGATTCTTTAGATTATAACTAATTTGTACTGGATTGCCAAAATTATGGCATTAAAACAACTTCTGTAAAACATAGCGAACATTTTGACAAAACATTCTTACTGCAGCAGTCTCTACAGGGATGTCAACACTACAATAGCTACAATTTAAATCTTACTACACAACTTTTAACTAACCACAAATAATTCTTAACTAAATGCAATTTCCTTACAAACTCGTATAAAACTGTTTATTTTAGTTCACATTTGATTGCTCCATTCATACCATATATTTTTTAACACTTATCGTGTGAAGCAGAAACATAAAAAAAATTCAATTTTGTTTAAATTTACTTGTTAAATAAAAAAATTCAAAAATAAAAATGTTGTTATTGTACTGCGTGAAAGTGAAAGATTTAATTTAAAAATCTAATCAACTTTTTGTCAATGAAATGGAAAATATAATTTTTTTGAACTTTTTCACATCTACGAGATTTTGCTGCTAATCGGGTCAGTAAAGTTAAACAAGTCTTTTGGTGAAAACTTTAAGTCTTTAAGACACACAGACTAACACCGGATGTAGACATGTTTGTCGGCCATTATGATAACAACATGATAAAAATAAATATATTTGTTTTTGTGGAATATTTAGAAAAATATGATGAACACTTTTACTTTTTGCCCAGAAGTAATCAAAAATTTTTTTTCTTTAACTAATAGTTTTGTCAAATACAAAGTATATTTATACCAAGTACATGCAAGTCTATAACAAATCAACAATAAAAAAACAACATTTATTTTGTTTGTGTAAAAACTCTTGATACTGTCAAACAGCAATACATAAACAAAACAAAAAAAATCTTAGCGCACTAAAAATGTAAGCAAATTTTGACACTATCGAAATGAACAGCTGATCACTTGCATGTTCTTGGCATAAATATACTTTGGTCAAATATGTATTCAAAAAGTCTTAAAAATATTGCGATCAAATGACAAAACTGATGAAAAAAGAAAATATTGAACTAATTTTTTTTTTCAATTAAAGCTGTTATTCATTACAAAATGCAAAATGAACATCGAAATCTCCACACTCTCCTGTAATAAAATAACTGTTAAAGCTCTAACTTACCGAGGAGTTATTAAATATACCAGAACACTTTGTTGAACACTGATGTTAATGGAGTCACCCATTCATGTACTTATTTGTTTAATTTTGTCTGAAGAAAATTTTTGATCGTAAAAGTCTTGAATTAATTTTATTTGTTGATTTCTCCTGTTTGTGTTTAAAACAGATCGTTACAAAACTATTTAAACGTAACACCGCTAAAACGTCAAATTACGCCATTTATGTCAACATCTCTATAATTTCCATCTGACTGAAGAAAAAAAGCACTCGGCTTATTAAGAAATGTATTAATAGCAACATTTTGTTGCATTTTGTGTTTTTATATTTTGTGGCTATTGTATGTATTTATTTAAAAGATAAAACTAAGACTGGAGGGAACAAATTCAAAAGATGTTTGCTGGCGACGCGACATGTTGTCTAACGTCAAAACTTAATCAAATGTTTGTGTCTCTCCCAAATGTCTGTCTTACTTACTTGTCCTACTTGTTAAACAAACTATGTTTTATGGTAATTTCTAACTTTTGCAAAGAAACACAATCCAGAGACTTATTTTAACATTTTTATAAGCTGTTTATCGGAAAATGACAATTACATATTAAGAAATGTAAACTGGCTGGTCGTGGAAACATATTTTTTGTTTCGCATAACACACTTTCGTACTGCAATCATTAAATTTTTTCCACTCTTGGTTTTCTCGCTAAAAAACAAACTTAGTTATAAAGTTAGAGTATGTAAAAAATATGCAGGTGAAGTTATTTTCATATGGAAAAAATGTGTTTTCTTTTATATTCATTATGTAGTGTAAGGAAAATGAAAGTTTCGCAGTTAGATTTTGTTTTAGAAAAACTTTCCTTTTTAATAAACATCACCATAAGAGTTAACACAATTATTTAAGTAATCTTAATCTAATGTTAAGAATATTAACGGTCTAATTCATAAAAATTTCTTGTTTCAGCTTTAATGAATACAATAGTTATCAAACACTTTTTGTTTTATAAACCATTAATAAAAAATCTAATTTATAAACGCTTAATAGGAGTGGATTAACAATTAAACGTTTATATTACTTTTGTATTATTATGTTGGCAACATCATGATATTTTAATTGTAATTTTTGTAATAGTGATGCATACAACTAGGGATGAAACGATACGAGTAAATAAAAATATCATACAACGAACGAATTTTAAGTGAATTTCTGTTTTGTTTTCAATTTAAAATGAATTTCTTTTTTTTAAAACGTTATATTTGAATTAATTTTATGTTTTTTTTTTGTTAATAAAATACATACTATTGAAATAGAAGCGAAATATGTAAATCATTTTTTCAATATCAAATTTTTACTGCTTTAACTCTGTATGTTCCAAGAGAGATTATACAGCTTTATGTTTAATGAATAATTTTACCAATTTTAACCAGATGTTTTGAAAATAAAACCTCCTAGGTTTAAACACATATAACTGCCAACATATTTTAAGTTCAAATGTTTTCATTTACCTGAACATTCAGGGTATAGTAACCCTTTCTGCTTATATAATATTGGGCAAAATTTGCGCCGGTTTTTTTTTTTTTTTTGATATGTATGTGCGTACCAATAACGTTTGGGAAATTTTTAAATGTCTTAAATTCTCTCATTAGGATTGCTTCTCTATAAGAGATGAAGGCATTTTAATTTTTCTATTGCCCCAGCGAGCTAAGGCACACTGTTGCTTGATAGAACCCATGAAGATCATCTTAAATCTTCGAATTGTTTTTTAACTTCAATTTAATTTGTTATTATCGCTTTTTTGGTAATTGCTAAAATTAGTTTTTAAATTTCTAGCAGGCACATTTTTACAAAAATTTAGTTTTAAATCAATTCTATATAATAATAGTGACACCCTTTTTTTAACATTTAATACCTTTTTTGATGTCTCGAATATATTTAGAGATATCTAGCTCTAGCATTTCCTGATATCCTTAATTTTACAGTTCTCATTGTTTTGCTTCTTTTGTCACTTTTTGTGCTATTTGAAAGACATTTTGAAATATAAGTGTAATGAATGGTAAAAAAGAGGTTTACATTATTTGAAATAAATCTTAATAGCTTTTTATGCAAAAACTTATAACGACTTTGAGTTTTAACAGAGAACATACATCCCCACGTTATTTTTTACAAAAAAATCCATCAAGCTGCTTATTTTATATAAAATTAATTCAAATATTAGTATTAAACTTTTTTTATTAAAATAAATAAGAAGACAAAAATGTTTAATTTTTCATGAAATTATTAAAATTTTATTTTAACAAACATTGAAATATCAGTTTATTAAACGCTTAAAGTAGGGTAAAGGCTACAATAAATATTTCAAATATATGAAACGTTTATTAAACGTTTAATAGGCTATTAAACATTTATAAATACTCTTTTTTCGACTTTTGCTTATTAATGACTTATAAAGCTGCAATGAAGTGTTTATGAATTAGACTGTAAATGTTTAAATTTTCCCACTTAAATCCATTTTTTTAATAAAAATAATAAAAAATTATTTTGCATGATTTTTGCAAAAAATGCTTTATTTCAATATATAGTTAACAAAAAAATCATTTAAAATATTAAATAGGTTTTAATTGTCTTTAATTTAATGAAAATAAATTTTGATTATTTTCTATGAGTAAAAATTTCACCCATTAAAATGTTTGTTGTCTTTACGTTTTGCAATTGCAAACTTGAAACTAAAAAACCATTTTGCTAAGTAGTTATTTTTAGGGGTAAAATTTTCTTTTTAAGGTACTTTGTCCTAGTGTTGTACATTTATCTTCGATTTAAGGTCGAAATCGATGTAAAGGGCCCATACACGACTACAGCATGCAAGCGCAAACAAGAGTTGGTGCCGGTGGTTTGGATGCTTATGGACATTTTTTGTGATTTAGCATTGATGGGATAATACGGAACTTGGCCGTGCTGAGGCAACCAAAAATGTAGTCTTTAAATTTAGCCCGTTTTTTCTCCAAAGTGAATGTCTTGCTCAAATGTAGTTCAGACCTTCAGTGGCGCCATTACTAGAGCGTTTGAAATCTCATGCCGCATTACAAAGGCCAGGAAGAGCTTCCCTCCCTGATGGAACTCGGAACTCTCGGATCTAAAAAAAGCCCGTAGGGATTTTAACAGTGGTTATGCCAGTAAGTCGTGGCAGAAGTACCGCGAAAACCAGAGGGCATATAATGAATATCGCACGAGGATTTACACAGATGGGTCAAAGATGACTTGTGGTATTGGCTCTGGGGGTTTCTCGGAGGAACTGCACGTGAATCTCTCTTTCCGTCTGCCAGATGGGGCCAGCATATTTCAGGCTGAAATACTGGAGAAAAGAGAGACATGTAGAACACTGTACAGTAGAAACATCAGCAGAAAAATTGACATTTTCGTCGATAGCATGCCGGCTCTGATGTTACTAAAGTCACATAAAATACCGTCCACTCTCGTCAACCAGTGTAAGGAAGAACTATCCAGATTGAGCAGCCTATCTGACATTGCCTTAATTTGGAACCCTGCGTATGGGGTAATGATCAGGCGGATGGGCTGGCTAAGACTGGATATGATATTTCACAGGTTGTGCCGGTCGCAACACCCCTGGGAACTATCAGAAGCGAAATCTTCAGACACTTTCTGGATATGGCTGACGATAAATGGAAGGAACTGGATGGCTGTAGGGCTACCAAAGTAACGTGGCCCACACACGACATAGGTCGCTCTGAGCGACTTCTCAACTTCGGTCGGAGATACCCGTCGAGACTGATGTACGTACTTACCGGTCACTAGATGATCAGTAAGCACGCCATGAGACTTGGTCTCCCTTTAAATGGGAACCTGGAACTGAGGAGACAGTATTTCATCTTCTGTGTGATTGTCTAGTGTTTAATAAAACGCGACATGTATTATTTGGAAATTACCTTCTACAAGAACTCTCCGAGATATCACGGGTAAAACTCAGCAACTTGCTGAAATATCTAAAAACAAGGGGCCAAGCTTCATCGGGGGTTCCTATTCTTGACGAGTTGTGTGGTCAAAATGCAGTCACTGTCGACTTTGCTTGTAGCACGCCTAGTTCTGGGTCTGCTACAAAGTTAACCAACGAACCAACACTTTCAGTTCTGTTTGGTAAATTTATCATCAATCGAAGTCGCTTTTAATGGATAGACAATTTTTTAAATGAATATTAACAAAAATTTTCCTTTTTTTTTTGGCAAATTATAAAAATACTTCAGAAAATACTTCAAACCTTAATTAAAATTAACGCCTTAACTAACTCTTATTTGGCTAAAGTGTTTACCATGTAAGACTTAGACCATTTGGCAAAATAATTCGTACGAGTTTAACATAATTTTGAAAAAATTAAAAATTCCATATATTTCATTTCATTTCTTCATTTAAATTATTTTTTGTTCTATTATGATGTTTTTTTTAATACCATTCCTTCATTTTATAGGCGCTATAATTAAAAACCATTTAAGCCAGTTATTGAAATGGACAATTAAACAAAACGATGCAAAAAATTAAAAAAATAGTAGTAGACCACACCCAAAAACATTTAATAAAAATAGCAAATCATTTGAAATAATTTTTTCCTTTTTTTTTTTGGCAAAAAGTAAAATTAAATTAATTGTTTTTATACTAAATACAAACTTTAAAACCGTTAAAAAAATAAACTGAAGTACACACCTTGAAATAAATTTAACATTGTAGAACATTGTTGTTAAAATTTCACCTATAATTTTGTCTAATTTCTAATGACTTTTACATTCTATTACTTTCTTTGTTATAATAATCGATGATCTCAATAGAAATTACTTGGAAGGAAAATCATCAAGTCCCTTCTTATCTTTAGTAATTTGCTGTTTGTTTGCTACAGTTTTGTCAATGTTAACAAAAAAAATACGACAAAACAACGAGCAGTGAAACATGGTTATAACGGTGCAACTGATATTAATTTATTTCGCCTTTTCCATCCCATGTTTCCTGTAAGCAATATGAGTGGTTTTACTGTTAAAATTATCGGTCTTATTGAATTTGTCGTATTCGTGTTCCACTGTTATAAAACTCTTTAAAACAAAGAAGTTGATTGTTGTGTGGCATAGCAATTCTCATGCAGAAACTGCCATAAAAATATTCATTCATGTTTATTTTTTAAGGCAAAAACAAAATTAACGTAGTAAAGAAGATAAACAATTGAGTCATTTCGTTTTAACCTCAAATTTTGAAAATGATTTAATTTAGTCGTTGTAACAAACTAAGTAGAGTTTTAAAAAAGTTCGTTGCAATCGTCATAGGAGCTCATTATTTTATTTTGATTTATTTTTTCTATTCGTTTTAACCAATTCCTTTGAAAGAGCATTCGATAAATCTTATACCTTTTAAGCAACAGCAACATTTATTACTTTTTAGTAAATATAAGACCTTGAAATATTTAAAGTAGTAAGTCTAAATAATAAAATTGACAAAAACTTTTATTCCGGTATGTGATAAAAACCGATCATTTTCAAAACGATCGTTTTTAAAATGTGCCATGGATTTCGAACTATTTTTAAATTCATTTCTTAATTATAATCATACTTTTTGCTCATATATATATCATACAATTTAAAAGAATTAAACATGAAATAAGAATAATAAAATAATAAGAATGTATTAAAAATCAATTTTTTGACATGATAGAAAGGCTGTTATCGATCTGAAATCATTTACATAAATTTCTAAAATGATTTTCAGCAGATACGTGACTAATATTGTTATGGCTTAGAAAAATAAACCCAACAAATATTTTTCCACGCCAACACGCCAAAAAAAATTTTAAATTTTAACTAAAAACATAAAAAATTTAATAAAAGTAAAATAAATTAAAAAATAAAAAGGACGTTAGAATTTCACAAAAGCGTGCTAAAATCAAGTAATTCGATTTTGTTTGTATGTGTTTTAAAAGAATAAAATTTTTTTTTAACATTTTTTGCATGTAGTTGATTTTTTACATGTTTGACATTTGTAAAATCGTTTAATTAAAAAAACCTCATGACAATTTCTTTTAACAGGTTTTTCTGCCAGTTCGTTAAATTTGTAACTCATTGGTCAATATTGTATACATACAAGGCTTGTTTCTGTTTATCTTCCTTTCATTTTTTCATTTTTGCAATTTGTACAGTTTTATTCATATTTTATTCAAAACTAAAATAATTTAAGGTTCAGACTTAATAATTTTGGACAGAGCAATGAGAAAACTAAATTAATAAATAATCTTCTTTTCATACTTAAAAAAAAAATGGTCACGTGTGTGATGCCGAATATTTCAACAGTGTGACTATGGTGCCTATTTTGCACTAAATTCGATTTCGACAGCATTCCTATTAGTATTATGTCGCACATTCGATTAAAATGAACATTTATATCAACTCTCACTTTGATAAAAAAATTTTGTTTACAAATTTAAAAAGCAAACAAAAAAGAATTTAAACACGACCTTGACGAAGTTTGGATGGTTTCTGCGCGAATTCATCCCACTTTTCACTTGTATGCAAATCTGTATTGCTTAAAATGTATTTTATTCCATAACGAAAACTACATACACAGGAAAAATTCTGGCAATTTTTTTTCAATTAAACCATTAATCAAAAATAAATCAGTTTTAATTAAAAATTTTATCGACGTCAAACGTTTACTTATATAAACAACATCATTGCAGAAAATGTTGTTAATATCATAATTTCTGAATTAATATCACAAATTTTTAAATTTAAATCAAATTTTAATTGTTTTCTGCATTAAATTTACGAAATTAAATTAGATTGTGGCATTTGGTCAAAAATAAAACAAACAAAAGTTTTAAATATTTTCAGCGAGTTTTTTAAATTTATTTGCAACATCGAAAGTAAAATTGTTTTCGCTAAAAAATTCGACGCACAACGAAATTTTTGACAGTACTGTCAACTCATAATACAAATATTAAATTCTATTGAAGATGGTCGATAGCCGGTGATAAAGGTTTGTCGAATGGTATGTCTTTTTCGAGGTTATCTATTCACACATAAGTCATGATAATTTTTACAGAGGACACATTAAGTCCATGTTCTATTCTATCGTTGACTGTAAGGAGACCGATTCGTTAGTGTTTTTGTTGTCAATGTAAGGTGTTTTATGGTGTATTCATATCAAGGCATACCAACAGTATGATACCCAGGATTTATAGGTGCCAGGATACGGTGTTTACTTTAATATTACTCCAGCAATTCGGTATAATGCGAAATTTATAAACAGAACTATCTTTAAAAACAAGTAAGAAAGTATAGTCGGTCAAGCCCGACCATATGATACCCTACACGACAGTACTTAAAAACACATCATGCTTTTGTGTCCATATAAATAAAGATTTATCTATGGCTTAAATTTCATTAAAATCATAAAAATCATTAATGTTTAAGAGGCAGATTTTTACCCTATCTCCCCTCGTGGTCCTATTTTTTAAAAAATGCATACCTTTTGTGTTCATATAGATATGGTCCTATTTATGTTTTAAATTTCATTAAAATCGGTTTGATAGTTCCATAGATAGAACCATATCTATATGGACACAAAATGTGTAAATTAAAAAAAAAAATCGGACCACGAGGGGAGATAGGGGCAATTTCTGCCTCTCAAACCGATTTTAATGAAATTTAAGACATAGATAGATCCATATCTATAGGGACACATTAGCTATACAGTTTTTCAAAAATAGGACCACAAGGGGAGGTAGGGGGCAATTTCTGCCTCTCACAAACTTTCAAACCGATTTCATGAAGTTTATAAACATAGATAAATCCATATTAACATGGACAAATAAGCATGATGTGTTTTTAAATACTGTGGTGTATGGTATCATACGGCCGGGCTTGACCGACTATACTTTCTTATTTGTTTTTAATATATTAGGGATTTTAACTAAATTAATTTTTTTTAGATTTTTGCATCTATTAAGGTGGAAAATCGATTTAAAAATTTAATTTCTTAAATTTTAATCAGCTTATGTACATGTATGTCCACAAACCTTGATAAAACAATGTAATTAAATGTATTTTTCTAATAAAATTTTTAAATTATAAGTCATTGTATATAAATATTACTAATAGTTTTTTGGAATTTTTTATTAAAACAAAATCGCTTAAAATTTATTTAAATGTGTTCCAATTACACTGGTCTACTAATTTGGAAAAAATTGACTGCAGAAACGAAGCATGTTTTTTAACTTATCCGGGTACGCTGAATTCGAATCTGGCATACAAATTGGACTATCACGTCTTGTTAATTTTTTATCGCATGCTGGCAATACTGTCAATTATTTATTTGACAGAAGCCCACATTTATTCAAAATCTTCATAAAAGTAGCGTTTTAGCACGTCAGGGAGATCGTGTGTTACAGATTCAAGCTATTTTTGAATATTTGGTTGGAAAAAAAGAATATGCAATAGCAGAATCATTAAAATATGCATATTTTGCAGTCAGGAACTTGGACAGACCGTGGACACCGACAATGCATATTCTTCATTCGTATTTAGATTTTTTCCAAAAAAAAAAAAACTAGGTGCAGTGAGAGCGAACAAGGGGAGCGCGCTCACCAAAATTTAATGAAAATTGAAAGAATTTATCAAGGATTTTGAGACAAAAGCATTCTGGGAGACTATTGCTGGACTCTAATACGTGAAACCGAATTAACAAAATACAAACGACGCTAAAATAACGCCATTCACTTTTGAAAACTCACAATCAATGAATTCTCGAAAACTTGACTTGATAGAGAAAAATCAATTATAGATTCGAATTCAGCCCACCAAATTACCCTAGGAAAGATATTTGGTTGCTCCAGTCCAAAACCTTGTTGGCTAGTGTTAATAAAAACCAATCATTTACTTTCTATGGTTTGCAAAAAAAAAAACACCTTCATGAGCATTTTACAATTATCCCACTGTGCCGTGCCTTAGACTCGTCTTTACAGTCATTTGCCACATTCTTTTTTTTACCCAAAGCAAGAATGTCTGTTGCATTACAAATTGCGGAAGCTGTATGTATTTTATTTTTAAATTTTTGTCAGGTGAGATTTTGAAGAACTGGTTTTTTACATTTTTCAGTTCAACGAAAAGTTTACACTTGAGGTATTTTTCGAATTCAAGTTTTGGTAGATTTAAGGAAAATTAATATTTTTTTTTTTTTTAAGGCAATTGTAAGTTTAATCAATAAAGTAGTTGAAAAACTCTTATTAAATTACTTGTCTCATTTTCCTCTGCATACAGAAAAATGGGTTTTAATACATTCGTTCAAGGTTTCTCTTTTATTGCTAAAAATCTTTTGGAATACAAATTCTGTGTGCAAAAAATTTAAAAAACTATTGGTTCTCCTTTTTAAACTTGGCTTAAAATATGTTTACATTTATAGGTTAATAGATGTTTAAACTTTTATTCCATACTTAATTTTGTTCGAATTGTGAGATGAAGGATGAAGTTTTATTCCAGTCTGAATATTTCTAATATAAAATATCTTATAACCAGGGCAAATGGCACGAAAAAGTGTAAAAAATAGCACGAAAAATGGCAAAACTGGCAAATTAAAAACATGTTGTTATTTAAGAAGCATTTATTTTATTTAGCTTTGATTGTAAGTACAATAGCATGTTATCGGATAAAACAGTTCAATAAATGGAAAACACTCTTTCAGCATCGCAAAATGTAACTGGAGCATATTTTAACGCTAATAGTTCAGATGGAGAAAGAAATAAATTCATTAGTCTTACTTTCATAAAAATATGAGAAGTCCACTTGCCAACACCGCTAAGTTAAAATCACAATATTCTGAAAAAATCGATTCCAACTGTTTTTTAAAATTGAAATGCCAAGCCTAGAGAGAGTTTTGCAGGAGTATTGAATAATTAACCAGAAATTGCGAGTAACATACGAAGTTTGGTACGAGATTGGTAATGGCTTAGGGAAGAACTTCAAAAAACAAATAAAATGGCGGCTTTTACAGAATTTTCTTTTTAACTTAGCGGTGTTTGCAAGTGGACTACTCACATATACTATTTCTTATTTCAATAATTTTTGTAATACGGTATTACGATCTAAAACTTTTTTTAAGCTTTTCAACAAAATCTTTTTTGCTGACATCTTTAATATTTTCCTTAACACTGTCAATTAAGTCTAAGCTTTCATTTGTATAAAGCCCTTTTGTTTGTAATTTCAAGAGACTTGAGCAGATGCATTGAAAGTGCTCCTTTATCTACACTTAGTCACTTTTTACGTCCGATTTTTGCAACATTCATTTAGCATTTCGAATAGATTCTGCCTCATATTCGTTAAGATTTCATCTAGGTTGCAAAAAATGTATTTTTTTTTTGGCAAGCTGGACCAAAAAATGTTTTTTTTTACGAAATAATTGATGAAATGGGAAAAGTGGCGTATGCCATAAAAAACTTGAACGTACTGGCTGTTTTTAGAAAACGTAAACAAGTGAGTGAGTGAGAAATTATATTAAAAAGAAAAACAAATTTTCGTTTTTTATTGTTGTTTTTAATATAATTTCTCACTCACTCACTTGTTTACGTTTTCTAAAAACAGGCAGTTAAAGTATATTCCGAAAAATCATATAAAACATAATATAAATAAAAAATCATCTATTCTATTGTAAATAATGAATCGTTCAGCACAAAATTCAAGATTGATTGCTAGTGTTACAAAAACATGCCCGTAAATTTCAATACAGTTATAATTTTTTTTAATATTTTATGTGTTTTAAAGCGCTTTTCAGATGGTCGCTTTGTATTGGGCCTATGGAAAATTCTGGAATGATCTTCACCAAACTTGCCAGAGTGATTTCTAATCTTATGAAAATATGACACCCGAAATTTTACTTCAATAGCATTGTTGATTTCAATTTAATGCGTACTGAGTTTGTATGTATAACTCTTTTCCTACTGAAAGATACGAGTATAACAACAGTGTTAAGGCCCAATTAGACGTAACTTAACCATAACCAGACGAAACAGTTGATTAAACCAACCTTATGGACAACACTGTTTTTGATTATAGGTGACTTACCATAACGACATAAACATACCCATACAAACCAATTCAATTTTGGTTTCTACGGTCATCGGGACGGCTGTGGCATTATGTTTATGTCACGACTAATTGGACCTTAAGACCCCGATATCAGTTACCTTTTCTCTGTTGAGCAAATTAGAGTGGGAGAGCAATTATTAATTTTTAAGTCCAAACAAACTAATGGATTAAAAAAAGTCGTACGTTTAGACCTTTTAAAGCCGCTCTAGTTATTTGGAATGCTACATGAAATTTTATTAAAATCTAACTATTCAGGTAGAAACTAAAATACTATTTACCCATTGTGCACTAAGCATACACCTTAAGTTGGAAATGTAAACTCAATTGAAATGTTTGCTTTAAAAGGGCCCTAAAATTGAGCTTTGATATTACATATCGCACTGGTTCCTCTAAAGGGGTTCAATTGAAAATTTACAATTTTTTTTTTTGGCCATATCCAGCCACTGTAGAAATCTTACATCATTTTCGTAACTAGTCTTTAAATTTCTCAAGATACGCTGCAATGAATTATTTAGTTGTTCAACATTTAATGAATGATCCCCACTATCTCAACACAACACAGCACAGTCAACAAAAAGTAAAATTTATTCGAATACGATCGTATCTAATAGTTTTTTTTTATAAAAAAAAAAATTTCATTTTGTGAAAGTATGCAACTAATTAAAAAGATGTTTAAAATATTTCTTCTTTACTTCCAAAACAAAGTTCAACTAAAACTCTTCTTTGTTTTTTCTTTCGTCTGAATATTGTTTGATGGAATGCAAAAAAGAAAGAAATAAAAGAAGCTGGCAAAACATAAAACTTTATATACATATATGTATATTTTTGGCTTTGTTTTATTTGAGGTGTTAATGTCAAAGTGACAAAATAAAATTTAAAAATAAACAAGTAAGTGTGATACATTCAGCTATGCCGAATCTTATAAATCCTTTACCATGGTGATTGTGTACTAGTTTAACCCGGTGCTCACTTTTTTCGGATTTGTATTTTTGTTTGGGTGCCATGGCCACTTATCCAATAACACCCAAATTTTGGATTTTGTGTATTGACAATCAAGTTTGGACAATTTTTCTCTTACAGTTTTCCGAATATAAAGAAATGTACTTGGTGCTACGTCCGTTTCTCCAATCCCGCCTAGATTTTGTCAGATGTTGTGTATTGAACACGATATTTGGAACAAATTTGGAAACTTAAGCTCTTGTCGTTCTCCAGATAAAATATAGATATCAGTCAGCCCCACTTAAAATTTCAGAAAAAACAACTAGAAAACGAGGTTTTATGGTTAAAAATTAGACGAAGTTGTGGTTTTTTGTTCATATCTCAGCCATTTATAGCCCGACAAGGATAACCCATTTCAAAAGACAGATAGACGGACAGACCGACATAGTTAAATCAACTTCGCTACTTACAAATAAGTTCCCTCAATAGATATACTTTACAGGGCTTTATATCAATATTGTAAAAATTACAAACGGAACGGCAGTCTTATATATACCCTTTAACCTCCAGTAAAGGGTATATAAGCGGATTTTGTTATACTTTAAACGACGCAATATAAACTTTAATAGTTAATTTTATACTCAAATTTAAAAAAAAAAAAAAAAAAAAAAAAACTTCTCAGCAATAATTTGAACGATGTTGTTATTGTAAAAGTCTTTTTGCAATTTTTTAGTAAAATTTGTGTAAAAAAAAGTTCTTAAATTATTTGTATAAGTTTCAAATAAAGTTTAATTTAATTTGTTCCTTATTATTTGTATATTTGTTGTAGGTATATGAGTTTGGGTTAGGGTTTCTAATTTCCCGGGAAACGAAACAAAAAAATCTCATTCCCGGGATTATTTGAATAAAACAATGATTTCATTAAATGAGTTCAAGACAAAAGTTTTTACTTTCTTTAACCCTGCGGTAACTAGAATGAGTAAAGAGGCCTAATAGAAGGCCTTATTTAGCAGTCACAAGCAGTCAGAAAGAAGCCCTTCTCGTCGCATTCCATACTTATTTATTTTTTACACAGGTTGTCATTGGGCTCAAGGCCTTCCACACTTCATTTAAAAACAACTTCGATCCCTTCCCAAAGAAGGGAGTAAGAAGGCCACTCAAAATAAAAAGTAAATAAAACTGAACACCTTCCTTTCTCCTTTCTTAAAGAAGGGAGTAGCGAATGTGTACTGAATATTTCAGAAGGTCTTTTAAAAAGAAGTTTATACCTTCTAGAAGGCATACTTCTGAAGGCAGGATATCATGCGAAGCGAATCTTTTAGAAAGGAGTATAGAGGCCTTCAAAAAGGCCTGCCACTTGCGGTCCTTTCAATATTTACCGCTGGGAAATAATATACACATATACAACAATCCCAAAAATATTAGCTTTATTAATTCGACAGAAAACCAAGACAAAACCAAATAAATTGTTACATTCATATGTACATGCATATTATATATGCAAAATTTTTCAGTATTATTAAAGCATTATAAAGCTCGTCAGAGACAGGGCTGTCAGATATGGCGATTTCTCGCCAAACGTGGCGATTTTGAAACGTGTTTGGCGGTGGGATTTCCCATTTGGCGACTGGCGACTTTTATGGCGATTTCTGATATAACTGGCGATTAACTTGGCTATTTTTACCATTTATATTATTTCGGCAATTTTGTTTAACAACTTGTCATTTTATTGTTATCATTACTATTTTAAAAAAAATATTAAGTGATTCGAATAGTATAAAGGTCAAAACTCCAGTAATGAAATCGGTGAGGCTGAAGTGTACGATCTTATAGACTTGTGCACTTAATTTAAGTTTTTAACTGAATACATATATGATCTCCATTTTATGTTATTTAAAAAAAATTACAGAAACAAAACAAAAGTTACTTCGGAGATTTTTTTGTATTTTTTCTAAGTTTTTGGCGATTTTTGACTGAAAAATTATACTAGCGTTTTTTGTATGCAAAATTTAATTCAAAAAAAAAGAAAATTTCACAAAAACTGAACAAAATCGACGTTTGGCGATTTTTGGCGATTTCTGGCATCCGGTTTGGCGATGGAGCTCAAAAAAATCTGACAACGCTGATCAGAGATTATATTTATAATCCTTGTTGATATGTATATTGCCTGCTACCGAAAACGTACTCTGGCTTTCTACAGGCGTTGGTTTTATAGTAAAAATCGCATCACACAAAGATTTAAATTTGTTGGCCTGTTTACCCTAGACTTCATAGACGTAAAATTCTTTTTTTAATCCAAATTTTCAATATTTTTAATCAGGCTTAAGTTCATCAAATTTAATTTTCATTAAATTATTTTTATGAAGAAAGGAATTTTACACCATGAAAATTAATTAAAATTGTTATTGATAATCATTCATTCTTGACTGACCTGAGATTCGAAACCAGGCGGCTGGCCTGAGATTCGAATTTACAAATCACTTCAATGTATGGGTAATCATCTCGATTTTGAAGTGATTAGAGCTTAATCACGTTCGAGCTGCTTAAACGCCTTTAAGAACAAAAGTGTGAACATAGTTATACTCGCAGCCATCGATGACTGCTGACGTCAAATTGTATTTTAACCTTTGGTAGGTCGAAATTTGCTTTTTTGAATGATTATCCATTTTTAATTGATTTTCCATGTTTTTCCTTTACCTCTGTTTTTTCGTACTTTTTGTCAAGAATTCTTCCTGAAGTCCAAAGTACATTTTTTAAGATATTTACAGGCTTTTGTATTTTCTTAACATTTATTTTATTAGAATTTGTAGATGGTTCATCATCTGCTTCAAGAAGCTTTTTAGACATTCATCAGTTGATTTATTGGCGTAGAAAAAATAGTTCGATTTGTTGGTAGCTTTTAGTTATTTTAGTAAAGAATATATTATTCAAAAAATTTAATTTGCAATTCCCGAAAACTCCCGGAAAAAATTTCCCGGGATTAATTAAAAAAAAAAAAATGTCCCGGGATTCCCGGGAATTCTTTCCCGCGTAAAAAGTCTAGTCTAGGTTCATACTATGAAATTTGTCTTTCAGAAAGTCTGGGTTTTTTGCAGAGTGTGGAGAGAAGAATAGAATGTTCTCTTCTCCTCTCACCAATAAAATCAGACTTTCTAAAGGAATACTTTCATAGTGTGAACCTAGACTAATGAAATTTCGAATTTAAGGTTATGATTAAATTTTCAATATAAAGCTATGATTTAAAAAACGTGTCATATCATGTTTAACGCTAATCAGTATTCAAATAACTTAAAATTTTTGCAAATTTTAAATAATATTTACAATGAAAGCCTCCGTAAGCGAACACTGACCGACGAGGTTTGTCTGCCTGTAGGATCGTGGAGTTTAATGTTATATTTTGTTATATTTTTTTGTTATATTTATTTCTTATATTCATTTAAATTTAGGCAATATTTTATATACACTCAATTCACATGAGGGCTTTTACGACGTCGTTTTATCTTGATTCCGTTTTAAAGCAACTTCCAAAATCTCTTTGCGTTCATACGATGATTTTTGGTTGCATGTCTTTTTTTTATTTACAGTATGGCCTTGATTACCCGTCATTCGATTAACCGGCAGCTTCAATAAAATGGAAAACAAACATTTTTTTGCACTGATTTAAATTGCCTCTATTATCCGAAATTATAAACAAATTATCTTTTTTTCGTTAAATTTTGAACAATCAAAAGAAATTTAAATAAACGAAGAAAGAGAATATCTTAACGGTGTGGAAGCATGTTCTGCCAAATTTACTTTTTTCCTCATGTTTACATAATAAAACGTTATATATTTACATAAAATAAGAAACACACCAAAAAAAATAAATAATCAAGAATTCTGCCGATCCCGTCTATTATCGATAATCGAGGTCTCACTGTATTTTCAACCACACACTTCAAAGTAAGAAAAAGAATAAAACGTAAACAGAAAAAGTTAAAAGAGAAATGTAAAAAACGACATGCAAAATACAAAACGAGACATTTTGTTAACCCCTCTTTCTTTTCTACACCGCTCACCAACAAACCAAAAGAGACGTCGACAAAGCGACGTCGTAAAAGCCCTCATCTAAACTGAGTGATAGTCACATAAAAAGGCAAAAAAAAAAAACAAAAAATATTTTTTCCTTGAGGTAAAAAAATAAATTTAATTTTGTAATTATAAACTATAAAGCTACGTTCACAATCAAAAAAAACAATTTCGTTTTTTCTTCTATCTATTTTCTTCCCAAAGTATTTCATATATTTTCCTTTCATTTTTATAACAAAAATGTAACTGAAACTTTTTTAAAAATGTAACTTAAGTTGAGTCAACGTTCTAGTATGAATGAAATTGTTTCTGACGTTTAAAATAATTTTATTTAGTTTTGAATGAAAATTTTAACAAAATATTGAAAAAAATAATAATAAGTGTATAATATTGTTGTGGCTTAAATTTGCAAACGGTTTCTTAATGCAAAATGTGCGTGGTTCCAAAAGAAATTGTTGCTCTATTATGAACACGAAGTAAAAATTATACTAGCGTTCACAATCAAAAATACAATTTCGTTTTTTCTTCTATCTTTTTTCTTCACAAAGTATTTCATATATTTTCCTTTCATTTTTAGAACAAAAAAGTAACAAAAATTTTTTTAAAAATGTAACTAAAGTTGAGTCAACTATAACTTCAGCAACAATTTGTATGAAATTGTTTCTGACGTTTAAAATAATTTTATTTAGTTTTGAATGAAAAGTTTAATAAAATGATTATTAGTATTGTGGTTAATAAAATGTTTACAAAAATAAAAATAAATGCACAATATTGTTGTGGCTTAAATTTGCAAACGGTTTCTTGATGCAAAATGTGTGTAGTTACAAAAGAAATTGTTGCTCTATTATGAACACGAAGTGAAAATGTTTTTTTGATTGTGAACGAAGCTTAAAGTTATGGTTTAGTGAAAAAGAATTGGCGTATTGAAGCTTTCTCAGTTTTCTAGCATCCACTTTTCCCCATTTCTTTCTAAATTCTTAAATTTTTCATTATTATCAAGTTAACGTGGTTTAAATTAAACATCAAAGAAAATCAACCAAATTCAAAATTATTGTCCATCAGTTCTTCAAAAGAGCCAATTCAACAGAAAGTTGGAAGTACATATACAATTTATAAGCTCAATATTGTTGAAATTAGTAACAGAATGACAAACTTATCTATGTATATAAAATTTTAAAATTTAACTTATGCGCCGCCCTGTATATCAATAACAAATTTAAACAAAATCTTTGTAACAATATTTTTTCTTTGAGTGTATTAAGTCATCATTAGACAAACATCACTTGTTACTAAACAAATAAAAAATGTCTAACGAAATTGTAAATTAAATGAAGTTTTAGATTTGTGAAATTAAATGTGTATATTTGCATATACTGGTGGCTGTTATGAATTTGTTATTATGTCAACATTTGACAGATAAATTATAAATGTAAATGACAGATTTGAAAAGTAATAAAAAGCATCGCAAATTTAATTATAATTACTAAAAAAACCTGTAGACTTAAGCAAATCAAAAATATACGTAAATATTAAAATATATTTGTACATTAAAAGGATTCAAATTCAATTAAAAATTATTTTTTACTAAAGAAATAGAATAGAATAAATTTATGCATACAAAAAATTAACCTTATTAAAGGATTATTAAGATTTGTACCACTTTTTAGAAATGATTAAATTATGTATTATATATTATTATGTACTTATGTATTATGTTCGTTCTTAAGAAACAACATTTTATTTAAGTGATTTATTTTGCACTATTAGAAAAGATCTAAATTAATTACGGGATTCAGGACTTTTAAATAAATCTCAAGCTTGTAATTTTGGGATCCAGGAATTTTTGCAATTTTTAATGCACGAAAATTATTGCTTAATTTTAAAAAAGGTTATTTGCAACATGACAACTATTAAAATAATTTGTTAAAAAAAACTGTAGGAATTTAAACAAAAAAAAAAAAAAAAAAAAAAAATACCTAGAACCGAAATTTTGTCAATCCGTTGATAGATGCATAAATAATTAGATTTTACGTCCTTAGAATTTTTCGAATTTTCTTTTCTGGTTTGGAGGATTATGAAAAAGTCTTTAAACTAGTATTTTCTAGTTTGTACGTAGGGTTTTCAAATGCAAGGGAAAATAAGGTGATTTTAAAGAACTAATTTGTATCATTGATAATATTATTTAATATTATTAAAGTTTTTAATTGCAACTGGACCTTATTTTTCCTCTTTAATTTATAAAGGCGCCCGTACACGACATGTATTTGTCATCTGACATGTCTAATTTTCAAGTCACATGTAATTGTTCATGTCTGTCAAAATTGCTGTTTTACATAAGGTTTATAATATTCGGTCACAAACGTACATGTAATTTGCTTCTGACATTTTCTCTGTTTTTTTCGCATTGTTATTGCAGAAACCAAAGTAGTTCTCGGTTTCAAAGTAGCTTGCTGCCGCCACGAAAATATTTATTTGCGCCGTAAAATAATTTAGCCATCTTAACATTTTTTTCTTTTATTTTAAAGATACCAATTTAGAATTATATAATGAAACGGTTTTTATGTAAATATTTACATAAATTCTATTCAATGGTGAGATGAGCATACATATCTTGGTATTGTAAAATATTAACTTCAGCCGGCTAATGATTCCGTCAATAGTTGACGCCGCTGCCAGTTTCTTCTCGGCATAGATTTCTGATGTCAGATGGTTTGTCAGAGGAAAATAGAGCACGCTCTAATTAAAATTTTGTCAGATGACTTTCCGTCTGACTTTTACAGAAGCAAAGTTAAAAAGGTAACACACGACATGTATGTGTTTTGCAGTGGGAAATTTGACATGTCAGATGACAAAAACATGTCGTCTATACGCTCCTTAAGTGTTGTAACTATTTAAATAAATTTGCACACGATCTTTTTTAAGTATTAATGTTAAGAAATATATGTTTATTGTTCAGCTATCGTTACAATGGTGATCTTAGAATATAAAAAATTACAAGCCCGGTAGAATATTGTTAGTTAAAATGAGTTCATAAAGAATCGAGTAAAAAAACAAATATCTCCTCTATTCCTTTCAATATAAAAGATCAGAGTCGCAACACCATTAAAGCAAGAAAGAAAAAGTTTGGCTGAAATACTTTTTGTAAACACACAGAATAAAATTAAAAAAAATAAAAATACCACTAATCAAATTGTCATGTTAATCAACACAATTTATATTTTTTAATTAGAAAGACACCAACTGGCAAGTTCATAAACACAAAAAATAATACTGAACAAACATTTTTAATAATAAGTTTGTTATGTTGCATAAGGCATTTGTTATTGAGCCACCTAAATAAGTAGTTACCCTTAGAAATTTGTATTTGACAAATCGCTATGAGAGTTTGTTTTATTCAAAATGTATTAGAAGTAGAACTTTTACGGTTAAAAAAGGCTTGGCGCCCTTGTTAAGGGATCTCAGTTAGAAATCAAATGAAACTTTTAACATTCAGTTTGTCATATTTAATACATAATTTTATTGTTGTTAAATAATTACAATTGAAAGGTGTAAATTGTTACTATCATAAATATGCTTTAAACTTTTTTTAATTTACAAATAAATTTGAAATGCGGTTCCAATAGGTTAATTATTTATTTTTTTATATTTTACCCATATAAATGTCCTCCAGGAGTCCTTAACTAATATTTCATTAAAAATCTTTAAAAAGCGTGCCACTTAATTGATTTTCTTTTAAATCTTTTTTGCCTTATTTAAAGTTTTTAAGCTAACATGATAATGCTTGCACACTTTTACCCCCTTATTCATAAACGATTATTAAATTTAACAAACGTTTTTTAAGGAAAATTTTCATAGAAAATTTGTTTTGTAAACCTTTATTAAATTTAACATATTTTTATGAAAAACCAATAATCAAAACCTGATTTTACATAAATAATTTTGTTAAAACCATCCTAAAACATTGTTTGATTAAGTTTTATGTAGATTTTTTTAAGTAAAACCATGTTTCAGTACTACCAAGTTAAAAAAGCTTTTTACCTTTATTAAAATTTTCTATACTGTATGCACTGAAAAAATTATCGCCAATATTTTTTCAATTGAACAATTGAAGCACAGCCGCGAATAACGTTTTAAGTTACAAAATAATAATTTTTCCGGAGAGCAAAAAAACGTTTTTTGACAGGCAGCATTATTTGTTTTAAAAATTTTTTTTTTCTATTATTAAAAATAATGATAATAAAAACTTTAATGCAAAAGGCTTTTAAAACATTATTCCGCACTGCACAACCATTTCGGTTTCATCATTTTGTTAGTAACTTGCAATGTTCTTCCACTGGCTGACACTTTGTGCTATTTTGAAGGCGTTAAGGTGCATAGGTGTGGTTGATTTGATGTTCAAACTATGTAGGAGAGTAAGGCCAACGGTTATCTGCAAAAAACAGTTTTTGCAAAATGTGGCGTTTACAACGTTATTCGCGGCTGTGCTTCAATTAACCAAAAATAAAATCAGTTTTATTTAAAAGTTTAATCAAGTGAATTAAGTGCTTACTTATATCGACAACATTGCTGCAGATAATCGTCAGCTTAAAATGCAAACCTGCTAACTCCCTTTCAGCACTTTTACAGGAGAGACAAAAAAATATTTGCAGCTTTAGATGAAAACCAAAAATATAGTTGGTTTTACACACTTCAAGACTCAAATTGAAGAAAAACTACATGCTAGTCGCCTAGGCGTATCATTTTCTTCCATACGGCATCAACATCTCAATTTGCTTAAAAGTGGATTTAGCAGGTTTGCATATTAAGCCGATGAAATGTTTTTAAGTTGATTACAGGTTCAACTTTAATTAATATCACGAATTTTTTAATTGAAATTATTTTTTTTTTTAAATATCTTAAAACTTGGGATTTCTGAGATCAATAAACTTAATGTTCCAAAAAATTTAAATTGATTTGAATGAAAATCTTTTTATAAGCGTGATTTTCTATGCGAAAATAAGTCGAATTATTCTAAACATTTTTATTTTATTTGCATTAAACATAATGAAACTTTCGTTAAGAAATGATCTAAAGGATAAATGTCATACAAGGTTAATTGAAATTGGATACTTAATGTCCAATGTTTCAAGTTTCTACACAATTTCATTATATGAATTATTTTTAAAAATTAACTTCGAACCAAGATTCGTTTTAAATTATGTATAAAAACAGGATTTTCAAAAATTTCTAGTGAATATTTTATTTTTTTCAAATATTCACACAATATTGAAAAACACGCTGATACCCTTATATATAGAAGCTAATATCAATGGAAGTTTTCTCAAAAAGTGATTTAATTTCGGTATAAATTCAATTTTTTGTCATATCTACTGCCCAGTTTCCATTATTATTGTAAAAATTTTGAAAATTAATTATCATATGCAAAGAAAACTTTTTAGTCTTAAAATTTATCTCCCATAATAAATTGGAAATTTAATAGTTTTTTGGTGAATATCCGACGATTTTTACTTAAAAGGATATCAACTGGAAATATTGCATACTGTGTGTATATTTTTATACTTAAGCAAATCACAATTTCTGATAATAAAACTGTCTGAAAGTGCAACAAAGCTTAACCTTAATTCATGTTTATTTATTAATTAAAAATGTCTACAGCATCTTTTGATCAAAAACAATCGCATTTGTATTGTGATGTAAAAACTTGTTAAAAATTCTATGGGAAAACTTTACCCGTACTAATACATTTTTTCATTTAACTAAGAAAATGCGTTTCACAAATCGCCAAAATAATGACTGAATTTTTCAAATATCGCCGAAAACCAAAATTTCATCGCCAAATAGCTACATCTGACAGCACTTTACAGCACTCATACTGTATTTTTTCTAAATTTTTTAAAGTTTTTAAAAGTTGTTGAATGCAACACAACAATAAAGTTTGTTGCATTGTATTGCTACTGTTTCTCTTAAATGAGTGTGATGGAATTCTGCTGTCGTCATGATTAATGTGCACGACATGGTTGCATATAATTTAGCTTGCGAATAAATTAATACCACCATACATTTATTTAAATGTAAGAATGAGTTTTGAGTTAAGTTGTTGCTTTGAGTACACATCGCTGTTGGTATCTAACAATTCTTAAATTGTACCTGCTAAATGGCAAAATTGTACCAAATTGACATTAATTGAATTAACATTTTGCTATAAAATATAAAAGCATACATATTAATACATAGCACTTTTTTGTTCAATAAAAATAAAAACAAAACAACCCTGCAGGAAATGTCACTAGTGAATCTGTACTGATTCACTATTGACACAGTCACCAGTACTAGTGACTTATTATACCCCAGGCAATGTTATTTACAATAGACATTTAACATGTGCGTGTTATTGGAAAGCTACTACTACCGACAAAGTACTGACTAGGTAGTTCCTATGGGAACATATCTAGACATTGGAACCAGAGAATCGTAATGTAAATGTACTTCTCAGTTGTTGTTGATAAAATCTTTTTCGTATTAAAGCCAAATATAGTGGCAAATGAAATGTAGTGTAGACACTTCGTTGACAATGTCACCAATATAGTCGACAAAACTTCAGGGAAGTAATAAAGACAAATATAAAGACAAATTTTCTAAAGTGTACCTTATTTGGGACCCATGGCCAATCATGGATCCGCCAGAACCAAATTATGTTAGGAGGTTAAGATTCATGCGAAAGTTCTTTGTACCAAATATCATTTTAATATCTTCATCTATATGAAATTTGTTTGCCCTTAAGAGATTTTAGGAAGGACGCTTATATGGGACCTATGGATAATTTTGGACCTACCAGCACAACATTTTTCATGACATCAAAGCGCCAATGGGCATTATTTTGCATATATAGACTCTAGGACCAATATTTTTAGTGTTACACACATAATACCCTCTTAACTATTGTGGCGTCGGTATACAAAATAAAGAAGAAGCAAAACATTTCTCTGTCAAAGGCAGACAAAAGTGTAGACAGTGTCATCATAACAATCGACAAAAGTGACGATTTGAAGACACTTGTTCCCAGGCTTCCTACAGGGCTATACATACGTCTGTATGTACTTCATATGTTATTATAATATCATAAACAAAAATTAACAATAATGCAATTTTTGGTAGCTCTGGTCAGTTCTGAAGATATGTTATTAAAAATTTTATTATTGAAAAGAAAAGTGAGTGTATCCACCTCAAAGAAATGTTAAAACTTCGTGGGTATTTGTTTTTTTTCTTTGTACCAAAAAAGGATGTATTGTACCAATGTACTAATAAATTTTAGATTGTACCAAATTTGGTACAATTAAAACGCAAATGCCATCAGTGATACACATTTGAAATATGCGAAAAAGTTTTGAGAAATACAAAAATAATGATGTCATCCGCAAAGCGCACATTTTCAATTTTTGTTTCTTTTTCTTCATTTGTTGAGCAGTAAAACTTTAATTTTTGGAGAAAACGTCCTCCTCTCTCTTTCTCTACTATTTTTTTATCACTTCTACGTTTTTCATATCATATTTAGTTCTTATTATTATTTGACCAACAATATAATACAACAACAAAAAAAAAAATAAGAAGGCTTTATCCGACCGAGCCGAATTTATGATACCCACCACCAAAAGTTTAAATAAAACGGCGTTAAATTATACAATACACCGCAAATATTTAACTATCAGGGGGGTGCTGGAAATCGAAAACGTAAAACGCAAGAATTTGGAAGTTGTTTTTAATACTCTTTTAGCCTAATTTGTGTAGTTTTTGTGATCAAATTTTAAATTAAAAGTTGGACCGGACTTGACCATTTTTGATACCAATAAGTATCAAAGTATAATTATAAACAGAATTAGTATTTCTGCTAAATTTTGTTGCATTACCTACCTTAGCCTGCATGGCAGTTATAATGTTAAAAATTTATTATTGAAATAATGCGCCGAATTGCTCCATTATAAACACCAAACGAATCTATCGTCGAAATGTTTCATCTTTCGTAAAACATATCGTGCTTTTAACAAGCGGACAGACATGGATATATTTTCACAAGGATCCAAAATATAAAAATATACATTAAAAGGCACATCGAAATTTCGATGTGTTACAAACGGCATTAAAGAATCAATATTACCTACCCCCAGGATTTGGTGTAGGTGTTGGGTATAAAGATGGGATGGGACGCCCTTTGGCCAAATAAACAATGGTTTACTTTAAAGATTCTGTACTTGTTGTATGTTTCAGTTGTTTCCAAAAATGCTGAGACAATCCAAAAGTAAATCATGTAAAAGAAAATTGTAAGATACATAACTTTATTCTGCTTTTCTTACAAATTACTGTGCATGAGACTGTGTGTGAATTTCTTTTTGTTTTTGGTTTGTTAAATGAACTGTTATTTTCTGTACTCTCATGTGTATCTGAAATCTTTTTTTCCTCATCGTATAATAATGAAGTTTTCTGATTGTTGTTTTTGGTTTACATTCATTTTTAATGAATATGAATATTATTCAAACTTGTGAGATGGACATGGATACTGTAGTAACTACAGTGCAGTTATTTATAACTTTTAGGTTTTTAGGTCGTACTCATGTTCAGACAAAGTTGGTTCGTATTTAAGACTTAAGGAAATGAAAATGTTCTGTTCACAATTAATACAGTTCTTAAACATGTGAAAGTGAATGAGTTAAGTATTGTTTTGAGGCAATTTTAATTAAAGTTAAGAAAACGAAAATTTCTTAGACTACAATAATTTGCATTCCGATTAAAGAATGAAATGCATAGGTGAAGAAATTTGAATTTTATTTATATTGTAAGTATGTATGTATCTATAGTTGAGCATCGCATTTCCGCGATGACGGGAATTTCCGCTTTCCGAAATTGAGATTTTACTGGTAACCCAATAAAAAACTGAGCTTCAAACTAAGCCGAATTCTATATGGTGAGTTCCCACTTTGAATGAATACATTTCTGACACAAAAAGCGCTTTATTTACCGCATATAAGAACTGGTGAACGTAGCGTTCAGCTTAACACACTGAATGTGACTTTACAGACATTTTTTTAGTATTCTCCCTTACAAACCTGCTTCGTAGTAAGGGAAACCAGTGCACTTGAAATTTTTTTTTTTTATAAAACTTGTTTATAGTTCTTTACTTTACTCTCTGTATGTCCCATTGCGTAGCGCATAATTGTTCGCTTATTTTTATAAATGTACCATTAGTGCTTCGCAATATGATAAAAAATTTTTTATTGGGTATTTTAGGTAAACTTATGCACTAGTTTTTTCATTTATTTATTTTTTGTTACCCATAATAAATGAATACAGACACAAAAACTTTTAACTTTTTTTTGGTAATTGCTTTGGTTTGAAAATAAATCCATCCCTTAAACAAAACATTTCAAAGAATTTAATCAGATATTTTACTTGACATATCCTGTGCAAAATTTTACAATGTTTATTTCCGACATTTGAAACAGCACATTTATAAAGTAACGACCGTTACTTTTTAATGGTCAAAAAAAAGTATTGAAATTACATTTTTCTATGAATTCTTTCGGTTGCTACCGTTGCTTGAACTTTCGTTAGTCCAAAATGGAGCAATCCTCGTGGCATAATGGGTAGGCTGCAATTTTATTTAAAAAAATCTCCGATAATTGGTAACGACCGTTACTTTGGAAACACCCATATACCAATACATTCTTAAATATGACTTACGTAATAATTAAAAAAATTATTTTATTTGTTTCTTCTTCTTTACCTGTATATTGTCTGACTAAGACTTCTCTTTCACATGGTTGTTAGATTTAAATTTTATCTTGTTTAATAATGTTCGAAAATGCAGAATTTAAAAAAAGTTTAGCAAGGTGCTAAATCTATTTAAAGTATCTTTCGCCAAAATAGAAAAAATGTTTTGCATTTCCGGATAAGTGAGGTAATTACGGTTAATCGATTAAAATAAAAAATTTCCCTTTCCGGTTAATTGAATCACGGTAAATTGAACTGGGATTAAACTGTGTCTTCAATTCATCCTAAGTATCAGGTAATGAGTAAACAAACGTAAATATATGTATGTGTGTGTTTATATTTTGTTTTTTTATATCACAAAAATCTTTTAATTAAAGCGAGCGAAAGTGTTTATTTTGCTCTTAAAATCAACCATAAAAAAGAAATTGAATTAAAACTGAATAAAAAGTTTATTATAATTTTACGTTAAAAATCTTTCTGTTGTTGTTTATTTTTGTAACTTTAACTTATAAAAACCATTTTCCAATCTTTACTGTATGTATGTGTTTATGTTTTTAAATTTGATTCCCAAACGTCTACATATCCCAACAAATAAAATCATAATTTCTATTTATAGTTGAATGTTATTACTGAGATATGCATAAAATACAGATAAATTAAGAAACTCCATCCACCGTAAAACAAAATGTTGTTATTTTTGTCATGTTTTCCTTTAGTGTTAAAAAGATTTCGATAATCATGTCAAATATGAACGTGAAAAAGATAAGGAAAGAAATATATGGTTTTTGTTTCTGTGCGAACGTTGACGTTCGAAATCGTTGAACAGGCAAGTTAGTATCTACATGAATAGATTAAATAACATTCTGCTTTTTAAGCCCTTCGCCAAACATTTAAAGGGTATTTATAAGTTTGTCATTCCTTTTGTTATTTCTACAATATTTATCTTGGGCCATATAAAGTATATATCGCACTGGATCATCAAAAGAGGGTATGAATACCAAATTTAAAATTTTCAGTAGAAGCACAAAAATTTTTTTATAATATCAAATTTATATCACATATAGTTTTAATCAAAATTTAGTCAGATTGGTCCACAAATGGTCGAGATATGGGCAAAATAAAAATAAAACGCCTCTAATATTTAAGCATCATCTCTCATTTTTCCTCATAAACCTTAACTTTTGAAAGTCTTCTTATATTTAATCTATGATTTTTTCCATTTTCACGTTAAATAAGCTTTATAGAATACTGGTAATGAAAATAATCAAAAGCGTTTTATAAATGACCGAGCTATATAAAAATAAAAACTATTTTCTTCCCAATTTCCCATTTCCCATTTCATATGAGTTAGGACGGCCGAGCTTGGATTAAGAAAACACACTTTTCGATATTGTCACCTTCAATTTAATATATTATGGTTACTTTAACCATAATTTTATCACCGGCCGGTTAATCATGATGCTACAATCATATTATGCTTATCTGCGGATGTTATATTTAATAATATGTTTTATACTATAAATAGTTCTTTTTCAACCTCTCAGAAAAGAGGAAAGTGTTATTGTTAATTTAAGTCCATACAATTGTTATTATAAACCATAGCATGTTTGGAGGCAACCATAATATGGTTGTGGCATCTTTATGCTAACCATAATAAGTTGAAAAGTAATATGTGGTAGTAAATCTAAGAAAAAAAGTTATGTGTAAAAAAAAACATGGAACTTGAAGCTAGTGAAAGATATACTTTTCGTTACTATAGTTAGAGCCACTTTTTGGGTTAAAGATTAGCGATTAAATTAACTTTAATCTCCGTATTTACTTTTTGAGTTGTATTTGTTAAACTTTTTTTTGCTAGTTTAAGCGACCAACGGTGGTGGTGTTAACCTAAACTTAAACTGTCAACATACACATGTTTAACATAAAGAACTTTTGCTAAAATATTAACAAAAAATACATTTTAAAACATTGCTTAGCACTTTTATATAATTTTTCTATTCTATATTTTTTCTTCAAACACAAAAAATTTCTACCTTGTAAACAATATTAAATTCTCGAATTTTCTTCTTCTTTGAAAACATTCATATTGCTTGATAAAAAGTTAACATTTGCAAAAAATGCTGCCATTTAATTGTGATCAGTATGGTAGCGCTACATGGTTTAAGCCTCCACCCAAAAATATCAAATTCAATTGATACTAGATTAACTTAATTCTAAGATTAGCTAATTATAGAATTTAATTAACTTTAATCTCAAACCCAAAAAGTGTCTCTTAATGGTATACACGAAAAGAATTTTATTTACTGAAGTAATCAATTTTGTTCCTTAAAACAAAAAAAAATCCAAAATCCCAAAATAATGCCTTGATTTTAATTTATTTTGTTCCTTTTTAGTAAAATTTTCTTAAATAGAGAAACATTTTCTCATATGGTCAACAATTTTTTAAAATAAGAAATACAAAATGAGCTTGTTTTTATTAAAAATAAGAAAGATATTTATGAGTTCTAGCTGCATTTATTTAATATCCGTCTGATTTTCTTGAACAACAAATGCTGGGGATTTCTTTAAATTTTTCAGAAAATCTCAAGAAAACTGGGTTTATTTCAATTAATTTTTATTTAATTCGACATGGATAGCAAATAAATGAAAAGTTTCTTATTTTTATATTAAGTTTTCTTAAACTTACTTTTTATGTAAAAAATTCAGGCTTTTCTTCGTATTTTGTAAAATATTAATTGCATATTTCATCAATTTATTTAAGTACCAATTTACGTTTAAAATTCGTTTTTCATGGCAAATAAAAATAAAATTATATAAAAAGCCATAGTATAATAAGTACCAGATATGTTCATTAGATAGAGTTGTCATTATTTAACCATGTAATGTCCAACCCCCACATACATATATTTATAATAAGAAATTTTTGGCTTGGACGAGAACCGTGCGATATTTTCTTGGTTCAAGCCACATTTCTGGTGATTTATTCTTGTTAGATGCTGTCCGTATTAGATTCGGCGCAGCCGAATATATACTTTCACTTTTTATTTATCTAGTGCTTAAAATTATTGAAACTTTTGTACAACGACAATATTGTATAAAGTTCAATTTTAAGATATAATTTTTTATTCCCCTGACATATTAAGATTTAATAAATTGTTGTTGTTTGGGGGAAAATTAAAGAATATTACATTCTATTTAAATTAAAATGAATAGGGAGAGATTATGGATTTGTTAACCCAACGATGTTAAGACGATTTAATAATTTTTATTATTAAATTATACATAATTTTGTTTATTTTAACTGAAATATACATGCAGAAATACTTGGTCTAGAAATTTGTTAAAAAAAACAAATTTTTAACTTTAACATTAGGTTTTTCTTTAATGTGTATTTTTATGAAGATCAGAATTGTGTTTGGCAACGATAATGTTTACATTCCGGCAGTTGTGCATAACAACATATCAGATGTGTTGTTATACAAATGAAACAACATTTAAGAAAATTTTGGTGGAAGACACAGTAAAATAGTTTACAAATGTACTAGAAGCTAAAATTGGGAAAGACAAGGAAAGTTAAATGCAAATCCTGAATAAAATCATGCTGTAAAACTGATGATGCCCAATAATCTGTCTCAAAAGATTTTTCAGCAAATAAAGGGTTTTTTAGGCGATTTGTGGTATTCTTAAACATTAGGGTTGGTCGATTTGTAAGGACAAAAATTTGTCGATATTGTGCCATCGATTTTCCGATAGCTTTTGACATGAAAAAAAGTTCCACTTCAAGATATTAAAAAAATCAAATTTAAATTTTTTTTAATATCACCTTTTCAGGTTAAAATTAATAAAATCAGCCGTTTTTTTCTTGCCTACTAAAAAAAACCTTAAAAGAAGTTGAGAAAAAGTCAAAAAATTTAGTATTGTGGTTATTTTGTTGAACTATTTATGGTTTTTAATCCAAATTTTTAATATTTTTAATTAGGCTTAAGTTCATGAAATTTAATTTTTCATTAAATTATTTTTATGAAGAAAGGATTATTACAACATGAAAATTAATTAAAATTGTTATTCTTTCATTCTTGACGTGGCTGGGGCTCGAACCCCGGCCGGCAGGTTACCATGACATGTTTCGATGGCAACCACTCGATCTCCTCAGATGGATTTGCCGTCTTACACTCGCAGCCATCGACGACTGCTGATGTCAATAGTCAAACATCAATCCTTAAACCAAATTGTATTCTAACATTTGGTAGATCGAAATTTTCTTTCCTGAATGATTATCCATTTTCATTGATTTTACATGTTTTTTTCTTACTTCTGTTTTTTCGTACTTTTGTCAAGAATTTTTCTTGAAGTCCAAGTATATTTTTTTTGTTTTTTCATTTTGTCTTTCTCCTTTCTGTTGACCTTTTTCAGCACAACTTGAAGGACAAATGTACACATAGAGCTCGTGTGGTTATTTTGTTGAACTATTTATGGTTATTAATCCAGCCGGGGTTCGAGCCCACGTCAAGAATGAAAGATTGTCAATAACAATTTTAATTAATTTTCATGTTGTAAAATTCCTTTCTTCATAAAAACAATTTAATGAAAAATTAAATTTCATGAACTTAAGCCTAATTAAAAATGTTAAAAATTTTTACTTGCCATAGTTAATTCGCGCTGAATTACAGCAATGAATACAAACAACAAGAATGGCAAGAAGTATGGATTGCTTAGTAGTGCTTTTTACTGCCAATTTAAGGCCTTTAAGTCGAAATTTTAATGTTTATGTAGGGACTAAAATGTCAAATATTTTTGTAATGTTGTAAAAAAAAAATGCAAATCCAAATGCTATTGCAAGCATAGGACAAAACAATGAACGACCATTAGACGATAAGTCCGCTAGATTGATTACCTTTTTAGGTTAAGAATTTCGAAAATTTTTTAAAGTTGCAATGGAATATCTTATAGCCCCTGTTACTTCGGTTCCTTCAGAAAGGTACTTATCAATTTTTAAAAAACTGCCATCTAAAATAACGTGCGTATATACATATGTACGTCTCATACATTCAATAAAGTGATAAAAACAACTTATAAAAAATTAATTAAAGTTTTCCTGCACAAGTACAAACATTCAGTCGATAGTAATATCGATATATTGATAGTGAAATCTGAACTATCGATAAATATCGATAGTAGAAAATATCGATAGTATCCCAGCACTAATATCAACTACTCTTTACCCACAAGAACTACAACAGCAATAGACGGTTTCTAACAGATAGTTTTCAAACAATTGCGTCGTACAATGCGCGCCAATCAAGAACAGCATACACTACTTATTACGGCTGCTTAAAAAATACACTTCCTTTTGTTTCGATTTTTTTACAGCCAACAAATGTTACATCAACTTTTTTGACATCTTTGTTTAATGTTTGATTTGTACCCTTAATCATGAGCACGAATATACTTTGTTTGTCTTTCCGTGTAAATACAATGTTATATTCATCTAAGACGGCATAAATTATGTACATATCAAAACTGAAACGAGTAATCATTTAGGAGTGAAATTTGATATTAATTGGTTCTATACAGTGATGCCAGGAACAATTTCAAAAAATCCCTACGTGTGTCCAAAAAAGAATCACTTTTTTCCCTTCAACCAAAAAAAAATTTCCCTTCACTTTTCCCTACGTTAAAAATTTATTGTTTTTAGCGACAAGCAAACAATTACATATTTATTTTGTTAACATTTTCTACATATGTACATTAGGGTGGCAGCTAAATGTATGGAGCAATTTTTTTGTATTAATATTGATGTCTCCCGGGCGGAATATTGTGCCACATGGTCTAAAACTGATGTGGAAAAAATTTCAGCCAAATCGGATAACTTTTACCCCTGCCCCTTTGAGGTCAAAGTTCAAATGATAAAAAAAAAAAATTTCCATACAAGCAAAAAATTTTTTTTTCGATTTTTTTTAATATTAGTAAGCTTTATAAGCTTATTAACAACAAAAAATTTCATTTCGATCGGACAAGATTTTCAGTTTCAAAAGTGACTCTGAAAAAAAAATTTGAGGCTTGTTAGGGGCTTACTCTAAAAAATTTTCAAAAAAAATTTATTTTTAGTTTTGATAAGCACACATTAAAGATTTTTTGTTGGTCTTAATACCAGGTTTTTTAATTTTTTTTAAAAATTTTTTTTCGACATCGCATTTTTGTTCTAAATTGGGGTAAAAAACTGGAAAAATGCAGTTTTTGGCCCTATTTAAGAGCATCATTACTAGGGTGGCAGCTAAATTTCAACTTTGGATTTTCAACATCTCCCGGGCGAAATATTGTGCCACATGGTCTAAAACTCATCTTTTGTTTATTTTTAAAGAGCTTAATAGTTTTCAAGAATGGCTGTAGGAAATATCGCCCAAAGAAAAATGGCCCAAAAAAAAAAATGAAAAATCGCCCAAAAAAATTCCATGTAAAATTGGGCCTTAATTCATATGAAAAGTGACCCAACATTTTTGGGCTTTTTTTCGTTATTATTGGGTGATTTTTCGGTTTTTAAATTATTAAAAATATTATATGAAAAATAGCCCATTTTTTCGGGCCATCTTTATTTAATATAATTGTAATTTATTTAAAAATAAGTTTGTTGTTTTTTCTCTGGGTGTTTATATTAAATATATAACGAAAACACTTTTGGGCGCAAGGATTTTCTCCTCAAGGATATAATATATACCGGCTGCGCTAACTAAAGCTTCTCTGCAAAGTCGGCCTTCGGCCGGGCGCATGGATTTTCTCCTCTATGGTATAACAAACACCGGCTTCGCTAACTAAAGCTTCTCCGTATAGCCGGCCTTCGGCCGGGCGCAAGGATTTTCTCCTCTATGGTATAACAAACACCGGCTTCGCTAACTAAAATCCTTGCGCCCGGCCAAAGGCCGGCTATGCAGAGAAGCTTAGCGAAGTTTGCGCAGCCGGTATTACTGTCCTTACTGCCGAGCAGCTTTTGAAGATAGAATGCAATTTTTTGCATAAAACTTACACTTGTATGGAACTAAATTTATATGAATAATAACCACTTTTTTGCAAATTGGGTAATTTTAAATTTTTTTTCGGAAAAATTGGTTTTTGCTTTTTGGGTCATTTTTCATTTTTTTTTTGGGCCCGTTTTCGTTTTTGTTGGGCAAAATTTCATATATAACTTTTTGGGTCATTTTTCATGTTCTTTTGGGCGATTCTTCATTTGGCCGATTTTTCATTTATTTTTTTTTGGGCCATTTTTCTTTGGGCGATATTTCCTACAGCCTTCAAGAATACTTATTTTTAATAATTTTTTTAACATAAGTATCTAATAATTTTAAGTAAACTTGGTACCAAATAAAGGGGGCTCTGTAAAATTTAAAAAAAAATGTTTTCTTCAGTTCCCCTGAACTTAATTATAAAAAAGTTCCTTTTAAAAGTAAATCATTTCATATTCTTAAAAGTTTTCATTTAAAATTTTTAAAAAATTTTAAATTGTATATTTTTATTTCTCTTAGCTGAGAAGGTGTGATTGTTTTTTTACATATAAATTTCTATGCAGAAATTTCATTTATTAGATATTCGCTTTTAATATTCGCATACATTTTAGTGAATGTGTGTCCTACGAGGGGGTTAATTGGCACCTTTTTGACGCTTTGTAACAGGTCACAGAAACAACCTAAATGGGCACATTCAATTTCAGTTTAAATAATGCCTGTCGCAGATATTGTCCCAAATGAACCATGTTATTAGGACGGATCCCCTTCATTTAAAGTAATAGAACCAGGTAGAATCGATTAGTCATTACACACTCAAAATCCAGTTACATGACAAGTTGTTTGTCAATTATCTTCTGTAGTAACTACTCTTTAAACACATTATCACCAGTTAAGTTCTCTTTTAATCTATCACAATTTGTTCCTTTTTATTTTAAAATTGTTTTCACTTGTCACGGGATAAGTGCCTTGAAACCAATTGAACCAAATTTCCCGCAGGGTTAGGACTCATAGTAGGTATATGATTTCTCTTAAAAAATATTACATTTGAACTAAAATGCTATTGTATATGAAAAATTTTCATTTTTAAATGAAAATTAGATGAATATTTACGTATTTTAGATAATAAATTGAAAATGAGATATAAATTTTAAAATTCCCTACATTTGCCTTAACCCTTTCGGTACGGGAGACGATTTGTTAGTTTTAAGCGTTTATAATGGAATATTTTTACAAAATAATGCATATTAAACTAATATTTATCTTTTTTTTGTGTGCCCCTACCCAGGGAAGAGACTTGGGGTGGGACATATATGTCCCATCAGGAGTTCAGCATGGGACATATAAGTCCCATTAGTCGTAAACATATAAAAAAGGGTATAGAAAATCAATAAATTGTTTTCTTTTTACGTTGTAAATTCATATATGTACCTATATATGATCCACGAATTTACAGGTGACATCACCAATCTATTAAAACTTTATTCTACCATTTCTGTGATTTACGGTCTAGTTCATACATTTTGGATAACTGATCAAAAAACTCCTCCAAACAACACGTGTTATGATAATAAGCAAGACTTTGTTTAATATTTGTACTTAAACGTCGTAATAACTAAATGGGAGAGTTTTGAACCATTTAAAGTGAAAAACTTCAATACTAGGACTCTGGGAACGTTCAGTGGGATACATATGTCCCAATAGGTGCGAAAGGGTTAAAATAAAACATCTGTCCTTTTTTCCCTACGCTTGATATTTTTCGAAATAATCCCTACAAAAAGGGAAAATTCCCTACATTTGGCATCGCTGGTTCTATATTACACGATACTGTGGTGTCAGATTTTGTAAAATTAGATGCACATTTTATCACAAATTCCATAGAAAGTCTACTCCTGAAAAATTCCAATTCTCGGTATAGGGTATCAAATTTTTGGTACCGCCAAATAAAGTATTCTTGCTTGTTTTAACTTAATTGTGTCATGGAGGCAGATAAAAATAAAAACTGCACACACAATCTTATTTTCACAATTAAAAAAAGGTTCCTTCGAAAAGAGGTGCAAAATTTTTAAAACAAAGTGCAGCACTGCTATTAAACATCTGTAATATAAAAACTTGCTACTAAGATATTGCATGATATTACTAAAGGGTACTTAGCACTGTCACACAAGTCTTTCGTATTTAGACGAAAATGCATCTTCGAATTATAATTGTTTGAACATTTTCAAATAACAAAAACAACTTTTCATGACATGGTTGCATTCCCTTAAAATACGTAAGACTTGTGTGCTAGTGTAAAGTACCCTTAAGATATTAACTTCCATAAGATCACCAATTTTCTATAAATCGTTTTATAATCAAAAGAAAGTGAAAAAAACCCTACACCACTTTTAAGCAAGAACAGAAAACTTTTCAAGAGTGGACCTTATTTAGGACCTACTAGAACAAATGCTCCTATTACAGGTTACAACTCAACTCTTAGTTCAGTTAAAATTGTGAAGCTTTGTACAACTGCTTAAAACTCTGTGTTAGTGCGGTTAACAAAAACTTCAAAAATGTATAACTCATCACTAGCAGTTGTTTTAATATCAACTCAATTATGTTGAATTGTAAACCGCAATTAGGGCAAACATTGTGTTTCACATACTCTCGTTGCAATCGAAAACAGTTTGCTCACAACACAAACCCATTAAAATTTTTAGACTATTACGTTTTCGCAAAACATTTTTAAATTTATCTTAAGTGTATTATTCAAATATGTATGTTCTCCACTCCACTCCACTGTGTAAACTTTGTAACAAAACTCTTTGCTTTTGCTTAATTGTTTGCCTCAATTCAGATTATTTAATTCCGTCTTCTCTGTATTCCTTTTAAAAGCTTTAATTGTTAAAACAAAAATTATTTTTCGTACACCTTTTAAGTTTTTTTTTTTAAATATTTTTTGCTCTTTATTAACAATCTTTTGTTAAATATTCTTTTATAATTTTCCAGATTTTTGACTCAACATAATTTGCGGTTAAACACTGCTTTCAAAGCAAACGCTTTAAACCTCAGACGACAACAAAATGGTGAGTGTTTTCTTACATCTTTTTAACACTTTTAACCAGTTGTATTTTGAATATTTAATTTAGAATATGAAAAACATTTTACCAAATTAACACTTCTGCCAAAAATGTTCAGTTGATTAATGAACTACTATATTATTTCAAATTAAAATAAATGATATACATTTAATAAATATATATATATATATATATATATATATATATATATATATATATATATATATATATATATAAACATAGAATAATCTAATACATAGCTTGGTTATAATAATAGTCAAAGTCAACAATTAAATCTTCACTCTCTTGAACAACAAATTTAATACTTCTAATCAATGTATGTTTGTTTGCAAATATAATAATACGAATGAATATACATTGTAAATTCAAATTTGTGTGTTTGCCTTTCTCCTAATTTACAATTTAAAATATCCAAATCCATAACATCCTGTGCCTCTAGACTTTGAAAATTTTAATTATTAACTACGGCATATGTATATTACAGCCATACATATACACCCAGACAAACATGCAGGTATGCAAATTGACACCTAATGATGTCTTCAGAGAACATTTGTGATAAAACAATAGAATTGTATGTAAATAAATTTATTCGACCAATTTCGACCGACTCTACTTGTTGAAAAAATGTAAAATTTCTTTTGTTCTTTTTCAACTTATAAATAGTAAAACATTTTAGTTTCAGATTTAATAATCCTTAAAGCCTAGATTACACTATCTCACAAGTCTTACGTATTCCATAATACTTTGTGAGATAGAAATCTAATGAGTTTTGTTGCGACTCTCAAAAAATCTAATGTAACATGACAGTTTGTGTTCAGACCATCACACAAAGTATAAACACTCACACATGAAATAAAATGCAACCCTGATCCAATGAAATGTATTATTGTTTAGAAATTTTTCAAAAAACGATGAAGTCGTATGGGATGTCAAACTTTTTTCTTAATACTTGTCATTTTCGTGACACATTGCATTCACACTACCACACTTTGTCATATTACTTGAGTTTTTGACATGTATTAATACAAAGTATAATAGTGTAATCTAGCCTTAAGTAGGAGTTCATAAAAGATATTTTAATAAATTTAACAAATCTTTGTTTCCATCAGACAAATGTTAATAAGTATGTAGTTGAACATCGTGTAGTGGTTGACTTATTCTTCTTGGCAAGGAAATATCTGCTGTTATTATATTTTACCATGTTTCGTTTAGATGTTTTTAAATAAATTTTAAATTTTAAATTTCACACATGTATTTTTTTGCAACAATTTTAATATTCTTGATTTAAACTTATGTTTGAACGAAATCATTCAGTACATAAATTCACCATTGGTACTGTAGTTTTGTTACGAGCTAAGTTTGAAATCGCATACAATGTAAATGTATTTTTAAAGTGTGTGAGTGTGGCAACAATTTACATTTTATTTGAACTCACCCTTCAAACATTTTTGAAATTTTTTGGCGATTGCTTGTTTGGCGATGATTCCGCGATCCTTCTCAGGGAATACGAATCGCTAACCATCGCCTATGGCGATGAATATGCGAGCGCACACAAGTAGCGGCAATCATCAGTGTTTTTTTATAACTTTCGAAAGAATTTTTTTTCTCTTGTTGTTTTTTAAGGTAACGGGAAAATAAATATTTGGTTTCAAGGGCAATTAGCAAAATTGTCATTCCAGTTGAGCAAGTGATTTGTGAAGGGTGTGTTATTTAATATATCTCTGAAAGCAATTTTCATCGCCGAATCATCGCCCGCGAATCGCCGGCAAATTGTCTAACATCGCAGCGATGCATCGCGTGGAAGCTAAGTGCGATCCTCTGGCGAATCGGCAAAACGTTCGCATGTGTCAACCACGTGAATCGCGGTACACGATGTTCACGCGAATCGCGGTACGCGATGTTTACGCGAATCGCGGTACGCGATGTTCAAGCGAATCGCGATACGCGATTCGCGCGGTTGACACATGCGAACGTTTTCGCGATTCGCATTAAGCTTCCACGCGATGCATCGCGGCGATGTTAGACAACTTGCCGGCGATTCGCGGGCGATGATTCGGCGATGGAAATTGTTTGCAGGGCAACAGTCTACATGTGTCCATAAATTTACTTGTAGCTCATTGATTTCGCAGCAATTGTGTTTTCATTTTATTTAGATAATCATGAAAAACAGATACAGATGTGATGCGTTAGTTTGGTTTGGTTCTTTTTACCCGTAAATATGAGTGTTTCGCATAAAAATTATGTCAATAATATGCTTGGTTGCACACACATTCATTCTTCGAAATATTTACACAATTTATAGTCAAGTACAATAGTTTAAAACATAAATTTTTACAAATGAAGTAAAGTTTAATGTTGAAATTTTTGTAATTTACATTCATTACATACATATACGAGTATGTAACTAATTGAATTGGTAATTTTATCGTCCTTTGTATAAACCCTAATACACATTAATTTTTATCTAACTGGCGAGTAATTGTAATGTTTAATCGTAATCGCAAATTAAAAAAAATTATAAGATTAAGATTAAAATTCCAAACATTTCAAGTACACACTTATTCAAAATAAGTTAAAATTTTGGTTTGACATATCAACATTGTATGTGCATACTAGTGCTGGGAAACTATCGATAGTCTTAAAATATCCAAATTATCGATAGGAAAAATAACGATATCGATATTATTATTAAAAATACAACTATGAACACATTTAACAGCAACTATAACCACAGTTTTTCGCGAAAGTTTACTCGCTTTTAATTCACGCTGAATTATAGTAATGTATGTAAACAAAAAGAATATCAGGTGGTATCGATAGCTCAGCTGTGCTTCTTTTTACTTCTAATTAGAGGCCCTTAAGCGCCTATTACATGGTCATAATTGGTATGACATACTTTGTATGTTGATAGAGAATTTTAGACTATCATACCAAGTCATACATCATTACAAAACAAACATTGAACAGCGATGGTTGTCTATATGATGGCGCGTGAATTAGTTACTGCTTTGGAACTTGATTTATTTTTTCTGTACTACACTGAAAGAAAAATGCTTTATATATTTAATGAATCATTTTCATAAAAAAATTTTCCTTGGGTAAATGAAAATTTTCATTGTTTAAATGGAATTTCATAGTTATAATGAAATATTTTCGTTAAAATCGCTTCATTGGAATTCGTAATTACGTTAAAAATTTTCATTGGATATGTGAAAACTTAAGTTTGTCCAAGTTTAACAAAAAATTTTAATTGGGAACATAAAAAAACCATATACAATCATAACTATATTCATAAATTAATACAAAATTGTAGTTTCCTTAAAAAAATGTTAAATTGTTAATTAAAAAATTTAAGATTTAATAATTTCATACATCTAATGTTACACGTATGCCATTAACTTTATGAAATCAAAAAATTTTTTAGAAAAGCAATATATTTCAATAATTGCCTTCATAAATTTAAATTTTCATTATGACAATAAAACGTCATTATAGAAATGAAACAAAAACTTTCAATCCACTTTCAATCAACGTTGTACTTGTAATTATGGACAATTTAATCTCATATTTACGCTCTTAATTCAGTAAAAAACATAGTTTTTTTATCCAAAAACTACAATGCCCCGGTAGACTAGCTGGTAGTGAGCTAGTCTATCAGCACCGAGGTTGCGCGATCGAATCCCGCCAGAGACAGGAAAAAAATAAAAAATAAAATAAAATATGAAAAAATAAAAAAAATATAATTAAAAAAATAAATACAAAAATAAAAATAATTAAAAAAAATAAAAAAATTCAAAAAGTATGTAATTTCAATTTTTGGGAATACAAAATTTTAATTTCAAAAGATTTTGTTATTCGTGCTTAATTCCCAGTTTTTATTCTTGACAAAAACACTTGTTGCTTAGGCCAGATCATCAGGAAACTTCATCCATAAAGATTATAGAAAAACTAAAGATATTAAACCAAATAAAAGTGTTAAACGTATAAGAATTGTAGCAACAGTTCTACTTGTAATAATATCAAAGCTTAAACAAAACACATCAACAATAAACAACAGTGGGTTTATCTCATCTTACATTCCCCACTAATGATCTAATGTAATGTTTCATTTAATCCTTTTTATGAAACAGGTTTCATTGATCCAACGAAGCGCTGCATAGGTTCCTTTTTAATGCAATTTTTCATGGGATTAATGTCAAAATTCATTGGTATTGCGAAAAAAATTCTTTCAGTGTAGTTGCCGGTTGCTTGGAAAAATTCAAATGAAATTTGTACTGAGTATGTCAGAATTCCTATTGCAAGTGAATGATGGCATGATTGCATACACAAAAATTAAAATATCTCGACTTTTAACATGCCAAAATGACATACACGAATTTTTCGTTATTACACGAGTATGATGGCATACCATTCTCACATACACATGATCGTCTAATAGGCGCTTAATGTCAAAATAACATACATTTACATAGGGACTGAAAAGTTAAATGTTTGCGCCTTCTACTTCGGTTCTTTCAGAAAGGTGGACATGCTCGTGTTTTATATATTCACTGAATACATAATTACACTGTGCTAGAATTTGACACTTTTTTGAGACAAGCTAACCGTTTTTTAAAGTTAGCTTTTGTTTCCGAGAAATACGGTTATTAAAAAATCGAAATACCGCAATAAAATTACGTTTAAGTAAAATTAAACTTTTTTCTTATAAGAAAATCATTTTTAAGCAACATTTCAAAGTTTTTTTTTTGTTAAAAATTCATAAATAATTGGAAAATGCCGCTATGCTTTTCCAGACGTATAAAAAAAAACGAAGTTGCAAACAAAACAAGCCACACATAAATAAAATCTATTAACAGCTTTTGATTTTATTCACAAAATTTCATAAAACGCAATATTTGTATGGGAGCCCCTAAAAAGTAGAGGTAAAGGCAAGTATGTCTCCAGTAAATGTTAAGGGCAAACAACTAATTGAGGTCGGACATACATTATATCTCCCTAGGGGCGACTCCTGGACGGTTATGGGACTTTTAATACTTTTAATTTCTGGTCTGTATTGAAAATAGAGATAAGAGGGTAGGTATGTTAGAAACAAATGATATGGGTCAAAAATAAAGTGAGGTTGTTCATACATATGACCCGTCTAGGGGCATCCCATGCGCTGCAGGGGCAAAATTTAAAAATAGCGGCGCATACACTTGCAATATAATTGTTAAATTTTTCGTCATGTACAACAATATCCTCGATGTGATATTCGAAGTTGGCACACAATATATTTTTAACAATCAAACGACTTTTGGTGAAATATGTTGGCAACATTGTTTTATAATTAAAGTTGCCCCATATTTTAATTGAAACCACTTATTGCATAATATAGGGCAAAATAGAAACATTATGGCGAATAACATATACAATACAAAATATATAATGGATGGGGCGCTTAAAATTCCATAAAAAACTTATATAATGGAAAACCCACCCTCCACAATCGCTTTAAGATGAACAAATCTTATGTTGATGTTGATATTTAAACGAATCTTAACTTCATAACATTATTTGGTTTTCCGGGACCATGATTGTCCATGGGTCCACTCTATAAAGTTTGTCTCTAAATACTATGGTGTTGGGTATCATATGGTCCTTGACCGACTATACTTTTTTAGGCCCCTATTACGGTTTACAACTCAACTTTTTTTCCTAACTTTTGTATTATTGTTTACAACTTTGCTAAATTGCGCTGAACAGAACCAGTTGTATTGAGTTGTATACAATATAACATTTTTATATACTTATTTCAAAGAGAAGATGTTAATTAAATGTTTTATAGCAAAAAAATTTCAAATCTAGAATCATCTATAATAACATTTAAAGGCCGATCTACACTACCATACAAGTCTTTAATAGTTTGAAAATGAAAATGCTTCACTGATCTAATTATTGTTTAAACATTAAAAAAACAATAACAATTTATTATGACAGGGTTGTATTTTCCTCAAAATATGTGAGACTTGTCTGATAGTGTAAAGTACACTTAAGTGAAATTTTTTCATAATAAATTTCGATTGAAATTGTTCATTAACGTAAAACCTGTTTATAACAAAACTAGTTTTCTATTTAAAAAAATATAAGATTACACTCGTTTAAGTCTGAGAATTAAATTTTATTTTCGTTGGTTTAAATTTGACCTTAAAACCATCTTTCGATTGTATAAAAGGAGTTTTATTGTAACAAATTTCGAAATTTTCAGTTTTTACTGGCTCCATATGAAAATTAAGGAACAGTTTTACCAAAATACACTTTACCACAAGTTTAGCAAAATTTTGAGCTGAAAAAATGAAAAGTAGTAAAAAAATATAAATAAAACTATTTACCTTAAGGAAAAAAAGGAAATTTCAATTGACGCCTACCTATACATGTTTTAGCTCCCAGGCCGAAACTAATCAAACAGTTTGCCTTGCTGCTATTGCTGTCCTGCATAAAACGTTGCGGTTTAAAACTTAAGGGATTCTCAAAATGTTTTTCATCTCTTTGTATGGCCAATAAAGGTATAATAAAGGATTTACCTTCGCTTAGAATGTGTTTGCTATCTGGCATTTGAAAATCTTTGCGGCAAATATGTTCAACTGAAGCCACACTGGGATATTTGCGTAAAGTTTCTGTTAAAAAAATTTCCGCAAATTTGAGGGAAAGTTACATATGAAATTATTTAATCTCTTACCTTGTATACACAAATCCATTAGTTTCAATTGTTTTAAGCCTTCATAAGTGAATTGTTGTTTTTGTTGTTGTTTATCATTTGTCTGCAGATGAGTCTTTAATTCATCAACGAGTTTGTTCCTTAGCTCTGGTTGTTGCAATATCTCATACAACGCAAATACGGCTGTGGACGCCATCGTTGATATTCCATTCTCCAAGAGATACTCTGAAATTTGGGCCAATTTTTTAATTGATAACTGCTTTTCTCTCTCAAAGATGTGCTCAATGTTCCAACTGAGCTTATCTTTCTGCTCGATATCATTACCATTTCGAAATTTGACTAGAATTTGCAGAATATCCTTGCGTATTATACCGCCTTCTTCACGTTGTTCGACATTTTCTCGAATAACATCACGCAGCCGGTAGGTGAGTGACCATTTTTTAGGAATTCGGTTATAAGTGCTATGCGTACAAGAAATAATACTTTAATTTAAAAACAATCCACATAGTGTAAATTCCATTTCAAATTATTGGTAAAATATCCAGGCGAAACCTTTTTTCATTCAATTATTTAATATACTAACTCATCTTTATCTTTTCAATTATTGCAAAATTTTTTTAATTGCGTTTTTTATTATTTCTGAACATTTAATCGATCACTTCTTATCATCATTCTTTTTTAATTAATGATTTTGGATTTTGCTTAATAAATTTATTTAATTAAAAAAAAAAAAAATACTTACTAAGAATTAACAGCTGATTGGCGTATGGAATAATTCAAATATTGATGAAATATTGAATCTGCTTGTTTGAAGAGATCAATCTCTAAGCCGTAGATCAAACTTGCGATAATATTTACAGAATAACTGAAAAACAAAATAATTTTCATTTAATTCTTGTACAATAAAAATACAATTTGAAACAAAATAAGAAACATACAAATGCAATTGCTTATCAATTAGAATTTTTTTCCTATATTAAACTTTAAAAAGATACGGAAGAATTTGTAGGTACCTTATTATTTATTTACTTCTCATCGATTTGTACTTACATTCTTAATGCTTGCTGTATTTCAATTCCATCTGATAAATTACTTTCTGGTGAATTTATGGCAACAATAATATGATTTACTGTGTTATCCCCGACCTTTTCAATATTGCCAAAAATGGCCTCTAAGCGAGTAGCATTAAATATTGGTGATATTTTTTCCATTATATTAAATTTACGATAACCACGAACGTAATCCCATTTAGAATCATTGAAATGGCCACACGGATTCTCCATTATGCCACGAGCCAAGGAAAGGTCTCTTATAAGCAGAGTGGGGTGAAAAAGAAAATATATACCAACAAATCGTTCCTTGTCGTCTCGATAGGCTTCACAAATAGCATCGACATGGTGGAACTCCCGTTTGTAAACTTGTTTGAGAAAAGACCAAGTTAGATCGCATTTCTCATGGGGAAACCCCTTTCTTCGCCAATAACTATAAACATGCCGCACCGAGAGAAATACTAGTGTATATACCAAAATCGGTATGAGTAACCACATTTTGTTGTTGATCCTTTAATATATTTAATTTTTTTCTTAAATGTTTTAAGTCTTTTAAGATACACAGGGGAGTTTTAAGCACGCGTTTAATTCTCTTCTGGAATTTGTTGCTTTGTTCGTTTTCCGAACTTATCTTTATAAGCTCTATAAACAGACTGTTTCAAAATTAAAAATATAATTTAAAATTTTACCCAGAAAACGAAAGTTGCCGCCTTCTCCCATGTTATCCGTCATTCATATGTGCATACATACAAACATACATACATGTTATAAGTAGAGAACAAGCATCCATCCACTTGCTGCTTCCAAGCCTGATGGTATATAAAAAAGAAAAAACAACAATAAAAAGTGAACAAATATTTATAACCGTCTGTCCGTCAGACATTTTGGTATTTATGTATGTTTAGTGCCTGAGGCTATTAAAGATAAGGTATGGGTTTCTTTACCTCAGTGCTGTCAAACTGCCGAAAATATTTCTACAGTTGGCTGTTAAAAACCTCTCTTACGAATTGAAGGATTCTTGATATTTTACATAGTTTATTAAAATACTTTTTCCTAACACAATTTTACAAATGTTTAATTGGGATTCTTTATGATAATGATTTTTCATCTCCTTTTTGACACAAACATTTTTTTTGACTCAATGATAATTATAATTACAAAGTTGAGAAGGATAATAAATTCATTATTCCAAGTTTTCTTGTATTTTCTTTAAATGACCAATTGCAAAAACGGTTGGTTCTGAGATTACCGGCTAATTTGCTGTCCTTAAATATTTATATAGGGACAAATAAAATATATTCCACTTCATTATTTACTTAACATTTAAGCTTTATAGTTCCTTTGCAGTCACTAAACGTGTTTTTCCTAAAATTGGTTTATTCTTCAAAAAATTGCCTACCAAAGTGTTCAAATATCATTATCCTGGCTGTCCCTTACACGTCTTTAATTAAAATGTTTCTCAATTTCTACCAAAAATAGTATATAATTTTTTAATAAAATAAGTGCAAAGTAAAAAATAATGTTAAATTATCTCTTTTTTCTTGAAATGTGCAAAATTGTTTATAAATTAATATTTTAATGGATGATTATCTTTTGTCGCTGAAAGTATACGCCATTCCCCTGTAAAAGCTTATATTTGTTAAAATTCAAATTTTCAATGCATTGTTGGCTTGCAATAATTCAAATTTTAAAGAACATTTTATCTACTGCGTATACATGTGGCAGTATTTTCGACAATATTAATTAAATGAAGTCAGTAGCTTCTGTCGTAATGACCTTTCACAGCTAATTTCGTCAATCCCCTGGTGTTGTGAAATTAAGTGAAATATTTTTTAAATTTATTTTAAATATAAACTTCCTATTCATGCCAATTTTTTTGAAGGTAAGTATTTAAATTGCAATTTAAGAGAGTTTTGTAGATATTCGTCATTGCCCTGCCATCATTGCCCTTGTAAAAGTATGCACATCCTGGGGGACTTATTTTCAAAATGTTTCATAATTCGGTTAAATATTAAGAAATTTATGTGTACCTACGATAATTGAGAATCTATTCTTTGAAGAATTAAATTTACCAATTTGAAAGTCTAAATTCTACAAAAAAAATTTAATACCAAAAATTATGTCGAAATTAGCCCGTAATATCAGATTCAATCATATAAATAACTTATTTTTTATTATGGTTTATAAACGAAGTTTTTTAAATATCTAAACGAATATTGCTTTATCACTTTTGGCAACAGCACTTTTTACACACGCTTGTACCGTCAAAATCACAAATAGTGTTGACAACATTTCTCTTTTTGTAAGACAATAAACGAAATTAATTTTTTCTCTGATTTTGTTTTTCACTTAATTTTTTTATTCATTGGTTTCGTATGAGATTATAGCTTCTTCAGCATCTTTTGAAGACTTCGCTCAAAATAATTACGACAGAAAATCGCTGATAATTATATTTCTCTTTTTTTCGTTTTATTCGAATACCTTTTAAAATTTTATTATTTATTTATTTTAATATTTAAGCTCAGTAAACCGACTGCATGGCCTGTGGAAACATTTCTGACCAAATCCTGGGTTTTTTTACACGTTATCAGTTTGTTTACATCTGTATTTTGATCACGACAGTTATCAGTTGCTTCACAGTTCACATGCCTACAACAGCATGGAAAAATTCAAAAAAGATGTCAATCAATCTCAATGTCGGTAACACTATACCTGTAATACTATTTAGTTATCATGGTATGAGTAATTTATCCTTCCGGTCTTTGTTTACATTCATTTACTCTCTCACACACACACACACACACATATATACATGTATTATGTATATACTTGTATTTTCTTTAATGTATTGTTTATTGTCATTATCAACTTATGTGAACTGCTACTGTCGACTATTCACTGTTTCATTTGCTGGGTGTCTTGTTAACAAACAAACATCTTCTTTGAAACTGGATATTTCAGTGTGACTTTTGTTAATTTGAAACTCAAAGAGGTACCATCATACTCTAAACCAGTGTTCGAAAATAAACACTAAATATCGTTTTTTAATGTTCGGTTCGGTAGATTTGTGGAAAACACAAACGCTAATAATGTTTGTGTAGAAAATCATTAAAAAAATAACGTTTCCCTGTTAGTCATCTTTCGAACACAAAAATATTACTGTTTTTATAAAACTCAACAAAAGATGTGAACATTTAATTCCGTTCGGTTTTTTTTTGCAAATCCACAAACTTCAATGTGTTCGGTTCGGCTCGTTAATGTTCGTTCCTTTTGGCTGGTAAAAAAAACAATTTTACAAAAACAAAATGCACACACTTAAAAAACATTATAGAACATTAAAATATAATGTTTGTCTACAGTATCACTACAATTGTTCTGTTTTTTAACGAAGAACCGAACATTATATAATGTTAATTTTTTTCTTAAAAATAGTTACGAACGGTATTAAGGGTTGTGTATGTCTACACAATAACTAAAAAAATAGATATCGTTCCTGGGTGTGTGAGCCGAACGTTAAATAATGTACTGTTTATTTTCGAACACTGCTCTAAACTGATCACTTTTTAGTGAGTTTTTAAAATTGTAACTATACTCTAGATCAAAGCTAGTATAAATGTAATTTTAAAATACTTATTTATAAAATATTATACCTTCTTATATAGTGTATGTAGTGAATAGGTATAGTACGTATAATAATATCTTTCATAAGTACCTACCAAACACATTTTGATGAGAATTAAAAAAAGTGGTATAATTTTGTATAAAAGTATCTGTGTATTTACAATTTTAACACGTATTTTACTTAAAAGTAATAAGAAAATGTTATTTATATTTATTTAATTACTCCTTGCCTTTATTAAAAATTAACTAATATCGCACGCACTACGTTACTAAAATATGGAAATTGGATATCTATAATTACATGCTTGATAAATTTTATTTATTTTATATTTTTTTCTAATTTTTCATACAAATTGCCGTTCTCCATCTCTCACGTAGACAGTTAAAACTTAGCGAAAATTTTTAATAATTAATCGTTTTCTTATTTATACTCTTTACCATCTCTTTGAAAGTCCAACTTTTAGGCCATCAAGTGGCACAAGTACTGGTGAATTATGAAATTTGTATTCCACTTCTTTGCGTTCCATTGGTTCAATATTAAAATTTGCTAATATTTTAGCCAATGCAATCTTTACATTCATTACACCCATACGTTGTGCTATTGTTCAAGAAAATCGCTCAATTATTAATTCGAATATTAAACTTCGAAAGATATAAAACTCTTACCTATACAATGCCGTGGTCCCTCTCCGAATGGCATAAAAGCAACTGGATCGTAGTCCATAGACTCCTCGGAAAAACGTTCTGGTTTGTAATCCATGGGATTCGGGAAATATTCGGCGTCGCGGTGTATGCCCAAAAGAGAAATAATTATACCTGTTCCTTTTTTAATGGTAAAATTTGTGCCAGGCACTGTGAAATCCTGAGCGCACTCACGATTTAAAAATGGTAGACCTGGGTATTTTCGGGTAGTTTCTTAAAAAGGGTTTTAATATCAGTAAACTTTGTTAATTTTTGTATAGCTATTTATAAAAGATGTATTTACCCATCACACACAAATTCAAATATTTCATTTCTTGTATAACATCATATGTTAGTTTGCCCTCCGGCTTTAAATTATGATTTTTCAAACATTCATCTACCTCATTTTGTGCCTTTTGAAATATTTCTGGATGCATAGCAAACTCGTAGATGGTAAAAGATGTTGTTGCGGCTGTGGTCTCCGACCCAGCTATATAGAATAAAAACGCTTGCGCTGCTATCAGTTCAATTGACATGGACTTGAGATCTTCTGCTGCGGTTTCAATTTGCCATATACCATCATTGTCTTCGCTTATTTTACCTGTATTACGCAATTGTATCAACAACTGTAATAGATCTCTCCTTACCACTCCATTTTTTTCGCGAAACTCTATGGTTCTCTTCACAATATCCCTTAAATTGTATACGAAGTTGTCTTTAACGCCAACAGCAGCTAAAAAACGAGCGATTCTGAAAAGTGTTTAAATTTTATTCTTAAGTTTCTGCCATTTTACTTATTAACTTACGGTGGACAAACAAAACTCATCATATTACGAAGGCCCATTAATATACTCGAATTTAAAAAAATTGTATCACTTATTTGCCTAAATTCATTTTTAGGACTTGTAAAACTGTCAATATCTAATCCAAATATAACGGATCCAATAATATCAATTGCGTATCTGCAACGTCAAAAAGGGAATCAATTGAATATTCATTTAAAATTAAACTATGTTCACACCTATTAATTGTTTGACGTCCTACACGTAACCACTAGTTTAATGAAAAAATTATTTGATTTTGCAAAATGTTTTTCTATATCAAATATTATTTAACAGTCCTTAACTTACAATATGCAAATATCTTTTTACAAATAAATCTTAGTAAATCAACAGAAATTTTAAAAATTAAAGCTTAAGTTTCATAAATGTACTACTGGTCACGCTTTTTTTGGATTTTTTCGTCAAAAATTTGTAAGGTACACAGAAAAAATTATTTTTCCAATTCAAACAAAAAATTTGTAGAATCAAAAAATTTTTTGTCTGAAATCGGTCCTATAAACAAATTCGCATATTCAAACAATTTATTTGCATTTTGTTTATTGAAAAAAACACCGATTTCTTCAAACAAATAATTTTACTGAATCAAACAAAAGGTTTACTGAAATTCATATAAATTTCAAACAAATAATTTTGCTGAAGCAAACAAAAAAGTTTTTTCACAAGCAATGACGCGCACACAAGCAAGCACTGTTGGCGAAGATGAAGCAGAGCGGCCGGCTGGCTTTGAAACACATTTTTTTGTTGGAATAATTTTTGAACGAAGTCTTATTTATACCTATACACAATGTTTTTCTTCATCACTCACTGTTGCTGCATCCTTTTCTTTGCTAATGAAGAAGAAATGTAACCAAAAACGGCGGCAGACCGACTCGATATGTTTTTCGTTATCATTCTATTTTTGTATTTGATGTATTTAAGCAAAGAGTTTGAAAAAATTGAATACGGGATTTTGTTTTTTTTTATCAACTTTGAAACCAACCAAAAATTTATTTTGTTTCTTATAATATTGTTGTTGTTTCTGTTATTTAAAAAGAGTGAAACGTTTTTTACCTGCTATTGTTTTTGTTGTTTTTTTACTACAAACCTCGTCACGCTATTTTATAATTTTTCTTATTGCTGTACTTTTTTAAAGCGTCCAAAAATAGACTGCATGTGTTTTTTGTTGTAGTTCTTATATTTCACATAAAGAAGTGTTGCTTACGATCAAATAAAAATATGCCAAAAAACCGACATATTTAAGGAGCGTTAAATATTTCATACAAAATTATGGAAACTTGAAACCAATAACGCGTATATTATATTTTTGAATAGTTGTCAACATTTTTGTTGGTTAAATTAAAATCAAACAAAAATATTAATTGGATCAGTAAAAAAATTTGTAGAAATCAAAAAATTTTTCAAACAAGCGTTTGTTTGAAAATAATTCGGCAATAATTTTTTCTGTGTATGAAAATACATTTTGGAATACAGTTTTCTTATTTGAGATTTAATTTAAACTTATCCACAAATTTTTACTACACACTAGCAAAAACAGTTTTCAATCTCAGTATTAAATGATATTTTTATTTTAAATTAATATTTTCTATTTCACTATTTCGAAAATTTTTTTCTTTCTCACAACTACATACAAGTGAAACAAAAAAATGCAAAACCCTTGTTTTTGTTTCAAATGTAGTTGTTCGAAAGAAAGAATCGTTTTGACATCATGAAAGAGACGGGTAGCCTTACGTTGTGGTTACGCTTTTTATTTCCAAAATATGCGTTTTCCCGTCATCTAATTGTGCCCTCAGATGTTTCACTAACTTATCAGCCACATCGTCCACCGTACCAAACATGCCCTTTAATTTTCCCGAAGTAAAGGAGGGCGTTAACTTCGCTCTCAAAGTACGCCAAGTTTGTCCTTTAAGTGTAAATAAATTGGCTGACATCGGATCGTTCTTTTCGTCGACATAAACACCACGATCATGGAAACTGTTAAAATCAGCAGTCATTATTTGGCGCACTAAAGCAGCGTCCCTCAGTAAAATGGCTGGTTTTATAAATAAATAAATGCCCACAAATTTTTCGCTATATTTCTCATAGAGATCAGACATAACCAAACCAAAGGCTCTCTCTTTTCGCTTCACTTTAAGTAAGGATCCATAAGGAATTTTTGGTTCGTCGTACACGATGCCCAAACGTTGCCACAACGAATAGTGATGTCTTATTAAGAAATATATTACACTTGATAGTATTAAAATCAAAAATAGAAACATGTTTATGATGTAATATTAAATATTAAAAAATGTTAAGCGACCGATCGTTGGAACTACTAAAAATAAACTGAAGCAGTCGTTGCTTCCCAACAAACTGATGATTTACTACTCCGAGTATGACCTTGCCGAGAGTTATTATAAGATGAGAACTTAAAAGCGATACCCTACATTGTTAATAACATTACGTAAATTTATGTTATTGTTGAAAGCAACATATGGATAACAACAAAACTATTTTTTATCTTAATTATTACAGAACGTGTATCCATCGCAAGTTTTTAAATGCATGTTGCAATATTAACTTTATACGTTATTCTATTTTTTTATTAGAGAAAACTGTTTTTACAATTTTAGTAGTGATAATTTTATTTTACTTGCACTTTGTTAGTTTTAACTATAATCTGTTGTGTAAAACATTTGCTCAATTAGTTAATTTTTTGAAATTGTGCACTCTCTGGGACTTTCAATATGCACTTAGATTTTGATAGAGCATTTGGAATTTGTTTTACAGCTCTCAATTGCAATACAAGTTAAAGCTTTGATAACAAATATTTATTTATCTTTCTAAATGTAATATTTATCTAATCTTTGTACGACAGCTTAATTATTTACTTTTAGTATAATTCTGAACTCAAATTTCAAAAGTTTAAAATAAGGTTGTTATAGATACGAATTTTCATTCCAAAAAACATTTTTGTTTAAGTTTTAAACATTTTATTATTTTATATATTATAAATGAAATTTGTCTTTAATTTTGGTTTATTTTATTACACAGTGCAACAAATTTCGGCTCATCGCCGCCAGCCTCAACACTTGTAACGCGAAATGAAAGTAGACTACTAGTTGAGCAAATCTGCCAAACGGTTTTGAAAAGTTAGCTCGGGTTCCCGAAATATGATCCCTTAAAGTTTTTGAAAATTTTTGAAAAGGCGTTTGGTATAAGGCAAAAAAAAAATATACTAAATGTACTTCCGAGCTAAAAAATAATCTCAGATGTCTTTAGTAGAATCGTATGGCGATTCTTTTCTTAGAATTTATTAACCCTCTAACTGTCATTTTAAGGGGTAATTTTTGTCCTTTTTCCCAACTCTTATACAAATACTAAAACAGCACTTTTAAGGGTTAAAATGTTTTACGAATATTTTCATTTTAATGACCCCTTATACAAAAACTCTTATACAAAAGTATACTAAACGGCATTTTCAAGGGTTAAAATGTTCTACGAATATTTTCTGCATCAAATTTCACAAGGGGTCATCTAAGACCAAAAAATCATGCAATTGGTTTTACATAAACCAATTTTCGAAATTCTGGGCCTTGAAATTTTTCGAAAACCCGTTTTACATACATTGCACGATATTTTGGTTTTAGTGAAATTTGATGCAGAAAATATTCATAGGTCATTTTAACCTTCTAAAGTGCCGTTTTGTCAAAATGCCACAGATTTGTGTTTTTTTGGGAATTGCGGGGCTTTAAATTTTTGATATTACATTAAAATTAAAAAAAAATTTAAATATTAAGTTCAGGTCTTAACTAAACTTGTACTCAATCGCCTTAAAACAAAAAATGGAATGCCCTATGAAATCTATGCTTACACAAAGCAAGCCTTTATTAATAAGATTCTTTCTTCTCAGGCCAGACATACAAGGGGAAGAAACGGGTGCACATTTTCAATTTGTTAATTTTGCATTTATCTCTACAGGGACATGTGTAGATCAAATATAAGAAACTTTTTTTTTAAATTATAACATTCTGCCATAGATTTGGTCAGTTTTACTACAGTGTGCGTTGGGGGTTTTGATACCAAAAATTACACATATCTAACTGACGTTTTTCTAAAGTGCAATTAAAATTGCAATTTTTTATGTTTTAGGATTTAGTTTTCGGACCTTTCTGGAATGAAAATAAAAAAACAATTCAATAATGAAACATTACACCGTGTTTTTGTTTTTATGTTTAATTTATGGTGTTTTTATTTATACCACTAACACAATAGTGGGGAAGGTATTATGCCTTTCTGCTGATGCTTGTCACACCTTAAAATATACCTTTGAGTATACTGATCGGCAGAGTCGTTATTAAGATTTATGTTCGGTTGTCACGCTGCTGCGCAAAGTACAGGTGGCAGCTTTGGATATAATTTGATGAAGTTGGGTACATAGGTTCTAATTGACACAAAGACCAAGCCTATTGAAAATGAGGCCAATCGGTCCATAATTTCTTTGTGAACTTGCATATGAATCTTAAACTAAACTACATAGTTTTGTTGTGGCGGGTCCATGATTCCCCGTGGATCCCAGATAGGGAACATTTGAAAATATTTTTCCGATATACTGCGGTGTAGAGTATTATATGGTCGGGCTTGAATGACTATACTTTCTAACTTGTTTTTAATTTATTTTTACGCGTAAGCCCCTAATTGGGAAAAATTACGTTGTAAGCAAGGCCAAATAAAGTTAAAATTTTTTTTTTAATAATACAACAAACAAACCTTTTTAAAATAGTTTGTAAACAAATATTTTACACATTTTAAATAGTATGCAAATACATACATACATACGTATTATTATAATTATTATTGTTGGTTTTTATTGTTTGTTTTCATGCTAGCGGCTTCTTCACATTAATCTATTAAAACAATTCTAGGGTAATCGACCCGATTTTACAATCGGTTTTTAAACCGGGGTTTTCCGCAATAGGGTTGACGGTTTTTTAAAATGCTGATTATAAAACTGGCTCAGTCAAATACATTTCGATTTTTATATTTTGCCAATAAAATTAGTTTTTACTACTACTTTTGTGGACTATAAGCGAATTTGGACTATAACCGATTATTTTTATAAGCCATTTTATGGGTAATAAGTGAAATCTATTATAATCCACATTTTGGACTATATAAATATTATTTTCTTCAATAAACAAAAGAAAAGTTTATTTAAAACATAACCAAATATTGATTTAATTGAAATAAATTGTTAAAAATAATAGTTGCGAGAAAGGTAAATAAAAACATATGCCTGTTGATTAAAAAATATAAAAAACAGAGTAGACTATAAGCGACCATTTTTGCATAAAGAATTATAAATGCGTGCTAAGAAAATGTGGCTTTTAAACGGAAATGGACTACAAGCATAATGGACCTTAGAACAAATTATTTGTATGAAATTCGAAAAAATGTGCAAGTGAAAATGACAGTTTTGGCTTTATTCCGTTTTTGGCCTTTAAGCGGAATGGACTATAAGCGAAAAGTCCTGTATATTTAAAATAAGTCGAATCTTTTCTGTTGGTTTTCCTTAAACCCTATTTACATATTGGAAATTAAAAGGCACATTTTACTTTTTTCCTCTCTCGCCCATAAACTTCATCTTTCTGTCTTTCAATTTCCAATATGTAAAAGGTTTCTAAGTATTTTATTTTTCAACAACATTATTTTTACATTGGACATCACGATAAATGGATTTCAAACTCCATATGTGAAAAGTGTTGTATAACACAGAAAGAAGATTAGTTTCGAAAGTAATCAATTACGTTTCTTTAAACAAGCAAATTCAAAATCCAAAAATAATTTCTTGATTCTAACTTATTTCGTTCGTATTAGGTAAAATTTTTTTTAAATAAAGAAACATTTTGCTAAAATAAGTAATTATTGGCATGGACGAGAATCATGCAAAATGTTTTTGGTTTAAGCCATATTCTCTGAAGCTTTGTTCAAACTTCTCAAATATTTGACATCATAAAGTCTTATTTAAAAATTATTTGCTTTTGCATTTTACAATTTCTAAATTAATTAAACAATTATCTTTTTACAAATAAGGTTAAGAAAATCAATTAAAATTGTTAAAAATACAGCTAAAGTTTGATTAATTTACTGGTCACACTTTTTTTGGATTTTTTGTAAGGTCTAAACATTCCTTTAGTTTTGTTAGCAGTTAGATAAGAGTGGTAATTAAATCAAAAACAATTTTAAGCAGGCCTTTAATAAGGCCTTAATTAAGAAGGTCTTCTGAGTTTTCTCGCTGGGTTAGTTGTATGCCTGTCAATAAAAAAAGGCACTTTGGAAGCCATTTCCGACTTAAAATATTGCAATAGACAAATAGATGTATCGTAACATACATAAATCTTTAAATCTCAAACGTAAGTATATAAATTGTTTATTATTCGTATGACTATACAAATGTACATCTGGATATAAAGTAAATTTTTATGTTTTAAGTTGAATTTTTATATTTTTGATTATTATTTTTATGAACTGTTAACTCTTTTTTTAATAAAGAAAAAAAAAATCAAAACTTTTGTATAATAATTTTGTCATTAAAAAACCTGTTGACCGTTTTTTCTGACTTTAATAAAAGCAACAAAATTATGGTTGTTTGGCTCTCTACAACAGTTGAATGCTTTTCAATTACATATCGGGGTTTTCAATAAGAACTTTGCTTTTTAATTGTGGCAACTCCAACAACATGATAGTTTTAACTTTTAACGTATATTTGTAGTAAATGCATTGGCAATTCCCAATAAAAAATGGAGCTTCCAACGAAGCAGGTTTGTAAGGGAGAAACATAAACGTTTCGCTTACCATTGCGCTTACGGAAGACATGAATTTTATAAAGCGCATTATTCAGCGCTTATAAAAATTGTTGTATGTTACCATTAGCCTTACACACTGAATATTTTGATACACACTGAATATTTTGATACAGTTATTTTTTAGTATTCTCCCTTAAGCTTAAATTAGACGTGACATAACCATACCAAAACTGCATTACCAAAACGACATAAACATACCATACAAACCAATTAAATTTTGGTTTCTCAATTCACCGTTACGGCTGTAGCATTATGGTAATGTTACTTCTAATTTAAGCTTTACAAACCCGCTTCGTAATAAGGAAATGCCGTAGCACTTGAAATGTTATTTTTTCTTTATACAACTTGTTTAGAGTTTTTTCACTTTACTGCATTTCTGTATGTCTTATTGCGTAGCGCATAATTGCGCGCTTATTTTTTAAATGTACCATTAGTGCTTCGCAAAATGATACAATTTTTTATTTGGTTGTTACAATGAAAATTGCAATGAAATAAAAATTTGATTCGACAGGCTCGATACAAAATCTGCCAACACCAACAGGACGGTTCTACATGTCATACAGCCAATAAAACGATAAATTTATTGCAAACCGAATTTCCCGATCGCATAATTTCACGAACATCAGCTGTTAAGTGGCCAGCCAGATCGTGTGATTTAACACCACTGGATAATTTTTTGTGCGGCTATTTAAGGAGCCTATCGAATCGATTGCAGCCTTAAAACACAAAATCCGTGATGTGATTAACGTGATTGCTTAAAATTCTCAATCCTTTTATTTTAATTATTGAATAAAATACATAAATACAAAACCATATTACGTTCATATTTAACCATAGTATGGTTACTTGCAAACATAAACATTGTTAAAATCCAACCATAGTATGTTGCTCTTAGAATATGGTTACCTCCAGCCATATTTTTTTCTGCCCGTTCACAGTTTGCTTATTGCGTAAATTACGTAACTAAATTAAGAATGTATGTTAAAAATATGCTTAACTCAAATTTACATAAATTTATACATAAAATCAGCCAAATATTAAACCATAATAGACCATCAAATTAGATTTTTATTTAAACGACAGACAACTTCATCTGAGAAATAAAAATCATATGTATATGTGACAGCGCATAGAGAAAGGGAACAGTAGAAACCAACTACACAAAACAAGAGGTAGGGACGACCTACGCGCGTTTTCAAGGTTGACCAACAAGGTTGAGATGGTACACCAAAGATACACGCATTAAAATCTTCAAAATGGCAAAACCCTTTCTATTTTTCGCGTCACATATATATTTCAATTAATGAATCGGAAAGCTGGTTAGATACGTAATTACAACTAAAATGTTGACTTCTACTTGTATAGTTTTCCATAATTTACATGTGCCTGATAATAATTTTTTGTTTTTACTATTATAATATTAACAGAAATTTAGGAAAAACCCCTTCTTCAAAAAGTCAAATAGTTTATGAGATATTAATTTTTTTGTGTCTCCTGAACACCAAGGCCCATTGAAAAGGTCTGCGCAAGAAGCCTGATGAACATTGTTTTCGTTCTTTTGAGATTTCAAAAGTTGTTTACATACACGTTTTTTTTCCTTTTGCTTTGAATAAGTTTCTGACAGCTTAAAAGAAAAAGTTTTTTGTTTTTGTACAAGTAAGCAGACCTGATAGATGGGCCTTGCTGAACACTTTGTATTTTTGTACCTGAGCCTTTTTCGAAATAAATGATTTAATTTTTATTTAAATATTTGCTAATTATATTTTTTTTTGGCAAAACTTGTGTATGCATAGAGAAAAAGGAATTATTAGATCGCTTATAATATTGAATTTTATTATACTAATTAAGTCCATTTTTTCAGAACTAAAATACTTATCGCTCCTTTAATGCAACATAGTCATATCTCAAAAATTTTAAAAATTTTAAGTTACTTAAGCAAAAGTGTTCCTTCATGCCTTCTTTATATAGAAAAAAAAATATCAGTATTATATCTCAAACTGAACCAAAGTAAAAGCTAAATATATGTTATTATATTTTATTAATCGCATTGCAAAAAAGGAGCGATTTCATGATTTATTTCTGTTTTATGAAAGTGTTTTTCGGAAGGCGATGGACTGATCCCTAAAAAATTGCATTGTGTTGTCAAGCCATATAAAACTAAATTGGACCAGATTTCATCGGAATAACAATACTCGTAATAAATTTTAAGAGCATTAAAATGTTTTCCGACAGTGAGCATTAAACCTACGGTGAATAATCGTCCCATCTTCGCGAAATATGGTCAAAGCCATAAAGTATTTTTGTATACCAGAGCAGATTCATATTTGTTCGTTATGTCTGATGTAAATAAGGCTTCCAAAAATCACAATTGGGTAATTCCATGTCAAAACGACCAAGAGTGGGACACGACCCCTTCCGAATTTAATAAAATTTGGTGAGAAGGTTCCTTTTATCTTATTAGGAACATATATGAACGAAAAAAATTTTTAAAATTTGTTTTTCGAAAGTTATGTCATATTCAAAATGTCATAATTTCGCAGAATTAGCCGAATGTGTTGAGCTTATTTCTTCAATATCTCGAAAACTACTTGACATACGAAGATGATTTTGATGTCATTTTAAAGAGAATACTTGGGGCTACAAACCATACGAGCATCCTACGCGCTGCAGGGGCCAAATTAAAGAATTTTATTAAGCCGCAATATTTGTATGGTACAGCGCGTAGGATGCTCGTAGTAAAGGATGCTCGTAGATGGGTCAAATGTATGACCAGCCCCACTTTATTATTTATTGCCGAATTTCGGTTTTTTTAGTTATTTCAATAAACTAAACCGTTTTTGAGTTACGCGAATATATGCTGTGCAGCCTCTTACATGTTCGAAATAACGGTATATCTTGAAAACAAGAGCTAACCTAAAAAAACGGTTAGCACCACTGGATTCAGAGTCCCCAATTAGGGTAAAATGCCAGGTGCGCGGCTGGTCTGTTGTTTGCAACTAGCACAGTGTACTTATTGCTCCAAATTACAATATTAAAATTCTATTTTAATATTATTTTTTTAAGGGTTGCGCAGGGAAAAAAATCATATCTTAAAAAAGAAAAAAAAAAACACCTCCTTCAAAGTTTCAGGATTTTTAAAGAACAGTTTGAGGTATTATACAAAAAAAAATCAGGCAAATAAAAAAATAGGTTTTTGACTTAGTCCGTTTTTAAAATTTAACATTTTGCAGATATTACATTTTTCCAAAAAATTTTTTTTTTCAATTTATGGTTTGTAGCCCCAAGTATTCTCTTTAAAATGACATCAAAATCATCTTCGTATGTCAAGTAGTTTTCGAGATATTGAAGAAATAAGCTCAACACATTCGGCTAATTCTGCGAAATTATGACATTTTGAATATGACATAACTTTCGAAAAACAAATTTTAAAAATTTTTTTCGTTCATATATGTTCCTAAAAAGATAAAAGGAACCTTCTCACCAAATTTTATTAAAATCGGAAGGGGTCGTGTCCCACTCTTGGTCGTTTTGACATGGAATTACCCAATTAAATTAATCGCACACATTTTTAGTCACTTTTTGACTTACTTATTCGCCTTATGGCTAATAAATCAGTGAATGTTTAACCGCTGATTTAGTCGAACTAAACTTAAATTTATATGTAGTTTAAATTCAACAGCTGTAAATCAGTGTCTCATGTATTATATGTATTTAAAAAAGATAGCATGTTGCAGCACTACGATAAATGTTGTCAAATGGTCTGTATTGGTAGCTTAAACGCCTAATTTTATGCGGTTAGAGATGGGTTATATCTTAACTGATTTATAGGCTTGTTGGTTTAAACACATTTTAAACCAAAAAGATTGATTAACATGGTCTGATTTATTTTCCCTTAGCAATGTTATTTCTGATAGGATAATCGTAAATTTTTTGTAACTGATTTCAACATCGAATTTTATAAAAATATATATTTAATTTGAGATACAATTAATTGATTTTTTAATGTACCTTATTCCATGAATTTTTTGTATGGCGTTATTATTTTGCAATCACGAGGTAATGATCTTTGCTGTTTAAATTTTAAGTAGAACTCAAATTGATTTAGCAGTTTAGTTAGCTTAAGCAACAATTTCACGTTTTTAAACAAAACTGTCAAATATGCTTTAAAATAAATATGTTAATTCAATAACAGAAATTTAAAATACTTAACTTGTTTCATCGTTATATTTATATGAAACTTTCTAGAATAATGAATTCAAGTTCAATGTCAATTCTAAGAACAAAAAATTTGATGTCGTAAACAGGGCAAGTTTTAAGGCATTTTGTATGAAATATAAAAAAGGCGTAACTCGATTTTTCGTTTGCTTACAAAGGAAGAAAGAAATTTAATAAAATTCGTATTTTGGATGTCTCTTTTTTGATAGTGATTTATTTAAAAATGCCAAACGAAACTAAAAACAAGCTAGAGTGCTATATTCGGCGGTGCCGAATATTTGATACCCTTCACCGACAGTTCAATTACTTCAGGAGTGATATCTACATGATATCTTTTTATTATTAGTTTTTCTTTATAAAAACAGACATCAGCATTAAAATTGGTTATGGTTTAGTTAGACCTATATTAAATTATTGAATGAAAACCAGAAAGTTTTGAGCTTTTGTTTTAGAAATTTTAATTAGCTTGAGTAAAATATCAGTTTAAGCCGAACATAAATGATTTTCAAGAGGGGAATTTATATCGGAGTGATGGTAAAAAACAAAACGGATCAATCATCCCAAAATGCTGTAGAGTGATTTTGGGTATTAAAAAACATAAATTTTAATAAAATTCAATACGGCGGTTAAATAAGTTTTAGCGTTTGCAGTGAATTTCAGAAGGCTGATTATATGGCATCTAAGGTAAATTATGGACCGTATATCACAAAATTGCATGACATTGTTTGCTGGCCATATGAAGCTAAGTTGGAAGAAATTTTACCACAATATCTATATCTGGTAACGTTTTAGGCGTATTTAATTAATTTACCAGAGTGAGCTTTATATGGGGCATAGGGTAAATTATAGACCGATCTTCAAGAAATTTCACGGTGTCATTTCTAGTCATATAAAATTTGTGCAAAATCTTATAACATTCCGTGCATTATTCCATCATTTATGTAAGGTTTTTTAGGGTGGTTCCACATTTTGATTCATAGCTCTGATCCTACTGAACTGATTTTGCTAGATTTCAATCCCAAACTGCTTGGGATGACTACAAGCAATTTGACACCAAGTTTGTTCATTTCTTTTGAGTTTTTCGAAAGTGAGATTTATTTCAACAGACGGACATGGCAAAATCGACTTAGGAGCCAGAATATATATACTTTATGGGATCTGAGATGAAAAATAAAAAAGTTTCACACGGATTGATTAACTTAGTATACCCTCATTCACCACTAGTGGTGGTGGAGTAAAAAACGAAACTAAAATCAGAAAACATCCGATTTCGTACGGATTATGCGATAATTTTAACAAAAACTTTTCTAAAGTTCAATATGGTCTCACACATTTGATTTACATGTATTCGTACATGCCAGCTCAAGCACATTATGGTTGGGCCTTTGGTCTTCAAACTTTGACCAAAATAAAAAACAATATAAATTTTCATTAAAGCGAAGCCAATGCATAAATTGACACAATATCTCCATGTAAACTAAAATTATTTTAGTATGGGCCAGTTATATGGACTGGTGTTGAACGTATATTTTCGATAAATTTTACGGTTTTTTTTTTGACAACCGAATTCTTTTTGTTTGAACACTTGAAAGAAAATATACTAATTAAATTTTGTAAAAAAACATTTGTTCAAATAAAACTAATTTAAAATTATAGTTTGTGTTATTTTTTTCGGTATATTTGCATGCATGTTTTAAACATTTTTGTGCACATTTAAACTTGCCCTGGCCATTGAACAAAGCTAAAAATTAAAACGTTTGTATGTGCGCACATGCATATTACATACCAACATTGGCATGGCTATACATACATATTTATATAAATGTAAGTACGTTAATAAAAATTTGTCGATAATTTTTTATTGAAATTTGAAATAATGTTAAGGCATATTTTAAACACTTTCTTAGGATTCCAAATTTAGTTTTATTAGAGGTGTTATTTTTTAAAAAAATCATTTTTATATTGCTGATTAACTGCTTAAATTTTAAGAACACAGAATAATGGCTTAAATTCAACTTATTAAATTGTAGTGCGATAATTTTGTTTTTTTTTTTTTGACATTGATAAACTTAAAATTAGTGCCATCAAACGTCACAATAATTTTAATCGAAAGCTTTGTGAGAATTTCAAAAATATCTTTCTTGGGTATGCTTCCCATATAGTAACCATATTGCATACAAATAAGTTTGTATAACTTTTGCAAGCAATCTTCGTTTGTTTATATTATTGAAAGCAGCAGCAGTAATTCGTTTAAAATATTAATGTTCCATTAAACTTTTATAGAGTAAAAAATTAAATTGTTAAAAGAATATTTGCCAGGCATGAATGAGCAGATGCCGTAAATCGAGCAGTTCAAGTTGTCATCACGTATATAAATTTAAAATAAACCTCAATATTTCGAATTCAGCTCAAATTTTTAAATGCAATCGTTATAAAATGTAAACAATATAATTCAAGGTTAAAATTTTGAAAAAACCAAATAATATTAAATGCCAAGAAAATTAAAGTTTACTGAAACTGAATACCATTTGGAAAATATAAATTTATTTGACCAATAAAATGGAATATAAGTAAACAAAGTTCTTAAATTATGACAGAAAAGATACATTTTTGTTAAGATACTAAATACTTTATGAACTACTTATTACAATGATATTCTCAATTAAGTAATAATTTTTAAAAGTGATTATTAGAAAAAAGTTATATCAAAATTTTATAAAACCTCCTCCTCCACATATGTAAATATGTTACAAAAACTATTTTTATAAATACAATGTATATGTGAAAGTAAATAGCAACAAATAATCAATATAGTTAATCTATTTCCGGGACTGCAAATAAAGATTGTTTTCAATCATTTTAAAATCAAACTAAAAGAGAAGTGCTACGTGCATAACGAATACACCAAGGTAATCCTTGTTACATGGACTATCTTCAGATGCAATAATTTTTAAGTTTTATTAAAAAAAACTCAACTTTACCGATTATTTTCTGAGTTTTATTTATTCTTAAGAATATACAAATTATTATAAGAATAAAATTTATTTTTTGATTTTTATTTATTCCTCAAAAAAAATCTATATTTTGGATTTAATTTCTTTGCTTGGAATATATAAAAAAAAATTATTTTATTTAACAGATAAAAGTATTCCAACGGACTCTGGATAAACTTGCCCTTAAATCGGTTAATATTAATTTTGGCGCAGTAAATTAAATGTTTTTGAAAGAAAAAAAAAAAGTACTGTTATTTTCTAAGACTTCAAGAAGAATTCTTGACAAAAAGTACGAAAAAACAGAAGTAAGGAAGAACATGTAAATCAATTGAATAGATAATCATTCAAAAAAGCAAATTTCGATCTACCGAAGGTTAAATACAATTTGGTTTAAAGATTGATGTGTGACTATCAGCAGTCGTCAATGGCTGTGAGTGTTAAACTGCAAAACCCTCTGAAGAGATTGGGTGGTTGCAATTGAAACATCTCCATAAAAGCCTTTGTTCGAGCCCCGCGGCAGTCAAGAATGAAAAATTATCAATACATTTTAAATAATTTTAACAACAGTTCAACAAAATAACTACAATACTATTTATTGCAAAACTTAAAAGTCAAAAATTATTTTTATATCCTGAAAAATGAGTAATTTTTAAAATAAAACTGTTAACCGTTACGGTCCCTGATTCATTTGTTAGTTAGTGTATTTTGCTCTGAAAATTTTAATTTTGTTAAGCTTTTAAGGCCCGTTTTCACAACTTACCGGTAGGATTTTATCGGCCGTATAAAAAGTGTTCCATTATTACAACTTTACTTTTACCCACCAGGTAGGATGAACCCTTATTTACTTTATTGCTGCTTTCACGTCAAAGTAAAGTTTAAATAATGGAACAATTTTTATAAGGCCGGTTAAAGTCTACTTTTAGCTATCAGTATGTTGTGAAAACGGGCCTTAGTGATTTACATAAACATATCTTTAACTTATTAAAAACAGTTGTAGAAACACTTTTCAATATTGCAATGTATGTATATCAATCTGTTGCACAGAAATAACAATTATGTTCATTACTCTTTACACTTCAATCTGTATTTAAAACAACAAAACTAAAGAAAGGTAAAACAAAAACAACAAATTTCAAAATTAGGTTCACCCGCAAATCAGTTTAACATTATACAATCATGCGAAGGTGTCTTACACTATAAAATTTCAACTTTCTATATGGATGAATACAAGTTAAAAAAAAAAATAACAAAATCATAAAGCATGTGAATGAATTAATATGCCAAATATAGAAGTATTAAATGATGGTCTACTTTGTGTTAAAAAAAGATTATTTTTATGTATAAATAAGGGGGGAAGGACAAATTAACACAATGTTTTGTACTCGCAAATAGAGTTCGTAATTTTAGCCAACTTTGGAATAAAGTGCTTTTTGGACACATAAATTCATACGTACAATATTTTTATTTTAAACTTATTAAAAATAGACAAAACTTTCCTTTTCATTTACAGGCACCATAATTGAGATAACGACTAATACAAAAACTGTGAACACAATTTGTTATGAATAATTCAGTTTAATAGACAGAAATAATTATTATAATTATAGACACTGAAAATTAATATAATACTTAGCGGCTAATCGTGACATGTTCGTCGAGGTGAATTTTATTTTAAATCTTAAAAAAATAAGGAAAACCCTCAATATGTAGTTATGCCAAGCTTTAGAACTATTTTCAAATAAATTAAAACATATTGATCAATCAACATTTTTCTCACAACAAGACGTTATATTAAATTACAGCGATAAAGTGAGTTTCAGTTTTGTAAAAATTCAGTTAAAATATTTGCAAAGATCTTTATATACAATATAAAAACTAAATAAATAATTATTATTATGCATCATTATTATTAATTATGAGAATCCATATTTTTAAAATTCCGCACTCCTGATTTTTTGCTCATATCTCAGCGATTTTAACGAAGCATATGCGACATAAATATGTGCCAACCAAGGCCCCATCATTTTTGGGGTCTTCGGAAAACTCAATTTAACAGTCAGACGGATATCGTTAAATCAACTGCGCTCTTCGTAAGGAGCCAAAATATACATATACTTATATACCTTATAGGGTGTATGATCACCCTCTACCCACTCCACCAATGGTGAAGGGTATAAAAAAGAAATAAAATACTAGAGATGGACAAATTGAAAATATATATAGATATACCAAAAAATGGATAGCATAAAACAGAACCAGTTCGTTAATTCCCAAAACCACATTTTACTTATTCGCCATACGAAATCTAAAAAAAAAAATAAAAAAACGAAAAATCTAAATGGGTTTAAATAAGTTTTCTTAAAATTTTTATTTCACCACAAATAGTACATACCAACTTTAACAAGCCATTTTTTGATTGTTTTAGTCAAACCAGTACTCATCAGATATGGACATCAGGAGCACTATTTGTTTTATGCATTCTCCTGTTAATCTTCTTTTTTCCGGCATAGTTAAATCAATAGCCGAAACAACTTTTTCGGACGATACTGAGGAAGACTGGCAGATCAAATATTTAAAAGTATTTTCGGTCGACCTTCTACATAAATTGCAGGAAGCCAGTTCGTTGCTGGCTTAGAAAAAAATAAAAAATTCCAGATGGAAGACATAATTCTTTTCACAAACCAACTATTGTTAAGGTAGAGTTAGCCGAACGTCCACGTCCCCTAACGGAACGTCTGGTTACGTAAGAAAATTACTCGCCAATTAACAGAAAGAGCGTGTCTGTAAAATTTCTGTGAAAAAGATCCGCTTTGAACTGTCAAATAAACTCAGGAATAAAAGCAGGTCGAGAAAAAATGTTAACAATAAAAAACATACTAAAAATGCAAAGAATAATAATAATATTTTGTTCTTGGCACATATTTTCATTGTTAAATTATTTTGCTTTTTACATTTTTATTAAATATACGAATTTTTTAAAAGCTCTTTTGCAAATCACACACATTAATGTCGCACTTTACATTATTTGGTATAGCCGACGGTTGTATTTTCGTCGCCGTCTTGAAAAATTTTCAATTTTAGTAAATTTTGGTCGCCGTCAACGGCGGTGCGCAAAATGACCCCAGGAAATATGGCCCCAAAAGGAAAATGAAAAACGGCCCCAAAATTTTACATGAGACACAACAACACGCAATTTTGGCGCAATTTTTTTGTTTTTTTTGGGGCTATTTTTCATTTTTTCGTTAGGGTGTTTTTGCATTTTAAGTGGAACGAAAAATGACCCCAATATCAAGGAATGAAAAATGGCCCCAAATAAAATCACAATTTTTACTTTGGGGCTATTTGTCATCTACTAATAAAAATGCAAGTTTAAAGAAATGAAAAATCACCCCAAAAATTTTTACACAAATTTTATAAAATTCTATGTAAAAGTTTCTAGGGATAACATAAAAAACCCGAATTCTTATACCAAAGTAGAGAAAATCCTTGCCGGTTATGCAGAGATGCTTTAGTTAGCGAAGCCGGTGTTTGTTATACCATAGAGGAAAAAATCCTAGAGCACGGCCGAAGGCCGGCTATTACGAGAAGAGTTCTATATACCATAGAAAAGAAAACCCTTGCGTCCGGCCGAAGGCCGGCTATGTAGTGAAGCTTTAGTGAGCGAAGCCAGTGTTCGTTATACCAAAGAGAAGAAAATCCTTTCACCCAGCCGAAGGCCGGCTATACAGAGAAGCTTTAGTTAGCGAAGCCAGTGTTCGTTATACCATGGAGAAGAAAATCCTTGCGCCCGGCCAAAGGCCGGCTATAACGTAGAGCTTTAGTAAGCAAAGCCAGTGTTCGTTATACCATAGAGAAAAAATTCCTTATGCATGGCCGAAAGCCCAACCGTGCTATTAATCGTTCGATTTTTAAAACCAAAACTGTATAATTATCCGGATTTTGAAATCGGGATTCTAAATTTGGGATTTTTAGTTTTGGGCATATGAACTCCACCGAAAATGTTTAATGTCACTTTCTTTGTGTTCTTTTTTGGGGTTAAGTTTCATTATAAATTTTGAGGTGATTTTTCATAATGAAGAATAACCCCAAATTTAGGGTCATATTTCATTTTATTTTTAAGGTTATTTTTCATTTTTTTGGGGTAATTTTTCATTAAAAAAATGGGGCCATATTGCATTATGAAAAATAGCCCCAAATTTGGGGTAAATTTTCATTTATTTTTTGGGGCCATATTTCCTGGGGCCATATTTCCTGGGGCCATATTTCGCAGCGCCGCCGTCAACGATAAGTGTGATTGGCGTTCTCAACGTTTGCAATGTCACATCGACTTCGAGTGCAATGTTATGATTATAACGACGTAATCGCTTTTGATAGATTTCGACACACACTTTTTTTACTTTTCGAGAAACGATGAAATATTTTGTTTTATATCTCTCCGATGCGGGAAGTTATCAGTAAAGTTACAGAACATGGGTACAGATCAAGAATTTTTTTTAAGATTCTTATGTGGTGTTTATAGAACAAATTTCGAAATTTGTTTTTGTTTTAAATGTAAGTTGAACGGACGAGTAAGGCGCTCGTGTTCTATAAACTACACATTAGGCTATGTCCATACGACGATAAAAACCACACGTTTCGCTCTCAGCAACTAGATTGCCAAACATGCTGTTCATACGTTTCATTCTTGTTTCAATTTGATATTTTTTTTGTGTTGTTAGTCTGATTTTGTTTAAAATAAATTTAAAAAAGTAGTTGAAAGTTACAAATATATTATTTAATATTTTTATTAATATTATTATTTTATAATTATCACTTTATTTTATTAAACATCAATTTTTATTTTGCTTGGATTTTTGTTGAGAGCTATTTCAGATAAACTAACGATAATTGTTATCAAAATTGGAGATGATTGTTCCTTTTTTTCTGTTTCGCAGTATGTTTCAAAATGAAACTACCTGTTTGCTCTCAAAATTTTGTATGGAAAAACATGTTGATTTAATCATGTTTGGGGCGCGAAACAGGAATGGGAGAGCGAAACACGAATATTGCTGTCCGTGTGAACATGGTAATAATATTAGTTAAAAAATATCGTCTGTTTAATATGCAAACCAGCCAACAATCTTTTAGCACATTTTACAGGAGAGACAAAAAACTTCTTATAATTTATGTTTTCAGCTTGAGAGGAACCAAATATATACAGGTTGTCGGTTTTACACACTTCAAGACTTAAATTGAAGAAAAACGATATGCTGGTCGACGGAGCGTAGCTTTCTATATCACACGGCATCAAAACCTCAATTTAGCTACAAAATGTATTCAGCAGGTTTGTATAATAAACCGTTAAAATGTTGAATTTTCTTATCAAATAAAGATTGATACATGGGTATTTTAAATATTGGCGATATATATATCGATTATTTGTTTTTAAATATCGATGTTTTGATATATCGAAATTTATTTATCCCTATAAAATACTATTTATTAAAAAAAAAAAAAAAAAAATAAAATGAGAAATCTTCAACAATTAAGCGAAGGAACAACCACAATAAATTATGCAAGTTTGAACGAAACAAAATTTTTATACCCACACCACAATAGTGGAGAGGGTATTATGCATTTGTGCTGATGTATGTAACGCCTTAAAATATTGGTCCTAGACCCACCTTAAAGTATACCGATCGCCTCAGAATCACTTTCTGAGTCGAACTAACGATGTCCGTCCGGCTGGCTGGCTGGCTGGCAGGCTGGCTGGCAGACTGGCTGGCTGGCTGGCTGGCTGGCTGGCTGGATGTCCATGAAACCTTGTGCGCAAAGTTCAGGTCGCAATTTTGGAGATAATTTGATAAAATTTGGGACATAGGTTCTTATTGACTCAAGGACCAAGCCTATTGAAAATGGACCAAATCGTAGGACCACGAGGGAAGATAGGGGGAAATTTCTTCCTCTCAGAAACTATCAAACCGATTTTAATAAAATTTAAAACTAACATAGAACCATAGACACAAAAGGGATGTATTTTTTAAAAAATAGGACCAAGAGGGGAGATAGGGCCAATTTCTGCCTCTCAAACCGATTTTAATGAAATTCAAAACATAGATAGATCCATATCTATATAGACACATAAGCTGTACAGCTTTTCAAAAATAGGACCACAAGGAGAGGTATTGGGCAATTTCTGCACCTCACAAACTTTTAACCCGATTTTAACAAGTTTTATAAACATAGATAAATCCATATTTATATGGACTTATAAGCATGATGTGTTTTTTAATACTGTGGTGTAGGGTATCATATGTTCGGGCTTGGCCGACTATACTTTCTTACTTGTTTTTAATTAAATTAATTATACTTGAACTTGAGTTTATTTTTTTCATTTTCAGTAATTTTGAATGAATGACAAAATAATTTACATGAGAAACTGCGAAACTGATTTTAAACTTTTTTTCTTATTTTTTCACATTTCTTGAAAAATAAATCGTAAAAAGATGAGATCAGAACATGAATGACGCTTTATATTATTGTAGTACATATTTGCTTTTTGTTTATTTAAAATGCAAATTAAACAAATTGTTAAATTAAATAAAATCAAATAAATACGCAAATATTCTACACAATTTGACTGTATATTTTTGAGGTGGATTGGGCATGGGAACAAATTACTGTATGTACTTCGTTCTTATAATTGCTGTTTACATGGTAGTTGTTTTGGAAAACACTTGTCTTTAAAATGTATTTTTTTTTTTATTTTTTTAAATGCAACTTTTAAAATTTTATTCCTACTAAATTTGCTAAGAACATGCACATGAGTTTTCCAGAGCGGAAGAAATTAATTGCATAATGGATTCATATAATAAAAGCAAGAAAACATATTTCTCCTTTCTGTAATAAAAACCAAGTTTTAAATATGTCTTAACACCAAAAATGTGTTTTTTGTTTTATTTTTCAGATGAGCTATATGGCGCCTAGACGACGGTTAGGCTCAATAGGAGACTCAGTACCTCCATCCGAATCCTCTGAAGGTACCAATTCATCGGAAAATCATGATATTATATTAAATTCTGAATGGTCTCATGGCTCACAAAATGGTGTTACCAATCACAATTCCATATTTCTTAGTTCCGAAGGAGACACTGACACAATAAGCACAGACACGGCCAGCAACACCATGTTATCCGATTACGAAAGAGGACAAGTTGAAAGTTTTTTCGGTGGTTTGGGTACAGAAATATTTGTCAGTTCTTCCTTGGCCAATCTCTATGAAGGTTCTGGCAAAGACAATGATTGGCAATTAGTATTCACTGGTATTCCGGTAGTTCTCTATGATCGCGGCAGTGCTCGAGCTAGATCCTTACCACGGGTTACTCTAGTATTGGCTGAGCGTGGCTCATGTTTCGCTTTATGGTCGGATCGTATAGATAACTTATCAAACTATCGCGTGGCTGGACCTTCATTTCATACCATGTGCTTGTCGAGTAATCACCAACAAATGATTGGTTTTAGCTTTGATTCCACGGAATCGGCTCGAGAACTATGGCAACATATGGAACGTTTAGTAAGTGATCCCGAAAATATTGCCCTCTCTATACCCGGTCGTAAAAAACAGAAGCAGAAACGTATAAAACCAGCACCTTTGCCACCCAAAGCACAAATATCCCATCCATGTCAGTTTCACCATGTCACCAGTGTCACTAAAGACGACACCGAACGCTACTACAGCATGCAGGCATTTGCCGCCATGAGTCAACGTTAAAAGTCAATTCAAATTTTAACTCGTCAATTTTAATGGACATTTAAATTTATAAGTTTTTTTTTTTTAAATAAGTAAATTAATAAATCTTAATCAAAAAATTTAAACAAATATTTATTTGCTTAAATTTTTATCGAAGTTTTTCTTTATTTTTCATTTAAATGAGAAAAATATATTTGTCTGTGATATAAATAAAATTATTTTATTGGTTTTAGTCTTTTTTTTTATTCATTTTTATATTTGTTAATTAAGAAGATTTAACAAAAAATTAAAGAAAAAGATCGAAAACAAATCAGGGGTCTTATCACCGCATACGATATCGAGCAAAATTCATCGAAATTATTTATTTTGGTATCTTGAAACTCGATATCGAATGAAATGTATTGAATTTGAAATAATAGCATTCGTTATCGGGTAACTCAACATTACATTTATCGAGTTTTCATTCGATACGTCAGTGTCTATCGTATGCAAATACATTCGATAGTTTATTCGATACGATAGTATCGAATGCGGTGATTAGACCCCAGAAAAAAATACAGAGTCTTCATTTGTTTTAGTCCAAAATGAATTAAGAAATCTAAGTTTGTCGAAACTTTTAAGAAAGTTGTGCAAGAGCCATGAATTATTTTTAAGTTGGAGTAATTTTTCACAAACTCTTTTTAAATGTAGTAAAAATAAAATAAGTCAGATTAACGCAACTGATAGTCGTTTTTATTAAAAATACATATAAATATTATATTATATTGTTTTGTAATCCAATAAGTCAATAATATTTAACAAAATAAAAGGTCACATTATATACATAATTAATTTATCGTCTTACTAAGTAAAATTAAAATGTTGTTAATAAATTTAAATGTACAGTAATACAAATTTGAATTTTATGTCATCTTTTTAAATATTTTAATTTAAGTTCGAAAAACCACAATTATTATCTATTGTATGTATCAATCGAAATAATAAATAAAAAAAAAATGTTTTCTAAATCAAAACAAAGACGCTTGTTTGTATGTCTTTATTTCATTGAAGTAAAACGTATGTGCGTTATTCAAAATGTGTTTGAATCATCATAATAGAATACTTTAATATCTAAAATAATATTTTCGTTAAAAAAAATAATTGATGTTAAAAATCCCGATAAAAATATTTTAAAGCTAATAATAACATGTAGACTAAATTAGTATTAGGGTACTGCATCCCTGATCTGTTTAAAAATTTAAAAAAAAAACAAAAACAACTTATCATAAAAGATTGCATATTCCTAACAATAAGTGTGATAGTGTAAAGTATCCTTAATGACAATTTTTTTTTATATGATGTTTCACACTTCAGCGTTAAATTGAACAAATTGTGCCAAACCCACAAAAAGATGATAGCGCTACAAACCGCCAGTAAGATATAACACGACACTACGCATGTGCACGCTCAGCACGCAAAAATAAATACAACCCAAATACCCCACATTGTACAATCAATTTACAGAAAGGTTACATTGAAAGTTTTTAAATTTGGAACAAATTTTTTGGTTGTCAATACAAAACATCTGTCAAAAAGCAAGCTGAACTGGAAAAGTGAGCGTGAAACCATCTATACAAGGTTAATTGAATTGTCTAAATATCTGGAGAAGGATAATAAAAGAAGTTTGCAATTTATTACAAGTTGCTTTGTTATCAATACACAAGATCAGTTTTGAAAAAGTTTGCTAATATTATATTAAAAGGGGTAGCGAAGCGCACCGGATTAAGCGTGCATAAAATATTTCGAACCGTATAAAATTTTTTCATCTTGTAAGACAAAACTCAAAGTGAATATCAAATAAAATTCATTTCAATTAATTTATCTGCAAGATCATATCAAGACGATTCTTATAATTACCCAACTTCTTTTAAAGTGAAGGATGTTATTATTGTGAATTAAAATTGTTTTTAAGATACATTCAAACCGCGATAATTCGTATCCCATAAATTCGAAATCCTCAACAATTAAATACAAACGGCTGGTCCCTTGAGAAAAACCTCTTAGATTCGCAACACGTTTTGAAAAAAACAATACAAAGGCAAGATTTTTTTATAAACAATTGCTTTTAGTTTTCTTGTTCGAATTTTTTGTGTTTGTTTCGTTTTTGTGAAAAGTGTGACGTAAAAAGGTCAAAGAAAAACGTACATAGCACATTATCATTATTGAAAAAAGTAAATTATCAGGCCTGTCACAGAATGAAATTCATTAAATTCAAACCCTATAAATGTTTTTTTTTTACCTATAGGTCGATCCGAAATGTCTTTATTTCGAAAACCATGAAATTCTTAAGAAGTAAACGGTCCACTCGATTACGAATTATCGGGATTCTACTGTAGTATTGATTAAAGTTGGTTTTTGATGATATGTTTTTAGCAGTGTGCTTTTCAAATTAAACAAGTTAGAGTGCTATATTCGGCTGTGCCGAATCTTTGATACCCTCCACCGACAGTTCGAATGTTTAAGAAGTAATATTTGTATGATGTTATTATTATCTTAAACTGTGACGATTTGTTATTAATTATGGTTTTAGGCGACTAAACTGTTTTCCGGTAGTAGGGTTTATATGGGGCCTAGGGTAAATTAAGGACCGATCATCACGAAATTTCACAGCGTCATTTCTTGTCCTTTAAAACTGTGACGTACCAATTTCTGTTATGATAGCGTTATTAATTATGGTTTTAGGTGTACTAAACTGTTTTCCGGGAGAAGGGTTTCTATGGGGCCTAGGGTAAATTATGTACCGATCTTCACGAAATTTCACAGTATCATTTATAGTCCTATAAAACTGTGACGAGCCAAAATTTGTTATCATTGCAATATTTTTTACTGTTTTAGGCGTACTAAACTGTTTTCCGGTAGTAGGGTTTATATGGGGCCTAAGGTAAATTATGGACCGATCGTCACGAAATTTAACAGCGTGATTTCCAGTCAAATAAAACAAATTTTTGCAAGATCTTATCTCATTCCGTGCCTTGTTCCAGCATTTATGCTATGTTTTGTAACAAAATTATAAATTTTTTAGGGGGTGGTTCCACATTTTGATTCATAGCTCTGGTCCTACTGAACCGATTTTGCTGGATTTCAATCCCAAACTGCTTAGGATAACTACAAGCAATTTGGCATCAAGTTTGTTGAATTCTTTTGAGTTGTTCGAAAGTGAGCTGACATGGCTAAATCGACTTAGAATTACTCAAGGACCCAGAATATATATTCTTTATGGGATCTGAGATGAATAATAAACAAGTTTCACACGGAATGACTAACTTAATATACCCTCTTCACAACTAATTGTGGTGGCGGGTATATAAAAAAAAAAATTCATCTGTAAATGTCAGCTTGAATTTGCACAGAAAAATTTCAGTTAGAGCGTCTTCTACACATTTTGAACTGACAACCATCTGGCATCAACTGTTTTGCAAGTCCTTTGTTTGTGGTGGTAAATATATGTACACTAAAATTTTTTTATTTACAAATATTCTTTTAAGAAACAACATTTTTAATAAACTAAACAAGTTAGAGTGCTATATTCGACTATGCCGAATCTTTGATACCCTCCACCGACAGTTCGAATGTTTAAGGAGTATTATCTGTATGATGTTATTATTATCTTAAACTGTGACGATTTGTTATTAATTATGGTTTTAGGCGACTAAACTGTTTTCCGGTAGAAGGGTTTATATGGGGCCTAGGGTAAATTATGGACTGATCATCACGAAATTTCACAGCGTCATTTCTAGTCCTTTAAAACTGTGACGTACCAATTTCTGTTATGATTGCATTATTTTTTATTTTTATTTTATTTTTTAAGGTAAATTATAGACCGATCGTCAGGAAATTTCACACTGTTATTTCTAGTCCTAAAAAACTGTAACGTACCAAATTTTGTTACGGTAGCGTTATTTTTTACGTTTTTAGGCGTACTAAGCTGTTTTTAGGGAGTAGTGTTTATATGGGGCTTAGGGTAAATTATGGACGGATATTCACGAAATTTAACAGCGTGATGTCCAGTCAAATAAAACAAATTTTTTGCAAAATCTTATCTCATTCCATGGCTTGTTCCAGCATTTATGTTATTTTTTGTAACAAAATTATCAATTTTTTTAGGTGGTGGTTCCACATTTTGATTCATCGCTCTGTGCCCATGTTCTGTAACTCTCGCGTCGAGAAAGTTTTCGATTGAAATGTGTGAAATGAAACAAAAATGCCATAAATTGAAACAAACAGCTGTTTTTCTCACTTAAATGTGTCTGTAACTTTTTTTGGCGAGTACAAGCTGTCACGTTAGGAAATTACTAGCCAAGTTACAGAAAAAGTGTGTCTGTAACATTTTGGTGAGAAAAGTTCCCGCTTTGAACTGTCAAATAAAGTCGGGAATGAAAATGGGGCGAGAAAAAATTTTAACACTAAAAAACAATTAAAAATGCAAAATGCAAAGAATAATAATAATAATATTTTATTCTTGGCACTTTTTTCATTGTCTTATTATTTTGCTTTAAACATTTTTATAAAATATACGAATGTCTTCAAAGCTCGTTTGCAAACAACAAACATTAAAGTCGCTCTTTACACAATTTGGTATAGCCGACGGTTGTGTTTTCGCCGCCATCGTTGAAAAATTATCAATTTAAGTAAGTTTTGGTCGCCGTGAACGATATGTGTAACTGGCGTTCTGAACGTCTGCAATGTCACATCGGCTTCGAGTGCAATTTTATGATATTTATAACGTAACGACGTAATCTCTTTTGATAGTTTTCGACATGAGTTACATACACACATTTTTCTCATTTTTCGAGAAACGATGGAATATTTTGTTTCACATCTTTTCGATGCAAGAAGTTCTCACTAAAGTTACAGAACATGGGTCCTGGTCCTACTGAACCGATTTTTCTGGATTTCAATCCCAAAATGCTTAGGATAACTACAAGCAATTTGGCACCAAGTTTGTTCATTTCTTTTGAGTTGTTCGAAAGTGAGCGTGTTTTCAACAGACGGAGAGACAGACGGACAGACGGACATGGCCAAATCGAATTAGAATTACTCAAGGACCCAGAATATATATACTTTATGGGGTCTGAGATGAACAATAAATAAGTTTCACACGGAATGACAAACTTAATATACCCTCTTCACAACTAATTGTGGTGGAGGGTATAAAAACAATGGAAATTAGTATATAATTTGCTGTGTGGACGATTTTAGATTGTCAGATAAAACGTGTGAAAGCAGAAATTTATTTAAATTCTATATTTTAAATATTGATCGATATGGTCAATTACATATCGTCAGCTAAGAATTGGTTTGGCGCATATCATGGTAATTTAACCATAAAATGCGCCAAACCAATTCTGAGCTTACGATATGGATGACACAGTCACTGAAAAATACATGTCGTCTAAATGTGTCTTAAATGCATTTAGAATTATATCGATGTTGTCGCGGATATAATATTTTTAAACTAACAAAATAAAAAAATATTAAATTTATAAATATAAATTTCTTTCTGAAGGTTATTAAAGTCTGGGTTCACACTATGAAAGTTTTCTTTCAGAAAGTTTCCGTTTATTGGTGAGAGTGGAAGAAAACATGATTTTTTCTCTCCTCTCTCACCCATAAACTCAGACTTTCTAAAAGAAAACTTTTATAGTGTGATCCTAGACTAAAGAACTTTTTATAATTTTTTTTGCAATCTAACGTATTCAAAACGTCATTTTGTGGAATATTGCAGAAACCTGGCAAGCATTTATCTACACATGCGAATTCTTGAATTTGCTTCTTTTTTTTGAAGGACAACATATACATAGTTTTTATGACGCGAAAGTTCTAGGAGATCACAGTTAAATCAAAAGAAGAAGCAATAAAATTTCCATTGAGTATTAATTTAAAAGAAAGGGCTAAGACATAAAATAAACCATCATAAAATTGTTGCAGCAAAGAATAAAAAAAGAGGAAAACTGGATAAGAAACACATAAAAACAAGAATCTAAGAACTCCACCAACATCAAAGAGCATTCGCCATATTTAATGTTGTTGCACTCTTAACTCTAACACACACAACCGAATGATTCCAGCAGAAATATTTTCATTAATTCAAAGGCAACAACGTCAACTGGAATACGTGGTTTTCCAAAAGGTATACCTTTCTTTCTTCTTATAAGAAAAAATTCAGAATGGAACAAACGATTTGGATAGAGTTTTAGGAAATTGTATTTTGTATTTGTTTTTATTAATTTGATTTTCTAATACAACAAGACACAATATCATATAAATTACAGCATTAGAATGAGACAAGTTAAAGTATACATTAGGGTGGTAGCTAAATTTCAACTTTGGATTTTCAACATCTCCCGGGCGGAATATTGTGCCACATGGTCTAAAACTGATGTGGAAAAAATTTCAGCCAAGTCGGATAACTTTTACCCCTGCCCCTTGAGGTCAAAGTTCAAATGATAAAAAAAAAAATTTCCATACAAGCAAAAAATTTTTTTTTCGATTTTTTTTAATATTAGTAAGCTTTATAAGCTTATTAACAACAAAAAATTTCATTTCGATCGGACAAGATTTTCAGTTTCAAAAGTGACTGAAAAAAAAATTTGAGGCTTGTTAGGGGCTTACTCTAAAAAATTTTCAAAAAAATTTTTTTTTTAGTTTTGATAAGCACACATTAAAGATTTTTGTTTTTTTCGACATCGCATTTTTGTTCTAAATTGGGGTAAAAAACTGGAAAAATGCAGTTTTTGGCCCTATTTGAGAGCATGATTACTAGGGTGTCAGCTGGGGTTGCCATACGTACTGTTTTAAGCAGTACATTTACTGATTTTTTGCAAATGTACTGTTTTATGCACAACTCCTAAAACAGTACGCAAATGTACTGTTTTTTACACTTTGTACAGTTTTTTGTACTTTTTTTTTTGTTCAGTGTCCAAAAAACCAAGATATTAAGAAAAACCCTACTAAAAACACATTTTTATGATATTCTAATATTTAACAGTACATAGCTTAACAAATTTTTTTGTGTTCCAAACAAAAAAGTTCTAAAATAATACGAGTTTTTACGCTGTGGTCATTGTTTTCTCATAAATACACAGTAGAAATCTAAATTATAATGAGTGGCTCGCAGCAGTAGTATATTTTCATATTGTTATTTTTAAGACATATGTACTATGTATGATTTTATGGCTACCTCTTCCAATAGTGTTTCCCTTTCCACACCTGAGAAAAACAAAATAAAAAAAAAATTTTTAAATACTAAACAAATACATACTTATTCCAACACAATTATGTTAAATTATTAGACCTTTTTTATTTTCGGGCCTGTTCTGGATATCGAAATCACGTGAAATTTAAATCGAACAAATTTGGAAAATTCTCCGTGTTCAAAATTTATTAATATACCTAATACCTTTGAGGACCACTTTTCTTAACCTAAACTACTGAAATAGATAAGTTAATTTTTACAAAAATTTTATTGAAAATATTCGTTTTCAATTGCACTTGATTGTTTTACAGACAAAAATTTTTGTTTTATATTTTATTGAAAGTTGTTTTTTTTTACTATTTTAATATTTTCAGATTTTGTTAAATAAAAATAAACCAAACTATCAAATCTGTTCTGAAAATCACGTGATTTTAAATCACATGTGCTTTTAAAATCACATGTGTGATTTTGTGGTGTTCTGTAAATCACACTGTTTTTCTGTTTCTCGGTGTTATTTTCAATTGTCGAAAGCACAAGCAAACACAAAAAGTGTGTTCTACAAAATTATAGCTAATTTTTTAACGATTTTTATGTTATTTTTCAACAATTTGTTTTTTTACCGATTTAGCGGTCTAAAATTAATTTAGGGTTTACTAAAATTTTGCAATTTTTTGCGAATCTTAGCTATGTTCCGCGATTTAAGTGATTTGTTCCTGTAAGTTTTTTGATTCTTTACAACTTTAACGATTTATTATTAATAGTAGACTCTGCTATCATGCCGCTGTTATCAAATTTTTGCGAATTTCCGCTAAATTATCAATTTTTACCGAATTTTTGTCATTCCTATAATAGTTTTGGGGACTTTTAAGCACTTTGAAATATTAAAAATTTTCGCTATTTTGCTAAATTTTGTTGTTGTTGTGTAATGCAATGTTTAGCGAATTTTAGCCATTTTCGCGATATCAGCGGTTTTTTCCTGTGATTCTTTGCAGCTTTTACGATTTTTAATATACATATATTAAACTATGCTTTCTTGCCGCTGTTAGCAAATTAGAGATTTTTAATTCAACTAAAAAGCAAACCTGAAATCAAAACAGCAGTCACAAAAGCAAATATCATTTTTGTAGTGTCGTCGAATTTTCTTAATTTTAAAAGATTTGTTGTAAATAAAATAGCTTATTGCACAAAAAATTAATAAACAACACTTTGAATATTTTATTTAAGTAATTTATTATGACGGTCACCTTACAATTTTCGCAAAAATAACAAAGTGATTTCAAAAAGTTGTGAACGTAGCTGAACGTTTTGAAATCACAAAATAATATGCCCAGAACACCTTTCATAAAATGTGATTTTCAGAAGAGGCCTGTGTGTATGTTTTTTGGATTTTATAGATTAATGGCCAAGTTCAGGTATAATTAACTATCATTATAAATGTCAAAAAATCTATTGTTTTAGTAATACATAGTTAATTTTAGCTGAACTTGGTAAAATTGGCCGTAAATAATTTTAAAATTGTTTGAAATTGGAAAATTAATTTAGGAAACAAACATTTTCTCAAATTCTATATGATTTGTGCAACTATGTGTGTGGTGAAAATTGCTTTAAATGCGAATATGTTTAAAGATAATCGTACTATGTATCACAATCTATGAGTTAATTTTTTCAAGCTAAGTTCGGCTTTTCTCCTTTCTTATATGGCTTACAGCAATGTTATGGTTCTCCTGGCCAAATGCTTCGTTTGTGGTGTTTGCTTTTTAAACGCAAATGGAGTAATTTTTTTCGCCAAAAAAATGTACTGTTTTTTTCTTGCTTGTACTGTTTTTTTGTGTTCAATGTACTGTTTTTCCGAATTAAAAATCTGGCTACCCTAGTGTCAGCTAAATTTCAACTTTGGATTTTCAACATCTCCCGGGCGGAATATTGTGCCACATGGTCTAAAACTGATGTGGAAAAAATTTCAGCCAAATCGGATAACTTTTACCCCTGCCCCCTTGAGGTCAAAGTTCAAATGATAAAAAAAAAAAAATCGAAAAAAAATTTTTTGCTTGTATGGAAATTTTTTTTTTATCATTTGAACTTTGACCTCAAAGGGGCAGGGGTAAAAGTTATCCGATTTGGCTGAAATTTTTTCCACATCAGTTTTAGACCATGTGGCACAATATTCCGCCCGGGAGACATCAATATTAATACAAAAAAATTGCTCCATACATTTAGCTGCCACCCTAGTATACATTGATTAAGAAAATATTTTCTAAGAACTTCATAAATTATATTTAAATGTTAATAAAGTAAAGGTATATAAATCATTGTTAAGATGATTCTGCCGAATTTGTGCAAGACCATCGGACAACATCAGATTCTTAGAATAGGCCTACTAAATTTTGACAGCTGATGAAGATGGTATTAATATTAAAATTGTTTCTTTTTAAACATATTTTGAAGTTTAATTAGAGAATTTGTACGACAAACAGCACCAACATTAGAGTGGTGCAAAAAACAATTTTTGCATCCTGCTTTTTTGCCGTACTTGACAACATGATTTCTAGATTATGGGATTAACGTCGTCACTTACAAAAAAGTCTTCGAAGAAATCTTTTCAGTTTTGCATCTTAGATTTCAATAATATCTTGAAATCATAGCAGCACGGCATTTTTAGGTACTTTAAAATGTAGCTCACAAAAAGTGTTTTTTTTACCACTCTAACCAAAATCCATCTGATCTTACCTAACAAACACGAAGTAAAACTTTTGATATGGAATTAGTTTATTATTTGACATAAAACACAATTCTCAAATCTTTTTCAATTGTTTGATTTTAATATTTGAATTTAAATTGAAAATGATTTTAATCTAAACATTTGACATACAATGTTTTATCAATTTGATATCAAAATGTTATCAAATGCTATTCTCAAATCAAAAATAAACTTGACAGCACTAAAGCGAAAAATAAATGTTAACATTAAAAAATGGCGACTAAAGTTAAATTTGTTTTACAGTTACAAAATTTTAATTTCTTGTGAAAAAATATTAAAAAAAAGGAACAAAGTATTTCGCCATTCCAAGAATTTGAGTACGGAAAGAACACCATTTCATCTTTAAGCTATGGTGCAGAATGTTAAGCTGACAGTTTCTTTAAATAAATAATGAGTTTAAATTAAATTGTTCAACATTGTATTAAAATCCACATTCGAGAATAACGTTTGAAAGCAAGTCGAAAATAAATACTTTTCTAAATTTGAAAATATGTTACCCTTTTTGTTGAGAATGCTATGATTTTCACATTATATCCAAATCATTATCGAACGTTTTTCGGTTGAGAACAATTTTGATTTCAAATCATTTTCAATTTGAAATCAAATCTCCGTCTTTGTTGGGTATTAGCGAAATTCTTAAAAGCAACTCATAACCAGGGTTACCGTTGGAAATTTTTGAAAAGGGTCACAAAAAGGGGATTTTCCAGAAAAAGGGGTCAAAGAAAGGGTATTTCAATAAAAAAAGGGTCAAGTTTTTTATAAGCAGTATTTTCTTCCATTTTAATGAACATAATAAGACCAAGTTTTTTTATAAGCAAACAAAAAAATAATATTTCAGGCAGGAAGAGCTCTAAAAACTTAATTTTTTTATGGAACGCTCTGTCCTGTTTTAAACACCTGACAAAAAGTTAATTCTTTATCATTATACATAGCTAAATTTTGAATTCTTATTATGTAATTTTCCGATTTAGCGATGTAAAAAAATTGTAGTGTTTGTTTTAAATTTTGCAATCGTTCGCGAATTGTAACAATTTTCTTGATTAAATCGATTTTTTCCTGTAAGTGTCAGATTTTTTAAAGCTTTTACGATTTTTAATAAATATAAGACTTTGCTATCATACCGCTTTTACCAAATATTTGGGAATTTCCGCTAATTGAGCAATTTTTACCTATTGTTTTCATTCCTGTTAGGGCACTCTCAACACTGTCGATTCAAAAGGGGGCGAAAAGTTCAATACCTTTTGCCATTATTAAGGGCGAATTTTTTTGAATAAAACATGCTACTGTTTAAGAGAGCAAAACACCAAATTGCATATTATTAATAAAATGTAAAATTTTTGTTTTAAAAAGAAACCACCGTAAAAAATAACAAATATTTATATGAGTTATGTTTGCTTTTAGGGAAATTGTGCTTTACTATCAAAAATCAAGGAGAAGAAAGCATGGAATATTAAGTTTATACTTTGAGTCTGTTCCATATCAAGCAATGCTTATTTCGATAACATTTGTTTAGCACTTCTGTTCCGCAGTGTTGACAAAAAACAAAATGTGAGAGCTATTTCCAAAAAAAGGGTCAAAAAGTGTCACAAAATAGGTGATAATGATACAAAAGTATAATTTAAAAAAAGGGTCATAAAAGGTATCAACACCGTCGAAAAAGGGTCAAAATGATACTTTAGTATCACAACGGTAACGCTGCTCATAACTGATTTTACCACGACTATTTGGGTTTATACTTTTCCTTCTGTTCTAAGTTATTTTTATTTGAGTTCACAAGAAAGAAAAAAATGATCACACACAGATAACTTTTATGATATGATGCATAAAAATAAATAAAAAAATTCTTAAAAATACTTGTTCCCAGTTCATGCTTGTGCACATGTATGACTCGAGTTTTTATGGTAATTGGAATACAGATGTAAAAGCAAACAGAAAAGTGCTTTAAAAATCTCAAAACATACCCAAGTTGCTTTTGCTTTTAGGAATATTAAAAAAATTAATAAACTTTTGTTTGAAAAATGTTTTGTGGCTTAAAGAATAGATCATAAAAAAGATGTACATACATACAAATGTGCCCAATGATGCTGTTGCTTGTAAACTATTCCAAGAGATCAGAGAAAAGAAATAATAAAGATGACGTGGTTACGAAGCATATTTGACGAAATTTCTTATGGGATTGTCTCCGCATGTTTTGTATATACAGAAGATCGTGCCAATGTTACCACCTGAATTAAATTGTATGAGGTATTTGACAATTTTTAAACTTATTAATGGCTGTAAATTGCAAACGTTATTTATTGTCATCGTTAAATTACAAAATCAATATAAAAATTAATCACTCCTACCGGTACAAACTGTCAAATTTTTCTAAGAATATTTAAACTAAACACGGTTGTTTTTAAAAGTAATAATGTTTATGGAATTAAATATGAAGCATAATATACCAACCTGGTTGCCCGGTAGGCTAGTTGGTAGTGAGCTGGTCTATCAGTGCGGGTTCTCTGGTCTGTTTCACTACAACGGGCTGAAGGTCTAATTAAGTTAGAATATAATTTGTAATTGTATTTTTAACTATTATTAAATAAATAAATACAAATATTATAGCTTTTTGAGCAAAAATAAAAAGGAATTTTGGATTGGAGGTTAAATGTATGTACTCAAATTTCGTTTTATGTGGCATCATTGTTAATACATACGTGTGAACATAAACAAAAAAGTGGCCTGAGAGCGTTTTCTTCTTCAGATGTTGTTATGCTGAAAAACCTCTTTTAGTTTTTTTTGCTGGTTTCTTTTTTTTCTTTTTTTGCAACAGAAACAAAAATTATTTAAGGTCTGTCGCTCATGTGTTTGAATAGAAATGGTTGAATGGTTGGTTGTTGTTTCTGGTTTTAGCTCTTCTTTATTCTGCTTTTTTAAAAGAAGCATAATTTTGCCATCTTTATTTTTTTATTGCTGTTGTTGTTTGTAATTTTTAGAGGTTTCTTACAAAAGTTCATTAAACCAAGTTTTAACACACAGGGTTCATGGATACTAATGCAAGTTCATATTAAAACATACAATTAAAATCTAGTATCGAATCTATATCGAATATAAAATTTTGAAAATGCGTAGCTTGGCTTTCAAAGCACACATTAAGGTCCGTTTTCACAACTTACCGATAGCTGAAGGCAAGTGTTTCATTATTACCACTTTACTTTAACCTAAACTGAGCGATTAAGTAGGTTAAAGTAAAATTTTAATAATGGAACACTTTTAATAAGCCCGGTTAAAGTCTACTTTTAGCTATTGGTAAGTTGTGAAAACGAGCCTAAGAGTAGAACAGGTAAATTTGGCACTCTCACTCACTTAAACACAAAACCCATATTAGTATTTAGAAATAAATGACTCATATTATTGTCAACTAGAATTTTTGTTTTACATCTTAAGAAGTACCCCATATTTTCTCGAAAAGAGACAAAGTACCAAAGGAAATGAAGAACCATGAGTACCTGTTTCTCCCAATTTTAAGCCAGAATGTATACTTCTATAATTTAATGTTAATGTAGGATAATCTGTATTAAAATTTATCGAAATGAAAAAATTATAAATTTAATCCCTATAAAAGTGCGCCATATTTAAATCCTGAACGGATGCAATTAAAATCCAACATACAAACTTTTACATTTAGTAGGGTTCATTTAATTTAGGTGTAAGCAAAAACTTCAAAAATAAGCTAAGATAATAATCATTCAAAACCCAAATTAAGATAACGATTTATAGAAAAAACTTTTTAATTTTCAAATACGTATGCATACTAGACAGACTCACCTTACATGGGCAAACAAAAAATTAAAGTTATATCCTCTGAAAATTAACTTAAACATTTTTATGATGATTCCCAATATATTTGGGTTCTGGTAATGATCTCCTGTGTGATAAACTGCGTTAAAAGGTGTCCAAAAATGGTATTTTTCATAACTAAAAAAATTCGGTAAATTGTTTTTTTTTTTTCAATTAATTACCAAATATAATAGATATTTAAGAGTTCTTTGATTCTGCATTTAAACATTTTAGAAATTTATACACAGCAGAGAACGGCTTTCTGCGATTGCAAAAAAATCGCAGTAAATGAACACCAACAAATACACTCGCTTGCGGTCATACAATCAAACTTGCGCAACAGCAAACATTCGCTGCTGGTTTGCAGTCATTCAAATAATGCACATCGTGCTTTGTTATTTATTCCATCGCTTAGCTTCGTTTGTGTGTTTGGTCCGACAATGATTGTTTTGGCAAAGAAGAAAAATATACAAACAAAAAAGCCAGAAATCAAGCAATTATTACTCATGTAGACATTCAGCAGTTACTATGTAGTACAAGAAAAAAAAAAATTTAAATGAAACTAAATGCACATATGTAGGTACATACAAACAATTTCCATAGAAACAGAAGACTTTTTTTTATCATTTCTTAAAAAGTACAGTAGTTCTGTATGTACAATATATTCTTGTTATTGTTGTTTTTATTGTTGTTAATTTTAACAAAGCGTCTCATCGAGTGGTTTGTTGTTGTTAATGTTAACAAAGCGTCTCATCGAGTGGACAATGACTACTTGAATGCAAAAGTATAAGAATGTGTGCCTTTTGACTTTACACAATTAAGTTATATTGCGTGCGCAACAAAAATGCAAACAAAGCACTTTCAATAAAAAACGCACACATGCAAAAATCAAATGAAGCACAGCCGCGAATAACGTTGTAAACGCCACATTTTGCAAAAACTGTTTTTTTGCATATAACCGTTGACCTTACTCTCTTACTCAGTTTAAACATCAAATCAACCAAAACTATGCACCATAACGCCTTCAAAATGGCGTACAAAGTGTCAGCCAGTGGAAGAACATTGCAAGTTACTAACAAAATGATGAAACCGAAATGGTTTTGCAGTGCGGAATAATGTTTTAAACGCCTTTTGCATTAAAGTTTTTATTATCATTATTTTTAACAAAATAAAAATAAATTTTTTAAAACAAATAATGCTGCCTGTCAGAAAACGTTTTTTTTCTCTCCTGAAAAATTATTATTTTGTTACTTAAAACGTTATTCGCGGCTGTGCTTCAAATGTGTACGAAACGATATAAAAATTACCAACGTTGAACTTTGTTTTGCAGGCAAAGAGTGAATTTAAATTTCAGCGTATGAATAAATCAAGAAAAATAGTGATTTTGCAGTTCTCTGATACACAGACTCGAGATAGCGAAATGTTTATGTCAGTTTTTTTATGCTTTTCAACTAGATTTTAATTAAAATTTTCATAACTTAAAAATTTTTTGTTCGATTTTCATTTCCAATACGTCGTTAGAAAGGTGTTGACCACCGCTTGGGATTTCAATGAAAAATTAACCCATAACGGCACTGTCTTACTTTTTTAAAACATTCATGACGCTACAACAAAATACGTCAATTTACTGTACCAGTAACACTTATTTAAAAGTTTACAAATAAAAACGTTAGCCAGTTCTTGAAAAGGATTTTTCCCCAACATATTTTTTATATTGTAGACTTTAATTAGAGTTTCTACACGGGAAAGAATTCCCGGGAATCCCGGGACATCTTTTTTTAAATTAATCCCGGGAAATTTTTTTCGGGAATTTTCGGGAATTCCAAAATAAATTTTTTTTTAATTTTAATTTGTTTGCATCGTCAAAATCAAAAACGAGCAATAAAAATATATTCTTTACTAAAATTACGCCAATAAATCAATTAATTGCTGATGAAATGTCTTAAAAGCTTCTTGAAGTAGAAAATGAAAATGTACACGATACGCCATCAACAACACCCGATGATGAACCATCTGCAAATTCTTAAAAATAATTCTAAAGAAAATACAAAAGCCTGAAAATATCTTAAAAAAAAGAATTTGACGCATTCTAATCTTTGTATGATGCGCTTCTTATTATAAAACCAACGTCTGTAGAAAGCGAGAGCACGTTTTCGGTAGCAGCCAATACACACACGTATCAACAAGGATTAGAAATAGAATCCCTGATGAGCTTTTAAATGCTTTAATAATACTAAACATTTTTTGCTTAAAAGAAAATTAATTTAATTTAAATTTTAATAATTCGTGATCTCCAAAAAAAATATATGCATACATAAATAAAATAAGCATTTGTTTTGTTTTGGATTTTAGTAGAATTAATAAAGCTAATTTTTTTTGGACTGTTGTATATTCTTTTAAAAAAGTAAAATTTTTTTGTCTTAAACTCATTTAATGAAATCATTGTTTTATTCAAAGAATCCCGGGATTCCCGGGAAATTAGAAACCCTTACTTTAATGCATAAATTCATGGATCGTTCATTATTTTTCCATTTTTGTAACGGAGTTGAGCATCAAAAGATGAAACGTGTGAGAGTAGACTAATATTGACACCAGTATTGACGTACAGCGGAACGGAGTTATATATTTTTGTGCAAAACTATAATGAGTGCTCGTAGATCATGATAATTTAAATCTAGGCAAAGGGGTTTGTTACATACATTTTAAAAAACAATTTATATCAACGCACGTTTTTCGCACCAATATATCGAAGGCGAATTGACTAGAAGGTGAGGTCAACTCTACAACAACACTGCTTCTGTGGTCGGGTTGTCAAAAATATTGCTAGTAAAAAAATAGGTTTGTTTACATAAAAAACTAGTTTGTATAAAAACTTTGACAAGTCGACCACCGAAAAAAAACACCACAAGTTGACTTGACCCCACCTTCTAGTCAATTCGCCTTGAATATATCCAAAAAATTATTGTAATATTCAAAAAATAACTGGCCTTAAGGTGTGCAATAGTTTTCTCCAATGATGTTATGACACTACCTGAAATTTCAAATTTCTGTAAACGCTTTTGTTTTGAATCAGCTGTTAAACGTTTTTTTGCTTTTCAACTCCTCAATTATTACAAGTGTAAATACGGGTCTCTGTTTCAAATCAGCATTATTTAGTGTTGAATATAGGAAACGTAGTCTTGATAGATTTAAAAACAAATGCAATAAAACAAAATGATGAAATATTTATTTGTAAAATAAAAAAGAGTAAAAAAAGTATGCGTACTGCTGAAAACAGTACGTCTAGCAAGCCTACTAGATTGTATACTAACGTAATATTCGCCGTCATATCCAAGGTATATTTACACAAGGTAGACTCATTTGGGAGTGTAGACATGCTGCTCTATAAAAGGAACCGAATTGTCAAAATTGTCTTCATATAAAACTAAAACTATTTAACGCACACATGTACAAATTTTGGCTCATATACACGAAATTTGACGTTTGGGTTCCAACTTGGGACAATCAGCTGACAAACATATGGACCAACGAGTTTACCTTGTGTAAATATACCTTGGTCATATCTAAATTTTTTGATTTTCCATCCAGCATCGTCGGTATCACACAACAAAGAACTCCGACTCCAACATTTTTCAGCAAACAAATTTTTAAAATATGTATTTTTCAAAATAAAAAAATTATTTAGTTTAATTTCTTCGACCTTTTTAATATTCTTTTTTCACAATAAATCTTCAAGCTCAAGGTCACTTTTATGCAAAAAATATTTATTATTAATCCAATATTTTTATCTCAATGGAAAATTTCTTCAGTGATCTTAAGGGTTTTTGGTTTTTTTAATTTTAAACAAATTTTTTTAAACAAAATTTTATGAAATAACAAAATTGTCAATTAGGAAAAATGATAAAAAATAAACACAGGGAACAAAAATTGTTCTATTCCATTTTTATAAACTTGTTGTATTTCCTATCTTATTCTTATAAACTAAACGTCTGAATTTTGATTAATAATAAATAGTTTTTATATAAAAGTGACCTTGAGTTTGAAGATTTATTGTGAAGAAAAAATAAAATTTTTGAGAGGGTCTGCTTTAAAAATTTTGAAGTCAGAAAATAAGGTCCAGTCTACTTTACATATGAGTAGGTGAGTTGCAAAACTCGTTCGTTTCAAAAATAAAAAAATTGAGATAACAATTGATTTTGACAGATCTTTTAGCACTTTCTGAGAATTAATATATAGATTGTATCGAACCATCATGTCCTTTTCTATGTTTTTATGTGACCTAAAATTGCAGTTGGTAACAAAATTTCGTTCCACTAACCATTTTCTATAATTCACTGGTTCACTACTGTTTGAAATGCGCCAATATATCGTTGGTGAAATGAAGTCGCATTAGGGAATTTAAAAATGCAAATTTGTAAACAGTTCGCTTAGCTCCTGTGGTGAAAGCACGAAGTGAACTACATTTTAAATTCCAACCTTCAAATTGAATGATAATAGAAAAAAAAGGAAAAGGCACTTGGAAAAGAACATGACATTGTTCCAGTTATAATTCCAATCAATTTAGGGGTTAACACGAAAAATGATTTGAGAATACTTGTTTGTATCTACTCACTTTGGGAAAATTGGACCGAAAATAAAGGCTTACAATTTTATATTTGCTTGGACAATAATAATATTGATTATGGAACGGAAATACCTTTACTTATCAATTGGACTTGGTGTTCTTAACCTTCCATGATGGTATTAGTACTGCTCAATCCCTTGAGACAAACAGCACCAAGTACAACAACAAAAGGTTTGCTATTTCCCAAAAATACTACCAAGCTTACAACAACTGTTTTTACCTTACTTTTCCCTTACTTTTTCTTGCTGTGTTATACAAATTATACAAGTAACAACAGAAGGCACATCTCCATGCTTAAATAAAAATATACTTAATTTTCCTGTGAATTATCAACAAAGTTTGTCGAAAGATTTGACTAAACAAATAAAATAAAACCAAATGGCATATTGAAAACAAAATAACTCGCTTCACAATTTAAAAAAAAGGACTCCTAATGTTCTTGGCCTCTACAAATTCAGTCGTAAGCAACACTAAAGGCGCCCGTACACGACATGTATTTGTCATCTGACATGTCAAATTTTCAAGTCACATGTAATTGTTCATGTCTGTCAAAATTGCTGTTTTACATAAGGTTTATAATATTCGGTCACAAACGTAAATGTAATTTGCTTCTGACATTGTCTCTGTTTTTTTTCGCATTGTTATTGCAGAAACGAAAGTAGTTCTCGGTTTCAAAATAGCTTGCTGCCGTCACGAAAATATTTATTTGCGCCGTAAAATAATTTAGCCATCTTAACATTTTTTCTTTTATTTTAAAGATACCAATTTAGAATTTTATAATTAAACGGTTTTTATGTATATATTTACATAAATTCTATTCAATGGTGAGATGAGCATACATATCTTGGTATTGTAAAATATTAACTTCAGCCGGCTAATGATTCCGTCGATAGTTGACGCCGCTGCCAGTTTCTTCCCGGCATAGATTTCTGATGTCAGATGGTTTGTCAGAAGAAAATAGAACACGCTCTAATTGAAATTTTGTCAGATGAGTTTGCGTCTGACTTTTACAGAAAGCAAAGTTAAAAAGGTAACACACGACATGTATGTGTTTTGCAGTGGGAAATTTGACATGTCAGATGACAAAAACATGTCGTCTATATGCTCCTTAAGCAAACTTGATGCCCTTTACGTCTAAGCAGGTTTAACTTGGTGTTGTTTTCAACTTTTCTATCTCGAAAACTACATTAGATAATACTTATGGAATTCACACATCGATAGAGGAAAATTTTGATTCCAACAGTACGGAACAATTGCTAAATTTTTAGCACCATTTGCATAATTTTTATAAATTAATATAACTTTCACTCGTTGCTCGTTCCAAAATTAAATCTATTATGTTTCTATATTTCAGTTGGTTTCCATTTTTTAAATGTTGAGTTATTAATGAAGAATGGAATAACACTTCATATATATGCTTTTTTATGTTCATTTGCATTTTCCCAAAATTCGAATAATGTTTTACATCTGACATGCGGCATGTGTTAGAAATAAAATAACGATTTGAAATTTTTACGGAATCATGTTCTTGCTATATTTACCCATCAAAAGGTACTGCATTAAAAAAAGTTTTAAAGTCAAAGTTTTAAGGTCAAATAAGGACCAGTCACATATACATTTAGCATCAAGGTTAGAGTAGGAGTCGGAGTTGGAGTAGAAGTCGGAGTCGTGCTTAACAATTTGAGCGGAAGGAGTCGTATTCGGAGTTATCACATTTTCTTGAAGACTCCACAGCCTTGGTTTTCACACCAAAATATCTCTGTGTGACGGCTTGTTGCTTGTTGGCATTTGACTCGGAAAAGACCAACAATTGCGCCGCTGATAAGTCTAGGTTCTCACTATGAAAAATTTCTTTTAGAAAGTCTGAGTTTATTGGTGAGAGGTATTTCATACCCAATAAAAAATGGAGCTTCCAACGAAGCAGGTTTGTAAGGGAGAAACATAAAAGTTTCGCTTACCATTGCGCTTACGGAAGACATGAATTTTATATGGCGAGTTCCCACTTTGAAGCAATACATTTTTGACACATAAAGCGCATTATTCAGCGGACATAAAAATTGTTGGATGTAACGATCAGCTTTACACACTGAATGTTTTGATACAGTTATTTTTTAGTATTCTCCCTTACAAACCTGCTTCGTGGTAAGGGAATGCCGTAGCACTTGAAATGTTATTATTTTTTTTAATAAAAGTTGTTGAGAGTTCTTTCACTTACTTTACTGACTTTTTGTATGTCTTATTGCGTAGCGCATATTTGTGCGCTTATTTTTTTAAATGTACCTTTAGTGCTTCGCAAAATGATAAAATTTTTTATTGTGTAGTGTAAGCACAGACTTATGTTATGTAATAATTTTCGACAACGAATTGTTGGCTCTACATAAACTGCCATCCCTGACACATCTAGCCAGCAAACGTTCAGAAAATAATTATTAATTTTTACTCTCCTGAAAACCGGTAAAAAAGTACAAAATTGATTTTGTCATAGCACCTAGAACATGTTTGATAAATATGCATGTTTTTAAAAGAAATTAATAATAAATTTATAATCATTTAATCCATTTGAAAATTCCTACTATGAAAATGTATGTATGAATGTTTGAGTCTATAATGAGTATATAATGTTTAATTTGCTTGCTATAGATTTCTTTTGTTATTATTGATACTTTTTTATTAGGAAAGAGAAAAACGAAAGGCTTTCAACATTTGTTAGAAATATGTACACTTGGTTTCTTCGATTATATAACAGAAACCACAAAGAGAGTCTGCATTGTAGAGAACCATCTATTAACATATACGGACATTTCCACAGAAAAGTCTTGAAGAATAATTTATATGATATTGGTATTTCCACAGAAATGTCTACTATTTGTCACGTAACATCACCAACCATTTTTAATTGTTTCTCAAAGAATAATGAAAATATTGGGTCTGATGCATAAAAACGAGTAAAAGCGCTGAGTTGAAGCAGGTGAGCAATTGCTCGTAAGTCGAGTTCGATCAAACATCAATTTCGTATGCATAAAAATGAGTTCAAACCAATTGCAATTACTTGAGCAAAGGGAGATCAAACGTCTTATTGTTATTGAAGTGCAAACATGTCGTCAAGTGAAAGTGAAGTAGAATCAAATAATAATAATACACATCGCTTTGATTTGTGGGTTTTTTAATTTTTATATGAGTACAATTAATCACTCCAAATGCAAATGGAAAGCAATAATTTGCTTGCCATTTCATTTGAGCATCTTTTATGCGGCACAGTTGATTTATGCACTCCAATATCCAATATTTTAGAATCCAGGTTCTGAACAAAATCTTAAATACAGTCGAATTTTATTAATGTTGCTGAGGGCCCTACCACGTATTTCTTCTGACTCCTCAAAAAAATAATTAGCCAATTAGCAGATGCTACTATCATCAAACTTATGTATTTATCAGTTTATTAATAATTATATAAAAAAAAATAATAGTTAAGAATACAAACCTGTATAATTTTTTATCCTCACTGGCTAAATTTGTTTTACGCTGTTGATAACATTTTGTATTTCTTGTGGCACAAAATATTCAGCCATGATTCCCTTTTAGTGTACGCGAGTCAGCTATAAGGCAAGCTCAACAAAATTTGAGCAAGAGCTCACAAAAGAAAGCAAAAGCTTGTTTTTATGCGTATGAAAATGAGCAAATGCTCATTTAACTAAGTTCAAACTGAGCCAGACGAGATCAAACGTGAGCAGCGAGTAAAAGCAAATACATCAAATTTTATTATGCATACGACAAGCACCTTTTACTCATAAAATCGAGTCCGAGTTCAAGCTCACGTTTTATGCATGAGACCCATTACACTGCTTTACAAATTTTAAGTTTGGAAAAGTACCAAGAACGCCACATGCCTAGATAAGTTAATTGGGACCTCCTGAACACGAAAAACGCTGTAATTTTTTTTCCTAAGTACCGTTTTTTAGATAACGGTACTTTCGTGTATTTTCGGTGTATGGTCCCACTCAAACCCTTGTGGAACGACAATTTTTTTCATCTCATATAAAATTCCGTTTTTTTTTAAATCCATCAGTTTTAACGTATTTAAAAAAAACGGAATTTTATATGAGATGTAAATATTGTCGTTCCACAAAAATCCTTAATAAAAACTTTATTTTTCATCCGATGTTTTTCAAATTACGCTTAAAATGTTTGTTATTAAATAAACGATTTGGTTAAAAAATAAAACATTCCAGATATTTAATATAACGTAGAAAAAAAAACGAAATAAAAATGAAAAATTTTGAAAAAAACGTAAAAAATAGGCAAATTTTGAACTTTGAGGTGAAATTTCTCAGCCATTTCTTATCAGATAGAAATCTTCAGCATGATGACGAGGCATTCAATTACCTTTTCAACGATATGCCATTTATTTCGATCGGACTTTTTGGTTGGGCTCCACAAGGGTTTGAGTGGGACCATACACCAAAAAACACAAAAGTACCGTTATCTAAAAAACGGTACTTAGGAAAAAAAAATTACAGCGTTTTTCGTGTTCAGGAGGTCTCAATTAACTTATCTAGGCATGTGGCGTTCTTGGTATTTTTTGGCTGTAAGCCAGTGTTATTTACTTTCTTGCATTTGGGTGTAGAACGCAACTAGGTTGTCATTTAGTGCAAGAGAGGAAAAATTTTAAGAACGTGGTTCTAAAATACAAGAACAATTGCTAGGTGACGTGACGTGACAAAAAGAGAGCTTTTCTGTGGAAGTGGCCATATTTACTTTTTTTTTTTGTATTTTGTAAAGCGCAACTAGCTTTTAACTATGTGAAATAAATGAAAGATTTTAACAACTTGGGTCTGAAATACAAGTTTCGTTGCTTGTTTGCGGAACATAACAAACAATTAGAGATCTTTTCTGTGGAATTGCCCATACTCATATGTCTTGCATTGATTTCTTAACAGATGAAGTAATTGTGACCACAATGTAAATGATGTTTTTACCCACAATTGTGGAAACCTCTAAAGTTAAAGGAAGACGAATTTCAATACTTTGAAAGCATCGTTATCGTTACATTAGCTTATTTTTTTGTATTTCTTTTATTTTGATTCTGTTACTTTTACATGTCATTCCATTTTTTTTTTTGCAACTACTTGCATCAGTAAATTTAAGTAAAAATTTATTTTATTTTTATCGCTTTGAAAATAAGCTTTAATCAAATAATGATGAAAAGTTTTTGCCGGAATGAAGTTTTTGCAAAATTGACTGCGAACGCAACAAAACGTAAAAATAATTTCGAATAAAGATATTAACACCCTTATTTATAGGACTTAATAGACCAGATTTTTTTTTTTGGGAGTAAGGCTTAAAGAGTTTGAAGAAGTAATATATTTACATACAGTAAGTCAAGAAAAAAACGAAGAAATTAATTAGCGTGCTTCAGTAGTATAGCGCTTCATTTCCAAATGTCAACGCAGAACTGACATTTGCTACTATTTGCAAAAATTTAAGCATCTTCTGATAGGTTGATTACTTTTGCCCACCTTGTACTTATGCTCAGTAATTTCGTCTTACATATATTTAAACTTTTTGAATAATATTCCAAGTAGTAACAATAAAAAGATTTCAGAAAAAGCGAAGTGTTGTGGCAAATATGAATGAATGGATTTATGCACATGCTCGCACATTCGGGCTTATGTCAATATTTATTCCCAAGTGCATATCTACGCGTATTTGAATTATGTTGTACACATACATACAAACGTACTAAAAACCTACATTTTACTTTTTTAACTACAGCTTTAATTGAACGGATACACCCTTTGGTTGCCTTCTGTGATTATTTTTCCAGCAAACGTTTGAATTATTTAAAATTATAGGACGATCCAACAGCAACTTTGTTCATTAAATGCAAAATTATAAATTGATAAAAAAAAACAAGTAAGAGTGCTATATTCGGCTGTGCCGAATCTTATATACCCTTCACCATTGTGCGAGCAGAATACAGAACAACTAAATAATTTTTACATATACATACATACATACATATTTACAATACTTAAAACTTCATTAAAAATTAAATTTAAAAAGCGAAAACTGGTAAATATTTTTTTAGAACAAAAAAATATAAAAAAAAATGTATGTTTAAAAAACCAAGATTCGAACCACGGAACTCACAGTTTCTAACTTAATACAGCCTCTAGACAACTGAACCATGAACGAACGCTGTTTAAATATTATTAAAATGAAATATGGACCGTTTACTGTTTACACTCAACACAGTTTTTTGTTTGTTTTCTTTTTGTAAAGGCACTGTTGTCATACCCTAGATTTATCTCTTTTGGCGAGTTTTTAAGTAGCAAAAAACACACAAATTCCTAGTTTCTATTTGTTAAAATATTTCGTTAATTATATGAAATAATAAAGAAGGGTGATAACGAAAATCATATTGGGCATTATGCTAGTATATGTAAACAAATGCGAAGAATATATATACTTAATAGGGTGTAGGACCTTCTGTGAAGGGTATAAAAAACAAACTTAATTATAAACAAGTAAGAGTGCTATATTCGGCTGTGCCGAATCTTATATACCCTTCACCATTGTGCGAGCAGAATACAGAGCAACTAGACAAAAACTAAATAAAACTGGTAAATATTTTTTTTTAAATAAGAGACAACCGATTTTGAACTTCGCTTTTCATAAGGGCCCAGTATATATGTACTTTATAGGGTGTAGGATCAATATCGGTGAAGGGTATAAAAAGAGTAATTTTCGGGAATTCAGGGTTCTAATCGCTGCATTCGATACTATCGTATCGAATAAACTATTGAATTTTTTTGCATACGATAGACACTAGCGTATCGAATGAAAACTCGATAAATGTAATGTCGAGTTACTCGATGTCGAATGCTATTATTTCAAATTCAATACATTTCATTCGATGTCGAGTTTCAAGATACCAAAATAAATAATTTCGATGAATTTTGCTATCGTATCGTATGCGGTGATTAGACCCCAGTATTTCTGTTATAACTCATAAAAATTTCCGATATTTTGATATATAAGTCATATCCATAGGATATATGGCAGCCCTTAAATTTAGGTTTTTATAAAATTTTTAATTTTTTTTTGTACGGGAGGTACCACGCCCACTTCTCCAATCCCGCCCACATTTTGAAGGATGGTGTGTATTGGCAACCTAAATGTGTGTACCTAATTTGGAAACTTTGGCTCTTGCCGTTCTCAAGATATACAGAAATTAAAAAAATACAACAACAACAAGGGATTTTTGGAAAAATTTAGAGGTAGTCGTGGTTTTTTGCTCATATCTACGTAATTTTTGGACCGATCTGGCTGAATTTCAATAGCAAGAAATGGTGGACTGTATGTAACATAAATGTAAAACAACCTAGCCGCTATCATGTCTGGATTATCCGGAAAACACATATCAAACGTAAGACGGACAGACGGACAAGGTTACATCAAGTTCTCTCCTTATAAGGTCCCAGAATATATATACTTTATGGGGTCTAAAATCAATATTGTGGAAATTACAAACGTTATGACAAACTTATATATACCCTTTTCCACCTGAGGTGAAGGGTATAAAAAGCGTAATTTTTGGGATTTCAGTATTGTGCTCATAACCCTGCGATTTCTTAACCGATTTGAAAGATTTATATACCGACGTGTTAAAGAAGAAGTTATTTTGCTTATAAAATTTGGACTCGGGAAGATCTATGGTTCCCGAAAATGGGTATTTTTCAAAAAAAAATTAATATTTTTCTTTTATTCTTTTATTATTCTTTTTCGTATCTAAACCGATTCTCCCGAGTTTTTCAGAAAATATTTTCTATTTAAAATTTCCGATCTTTTGATATATAAAGCCTAGTACTCTGTTCAAATTTGTGAAACATGTTGATCAACATTGATTATTCCACACGAAAATTTTGGCATTTATCAATGTTACCAATCTTGCGAGTTTGTACAATTTGACGTTTTTATTCCTTCAAAGTATGCTACATTGTTTCGTGTATGTAAACAAACGCCACATTTATTTTACTAAAATTATTTTTTTTAATAAAAAATTTAATAAAAAACAAAGTAAATATAGATAAAAAACTGTTACCGGTTGTGTTATTTTAATTTTTTATTTCTTATTTAATATTAAGTTCATACTTTTTTGCTTTTGCTTAAAATTCCACGTGAAATAAAGGTAGCTTACATTATTTCGCAGTTGTAAAAAAATGTTGCCAGAAACATTTCGGAACTTTTTCACAAGATAAACAGAGTACAACGCAATCAACATTATTTCATAGATATTCCGCACAAGTTTTTTTCATATGCATTTTGACAGCATTTCACGTGAAATGTTGAACAGAGTACCAGGCTTAAGGCGAAACCATAGGTCATATAACAGTCAAAAAATTCAGGTTTTTATAAAATTTTTAATACTTTTTGTATGGGAGGTACCACGCCCACTTCTCCAATCCCGCCCACATTTTGTGGGATGGTGTGTATTTATAACCTTAATGTTTGTACCTAATTTGAAAACTTTGGCTTTCGCGTTCTCCAGATATACAGAAAAAAGTAATAAAAATACAACAACCACAAGGGATTTTTTGGAAAAATTAGAGGCAGTCATGGTTTTTTGGTCATATCTCAGCCATTGTTGGACCGATCTGGCTGAATTTCAATAGCAAGAAATGGTGGACTATATGTGACATAAATGTAAAACAACCTAGCCGTTATCATGTCTGGAGTCTGCGGAAAACACATATCAAACGTAAGACGGACAGATGGTCAGACGGACAGACGGTCAGACGGACGAACATCGTTAAATCAACTTCTCTCCTCATAAGGACCCAGAATATACTATATACCTTATATGGTCTAAGATCACTATTGTAGAAATTACAAACGGAATGACAAACTTATATATACCCTTTTCCACCTGTGGTGGTATAAATATGAATGCACATACATACATATGTAAGTATATGAAACATGTTCATAACTATGTACGTACATGTACGTAGTATCTGGTTGTAATTATATGGAGTGTGCAACTATTAATGTAAGTTAATGAATGCATTTAAACAGACATCAATAATTGCCATTAAAATTTATTTTATTTTCTTTTTTAATTACATATTAAGTTTATTTAGATTTAAATTAATTTGATCGACGAAAGATTTAAAGAGGTTATATGTATGTATACATACCATAGCAAAACTTATGTCACATAAATTTACACAGGATGCTGCCAATATTACTTGAATATTTTTTAAAAATTATAATCTTTGAAAATTCTTTCTGTCACAATTTACGCACAGAAAAATTAAAAACTGTCTCTAATCACCAAGTTCATAGAATCAAGCAAACAGTTTGTTGATTTTGCACCCATTTCCAAAATGATTATATAGATTACTAAAAATTTTAAAAATTTAATATTGTGAATATTTTTTTTCAATTAAAGATATTTTTAATTTTAATTAAAAAAATTATCAAAAAACTTTACCGTTTCAAACAATGTATTAATTGATTTAATTAAATATAGCTCAGGTTTTGACAATTCCCAACAACAATTCTATAAGTCTAAATTATTTTATTTTAAACGAAAAAATCATCAAAAATCATTTTGTTACTTAATTAATCAGGCCTAATCACAGAAATCAATTCCGATCGATCGATTGTGCAGCAAGATACGAAATCCCTTCCACTTTCGATCAGAATTAATTTCTGGGACAGGGCTGAATATTTTAATTAAAAATTTATTTTAAAGCAACTAAAATGGTAATTAAATCAGAATTATAATTTTAATTTCCTTTAACAAAAAAGAAAAAATAAAAAATAATTGATACAATTATTAATTAAATTGAAATACTTTTTAAACAATTTTGTTAATTGTTAAAAAACTACTGATAGTTTTTTCTGTGCGTAAAATATCATCAAAAATTTGGTAGAATTAAAAAATATGCCGTTTAAATTGATAAAGATTTAGTAAAAGAACGCAAGTACAAACATACATTTTTAAAATGCAAAAAAAATAAATAATAATTAACGAAAAAAATTTCATATTTTTTCCAATATCTTTTCTATGTTTTATTGTAAAACTTCTAGTTTGAAAAACGTTGTAAGAATTGTTTTGTTTAAAGTTGTCTTAACAAATTGCATCTTAAAGAAAAGCCAATTACGAATGACAGACAGGACAGGATGGTCATAAATGCCTTTTAAAAGTTAAATACGAATTTAGTCTTACAGAAATACTAGAAGAACTTGGAACATACTTGCCAGCTAAGCAAAACCACTGACCGGATAAAAACTAAAATAGTCAACAACGATAACAACAAACACAGCAACCACTTAGACAGACGGACAAATGAAAAGCCAAGAACAGAAAGGAAAAACAATAACAAAAAAGTTACCAAGAACTTTTAAGAAAGTGAAGATGAAATTTATGTGGTTCATTATGGTATTCCAAGTAAGTGATACGTAGAAATATACTCCATATATGTACTAACTGCAAGATGGATTTATAGGTTTCCGTAACAGTGGTTGCAGCTACATCAACATCATTGGCAACAACAACAACAATAACACCGTCATCCATACACGAAAAGCACTTCAGGGAATTTATTGAACAAGTTGAAAATTTAGTCATAAACACCACTGAACAAGCACTTAAAGTTACCACGCATGTCTATAAAAATCTAACTAAATCCATGCCATCGGACCTGCAACAAGTCATTGAACCCATTACAAACAAATATTTAAGCATGGTAGACAAAATATTAACTGGTCCGAGCAACTATTCTGAGCAGAGAAAACTTTTACGTTATTTCCGCTTCAACAACATGCAAATTGAACGTTTGCGCCTGCAGTTACAGCCAAAACATCCTAAATTCGAATTTCATTTAATATCCAATGATTTCTATTTTACCGCCAAAAATGTAACCGAACTCGACAATTTGTATTTGAAGTTTATGGTGGGATTTGAACGTTTATCGCAAAAGTTGTGGGACACAATGTCTGAGGACGTGGTGGAGCAGCAGCAAGATTTGTTAGAGATTTTGGATGAAATTGGAAAGGAGAAAGAACTAAGCGAAAAGGATAAATTATATGATGAATTTATTGAAATGTTTTTGTTTAAAACTGAAACTGATGCAATTGAAAACCGTCAGTTGGACTGAAATTGTAATTTAAGTTTAATTTAATAATGGTGTTTATTATACAAAAAATTAGTAACTTTAAGTCAAAAATGTGGGTAAAACATGAAAATGCATTTGTGTATTTCAATAAATAATATGACGTAATAAAAATCAATTCTTCTTCTTATGGCTTTATTCCTTTTTAAAAGAGCGGAAAGATATTTAAAATCGCGCGGTATCACGTGAATTTTCGCTAAAAATAAAAAAAACCTTTTTGGAAAATTTTAGATTTTCAAGGAATTTGTCAATGATAAAATTTTCAATTATAAAGATGAAACAATTGAAAATAAAGTTTTAAACATAAAAAATATCGAATTGCTTATAAAATTGTATATTTAAGTATTTACATATGTATGAAGCTGCTTTGCAGAGCGAAGACGTTGAAGTCTTCTTCATTTCAGTCTTAATTTGTAATTTTTTAATCAGCACTGTTTGCCAGCAAACAGCTCGTGGTTTAAACAACTCTTGACTCCAAATTTTTATTCCTTTATTTGATATTTCTCCTCTAAAACAAAAAAACGGAACAAAGTGTGTATTTGCCAAGCCATTTGGGTGGTTTATTTTGCCCTTAACGCTTTTTTTGTAAACAAAAGAATAAACAAATGTAAGTTAGAATGTTTTTAAAACTAAAGAACAAAGTTATAGTTTAAGACCAAAATTAACAAAAATAAATTATACCCAAAAAAAGGTTATCGAAAACTTTATGGCTAACAATACAAATTTGGCAAAAAGTATATTGCCGAACATAATTAAATGTTTCTTTTGCCAAACAAAAACGTTTTTTTTAAACTTAAAAAGTCATCATTAAGTCGAATATTTTAAAACATGTGTTTATTTATGTATATGTATATAAATATCACATATACATATAGCTTGATTATTCTAACTGGTTTGTTTGACAAACTATCCCTTAAGTTTGAGAATTAAGGCCACTATCGAAATAACTTTTGAAACCAAAACAAAACTAGCCCTCTGTGCCCATGTTCTGTAACTCCCGCGTTGAGAGACTTTTCGATTAAATGTGAGAAATGAAACAAAAATGCCATAAATTGACACAACCAACTCTTTTTTCTCACTTAACTGCGTCGGTAACATTTTTTGCGAGTATTTGATGTCACGTAAGGAAATTACTCACCAATTTACAGAAAAAGTGCGTCTGTAAAGTTCCTGTGAGAAAGTTCCCGCTTTTAATTGTCAAATAAACTCACGAATAAAAACGGGATGAGAAAAAATTTCAACATTAAGGCCTGGTACAGATAGGTATGAAACGATACCTCTAAGATATCGATACTTTTACTCGATGTGGTATCGCTCGTAAAGTATCGATACTTTTACTCGATGTGGTATCGCTCGTAAAGTATCGATACCTACTTAGCATCGAAAAAAAAGTATCGATACTTACATACTTGTATCGGTACTTGTACCGGTTTGTATCATAAAAGAATAGAAAGCAGCATTTAAAAACTTTCTTATTAGTGTTTTAGTACTATACAATACAATAGGAACTACGACCCACTAAATTTTTTGTGCAAAACAAAAATTGTAAAGATTGACACCACTTTTAGTTACTACAAGTACCAATTTCCTCTCGAAAAATCTTTTTTATCTTAGGAAACAAAATTTTTATAGAACCTGAACGTTCTATAACAACCTTTTATTTACCTTTTATTACAGAAATTAACAATGTCACTATGTATGTATTTATTTTAAATGTAAATATGTATTTTATTTTTAAATTGTTAAATATACAGTAGTTTTGACTTAACTGCCTTTTGTTTAAGTGCACTTTTCACCTAACTGCACAAAATTAATAATTTTGAAACCTTTTCTTTAGCTTCACTTCGGAAAATCAAATCTTGTAACGTTAATTTAACTGCCTTATACTCAATGCAAATGGATGAAACTTTGCAGGTATACATATTCCCGATGAAAATACACGAATACATTGGCGTAGCCAGGATAAAATCTAGGGGGGCAAAATTTTTTTTTGGTAAAATGCTTTTTGGTAAAATACTTTTTGGTCGCCTTTTACTCAATTCAAATTAATGAAACTTTGCAGGCATACATATTCCTGATGACAATACACAAATACATTGGCGTAGCCAGGATAAAATCTAGGGGGGGGCGGGTGGTGCAAATTTTTTTTAAATGTTCTTTTTTAAGAAAAGTGTTTCAAAAAAAATTTTTTTTAAATGTTCTTATTTGTCATTATTCTTTAAAATTCCATACAATTTTATTTTTTAAGTGCACTTTCTATACCTGCACATTTGAGATAAATGCCCAAAATTTTTGACCTTTTAAAATTATTTTCATACAAAAAATCGAACTGTCCAAAATACTTGTAATTATTCTTCAAAATCCTTTTTACGTGCCTTTTGTATACCTGCATATTTATCATATTTTTGGGCAGTTGTAAAATATTTTCATTTAAAACATCAAAGTCAGCTGCTTACATAAAAAATTATGGTGCCCACTTTTTCACATAAATATCCAATTTAAGCTGTTTATAAAAACAAAATTAACAAACAAGTCAAGTTGGCATCATTATAATTCATTTATTTTGTTTGCATGTACCTACACTTATGAATTTGGTTTGCGGTTACAGCAACTTTACCACGATTACATGAAAGGAATAGTTAATCTTAGGCCTGGAACAGAATAAAGTATTTGTAGTAGTACCTAAAGCTGCCGAATGCTCTGTAGCGCAACTAAGTTCAAAATTTCGAATTTGCGTTTCAACTGCAACGACTTCTACAACTATGTATTCTGTTGACACTACTTTGAAACTGCCGTTTTTAACTTTTGATAGCTTGCAGCGCTATTCTTAACGTTTTACTACAGCGAAAATTCTGTTCCCCACTTTATTGTTACCAAATTGTAACCAATGTTGCTTACCTGCACATTAAGGCAGCTAAATAAATTTAAGATAGCTGCATTTTTGATTTATCTGCACAAAAAATCGTGCAAAGGAGATTTTACAGCTAAGTCAAAATTATGTATAATAAAGGGTGGTAAAACCATAATCCACGATGTTAATTGTAAGTCACACCTTAACGTCAAGTTTTTTGCGCAACTTAAATTGACCTTTCTTTGTATTTAACAACTTCTATCATTGAGAGGTACACAATTGAGCAGCGCGTTAAGATTTTTAAAGCCTTTTACGAAAATGGGCGTTCAATCAAAATGCATTTCGTGCACATCGTGATTTTTTTGGTCAGCATAATCGACCAAATGTTTCCATTTGGATTTGGGTCTGTAGAAAATGGGAAAACATATGTGCATGTTCGCCCAGTTAGTTCTGCGGCTCGCGGTGTTATTGGGCCGTATTTCTTCGAAATTGAGGTTGGCCAAGCATTTACCGTGAATGGTGTTCGCTATCGCGAGATGATAGCGGACTTCCTATAGCCAGAAATTGAGGAAATGGACCTAGACGATATGTGGTTTATAGGTGTTTACTGGTCAAACGGTTTCTTGATACCGTTACAGCTGCTCCAGCTTTGGAAAAAAATCAAAAATTGAAGATTAATTTCAATACCAAAGTAAAACGATTACTTTTGACCGATACCGAGTATATTTTTACCGATACTACTTGGTACTCGGTTGCTAAGTATCGATTACAAAAAAAGTTGGTACTTATATAAAAGTATCGAATATGTACTTGTATTTACTCGTATCGTTTCATCCCTAGGTACAGAATTAAGAAGTTGCAGTAGTAGCTAAAGCTGAAGCGCAACAAAGTTAAACATCTCGAAATTTGCGATTCAACTTCAACTGCAACGACTACTACAACTACGTATTCTGTTGACACCATTTTAAAACTTTAATTTTTAATTTTTGACGGCTTGCAGCGCTATTCGTAATGTTGTACTACAGCGACTAATCTGTTCCCCACTTAAAAAATATATTCAATGAGCAAATTGCAATGAATAATAACATGGAAGACATAAGTATTTTGTTCTTGGCTGATGTTTTCAATGTTTTTATACCCTCCACCACAATTAGTTGTGAAGAGGGTATATTAAGTTTGTCATTCCGTGTGAAACTTTTTTATTATTCATCTCAGACCCCATAAAGTATATATATTCTGGGTCCTTGAGTAATTCTAAGTCGATTTAGCCATGTCCGTCTGTCTGTCCGTCTGTCCGTCTGTTGAAAACACGCTCACTTTCGAACAACTCAAAAGAAATGAACAAACTTGGTGCCAAATTGCTTGTAGTTATCCTAAGCAGTTTGGGATTGAAATCCAGCAAAATCGGTTCAGTAGGACCAGAGCTATGAATCAAAATGTGGAACCACCACCTAAAAAAATTGATAATTTTGTTACAAAAAATAACATAAATGCTGGAACAAGGCACGGAATGAGATACGATTTTGCAAAAATTTGTTTAAGTTGACTGGAAATCACGCTGTTAAATTTCGTGATGATCCCGCCATAATTTACCCTAAGCCCCATATAAACAATACTCCCGGAAAACGTTTAGTACGTCTAAAATCGTAAATAATAACGCTAGCGTAACAATTTGGTACGTCACAGTTTTATAGGACTACAAATGACACTGTGAAATTTCGTGAAGATCGGTACATAATTTACCCTAGGCCCCATAGAAACCCTACTCCCGGAAAACAGTTTAGTACGCCTAAAACCGTAAAAAATAATGCAATCATAACAAATTTTGGCTCGTCACAGTTTTGTAGGACTGCAAATGATACTGGGAAATTTCGTGAAGATCGGTACATAATTTACCCTAGGGCCCATAGAAACCCTACTCCCGGAAAACAGTTTAGTACGCCTAAAACCGTAAAAAATAATGCAATCATAACAAATTTTGGCTCGTCACAGTTTTGTACGACTGCAAATGATACTGGGAAATTTCGTGAAGATCGGTACATAATTTACCCTAGGGCCCATAGAAACCCTACTCCCGGAAAACAGTTTAGTACGCCTAAAACCGTAAAAAATAATGCAATCATAACAAATTTTGGCTCGTCACAGTTTTGTACGACTGCAAATGACGCTGTGAAATTTCGTGATGATCGGTCCATAATTTACCCTAGGCCCCATATAAACCCTACTACCGGAAAACAGTTTAGTCGCCTAAAACCATAATTAATAACAAATCGTCACAGTTTAAGACAATAATAACATCCTATGTACAGATATTACACCTTAAACATTCGAACTGTCGGTGGAGGGTATCAAAGATTCGGCACAGCCGAATATAGCACTCTAACTTGTTTTATTCTGCTTTTAACATTTTAGAAAAAATATACGAATGTCTTCAAAGCTTTTTTGTAAACAACAAACATTTAAGTCGGATCTTATATTATATGGTATAGCAGACGGTTGTATTTTCACCGTCTTGGTTGAAAGTTTTTCAATCCGTCGCCTTCAACGATATACATTTCACAATTTCACATCGGCTTCAAGTGGAATATTATGACATTTATAACGTAACGACGTAATCTCTTTTGATAGTTTTCCACATGGGTTTCAGACACTCACTTTTCGAGAAACGAAGGAATATTTTGTTTCACATCTTTTTGATGCGAGAAGTTCTTACGTAAGTTACAGAACATGGATACTGACCGACCGAATTTACATTTGATATTATGTCGCACAATTAAAAAAATTAATTTAACTGATTTGAATCGTACCACCTTAAGGCGCCCGTACACGACATGTATTTGTCATCTGACATGTCAAATTTTCAAGTCACATGTAATTGTTCATGTCTGTCAAAATTGCTGTTTTACATAAGGTTTATAATATTCGGTCACAAACGTAAATGTAATTTGCTTCTGACATTGTCTCTGTTTTTTTTCGCATTGTTATTGCAGAAACCAAAGTAGTTCTCGGTTTCAAAATAGCTTGCTGCCGTCACGAAAATATTTATTTGCGCCGTAAAATAATTTAGCCATCTTAACATTTTTTCTTTTATTTTAAAGATACCAATTTAGAATTTTATAATTAAACGGTTTTTATGTATATATTTACATAAATTCTATTCAATGGTGAGATGAGCATACATTTCTTGGTATTGTAAAATATTAACTTCAGCCGGCTAATGATTCCGTCAATAGTTGACGCCGCTGCCAGTTTCTTCCCGGCATAGATTTCTGATGTCAGATGGTTTGTCAGAAGAAAATAGAACACGCTCTAATTGAAATTTTGTCAGATGACTTTGCGTCTGACTTTTACAGAAGCAAAGTTAAAAAGGTAACACACGACATGTATATGTTTTGCAGTGGGAAATTTGACATGTCAGATGACAAAAACATGTCGTCTATATGCTCCTTTAGCTTTGCGATATTTCATCGCTCTGTTTTACAGGCTAAATTTTTATGCAAATTTCGTTTGCCAAAAAAAGTAGAACGAGTTAACTATTCCAATAGCTGTCGATGGCCTTAAGGCTCAGTTAGCCGGGAGTAACAGTAACGTTGAAAATCAGCTGATTCATTTTGTTGTATGTAAAGCAATTACAACGATTACAGTTAGCAGTAAGATGTAACGTCTCAATCTGTAAGAAATAGATTGGTCTTACTTTTTTGCGGTAAGGTTACTGTTACTATTACTCCCGGCTAACTGAGCCCTTAGGCCTGCAATAAATTAACAAAGGGAATGAAGAAAGTGGTTTTTGATACACGACAACAAAAAGTTTACCAACTTTCGACAAGTTTTTTAAAAGTTCAAATGTATATACTGTGGTGAAGGGTCGGGCTTGACCGACTAACTATCTTACATGTTTAAATCCAGTTTGTTAAAAATGCAAAATAAGAAAACATTTGAAACATCCCAGTAAAAAAAATTCGAGTTTATTGAAGCACTTAAGAGGAAACGCGTATAATCGAGCGCTTCCATAAGAGAGCTACTTTAGTGCTGACAACGAAGAAGTTTTTAAAGCGAAAAAAAAAATATTTTGTTTTACGAAAATTATTAAAAATGGCATTTAAACAAGTAAAAGCAAAACATTAATGAATATGTTTATATAGTTAAGGCTCAACCATAATATGCATTGCCTTGCTTAACCTACTGTCAAAAATTAACAAAAAGTCTCTGAAATGTACTTATGAAAACAAAATAAAAAATCATTTAATTCCGTACTGAATGTGCGACTAGATTCGCACCTTGCTTAAGCAAATGACAGTTTCATTAAACTTAGCAAAAAGTTTCCTTAAGTTTAATATGATTTGCCTCGTATAATTAAAACATGTATTCGCACATTTCCTTAAGCCATGTTATGCACATTATGGTTGGGTCTTTAGTCCTTAAAAAAGCTCTTTAGGAGTGCTTTGTTTTCATGCTAAAAGAAGCGCTTATTGTCAGCAGAAAATAGTCTTTCAAACCGGGAACAACCCATACAAAAATCAGGCATCCCCTCAGCATGTTTGAAGCGATTTGTGGTATGAATTCATACATAAAACGTGCTCCTTTTGGAGCACATTTTTTTCTGGGATAGGTTGTATAGTTAAAACTCGAAGCTTATCAATAGATGACTTTGGTTGCTGTGTATTTTTCAGACTACAAAAGTTTGAAGTCTAGATTTAGAGACTGACTAAATAACGATCTATAACACAGTACAACATTTTTCAGGTGATTGATTCGGGACTCAATTCTGATAATTGGTTATGAAAGTAGACCCAAAAAGAAGAACTTCTGTACATCATATAATAACTTAACAATTAATTTGAAGTTAGTAAGTATCGTATAGGGGAATTTATCACGTTTTAGGCTCTTTTGTTTGTCATAACTCGAACCACTAGTCCGAATAAGCTGAAAGAAATTAAAAAAAAAAATTAAGAATTACAATTCCTTTAATCTGTTCATACAACGTTTCGCTACATAAGCAACAGTTTCGCAGTTATAAATAAATGTATGAAGAAAAAAAATATTTTTTGCCCAAAAAATTGAAATTTTTTATTTTTAGTGGAAGTGAAGTCCTATTACTTTCACGTAAAGTCACATAGCATATGAACAAAATGAGACATAAATCATGTAAATCGATAAACGCGTTTCGCTTTTATTCACAGTTAAGTAAAGGTATGAATTTCAAAAATTTGCTAGAGATATCCACAAAATTCTTTGGAAAAACATTTATGACTTTTTTTATGATTCTCAGAATTAAAATTACTGCCATCGAAAAACATGTACGAAAGTACATAAGAAGTAATTCAAGATTGTAAAAAAGTCCTTAAAACTTTTGTAAATAAGCACGAAATTTGTTATTTCATTTTAAAATCTTATAGTCGTCAAATCTTTAAGAAATTTGAACCAATGACTGCAATAGCCAAGATTTCCTACCAAAGCCCAATGCTGTAATGACTTACATAAATCTTTAATCGGCTTAAGGTTATTATTTATAAACATAGCAGCTTTTTCCTTTTTATATTGTAATTTTTTGGTTTTAAATAGGTTTAACAATTTAAAATCTATTACTAATGTAAATAAAGTACAATATACTATTTTCTCCTTCTTCATTTTGTTAATTTTAATTCCATGGGAATTGCCGGAAAAGCGAATATTGAAAAAATTAAATTTCCCACAAATCCCCGGGTAAAGAATCCAGGAAAAAAACTGTATTATTACACACAATTTATTACAGTATTGTTAAAATTTAACAGTATTTATTACGTTTGCATCGTCTGTACATATACACTGCTGTTACTACTAACACAAGACGATTTTCTGTTATCGACTTATCTCATATGTATTTTCTTTTTCCTTTTTATGTATATTGTAATTTTTTCGTTTCAAATAGGTTTAACAATTTTAAATCTATTACTAATGTAAATAAAGTACAATATACTATTTTCTCCTTCTTCATTTTGTTAATTTTAATTCCATTAAAATTGCCGGAAAAGCGAATATTGAAAACAATTAAATATCCCACAAATCCCCGGGTAAAGAATCCAGGAAAAAACTGTATTATTACACACAACTTATTACAGTATTGTTAAAATTTAACAGTATTTATTACGTTTGCATCGTCTGTACATATACACTGCTGTTACTACTAACACAACACGATTTTCTGTAATCGACTCTCATATTTTCTCTACTCACCACAAGATGGCTCTACACGTCAGCACTGTTAATAAGCAGTATGTATTAATGTTAAATATTATTTTGTTTTCTCAAAGAGTGGGTTGGTGGGTGCTGTTATTATGAAAAAAAAAATTTTGTGCACTTAATGGTAGCGATGTGGATGATTATGACCATGACTATGGTTATGAACATGGCTGTGTCTTAGATTAAGATTGTGGTCATGATTACTAGAAGACGCGGGAATGGGCTCTGGTGAAATAGAATATCTAGGCGGGCGGCAGTGACTGGACAGTGGTATGGGGTCGTCATAACGGGGACAAGGATGATCGCCAACTGGCGAAGCAGTTTCGTAACGTTTTGAGAGCAAAGTAAATTCTTGATGGGCTGAACAAAGAGCCTGTAAACGTTGCAATAAATCCGTTTCAGGCAAATCGCGTAAATGCAAAGTTCTGGCCACAGAAGTGCGAAATTTTTGCAAGTGTGATAAGCGGTGATTGGCATCAGAAAGTTGGCTTTGCAAGTGCGTCAAATCATCACGCAAGGACTAAAATAAAAGATATTTGTCAACATTATAAAATTAAAATTATTTTAAGTTTAAACTTACATTAATAAGTGTTTCGTCTCTACACCTTCTATTCTGATTAGATTCGCTAAAAGATTTTAGTCTATCTTTCAAAGCACTTACTTGCGATAGAAGTCTAGTTTTTTCTTCTTCCAAATCACATATTTGGGTGGTAAGATCGTCTATTTTACGGGCTCTTTCCAAGGCCGTTATTTTATATTCAACAGCTTCTGCCAATTGGGCTTTAATTTCAACCATTTGAGACCGCGAGTCGGCCAGTTGTGCTGTCAGTTTATCGATAACTTTATTGGCTTTTTTAGCACGACACATAGCCTCATCGCGTTCTCCTTGTAGCAAACATTTTCCTCTAGCTCCGTCTTCAATTATGGCAAGTTTCCTCTTTAGCAATTCCAGGTGTAAGTCTCTACGTTGGACCTGTTCCTTTAACACGCGCACTTTTCTTTGAAGATTATATAAAGTACTCGTGCTTTCTTTGAGCGGTATGTCGTGGCAAGATCTTTCTCGCCTTAACTTACTATGAGTGTGGTGATGGTGATCACAGCAGCTCTTTAAAATATTTAACTTCAGTCCGATTCTTAACAAACAATTTCTTTACTTCTGAATTTTGACATACCTTATCTGCACTGCGAAAATGATGGTGATGACCAACACTTTCATGGTGATGATGGCCTTCTGTGGCTGTAGCCAACCGTTCTGCTCTTTCCAAAAGACTTTCAGCCATAATATTAGTGTCATTTCCTAAAGCGGGTGGGGAAGAACATTCACTCCACTGTAAAGCTCTGGCCAAACGTTGTAAATATTCTGATAAGCACACATGATCATTGCGAAGAGTGTGAATTTCGGAATGGCATTTTTCTAAACGTTCTTCCAATTCGCACTTTTGAGCTTCGTTATTTCTTAAACGGCATTGTGTTGTTTCTCGAGTCTCTTTAAGTTTGTCATGTTCACAGGAGATTTGATCGCGCAAATTGTGTATTTGCTAAATAAAAAAATTAAAGATCTGTTTATAATACTTAAATCAACAAGTACCTCATGTGTGTTCTTGTTTTCATTTATTAGCTCCCGCAGTTTATCTTTTATCAACGTCTCACAGGGTTCGGAAAGATTTAAATGATTGGCCAGACATCTGAGAAATTGTAAACGATCGTTTTGCACACGATCTAAATTGGCTTGAAGACGATGGCATCTAGATTCAAAGCCTCTTAGCTCGTCCTTCATTTTTTCCGAGTTTATTTCCGACTCACTTAAACGATCTCTTTGCATTTGTAAATCCCTTTCGTACTGTCTACATTTGCCTTCTAGTTCATGTTCATGATTGCTGGCACTTTCCAGCTGGGCGGACAACCTCTGTTTTTCTATATTAGCAAGTGATTTTAAATTTAACAATTCATTTTCACAGCTACTCAAAGTATCACAAGCCGAATTCACTTTCGCCTTTGTTCTTTGCAATTCAGTCATTACTTCCTCTGCTCTGGTAAGCACACAGTCTATTGTTAAATGTGCATTTTCGCATGCCTCCATTCCAAAACAACTACTCAAACGTCTTATGAAATCATTGAGCTGATTGCGGGCCTGTTCTTTTTGGCCTTCTTCATTTGAAAAACGATTTTCAAGATGTTGAATCTTAGCTAAAAGTTCTTTACTCCTTTCATCAGCAGAACGCTTTTCTCGTTGTATTGTTTGTATCGTCGTATCGCATCTTGATTGTACCGACTGTTCACGGCTTTCGGCAGCATGTAGACGATTTTGAAAAGATGATATAAGAGCTGATTGACGGGCTGCTTGGGCTCTAAGATTTTCACATTCCGTGTCTTTGACAGAGAGGTTTGTTTTGGCATCGGTCAGCTAAATTTGAGGAATAGTTAGTAGTCTTAGAAAACAATTATGATAGTGTAAATTATGAGTGTGCACATTTTACCTCACTTGTTAGCCTTTCTTTTTTATAAGACAATGCTGCCAATTCACTGCGCAGTGTGGTAACCAGGTCAATGCCATGATGATGTTCTGCCACTATTAAGGAGGTGTTGTTACCACAGTTACTATCCAACTGTTGATATAAAGATAATTAAATGTATGAATTTATAAACTATTTAATAATGTAACGAACGTTCAGATTCGTATACTTAAGTATTCGACACTTCACCCGTTTTAAACATTCGAAATTTTTTTGGCTTTCCTTAAAACAATTGGGAATTATTAAATGAAAAGGTAATAATTTATGTACCAGACCAAATTTTTATATTTTTAGAATTTAAAAATATTCAATTTACCAAAAATAAGATTAAGTAAATACCTTGCAGCAAAGGAAATATTTTTAGGTTTAATAAGGGTATTCACGTCACAAGTTGCACCCTTGCAAAAAAGCAAAAGTGCAAAAAACATAACAACAACCAGAAAGACAATTATTTACGCACAACTAATTGTCTGTGTGGTTGTTGTTATATTTTTGCACTTTTGCTTTTTTGCAAGGGTGCAACTTGTGACGTGAATACCCTTAATAACACTGTTCTAGAATTTGACACTTTGGCGTTTTAACCTAATTCGGGTACGCTGAATCCAATGCTGCTAGCCGTTTATTTTGGGTTTGGTTATTGAAACAACTAAAAAAGGGAAATTTTTTTTGGAAATTGTCACAATTAATAGTTAAATTTGTTTTTAAAAACCAAAGCTGCAAATAACGGTGTAATAATAACTTTTTGAAAACCCTGTTTTTTTTGTGGTAGATTACCGTTAACATTACAAAAACACCAAACCACCCAAAATAATTAACCTAATAGACGCCAAAATGCAATTTGAGTGACTTAGATAGGAAAATAACGTTGAAAGTTGCTAACAAAACTATTTTATAACTTACAAAGTTACTTGTGGCTTTGCTTCCTTCAATTGTTAATCTGATAACCTGAAGATCCATAATTCTTATAGGGAAAACGATTATGATCCTATAAAAAATTTTCAATAAACAAAATTGAATATTTCATAAAACGTTTTCATTGAAACGTTTCTAAAAAAGTAGTATATCGTCGGCTTAATATGCAAGCCTACTAAATCCACTTTTTAAGTAAATTGGGATTTTGATGCCGTGTGGATGAGAAAGATATGCCTCTTCGACCAGCATGTAATTTTTCTTAAATTTGAGTCTTCAAGTGAACTATATTTTTGGTTTTCCTCTCAAGCAGCAAATAGGAAAAATAAAAATTATTTGTTTCTCCTGTAAAATTTGTTGAAAGGGAGCAGGGTTATGCAAACATAATAACGTAATACCCAGTAAAAACTTCGCCTACAAAATAATGTGTTGAGTAATCAGAAAAACATAAGAGCACTACTTACAATTCTACTGAAAGAACCAATGAATTTTACAAGGGATGTCCCAAAATTAACGCATTAAAAGGTAAGTCATTATTTTTTTTACCTGCATACATTTAGAAAAAAGTAGTTATAGAAGTTGTTATATATGTAGTTATAGATACACAGAAAAAATGATTGGCAGTTTTTTTTCAATTAATAGCGATTTTTGAATTTTAAAATAAATTTGATTACGTTCTTAATTGATTGAATTAAAGAAAAATATTTTTTTTTAAATTAAAATTTTACTTGATTTTAAGCTTAATTTTAATTATAGTTTTAATTGAATCAATCAACTCGGTTGTTTGAATTGAACACTTTGTTGCTTTCTCCTTGTTGCTTTCCTCCCTCATCAACAGCTTGCGAAAAAATGTTACAAAATGTTTATAAATTTATTGTCTTTGCCCTTACATGTACATACACACAGGTTTTTGTCATCAAAAAGAACAGTAAGCGTCGCGTGCAAAAAAAAAAACTATCAACAAGTAAAAAATTAACTGAAATTTGTTATAGACGAATTACAAATATGACCACCAACAATGTCAATAATGAGCATACATACATATGTATATTATGCGTAAAATAAAAAATCGCCTTGTGGCTGACCTCATTGTTGACGGTGATTATGGTCGCACTCGAAATTTGGTGTTTGTTTTCTTTGTTTGTTAATTCTTGAATTATTTTTGGCGTCATTTCATGTTGTGCGTTTAAAGTGAATAGGTGAAAAAAGTACAGCCAAATTACACAACAAAAACAGTTTTTTGTTTTCAACCTTGAATACCCTGAAGAATCAGAGTTATTCCACAATTTTATAGTACAAAGTTTTATGTATGAAATTCCTCTGTCAAAAAAATCTTCCAAAATTTGTACAATTAAGCATGAGCTATTACAATTAAACAAATAAAACAAGTTATTTTTAAACCATATTTAAATAAAACATATATTTTAAATATTATTATGTTTCTTCATTTAACCATCAACTGAATTGATTTATAAATCTTATTCAATTAACTATTTGTTTGATTGAATAATTTGCGTAATTGAATTAAGATTGTATATCAAATACACTGTTTAATTTATTCAATTAAAAATTTAATCAATTTAATGCAAAAATTCAATCACTGTTTTAATCAACACAATTATTAAAATAATTAATTTTCCGTATTGTAATCAATTACGTTAGTAATTCATTCAATTAAAATATTGATTTTTTTAAATTAATTTGTTAATTCATTCAATTAAAATATTGTTTGATATTAATAATTTTTTCAATTATTTTTGTAATTAAAATGTTAAAATCTTTTAATTGGAAAAAAAAAATCCTTGTTTTGCAATTTTTGCAAGTTTGAGTAATTGGTATAATCATTTCGGTGATAGGTGTAAAATTAAACAATTTTTTGCTTGTTTCAATTATTTTGGTGACTAAAACCGTTTTTTACTTTTTTCTGTGTAAAAGCTACAAAATAATGAGTTAAAGAAGCTATTAATTTTGAAAATGTAGGTGAAGTTTATACTGGGTAATTAATAATTGTTCCATTTAAAGTTTTAAAGCTTTTTTGCTAGAAATAAGTTTTTTCTTTATATGCATATGAGTTTGCATTTTTATAATTTAAGCAAATCCATAAATTACTGATACAAATGCTTAATTTTTTTAAATGCTGAGTTAAGCCGGATTCAGGCATTTATTTGGAACAAATTTTTTTTCTGAACTACATTGTTGTGAAGGGTATTTGAGATTCGGCACGGCCAAATATATCGCTACACTCAAATATTAATTTTTAAAATGGTTTATTTTTTTAACTCAGTATTTTCGTCTCAGTTTTTAGAATTCTTCCTTTTTAATTTTAAAAAATTATACCAAAATTTGAAAACTTGACTCATATTTACGTACATTAAAGAATGTAATATCTTTAAACCTAAACTTTTGCCTAGAAATCTATATCGAAATATAAAAAAAATCTTATATTTATAGAAAATGTCTTTGTTAACGTTTGAAATTTGTGGAAGAGCTCCTTCATTTTTTTTTAGCAGTCATCATCTCACCGCCCAAACGCCTGAAGCTAAAATGTTAAAATTTGGACCAGATATTGGTCTCTCGCCAAATCGATTCACTAAGATGGTATTCTGGAAATCCAAATCTTTAGTGGTTAAAAAAGGGTAAAATCGTGTAAAGTCGTTAACTTTATTTCCCCAAAACTCGTAAACTTCCATTTCGAGTTAAACCTGTAATTTGGAACTTCTTAAAACTAATAAACAAAGAATAAACAACGTACCACATTCGTTACTAATCCAAAAAATACAAATATAAATTTGGTACTTTTTTCAATATGCGAACGTTTAAATGGTGAATATCGTACCTATTTTTGGTACTTTTTACAAAACAGTTTTCTCCATTCATTGACGTATACATACATTCATATTTAACTATGGACTTCCAGTAATGGAAAGGAAAAAAGTTTAAAAAGGGGAAATACAGGAAATTAAATTTTTTTTCTTTAAGGGCCTTATTCCGTTATATAGAAAGCAACATTAAAATTATAAAATATAAGAACAACTGTGATTTTCAGTTGAACTATTAACTTTTAATTTTTGATACATATATTAATTAGGCTAATCAAATTTAATTTTCATTAAAATATTTTTATGCAGAAACATTTTTACAACATGAAATTAATTAAAATGTATTAATAATTTTTTCATTCTTGACTGCCGTGGAAATCAAACCCAGGCTTTCACGGACATTGTTGAATTTATTTTAGCTTTCAGTGAAATTTTTGTGCGTTGCGTTGCGTTTTAAGGAATAAAGTCCTTAATGTTACGTTCTATATGTGGTACTTTTTCAATTTTCTATTAGAAACATAAAATAGTGGAGCAGGGTTGAGTGATTGAGATTCTTTAAGATAAAAAATAGAGGGGGTGCTTACCATGTGAGATGGCTTTATCTCTCATTCAATAGGGAGATAAGCCTTTTTTTCATTTGAATGGGAGATAAAGCCATCATGGCCTTAGCTCACATTAGCAATATGTATTAGAAAATGGCTTTATCTCTCATTTCAGTTTTCTTATTTTTATAATTAAGAAGTAATAATAATAAAGCAAAATTTGAAAACCTTTGTGTAAACAAAGCACTATAAATTTTAACAATTATATTATGAAGGGGTACATTAACACAAACGGCAATAAGGCAAAATTTTTTCCTACGTGTGTCACTAGAATAAAAAAATGTTTTTCAATGTTAACTAAGGATTTTCCCTTTTACAGAATGTTTACATCATGCATAACAATATTCTGAAAAAATATGGCTTTATCTCCCATTTGCGAAAAAAATATGGCTATATCTCTCATTTCGCAAAATTTTAAATATGACCTTACCTCTCAATGATTGGGCAATAAGGCCATTATGGCTTTATCTCCCATTCAATTAAGCATAAAGCCAACATGGCCTTATCTGACATGGTTTTAAAGCACCCCCCCAACAAATATTGGTACTTTTTTGTTAAAACCTAGAAACATATACTTTGGCTTTTAAATATGTCCACGAAAGAAAGGGAGACGCTTACGAAGTAGCGGTTTAAATGACACAATAATATAAAGTAAATTATAAATTTAAAAAAATACGGGTTTATTAGCAAATTTTTTATAATTGCGATTATGGGTAAAGTACATTTTGTTAATTGCAATTACTTTCAATGATTTCACATTCTAGTTAAAATTTCGATATAAATGTTCCAAAATGTGCCATTCGCTTAAATCATTTAAGCAAAAAGTATTCTATTCACAATGATAGATTAGGTTTGGCACGTGAAAGTGTATTTGAGTTTAACTTTAGACGATGAAATTCACAATCGTTAAAGGATATTTAACACTATTATACTTTAAAATATTTAGTCTTTACCAAGTTATGATGGTGGTGGTGTGGTGATAATCCAGCAACGTGATCATGATGGTGGTGGTGATGCAGATGGTGATTATGATCGCTATCTAATGGCATCTTTCTCAAAAATACTTTTACATAAAATGCTTGCGCTCTTGAACTGCATACACAGTTAAAAATTCCGCTTAAAACATTAACATTAATAAAACTTAAAGAAGCTAACGAAACCCTTTGACGACCGTTTACAAAAACCAACTAAATATTTGTTCAAAAAATAATCAAACATTAACTCCAAGTATCGAAAGGAACAACATTCTATCATACTACGAGCACTAGCATACGTACCCACCAACTCACACACAAAATTACCCTGTAGGAAATGTCAATAATAAAACTGTACTCATTTACTAATGACTTTGTCGCAAGTACTACCTTCCAACTGAACAATTACTGGGCAGTGCTTTGCGCTTGTCGCTGAAAATCCACTACAGACCTTAGTTTTTGCGGGAACATATGATGACATTGGAACTGGAGATTCACAAGTACATTTTGTTTAGTTCTAGTGTACGATTCTGAATATTTTACTAGATTTCTGCACTTATAATATTAGTGGATAGCTCAATTAATTTCCTTCAAATACCTTAATACCCTTATTTTCTTAAAATAGAATGTTTTATTAATAATAAAAAAAAAAAACTAATTTAAAAGATTTTGTTATTCGTGCTTAATTCCCAATTTTTAATATTGATTAAAGCACTGAAATTTATTGTTGATGGGACAAACTATTCCCATGCGCATTTCACTGGTTGCTTAGGCCAGATCGTCAGGAAACTTCATCCAACAGCAACAGTTCTACTTGTAACAATATCAAAAATTAAACAAAAACATCAACAATTAACAGTAGGTTTATCTCATCTTACATTCCCCGCTACAATTGATTGGAATTCTCCCAACATTAATTGTAGTTGTAAGTAGGTTTAGAAAAACAAAATGAAAACAAAAACAACGTGCAAAAGCATGTTGCCAGTTAAGTTTTTTCAGGCCGCGCACTGCCGAATTTTTGATAATAAAAAAAACTTTTAATTATTTCATAAAATATTCGAACTTTAACTAAAAACAGTTGCTGCCTATTCACTAATTCTAGTTTAATAGGTGTGAAAAGTTTGAGTCTTCGTTGACATTTTCCGGAAAAAGTTACCAAAATAATCCACAAAAGTGGCGACTTGGAGACCCTTGATTTCAGATTTCCTGCAGGGTACATACACAAATTCATACCCAATCCCATCCATAACAATGTAAAATGATAATAAAAATTAAGTTTTGGAATTTACAACTACATAACAAAACTTCGGTTCTGTTTGTTACCTAGTAAATATGTGGATACACACATATTTTCACAATCGTGCTGGAAAACTGGTTGGGTGGCTAAATTTGTTTTATGGTAACCTAGGAAAATCACATAATAAACTCTTTTAAATTTAGCTCAATGGCAACGCTTTTTTTAGAATTTTGTTTATTAGTTTCCTACAATTTAGGTCATTCACTTAGCAGCATAAAATAATCGTGGTTTGTGCTTGTGTAGTGAAAGGATATTCATCTTTTTCCCAGTAAAAGTTTCGTAGTGAAAATATCAGAGAATTCCTTCCTTAAAAACGGTGCTCAATAGTTCTTTTAAGATTTTGATAGCATTACCCGATTATTTTGCATAAAACCGATTATTTTAAAAGCTTTAATAGCGGTAATTTTGTATGCAAACCAATTCGATTCTACATGAAATTCAAGTTGTTTCAACTTGAAATAACTTTCATTCAACATGATTCGGAGTCTTATTTCAATATAAATGTAATTTTGCTCTAACTTTACGGGAATGGCTAATTAACATGAATTATAGTTATTTTAAAAGAAAAAAGTGTTGTTCGCAAGTTATTGTAAAATCATGTTAAATTAACATGAAGTAACTATGAAGCAAAATCACAAAAATGTAACGTTGATTTTATTCTTATTTATTTAGCACAAATAACTGTCATGTATATGAATCATGAGTGCACTCAAAAAACTTAATGCTTTTCATATTAATTTTACTACACATTCAAACACATGTATTGTGAAAAAAGCACATTAACCCCATAACATAATTTGGTTCCGGTGGGTACATGCCTGCCCGTCGGTGTCAAATAAGGTACAATCGTGAAAATGCGTTTGTAAATACATCGTGTAGTTGCTTAATCCACTTTCTTTTTTTACTTTTTAGGGCATTTTTTCTTTTCACTGCATATTAAATGCGCACAAAACCCTTTTCAAAAGCATTTTTCCGGTTTCCCTGGTCATTATTGCTTTAAAGCAATCAGGCCGGCCTTGTTTGTCTGCCGTCGAGCATTTTAAAATTTCATCTTATTTGTGGATGAGTTGAAGCGTTACAGTACGTCATGGGTTGACATTTACTTTACGCTTTAAGCTTACTTTTTACATCGCGCTAGTGGAGTGCCAACAAATCCCAAAATTTTTTGATTAAAAAAGAGGCTGACTTAGGCTCTCTCTACGAAGCTGTAAGTTGTTTTGATAACTTTTTACAATAAAAGCTTCTGCTGCACTTTTCTAAATGAAAAAACTATTTTTATCGAATTCTTCCTTTTCCAGTGAACTAAAAAACCATGTAGTAAAAAAATCGCTATAAATAAATTTGAATAAACAAGATTTTTGTTTGAATAATGAAATTAAAAATAATTTTACCAATGAGTAATCAGATGTTGGTAAAAGTAACGTTATTTTTTCATTAAATTTGAAGGCATGTTTTGAATTTTTTAAGTCATGTTTCTTAGCATATTTTCCAAAAAAAAACGCACGACATTTTATCCTTGTTATGACTATAAATTTATTTTTATTTTCTACGTACCCAATGAAGTACTTTTCAGTCAAAAACACATCAGACAAAACAACAAAATAAAAAAAAAAAAAAAAAAAAACAAAAAATAAAAACGGAAGTTGCGGGTAATTGTTTGAGTAATCACTTGCATTTCGACAGTATTTCTACTGGTAGAAACAAATTGTTATTCAAAAAGAGTTAAAGGTAAAATTTGTATATTAAAGTTAAAAAAATGGAAATGAATTTGCATTTTAAAAACGGAGAGGTCGGTAAAAAAAACAAGAAATATGTCCACGAAGCCAAATTTATGTTATCAAATTGAAACATATACTTAAAATAGAAAAGGTGGACGGACCCACAGCGCCTTTAAAATCGAAAATATATCGTTTATAAGCAAAATTCCAAACAATGCCTCTTCATTAGTTTTGCATTAATTTCAAAAGCTAAAAAATTATTTTACAATAATCTACGATTGAAAACAAAATTAGTCCCGCACCGCGAATGTGTGTAAAAATGAACTAAATAATTATTTGAAACAATTTTTAAATATACCGCGAAATATATATGTATACATCAGAGAAAGTCAATGGGTATAAAAAAATTAAAGTAGTCTAGCACATATCGACAATTTTCAATACGTGTGCGTACTCGTATCTGTTTATTCTCATACTTGTGTATATCCATGCGCATTTGATTTCATTCATGTATGTTATCATACTTATACCGTGTTCAGATATACCTTTTTTATTGAGTCAATATTCGGTTAATTGACATAATTATTTTTCTGTTCACATATACACAATTTAGCTAACTCAATTTATATTACTACTACATACAATTTTCAACGTAAACAAAAAGGTACATGTATAAGAAAATGTAAACAACTTTTGAAATCTTTAAGGAATAAACATCTGGTTCAGGGTTACCGTTAGGAATTTTTGAAAAGTCGCACAAAAGGTTGTTTTATAAAAATAAAGTCGCACAAAAAAGTCGTTTCAGAAAATAAAAGTCGCACATCTTTTTTTTAACGTTTTTTATTAATAAAAAGCATAACAAAACAATTGAAACAAAAAGCTTATTGCAGAATTCATTTTTATCATATTTCATAACAATGTACATACATGTTTGTCCAAGTTTTCATGTATAGTGAAAACATTTACTTAAGTTTAATAAATTTGTCGTATGCTGCCAATGTCAAAGGAGTAGAATTTCTGTTTAAAAACAAGCCAAAAAAGTTAAGGTTAATATATTTTTGACAAAATTTTAACTTGTCCAATTAAAGCCCCTTGAAAATGTTACTTTAATTCCGTTCGTTTGATCTTGGCGCAATATTTCTTTTTCTTAACATACCTACATAAATACTACTTTTTGAAATTTCTATATTTAGAAATAAGTTCATCACAGGGAATCCAGTCTTCTAAATCTTTGTCTATTAAATTTAAAGATGACAGCATTGAATTGCATGTTTTTACATTGCTTTGCTAGTGTTTACGATTCGAAAACTACAGGTGGTGCTAAGACTACAACAATCCAAAACCAACAGAAACAACAGAGGTTTTTTGCATTGCATTGCTAACAAAACACTGACAAATTAAAACAAATTGGTCCGAACTGTCAAAACTTGCCACCACCTTGAACTGAATTCGCCTCAAATACGTTGTATACATGACAAGGTTGCAAAAATGTAATAAAAGTGCTGCCAAATGAACAATAATTTATGAATTGTTTTTAAATTTTGACGAGGCTATTTTGACGAATTTTTTTTTTTGATAAAAATAATAAGAAAATTGAATGTTTTGTAAGAATCTAAACAAAAAGGGTAAAAAGTAGCAGAAAAATTAAAATAGTCGCAAAAGTCGGTGATAAAAAAAAGTCTCACAAAAAGTCGCAGACCGCTGAAAAAGGGTCAAATTGCGACTTTAGTCGGGCGAACGGTAACACTGATCTGGTTGTTTCGCAGACCAAATGGATGGGCCTTTTTTTGGTTGTAATTTCAATTGTCAAATGTCAAAACACTGTTTAGTAAGTTGTGTTTTGCTTAATAAACACACTTGTTACAGTGTCGCATTTTAATTTTACTCAATATTTTTAACAATTTCGTATTAATTGAGCAATAACTAAATTGCAATTTTGTATGGAAAATTGAGCTCAATAATGGCATTTATTGCGTAAAACTCAATTAAGGTGCATATCTGAACACGGTATTATTGTGTTTTATACACGCACATATCCAGATACACCCATAGTTATATCATTGACTTCAAACATTTTTTTTTGTTAATTTTTTTCAAAAATGTTGCCAGAATTTTTTTTTCAAATTGCTGAATCACAAATAAATACGTTTTTTCAAAATCGTTTGAGTACAATTCAACATAAATTTTTGAAAAACGATTGTTGACTTTAAAAAATTTCTGGAATATAAAAATTTGCGATCTTATTTAAGAAAATCTAAAAAAATTACTAAATGGATGCAAATTTAAATATGTCGTGTTATTTTAATCGTTCTTAATAAAAACAGAAAAAGTTACCGTAATCCAAAAAAAAAATCGAAAATTCATATTCGCAGTTAAGAAATGAGATATTACAGGTAAATAAATTCACACATATTATGAGTTTGAGTAGTTTATCTGTTGCCAGTTGCATTTTTAAGACGTTAAAAAATGGTTTAAAATTTAATTGCTGAAGTCAATCAGTATGCCAACGAAAATTTTAGCTTTAAAGAAGACTTTTACATCAGGCTGTGGTGGAAAAACAACTCCACAAGGTATCCACGGTTGTCTTAATAAGAATAAAGAATTTTATGAAATTTCCTGCCTACAGCGCAGCATTAGATCATGACTTCTCTTTAGCTGGAAACATAAAAAAAGAAACAGAAAAGATCCCAAAATAGTTGATAGCCTCATTTTTAAATTATTTTTATAAAAACCTATTTCGTAAAATAGATTATAATTTGTTATAGCCTTAGAAGCATTTTACTTATACTTATACTTATGTTTTAATATATTTTTAACATAAATTAATAAAAATCTAATTTAATCAGTGCTATATTTGTTTTGATAGTTTTGGAAGATGCATCAAAAATTTTTAGGTCGTGGCAACACTGCTTGCTTTAAAATAACCATACAAATTGTATTTCGTAAAAGTGGGTTGCTGGACCTCCTTTATTAGATTAAGGATAGGGCTGCTTTCTTCGGGGACAATCCCACGATGCAGTCAAGCATCAGCAAATATTCATGTAATTTGCCAACTTGGATGAGACGTTAAGATGTACTTTACCATGCAGGTTACATGACGGGGCGCCTTCTCACTTTAGGAAGTTTTTAGAGGAATCTAAAAATCCCTTAATATACCGCGAAACCTAAATTTAAACTTTTTAAAGCTTGTTGTTTTTAAGCGGCACGGCCCACACATTAAAGCGTATGGTTTAATGTTAATATGAGTTTGATGTTTCTTCACGTTATATCTTAAAATTTTTTATGCTTCGTTTGAAAATCTATGAAAAAATGTATTTTTTAAATTTTTTATTAAAATTTTGTTATACTAAACATAAAATTTTATTTATTACGACATGAATTTGATGTGTGGCTGTTAGAAACAAAGTAAAATATTACCAATACACGTAAATTTGATAAATCAGTTTGACGCGGGCCATGTCGCTTTAGTGCTATTTCTACAATATTTTACATGCATATGTACATATAGATATGTAAACAGTCGGCCCTCATCATTTTTTTTTTAATTTTTTCTTAACGATAAGGTTTTTATAGAAGCAATATGTAGAAGAATTTTGACTATAATTTTTTTCTAAAACAACACAAAATAATAAAAATAAATATACAATTTCAGGTGCTTTCTTTTAAATTTGAAATAAATCACTAATATTTGTTGTAAAAACTAACAAAATACTCTACTCATACGAAAAAAGTGTGAACAAATTTCATTCGAATCAACTTTTCCATCCTTGATGAAAATAACAAAAACAGTTGTCGCGCTGCTCTGTCAGCGTCAGAATAAAAATTATTAAATATTCAAGAAATATTACAATTTATTTTCTAAGCCTCTCACTTTTTTTAATTTTTTTTTAATATCTGTTAAAATTACGACAAAATGTAAAGCGCTTCTAAAACAAAAATATAATGGTTTATTTATACTAAACAGGGTTTTAAATTCTACGAGTTTTCTTTTTATTAAAAATGAAAACGAAAACTGTAATGGAAAAATTTTCTATTTGATTTTTTTACAATCAGAAAATCTTAAAACTTGTAGAATAGTGTAAATGGGGCTTAAATAATAGGGTATTAATTTAATCGGGGTTTTGCTTTAATCGCTCAATTAATTTATCGAGGTTTTGATTTTATCTTTTAATAATCGGTTAATATTGTTATTGATCGGTTTAACCGATTAATAAAGATTTTTTTTCATAAATTAAGTAATTTCAATAAATAAAAAATAAAAATAATTTATTATTTGGAGTTAAAAAAAAACAACAATAACATAACAATTCTTGAACTCAGTGTTCGAAAATAAACACTTAATATCGTTTTTTAATGTTCGGTTCGGTAGATTTGTGGAAAACACAAACGCTAATAGTGTTTGTGTAGAAAATCATTAAAAAAATAACGTTTCCCTGTTAGTCATCTTTCGAACACCAAAATATTACTGTTTTTATCAAACACAACAAAAGATGTGAACATTTAATTCCACAAACTTCAATGTGTTCGATTCGGCTCGTAATGTTCGTCCCTTTTGGCTGGTAAAAAAAACATTTTTACAAAAGCAAAATACACACACGAAAAAAACATTAAAGAACATTTAAATATAATGTTTGTCTACAGTATCACTACAATTGTTCTGTTTTTAACGAAGAACCCAACATTATATAATGTTCGGTTCTTTCTTGAAAATAGTTACGAACGGTATTAAGGGTTGTGTATGTCTACACAATCACTAAAAAAATAGATATCGTTCCTGGGTGTGTGAGCCGAACGTTAAATAATGTACTGTTTATTTTCGAACACTGCTTGAACTAAAACGAGCAAACAAAACAATAATTCATAACTATACTATACATCATATTTTACATATACATCGTCCCCTCAATATAACGTATAAGTTTTTTGGGGTTTTGAGAAAATCGTGTTTAAAGTTTTTGTCAAATCGGATATCCATTAAAAGCTCAATATCGCGGTAAATAAAAAGTCTTCATATTGGATTTTTCGACGAATACATAATACCGTTTCTTGTCTTTAAATTTACCAATTTTTTTTATTCTACGCATCCTTTAAGACCATAATTATGTCATTCAAAGTGCAAGTCCTCCATATAGGCTATTTTATTTTTTAAGAAATTCGTGTGATGTATCCGATACACTATTTTATTTTGTATGGTATACGCTGTTTTATTCAATAATTTTACGGTATTTTTATTAAAATATTTGATCTCAAAAATATCAATTTGTAACATTATAAAACATATTTATTACTTTCCAATTCGGATTATTATAAACAAAAAATTATGACAAATTAATGTGTACATTGCGTAAATTAAAAATGACTTGAAGTTCATTCGTCTTCTTTCTCTTCCTATGCTACATCTGGCTCATCATAACAATTTCGCTTCTTTCCACATTGTAAGTTATAAAAAAATGTCTGCGAGCCACAAGGAATTATATTCTTCTGGCACAAATTTTGGAGATCATGCAGCTTTCGATGGTCGAAATGAAACTATTTCTCAAACAATAGTGTATATTATTATAAGCTATTTTATGAGTTAAAGTTTTCATAGATTGTATTTTTTTCTACAGGCTAAAATGGAGTATAATGCGTATACACTATTATTCTTTTAACAACTTTGGAGTAGCAATTCCAAGTAAAATAGCGCATATTAGCTTACACACTTATTGAAGGAAAATTTTGAACAAGAAATTATACACTATTTTTTCCAACGACATTTTGACCCACTTTTTGGAAGTAGAATTTGACGAAATTTTATAGCGAAAATAATAGCGTATGAACACATACGCCAGTGTTGCCAAAACTTGGTGACCAAAAATGGCTAAATTTACGGAAAAAAATGGCTAAAAATGGGCTAAAAGCTTTTTTAAATAAAAACACATTAAAATTCTGTAACAAAACAGAAATAATCCATTTTAAGTTGTTTACGATAAAATTGTGAGTTAAGATCAATTTGTTAAATAAGAATAAACGTAAATTAATATTAAAAAATTAAATCATCGAAAAACTCGATGTCGTTATTGTACAATGTACATCTCATAGGAATCACTCATTAGTTTCAAATAATCATTAGCTTTAAATAATTTGAAGGTAAATCATAATCACGACGACATTTACCCAACCTTTTGAGTCAAGATCTACAATAAAAAACAAATAAGAAAGTATAGTCGGTTAAACCCGAGTTTATGATACTCTACACCACATTAGAACCTTTGTACCAAATTTTATCAAATAATCTCTTAATTGCGACCTGTACTTTGCGCACAAGGTTTACATGGCCAGCATGTGGAATACTGTTCATTTATTTGGAAAGATGTTTCAGCGTCATAGTTTATAGCGATTTTCAACATTTGTAAAAGTTGTGATTTACTTTTAAAAATTTTTATTATAAAATAAAAAAAAAAAAAAAATTTTATTATAAAAAAATTTTTATTATAAAATAAAAATTATTAAAAGAAAAACGGCAAAAAAAATTTATGGCTAAACAAGTTGAAAAATGGCTAATGGACAAACAGGGTGAAAAATGGCTAAATCTAGGCACTAAATGGCTATATTGGCAACACTGACATACGCTATTGTTATATTATGGGGACGATATTATGTATTTATTAAAAAATAAACTGCGAGATCATTTTATTTCAATAGTTTAAGAATATCTTATAAAATGAGCTTTTAGAAAAACAATCGATTAATTTGGCACTTTTCTTTAGTGTTAATAAAACTTGGCATGGAAAAATTCTTTCAATTATCATATAAATCGAAAGCAACCCATAATACAAAATTTCAATTTCTCAGTCGTTTAACCGGATTTTTCTAAACATATAAAATCTTCGTTTATACCATTAGAGTCCTGTTTAAATTTTTTAAAATGTTTAATACTTCTTATAGTTTCGGTTAATTCTGTTGTTGTGTTACTATCGAGAGTTTCTTCAGGTCATCATCTGACTCATCCTGGCAAAGCTCAGCACCGAGCATTCTGCAAAAAGTTCATTTCCGAATTCCTTAATTTCTGTTTTTTAAAAATGAGTTTCTTGAAGGAATTATATTGTTTAAACAAAACTTTTTTGGTGCACTTTGGTAAATTTTTTGGTGAACTTTTGTACAGATAACATTGTATAATTCTACATAATCGCATTTAAAAAAGCGAGTTGGTTCGCAACTGCCGTTGTGGAACCAATTCATAGTTAAAAACACAAAAAAATATGGTTTAATACTACAAAAAATCAAAAATTTTGTTACATCGACTGAAATTAACCGGTTTAATCTTTAATCGAAAAAAGCCAATTTTAAATTTACCAATCAGTTAATCGGGTTGTGATTAATCGGTTTATAAACCGAATGAATACCCTATTAAATAAACATGTCTCAAGCTTCAATTCTAATAAAAAAAATTTATCTTGTGAACTAAATTTTTAAACTAATAGCTTTTTTAGTTGCCCAAGTGTCCAAAGAGGAAATGTTTTTTTACTTGCAACTTAAAAGTTTCTTAAATACTGTTTTACAGTTACATCGTTGATCAAAATTATACACATTTATTTATTCTTATACGTAAAAGTGTTTTTTTTTCATAATTCACCTTTAATTGCATTTTATACGTACTATATTTAAATATTTACAATTTTCAAGATTTTATCTAAAGATACTACAACGAGTGATTCAGATGTCGAATAGTCCTGAAAGTAATTGTTAATTTATGCCTTTGTTTAAAGGAAACTATGTAAACCCCTTATATGAAAAACGTATAAGGGTTTAAAAAAAGCCCTCAGTAATAACTCTGGATGGCGGCTAAAAGAGAAGTACATATACAGCAAAAAAAAGCAAAAGTTAGAATTAGTGCTGAGATATTATTGATATCTCAGATTTTACTATCGATATTACTATTGCCTGAATATTTGCACTGCCGCCGTGCAATGAAACCATAGGAAATAAAGCCATATGGCTTTATTACCACCGCCCAAGTGCAATAACACCATAATCGTTTAGCAACCAAAGTGGAAATAACGCCATAACAGTGTAATTGTTATGGTTACAAATTGGCAAAAGAATGAGTTGCCATTGTCAAGTGTTGAAAAAAATATGGTACGGTAGTTGGAAGGGGGGGAGCGCACAGTGCTTTGTCCCCATATAACGAAGGGACATAAATAGAAAGAGTTGTCAGAAATTTTTGAAATTTGGTACACCAGCATAAAATAGCTTAGTTAAGAAAAATATGAATTTTTGGACAAATCGGTCCAAGGACACGCCTACCTCCCATGTGTCCTGAAATGGAAAAATTTAATTTTAACTTCAATAATGCCCACAAAACTACAAAAAATGGTCATGCTAATACACACACAACTAGAAACGTGTGTGCTAATTTTCATTTAAATCTGAACAAGGACTCAAGGTCCTGCCATATATCCTTTTTCTTAAAAAAGCTATAACATTTACAAGAACTGTCCAATCGTATTAAAATTTGTAATGAAAATTGATATTTGTTAGATATTTATGTATGCCAAATTTTGGCAGAATCGGATTATTAATGTGAAAAATACAAAAACATCATTTAATTAAAAATGAGTTAAAAACGCTTAAAACGCTCTTGCGAAAATAACAAGTAAGAAAGTATAATCGGTAAACCCGACCATGTGATACCCTATAGCGTAGTATTTAAAAACAAATTTCCTAGAGTGTAATCTATTTGGGCAATCATGGACCCGTCAGAACAAAATTATGTTATGAGGCTAAGATTCGTTAAAAAGTTCTTTCTGCCGAATATTATTTAGATATCTTCATCTACATATATGAGTTTTTTGGATGAGGGTTTATATGGAACCTATGGTTTAATTTGGAACTACCCGGACAACATTTTGTCATGACATAGTAGCTATTGTAAAAGTCATTGTCGCTAATTTGTATGTAAATACTAATATTTTTAAGGAAGCTGGCATTAAAAGCTATTTTAGGGAGAATGATTTGTATGGGAGCTATGCTCAAAAATAGAAAGATTCCAATAAAATTTGATAAGCTGATTTTGATTGCAATAAAAATTAGTTTGGTTTGGACCAAATTTAATCTTGCCGATGTAGTAAGATGGTTTTTGTAAAATAATGGACCTATTCGTTCCATTTTCAATAGGCTTGGTCCTTGTACCAGTCAGAGCCTCTGTGACAATTTTCATCAAATTGTCTCCGAATTTGTGGTATGCACAAGGTTGCATTGACAGCCAGCTGGCCGGACGGACATCGTTAGATCCACTCAGAAAGTGATTCTGAGCCGATATTACGAATTATTTGAAATTATTTCTTATTATATTCCTAATTAATTTTCTTTAAACTAATTTATTTATTACATTTACATACATATGGTCATTTTTTAAATTACAATAAATCATCTTCAGTACTGGATTCTTCCAAAAAAAATATTGCCGCTCAACGAAATATTTGTTTCGTCATCTTTAGCTGGTTCATCAACATTTTCTCCAAGTATATATTTCTCAATTTCTTCAAAAAAAATATTTTTTTTTAGTCTTTGGATTCCTTTTTGAAGATAACAACGGATCTAAGGAAAGTATTAAATGAGTCATTAAATCTTTATGAGTGTCGTCGTGGGACAGTCTGGTTTTTCTCACGATTTTGTGGTTGGCTTCCAATGCTTCTTCGGACAAGCACCCTGAAATTTATTTTCGTTATTAGTTACGTTTCATTATAATTACATAAAACCACTTTAATACCTTATATTTCTTATTATGTTCCTAGTTTATTTTTTCTAAACTAATTCAATCTATGAAAATATGAGCAAAAATCACGAAAATAGCATTTTTTTAAATACATTTTTTTCAAGTTGTGGTAAATTTTTAAAATTTTTTTTCTTGTAGTTATTAGAAAACAGTCTAAATATTCGAAATCAGAAAAAAACCCATAGACGGTATTTTTCTTTTTTTTTTAATATTCCATCAAAGTTAGGAAATTTTTAGAGCTTAAGTAAATAATAAGCATTTTTCAAACCATTAAAAAATATGTATAGGAGCATATTTCCCCTTAAATTTTTTTAAAGTTGGTTTAGAATATAGTTAGGTGTTACAGAAAAAAATTTGAATCTCGTAATCCAGAAAATTAATTTTTTACAATTATTTTCTTGAAACAATAAAAAACCAAGGGCATTTGTGATTTCAGCGCCCTCTTATGCCGCAAAATGCAGACAAACACAAAAAACTTTTTATACATATTTTGATTTTTGTTGTTTTTTTATTGAACGTTATAAGTTTGAATTAATATTTCACAGTATTTGTAGTTAAGTCATTGGATTGTTGTACAAATTTAAAAATAAATTTAATGAAAAAACAAAACTTGTGCTTTACCAAGCATTGATTCAAAGCCATCTAAATTACTTAGTGTTAGTATATGGTTCTAAAAATAACACGGAACTTAAAGCATTGCAAAGGGTACAGAACAAAGCATTAAAAACGGTTTATAATTTACCGATAACGTATTCCACACTTTCGTTATACAAAAATATTTCAAAGAATGTTTTACCTATATTTGGACCTTATAAAATGCAATTGCTAATGTTTATATTTAAAGCATTGCAGAATATTGGTCACAACACAATATCTTTTGGGATAAATCAAACAGCTATCAACACACGAAGTAGCTCAAATTTAAGAGTGGCAAGATGTAGACTCGAAGCCACAAAGCAAAGAATTGAATATATTGGGTGTTGGGAGTTCAACAGTCTATCACAAAACCTCTTTAAAAGAGTATTTGTTGAACAATTTAGAAATGCTTTTAATGTAAAAAAAAAAAAAAAAAAAAAAAAAAAAATTGTCAATTTACATTTATGAAATTATAATTAATATCATAATTAATTTATTATTTGATTAAATATTAATGCCAACTCGCCTCAATAATGTCATATGACGCTGAGGCAAACTTAATTTTGTAATTAAACTTTTTGATAATAAATTAATAAAAAAAAAAAAAAAAAAAAAAAAAAAATGTCTTTTAAACTCCTGAAAACTATCAAAATTTGAACAAAAATCATGAAAATAGCCATTTAAAAAAAAATTTTTTTTTCAAGTTTTGGTAAAATTTTTTCAATTGTTTTTCTTGGAGTTATTAGAAAACAGTTTGAATATTCGAAATCAGAAAAAAACCCATAGACGGTATTTTTCTTTTTTTTTTTAATATTCCATCAAAGTTAGAAAATTTTTAGAGCTTAAGTAAATAATAAGCATTTTTCAAACCAATAAAAAAACACTTTTGAGAAAATAATTCAATAAAATTTTTTTACAGTTAATTCTAAATATGTATAGTAAACTACAACAGAAAAAAATTTCAATCTCGTGCTTTAAAAAACAACAGTTTTCCTAAAGCATGTAAAACTCAAGTAGTTGTTTGGCCATTTTTACAATAAATTCTCAAACTTTGGCGGCCTCTAGCGCCGCCAAAAAGAGTTAAATCTTAAAAATTCTTCAAAATTCATTTTAATTATTTTGTTATCTATCGATCTGTACATTTTTAAGTACAATATAAGACTTGTTTTTTTTTTATTTATGTCTATGGGCCAAAGCACTGTGGAGCGCGTCCGGCGGGCGATCGCAGCGCATGCGGCGCGTACGGCAGGCCCGGGACATACGCTTCTAAAATCTGCCTTGTTTTCGAATGAAGGCCGAATACGCAGAGAAGCTTAAGTTAGCGAAGCTGGTGTTTGTTATACCATACAGTAGAAAATACTTGCGCCCGGCCGAAGGCCGGCTATGCAGAGAAGCTTTAGTTAGCGAAACCGGTCTTTATTATACCATAGAGGAGAAAATCCTTCCGCCCGGCCAAAGGCCGACTATGCAGAGAAGCTTTGGTTAGCGAAGCCGGTCTTTGTTGTACCATAGAGACGTTTTGAAAGAAACAGCGTACGACCAGTTACAACGTGTAGGGGCTGCATAAGGGTCCTTTGACAATATATTTTGGGCTTAAACGTATCTTTACCCCGTTCCACTTTTGCGCACTATGCTCCATAAAAATACCCTGTTCCACTATCAACTCTAAAAAGCCAGATAAAAAAGCATCGTCTTAATTTCTTATTACGTATTAACTTTAAAGGGAAATCACGATGGGTAGTGCAAAGTGTGCAAACGATGCAAATTCGTGCAAAAGTACACACATTTGCACAATACAACAGCAAAATGTACGTTTTTAAGTATAGGTATGTTACTTACCATACAGCTGTCAAGTATGCCCTTATGTCAAGAGACCAATTTAAGGGTAACCATTGAATGTCTCTCTTACAGAAACGTCAGGCATTCTTTAACAATTCTCGACTAGATAAGCACGTTTTTAATGGAATCTTATAGCCACCTTACCATCGGTAATAATATGGATATTCCTGCCAGATATGGTACAACCGAGAGAAAAACCAACAAAACAATTTTTAAATAAATTGCAATTACATGAAAAGAAAAAAATTTAAATGGGAAATAAGGCCATGCATGGCTTTATTTCACTCCTTACATGGAAATAAAGCCATATGGCGTTATTTCTCAATTCATTGAGAAATAAGGTCATATGGCTTTATTGCACGGCGTCATTTGCACTTGAGTAGGAAAACTTTAACTAATTTTACATCAGGCTACAGTTCGTTGTTTTAAATAAATGTGTTCGCACGTTATTTTAGATGGCAGTTTTTCAAAAATTGTGCTGGTGTCAGTTATAAAATATTTATTTCTTCTTTTTTAGGTATAAAATTTTAATAACAACTAAAATTAATTTCAATAACTGAATAAAACAACGAAATAAAGACCGATTAAGAACTTGAAAAAGACATCAACTATTTGATAAGAAATTGTGTTTTTTTTTTTTGTAAAACCAAAAGCATGTCCACCATATTTGGCTTAAGGTTGTTTCTCCTGTTATTTAATATTTCACCGGCAGCTAAAAGGCATATTAGGGACTATAAAATATTTGATTACAAATTTAGATAATGTTCTTAATTGCTTTTGATTCTCCAAAACGTAATCGGTCTGGAGGACTTTTTCTCTAATGGTCAATTATTGTATTGCCTTAATTCGTCGACGTTTGTCGTGCGTTTAAAAACTTTAGCGCATGAAAATTTTTGCAAGTTACACAACGCGCGTTACAAAAGCCATTCCTGCCAGCTGTTTTTACTTTGTTTACTTATTTGTGCATTGAAAACCGATTCGAAAGTATATCAAGATTTTATTATTTTTTTGAATTTATTTATTCTTTTTGTATAAATATTGTATGTTTTAAGCACTTCAATAAGTTTTTCTTTCATGATTCACAAATTTGTTATATTATTCTTTTTATTGCCAGCTGATTACTTGTCAAAATTACACAAAGCCTTAAAAAGTTCAAAGTTAACCAACTTTCAACGCGTCAAATTATTTTGCATGTAGCTTGTTCTATGAGAATACACTACTTTAGATTTTTTTGACAGAAGTCTACAGAGCGCGCGAGCACTAACGCGTGCTATGTACTTGTACCTTTATGCTCGCAATTGCATTAGCATTTGCATTTTTTATAGCCTCTAATTAGCAGTAAAAAGAAGAACAGCTTCGATATCGATACCACCAGCTTTTCTTCTTGTATACATTACTGTAACTCAGAGCGTGATTAAATCTGCTGTTTTCATAGTTGTATTTTATATAATAATATCGGTATCGATATTTTAAGACTATCGATAGTTTCCCAGCACTAGCTGGAATGGTTAGGAAAACTTTCTCTATGTCGACCTGTGTAATCATAAGAAAGTTGTTAATATTTTTCTTGTTGATAGGCAACGGATTGTTGAGGAATATTGTTTCAATAATTTCTATAAATTTTTTTCTTCACAAGATTTTGTATTTTATTTTTTCGTATAAAGGAACGAATTTCTTAAGTCTATATTTAAAGCAGTTTATGGTTTTTATTAAACTTATAAAAAAAAACTAACTTCATCACTGTCAAACGAAAATTATAAAATCAAACTCAAATGACTACAAATTATTGGAGTACAACACAATAAGAACTTACCAATTGGTTAAATGGTAACGAAGTTGTTTGAAGCGGTGATGGAAAATTACCGCATAGAATATCGAATATCATCCAGTCTTCTTTAGAGTTACCGTTTTCGGATGACATTGGTATTAATTTGTACTTCTCTATTTTAGTTCAATAAAATCGATAGAACATTTAAACATTAGTAACGGAATAAACATCAGTTTACGATTTTCATAGATCTTTTGTTGCAATATGTGTATCCAATGGGGGGTGTTACTACGGCAATAGTTGTTAAAATAGTTAAATTTCATGATATTCAAAGGAATTAATTCTATGAAGAAACTAACTTTTTATACTTTAACACTTTTGGTTTACATATTGCGACCATTTTCAAAAAAAAATTTATTAGTTCATAGAAAAATGTATAAAATGAATGGACAAAACGCAAGTTCATTGACACGATTCTAAATCATCTTGCTAATTTTTGATTAAACAAATTTACCAGAAAATCAGTTTCTTATGTTTTTATGTAAAATAAATTTTATTTTTTCTTTTTTTTTTTTGGTTTTGTATTTTTAAGAATATAATATTCAGTCGTGCTTCATTTCCTTGGCGACAGCGTCAACAACGTTCTTGAAGAAATCTTGGAATTTGTCCAAGTTTTCCTTGGTGTTTTTGCCGGCTTCTTCAACAGCTTTCTTAACGTCATCCTGAGAATTAAATTTTAAATTAATATACATACATAGTTTTAACTTTTTGAACATAGTAAGGGATATAAGATTCTAATAGATAATTTAGGATGTATAGAATATGCATAAGTAGAGTTTTAAAAGCGGTATTTATTTAAGAGACTTACGGAGTTTATGTTGCTGAATTTCTCTTTAATTTCCTTTAATACAGTGCTTTCTTCAACAGTTGTAGTGAAGTCCTTGGTGGCTTTTTGGAAAAGGGCGCTCAATTCATCAATGGGGTTGGCGGCAGGGGCATCACGGCCGAAACGAGCCATCTCAACCAACTAAAAAGAAAACACAATAACAACAAACAAAGGTTTTACTTTTCTATTTTGATTTGATTAAATTTTTAGAAAATTAATTTCAAAGCCATATTATTTACTTTTCTTTTTTATTCTTATTAAGTAAAAAAGAAAAGTAATTTGAAAAACATTTTTATTCAGCCATGTTCTGGAATAGTTTTTTAATTTTAAGACAGGATCGTTTTTAAATTTGTTTGATTTTCATTTCACTCGAATTTGATTCTCAGATTAAGGCTGATAAGAATGCAAATACTTAATATTTTAACGAAAGGACTTTAAACTTACTTGCATGCAGCAGACGAAGGCAACGATAACCAAGAATAGTTTAGTAGCGGCGGCCATTTTTAGTTTTTTATTCTGTAAATTTGAACTTCACTGTTTAAGCTGAGAATTTCAACTGTAATTTTTTTTGAAATTGTATTTAAAATGTCAACTTTTTCTTATTGATAGTCGTCGGACTCTTCTATAATTTGTTTTTGTATCTACAAATGTGTTTATGTTTGAATATACTTGTATAATTTTTTAGAAAAGATAACGTATTGAACTTATAGTTGACTCAAGATTAGTTAGTATTAAATACATATTTATTCAACAGATACACACACAAACACGCACAGGAGTGTATACCCAACAAACACGAAGCCAAGCCTTTGATATGAAATGACTTTATCATTTGACATCAAACACATTTCTCACACGTTTTTCAATTGTTTGATTTAACATTTAAATTGAAATTGATAATGATTAAAAAAAATATTTGATATCAAATCTTTCATCAATTTGATGTCAAATGTTTGTCAAATGTTAAATTCAAATCAACAATAAACTTGGCAATACTAAAGCGAAAAATAAATGTAATCGTTAAAAATGGCGATTAAAGTTACATTTTTTACTTTGTGGTTACCTGTGTTTTACTATAAAAAATAAATTTTAATATAAACTGAACAGCTTATTTCTTGTGAAAAATAAAAATTAATTGTGAGTAATTACAATGATTAAAAATACGAAAAAAGGAAAATAAAACGGGAAAGTGAAGAAAGTTTGTTGAACGATCGCGGTGCTTCAATCCTCAAAATAAAAGGGAGACAAGAAGTTTGTCTTTCCAAGAATTAGAGGACGGAAAGAACATTATTTCATCTTTTAGCAATGGTGCCGAATGTTTATCTCACAATTTATTTAAATAAATAATAAATTTAAATTAAAAAAAATAAAAAATTTTTATTTATATTCCACATTGTATTCTAATCCACATTTTAAAAACATTTGAGAATTACGTTTGAAAGCAAGTTGAAAATAAAGGCATTTATCAATTTGAAAATAATTTCCCCTTTTTGTTGAGAACGCTATGATTTTCAAATCATTATCAAACGTTTGTCGTTTGAGAAAACGTTTGATTTCAAATCATTGTCAATTTGAAATCAAACCTCCGTGTTTGTTGGGTAAGTACGACTATTTTGAAACATTTGTATGGGCTTTATCAACCAATGTATGTACATACGTTAATATGTATATAGTTGAGTAAATGTAGTAGCTATTGCTATGTGATGCTTTTAGACTTTAAATAGTAAGAATTACCAAGTCACGTTTTTCAAAAAGTCTCTCGGTTGAAAGTTCATTGTTGTTTTGTATTTTTCCTTAACGATACAAGTTAAGATAACAAAATTGAAAACTTTATGAGGAAATTGCACTAAATTCAATTAATGTGTCTTGTCTTGATCTTTGCTGAAATAGTTTAAATATCTAATATTTTGAATATCCTAAAAATGCATGTTTTGTCACGTTAAGATGCTGTCTGTACTCATTAAACATTGGATACAAAATGATTATCTACTTGGTTTAAAATTTAATGCTTTTTCACAATTTCTAAAAAATTAATTTTGGAAGTGGTAGTTGAACATATACAAACCAATCGCGAATAAAGATTTCGCGGAAAATTTTTCTATTTCCCCATTCCGCTCCTATTACAAATAAAAATTCCTCATGGAATTCTCAATATTTCCCGAAAAAAATTCCCTTGCAAAACAGAATGGTGTTTATACAAAACTGTAAGTAGGATTTTTGGAGGGATGCTGAAAACGAGCTTAACTACATGGGACCACCATATAATTGTGTTACTGAGTGAAAAAATTAATTTTACTTTAACTTGCACAGCCACAACAAATAAATTAAATGTAAATAAGCAAAACAACTTCGGTGATGGCACTTATAAATTTTTCTGTTCCCGCGGAATTTATAAATGGAGTAGTATTTTCCGTGAGAAAAAAATTCCTTAGAAGTATTTGTGATTGGGCTGATACATCTTATACCAAGAATGGAATTACCCACATCTTGTAGTTATATATTTCCATGTATTGTTTTTTTATAACCAGGGCAAGATTATAATGCTTTTTGCATGAAAAATAAACATTTGCAAATTTTTTTAGTTTTTTCCAATAAATAAATGCTTTGCATTAATTTGCATATAACGCAGGTTAGAAGTTGTTCAATGCTCGCATATAGCGACTAGTGCTGGGATACTATTGATATTTTCTACTATCGATATTTATCGATAGTTCAAATTTCACTATCGATATATCGATATTACTATCGACTTGTACTTAAGTAGGAAAACTTTAACTAGTTTTTTACCAGGCTATACAGTGTATGTATACAGTTCGTTGTTTTTATCACTTTATTGAACGTAAGAGACGTACATATGTATGTAAGCACGTTATTTTAGATGACAGTTTATAAAAATTGTGAAGCTGATAAGCACCTTTCTGAAGGAAACAAAGAAGCAGGGACTATAAGATAATTTGTTGCTACTTTAGATAATGTTCTAAATTGGATTCAAGGTAATCAATCTAGCGGACTTTTCCTCTAATGGTCGTTCATTGTTTTATCCTATGTATGTTCGCAATTGCAATTGCATTTTATTTGATTTTTTTTTACAACAACATTAAACTATCTGACATTTCAGTACCTGTAAACATATACAAATTTCGGCATAAAGGCCTTAAGTTAGTTGTAAAAAAGCACAGCTAAAGGTGCTATCAGACGGGATGTATTTTACATATGTACAGTCAAATTTTCCATCTGTAAAAGTTGTACACATCGTGTGATACATATGAAACTTTGCATGTGTAAAATACATGTGGAAATACATATGTAACTTTTTCGATTAGAACACGCTCTATTTTCATGTGGCAAACATAAACAAAACAGATGGTTTGTTTTGAAAAGTAAACCAAAGTCAGCTTTTGTTTACATTTATAGTTTATGTCATAAGGAAAAACATAAGCAGGTGTGATAGCAAAAATTATGAATCGTATGTAAAATGGAAATTTTGACATACATACGGAATTACATATGGGTAAGAAAAGTGACAGTACATATGTAAAATACATCCCGTCTGATAGCACCTTAAGCAATCCATATCACCTGCCATTCTTGTTGTTTGTATTCATTGCTGTAATTCTGCACGAATAGCAAGTAAAAACTTGCGGTAAAAAACTGTGTGAGTATAGCTGCTGTAACATGTTTTCATAGCTGTACTTTAAATAATAATATCGATATTTTTCCTATCGATATTTCAATATTTTTCCTACCGATATTTTCGATAGTTTACGACTATCGATAGTTTCCCAGCACTAATAGCGATATAACCCAGGAATTTAAAGAGTTGATTGTTCCGTTTTGTTTGCTTTAAGGCCCAAAGCAGCTGCGCTAATGCACTAAGAACATATGTGGCCAACTATAATGTTCTATATAATCAAACATTTCGTAAAGTTTCGTCAGATGTAATTTCACCAAGTTCTGTCAAAAGTAACTATTACTTTAACTTCCAGTTAACAATATTTTTTGACAGCTATTAATGATAGTTAATTATAACTAAAATTGTCAAAGTTATTTGGTGAAATTGGGGGTAAGTGTGCCAAATTGACGCACATTCCGTAAGAAATCAGCTGTTTTTTTATTTTGTTTAAAAAAATAAAATAATATTAGTTTTGAATTAAGACAGTAGTTTTCTCAAGCTACCTTATGCACATTATGGTTGGGTCTTTTACTGTGGTGTCTTATCGGCCGCAAGAAGCTATAATATCAGATGGCGTTCATCGTGCTAAAACCCACTGCTTAAGGTGCACGTAGACGACATGTTTTTTACATCTAACTTGTCAACTTTTCAAGTCACATGTAATTGTGCATGTCTGTCAAAATTGCTGTTTTACAGAAGGTTTATCATATTCGGTAACAAACGTACGTGTAATTTGCTTCTGACATTGTCTCTGTTTTTTCGCATAGTTGTTGCAAAAACCAAAATAAAAATGCCGCCACGAAAATTTTTATTTGCGCCGTAAAATAGTTAAGTTAATCTTAACGTATTTTTCTTCTAATTCAAAGATACCAATTAAGGATATTATAATGAAACGGAATTATATATATATATATACTAGCTGACCCGGCAAACGTTGTTTTATCTAGAAAAGTATTGTTTTTATTGTATATTTAAAATACAGATACACACAGAAAAAAATACAAATGTAAAATTAACATGGAAAAATGTGGATTGAGAATCATAGTAAATTTCAGCAAAAGTATGCACTTACTTAAATTTATCATTATTTCATATTAATTTTAAATGAAAAATATTAAAAGAACCTTATATAACGTTTATTTTATATTATTCACTGTTAAAAAAATAAAAATAAAATATTAAAAAATAAATAAATATGGATTCAATATTAAATCCATAAAAACCTGTTTTATATTAAAATCAAAAGTTTATCTTGTTAAATTAACATGCATACATACTTAAGTATGTACATTTTTTATTTTCATTTTTAATATATGTTATAAAAAGAAGACAATTCCCGTATTCTTTTAATTAAAATTATTAAGTTAAATAGTACATCAAAGTAGAATGATGACGAAAACCATATCGGGCGATTCTGCTGATGCTTCTGTTAACAAAGGAGAATACAAAATAAGTGAAACATGTGTTACAGGGGTAAGTGTTTTGAATTATTCTTAAATAAATGCATATGTTGTCTCTGAAGCTTCTTCACGCTGTTAAAACACACTCAAATCAATTTGATTCTACATGAAATTTACGTTGTTTCAACTTGAAATAACTTTCATTCAACGTGATTCCGATTGTTATTTCAATATAAATTACATTTTGCTCTAACGTTTCTGCAATGTTAAATTAACATGAATTATAGTTATTTCAAAAGAAAAAAATGTTGTTCGCAGTTATTGTAAAATCAGGTTGAATTAACATGAAAAACGTATGAAGCAAAATCACCACCGATAATTTTTAAATCAACATTGTTTTCTACGTTTTTAACTTGATTTTTTTCTGTGTGTACAGAATCAGGTACAGGTAATATTCGGTGCAGATAATTTATCTTTATTTACAAAAAAAAAAAAAAAAAAAAAGAATATAAAAATGTGAATTATAAGTAAACTATTGAATAAGTTAAGAGAATATCATTGAAGCACTTTGTGATAAACAATATTTTTCGTTTTGTTGTCAGGTGCGAAAATGAACAAAGAGGATGGCTTTCCGACACGGGAACATGCGACATAGAGTTGACCGTGTGAAAGACAGTCGTTCTCCAAATTTAGGCCACAAACACTCAATGATTGCCTTTGGGATTTGTTGATTGCCCTTGGGATTTGTTGATTGTCATGGCGAATGCGAGACGAATTGCAAATTGGATTCGTTTAAACTCGAATGGCATATCGGTTAGGATCATTGGAATTCTGGGAATGAGAACTTCCTCTCCTTTAAACTTTCCTTTTAGCACTCCATACAAAATGTATGAGAAAATGAATTTTCTTTATAATTTCTTTTTTCAGGAATATTTTAGACATTTTTTTGCTAAGAGATCAAAGCATGATCAATTGCATAGCTTACGATTTCATTCATTTTCAATGGCACTTCTTGTCGGAAATTGTTCATACCAACATAGAAACCTTTGCCGGCTCATGCGCAACAACTTTATTTTGAGTAATTTTCAATGGTGCCGCCTATCGGAAATTGGTCATACTAACCTAGAAACCTTTGTATGGTAATGCTCAACAGCTGTGCTTAACTCATTTGGAGTCATTTTCAATGGGCGCCACCTGTCTGAAATTGGTCATATCAACTTATAAACCTTTCATTCAACGTGATTCCGATTGTTATTTCAATATAAATTACATTTTGCTCTAACGTTACTGCAATGTTAAATTAACATGAATTATAGTTATTTCAAAAGAAAAAAATGTTGTTCGCAGTTATTGTAAAATCAGGTTGAATTAACATGAAAAACGTATGAAGCAAAATCACCACCGATAATTTTTAAATCAACATTGTTTTCTACGTTTTTAACTTGATTTTTTTCTGTGTGTACAGAATCAGGTACAGGTAGTATTCGGTGCAGACAATTTATCTTTATTTACAAAAAAAAAAAAAAAAAAAAAGAATATAAAAATGTGAATTATAAGTAAACTATTGAATAAGTTAAGAGAATATCATTGAAGCACTTTGTGATAAACAATATTTTTCGTTTTGTTGTCAGGTGCGAAAATGAACAAAGAGGATGGCTTTCCGACACGGGAACATGCGACATAGAGTTGACCGTGTGAAAGACAGTCGTTCTCCAAATTTAGGCCACAAACACTCAATGATTGCCTTTGGGATTTGTTGATTGCCCTTGGGATTTGTTGATTGTCATGGCGAATGCGAGACGAATTGCAAATTGGATTCGTTTAAACTCGAATGGCATATCGGTTAGGATCATTGGAATTGTGGGAATGAGAACTTCCTCTCCTTTAAACTTTCCTTTTAGCACTCCATACAAAATGTATGAGAAAATGAATTTTCTTTATAATTTCTTTTTTCAGGAATATTTTAGACATTTTTTTGCTAAGAGATCAAAGCATGATCAATTGCATAGCTTACGATTTCATTCATTTTCAATGGCACTTCTTGTCGGAAATTGTTCATACCAACATAGAAACCTTTGCCGGCTCATGCGCAACAACTTTATTTTGAGTAATTTTCAATGGTGCCGCCTATCGGAAATTGGTCATACTAACCTAGAAACCTTTGTATGGTAATGCTCAACAGCTGTGCTTAACTCATTTGGAGTCATTTTCAATGGGCGCCACCTGTCTGAAATTGGTCATATCAACTTATAAACCTTTCATTCAACGTGATTCCGATTGTTATTTCAATATAAATTACATTTTGCTCTAACGTTACTGCAATGTTAAATTAACATGAATTATAGTTATTTCAAAAGAAAAAAATGTTGTTCGCAGTTATTGTAAAATCAGGTTGAATTAACATGAAAAACGTATGAAGCAAAATCACCACCGATAATTTTTAAATCAACATTGTTTTCTACGTTTTTAACTTGATTTTTTTCTGTGTGTACAGAATCAGGTACAGGTAATATTCGGTGCAGACAATTTATCTTTATTTACAAAAAAAAAAAAAAAAAAAAAGAATATAAAAATGTGAATCATAAGTAAACTATTGAATAAGTTAAGAGAATATCATTGAAGCACTTTGTGATAAACAATATTTTTCGTTTTGTTGTCAGGTGCGAAAATGAACAAAGAGGATGGCTTTCCGACACGGGAACATGCGACATAGAGTTGACCGTGTGAAAGACAGTCGTTCTCCAAATTTAGGCCACAAACACTCAATGATTGCCTTTGGGATTTGTTGATTGCCCTTGGGATTTGTTGATTGTCATGGCGAATGCGAGACGAATTGCAAATTGGATTCGTTTAAACTCGAATGGCATATCGGTTAGGATCATTGGAATTCTGGGAATGAGAACTTCCTCTCCTTTAAACTTTCCTTTTAGCACTCCATACAAAATGTATGAGAAAATGAATTTTCTTTATAATTTCTTTTTTCAGGAATATTTTAGACATTTTTTTGCTAAGAGATCAAAGCATGATCAATTGCATAGCTTACGATTTCATTCATTTTCAATGGCACTTCTTGTCGGAAATTGTTCATACCAACATAGAAACCTTTGCCGGCTCATGCGCAACAACTTTATTTTGAGTAATTTTCAATGGTGCCGCCTATCGGAAATTGGTCATACTAACCTAGAAACCTTTGTATGGTAATGCTCAACAGCTGTGCTTAACTCATTTGGAGTCATTTTCAATGGGCGCCACCCGTCTGAAATTGGTCATTTCAACTTATAAACCTTCGCCGGCTCATGCTCAATAACTTTGCTAAAGATCATAGCATCGTCAAATGCAGAGTTTACGATTTAATTCATACTGAGTAATTTTCAAAGGCGCCACCTATTTTAGATTATTTTTTGCTATTCTTCTTACTTGGTCAGAGACATTCCGAATTGGTACGAATCATCGAAATCGGTCCAGCCGTTTTTAAGTTATAAACGTAGTAACTAACGCCACTTTCTTTTATATAAATAAAATAATAATAATAATATAGTTGGATGATCATACATATCTTGGTATTATAAAATATTAACTTCAGCCGGCAGCCGGTTTCTTCTCAGCATAGATTTCTGATGTCAGATAGTTTGTCAGAAAAAATAGAGCACGATCTAATTGAAATTTCGTCAGATGACTTTGCATCTGACTTTTACAAAAGCAAAGTTAAAAAGGTAACACACGACGTATGTATTTTGCAGTGGGAAATTTGACATGTCAGATGACAAAACCATGTCGTGTACGGTCGCCTTTAGGCATTTATAATGTATATGCTCAAAAGATGTCAGAGTGAGAGCAAAACTTAATGCGAGCTTGTTTTGCGAAGCAGGTTTCGTAATGGGGCCTAGCACGTTGTAGTTTCTTTTCTTTTTTTGTTTTTTTGTCATGGCTGCGTTCTTTTTGTGCATTTAAGAACGGGTTTTGGCATTCCTTTTCTTTGTGAATTTGTGATCATTGTACTAAAATTTGTATGTTTTATTAAACTAGTGTTTGCCTTATGGTCAAAATTCGACCATACATTTTTATGTACATATGAAGAAAACGTAGTAAATTTAAGTTTATATGAACTAACATGTTTTGAGCATTTATTTTTCCGTCTAAGTGGATCGATTTGGCGAGGTTCACATTTTATCTTCCAAGGAATTTAATTTAATCTTGTAGGTTCAATATAAAAAATATAAGAAAATATCAATTGAAAAACAAAAAAGTGTCAAAAAAGTATAAAAAAAATCTTTATAGATTGTCATCCACTCAGGACATTACACCAAAGAACGAAAAAGTACCAAAAAGCTCCCCTAACATGTTCTTATTCACTCATTTACCGTATTTATATAGCCGAAATATTCGAAAACCGGTTTCTTAAAAATATCGAATAATCGAGCACCTTAATTTTTTTATTATTTTATAATTGAAAAAACTACCCTGTAGGAAGTCAAACACATTTTTAAGAAACTTCAAACTGGTTTTTTAAAACCCCATCTAGTTGATTAAGTGACATTTTTCCTTGTCGACGACTCATTATTTCAACATAGCCATGTCATAGACAGTTGTCAATTGGCCATCTTTGCATGACTTTTTAACTGACTACTAACTACTTATTTTTCAACCTATTTGAAGTTAATTAATAGTATAGTCGGTTTATAATAAACTATTTAATTTTTAAATAATTTTTGTCAAAAAAAATATGTACATATAAGCAGAAATATGTTTTACAGCTATATATATTTTTATATAGAAATAACCATTTAATAAAATTTTTCATCCAATTGCTTTAAATGATGATGTTTATGTGCTGAAATAAATACGTTACATAATTCCTTGTATATAAATAGATTTGTATTGCTTTTATTTTTAATTATATTCAACATTTTTTATTTTTCGAATTTATTCTATGAGCTAAATTTCAGTTATGTATTTTATAAAGCTTTTCATTTTTCCGAAATGGAAATGCATTACTTTCTGAAGGTGTCTTATAATTGTAAATTTTTCTGTACATACAATATACTTCGTTGCTGTCCAAAGGAAAGCTAAGGTAAAATGTAACAAGAAAATACAATATAATAGTCTGGTAGTGTATAAAAGTCATTTCTGAAAAATTGAAGGAATAGGACTATTTACAAAATAGTTTTATAAAATACATAACTGAAATTTAGCTCATAGAATAAATTCGAAAAATAAAAAATGTTGAATATAATATAAAGTAACCTTCGAAAGAAAATAACTCCCCGTTTCTTTTTTTAATTATTTTAATATGTTTGTATAAACATATGTATATATTTTTTCATTTGACTTCATGGGATGCTTGTCTTACTTATTTTGCTTTTATTTGTGTTTTAGGTGTGCCTCTATGCAATATGTTTAGTTAATATCTACATGAGACTTAAACCAATTTGTAGTCATTTGAGAAATAGTTAATTAATAGATTTTTTTTGCAACTGACTATTTTATTTACATATGGGTTCTGTATATGTGTTGGTAGCAAATTTGAACGCTTATAACTCCGATTGAACAGATTGTAATAACAAAATATATTGTGCACTTCTGTAAGTAAATATCTTTCAAATGGTGTATATTTTGTTCACACCGGTTGACAAACAAAGGTGGAAAGTGTTCTTAATTGCTTTGCCTTTGCCGATTTATATATAGATGAAACAATTAAACAAAATAAAAGAAACTTTTGCGTTAAATAAAAAAGTTGAAGTAATTGAAATCGATATCTATGTTCTTTTTTTTACAAAAAATTTATAAAAAGTATGAATTGAGTTGAATAACAATTTATTGTCAGAATCCATTTTTTTAAAATATAGAGTTCACCTCGACGCCTTATTTGTAGCATTGATATATTAAGCACAAACTAGTATCGCTTTTATCTTAACTTCAATTCCAGCGGCCACTCTGACATTCATAGAAGACGCAAAATATAACGAATCAAATATTTATTGAAAAAGTTTTTATTTGAAATGTGGGTAAAACCGATGAATATATTGCAAATCAATTTCCTTGTGAACTAAAATTATTAATGATTTCTTGATTTAGGGCGTTTATTTTCAATATATTCTATGATTTTGTGTGACAATCAAAGATCACTTCAATTTAAGAACTTCAAAAAGATTTGAATTTATTTTGTAATAAACATTTGTTTTAATAAAACTAATTAAAAAAAAATAATAAGTTTGTACTTTTTCGCGTGCATATTTTAAGCACTTTGTATATATTTAAACTTGCCCTGTTTATAACTATACAAATGCCGCTTATTTATCTCGAAATGGATTATTTTTAGGTGCACTATTGAAATAAATAACAAACAAAATAAAAACGACCAAATACATATTCATAATTATGTGTATAAAATTAAATTCATATGATTCTGAAATTTTGGGATCGTAGGGTATACTAATACATAAACACACTAAAAAATATTAACTTTACGAAAATAAATTTAAAGATGTTATCTGAAAGGGAAGCATAACAAAAGATTGAAAATTAAAAATATTATTTTCTTTAACATTAATTTATATGTAATTTCTAATGTGTGTATTAAAAAAAATTATTTTAAAGGAACATGTCATCTCATGTTGTATACGTTCAAACATATAGACAACATATATACAAACGTTTGTATTTTTACTTAAATGTAATCAGCGTTATATGTATCTAGTATTTATGAACCAGACTAATGTTTGACCAGTTAAATATATTTTATCATACGAGTAAAGTTCTCTAGTGTAGAGTGATTAAACAAATAATTTCGTAAATAAATTTTAAAAATGATAAATACATACATACATATGTGCATATGAATGTACATACATATGTATATAAAATACTATGATTGTGGAGAAAAACAAGTAAGCGTACTATATTCAGCTATGCCGAATCTTTAATGCTCTTTATCTACCACCAACTAACAAGCATATTAGCAAACAGATTTAAAAAAACTACAACAAGGGATTTTATGGGTAAAAATTAGTGACAGTCGTGGTTTAAGCTCATATCTAAGCCATTTATTGACCAATCTATCTGAATTTCAATAGCAAAAATTCTAGACTAAAGCCTAGTACTCTGTTCAAATTTGTGAAAAATGTTGAGCAACATTGATTATTCCACACGAAAATTTTGGCATTTATCAATGTTACCAATCTTGCGAGTTTGTACAATTTGACGTTTTTATTCCTTCAAAGTATGCTACATTGTTTCGTGTATGTAAACAAAGGCCACATGTATTTTACTAAAATTATTTTTTTTAATAAAAAATTTAATAAAAAAAAGTAAATACGGATAAAAAACTGTTACCGATTGTGTTATTTTAATTTTTTATTTCTTTTTTAAATATTAAGTTCATACTTTTTTGCTTTTGCTTAAAATTCCACGTGAAATAAAGGCAGCTTACATTATTTCGCAGTTGTAAAAAAATGTTGCCAGAAACATTTCGGTACTTTTTCACAAAATAAACAGAGTACAACTCCATCAACATTATTTCATGGATATTCCGCACAAGTTTTTTTCATATGCATTTTGACAGCATTTCACGTGAAATGTTGAACAGAGTACCAGGCTTAATGTGATAAAAATAAGTAAAAACGTCATATCTGGGGTCTTCGAAAATCCCATCTCAACGGGCACACAGATAGATGGACATCATTGAATCAACTTCGCTGCTAATAATATATATATACATAACGGGGTCTTACATCAATATTGCAGGAATTACAAACGGAATGGCAAACTTATATATACCCTTTCCAGCTGTGGTGAAGGGTATAAGATATGTTTTATTTATAGATTTGGAACTTTGGCGTTTTCTTTTTGTTTAGGTATATTTTTGCAACTACATGGAAACTCTGATGTCATTTAAAATTCTACGAAAAATCAGATCAAAATGTTATCAACGTAAATTTGTAGCATTAAATCTTTGTGATTGTTTAACTGGCAATTAGTTCATAAGACAATTTCGTTGAAATAAGATTTATTTGTTTTTTAAATATTAAAATTCTTTGCTTAAAATGAGTCCTTTGAAAATAATACTTGTCTTATTTAGTATTTCCTGTTTAATACAGGTAAGTATATATGTATGTATGTACATTCAAATACATAATTCAATTTGCACTAAATAAAAATATACTAATGTTGTACATAAATTTGTTCTACTAAATTGTTAGGTAGTACAAATGGCACGTTTAAGACGTGACGAAAAGTCTGCTTCAAATGTTAAAAAGCCAACTGATGGAGATGTTAAAGCTCTGGGCGAAATTCTGATAAAGAAATTGGAAGATTCTCTTAAAGATTGTGATCAAACTATTAAGGTATTTGTAATCATAACTAAAAAAAAACAAATATATTGGGCAAACAAAATAAATTGTTAAGGTAATTTAATTTTTATAGAATATTTTAACATGTGCCAAAACATCCTTGCATCAAACTCAACCTGTGGCTGTGACAGGATAATGCATTTCTTAGAAAGCTTAAGCAGATATTCATTCATTTTAAGCTTACGCAATAGATTAATATAAGTTTATCACTTATAGAGTATTATTTAATAAATATTTTAATTGATTAAGATATTAAACAAATTTTGTAATAATTTAACAGCAATTTTGTAATAATTTAATAAACGCCAACGCATGTGCGGCATTTTATCAAAAAAATATTCTTTACAGCTTCAGGGGATGCAGCAGGAATTTGTAGGTTTTGTTTGAGGAAGGTCAAGGGCCTAGGGGTCCAACGGAATATGGAGTTTCTTGTTGAATCCAGTGCTGAAGAGTATTTACTTTCGGAGTAGTTCGGGTAGGATAAACTCTTTGAATACATGATTTGTTTTCGTTTCTGAAGGCAAAAATATAAGTTATAATATGTGCGTTCGGGAACACAAAAGCTTTTACTATTTTTTACTGAACTTTACTAGATTACATTCGCGTACTTTATGTTTCAAAAGGTAAACAAGCAGATGTAAACAAAAAAAAAAGCATACAAATTAGTTGCGTTCGAGAACACAAAAGTGTTTACTATTTTTTACTGAACTTTACTGCATTTTACGAAATTGCGATCGAGTACACAAAATGCAGTAAATGAGAACATAAATTGAGAGCGAAAAGTGACAGTTCTTGTCTGAGTATTTACAAATTTTTGCAGTAAAATTTAGTAAATCAAAAAAACATATGTTTCAAAAGGTGAAAAAACAAAAGTAACAAATAAAAAGCATACAAATTGTCAAAAAATTGTTAAATAAAAGAAAAGTTGAAATAAAATTTAAACCAAAATAAGAAGTGAATAAATATTAATTAATTTAACTTGTTTGTGAAGCATTTATTTGGCTAAATACAAACTTTTTAAATTTTTTTTGTTATGTTAATTTTTTAGAGTTGTAAAAGTGTGAAGTATTTGGGTACTTAAGTAAATCAATAGCAAAAAAATTATTCATATTCTTTTAAATAATTTAACCCGCTACAAATTAGTAAAATCAAATAAAATAAAAAACAAACAAATATGAAAGATTACATAAAATAGTTTGTTTGTATTTTCCAAAAATGTTCGTGTTATAAAAAGTATTTAATCGAGTACCGATAAGAGAACGAGTTAAGTAATCAAAAGTGTAACCATTTTTCAACACTTCAATTATTTGCCATTAGCTGTTGCCTCTATTTTACGAATTTTTACAAATTTTCCGTTCGCGTAATTTTTTGTACGACAGCTTTTTGTGAGAGCAAATTGTTTAGTTTACTCATTTACTGCATTTTACTGTAAAAGTTCTCAAACGCACCTATTGAAGTTAAACTGAAACAAAAAGTAACTAAATATCAATTAATTAAACTTGCTTGTGAAGCATTTAAATGGCTCCATATCAATATTTAAACACTCTTTTTTGTTGTCTTAATTTATTGGTATTGTTAAATATTTGGGAACTTATTACTGCACTTGTTTTTAAAGTAATAAGTAGCAACAAAAAATATTCATTGACTTTTGGAAAAATTTAACTAGACACAAATCAAATAAAAAAACATTTATAAAAGATCACATAAAACAATTTGTTTTTATTTTCCTAAAATGATCGTGCTTTAAAAAGTATTTAATCGAGTACCGATAATAAACCGAGTTAAGTAGTCAAAATTTTTTAACTCTACACCCAGAGAAAAAACATGTTTAAATATGGTCACCTCCAACAAAACTATTTTTAAAGTAAATTTTTAACATATTAAATTTAACCATATTATTGCTAGCGTTAACAATATTATGGTTAAATTAGTCCTACATCAAGAAACCACAACCATATTATGGTTGTGGTTTGTTGGAGGTGACCATATTTAAACATGTTTTTTCTCTGCGTGTACATTTATTTCCACTTCTGTTCCCTAAATTTAACGCATTTTTCTAAATTTTTCGTTCGCGTACTTTTTGGGGAGAGTAATTTTTCAGTTTACTTAGTAATAACAGTAAAAATTCGATAATCCGGATAATTGATTGCAGACCCCAATCCGGAGTAGCGAATTATCCGGATTAACGAAAATAGATAAAGTCTTGTGTGGTCTCTTCACTGAAGGCATCTTGCATCAATACTATACTAAAAACGCATGTGCAAACAAACTCATATCACACTATTCTAACTGTATTTTTCAAAGCATACTGTGATTTAAATGAAAAATAAATAAAAACGGGTTTTATTCAATCCGGACTATAGAGTTGCATCAATCCGGATTAGAGAATACGCAGTGACTGTATTTTTCAAAGCATGCTGTGATTTGAATAAAAAATAAATAAAAACTGGTATTATTCAATCCGGATAAAAGAGTTTCAAATCTAAAATACGCAATGAGCTGCAAAATTCTGTCCGGATTACCGAATATTCCGGATTAGTGGAGTCCGGATAATCGAATTTACACTGTACTCAAAAACTCCATTTTTTACCATAATAATAAATATTTTAGATTAACAAATTCAACGTTTATAATCTTTTTAGTCCAATTAAAAGAAATAAAAACATTGCTTATTTAATTATGCGGGTGTGTTTAGGGTTTCCGTTAAAAATACTACGATTGTACTCAAGTGCTATTGTGTATGTAACATTTTAATTTTTAAATGGAAATGAGACGAATTTTTACATGTTTTTACACTTATATTGCAAATGAGATAATATTTTGAAAATTCCCTACAGTTGCCTTAAAATAAAACATCTTTCCTTTTTTTCCAACGCTTGAAGAGAAAACTCCCTACTATTGGCATCACTGCACCGCACCAAATAGTACACTGATCTTGGATTCTCCGTAGCCCAAATCCTTCAGTTTTGCTTGTTGACATATCCATTTAATTAGAAATGGGCTTTTACGCTCATTATCTAATTGTGAATAAAGTCTGGAACAATGGATTATTGGTTTGAAAACTAAAATTCAATAGTTTTTGTATGTTGTTTAGGGTATTCATTTAATCGGGCTTTTGTTTAAATCGGTTAATCGCTCGATTTATTAATCGAGGTTTTGATTTAATCTTTTAATAATCGGTTAATATTGTTATTGATCGGTTAACCGATTAATAAAGTTTTTTTTATAAATTAAGTAATTTCAATAAATAAAAATTATTTATTATTTGGAGTTTATTAGTAAAAAAAACATTACATAACAATTCTTGAACTAAAACGAGCCAACAAAAAATAATCCATAACTTTGTTATACATATTTTTAATTAATACATATGTATGTATTATGTATTTATTAAAAAGAAACTGCGTGATCATTTTATTTCAATAGTTTATAAAATAAAATTTTAGAAAAACAATTGGTTAATTTGGCACTTTTCTTTAGTTTTGATAAAACTTGACATGGAAAAAAATTCTTTCATTTATCGTAGATGTTGGAGGAATCGAAAGTAACCCATAGTACAACATTTCTAATTTCTCAGTCCGTTAACTGGATTTTTCTAAGCATATAAAATCTTCCATTATGCCAATAGAGTCCTGTTTTAATTTTTATTGAATGTTTAACACTTCTAATTGTTTCGGTTAATTCTGTTGTTGTTTTACTATCGAGAGTTTCTTCTGTTGGCAGGCCATCATTTAACTCATCCTGGCAAAGCTCAGCACCGAGCATTCTGCAAAAAACTAATTTCCGAATTCCTTTATTTCTGTTTTTGTACTGTATTTTAAGAATGAATTTCTGGAAAGAAATATATTGTATGAAAAAATATTTCTAAATACAACTTTTTTGGTGCACTTTTGTTACTTTTTTGGTGAACTTTGGTACAGATAACGTTGTAAAATTCTATATGATTGCATTGTAGAATGCATTAAAAAAGCGTGTTGGTTCGCAACTGCCGTTTTGGATCTCACCCCTAATTAAAAACACAAAAAATATGGTTTAATACTTCAAAAAATCAAAAATTTTAAAATGTACATTAATTTGTTTAAGCTTGAGGTCTTTTTTATATAAAAATATTAATTTTATTAATTTTTAAAAGTTAAAATAATATTTTTATATAAAAAAGACCTCAAGCTTAAACAAAGAATAAGAAAGAATTTATATCAATAAAAATAATTTTTGGAAGAAAGCGCCAGTTTTTACACTGCACCTTCTTCCTTGATGTTTTTCAAATTATGAGTTAACATAAATACGTTTTCCCATGCCTTTAACATAAGCTGAGCAATTAGCAATATAGCTTTGTTATTCTGCCGACGTTATTGCCAACTGGCTGAGATATTTATCTTTAGTGTAGACCTAGGGTTATATTTGGCATGACTACCCTGCAAATAAAATTGGACCACCTGATCCATTTTGATAAAATGGACTACTCCATGGACTGGTCCGATGTAATGCAAGCATGGACCATGTCATAGTTAAAAAGTGTTTGTAGTGAGACGACATGTCTTCGTTTTTTAACGACATACTTTCGTTTTTAAACGACTTCAAAACTAATTCTCTTGTGTACACCATGGAGTAGTTTTAAAACTACTCCTTAGTGGTCCAAATGTGGGTTATATGGTCCTCTCCTAGGACATCGTAATGTTAAATAGACCAGGTTTTTTCCATACGTTTGGGTTAGTTTTGGACTAGTCCTGGTCCCTTGTGGAATCTCTTCACACGCTTGTTTTGACTGGTCCTATTATTTGCAGGGTATACTTCTATTATTTATGTATGTGTGTGCCAAATGGTTTTTGTATGATGTTTATTTGTCGATTTATTACGTGCTAAAGTATTGATGCTTTTGAAAAATCAGACAGAACATTAAGAAATCTTTCCATTAATTTGTAGTTTACATTTAAAATTAATAGATTTGATATTAACCTAGTCAATTATGTCTGCAATCGACTGTCGAATGGTTTGTGATTTACCGGTCGATCGCGAACGACCATTGGCCCACTCCTGTAGTAGACCATCTACCATTATATGTTTTATTTTTTAATTACATATAATTTATTTGTTAGTTTTCCTATTATTGTTAGTGTTTACATTTAATTTGTTTAACACAAATTGATTCTTAACTTTAATTATTGTTATTTTGCACTCTATGGTTTAATATTGCATAAATAAATAAATTGGTATTAACTATTTAACAGAACAATTCTTCAAATTTAACGTTAACAAAATATATTTTATGAGATTTCCATCCCTGAACAAAGTAAAAACTTACCCCTAAGGTATGCAACATTTTTTATATAATATTATTTAGTTTAATTTCTTCGACCTTTTTAATATTATTTCTTCACAATAAATCTTCAAGCTCAAGGTCACTTTTCTATTTAAAAATATTTATTATTAATCCAATATTTCGTTATCTCAATGGATAACTTCTTCAGGAATTTTTGTCTTTTTAATTTAAAACAATTTTTTTAAATTTTGTTGTTTCATAAAATTTTGTTTTAAAAAATTTGTTTGAAATTGAAAAACCAAAAAGTCCTGAAGAAGTTCATATCGACCCCATTGCGCGAGATTATCGTATGTTACAAAAACCAAATTTTACAGGACAGCCATTTTTCTACTTTTCTCTGCTTTCGCTTGCAATATCAAAATGAAAATATACATACTTTTGTAAGCGTCACACAGTGCTTTGGCCCATAGACATAAATCAAAAAAAAAAAAAACAAGTCTTATATTGTACTTAAAAATGTACAGATCGATAGATAACAAAATAATTAAAATGAATTTTGAAGAATTTTTAAAATTTAACTCTTTTTGGCGGCGCTAGTGGGCGCCAAAGTTTGAGAATTTATTGTAAAAATGGCCAAACAACTACTTGAGTTTTACATGCTTTAGGAAAACTGTTGTAAAACTGTTGTTTTTTAAAGCACGGGATTGAAATTTTTTTCTGTAGTAGTTTACTATATTTAGAACTACCCTGCAAATAATAGGACCAGTCCAAACACGCGTGTAAAGAGTAGTCCACAAAGGACCAGGACTAGTCCAAAAGTAACCCAATCGTATGGAAAAAACCTGGTCTATTTAACATTACGATGTCCTAGGAGAGGACCATATAACCCATCTTTGGACCACTAAGGAGTAGTTTTAAAACTACTCCATGGTATATAACCCACCTTTGGACCACTAAGGAGTAGTTTTAAAACTACTCCATGGTGCACACAAGAGGACTAGTTTTGAAGTCGTTTACAAACGAAGGCACGTCGTTAAAAAACGAAGACATGTCGTCTCACTACAAACACTTTTTAACAATGACATGGTCCATGCTTGCATTACATCGGACCAGTCCATGGAGTAGTCCATTTTATCAAAATGGGTCAGGTGGTCCAATTTTATTTGCTGGGTAACTGTAAAAAAATTTTATTGAATTATTTTCTCAAAAGTGTTTTTTTTATTGGTTTGAAAAATGCTTATTATTTACTTAAGCTCTAAAAATTTTCTAACTTTGATGGAATATTAAAAAAAAGAAAAGTACCGTCTATGGGTTTTTTTCTGATTTCGAATATTTAAACTGTTTTCTAATAAATCCAAGAAAAACAATTGAAAAAATTTTACCACAACTTGAAAAAAAAAAAATTTTTTTAAATGGCTATTTTCATGATTTTTGCTCAAATTTTGATAGTTTTCAGGAGTTTAAAAGACAATTAACTACAAATACTGTGAAATATTAATTCAAACTTATACCGTTCAATAAAAAACAACAAAAATCAAAATATGTATAAAAAATTGTTTGTGTTTGCCTGCATTTTACGGCATAAGAGGGCGCTGAAATCACAAATGCCCTTGGTTTTTTATTGTTTCAAGAAAATAATTGTAAAAAATTCATTTTCTGGATTACGAGATTCAAATTTTTTTCTGTAACACCTAACTATATTCTAAACCAACTTTAAAAAAATTTTAGGGGAAATATGCTCCTATACATATTTTTTAATGGTTTGAAAAATGCTTATTATTTACTTAAGCTCTAAAAATTTCCTAACTTTGATGGAATATTAAAAAAAAAAGAAAAATACCGTCTATGGGTTTTTTTCTGATTTCGAATATTCAAACTGTTTTCTAATAACTACAAGAAAAAAAATTTAAAAATTTTACCACAACTTGAAAAAAAATGTATTTAAAAAGATGCTATTTTCGTGATTTTCGCTCAAATTTTCATAGATTGAATTAGTTAAAAAAAAAAAACTAGGAACATAATAAGAAATATTAAGGTACTAAAGTGGCTTTATGTAATTATAATTAAACGTAACTAATAACTAAAATAAATTTCAGGGTGCTTGTCCAAAGAAGCATTGGAAGCCAACCACAAAATCGTGAGAAAAACCAGACTTTCCCATACGAGAAAAACGTCACGACGACACTCATAAAGATTTAATGACTCATTTAATACTTTCCTCAGATCCGTTGTTATCTTCAAAAAGGAATCCCAAAACTAAACAAAATATATTTTTTGAAGAAATTGAGAAATATATTCTGAGAGAAAATGTTGATGAACCAGCTAAAGATGACGAAACAAATATTTCGTTGAGCGGCAATATTTTTTTTGGAAGAATCCAATACTGAAGATGATTCATTGTAATTAAAAAAAATTACCATAAGTATTTAAATGTAATAAATAAATTAGCTTAAAAAAAATTAATAAGGAATATAATAAGAAATAATTCCAAATAATGCGTAATATCGGCTCATCGACGGACATCGATCTAACGATGTCCTTCCGGCCGGCTGGCTGTCAATGCAACCTTGTGCATACAGATCGCAAATTCGGAGACAATTTGATGAAATTTGTCACAGAGGCTCTGACTGGTACAAGGACCAAGCCTATTGAAAATGGAACGAATCGGTCCATTATTTTACAAAAACCATCTTATTACATCGGCAAGATTAAATTTGGTCCAAACCTAACTAATTTTATTGCAATCAAAATCAGCTTATCAAATTTTATTGGAATATTTCTATTTTTGAGCATAGCTCCCATACAAATCATTCTCCCAAAAATTGCTTTTAATGCCAGCTTCCTTAAAAATATTAGTATTTACATACAAATTAGCGACAATGGGTCGAGTGAATAAAAATGTAGCTTATACTAGCTAGTACTAAGTACTAGCACTAGCTTTTACTTTTCAGTACTAGCTATGCTGAAAAGTTTAAACTACAAAAAGTGTGAATAACTCTTTGCTAGTGCTAGATAGCTAGTGCTTAAAAGGGGAAGCAAACGCTGGAAAATGTGACTATTAAATTAAATTAATTACAAAGTGCAAAAATGTCAAAAATTAAAATTTTTTTAAACTTATTTTCAAAAATATTAATGTATAAAACAGAATATAAGTACAAAAAATTTTTATTTCCTTTTTTATGTCTTGAAGCGTTAACAAGTACTGTGTATTGATATTTTTATTTCATTTTTTCCTTTTCAAAAATTGTTTTTATTTTATTTAAAAAATGCAACACAGACTTTCTATGGCAAAAGTCTGTACCGACCTTTATCAATGATTGTTATTTATTATTGTGTAACTTGTTTTAAAAAAATTTATAAAAATTAAGGCCCTAATTATAAAATTGCTTTCTACAAAAAAATTGAATCTGCAAAAAAATTGAATCTACAAAAAAGTGAATTTCTGTAGAAAGCAACAACAAAAATAAAATATATTTATGACTTTATTTTTGCTTTCAAGTAATTCTTTTGATGTGGTAAACTGCAACATCCTTGAAGGAAACCTGGGTGCAAGTGTCTCCAAGTCACCAGTTTTGTCGACTATATTGGTGACATTGTCAACGAAGTGTCTACACTACATTACATTTGCCACTATATTTGCATTTAATACGAAAAAGATTTTATCAATAACAACTGAGAAGTACAATTCCTATAAAAGCTGAAGAAATGATAAAAAAAGATTGTTATGACTTCGTATTCTTACAAAAAGTGTAAACTACTTTTACTAAAATGTACTAGCGATTCTCTGGTTTCAATGTCTACATATGTTCCCAATGGAACTACCTAGTCAGTAGTACCAACGCCAGTAGTAGATTTCCAATGCCACGCACATGTTAAATGTCTATTGTAAATAACATTGCCTGGGGTATAATATGTCACTAGTACTGGTGACTGTGTCAACAGTGAATCAGTAGAAATTCACTAGTGACATTTCCTGCAGGGATATGTACATATTTAAATGTATATGTGACATTTACAGAGATTTTACCATTTTAGATATTTTTCCGAAAAATAAATAATTTTAAATAAACTTCTGGATGAAAATCTGCTCTTAGGAGATATTCTTTTCTTTTGCCAACGTTCATAAAATTAAACAAAAAAAATCAATTTTTTTTAAATATTGTTGTAAAATACATACTTCAAGCACCCCAATCATAAGCTTAAAAAAATTAAGCAAAAACTAGTCTTTTTAAGCATTCACTCGTTTTTATTCACACATTTTTTGAGTCAACACTAGGAAAACTAGTTTTTACTAGTCAGTATAAAGTACTAGCTTTAACTCAAATTTTTATTCACCTCAAAGCTAGTTTAAACTTCAAAATTTCAAATATTAGCTAAAGCTACCTTTTTATTCACGCGGCCCAATGACTTTTACGATAGCTACTATGTCATGACACAATGTTGTCCAGGTAGGTCCAAAATAAACCAAAGGTTCCATATAAACCCTCATCCAAAAAACTCATATACGGAGCTTAAGATATCTAAACAATATTCGGGAGAAAGAACTTTTAAACGAATCTTAACCTCATAACATAATTTTGTTCTGGCGGGTCCATGATTGCCCATGGGTCCCAAATAGATTACACTCTAGGAAATTTGTTTTTAAATACTATACTATAGGGTATCACATGGTCGGGCTTGACCGATTATACTTGCTTACTTGTTATTTTTGCAAGAGCATTTTAAGCGTTTTTAACTCATTTTTCATTAAATGATGTTTTTGTATTATTCACATTAATAATACGATTCTACCAAAATTCGGCACACATATGTATCTAACAAATATCAATTTCCACACCAAATTTTATTACGATTGGATAATTTTTGAAAGTGTTATAGCATTTTTAAGAAAAAGGATATATGGCAGGACCTTGAGTCCTTGTTCAGATTTAAATGAAAATTTGCACACACGTTGCTAGTTGTGTGTGTATTAGCCTGACCATTTTTTTTAGTTTTGTGGGCATTATTGAAGCTAAAATTACATTTTTCCATTTCAGGACACATGGGAGGTAGGCGTGTTCTTGAACCGATTTCTCCAAAAATTCATATTTTTCTTAACTAAGCTATTTTATGCTGGTGTACCTAATTTTAAAAATTTCTGAACACTCCTTTTATTTATGTCCCTTCGTTATATGGGGACAAAGCACTGTGCGTCACAAGCAGCGTTCGAACAAATCAGCTGATTTTGACAAATTAAATTTTATTTTTACTTGTGCTGCCGCTGCATAAAAAGCGTTGCATGTAACTTGAAACGAAGAACGAAAGTATGGTTAGAAAAGCATGCGCTGCGTGGAGGCGAAAACGCGTGGTATGGACCTCCAGCTTAAATTATTCTTCATGAATACGGTAGTTGCCGCCATCGTTTGTTGTAGAACTCTGACAACGAGCTCGAACGATCGGTCGTTCCATGGTACAACTACTCAAGGTAGACTCGTTGCTACAACAAGTACAAAAAGACCAAAACAACATGCAATTTGTTTTTGGTTTTTTACCCGAGACTTCAAAAAAAGAACAACACTGTGCCTTCAGAAACACAAAATAAGAACACAAATTTAAAAAAACAAAACAACATTGGAAATAAAAAATAAACGTTTTAAAATTGTTCTTGTGATTTGTTTATTTTTTTGCCGATTATCCATACCTACGGATGCAATTCAAATTGATCAATTCGAATATATAACATATTTCTCGAATGCCCATGATTACCCATTGCCTGATAGCAGTATGCTGGTTTCCTTGTTGGCGATGGTGCTGGTGTGGGTAAAGATAGAACTTGGCTATGAAAATTATACGAAAGATCATAAGAAATAATTTTTATAATCACGAACAGTTTACTTCTTTTTAGCTTAAATATGCCTCAACAAATTCGGATGTAAATAACAATTGAAAAGGTCCATTACAAAACGCAACTATTCCTCTTCTTTAAGTTTAATTTTTTTTTATGAATAATGTTGTACATACTAAAATCCCTATAGTCGTTGTTTTAACGATTTATTCACACACATACATAAATCGTACTGGTTTAATTCATCTTTGTTCGTTCATTTATCCAAACATTTTTAAAGTGGAATTGTTCCGTTTTGTTATGCAGATCCTCAGTTGTAAAAAGGGTGTTTTATTTAGAACTGAATCTGAGCAATTTTTGCCAAATAAAGCAATTAAACTGTAAAATACATTAATAAATAAAGATGAGGCGTTTTATTATTATTTTTTTAAAGACAAAAATTGTTATTGCCTTTTTTTAAACAATATTTCAGTTCTTTCTCTAATTATGCTTCTTTCATCAATCATACATGTATGTACATCTAAGGGACACACTATTTTCAGCCTTTTGTATTTCTGTCTCCAGACGAACAATCTTTCCTCAGGTCCTTCAGCTTTCTTGATATGTATGTATGCCCCTCATTGATTTTTGAACCATAACGCAATGGAAATACTTCAGAGTGTAGCGAAGAGACTTTTATTTTTATTTTTATATTTACTTTTGAGCATTTTTATCATCCTCCACTGAACCGTGTCATACAGTCACATCTTCGGCCACACATTCACATTCTTCCGAAGATTCCATCGGCTGATATGGAACTATTTTTTTCGACATCTGGGTATTTGTTGCAAATCGCATATTGCAATTTATGTATGTATTTGAGCCGTGGCGCCAAATAAAACGATATTAACCAATTTTTTAATTTCCAGACGGCCTTTTAAAGCCTTTTCCGCGCATTCATTCAAAATATGCATAAATGAATTAAAAACCGGTTGTGTAAAATTTTTAATAGTGGGCGGCTTAATTAATTATTGAAATCTACACTATCCGTTAGGGAATCTATTAAAAGTTGAGCGGAAGGTAAAGTTGGCAGGATATGTTTATAGTAAGCAGCAGCAGAACTGATCTTTGCTAATGAGTGCCGACTTTCATTTGGATCCAAATTATATTTTCTTTGGAATTCTTCAAAAATAAATTTTACCAACTCTTCTGTAAACTGTTGTCCGCCTATGGAGAATGGGCAATAGCATTCCTCATTTGTGTATAGACGATGCTTAACTTCAAACAAAGCTAAATTTGAGTAAATACTTCCACATCTTACATTTAACACTTATTTGGCATCCACTTAATTTAGATTAAAAAAGCTTGACTTGCACTTAAAATGGTGAAAACTCTTCAACAACCTCCAATTTTGTCTTCATCATCATCGTCAGGTTTCATCGCTTTCAACAAAAATTAATGTTTCCCTGAATCTTATTCACAAGATATCGTTTTTCTGGCTTTTGCCAATAAATATTTTGTGTTGGTTGTTCCTGCTCCCTTCTAGTATTTTTTTTTTGCACACACTCATTTTTTTAATAAATTTTTGTATTTTAATTATATTCACAAAATTTGTTTATAAAAACTGTTTTTTTTTAATATAAAAATTGTTATATGTATGTAAACAAACATAATTTTTTTTTTTTGACATTTGGGGTTTAACTGGGGTAATCAGCTGACAAACATATGGGCCAACGAGTCTACCTTGTTTACTTGTACCATGCTCAATCTCTTATATGCATAAAAAATTTTGTCACATTATTACTCAAGTATAATAGAAAACTTGCATTCAAATTTTTAAAAATTTATTTTGATATTTAATAACAAAAAATATTTAACTTATGAATAAGTTAACTTTTAAAGATCCACAAGACTGGAAAACGGCATTAAATACTGAGGAAAAACGTGAAATGTATACAACTTTTGATAATGAAATGCCGGAGGAACATAAAGCGTTTGCAGAAGTCTGTGAGCGTCCACAATTGAAAGGCACCTACGATTGTCAGATTGTAACAAATCTCCTAACTCAATCTGATCGGTACAAAAATATAAAACCTCTGGTTCTATTTAAAATACTGGGCATGCGCAGCAATTATAGTTATTTAAAAAACCTTGCCGTATCACGGTTGGAAACAAATTTAAAACAACAATTTGAAATACTTCGTAAAATGACCGAACCCAATGGAAAAATATCAAAACCAAGTCATGAATTGTCACATAATATTTTCAGTTGGAGTTGGAATGATTTCCTTGCACGTCGAAAACTTAAAAACTTTGTATGGGTTGACGTCTTTTTAAAAACTGATGAAAATTGCTTGCATTTTTTGAAATTTCAAAAGGACTTGGAAAGTTTACAGCTGTATGTCGAGAAGATATTTGATGGATTCTTTTCGAATATGGGAGATGAGGATATCGATCTATATGAACATATAGAGAAACCAATTAAGTAGAAACTAATACAATTTCAACACTTTTTGAGTTTTAAAGTTTATTTTTCCTTGTAGAGAATCAAAAAAAGTCCTGCATACTACAGATTACGTTGAGAAGGAATTTTATATAAATTCGAATGAACTGAAACATCTTTTATATAAAGAAAAATTTTTTGGAAATGTTAAACGCCACTCAGAACATAAGTTTCTTAAAGCCCATTTGGAAAATCGAATTTGGAACAGTCATAGTAAGTCCCTTTTTTGATTCCATGTTTTCACAAGTAATCTGTCAACTTAAATTAGGTCACAAAACTAAAATAATTTAATACAAGTTCAAAACAATACAGCATAGGTTAACAACTTTGTTGAGTTTAAAATTTTGTAATTGGTCGATATTCTAATCCACTCTCAAAATCTGAAGTTATAGGTTAAATACGGCTTTCCGACCAAATAGATTATAGTATAGTTAAAGTACTTTAACCGCGAAATATTTAAAACAAATTTTGTATACAAATTTAGACCAAATTAATTTTTTGCAAGTGAAACCCCATTTACAAAATTTTGTTTAGATAAAATTAATAAAAAAAACTTCAAAAACTAATTTAAACAAAAATCAAAGCGTGTCACTGAACGTGATGAAATAAATAAATTTTAAGCCAATTTTTATTTAATTAGGGTCAATATCTTATTTCTTTTAATTTAAAATTATCAAAAACTATAATAAAATACAATAATCACAGAACAAAACGTGGACGTTTTGTAAAAATAAACAAAACTTTGACATAAACCTAGACAAAGAATGCAAGAGCAAAAAATCTGGCGTAGTGCTGCCATCTGTTTATTCCACCATGGTACAAACTAAAACTATACATTTTAGGATCATAGATCCATAACTGCTTTCTTAACAATTATCCCTTAAAAAAAAGGACGTACGAGTATGTTCTTATATCCCACATTTGAAAATCATATTAAGACAACTATTAAACAAGTAAGAAAATATAGTCGGTCAAACCCGACCATATGATACCCTACACCACAGTATTAAAAAACACATCATGGTCCATATAAATATGGATTTATCTATGTTTATAAAACTCATTAAAATCGGGTTAAAAGTTTGTGAGGGGCAGAAATTGCCCCCTACCTCCCCTTGTGGCCCTATTTTTGAAAAACTGTATAGCTTATGTGTCCATATTGAGAGGCAGAAATTGGCCCTTTCTCCCCTCTTGGTCCTATTTTTTAAAAAATACATCCCTTTTGTGTCCATGAAGATATGGTTCTATGTTAGTTTTAAATTTCATTAAAATCGGTTTGATAGTTTCTGAGAGGAAGAAATTTCCCCCTATATTCCCTCGTGGTCCTACGATTTGGCTCATTTTCAATAGGCTTGGTCCTTGTCTCAATAAGAACCCAAATTTTATCCAATTATCTCCAAAATTGCGACCTGTACTTTGCGCACAAGGTTACATGGGCATCCAGCCAGCCAGCCTGCCAGCCAGCCGGACGGACATCATTAGTTCGACTCAGTGATTCTAAGTCGATCGGTATACTTTAAGGTGGGTCTAGCACCAATATTTTAAGGCGTTACACACATCAGCACAAATCCATAATACCCTCTCCACTATTGTGGTGTGGGTATAATGAATGGGACTGAAGCAATAAAGTTTTGCCAAAATAACTTTTAATCTGCGATGGCAACCTATACTTTTACATTTTGCTATTGTAAGCGTTGTATGAATTCTTCATATGTGTAGTTAACAGGGATGGAAAATAGCTTTTATAATATTGTACCAACTATGAAAACAAAATGTACTTTTAGGCCATGACGGTACCATTTTTAAATATTTATAGAAGTGCACAAAAAAATATAACATAAAAATAATAAATATTACATACCTAAAGGTTATTGATAAACAGGGAAACCATAAATATGCAATTGCATGTTTTTCCTTGTACGACCAATGAAGGCAGAGACAATTTATTTATCCGTTTTAGAGCTTTTTATGAATTTTGGTATCGATTTGTTAGTGCAACTTCGACATCTACATTTAAATTTTACTTTAAAATTGAAAGACAAAGCAGGTTGTCATTAAGGATAAATGTTATGCGATATGTATCTAGACCCATTTTTTAGTATTCCGATCGACTCAGAATCACTTTTTAAAGTGATCTAACGATGCCCATCTGGCTGCTTGTCTGTCCATGTTGGCCTTGTGCGCAAAGTACAAGTTCCAATTTTGTAGATAATTTGATCAAATATGGACGAAGAATCGGTCTATAATTTCGCATCCAAATTAGACTCTTTGTGTCCGCAAGATATCTAATTATGATGGTATTTAAATTTAATTCGTCCCAAAGATATTTTACTGCAAATTAAATTATTTTCGAATCGGTTCACATTTGCTCAAAGCTTCCATCCTTAAATAGCTTTAACTTCCTCTTAAATGTCAACATTTGTTAACAATTTAGCGACCGTACCTAAAATCCCTTTAAAACCCATATGGATGTTAATATCTTGATAATATTCGGCGCAAACATATGGGCTTAAGCGGTTATATTTTTAGGTTTTTTTTTTTAAATTTTGATATTCAATTGTTGAATATTGTGTCTTCATATGAGAAATTTTTAATTTTTAGGACATTTTTCAGGGCATAGTTTCGGGTTTTTACTTTATATTTAATGCTCATAAAACGCGTTTTTTAGAGCATATTTCTGGTTTCTCTGTTGATAAACTATTTATCAGATTCCCGATAAGGTAGCACATACGGCCTTAATTGCGTACTTGTCCTGCATTATAGATAATTTGTATGTTAATTTACTTTGTGTTTTCAAGAATTTATTAATTTTAAGCCAGTTTTCACATTATAATTCTTATTAGCTTAACAGTTTTATTTGTTTTCTAAAATCTTTTCATTAAGTTTCCTGTTGATCTGGCCCTATCAACCAGTGAAATGCGCATAGGAATAGCTGATCCCATTAAGAACAAATTTCAGTGTTTTTATCAAGAATAAAATTTGGGAATTTAGCAAAAAAAAATTAATTTGATAATTATTTTCTATTAGTTAAATCAACCGTTTAAGTGAAACAATTTTGCAAAACAAGTTTTTTAAAGCATTTAAAAAAATTTACTAATTATTATTTGATGAAGCAACTTTTTTAATTTTTTTGGTGTAATTTATTTAGTTCTTTTTTTTTTTTTTTTTGTTTAATTTTGTTTTTTTGAAGTTGGTTAAGTGTAGAGTACCTTGGTACTGCATTTTTTTTTTAAGTAATCAATAGCAAAAAATGTATTTCTGTGCGTACTTTTGAAAAAATTTTACCAGACACGAATTAAAAGAAATGAAAGATTTCATAAAATGATTTGTTTGTATTTTCCTAAAATGTTTGTGTTATACAGAGTATTTCATCGAGTACCAATAAGAAAATTAGCTAAAGCCTAGATTACACTATCTCACAAGTCTTACGTATTCCATAATACTTTGTGAGATAGAAATCTAATGAGTTTTGATGCGACTGTCAAAAAATCTAATGTAAAATGACAGTTTGTGTTCACACCATCACACAAAGTATAAACACTCACACATAAAATACAATGCAACCCTGATCCAATGAAAAGTATTATTGTTTAGAAATTTTTCAAAAAACGATGAAGTCGTATGGGATGTCAAACTTTTTTCATAATACTTGTCATTTTCGTGACACATTGCATTCACACTATCACACTTTGTCATATTACTTAAGTTTTTGACATGTATTAATACAAAGTATAATAGTGTAATCTAGCCTTAAGTAGTCAAAAGTGTAAACATTTTTTAAAACCACGCTTATTTGTCATAAGCAGTTCCCAAAGTTTTTACGTTCGCGTACTTTTTTCAGCAACAGCGTTTTTCGACAGTAATTTTTTAGTTTATTTAATAATTACTATTTTACTGCATTTTATTGTAAAAATACTCAAACACAAATTTTACTTTGGGACTTTGCTTGCAAAGGCGGAGTTTGACAAAATCCTTGCGCCAGGCTGAAGGCCCAACCATGCGCGATTTTCAAAATTCTACAGTTAATTTCCGGGATTTTGGTATTCGGGATTTAAAGTTAAACCGAAATTTCTAATAAAACTTTCTTTATGATTTTTCATAAAGAAGGATAAAACCCTTAATTTAGGTGCATATTTCATTTTATTTTTAAGGCTTTTTTTTATTTTTTTTTTGGGCCAGTTTTCAGTTGGATTTTAATATTTTAAACTGTATTGTTAGAAAGAATTTTTTTTTATCAGAGTTGAACTTTGAATTTAGTTTGCTTCTTTATTATTTATAATAAGGAGTTTTTGTAATTAAATCTTTTTTAGCCAACTTAAGCCATTTTTTGCTATTCTCTGTTAAAAATTTACTTATTTTTGGTCATTAAGTCACCTACAACTAACTTACTTACTAACTAAAACAGAACAAAACGAGTACTTGATTGATTATATATGTATAATACTAGCATACACCCGCTACTTCGTTAGCGTCTCCTTTTCTTCGTGGTCATATTTTTCTGCCAAAGTTAATTTTTTGGGGTTTAAACTTGTTTAAATTCTAGCATTAAACCCGCTACTTTAGTAGAACCAAAAAGCTTAAAAAAAATGCAAAATTTCGCGTATTTCCTTTTTTCGGTACTATATTTTTCCCCCATTAAAGTATCAAAAATTTCAGTATTGTAGTGGCAGCCCATAATTTAGTACGAATATGTCAATGAATGGAGGAAAATATTTTGTAAAAAAAATTACCAAAAATAGTTACGAAAAGTACCAAATTATTAAACGTATTTTTTTGATAAGTTTCGAATGTGGTATTAACTTTGTTTCTATGTTTATTGGTTCAAAAGATGGCAAAAAAGTACTAAAATTCCGATTTTACCCGTTTACTCCGTAATAGGGCCGAATTTCAAAAAAGTACTAGACACTTGTCCGCTTATTTTTCTACCTTTATTTTGCATCTCTTTTAGTTTTGGAGACATAAGGTTACCGAATTCTCGCGTTATTACCACCTAAACATTCGAATTTCGAAAAATCCCGTCTTAGTGGATCGATTTAGGGAGTGACCAATCGCTAGTCCAAATTTCAAGTTTCTAGGGTCAGCTGTTTGGGCTGGGCGATGATGAATGAGTCAGTCACTCATGCAACTCTTTTACATATATACATCCCTATCGTGAATAATTTTTCCCTAGTAATTTTTCCCTAGTAATTTTTCCCCTTTTCACATATTTGCGATCATGAACAACTCCCATGAAAAAATATAATTCAAAGAAGAATAATAACGTGAAAATATGTTCACGGGAAAAATTCCCCTTATCGTGAAAAATTTGTTCCCTCGTAATTCGTTCACATTTCCCTTAGATTTTCTCATTTTATTTTTGCTAGGAAACAGAACATGTATGTAAGTAGCTCCTCCTATAAATCGAATATTAAGCGTAAATAAAGTTAATAAGGCACAAACCGATATATTGCACAACAAAATGCAAAACAACAGGACGATTGCCTGCGGATTTGTGAAGCTTTCGATTGACTTGGTGGCAGAATTTTGGAAAATATTTTACTACATTAAATTAAAAAAGTGCAAAAAACTAACGTTGTAATACAACTATCCCTCCAATACTAAATATTTTGCTTTATTATTTAAACTTTTCTTTAAAATATATACTTGTATATTTTTGAACAAAAATTTCATTGATTTTTAATTTTTTTAATCTTCCTTCTTTTTTTTACATTCACTGGAACTGATAGCGTGAAAAATTTTTCACATGAGATTCACGATTGCTTTTTTCCCTTCGAGGGGAATGAAAATTTCATGGGAACAAAAATGCCACTTGTTATTCACGATAGGGGTGATAGATTTTAACCTTTTATAATTTGAGACAAACAAATCTAATTTTTGGATAATTTAAGTCGTCCTGCTGCCGTATTCTGTAATTCGCTTAGCTAAAGCTAAATCTCGATTGCTAAAATTCCTTAGAGAAAACAAAATTTTAAATTTTTAGCGATGACACTAAAAGCTTAAATTGCGGCGAATTTAATTTGTATTGCATTGCCAAATTTAGCAATGCACGGTACTGAATTACATTTGTAGCCAAAAATTGCTAAATCAACTTTATAGATTTTTAGCAATAGAGATTTAGCTTTAGCGAATTACGGAATACGGCTGCTGAAGAACAAAAAAAATTCAAAACACTTACCCCCGTATTCACAAACTATTATTAAATTTAACAAACGTTTATTACGGATAATTTTCATAGTAAATTTGTTTATTAAATTTTAAAAATTTTTCTGAATGCAGGCATAATGTTTAAATTAAAATCTTTTAGTTTGGGATCCAATAGAAGTTCGATATCATTTGAATTGGTTTCACAATATTTTTAATCAAAATCAATATCACATGGACAAAGCTTTGGAAAAATGTCAAACGGATATTGTCCACAATAAAAGACTGTTCGATTTAGAGACATTCATAAGCGGAAATTGCATGGATTACTGTTATTCGTCCATAGAAGTGTATAAAAATCGTATAAGTGAAATTCAAGAAAAATTCGATAAAGAGCTGGACGTAATTGAGAACAAATTGACTTATAAACGAATACAGATCGATAAACTAAGGGATCAGCGGAAATGGTTATCAGAGGAAATTGAACGATTTCACGAGGAGGAAGAAAAAATGCGCATTCGAAATGAAATGGAAAATGAAAAAATATTGCTAAATGAGGTAGTTCTATAACAAACTTAGCACTTGTAATATTATAATATTTCTTATATTTTTAGTTGAACGCTAAAAACTTGCCTGCCAAAAAAAAGAGTAAGAAAAAGGGGGAAAAATCTAATAAATTAGTTTAAAAAAACAGTTTATATTTCATTCTTGGAAATATGAGAAAAATTAAATCAAAATATGTGATAATTATAAATTATGGACTTCAAAGATACGAGCGGCTAAAATGGTGATACTAAAAAAAATCAGGAAAAAATGTGTATGAAAAAATAAAATTTGCTGTTTTTGTTTCGTGATACCGTTAAATTACGATAAAATAAGAAAGAGAGAATAAAAGAATTATAAAAAGATATTGGAAATATTAAAAGAAGAATGTAAATTAATCATTCAGTCTAATTACATGAGCCGTTGTCGTAGTCGTTTAACATTTTTTAGGATATCATTTGAATTTTACGTAAACGACAATGTAAAATAGTGTAAAACACAAACAATCGTAGTTCGGGATTGTAAGAAAAGATAAACTCACTGCTTGTTGTTGGTGTTTTGTTTAAGTTTGATATTATAACGGGTAAGACTTTTGAGTGTTTATAATTCCTATTCGCTCAATTTGAATAAGTTCTTAAGCTAAATCTTTGGATGAAGTTTCCTGATGATCTGGCCTAAGCAACCAGCGAAATGCGCATAGCTTATCCCACCAACAATAAATTTTAGTTTATCAATAGTAAGAATTGGGATTTTAACACATTTAAACTCCCAAGAAAACCTTTGAGAAAGTTTGTCGTGTTTATGTCGACAATCATAACACCTATTTCAAAAACAACTGGTTTTCGACAACGACATCGTGTTGCCGAATGAGTGCTGATGAAATTTTCTATATTTTATTTTTAATGACATGATTTTTTTCAGTTGTATACAAAGTAAATAAAACAAAATAGTTTAATTCAATTCGTAATATTTCGATTACACAAGGGAACAAAATTAAACTTTTTTGTGCGGCCTGGAACTTTATTGGAAACTTTTACTAATTTGAGGTTGCTGATTTCAAATGTAATCACCATTTTTCTCGATCGCCTCGACATTTCGAGATACATATAACATTATGCCCAAAATTAAGGCACTTTCACTTTATATATTGGGAATAACTTGAAAATACAATTTGTATTTGTACTTTTATGTATGGCTTATTTAACGTTTGTTGCAAGTAATTAAGAGAGAAAGAACAGTAAAAACAAGGCAACATTTAGAGAAACAATATGATGACATCACCATGTAGCACAGATTTTCAATAAAACATTTTCGAATGGGCAAACAGAAAATGAAACACAACAACCGACGTCAACACGTGCAACACTCAAATTATGGTATCAAAGCAAAAACACAACGGCCTTTAAACACACAAACATTTAACTCTTTGTTAGCGAGTCAGACTCCATGCAACAAACAAAAGCCCTTTTAGTAAAGTAAGTACATACAATAAAAAATATAAGAATCATTGGCAACACCATCATCAGCGTCATGGCCTTTGTCAGTATTTTGTATAAAAAAATCACCAGTTCTTTGTTAACACTTGTATACACACTTGGCAAAAGAGTGTGTGCTACTTCCATATTGTTCTGTTAACTTGGAGTATATTATATTGTTACAAAACAAATCAGGGGTTTTTTGCCCAAATGGTACGTACGTACAATTGTTTTTTTTTTTATTTGGTACCATTTAAAAAGCTAAAGTTACACCAACTAATTCAGTACAATTATGTACACACTGAGCGAAAAGCTCTTTTTGAATTTGTCAACGGATGGTATTGAAACGACAATGGTGCGTTGTTAAAATTCTCGACAGCACTCATTGTCAGTTTAATAACAAACGTTGTCAATAATTAAGTGTGAAAATATCATACGTTGTCGAATTAATAGCAACGTGTTTATATTATATTCAACATTTTTTATTTTCGAATTTATTCTATGAGCTAAATTTCAGTTATGTATTTTTATAAAGCTTTTTTGTACTAGTCCTATTCCTTCAATTTTTCAGAAATGACTTTATACACTACCAGAAGGAATAGGACTATTACAAAAAAGCTTTATAAAAATACATAACTGAAATTTAGCTCATAGCATAAATTCAAAAAATAAAAAGTGTTGAATATAATATTTTTATTAAGATTAAAGCTACTTTCACAATAAAAAAAACAATTTCGTTTTTTCTTCTATCTTTTTTCTTCCCAAAGTATCATATATATTATTTCTAAAGCACTTTTTTTTGTCGGTTGCAAATATCTCCCATACCACCGCATCAAATTTAATGAATGATATCTCATTTTAAAGCTTATTTCTAACACTAATGACGAAAAATAATTAGAAATTGAAAAATTAATTTTTTCATTGATAAAAATTACGGTGCGAAACAGTCGCACGGGTCATCTAGTTTCATATATTTTTCTTTCATTTTTAGAACAAAAATGATACTAAAATTTTTTTAAAAATGTAACTAAAGTTGAGTCAACTTGAACTTCAGCAACAATTTGTATGAAATTGTTTCTGGCGTTTAAAAGTATTTTATTTAGTTTTGAATGAAAATTTTAACATAATGTTGTAAAAAATCATAATAAATGCAATATATTGTTGTGGCTAAAATTTGCGAACGGTTTCTTGATGCAAAATGTGTGTAGTTACAAAAGAAATTGCTGCTCTATTATGAACACCGAATGAAAATGTTTTTTTGATTGTGAACGTAGCTTAAAACATTAATTGGAAACCATATTTTAGATTTTAGTTTAGCTAAAACTAAAGTTAGATTTTATTTAAAAGATTTATTATAAGTGCATTCTTAAATAGTTTTAAGCCAAAAAGTAGTTTGTAAGTCCAATAGACTTCAAAAATAAATAACAACCTTTTTCCTTTTCCGATTGTCAAACTATAGAATTGATAAGATTCTATTGCAATTATATTAATTACTAGCATATACCCGCTACTTCGTTAGCGTCCCCTTTTTCTTTAAGAACATATTTTTATGCCAAAGTTTATTTTCTCTAGGTTTAAACTTGTTTAAATTCTAGCATTTAACCCGTTACTTTAGTATTACCAAAAAGCTTAAGAAAACTATCAAAGTTCCCGTATTTTCTTTTTTTTACTATATTTTTCCCCCATTAAAGTATCAAAAATTTCAGTATTGTAGTGGCAACCCATTATTTAGTACGAATATGTCAATGAATGTAGGAAAATGTTTTGTAAAACAAGTACCAAAAATAGTTACGATTTTCACCCTTAAAATGATCGAATTTCGAAAAAGTACCAAATTTATGTTCGTATTTTTTTGATAAGTATCGAATGTGGTATAAACTTTGCTTCTATGTTTATTGGTTCAAAAGATAAATGGGGTGTCAAAAAAGTTCCAAAATTCCCGTTCAGTACATGATCGGTTTAAAAATTTCCTCGATTTCAAATCCACCTCATTTCAATTTCTAGAACATGCCCGTAAATATATATATATATATATATATATATATAATATATATATTATATAATATAATTAAATTAATTAATTATATACATACTTTTTTATTGGTTGAGTGCGATGAATAAATTATTTTTTCCGAAATGACAGCAACATAGAATTTAATATAACAAATAAGAATGCTGCCAACCTAAACACCGATATGTTGTCAAAATGAGACAAATATGTACAAAACGATATCGATGTATTTTAAAGTTTTAACACCATCCGTTATGAAATTGAGTAAAAAACGTAGTCGGCTCACATCTGACAACGGTTGGTGTAACTTTTGGCATTTTTCCAGCGGTTGTTTACTTTTTTTTTAAGCTGCGTAACGAAACCTGCCATGAATCCTTTTAAAGCAAACCTGATGTGTTTCTATTTATGAAAATGTGCCATAGTTTAGGGAGACAGGTTCTGAAAAAATTAGAAGATTTAGCACTGAATAGGCGGAAACGGGGACTAAATTTCTACGGCTGCTTTGGATATGTCAGAAACATATACATATAAATAGTTGCGATGTAGCCAACCCTCCACAATATTCATAGTCCGCAGTATAGAAAATTTCAAACAAAAAAATGTGGAATAGTTAAGATTAAAGATTCACTGAAAAAGCTTCATTAATACCACAATACACAACTCAAACTTGTTTTGGTACATTTAGGCTCAAAATTTAAAAAGTAAAACTTTAGAAGTTTGTACAATATCAAAACTTTTTTTACCATCCCTAAAATAAGTGCTTGAGTTCTCCGAAAAGCAAGTAGATAGGCAGTTTATCGCGGAGTTGTTTATAGGAATACATACTTCTTTTTCTGACTGACGCAAGTTATTGTTTTTCAGCTAACAAAATGTTTAATTTGAATTAGGAACCGATACATCATGCTCTTTATACTTTTTACAAATAGCCTTTAGGCATTAATAGGGCTAAAGGTTTTTGCGATTAGAAATTTCAACAGGAATACAGCAAATAAAAGTAGGTAGAAATCTAAAAAATATTCACCGGAAAGACGAAAGACATAAGACAATGTGTTGCAAATATAGGCCCTTATGTGTATGTGGTATGAACGTGCGAACATGTCTACACAATACATTGTATTGAGTCCAACATTGCCACTTGAGTCGTTGCAGAAAACACAGATTTCTTTTGTCAAGAAAAATTAAGAAGAACGAACGGCTGTGGTACAGTACAAAAAAAATCTACCTCTACATGTTTTTCACCATTGAAATTGTATCTTCAACATGTTGAAGAGAATAAACTAGAAGCATCAAAATGGTAACAAAGACTATGCCCATCATGGTGCATGTTGGCATAAGAAGCTTGAATTGTTATTACATGCGCCACAACAAGTTGGTTGCATTTTAGCCCTTATTACTGGGATTAAATGAATTGACACGTTTTCTGTAATTTTGTTAAAGAACGTGTTGCATAAAATTGGAAAATAATATGAAGAACGTGTCTGAATAAAAGATTAATATAACATTTTTGTAAAAAGGTATCCACGTACACACATACAAACGTACATGTTTATATATACATGTGTGTATACCTCCAATAGTTTATATGTATATATATTTATTCCTTTTACTCCTGCAAGGAGCATAATACAGAATAATTGTCACACATAGCCTCATCAAGAACGCTTCTAATTGAATCCGTTTTAAATTGAAAAGTGTTTCACATACTTACTTTCATTCTTATTTATAAATAAATACCCAATAAAAATTGAGCTTCATACGAAGCAGGCTTGTAAGGGAGAAATGTAAGAGTTTCGCTTACCAATTGTCTTAGTCCACGTCCATATTATGAAACATTTGCAGAAACTCTCTTCAATTCACTTTTAAAACTGCATCCGTGTCCATAAAACAAAAATTTTGTTTTGCAGCATTTAAACATTTTGTATGAGTTTTCTCTTTCTATCAATAATATTCTCTCTTTCTTTCAATAACAAACTCATAAAATCTGCTTTAACACGAAACCAAGTACATTTTTCCATTTGCCTTTCCCCTTTTATTAACAAACTCAAATGTTTCTCAGCAAATGTTTCATAATATGGACGAGGACTTACGGAAGACATGTATTTTATATAGTGAGTTCCCACTCGGAAGCAATTCATTTTTGACACAAAAAGCGCTTTATTCCACACATAATTAAACAGTTTAGTGTCCTGGGTTCGATTCCTGATTCAATGCCCGGAATTTTGAAAATCCGTTTTACATACATTGCACGAACTTTTGGCCTTAAAAAACCCCTGTAAAATTTGATGCAGAAAATATTCGTGGAACATTTTAACCCGAATTTTGTGGGAAAGTTAAAAAAGGACAAAAATTACCCCTTAAAATGAGTGTTAGAGGGTTAATATATTCTAAGAAAAGAATCGCCATTCAATTCTACTGAAGACTTCTGAAAAAGTATTTTAGCTCAGGATTACAATTAGATAATTTTTTTTACTTATACCAAACGCCTTTTCAAAAAATTCTAACAGCCGTATTCATAAACATTTTAAACATCATTTCAAATCTGTTTTAAGCATAAATCTTTAAAATTGTATTCATAAGCGAATATTACCTTAAAAACCCTATTTTAAACCTTGTGTAAGCAAGCGAATTTTAAAATTGGTTCGAGCCTTGTTTAATACTATTTTAAAATTACATTTTTGCTTTTTTGCTGTGTGTTTATGGTCATTTTGAACATTTTTGTGAGACATTTTCAGTCAATATATTATTACCCAGCCAGCAAAATAGTCCGACGTCGTTCAGATATCTGAGAGAAACGTCGGCAAAAAAGTCGGAATCGTATACGAATTCTGTCAGATTTCGGACCGAAAAATGTATGAAGTGGTTGACACGAATTCTGACAGTCATGTCGTGGGAAATTCTAATGAAAAAGGCATGGGAAGTTCTGATGTGTTAGCCGAGACTCTTGCTGCTTTCCAACTAATAGCTGAAAGAAATAATTTTATTGCAAAATATGTAAAAGAACAAACATACATGATTATAAATTTTACACGTACGTACCTTTTTTATGCTTTTTATCTTGAACAAATAAAATAAAAACAAGTAAAAAAGTATAGTCGGTCAAGCCCGACCATATGATACCCTACACCACAGTATTTAAAAACACATCATGCTTTTGTGTCCATATAAATATAAATTTATCTATGCTTATAAAATTCATGAAAATCGGTTTGAAAGTTTGTGAGAGGCAGAAATTGCCCCGTACCTCCCCTTGTGTTCCTATTTTTGAAAAACTGTATAGATAATGTGTACATATAGATATGGATCTATGTTTCAAATTTCATTAAAATCGGATTGAGAGGCAGAAATTGCCCCTATCTCTCCTCGTGGTCCTATTTTTTAAAAAATGCATACATTTTGTGTCCATATAGATATGGTTCTATCTATGTTTTAAATTTCATTGAAATCGGTTTGTTAGTTTCTGAGAGGAAGAAATTTCTCCCTATCTTCCCTCGTGGTCCTATGATTCGGCCCATTTTCAACAGGCTTGGTCCTTGTGCCAATAAGAACCTATGACCCAAATTTCATCAAATTATCTCCAAAATTGCGACCTGTACTATGCGCACAAGGTTACATGGACAGCCAGCCAGCCTGCCAGCCGGACGGACATCGTTAGTTCGACTCAGAAAGTGATTCTAAGAGGATCGGTATACTTTAAGGTGAGTCTAGGACCAATATTTTAAGGCGTTACACACATCAGCACAAATGCATAATACCCTCTCCACTATTGTGGTGTGGGTATAATTAAAATTGTTTTCAATTGAATGACAATTGTCATTATTTTAAAAAAATAATAAGTCTCGTAAGGCAAATCTGAACTAATTCCGTCGGAATTGTGTTGGACATATCTGTACATAATTTCCCCTCGATATATCCATGCGAAATCGATCAGAAATCGGCCAGACAGTAGGTATATTCAATGTCTGACAGAAATCTGAACGAAGTCTCTTAGAATGAAGTCAGACAATTGCACGAAATGTCTGATTCAGACAATGTCGGAGTATTTTGCTGGCTGGGTATGTATTTATTCATTAAAAATAAAATGAAATTCAAAAATATGTATGTTTGTAAAATGTAAGTATATTATAAATATATGTATTTCTCAATTTTACAAATTAAAGCTCAAACAATTATTAATTGTACATTATGAACTAGTGATGTGTAAACGATCAAAACAAATAAAATAAAACTCGTTATTTGAATACTTTTTTTATCAGCAATAAAATCGTCATCTAAATTGCACTTTTACTAAAAAATGTTTGAACTCTTTCTTTTTTTTTTTAAATATAAGAGAAACTATCGTACAACTTTTCATTTATAAAAAACTATTTTTTTTTCTGACACACGACAAAAAAAAAATTTTAGATACGGGTACGAACGAGTATGAATTAATAACCACTGTTTTGCATCATTATGATTCAAGTGACAAATAAAAGAGATAGCGTTGTCACCATCCAATTAAAAAATACGGTAAAACGTATATTAGTAAAAATGCTGATTATGAATACGAATTTAAAAAAAAGCTTTTTTAGGCTTAAAATGTTTTTTAAATAAAATTTATCTAAAACCTGAATTATGATTTTTTTATGAATACGGCTGTAAAACTTTAGGAGCCGATATTTCGGGAACCCGAGATAACTTTTCAAAACCCTTTGGGAGATTTGGTCTAGCAATAGTCTAGTTTCATTTCGCGTTGCAAGTGTTGAGACTGGTGGCGATGACCCGAATTTTGTTGCACTGTGCTATTAATATAAATTAGGCTAGAATGTTTTTGTGGCATATAATATGAAGCTCTTCCTGTTTTTAAATTCTTAATATGTTATAGGAGTTTGCAAACTAAAATTTTGTCAAGAGGAGAAAAGAATCCAGAATGGAAAAATCTGTAATATTCGGAATATTCAGTATAAGCAAAACGACCATTTTTAAATGGTGTGATAAAATTGAAGGTTCGCTTTCAAAATCGATTCCCATCACATAAATTTTATCGAAAGCTTTAATATTGTTGTCAATTAAAAACCTCAGCCAATAATAAATTATCATATATATTATTTCTAAAGCACTTTTTTTTGTCGGTTGCAAATATCTCCCATACCACCGCATCAAATTTAATGAATGATTTCTCATTTTAAAGCTTATTTCTAACACTAATGACGAAAAATAATTAGAAATTGAAAAATTAATATTTTCATTGATAAAAATTATATTTTAAAATGTATTGAAGTTACTAAAATTTCTATTTTCATTTTATGTTACAAAAATGGCAACTAACGGTGCGAAATATTCGCACGGGTCATCTGGTCAATAAATAATTAGTGTTTTTTTTTTGGCTGCAGGTTCACGTAAATAAATAAAATAAAAATTCCTGATATTTTTGTTTTTTATATTCTTATTTTTTCCCAATATTTCGGTTAGCATCGCTAACCATCTTCGGGGGTATGTAAACAATTAAAAGAATTAAAAAAAAAAAACAAATCTTCACAATAACACTTGTGCCACTTCTTATTAGTTAAGCAGTTAAGAAAATCTAAAAAGAAGTGGTACAAGTGGCAATTTTAATTAATTTCATGTTGTAAAGTTCCTTCCTTCAGTAAAAATAATTTAATTAAAATTAAATTTGATGAACTCAAGCCTAGGTAGGTAGGTAGGTAGAAAGGCCGCCGTGAAGTCTCCTTCACACCTTCTCCCAGAGACCAACAATGGACCATTGTGACGCCTTAATTAGAGATAGCTATATGAAGGTAGAAAGTAGGTGAAATAAACAGCGAAAGCACAAGACAGATCCGAAAGATAGGTAGAAAAGAAAGGAAAGAAAAGAAGGTAAAGGACCAACCCCGAGAGAAATCCCACTCAAACCAAATTCGCCCTACGTGCGGTTAGCACCCAGTCTCCCCTCGCGCAGCCAGGCCATCCCCATTACGAATCCTATCAGATTCTCGAGTCCGCAACTCGAGACATCGCCTAATTCGCCCAGGAATCTACTGCTCAGCCACCTCAGCCTGTTACCCTGCAACCTGGGACAGTGGCACAGAAAGTGCTCAACTGTCTCCAACTCCTCAGGGTCCTCGCACAACCTGCATATATCCGAAAAGTTGGATCCCATCCGCACAACCATCCTGCCTATCATACAGAGTGGATTTTGGTCGGTTGCCAGAGGTAATAATGCCCTCTAGGGAGAGCTGGTCGGGCAGGAGCAGATTATTTGGTGGATTTGCTATTTTCACTGATGGCTCGAAGATGAGGGGCACGGGTGCAGGGGTCTACATTGAGGATCTGAACATAAGAAGGTCATATAGGCTTCCTGACGACTGCAGTGTTTTTCAGGCGGATGTTCTGGGGGTCTGGAGGGCCGTGGAACTGATGAGGGACAAGATTGATAGGGGCTCGGAGGTCAATATATATGTGGACAGCCATGCGGCTATTATGGCCGTAAGGGGCTGTTATGTGAACTCCAAGCTTGTTGATGAGTGTAGGAGGGCTCTGAAGGGAGCCTTAGGGGAGTATTTACTAAGGTTGTGCTGGGTGCCGTGTCATTGCGACATAGGCGGCAATGAGGTTGCTGATAAATTGGCAAGACAGGGCTCAGAGATGGAGGATTCTGACTGTATGGAGGCGGTAAGGCCCTCATTGGGCTTCTATTTTGGTAGAATTAAGGCGTGGATACTGGGCGTGACCAATCGGGCCTGGGGGGCCGGACGGACTGTCGGGTATCGCGGACACTGTGGCCGGTGCTTAGAAAGTCCGATTCGGTGTCGCTGCTGGGCAGGAGCAGGGTCTGCTTTAGGACCATGATAGGAATGATCACTCAAGCCTAACTAAATATCAAAATTTCAAATTAAAAATCGACAGTTCAAATAAAAAAAATCACAATTGTTCTAAAATTAAAACAATTTTAAATAATCAACCGATCTACTCAAAATATTGTTTTTACAATAAGAATTGCTGCCCCTTTGACGCTTAAACTTTTCTTTTTTTTTAATTTAGGTACAGACTAATTTTATAAAAAAGTCAAGTATAATTAAATACTGAATTTTATTGAAGTTTGGATCTAAGACGGGTTAAACCCAACTACAACTGAAATTTTTTGCACAAGAATTAAGGTCAGACTTGCAAAAATAGATGATTTATGACTCTATTATTTTACTCTAATTTTAGTTTATTATACCCTTCACCGAAGGTAAATATGAGTTTGTCATTCCGTTTGTAATTCCTGCAATATTAATCTTAAACCCTATAACTTATATATGTATGTATATTCTGGGTCCTTATGAAAAGCAAGTTGATTTAACGATGTCCATCTGGTTTCTATGTGGAAATTGGTTTTCCTAAGACCGCAGAAAAAAAGGGACTATGTTGTTTTATAAGTACGTATATCACAAATACTCCGTTAGAGTTTGCTATTGAAGTCAGGCTGAGATTAATAAATCCTTTGCTGTTGTTTTAATTTTATTTTTCGGTATATTTGGAGAACAACAAGAGTCGAAGCTTTAATATTAGGTACAATCGTATTGGTTATCAATTGAATTGAATGTCAACATTCGATTATTCCAACACAAAGATCAAATCGAAAAATAAACGATAAGGTTCATTTTTAACCTCAATAATCACGTGAATAACCAAAATTGATGAATGTGGGGCACACTAAATCCAAGAATAATTGTTGAACTTCAAGTACGCCCACTTAGATGTGCAGTATGGAATAACTTCAGAAAAGATCATTGGACCATATTTTTTCGAAAACGGCGGCTAACGTGAAAGTCATTCAATACCGGGCAATTATTGAAAATTGTTCATGACTCAATGTAGAGAACAATCTAGAACTTTTGTTTCAACAAGATGGAACCACAGTTTACACAGCTCGTCCAACTACGGCTCTTTTTCTGGCTTTAACTGGCAACCGCATTTCCCCGATTTAACAGCTTCTGTCGTTTTTTATTGGGGTTACCTAAAGGGTAAGCTGTATGCCAAAAAGCCAAGAACATCTAACAGCTTAAGGCGAATATTCGAGAAGAAGTGACGGCGTTAAGCTACGGTCACACTTATTAAATATTTGACCATATAAGCGTAACACCTACTTTTGGTTATAGTTAGTTAGATTAAACATTGTCTTAATATCACAAAATATACTTATTTTACTACTAGATATAGCAAAAAACGGTTTTTTGTGAGATGTGGTATTAATATCTATATATAAATCGGCAAAGGCAAAACAGTTAAGAACAATTTCTTCCTCTGTATGCCATACGATTTGAACAAAATGTACCATTTTAAAGGTATTTACACACAGAAGCGCCCAATATATATATTTTATTGAAATCTGTCTAATAAACGTTCAAATTTGCTACTTACACATATGCAGAACACATATAAAAATAAAATTTTCAATTATCAAATACCCTGCAAACAAATATAACATATCCCATAAGGCAATAGTTTAGCAATATCCCCAAATTGTCATCTAAAAGAAAATAATCAAAGTTATTTTATATTTTCTTCCTTTTATAGTTTTTGAGAAAATTACGCAAACATATCGTCAGCTCAGAATTGGTTTATCGCATATGCCAAAAAGTCGGAGTGGAGAAAAACGACAAAGAAGATTTACATGAAGAGTTCTCAAAATGTACCCGATAGAATTTTTTAATATTTTTGCCACTGCTTCCGGTATATGTTTTGAACAAAAATTTAAGTTTTTGCGCACTTTCATGAATAAAGTTAGAATTTAATAGTATTTTTTTGAAAATGAAAAATATTGTTTTGTGCCGCATACGCCACTTTTCTAAAAAAAAATTAAAAAGTGGTTTTTTGTGCTGCATAAGTATACTTATTGCGTGAGTGACTGACTCATTCATCATCGTACAGCCTAAACTTCTGAAGCTAAAGACTTGAAATTTGGACCGGAGGTGGATCTCTTCGACTGTTTAGGGGGTAAAAAAGGGTAAATTCGGAAACCTTTTATCTCCAAAACTAAAAGAGATACAAAAAAACTGTAACACATATCGTTGTTCTTTTGAAAAATAAGTGGACAGGTGTGTGGTACTTTTTTGAAATTCGGCTCTTTTAGGGTGAAAACGAGTAAAACCTGAATTTTGGTACGTTTTTGTCAGCCCATCTATCTTTTGATCCAATGAACCTAGAAAAAAAGTTAATACCACATTCGAAACATTAAATATTAATCTGTTTCCTTTTCAATTAAGTCAAGATAATTCTCAACTCTGGATGTAATTTTAAAGAAGTGGTAGAGTGTTGCCAGAAGATTTTTTGAAAAATACCTACGCACACTAAAAAAAAATCCGATTTTTCCCTACACTTTGCAAAAATTTTCCCTACAAAAATCCCTACGCGTTTTTGTCATAAAACTCTAAGAAAAAAAAATATTTATAATAAACTAATTTCATTCGCATATGTCTAACCACAAAAATAAGTAATAAAACCTAAAAAATATTTATGTACTTTTAATTAAATTCAATGAAAAAATTTAAAGAGGTTTTAAAAAAAGTAAATGTAAGTAAAATTTTTGTTTATTAAAATAAAATTATTTTTATAAATACGGCAGGTAATATTTACATGATCACTATAATTTAATTCAGGTACCATAGCAACAGGTAACATGATTTATAAAAAATCGGCCATGTGATGGAAATCAAAGTCACGTGAAAATGAAATCGAAAAAATTTTGAAAACTCTCCCATATTCAACGTTCAAAAAAAAAAAATTCCTTTTATATACCTGAACTACTTTTGAATTAAGGAAAAGCTGCTTTCATTTTAACAATAACTGAATTGAAAATCTTCGTCGAATTCAATTTTACGTGATTTCGGATTCCATGACATGGCCGAATATATGTATTCCTTTTGAACTGAATTTTCTAAAGTGACTATTAGTATATTCGAAATAAATGCAACATCTTCCATTGTTTTGCGACAATTATCTTATAATACAAATTAAAGAATGGAATGGGATGGGAGAAGTGGGCGTGGTACCTCCCGTACAAAAAATATCAAAACTTTTATAAAAGCCTGATTTTTTGGACTGTTATATGACCTATGGTTTTCCCTTATATATCAAAAGATCGGAAATATTTAGTATAAAATATTTTCTGAAAAACTCGTAAAAATCGGTTCAGATACGGACAAGTTATGACCAAAATAATAATTTTTTTTTTAAATACCCACTTTCGGGAACCATAAATCTTCTCGAGTCCAAGATTTATAACCCAACTAACTGGCAAATTTCTTCTTAAACACGTCGGTATATAAATCTGTCAAATCGTTTAAAAAATGGCTGAGTTATAATCAAAATACTGAAATCCCAAAAATTACTCTTTTTATACCCTTCACCTCAGGTGGAAAAGGGTATATATAAGTTTGACCTTCCGTTTGTAATTTCTACAATATTGTTCTAAGACCCCAATTAAGTATTTATATTCTGGGTCCTTATGAGGAGAGAAGTTGATTTAACCATTTCTTTAAATATTAAATCAGTGATAACCACTCCATAGACTCGCGAGCCAGTCAATAATCGTATTTTTCACACAGACACGGTCGGCAATTCACATGTATATTACAACTTTGTTCGTTTCAAAACATCAGACTATCATCAGTCTCTGCGACCGCACACAAGCACATAATATATTTGTGTGCGTGCGTTCGGGGCGTTTTTTAGTTCGGGGCTTGGTTATCACTGTATTAAATCATTAACTAACTTCAATTTTTTTCATTTATTTCGTATACAATGCAATATCAGAAAAATACCTACATTTTGGCGAATATAAAAAATCTGTCCGATTTTCCCTACGCTCCTATTTTAGTAACAAAAAACCCTGCATGTAGGGATTTTCCCCTACTTTTGGCAACACTGAGTGGTAGGTTTTTTTTTTTTAAAATATGATGGAAACTGACGGCCGTATTTATAACCAAAATTTAGCCACTGCTTAAACATCACACGTAACGATCTGCTAACTAGCAGACCGTTTTGGCTTAGCAGAAAGTTAGCAAAGAGTTTATTTAAAACGAATTTTTAGCTGTGAAAAATAATTTAAATATCAACTCTGGAAAGTGTTAGTGTAGCCAACTTTTTGTTTGAAAATCAGCTATGAAGTATTTGTTGATATTTCTGTAAAATTTTTTTTCCTCAAATTGTAAAATGTTAAAAAACCAAAGATCTCCAAATTGGGATCAGGATGAAAAAGTAAGTACATATAATTTTTAAACAAAATTTATGGCTTAAAATAAACATATGTATTTGTTTTCAGGACTTACTATCAAACTTAGTTTTGGATAAATTAGACATTATCGAAAATGCCAAAATTGACACAAGTACTAATAGGAAGAAAAAAGAAGCTTGGAATACAGTCCTCGAATTATTTAATAAAGTATCCAAAACTAACAGATGTTTGGAACAAATTCAAAATCAGTGGCGAAAAACCAAAAATTCAGCTTATAAAAAGCAAATGAAGCAGACTGGTGGCGGTCCACCTCCTGAACCACTTAATAACATTGAGGAACAGTTGGTTACCAGATTGCCTACCCATTTTGAATTAGATTTCAACATCTTTGATAGCAATTATATTGAAATAGAATCTTATACACTTAATACCTTAGACAAATCAACAATAGAAAACCGACCAACCAGTGTTCCTATTGAAGTTTTGGATAATGAAGATGATTTTCAGGCAAATGCCAAAGATATATCGTATGAACCTCAAAAATCAAAAATAATTACAAGAAAAAACGATGAGAAGTGTGATGAAAATTCAAAAAGCATCGAATTATTGGATTTGAGTATTAAACAAAAGGATTTGGAAATAAAATACGCAAAAGTTGAATTTGAAAAAAAATTGGTGTCTTAGAAGAAAAAAAAAGTGTTTTAGAACTAACTACCTTACAAATGAGGGAACAACATCAACTACAAATAGAAAAGTTGAAAATTGAAATAGACAATTTAAAGAAAAGTGGTTATTTTACTTAAATACACCATTTGTAATGTTTTAGAAAACTGCACAGAAAAAATTATTTTTCTAATTTAAACAAAAAATTTGTAGAATCAAAAAATTTTTTGTGTGAAATCGGTCCTATAAACAAATTCGCATATTCAAACAATTTATTTGCATTTTGTTTATTAAAAAAAAAACCACTGAGTTTTTCAAACAAATAATTTAACTGAATTAAACAAAAAGTTTACTGAAATTCATATACTAAATTTCAAAATAAAAAAAAAAGTTTTTGCACAAGCAATGACGCGCACACAAGTATGAGAAGATGACTGTATGAGAAGATGATGGCAGAGCAGAGCCGCCGGCTGGCTTTGACTTCCAAAACGTAATAATACAAAGTTTGTATACAGTTTTAGTACAGTAATTTAACCATGCACATGTACAAAGTACCGAAACAATGCAACTATGTGTTCTGTTTATTTAAACGTTTTGAAATGTAAATGATGCAATGCATAATATTACAATAAATCTGTATTGCTTGCAAATTAAATGTCAAATATCACAAAGCATCAACTTTTAAACCGATGCTCTGATTGCTTTTTTGCTGCGTTACTAATACTTACCATTGATGTTTTGGAAGGGTTCGCATTGCATATATATTGTACTGCGGCGTAATGAAACATTATACTTTGTTCTTATGCAAAGCATTTTACGTTTTGGAAGTCAGCCATTTTTTTGTTGGAATAATTTTTGAACGAAGTCTTAAGGCGCCCGTACACGACATGTATTTGTCATCTGACATGTCAAATTTTCAAGTCACATGTAATTGTTCATGTCTGTCAAAATTGCTGTTTTACATAAGGTTTATAATATTCGGTCACAAACGTACATGTAATTTGCTTCTGACATTGTCTCTGTTTTTTTCGCATTGTTATTGCAGAAACCAAAGTAGTTCTCGGTTTCAAAATAGCTTGCTGCCGCCACGAAAATATTTATTTGCGCCGTAAAATAATTTAGCCATCTTAACATTTTTTCTTTTATTTTAAAGATACCAATTTAGAATTTTATAATTAAACGGTTTTTATGTATATATTTACATAAATTATATTCAATGGTGAGATGAGCATACATATCTTGGTATTGTAAAATATTAACTTCAGCCGGCTAATGATTCCGTCAATAGTTGACGCCGCTGCCAGTTTCTTCCCGGCATAGATTTCTGATGTCAGATGGTTTGTCAGAAGAAAATAGAGCACGCTCTAATTGAAATTTTGTCAGATGACTTTGCGTCTGACTTTTACAGAAGCAAAGTTAAAATGGTAACACACGACATGTATGTGTTTTGCAGTGGGAAATTTGACATGTCAGATGACAAAAACATGTCGTCTATATGCTCCTTTATGCTTTAAACACATCCGAGACAGCAACCTACCGACTTCAATATGTCAAAAATAGAATACATGTGTGTATATGGCAATGATTATTTTCACGACGACACGGCTACATGGCTGAAGGTTGTTGTCTGTGCTTATTTTGTCGTTGTAGCCAAATTAAACTAATTTCTATTTTTTGTCCACTACAAAACAGAAAAAGGGTTGCTAATAAAAAAAATATTTAAAGAATGAGTGCTTAACATTTTTTTTTTTTTTTTGTTTAAAGCCTAGTACTCTGTTCAAATTTGTGAAAAATGTTGTTGATTATTCCACACGAAAATTTTGGCATTTATCAATGTTACCAATCTTGCGAGTTTGTACAATTTGACGTATTTATTCCTTCAAAGTATGCTACACTGTTTCGTGTATGTAAACAAACGCCACATGTATTTTACTAAAATTAATTTTTTTTAATAAAAAATTTAATAAAAAAAGTAAATACGGATAAAAAACTGTAACTGATTCTGTTATTTTAATTTTTTATTTCTTTTTTAAATATGAAGTTCATACATTTTTGCATTTGCTTAAAATTCCACGTGAAATAAAGGCAGCTTACATTATTTCGCGGTTGTAAAAAAAATGTTGCCAGAAACATTTCGGTACTTTTTCACAAAATAAACAGAGTACAACTCCATCAACATTATTTCATAGATATTCCGCACAAGTTTTTTTCATATGCATTTTGACAGTATTTCACGTGAAATGTTGAACAGAGTACCAGGCTTAACAGAAAATAATCGGCTTGAAACAAGAATATTAACTCGGCTCAACACCAAATTGCTATTTTTATAATTTTTTAGTATTCTTGAGTTTCTATAGGAACATGTTGTTCGCGCCAACGCTCCTAGTTAAGGAGTTATAGGTCGTAAAAGTTGCAAAATACTTTATCCATATCTATTTAGGTAAAAAATGGACCTATAAAATACTGGAATCATTTGAAAAATCTTCAAAATGTGTGTTACATGGCGTTCAAAGGATGTCAATTTTCCATTTAAGAGCTAATATTATATATTCATACTCCGTGACTTAAATTTTTTTCACAAAATTGGCTTTATCTTTAATTTATGTCGATATTTATTTATTTAACCCTTATATATTTGCTAAATAAACTTTTTCTGTATTGTGGGCTTTCGTCCTTGCGGAACACCTAATTAATTAATTATGTACATATTACAATAATTAAATATGTAACAAGCACATAAATTATTACCACACATATATTTTTTACTCACACTTATAAATAAATTGAGAAATTTAAAAAATTCTATATGTTACAAATTTTGGCAATTATTATTATTTTGGCAGTTAATTTTCTGAATCAATAAGTTTTGACATAAAAGAAATTGTTTTATTTTTCTTTGGGATGCTTTTTCTTGCATTTATAAGAAAACTTTTGACATCGTTATTGTTATTGTTATTAACATTTTTATTATTATTTTATGTTTGCTTATTAAACTTTTGAAATTCAAACTTTGTAAAGCTGTTGTGCAGTAAAAAAGTATCAGCATCACAACTGCAACTAGTAATTACGCATCAGCAACAACATTTTGAATCACTGCAGCATTGATAAATAGTTTTCATGCATTATAACGTACATACCCAAAGTGTTCTGAAACTTTTTTACCACGCTCGTTGACGGATTTTTTTTTTTGTTTAGAATATAAGATTTAAACAGAATATAAGATTTAATGCAGTTTATATGTATTTTTTTATTTAATCTGCCGTTAAGATTATATTGTTTATTGCTTCCAAAAACATCAAAATTATAATATTTATTATGTATTTTAATAAATTCAATTGTTTTTACGTTATAAAATGTATTATAAATAAGTATTTATATATTTATAATCTTAAATTAAGTTTGTATAAAAGTCTGCAATTATGCATGTTTTTCATTTTATAAAAGTAAAAAAAAGTTATAGTGGCACCACTGAAATATAAACAGACAGTAAAAAAAACAGCTGTTTATATTTTTTCAATTGTAGCTGCCGTCTTCAATATAATTCAGTAGCTGACTACACGACTATAATTGCACCCGGCAGCATTTGTAGTCTTGTGTTCGTGTATCCTGCTGTGGTGAATGTGTTTAATGCATTATTTATACACACAACACAATGTTTTTCTTTATCACTCTCTGTTGCTGTATCCTTTTCTTTGCTAAGTCTGGGATCACACTATGAAAGTTTTCTTTCAGAAAGTTTGAGTTTATTGGTGAGAGGGGAAGAGAACATGCTTTTCATCTGTCCTCTCTCACCCATAAACTCAGACTTTCTGAAAGAAAACTTTCATAGTGTGAACCTAGACTAAAGAAGAAATGTAACCAAAAACGGCAGAAGACCGACTCGATATGTTTTTCGTCATCATTCTATTTTTGTATTTGATGTATTTAACCAAACAGTTTTAAAAAATTGAATACGGGATTTTGTTTCTAGTAATGTTGTTTCTGCTATTGTTTTTCTTATAGTTGCACTTTTTTAAAGCGTCCAAAAATAGACTGTGTATGTTTTTTGTTGTTGTTCTTATATTTCACATAAATAAGTGTTCCTTACGATCAAATAAAAAAATGCAAAAAGACGACAACATTAAAAAGCGTTAAATATTTCATACAAAATTATGAAAACTTGACACCAATAACGCGTTTATTATATTTTTGTAAAGTTGTCCACATTTTTGTTGGTTAAATAAAAATCAAACAAAAATATTGTTTGAATCAGTAAAAAAATTTATAGAAATTAAAAAAATGTTCAAACAAGCGTTTGCTTGAAAATAATTCGGCAATAATTTTTTCTGTGTGTATTCCATAGTCAAATCGTAAAGTTCTAAACTTTTCCCAAACTTCATTTAAACATAAGTACATATGTACATACATACATATATACTCATTTAATTAATTTATAGAATGGATTATTTATTTTATTTAATTACTGTTATTTTTTTTTAATATTTTTTTTTATAATTAAAATTGAAATCAAATTATATTTTTTTAAGTATGTATAATAAAAATTTTCTTTCCTTAAATGAGAATTAATTGTTGTAATTATTCTGGTGTATTAAATCTCAAAAGAATACTGCAAGGATTTTTTAAAAATGTTACTGAATATGTATAAAGTGCGCGATTAACATGTGTATGTGGTAAATTATGTTGCGAAGTTTCAGATGCTGTGTCTTCCAAAATTCAGCGTTCGAAATATTCAAAACTATCTGCAAAAAAGTAAATAATGAAAATAAGTTACATAGTTACTTTATAGAATCTTACCAAATTGTTCTTTTTGAAATATTATGGATAAATTATGAAGAACTAAAGCAACTATCAATATCTTTGCATTCATTCCAGAAAGTCGTATTTTTTCTAAAAGGATACGAAATCGACTTTTCCATACACCAAATAATCTTTCCACTACATTAATATGTAACATGTTGTACCTTTCTTCTTTTCTATCTTCCGGATTTTGTACTGGGGTAAATAAGTAGTTTGTGCACTTATACCCAACGTCCCCAAGCAATCGGCCCATAAAATTGCCATTTTCAAATTTATCTTTTATTTTACTTTCATTAAAAATTCTCGAATCATGGGTGCTTCCTCTCCAACAAGCAACGAGATCCGTAATTTTTAATGATGCATCACAAACAACCTAGATGATGAGGTTTCAAAAATATTATGTTATAGTTTCATTCAGCACATATTTTGAACAATATCTTTAAAATAACTTACATACCTGCATGTTATATGAAAAGTATCCTTTTCTATTGACAAACAATTGTGCATCATCGCCTCCTACTGCTTGAATGCGGACATGGGTGTCATCGATTGCTCCTTTTACGGTTTTTTAGCCAGCTATTTTTTGGAATTCTTCCATGACTAAAATTTTATCCGTAGCAGCTGTAGCCCTTTTGGCAAAAGCCTTTGCAACATTTTGACAAATTTTATTCATGGTTGGTTGGCTAAAGCCATGAAACTCTGCACAATCTTCCCGTACCTTATTACGACTACAACACCTAATTACTGCCAAAACTTGCAGGAAAGGCGAATTTTTCCACCGTTTCTTTTCCCCTTTCCTTTTAGGTCTTCCTTTACCATATTAATTAACTTTTTTGCGTTTGCTTTTGTAAATCGGTATTTTTTACGAAACTCACAGTCGGTATATTCCAAAAATGGATTCTTTCTCATTTTATAAATTTTTTTGATCGACGTCGAGCGCCACCTCTCAAAAAATCTAAATGGTCCAAAAGGTCAAGAGTTTCCATCATTTGTATATGTATATGTAATAACATTTTTTTCGCACACAGAACTTTTTTTTTACAAATTTCACGTTTGTTAATAAAACCACATACATATACAAATTTTAAAAAAGTTTTTAAATTTTTATTAATTTGCGCACATTTTTTGATTTTTCTTTTACTTATTTGACATTAAACAGCTGTTTTTTACAAGTTGGCAAACGTTTGGCAGCTCGTTAACAAGAGTTTAGCAAATCGTTGGCTAGAGTTTGGTGAGTGTATTATAAATAAACTGCGTTCTTGCTGTATGCCAACTTTTCGTTATAAATACGGCCGTAAATATTTATGTATAATATTTTACTCTATTTTAATTATAAATTATATTATTTATAAGTAAAATTTAAATGCATACAATTACCAATTTAATTTTAAATAAAAAGCTGCGCTTCTTTGTACATAAATAACAATTTTTAAAAAAGCAAAATCTTCTTTTTATCATCCCGATGATATTTTGGCGATATCTTACTGTTTTCTTATAAGTGCATATTGCTAGTTAATCATCTAGAAGTATCGCTTTAGTATTGCTTAGAAGTATTGCCATCGAGACACGTCTTCCGCAATACGAAATCGGTTATTGCCGCAATAACATTTTTCATCCAGGCAATACGTTTGACAATACATAAGTTGTATTTCTGTGTTTGCTGGGTAATACAAAAATAGAGTGCTCGATTATTCGACACCTCAGAAACCGATTTTCGAATATTTCGACTTTCTTTTACTTTTTCGTGCTATATGTGATAATTGTTAAATTTTCTATAATATTTATCTTAGAAACATAATGTTTTAGGTGCAGGTGCTTGAGTGAATGAAAACCTATAAGATGGAAAATGTTGGTACTTTTTGGTTTGGATCTGGTACTTTTTGAATTTTTGTTAATATTCGACCTATAAAGATAAAATTATACATTAACCTGTTTGAATAAGAACATGTACGTGGAGCTTTTTGGTACTTTTTCGTTCAACATCTGGTAGTTTGATTAATTTTCGATAATATTAGACATAGCACAATAAAATAAAACATACCATGTCCTGAGTGGATGACAATCGATAAAGGAGATTTTTTATACTTTTTTTGTTTTTCAATTGATATTTTTTATATTGATCATACAAAATTAAATTTACTCACGTAAAAGATAAAATATGAAGGTAAATCCCTCGCCAAATCGATCCAATAAGATGGAAAAAATAAATGCTCGAAACATGTAAATGCATATGTACTTAGATGTACTAGGTTTTCTCCATATGTACATACAATTTTGACACTAGTTTGCTTGTTGATTCCGTTTTTTCGTCAAATAGTGTGACCGTGGCTTTAGGAACTGAAACTCTAATGGCGATTTCTTTTCTGAGAAATATGTTGCATTAATGTTACATGTTCTACATTTTTGTGTTCGTTTGTACAAAAATACAACTGTGGGAAAAATTTTCACGTTCTTTTGTGAATATGTTGATAAAAAACATGCAAAACATGTTGCATGTTTTACCCTTAATTTTACTTAAGGTGTTCATACTGCCCTGTCTTACAACTTTGGTACTTACTACTTTGTTTGTACAACCAATGTTTTATTTTGATTGTCATAATTCATACCGCTCATAATTTTGTAAAAAAATTATTTTAAAACAAAATATAAATATATTTACACATTAAAATCAAATCACTAAGCTATAAGTGATGTCAATATTTGTTTCCAAGCCATTATTGCGTGCAGAAACCGCTCAAATAGCTTTAAAAATCGCTCATGAAGTACATTAATGATGAAAGTGTAAAAGTCGTAAATAAAAGCAGCTAATTGTGTTCTATTGAAATTGCACAACATGTAACATTTCCAGTGATTATAGGTAACATTAGAAAATGTTACATGTATTTACTGTAACATATTTTTTTCAGAAAAGAAATCGCCAAAAAGTTATGGGAAACGTTCTGGAAAGAGCACGTCAGGTCGAAGCATACAATGGAGGCCATTTGAAAGAAATTGTTTTAATTGGAACATATTTCTAAACTATTCCCCTTATTGTGTTTGGCGTATTTAAAATACGCCTACGACTGTTAAGTAATTGATTAAAGGAAAACAAGTTCACGTTCTCTTTAATCTATTACCAAACAGTCGTAGGCGTATTTTAAATACGCCAAACACAATAAGGGTGATTATCTTATTGTTAATGTTAAATAAAATAAGAAATTAAAAAATTGTTCATAAACATATCGTAACTTTACTTACTGCCCACCAAGTATTATAAAATTTTAAAAGAGTTACTGTCGTATTCATAAAAATATTTTGAATTTAATAAACGTTTACAAAACAAATTTTCTATTTTTGTACCCATAAATTTCTTTAAATTTTAATTTTTAATTTAAATGTATTCAATAAATTTATAAACTTTGTGAATAAAATTTTTTGCTTTTATTTGAATCGTCTCAAAATTGCCTGTCCTCTACTCAACGTCAACTTAAAAGCGCCGTAGAAAATACTAAATGACCCAAAAAAGTAATCCATTTTTGTTAGTAGCGAATAAGAACTTGTGTCGACTTTTATAATAGGGGTGTTTATGTATTTTAAATAATCTGCTTAATTCCACAAAATTGTTATTAAAAATGGTATGTTTATCACCTTTTTTAATTTAAAAAGTTTAAAAGGAAATGGATGTTAAGTACAAAGAAAAGGATGTTATACATTTTAATGATATCAGGTTTTAAATTCATGTTTCAACAGTAATAAAACAAAAATGAGTAACATCCTCTGTTACCTACAGAACATATTGAAAGAAAATTCTTAAAAAAATTAAATTTTATATCCTGATTTAGGGTTTAGGCAAGATGGAATAATAAAAAATGTATTGTATTGCATTAAACGGTTGCTCGAATTGAAAATACCGTTTTCAAAATACGGTGGCATTGCAACTTGTCTCTGCTTTATATATGATACATACCATTTCGTACAGTTACACACCCTTCTGTTCATGGTTTCCGTTGAACCATTATGACAAAGAAAGTGACGCTTGTACAATAGGCATGTTGTTGTTTTGTTGCACGAATGAATATTCTATGTTGCTTGTTCCCTTCGTTTGTCTGTCCATCTCTTGTTCTGGTTGTTGCTGTTGACTGTCGTTGGTGGTGATGATGATGTTGCTGAGTGAGTGAATGCCACATAAATTTCACAAGTACTTGCACGAAACAAAGTACAAAATGTTGTATGTGAAATTATGTGATTGTGTTAGTGCACACAGAACATTACATACATACTTACGTATCAACATAAAATTAACAAAAAATATTTTGCATTTGTTCTCATGACTTGTGCATGAATTCTGCTCGCCTGTTCCTGAACACCTAAGAAAATGTTAAAATTTCACATAGAATTCCCACGGCCAAAATTTTCCCACAGTGTGCATGCATAACAAAAGAAGCAACAAACAGCAGCTATCAACAACAACAACAAGAAAAAAATAATTCACCAACTACATCTACGGCATATATAAATTTATGAGTTTGTGTGTGTGTGTATTAAAAAGGGCTTTTGGAGGGAAAATGGTCAGGCAATTAGTTTTTTTTTCGTCTGTCGTTACTTTTCTCTATCTATGCATTCTTCGTTCGCCGGAATTTTAGAGTTTAAATTTGTATCTTGTTTGGTGTTGTGTTGGTCATATTCGCGTTATATTGAAAAGAAGGAACATGAAGGAATACATTCGCTTTTGAATAAAAATAAAAATATCAACATAAATAAATAATTCTGAGTCATTAGTTTAAGCAATAATTATTTGGAAATCTTAAGAGCAAAAATTAAAAAAACAAGAAACTACAATCGAATACATTCGTATGTATTAGAGTGATCGATTATTCTTCGACTCTAAAAAAAGGTTATTTTTTTGTGTTTTTATACCATATCTACTCACCCTTTTTTTTGATTATCCGTGCTTAGCCCGGTCCAGTGCGAACCGAGTAATCGAGTTGCGACTTTTCAAACGTATCGATCAAGTTAACTCTAATACAACGAAAATATATGAGTTATAACTGATTCATTACACTGTTGGGTTATACAAATTTTTCCTGTTTTTTAATTAATCCCTTGGCTTCTACTATTTCTACCAAAGTTTAATAGTTTTATATAAAAACTAGCTGTTTGGTCCCGGCGCTGCACGAGATTTTCTAAATAAAAAAAAAAAAAAAATGAAATACATACTTCAGAATTTTGTTAATAACTTGACCCCAGCGCTATCTACCATCAATAAAAAAAAATTTTTAAATCACGACAACAGCGCCACATATCGGGAGTTTTTTTTATAAACCATCAGTGAAAGTAGACACTGCCAACGCAAGTGCTCGTTTAAAAATCTGTTGAGTGGTTCTCGAGTTATAAAATCACGAACGTAGGACAACTTATTTTTATATAAAGATACTGATTTAATTAATCATATTGCAGGAATTTAAAATTAAAACAATTCTACTGATATTAAAATACATCGTTCAAATATATACATATTTATATATATATATAAAAAACCGGTTGAGTAGCTAAGAAGATATAGGGAGGGGGAGCTTTTACCCCTCTTGACATATTTTACGCTCTCTAGCGATATGAAATATACCTTACGACCAATTCTCATACCTAACAAAATACAAAATTTCATAAAAATTGGTCAAGCCTTTTTGGAGGAGTTCAATTACAAACACCGTGACGCGAGAATTTTATATATACTATGTATAGATATTAGGGTTACTAATTTCCCGGACTTTATCTATTCCCGGGAAACAAAACAAAAAAAATCTTATTCCCGGGAATCACGGGATTCTTTGAATAAAACAATGATTTCATATAATGAGTTCAAGACAAAAGTTTTTACTTTTTTAAAAGAAAATTCACATATATAACAGTCCAAAAAATTTTGTAGTTATTATTAATTGCAATTTGGTAAAATTAATTTTCTTTTAAGCAAAAAATGTTTAGTATTATTAAAGCATTTAAAAGCTCATCGGAGATTCTATTTTAATCCTTGTTGATATGTATATTGCCAGCAACCGTAAACGTGCTCTCGCATTCTACAGACGTTGGTTTTAAAGTAAGAAGCGCATCATACAAAGATTATAAATTTGTTGGTCTGTTACCCGTGACTTCATAGAATTCAAATTGTTTTATAAAGATATTTTCAGGCTTTTGTAGTTTTTTTACACTTATTTTTTTAGAATTTGTAGATAGATCATCATCTGGTGTTGGTGATGGTGTATCGTGTACATTTTCATTTTCTACTTCAAGAAGCTTTTTAGACACTGACTTAATTTCAAAATGATATTTCTAAATAAGTCAAACGAGTGTTATTTAGTATTACTTGACCTTTCTTATTATAATTATTTAAAATTGATTAAGCTTGAGGTCTTTTTATAAAAAATATTATTTTATTAATTATATTTAATTGATTCTCAATATTTCGCTAACCTTTGTTTAGCATCTTCAGGAAATTAACAAAATTGTATATAAAAATAACAATAAAAAAAAATAGTATAATAGTATATAAAAAAGTATAATATTATTTTTTTTTTATAAAAAGACCTCAAGCTTAATCAATTTTAAATAATTAAGTCAAACGAGATTAAATAAATACAAAGTACCAGATGGATTTCAAGTAAGCTTTTCTTCATGGCGAATTTGAAGAAGATGTGTATCTATTTAGAGATGTGGTATACAGACACAAAATGTTGAAAATGTACCATACGACATTAGAGATACTCTAAGGGCTAAAAATTTTAATTCAATTCAAAAATTAAATAGAATTAAAATGAATATACTAAAGGACCAACTATAATATGCTTAATTGTGCGAATACATGTGATTTATACGTCAAACCATATTGAACTTAAGAAAACTTTTTGCTTAAGCAAGGTGCGAAACACATCGCACTTTCCATACGGAATACAATTTTTTTAATTTTATTTATTAGGTTAGTCCTATTGGATAGTAGTGAAGACACCAATTTTCAACAAGATCGGTCAACAAGTTTCTGAGTTAGAGGGGGTCAAAATTTGACATTTTGGCCATACAGGTGTTCTTTCTCAACCATGTAACTTCTTACCTATTGGTGTTAGCTAAATTTGTCCCAAGTACCTTCGATAGCTTTTTGATCAATCTTTTAAAAAAAAATTTTTTTGTTTTTTTAAAAAAATATTTTTTATTTTTTTTTAAATTTAAAACTTTTTTTTTTATGCGGAATGTTTTTTTTTTTTTGCTCAAAAGAAAGCTTATGTATTTTCCTTTTCCATCCAAATCGGAAGACATAGATTTAAAAATTGGGTCACTTTGCATGAAATCCCCCATAAGTGTAATAAAACTTGTCACTCATCTTCATGAATAGAACAAAAAATAGTCCATTGAAAACCACTATTAGCACTATAATGTATAAAAGGATGCGGGAAACAAACATGTGTATGTGTGTGCGTGTTTGAAAAAGTTTAATTTGAAAATTAAAATTTTCCGGAATGAAGCAGAAGGCCCTGTTTTTTGTTTCCATTATATTAAAAACTTGCTAAAATTTAATTAGTTTAAAAAAGTGAAATAATTATAAATTTAACTAAAAAACCTTTATAAAAAATGAAATAGTGTTTCCGACTTAAAATAGTTTATAAACTAACAATTGAATTGTATATTTCAGAGGTTTCTGAAATAAACGATTCAATTATAAAATCTTCTTAAACGAATGAATTTATTTGTTAAAACCACTGCATTTCTCTAAACATGTTTTAATTTTGTTGTTGTTGAAAACATTTTTAAAAATCCAGAAAATGTTTTCTATATACTACACATTCTTACTGTTGTACGTTCACTACATTCAGTCAGTTGGTAGTCAATATACATAAATATTTGGTGTTTATATGACTACAGAAAAACAAGTGCGCCTGTGAACAGGATTGAACAGTTTTTCAGATACTTCTGTTTAAAATACGTTCCTGAAGGAAATTGTCGATAGTGAAAATCTACTAACTGACTCACTTTTGACTTTGTCGCCAGAACTACTGTCCAATTATTCTCTAAACAATGCTTTGTGCTGTATACTTTTAAAATTACTAAATAGTGATTACGTAGTTCTTATGGGACCATATGAAGACATTCGAACCAGAAATGAAGTGGAACATTTCTAAAATTAAGTCTACACGTTTGCATCTTTTTTCTAGAAAATTTAAGAACTAAAGAAGAAGCTTAGAAGTACAGCGGCAAAAATGTCTCTTATGCTCCTATTTCGCAAAGACAGACAAAAATATAGATGCTTCGTTGACGTTACATTACTAGTACTAACTACTAGTGGTAGGAATTATGTTGTGTATAAATTAGACAACTTAATTTCGTGAAATCGTTCCACAATTTACCGTAGATCCAATGCACATGCTATCTTTTTGTTATGTGCATTTTTTCCACCAATTAAATTGCTTCCTTAATAACTTTTAGCACTTTTCATATTAAAATTTCTTTATAATTGTTGGACGCGTTCAAAAAGAACTGAGTTTAATTTTTGCTTTCGTTTTCAATGATGGTATTACCAGAGGGCAAGTCTTGATGAATTTGTGTTTATAAAATTACATTAAAAAAAAAATTATGTAAACAATTTTGTGATTGACTGAACCCCAAACAATCCTGGGATAAGAAAATTAACATCATGGATCCCAACTCAATTATTTTTCTTTAAAGCATCTATATCTTCGTTTGCTGAGCCCTTAGAGCTGGTTTAAAGATAGATATGCAGATAGATTACAGGTTCCCTTTAGCAGTGTATGTTGCACACGCGAGTATTACACCAAAGAAGCGTTCCAGAGACAGCTGTTGAAAATATTTACATATTTACATACCCTAGGGCTTATTCCATGGCAAGTCTTAACCGCTGGTAGACAAACAATATGTTTACCATCCGCCCCCGGGTATGAGAAGAGCAACCAGCAAACCCAGTCAGGCAAGATTATACACAAGCTTCTGGTTTAAGAGCTAGAGCTTTTTAACCTGCACTGCTTTTTGAAAAATGCTTGCACGATCTGTTGAAAAGTATTAGCAGCTTGGGATAGTCCTCCCTCAGCTGGAACTCTCCCACAAGTGGTAGAGAATACGCACTTTAGTGGAGTTTTCAAGATAACCCTTTCCGCGACTTTCGTAATAAACCACAAACACCTAGTAATCCCCAAAGGGGGTGGAGAGGGTATAGTGAATCAGTGGCAAATAGTTTTTAAATATTTTTTTTATTTAAATTAAACTAAAGAAGTCGAAAAATTCAATTTTATTATAAAGTGACTATCTTAAATCAATACAAAAACTTTAAATAGACCTTTTACGATAACAACAGCGACCCTTTGGAGTTCAATCTTAAATTCGTTGTTGTTCTTATCGTTCGCATGCTGTTGTTTTTAGCATTTTATTGACACGATATATTCAACCGCAATTGTTAAAATACAATTGTAATTGTTTATTTTTATTGTGGCTTCATCTCTGTTTCGCTGTCACTTTGTTCTTCTTCCTTCCACTTGGTTATTTAAAAAGAGCACCATAAAATCCTTTTTGTTCGTTCGTAGATTTGATTTAATTAAATGATTATTTTAATGTTTAGTTAGTAGCTGGAGCACTACTTTGTATTTGATAAATGACGACTCTTTCATGAATTTTAATCAATAATAGAAAGCGTAGCGATGGTGGCATTCACTTTAAGCGATCTGTTGTAGAATTAATTTGTAATCTAGTTTTTATTATGCTCCATTTACAGTTTTAACTCTTATGAAAAAGAATCATTGTTGTGCTAAATACATAATTTATTTTGCAATGTTTGAATGGGTTTAAAATTATTATGATAAAAGGCAAAATTTTTTTATATTTCAAAGAACTTCTATTATACGTTTGACTATTTTAATGTTAAATATGAAGTCAGCAATAAATTAAAAAGCCGAATAAGATACAGTTAAACATTTTAAAATCATTTAGAGGCAATTTAAAAATTTAACCCGTTTCCAAGTTACATCATTTTACAAGTATGTATGTGTAATATAACTAAAATTTACTCCACCTTTAATGACCTTGAGCTGTAAACAACACAATCAAATTTATTTAGGTAAGGTTTTAAGCCGCATTTCATGTCACATTTACAAAGTTCAAACATCAGGCAAACAGAACTTAATGGTCAATGTTAAGTTGAGCCCAACGTTATTGAATTGTAGAAATCTATAAATGTATGTATGTGGATATGCACTTACACTTTTACAGTAAACATACTCTCATACATTAACCATTAAACAGACATACAGACAAGACGTTCAACACTCCTTTATTTAGATTGTAAATAATACTTCTTCAAAACGAACCACCTCACAGCCGAAACACGTCCAATTTGCGATGTGCACAAACGTCCTTCACCCAGGCTTTTTACAACAAAATCAAGCGAGAGCTTAACACTCGTACAACAACAACTGATCCAATGAATTCTTTTTGCAGACATACAAATGAAACTTATGTTTCACCTTATTTTATATACACTTTAAGTAACTCACGATGGATGGAGAAGTTAAATATGTATTGTAAATACAATTTCGAAAAAAATAACAATAAAATTCATTCAGGCGTTGACATTTTGTTAGAACGACCATGAACTTTATTTGAACGTTTTTCTTTTCAGTGTCATCCAACTTCAAACAACAACTCACTCTCAACCTTCTTGAAACAAATTGAAAAAAAAAAGTGGTTTGATGATGCCAATAAAAGCCAACATAACCTCGAGCGTTGCTCCTGGGCCGAAATGTGCGTAAGTGATTTCCAATAAAAAATGACGTGTGCCAATTTGTCATTGGCAGCACAGAGTGTACAAAAAATCCTTGAAAATATCATTGCAACAGGAGACCAGGAGATCGTAATGGTAGTCAGTACTACAACTTTGCTAATTGAGTATAGCACAGAATGTTAATGTGAACAACACAGAAACATACATACATAAGTACGTATGTATGTATGTATGTATGTATGTATGTATGTCTGAAAGTACGTATATACTAAAATGTACATGCTCAAAGCAGTTCATATACAGCGAAAGCTCATGTGAACGTACACCGACCGTCGCGACACTTCGGCGCAGTTTTGTCCGCCGATTGGAGATGTCCATCTTGGTATCGGTGGTTTAAATGTGTACAGAAGGACCTTAAAATTTTCATGGGAATTAGAAAACCGTCCGCCTATGGGGGCTGCCTGTCTGAAAGAGCTGACCGTCCGTAGAGCTATCACTGTATATGTATGCATAGTTATGTACACATATGTATCAATGGAGAGGGAAAATATTTTGGTAAGTTTTAGCCAGAAAGTTAAAAAAATTTAAAATATTTCTTTTAGTAGGATACAAATTGCAGAGAAATCTGGGAAGTTTATACCGATTTTGCTAACATAAAACTGAAACCCTTGGCAGCAATTTTAGAAACCAGGGCTCCCATATTTGGAGTTCTTACCACAAATAAATAGAAATTTTGTTCTATGAAAGAATACAAATTTTTATTTGGGGTTTTCATTAGGGATATATAACAAAAATATTTTTTGGGAAATTTTAAAAAAATTTTAGTTTTTCTTTTCATATTTGAAAAAGTTTAATTACTTAAAACACATGTCCATAAACACAATTAATAAGTCAACCGATATTTGACACGTTAAGTTAAATATGTGCGTTATTATCGCCATAATCACATGCATTTGCCATTCCGTACATTTGTATTTCTCACATGCCTCAAAAAATATTCCCTATGGAGCTGAGTTTATACTAAACGAGCTGTACCATTATTTTTGCAACAGCCCATTGCGCAGCATTAACATAAGCATTAAAATTGGAGTTGTAAACTCAAATATAAAAATTTAATACATACAAATAAAAAAAAAAAGAAAAGAAACCACGTTGAAAAAAAAACTATGGATTTTTTAATTATTGCAACTGCTGAAAACGATCAAACTGCAATAGTGATCTATACAGAGATAAATGATAACGGCAACAGATTATTTCTATTTTTCCCCCAATTACTCTGTGCTAGTTGAATCAATAGACAAGCCGGGCACATAGCATTTTAACATAATTCGGGTACGCTGAATCCAATGGTGCTAACCGTTTTTTAGGTTAGCTCTTGTTTTTGAGATACACCGTTATTTCGAAAATGGGGGAGGTTGCATAACATATGCTCGCGTAACTCGAAAACGGTTTAGTTTATTAAAATGACTAAAAAAGCCGAAATTCCGCAATAAAATTTCCTTTAAAAAATGTAAAATATGCGCAGTCGTTTTAGAAACATAATTTTTTTTTATTTATTTTTATATTTTTTTTCAAAATTTCTAAATTTTTGTTTTTTAAAAATTCATAAAAAATTTACTCATCTAGGAGTATCCTACGCCCAGCGCAGTACCAGCAAATTTTAAAAATTTCAACCATACAAATATGGCGATTTTATAAAATTCTTAAATTTGACCCCTGCCGCACGTAGGATGCCCCTAAATACGTCAAATGTATGAACAACCGCACTTTATTTTTCATCTTTATCATTAATTTCTAACATGCCCACCCGCTATCTCCATTCCTTAAGGGTGCTCCTAACAAAATGTTCAATGCAGACTAGAAATATATTGAAGAAAAAGTCCCATAAATGCCCGGGACTAGGGACTTGTGGGATAAAATGTATGATCGTCCTTCACATTTTCTCGAGCCATACTTGCCCCTTAAGCTCAAATTAGACGTGACATAACCAAAATGTCACAGCCGTAACGGCGTATTTAGAAACCAAAATTGAATTGGTTTGTATGGTATGTTTATGTCGTTTTGGTAATACAGAGGTGATGGTAATACAGTTCTGTTATGGTTATGTCACGTCTAATTGGACCTTTATCATCCCTTCTTAGGGGGGCTCCCATACAAATATTGCGTTTTATGAATACAATCAAAAGTTGCTAACAGATTTTAATCACTTATGGCTTGTTTAATTTTCAAATTCGTTTTTATACGTCTGGAAAAAATTAGAAGCCTAGCTGCATTTTTCATATTTTTTATGAATTTAACAATAAATCTCAGTGTATTTATCAAATATGAAAAATTGGAAACTTAGCACGTCATACAGAAATCTTAATAAAAATTTCGAAATTTTGATTAAAAAATTACTGCACATATTAGAAATTTTATTGCGGAATTTCGGTTTTTTATAGTTTATTCAATAAGCTAAAGCGTTTTTGAGTTACGCGAACATATGTTGTGCAACCTCCTCCATTTAAATAACGGTATATCTCGAAAACCCCGGCTATCCTAAAAAAAAACGGCTAGCACCACTGGATTGGAATTGGGTTAAAACGACAAGTGCCCAGCTTGTCTAAAAAAAGTGTCAATTTCTATCACAGTTTAAATTATGTAAAAAATTTTCAAGTTTTTAAAAAAATTACTGAAATAGTAATATTAAAAATAAATATGCTCCATTTTTGTCAAAATAAAGCCATTTTTCAAACTGATTTAAACATTTTTACTTTAATTATTCTTCACGAATAGGCAGATTGAGATATTGCAAAAAAATCTTTTTACATGTTAATTCTGAATTTATTAGAAACGACATAATGATTTTAGAAAAATAATTGGACTTTCGCTACCGAATAAATTTGCGAAAAAAATAATGTCAAGGAAAAAACCGGTAAACAAAATTCTAACTGAAATATTTTTAAAACTATTCATAAGAAATAACAAAGTGAAATAATCCGAAATTTTTTTATATTCCCACAAGCGAAGTTTTATTCATTGAAATTTGTTAATATTTGCACAAGTTACGAGGTGGTCAACCTTGACACCCTGTATCTCACCTTGTATTCTAGTATTCTAACATGGTGGTCACAAACTCCACTTAATTGAAGCCTATGTCCTACTCTATGGCTTGTTTATACATTATTTTGAAATCAGTACAGTAGCTTAGGCTTTTCAGATTTATTACCACTTTTTTTTTGCGAACGGCGCCATTGTGCGACGGTGAGCATAAAAACATCTGTTTTATTAAATGCACAATTCAACAGCGGAAGTTTACTAGCCAAAATGGTCAAACAAATTTACGAAGTTTTTGTAAAATGAATTTTTAATAAATTTTCGACAGTTAATTTGCTTAAAAATGCAGTTTGCACAGATTGCGAGGCTTTTAAGCGATATAATGTCTGACTATTTAATAAAATAAATCAATTTTCACTTCAGCTTGGAAAAACAACAAATTTAACTCGAGTTTTAAATTTTTTGTGATTCAATTTAATTACTAACTAAACTTTTCATAAACCCACAGACTTTCATCATATTTCAATTTAAATAATACTGTATTTGATCAATTTAGTACGTCAGTCAGTAATGTAAAATATATATTTTTTTTATCAATTTTGATTCCATTTACTGAACTTAAATTGAATTTTCACTTAACGGGAGGGAATTCAATTATATGCAGCACCTACAGCAAATCTAATAAAATGAACAGCCAGGCAGAAGGGCGGAACAGACATAAAAGCACATAAACATCAAAAAGTTAATATTAAAATAATCTAAATGAAATCACCTTACTCTAATATACACACAGCAAAATGTTCCCACCGTTAAATCAACAAATAAAATTCCCCCTACTTTCCCCTGCTCATGTTAGAGGGGAACAAGCTTTGTAACTACACAATTCGTCGCAAAGTAATGCAGCTTAAAGCAACACAAAACATTAACGACGAAAGAAATACAAAAAACAAATACTTGCCGCTGAACGAATCTAAATAAAAAAAGCAAGCAGCTTTTTTTCTGACTGCTCCAAGCTTAAAAAGCATAACCAATCAAACAGCAAATACTCAAATATAGCAACTGATAAAATTAAAACACACACACTCACAATTTAAAGAAATCGAATGATAAGAGCAATTTATACATTTCTGCTTCACAAAAATATTTGTGGTATTTTTTGTTAGGCCCTACATGAGTTTCTGTTCGCCTGGCATTGCAGAGTGCCAAGAGTTTTGCGCAAAATTGGTTTTAGCACTTGCGCGTGAATTTTGTTGACTGGCGACGACACTAACTAAATTCCCAATGGAGATTGGTTAGGTTAGTTATTAGTATTTATGTATTTAAAAATATTTTTAGTTCCCCGCAAAAAAAAATATCTGTCTTCTTTATTCAGCGGAAAGAAGTTGAAGAACCCTTTAAGATGTTTGTTTTATAGGTACACGTATGTATATGTATGAAGAAAAATATTTTTATTTGATATATGTAACTTAAATCATAAAAACTGCATTTAAGGAAGATGGAGGCAGAAACGATTTTTTTACAAAACGAAAATAAAAATAATTTTGTAAAACCCAACCACATGAATTGAAACATACTTTATCACAGGACAATGATTTTTAAATCATTCTCCGAGACTTATACATACTTATATTTTTCGTGAATTTATTTTTAAGAAAGAAGATAATAGAAATTGCGAGATTGTGAGAATCATAGGGGAATAATTACTTAGCGTACCAGGAGAACTATATTCAAGAATTATGTTGAAACGTCAAAAATCTGAAGGGTAGCATACACCTGGAGGAGTAACTGTGGCTGTAGAGGAAATAGATGAACCCAACCTTCTGATATTTTCATTAAGTTAGCTTTCTGAAAAAAAGCTATTGAATACAATTACAATTGCCAGACAAGCTGGAATGGTCTGGATAGTCCAGTTTCTTTGTATATTGTTCAGTTAGCTGCTAAAATACAATTTGATTTTTTAAATTTATGAAATTATTTAAAAAAAATAATTAATAATAAATTGTACACTAAAATAAAACTCTATTATTTTTTCCATACCAATTAGAAAGGCACAACATAGAAAGTGCAAGTTCTTAAGAATTTTAAATAATCTATACTCACAAAGAAGGCAAGGAATGTCCTTCTAAAAAAGGATTGAATTTAGCTTCAAAAATGTTTAAACATTTTTGCTCATAATTAAAACAAGATTTAGTAATTGGCTATGTCGTGCACGAATCATGTTAATGTTAATTCCTGCGCGAATGGTAAGGGACAACTAATGCCTAATTCGTCGATGTTTTCCTAAACGTATGTTCGCAATGTGTTAATACAGTATTGACGTCTTGATTGTGTACTTACGTTTTTACCCTCATTGTATCGTATGTTTTGCATCTACATTATTTTAACTACTTTATTTGCTTTTCTCTGCGCAGTGACAACTTCAAAGATGCATTTTAGAACAAAATTCATTGTCAAAATGTATGTTTGCATTTAAGAACATGCAATTGGCGTTTAGGAAAAAAGCCACAATGTCATCCAGCCTGACGTTGATGACCACATGAACGACATAGTCGTTTATATTGTCTTTGATGACTTATTAATGGACTCTACTCTGTCGTCACTCCTGCGTACAAGACAATGTCGATGAAGTTACAGCTTACACGACGATGTCGCCTATAAGCCTATAAAAACAAATAAAAATGTACAATAGCACATACTTTAATATCAATTCTTAGCCTTTGACTTCTTACACTTGACTGACTGATTTTCTTCACTTTACATATATATTTTATATACATATTTACATTTATATATTACAAAATTAGGCTTTCCAGTTCGGCCCTCGTAGCATACTTTTTACTTCTATAACCTAATCTAGATTAGACGAAAATAAAAGCTAGATAAGTTATCTATCATCTATAAAGCGCGTTTTATTTGTTTGTAATACTCGATTTCTTTTTAAGGTATGCCCTTTTGAACTTTAACGTTAGGTGTCCATATTATTTCGTGTGTCTTTTATAAGTCACATCACCATATGTTGAGTTCCACACAGGGCTCAGTGTCTCATATGTGCGCTTGGCGTTATTTATACGATGGGCAATGTCAGCACTTGATCCTCCCTTGGTGTCGATGATGCTACCTATATAACAAAAGCTCTTGATAATTGATGGGGTATTAAGGTTTGCGTTCATGCGCTTACAGCGCAGTTTCCTCCAGCAGTTTGAGTTTGGTTGTCATATCGCTGTGCTTGTAGCTTTGCAGGCAGATATTGTCTGCATATTTTTTGTATTGCGGCATTTGTCAACGGCTCGAAATTTCAACCATAGCTAAATAAAGCATTGTAAAACCAAAATAAAATGGGTTGAAACTGGCTTTCTAATGCCAACAATAGTGAATTCGCTTTGGCATTACATTTTATTGATAATTTCTACTTCATTCATTCATAAAACTACTATGTACGTCGTTATGTCTTAATAGGCCGCGGCTTTGTTTGTCTGCTTTTCGTGCTTTTAACGTGTTATCTCGCATTGGCTAATGGCTTGGCGTGGTTTTAAAATTAACCATATACAGTCGTTTGAAATTTTACGTTTTAAATGCGGTTGTCTGATTGAGAGCCATATAAAACTCAGACATTTTAGTGGTGGAGACCAATATACTATATTTTAGATTACAACAAATTTTAACTATTCTTATCCTTACAAAACTGAAGATCCTTTCAAAATTTAAATAAATTTAGTAAACACAATTCCGTTGAAACTAGCAGTTTTTAAATCTACTGTGCTTAATTTATTTTCTTTACTTTTTATGAATTTAGGCAGCCTCCATATAAATATTTAAAAAAAGTAAATTTAATGTAGACTTCGAACTTTAACGAAACTCAACAGTGTGCGATAAAATAAACATTTTACCAAAAGGTTAACAACCCTGTGTGTTGGTTTGTTTGTTAGACAGTGGCGATAGTGATAACCTGTCGTCTAAATAAACACTTTGATGGTTGATTTAAGATTCCATCAGGTGTAAAATTATGCAGATGACAAAGTCAACAAATTTATCTTTTTTGAATATGAGTGCATTAGAGATACGGATATACAATGTTTGTTTGTATCTGTAATAAATTAATAAAAATGTGTAAATTATATTCATGAATTTGACGGCGCACACTGGGGATTTCGCGGAAAAAAGTCAAATTGTCAACATAGTCTTCAAGCAATATGCAGTGATATGTTGCAATTTTAGACTAAATGGTACAATCAAATCAAACAGATTTACTCCGATCTGACTGCCAGTTTTTTTTTATATCCGTCTCAAACTCAGAACTTGTGTGTTTTACCGAACCAACTTAATTTAAACCTAATAATTTAAATACGAATATTATTTTACTATGTGAGCTAACGTTTTTTTTTTTTTTTCTATTTAAAGTAGTATATTTCAGTATACTAAAATTGAAAAAAAAAATCTGCAGAGACTTAAGTTTTTTTTTTTTGTATTTTTATGGACATATAACAAAAATCCCATTTTTCTCCAAACATTTGGACCTGGAATTTTTTCTTTACTTTTCCTCAGTTTGAAATCACACCGAATACATTGTCTAATATCTGTTTTAACATTATTAATCAATTTCAAGTGCCACCAGGTGCCACCTCTCAAGTTTTTGCATTACACAGTACAACATTTTTCAGCTGATTGATTCGGGACTCAATTCTGATAAGGCTCTTTTGTTTAACATAACTCGAGAACCACTAGTCGGATTTTGCTGAAAAAAATTTAGAAAAATCAAGAATTACAATTACTTTCATCTGTTTATATAACATTTTGCTACATAAGCAACAGTTTCGCAGTTATAAATAAATGTATGAAGAAAAAAAAATATTTTTTGCCCAAAAAATTTAAATTTTTTATTTTTAATTCATAAAAAATCCAAAACAGTAAAAAAAAAGTTTCAAGTTTTATTACTTTCACGTAAAGTCGCATAACCTATGAAAAAAATGAGACATAAATCATGAAAATCGATGAACGCGTTTCGCTTTTATTCACAATTAAGTGAAGGTATGCATTTCAAAAATTTGCTCGAGATATGCACAAAATTCTTTGCAAAAACATTTATGACTTTTTTTATGATTCTCAGAATTTAAAAAAAAAAGCAATAAACAAAAGGTTATTTGATTTTTATGATTGCGGTAGCAAAGTAATAAGCGGTAATAAATGTGCGTGGAAAATTGAAAGGAAAAAAGGTAAGTGCACTTTTTTAATTATTTGGGTTTTTTTCGTTGGCTACCTGCATGATTTTTTTACACAAATTGCACCCACATTTATGAGTGGTCATGTTTTAGAACGTTTCGAAAAATTTTAAACGCACACGAAACAGGTATATAGACTCCCTTAAAAGATGCGCGAATTCATAAGTACCTTTCAGTAAAATGTTGAAACTTACGTAGTATTTATAGGTGTTCACTGATCGATTTTTGTCATTCAACAAGTGCTGGCGAACGCGAAATTATTTAATTATAACTGAAACTAAGGACCTAGAGTTTTACGGCAATGGAAAGTTTTTCTATTTCTCATGGGGTTTTATGCTCGAAGCTTCTGGAATTTGACAAAGACAGAACAAAATTAAAACAGTTTTTGCAACAATTGCACGTTGGCTTAAACGATACTAGAGCATGTGAAATTTTGGATACAATATATAAACACTTTTACTATAACTTCAAACAAAGATGGCAGGATTCTAACCGTACGAAGTCGCGATTTGAAAAAAAGAATGTAAATTGGCTTGAAGGCACATTTACAATTAAGTTTACTGAGGCTGAATGTTCTACCAGTTCTGCACTTGGTCGGCCCCGCAAATCGTTTGAGGAGTGCTGTGATCGCGCCAAACGATACAAAAGGGATGAAGTACGTTCTATGTTTCCTCAAGAAGTAATTGATTTTTCTTCTAATATTTCAAAAACCAACCACAAAATTTGTACATTAAAAACTTTGGGGATGTTTACAAAGCTTGAACTTACAAAAGAAAAATTAAATAGAGTATCTAATGCATTGGTTACAAAATGAAGGATATAACATACTCGTACCATACAAACAACTCACGAAAGAAAAAACTAACAGTTATCCTCTAGAAATTTCTATCACTGAAAGTTCAGGCAGTGTACCTCTGCAAAATCTGTTGGATCATACTGCTAAAAGAGTCCTAGAGACCAAATCAGTAAAGGAAATAAATAATATTGAAAGCGGAAATCTAACAATGTACTATAAATGGGGATGTGATGGGGCATCTGGTCAAAGCGAATACCAACAGAGGTTTTCAGATGATCAAATTTCTGACTCTCATTTATATATGACATCAGTTGTACCACTAAAATTATCATTGAGTGATGACATAAATAAATTAGTATGGAACAACAATAAACCTTCTTCCACACAATATTGTAGAACACTACGGTTTGCGTACGTTAAAGAAACACCTCAAGTTATACGAGAAGAAAAGAGAAGAGTCGATGAGGAGATATCTCAACTAAAAGAATTTGAGTTAACAGTAAATAATCGTAACTTTAAAGTTAAACATAAATTATATTTTACAATGATTGACGGCAAGACAGCACAATCAGTAACAGAGACACCAGCAGCATCTTCTTGTTTTATTTGTGGAGCAACAACATCCAAGATGAATAAAATCGAAGAAGTTCAAGCTATGCCCGTAAATGAACAAGCACTGCAATTTGGTATGTCACCACTTCATGCGCGTATTAAGCTGATGGAGTGTCTTTTGCATGTAGCTTACAATCTTGAATTTAAACGTGGAAGAGTCGACTCAAATACTCGTCCGATAAGAGAAGCCCGAAAATGTTTGATAAAGCGTGAAATTAAAGAGAAAATTGGAATACAGGTTGATACTGTTAAACAAGGCTCTGGTACGACAAATTCAGGAAATACGTTCTTTGCTAATCCTGCTTTAATTTCCGAAATCACGGGTCTAGATGAAGACATAATCAAGAGGTTTTCAACAATTCTCGAAGCTATAACCATTACCGAGGCACTAGATCCGAAAAAATTTGGTGATTTTTGTCTGGAGACGGCAAAAAAGTTTGTTGCACTGTACGAGTGGTACAATATGCCACCAACACTCCACAAAATTCTGATTCATGGAAAATATATAATTGAAAAGTGTATTTTTCCTGTAGGCTTATTATCCGAAGAGGCTCAGGAAAGTCGTAACAAAGACTATAAAAAATATCGCCTTAGACACTCCAGAAAATGCAGTCGAATTGCCACGAACGAAGATATTATGCACCGAATAATGGTAACATCAGATCCCATGATCTCACACTTGACTCCTTCATTTAGCCAGAAAAAGCATAGTGATATAAGCGACGAAGTTTAGGCTCTTTTAGAATAATAAATTAAAAAGTAGATTTAAAATAAATAATAAATTAAAAATTAAAAAAATCATTTAAATTTTTTTTTAGTTAGGGCTTTTTACATTGTAGGTAACGATATACATTTGTCTAGCTTTCTTTATTTTGATTACTTTTGTATATAACTATATAAATAAAACTAAGTTTGTGATGAAATTAAAAATAGATTTAAAATAAATAATGAATTAAAAAAATCATTTACATTTTTTTTGTTAGTTAGGGCTTTTTACATTGTAGGTAACGATATATATTTCTCTAACTTTCTTTATTTTGATTACTTTTGTGTATTACTATATAAATAAAACTAAATTTGTAATGAAATCATTATATTTTTTGAAAAATATACTTTTTTCCTCACCTCCATACAAAAATCCCCAGTGTGCGGCGGTTATGATTTAATAATTTTCATCGCGTGTTATTTTGTGGTTAATTAAACAAACAAAACATACACACCCACCCCACCACCTCACGGTAAACATGATATGGTTGAGCGGCTGAAATCGAAGACTTGTTGCTGCTGCTTAACCTTAATCATCAAAAGAAATAATTCCTTGACTTTTAAAAATTTGTTGTAAATGAACACACACCTTCGTTATCATCAACATTGACAGTAGATTTTGTATGTATGTATGTATTCGTTATCAACACACACGTAGATACATACATACTACATATACATATGTATATGTTGTAGATAGATGATATTTATTATTTTGAAGGAGTGAGCGCGCATACAATTAAAACGCTTAAACTAGAGCAGAAAGAGCATCATCTAGACCGGAATTGTACTAGGCGTCCATAAATTCTTAGGTAGCAAGTAAAACTTTTAACAGCTTGTGTTTGTTTATAAATTATTCGATGGATTTTATTGCTATAGCTTTCAAAATACACAATACCTGATTATCTCATTTTTGTATTTATATTTTATGTAGGTATTCCTTCTCTTCTGGCACTTTCTGCTCTTAGTTCTTTGTTTAAACTCTCTTTAATTCGGCTTTGTTGTTAAATTTCGCCATTTCATTTTATATTTTCCTCCTTAAACATCTTAAAAGCAACTCTATTGTTTACAATTTTAACTTTCAACCTCTCAGTAAATTTCTGTTTTGTTTGCGGCTTTTAGTATTTGTTGCATATGTATTTTTGCTTTTATTTGTATGCTTAATTTTAATTGCGTCTTAAACTTTATGCCTAGGCCCGGCCAGTATTGCTTTCGATTTCTTTTTAACGCAATGCAAAATTTCCTTACAGAAATACATTAATATTGTATCTATTAATTAGAAAAACGATTAAATTAGTTTATCATAAAAATTCTAAAGTTTTAATTCGAATTATCACACCATATACATACATACAGTGGCCCAATAAAGGGTACATACACCTACATATATAGGTAGATATGTATGCATATAAAATTAATTTCAATGAAATTTAGCCATGTTAAAAAATAGTTTTCTATTGGGATTTTACAGAAAATAGTTAAAATCATAAATGGTTAGATAAAACTGCCAAATGTTGTAAATTTTTGTTTTAAAAATGGCAATTTTCTTAATTTTGCACACAAAAATCTGTACATGCAGCAAAAACATATCTCTAAAAATATCGAAAAAAACACATCTTAAAGTAACGGCATTTTATTCCTTTACTTAGGCTTGTTAATGGTGAAACAGATTTTTTTAATTTTTCTAAAATTTCCCGAAATACTATGTAAAAAAAGAAGTTCCTGCAAAGATTAGAAAGGTTATCATAAAGTTAAGAAATGAAAAAAGTCGTACAGAAAAATCTCAAAAACACTTGAAGTTTGTCCTTCAACAGTTCAAAGTATTATAAATAAGAAAGTTTAATAATATCAATACCACTGAAAAAAAAAAACACCGATCAGGTAGGCCAAGCCAATATTGAGACGGTAAAAACGAAATATTGCATGTTTATACGGCCTGAATGTTAACAAATAAACCTAATGCTGGGTACACACAGTGCAATCTGCATGCAATCTGTTTCAATGTAACCTCAAAATATCAAAGCGTTTTGATGCTTATGCAATCTAGAATGAATGAAAAAAATTTAATTCCCTAGATTGCGTAAACGCGTTGCATAGTGTATACCCAGCATAAAACTAGTGAGAAAGATCTTGAAAAATTTTAAAATATTAATAACCATCCCGAAACAGTGCGAAATGTTTTCTTGGATCACAGAAAAATGTCATTAATTTGCGAAGTGAATATAAAAAGAGACACGGGCTTGCAAAACTTCACATTTTATTTTTAGCGACAAGTCTAAATAAACATGTTTGGTGGCTACGATGGTAATAAAAAAGTTATAAATGTTTATTAAAAAATATAAATAAATGTATATATTATTAATAAAGGATATCACGATGTATGTAGACTTTATTGGGCTACTGTACATAAGCAAATACATGCATACACCCCTTCTCAAGATATACAGAAAAACTGACGGACATCGTTAAATAAACTTCGCTGTACATTAGAGCGTACCATCTTACAAGGAAACAAAAGTGCCGTACACCCTCTAATATAAAGTACACTCACAATATTATTACAGTAATGGACTGTAGTTTATTTAAGAAATATTCCGTTCAGTCATTTTTAAATAAATAAACATTTAAAATTCCAAGCAAATTTATTTTTAACAGATTCTAACAGTTATTCAAAAAACTAAGTAGGTACATATTAATACTGATTTTCAGTTGCAGTTAATATTGTCCGTTGATTGAGTTAAATTCTTCTTTATGATAAATTAAATAAAAATGTAATTTAAAGCAACGCAAAGTTCATATAATTTTTACTGTCAAAAATTCAACCACGAATTCCGTAAAACCAAATGAATTTTCAGTTATCTTATATAAATTAATTGTCAAAAAATTAACTACATATTCCGTAAATACAAATAAATGTGCAGTTATTTTATAAAATTTTACTGTAAAAAATTCAACACCATATTCAGTAAAAACAATTAAATATTCAGTTATTTTATATATTTGTACTACCAAAAATTAGTTTTTACTTATTTATAAAAAATGAATTGCTTGTTTTGTGTAAGCAATACCCATTTTCTATTTGTTAATATAATTTAGTTAAAATAGGTGCATCAAATTTTAAAAGTAAAATAATTGCGAAGCCATCTCGGCACTGTTGCCAATTTAGAGATTTTCCCGCTAAATCTAGCGTTTTTGAAATGTCAATCGCGGGAAAAAATACGTTTTAGCGGCAAGCGGGAAATCTAGCGATTTCAAACAACTTTTAGCGGCTCATTTTCGCTATAAAAACCTTTCTCAAATTTAAATTTAAATTTAATAGAATTTTTAGTTTTTCATTTTGTTTTTCTGGCTAAAACTACTTGTTTATGTTCACGATTTTAATTACTTTTATAGTTTTAGTGAACTGAAGATTGTATAACATTTTTTTCGATTTTCAATTAGTATTTTGTTAGGGCTTGAAACAAATGGTAAGGCATTGATCAAAATTGTCTCGATAAAACCTAAGCAATATACATAATTCACTTACTTTCATGTAACTAATTTTATATAATTGCTTAAAACGGCAAATAATTACAAAAAATAGCGTAAATGCTATAATTTTTTTTTGCGTTTTCGTACTTACGTACTAAGTTTGTCATTCCGGGTGAAACTGTTTGAATATTAATCTAAAACCCCATAAAGTACATTTATTCTGGGTCCTTGAGTAATTCTAAGTCAATTAAGCCATGTCCATCTGTCTATCCGTCTGTTGTCACTTTCAAACGACTCAAAGGGGAATATAAATATTGGCATCAAATTGTTTAGAATTCACCTAAGCAGTTTGGGATTGAAGTCCAGCACAATCGGTTCAGTAGGAAAAGAGTTATAAAAAAATGTATCATTTGGTACAAAAACTAGCATAACTAGTGGCGGAATGCACATATTGATAAAAGATAATGCACAGATTCGTTCTATATGACTAAAAATCATACTGTTAAATCGGTCCATAATTAACGATGGTCCGCCACAGTTTTATATGACTAGAAATCACACTGTCAATTTTCGTGATTATCAGTCAATATTTTACCATAGGCCCCAAATAAAACCTAATTTTGAAAAACAGTACGTCTAAAGCCCCAACAAATAATGCTATTTTTATAAATTTTGGTTTCTAGTCATACAAAACGACTAGAAATTACACTGTCAACTATCGTGCAGATCAATCCATAACTTACCATAGGCCCCATATTAAGCATACTCTCGGAAAAAGCTTTAGAACGCGTAGAACCGTAAAGTGTTCAATCTGTGTTCTATTATAATAACATTTGGTCAGTCAAAGTTTTATAAGACTATAAATTACTTGTTCAAATTTTGTGAAGATAATAATTTACCATATGACCCATATAAAGACCACTTCGAAAATATTCTAACTGTAGGTGGAAGGTATCAAAGATTCGCACAGATGAATAAAATAAATAGGGAAGCTCGAAACCTTAGGATTAAACTTAATTTGAGAGTCGTATACCTTCGAAAAAGCAGCCTATGTCTAGATTTATATAAATCTTTTAAAAATGTTTAGGTTTTAGCGGTATTTTTAAAAAAAATCTAGCGGTTTTGACGTCCGATTTGGCGGGAAATGTTCAAAAAAAAGTTGGCAACAGTGCATCTCGGGCATGCTGCTGGTGTCTTATAATTGAGAGTTCTTCTGTAAACAACGTGGTCAGTACAACAAAAGTAAAACAAACTTGTGTATCAGGGTCAGGGGTGCCAGATAATTTTGATAAAAAATCGGCATATTTTAAAAAAAAAATCGGCATTATCGGCACTTTAATATAAAAAAATACCTATTTTAAATACAATAAAACCTATTCTTACTTACAAATAAGAACAATTCAGAATTATCTAATGTTTATAACTTATGAAATTTCAGAAGAATCAATCAAAATAAACGTTTTACAAAGAAATTGTAGTTAAATATAAAGTTTTTTTAACTTTCTTATAATTAAGTATATTTCATATACAAATATTTGAGTTTGACATTTTAATTAAATCCGTTTTAATATTAATATCAAAACAGTTTAAATTATTAATTTTTAAATAATCTTTAAAAAACGAATAACTTGCAAAGATAAATTTTCCAGTGAACATCAAAACTCTGTTACATTAAAAAATTCTTTCCACATTTGCGGAAGAATGTGGAAGGACCAAAAATTGTACCAAATGCTGCCATAAAAAGTTCACGTTATAAATCAGAAATTTTTTGCCAAAAAGTTTGCAAATTTATTTAATTTTCCTTACATAAGAATTGGCTATTTAATTTATGTGCTAACATCGTCCTCAATTGCGTTATAATCTTAAAAAAACAAAAAAATTATTTAATTATCAAAGTAATTATTATTTAAATTATATTCATTGATAGTGAATATAAATTTATCTTACCTTTATTCTTTTGTAAGTATTTATCTATCCATTTTCAAACACAAATATAAAGTGTTTTATATTTTCCTAATAGAAAAATAAATTTTAACTGAATTATTTTGGGTTTAAAAATTATTTCTTTTTTAACTTTGGCCTTTAATTCTTCATAGTGGAATATTTTTCAAATAAAAATGTATTAACCCAACACACATTACAAACACTGCATTTAATCTTGAATAAAACTAACCCCTTTTTCTTTAGTAGAAGCGCTGACTTAATAACAGTTGTCTCTTTTCAATGTTACAACTGTTTCAGTATCGCTTAAAGTTAGTGTATTATTATCAAACAAACAAAAAGTAATCCCCTTTTACGTGTTAGTCAAAAAATCGGCAATTTTGGAGCAAAAATGCCGATAAATCGGCAAAAATGGCAGGCCTGATCAGGGTAAGTAAATAATAATATTCTCCCTCTCTCGCTTATAAGAAAAACAAGCGGACAGCAGGGTTGTCAGATCGATTGCCATGATTTAAATTATTAAAAATATTTTTATAAATCTTAAAAAATAAATTTGTTCCAAGTCGCTAAAATCCGCCAAAAATTAAAAAAAAGCCGCCATAATATATATTCCTTTTAGTTTTTATTAAGAACCAAGTAAAAATGATTAGTGAAGACAAAAAGGAAAATTGCACTATTAAATAATTAATAGTAGTATACTAAAAGCAGCAAAGAAAGAATTTTTATGGTTAGTATTAAACAAATATTGGATTTATGTATGTATGTATGTAGATAGAGTTCTATCATCTGTTTTGAAATACATTGTAAGTGAATTAAATTTTTTCAACGAAGGTACAAAAGAAGTGCATCATGTTGTATTAACATTCATATAAAGTAGACGCTCGCTTATATGAACTAATTAAGACAGGGCCTGTTCACTCAATGGAAAAGTTCACATAATCCAGACAATATAAAATAAGTATTTCAAACCAATTTTAATATGTGTACATTAGGGCGGTCCAATTTGTATGGAGCCGAAAAATTCAATTAGAGCCGCCCCCTAGGATGATTCTATGGACAATTCTAAGCAACTTTGGTGAAGGAACCATAGGTCTATCTCGATTTATGAGTCTCCCACTTTTAAAAAAATGATTTTTTCCCCATAACATCATTTTGATTCAAAATTCGATTTTTTATTCGTCGTTTTATCATCTTTTTTAGGCGTATATGGGGGGTTTTTGGGGTCGAGAAATTCTTTTTTGATCTTTATTTTTACCATATGACCACCACCAGAGGGCGTTTCATGCATATTTTAACTATTTTTCGTCAATTTTCCGAGAAAATTTTTCCGGTAAAATTGATCTTTATTTTATTTTTTTCAACAGAAATTCAACCTAAAAAATAAGAACATGTGTAAAAAAAAATGATTTTAGTGGAAGAAAAGCGAACACATACAAGTAACGGAAAGACATTGTCAATTGCTGGCTAGCGTCTCTAAACGTGTTTTAAAAAAAAGTCGACACAGTCTTATAGCAGTTACATCCGAAAGCCCCAGACTTGAAAGCAAGAAAGACTTTCAAAAATAACTTATTTCGCTTTTCTTCCACTAAATTAATTTTTTTCACGTATATTCACATTTACTAGCTTATTTCGGGGAAAACAGATTTATAATAAAGAGTGTTTTTTATAGAGTGGCACAAGTTTAAATCATAATAAAACAAGGAAATATATTTTTAATATCAATATAAAGCCCGTGCTTTATTGAAAAGAAAATTTTATGAAATTAAAATATGATTTCTGTCATGTGGCTGGCGTGTAGAAGGCGCTACTAGTTGGATTTAGCACCATATAATGAACAGCCAAAGCAAGTTCTTTAAAATGGTGTCCTAATTTATAGACGTGTTCTAAAAGCTATAACCTTTTGGATAAAACTGATTTAAATAAGATGGAATATCATCCAATTACAAACGGTCATTTTGTCCATTGTGTTTTATAAACATCCAAAAGTGCGTTACGAATCATTAATATGTATCTTTAATAACAACGAATTAAAGATACATATTTTATAATGGAGAAATGTTTGTAAACTTGAAATCGGTATATTCATGCTTTATTAGTTCTTTTTTAAATATGAAAAATAATTTTCTCCTGGATCTCCAATATATTCATTAGCCATTTCAACATAACATAATTTAGTTTCAAATACATACTGACTATAAAAGCCTTAAATGTCATACATAAAAATACTAGAAATTTAACGAGTTTTAAAACAAATGAATGGCTCACTAAAAATAGCCAACAAAATCGCCAACTATTTCAAAATATCGCCAAAAAATCGCCATGTCGCCAAATCGAAAATTAGGTTGCCAATCAAGTTTGAAAATCGCCACGTTTGGCGAGAAATCGCCACATCTGACAACCCTGGCGGACAGGTGTCTGTCTGGTATTTTTTAGAAATTCGGCTCTTTTGTGGAGTAAACGAAAATTTAATGAAATAACTGAATATTTTATTGTTTTTACTGAATAGGGGGAAAATTTTTGGACAGTAAAATTTTAAAAAATAACTGAATATTTGTTTTTACTGAATATGGTGTTGAATTTTTGACAGTAAAATTTTACAAAATAACTGAATATTTATTTGATATTACGGAATATGGTGTTGAATTTTTTACAGTAAAAATTAAATGAACTTTTTGTTAAAAATAAATGAAAAATAAGAAGACCGGTTTTTAATTGAAGTTTCATTTATTTTATATTACAATTTCAGTTAATTTTACGTACAGAATATTGTGAGTGCATTTTTGCAAAGAGGTTTTGAAAAAAAAAATATTATTTATATACCGAACGTAGCGCTCGCCTTTTTAAAATTTTCGTTATATCTTAGGCATTTACAGTCCGATATTTAGTATGATATATCAATGTTTTTGTCTCGAGAAGTCCAATGTTTTGTTCTTATGGGCAATTGACCTCAAGTATCTCGTTCTAGTATTTATCTTCCGTTCGTACGACTCTAATGTACCACCTTAATGTCAGAAAATTACAGCTCGCAAGAAACTATTTAACTTTTGCTAACGAAGTAATTCCATAATTCCAGAAGAAAAAAATTTAAATAAAACTATACGAAAATATAATATGGGCACTTCCTGGGGTCACGAACGTACGTTGTTTGGTGTACAAATATTATACAAAACAAAGCCTTTTCCTAGCGATTCGATAGCATATGGATTTCATCGAGTTTAAGTGTTCATATAGTTATAAAAATGTGGTCACGAACGTACGCAAAATAGAAGTCAACTTTGGGTGACAGTAGTGAAATGTAAAAATCTGCGTAATGGAACGGAATATCAAAAGTGATTATTTTATTTTAAAAGAATATTAATGTAGGCCTCCATCCAGTATTTACAAAATAAAACAACTCTCTGGGTTTTTGTTTAATTGTCTTATGTACCTGTCGTGAATGTACGGGTCGCGAACGTACGATTTTCCATGTTTTTTTTTTGGATTATTATCACCATGCATTTTCCCATAAATATCTTAAAATTTCCTTAATAAAAAAAAAAAAAACGTTATACTTCTTTTACATCTGATTGTAGTGAAGAGATTGTGAAGAAAGAGTGCAAACATAACATATTTTTTGGATGTTAAATAATATTCAAATGTCTTTAGAAGTAGAAAATATAAGAAAAATTAAATTTTCTAGTTTCCAGCGCAATTTCCTCAAGTAAAACAGCTGAGATATGCTTCGAAACCATTCTTTTATAAAAGCATAGACTTTTTTTTTATAATAATTAATATATTATATATCTGTCTTCTATATATGTATATTAAACAGGATGTGTGCATGTATCATAGCTGTTCATTGTAAATAATTTTCTTCTGAATATTGGCTCAAAATGAATTATTTACAATTTGTAACTGTTTTTCAAAAATTAAAATATGTTAAATTTATTTAATACTTCTTTAAATTAAATATAAATCATTTTCAAATAATTTACGATAATGTCTTTCAAATATTATTTCTTATCTTGGAAGTTAAATTCACTATAATTTGAATTTATATTATTCAAATTAATATTTTAAAAATATATTCAAATCAATAGAAAAGCACACAAATTTGTTTGAAAAAAATTTAATTTAGAAGAAACAAATAAAATAAATTTGTATAAAACTTATTGAATAAAAAAATATCAGACTTCGTATTAAAAAATTTTATAATTTAAAAAAAAAAAAATGCCTTAACCTCTTCAGACCATGGTATTACAAGTTTTAAAGACTAGTGACACCGTGTGGCCAATAGAAACAGTTTAATTGCTTGCTTTAAGCTACTGCGCTTTAAAACAATATCAAAAGATGGCAGGGTTTAGAAGTTTTAGCCATTATTTTTACATCTGAATTTAACTGTTTGAAAAAACCATACTGTTGGGATATTTTTCCTCAATAACTAAACGCTAAGACCTGAAGTACACATATGTATGTGCACCTCTTTTTCTACCAGTTTAAATATAAAAATTAAAAAAATAATAAAAACCTCATAAGATAAAACAAATAGTAAATAAGCCCTTTACTTAATCGGTTCAGTTCTGATCTTAAGAAATTAAGAATTTACGTTGAGATTTTTCATATTTTAAGACCTGAGGTACACATATGTGCCCCCTTAATTTCTAAGAATTCAAATAAAATTAAAAAAAAAAAAAAATATACACTCAAAATATTATGTAGTTAAATTCAAACGAAAATTCATTTGAAACAAATTAAAATTCATTTAAAAAACGGATCATTTACATTTCATTTAAAACAAATGATTTTTTCAGTAATTTCTAAGTTTTTTATTTATTGAACATCATATTCGTTAAAATTGAATAGTTTTTACTTTTAAAAAATATATTTTAACCGATAAAAATCAAACAAATTAACAAAAAAAAAATACGGAAAACATTATTTTTTGGTAGTTTGTTTTTTTAATAACAAACATAAATGTTGAAAAATAAATTTATTCGTAAAATAACTATATTTTTATTCAATTTTAACAGTACCGAAAACGAATTTAATAACCTACAATCAGTTACTGTAATAATTTTATGAGTGTACAGTTTTCTTATTTCCTCCCCATAAGGTGTAAACAATATATAAGAAATGTAAAAATTCAATGGGTTAATGCTCGGGTCTTAAGAGGTTAATATTTTAGTTCAACAAAAATTTTTTGAATTACTCATAATCTGTTCTTCGATTTTAGAATTATTTTGTTTTTTTTAATTCCAAAATTGAAAAAAAAAATGTATAAACGTTATTACCTTTTATATAATAAGTAAGAGTGGTATTTAAATTGATTTCTAGCACATAACTGTACGTTTCTATTTGGAAAGTAATGGCAAGGAAGTTTTATTACAAACTGTTTAGAGCTCAGTCCATGGTCTTACATACTTTCGCTTCTAGCAATTCAACCTCAAAACAACCTCACAAATTGCACTTTACCAAAATTCAAGGAATATAATATTGCTTTAAGTTTCTGGGCAGTTTTCCGCCGAATTTATGACTAAATGCCATGGAAAACAACCTTGTGGTAGTTAAGTAACCAGTAACTGTATAATAACGATATTATACAGTTTTTAAATTTTCAAATACGTTATCGTCTTACTTTTAATGCTTGTATTTTAAAATGGAGCTGAACTTTTTTTATCCCAGTATTTTATTACATTATCTTCCTCATTTTTCAAGGAAACATTTAAAAAAAATTAATAGAAATTTTTGTATTTAAAATTTTTTTGTTTGAATATTTTTATTTTCTACCAATTTTGTTGAATAAAAATTCTAAAGCTACCCAGCCAGCAAAATACTCCGACATTGTCTGAATCAGACATTTCGTGCAATTGTCTGACTTCATTCTTAGAGACTTCGTTTAGATTTCTGTCAGACATTGAATATACCTACTGTCTGGCCGACTTCTGATCGATTTCGCATGGATATATCGAGGGGAAATTATGTTCAGATATTTCCAACAGAATTCCGACGGAAATCCTTCAGATTTGTCTAACGAGACTTATTATTTTTTAAAATAATGACAGTTGTCATTCAATTGAAAACAATTTTAATTTTATTTTATTTGTTCAAGATAAAAAGCATAAAAAAGGTACGTACGTGTAAATTTATAATTATGTATGCACTTTTATATGTATATTTTGCAATAAAATTATTTCTTTCAGCTATCAGTTCGAAAGCAAGAAATTCTCGGCTTACACATCAGAACTTCCCATGCCTTTTTCATAAGATTTCTGTTAGATATCTATTAGAAATGCCGACAAAAACCAAAATTTCCCACGACATGTCTGTCAGAATTCGTGTCAACCCCTCCATACGTTTTTGGGTCAGAAATCTGACTGAATTCGTATACGATTCCGACTTTTTTGTATACAAATCAATTTTTTTTTTTTGTTTGAATTAAATTGATTTGAATATATTCAGTAGACTGGCCCACGCTTTTATGGAAAAGTAAAAGTATAGTCCAATACTTTCTCCACAAGCTTGATTTTGTTTCTTTTACTAAAATATATGTAAATACTAAAAATTGCATCAATAGGACAATTTTTAGAGGTCGCGATGAATGGCGACTTTTATGTTTCACATCTTATACTTATTACATGCATTTACTTTTGGCTTATCATTATTATACTTGTTAATTGGAGATTGGAGATACTTTTTCACACTTTTCTTTGATCTTTACTAGATTTACATTTGTTAAAATTCCAATACACAGAAAAAATTATTAGTAATTTTTTATCAATTAAAAAAATTATTTAAAAAGTATTTAAACTTAATTAATGTAATAATTGAATCAATTATTTTGTTTTGTTGAACGAATATTAAAAATATAATTTTGATTTAATTAACATTTTAGTTGTTTTGAAATTAATTTTGAATTAAAATAATAATCAAATATCAAAAAATTATTTCATTTAAAATAAAATAATTTTAACTTGTGTAATTGTTGTTGGAATTGTCAAAATCAATCAACACATTGTTTGAAAACGGCAAAGTTTTTTTGATCATTTTTTTAATTAAAATTAAAAATATCATTTATTGAAAAAAAAATCTTCAAAATATAAAATTTTTACAATTTTTAGTAATTAATATAATCATTTTGGTAATAGGTGCAAAATCAACAAATGGATTGCTTGATTCTATGAATTTGGTATAAAATTGGTGATTAGAGAAAATTTTTAATTTTTTCTGTGTATGTATATTCATCCCACTACATAATTATTTAACTTATTTTGAATGCAGACCCTGCATGAAAATTGTGTCAATGGGTTTTAAGGCACTTATCCCGTGACAAGTGAAAGCAGTTTTATAATAAAAAGGAACGAATTGTAATAGGTTTAAACACAGCATATCACTTAACTGGTAATAATGTGCTAAAAGAGTAGTTAATCCAGAAGGTAATTGGCAAACAACTTGTCATGTAACTGGATTTTGTGTGGGTAATGACTGATTGATTCTACCTGATTCAATTACTTTAAATGAAGGGGATCCGCCCTAATAACATGGTTCATTTGGGACAATATTTGCGACAGGCATTATTTTAACTGAAATTGAATGTGTCCATTTAGGTTGTTTCTGTGACCTGTTACAAACCCCCCTCGTAGGACATGGCCATGTTAAAGTGACAAGGCCCCTTCACATACAGTGTTAGAACTCGAACCGGTCCCTATCACTATAGAACTGTCACGTGACAAGTTAAGTGTTAGTTCCCTTTCCTCAAGGGGATTTACAAGAAACGAGTTTAGAAGGATAATGTTGAAATTTCTGACAGTGAGTCAGATTCATCGCACGATGAAGTTAAGTTTCGCAAAAAACAAAATACAACTTAACCAATAAAAATGAAATCTGTTTTTTAAAACGACTTTATTGGATCTATTGACCGCGTAAGTCTATCTAACCCCGAAAAATCATTTAACTATCGCAACCTCTAAATATTGACCAATTGTGCTCATATTTGGACTGAACATTTTTAAGCACTATTCGAATAGGATCAGCGTTGTGGAGCGCGAATATTCGATACTTTTGTACTTTGGGCCACCCTAATATTCAGCTTAGATTATTTGAATATAAAAATAATTATATAAAAAATTTTTGAGAATCAAACTTATTTAATATTAAAAAGTTCGAATAAAAATATCTAAATATATCAGAATTTTATTCGATTTTATCAAAATTAATACCACAAATATTTTAACAAAAAATCTTAAACTAAAGTTGTTTTTATTTTATTTTATAAAATAGAAATTAAAATTAAAAAAAAGTATTTTAATTTTGTATTTAATTCAAATCCCTGCAGAAAATGTCACTAGTGAATCTGTAGTGATTCACTATTGACACAGTCACCAGTACTAGTGACTTATTATACCCCAGGCAATATTATTTACTATAGACATTTAACATGTGCGTGTCATTGGAAATCTATTACTGACGTTGGTACTACCGACTAGGTACTGACTAGGTAGTTCCTTTGGGAACATATGTAGACATTGGAACCATAGAATCGCTAGTACATTTTAGTAAAAGTAGTCTACACTTTTTGTAAGAATACGAAATCATATCAATCTTTTTTTATTATTTTTTCACCTTTTATAGGAATTGTACTTCTTTCTCAGTTGTTATTGATAAAATGTTTTTCGTATTAAAGCCAAATATAGTGGCAAATGTAATGTAGTGTAGAGACTTCGTTGACAATGTCACCAATATAGTCGACAAAACTGGTGACTTGGAGACACTTGCACCCAGGTTTCCTTCAGGGATCTTACAGCTATGGTATGTACTGTGAGCGTCAAAATAAAGTGTACAGCTTGTTTTCCAATATTAAAAGGGTTATGTTAGTTATACAAAGTTAAATTTCTACTTTGCCAAATTTGATCAGACTTCAAGCTTGCTGTCATCTGTGAAAAATACGTTGCTTCAAAAAGTGACAAAAGCAACTTGGACAAAAAAAAAAGTGTGATAAAAGATAGAAATAAGAAATTCAACGGAAAAAATATAGTCTCTAAAGTGAAGCGTGATAGGGTTAGCTTTTGTAAAACGTCATAAAACCGATGGATCAGCCCAACAGTAGCTCGATATCAACTCAAGTAAACATCTGGCGCTGACAGTATGTATGTATGTTTTTTTTTTTTTTTTTTTTTTTTTTTTTTTTTTGTATAAGGAGGTGGAAATCTTGCATAGATTCCCGTTGTTCTGGGATGTGTCGGATTCTTACCGACTAAAACCACCCCCTTCTTCGCCGCCACTTCCTGCGGGACTGGCATTCCAGGTATTACGTCGCAGGGTGGGGAATGATCAGTTGATCGTTTCGTCTGTCCTTCTAGAGTTCTTTCTTCTTCGCTCCTCATCTCGTAGCTTGAGTTGTATTATTTTGATATAGCTACATATGCTCTTCCAGTTATCATGGCTTTCCATCATTGTGTGGATTATGTTATGCGGGTGTATATCACGACCAACCTCTCGCTCCAGCCTTGTCGCGCGCAAACCTAGGGCAATTAAACATAGAGTGTTCCACATCCTCTATAACGTTTGGGCATCTTGGGCATACTGGAGAGTCGTCATGCCCATATTTAAATAAGTAGCTCCTATATCCTCCGTGGCCCGACAGGAACTGTGTAAGGTAGTAGTTGACTTCTCCGTGCCTTCTACCAATCCAGCTGCCTATATTTGGAATTAGCTTGTACGTCCATCTTCCATTTTGACTGTCAACCCGGCGAGCTTGCCATCTTCGCATGCTTATCTCCTTTTCGTCGATTCGCCTTTCTCTTTGTATGTTTGTATGTACGTATGTAACGTATGGACTCCAAAACGGCTGGGCCGATTTTGATGAAATTTTCAGGGAATTTTCAAAATATTCAGGCGGGTGACACTGTGAAGTCTGGTTTTCGGTCTGCGGGCGGAGAGGCGTGGCAAAATCCAATTTTCATATTGCATTACCAATGACATCTATATAATTTGTACGATTTTTTCTTTAAAACGATCGCCATGATCCAACTTAGATTTATACGAAAATAATATTTTTGTACGATTTTTTCTTTAAAACTATCGCCATGATCCAACTTAGATTTATACGAAAATAATATTTTGCCCCGCCCAATTTTTTTTGAATTACCTAAAATCAGAAAACACTCCATCGATTTAACAAATTTTTCTTTCAAATGTTCGTATTGATCTATTTTAAGTTTTCATCGAAAGAAAAATTTACCACGCCCACTTTTTCTATTAAGCGCATAACTTGAGAACGGCTTGACTGATTTGGACGGTTTTTTCTTTAAAATGATTGTCATGGTCCGACTTAGGTTTTTACGGAAAGAAAATTTTGCCCCGCCCACTTTTTTCGATTTACCTTAAATCAAAAAACGGCTCCATCGATTTGACTGATTTTTCTTTCAAATGTTCGTATCGTTTTAACGGACTTTAAAAATCAAACGCAAACATTTTTCCTAATTTGGACAGGACAACGTCTGTCGGGTCAGCTAGTAAACAATAAAAGACGATGATTATCAACGTTTTTTTTTCATCCTGGTAGACCATTCTGGGGAAATGCCCATATACCGTTATTTCGAAAATGTAATAGGTTGCACAACATTTATTTGCGTAACTCAAAAACGGTTCAGTGTATTGAAAACACTTTAATCAAAAGTTGCAAACAGATTTTAATAATTTATGGCTTGTTTTGTTTGGAACTTCGTTTTCTATACGTGTAGAAAAAATTAGAAGCATAGCTGTTTCCAATTTTTTATGATTTTTTATATAACAAAAATTTCGAAATTTTGCTAAAATTTTTTTTTTTTGCCAAAAAAAGTTATGTTTCTAAAACTACTACGCATATTAGAAAAACAAGCCTTCTTTAAGGTAACTTTATTGCGGAATTTCGATTTTTTTACAAGTTTTTTCAATACACTGAAATTTAAAAATATTTCTGCTGGATTGATTGAATTACTTCCTTAGCAAAACTTTCATAGTCTCTTGCGAGCTTTTAATTTCTGACATTAGAGTGGTCTTTGGAAAACCCAATTCATTAGACAGACGGTCAAACGGACATCGCTAAATCAACTCTGCTACTCATAAGGATCCAGAATATATACACTTATAGGCCCTAAGATTAATATTGAGGAAATTACAAACGGAATGACAAACTTACTTTTGGTGAAGTGTATAAAATCTTTATACATACTTTAAAATTACTGTGTGAGAGTAACAGCAACGTTGAAAATCAGCTGCTTCATTTTGCTGTTTGTAAAGCAGTTAGAACGATTAATGTTAGCAGTGAGACTTACGGCTCAATCTGTTAGAAAAAGATTTGGTCTTACTTTTTTACCGTAAGGTTCAGTTACTGTTAAGGCTCAGTTAGGCGAACGTTGCTGTACCCGTAATGTACCGCACCGTACTGTAAGCACGTTGGTGCACTTATACAACGTTTAAAAACGTGTCATATGTTTTCCCATACATAAACAAAAAGCAATAGTATACATAAAACAAAACACACAGTGATGGGAATCAAAAATGTTCAAATGGTGACCGTTGTGCAGAAAAGGTACCACGTAATTTAAATGGTGTTAAAACAGTATTTTGTGTATGTTAAAAATGTTAATAATTTAATATTTATATTATAAATTTACAATAAATAAATTTATATTTTAGCATATATAAATTTTTAGCATACATATATTGTAAATGTGCATACACCAAACTAGGTTTTGATACCATTTAAAGTCTTTTATATGTTTCACATTTCCATTGTATGTGTATGTATGTATATGCATTTGTTTACTTTAAACATCTAAACATATGTATATTTGTATATTTGGAAATATGTATGTTGTATTGTAAGTTGTTTTGTCGCAATTCCATAGATAAACTGAAAAAAGAGCAAAATTACCCGCATTTAATGTAACATACAAGCCGCCCATCACTGTCTTACAAATGTCACGTAACAACGGCATGAAATTCTATTTTAAACAGATTGGTACGTTGCAACTACGGTACATTGCATTTCGGCAAGCTTTTGTATTGGTTTTCATATACCAAAAAGCGAACAGCTGATGGATACAGTACAGATACGGTACAGCAACGTTCGCCTAACTGAGCCTTTACTCTCAGTTAACTGAGCCTTCAAGCTGGAGGTACACACCACGCGTTTTCGCTTCTTCGCATTGAATGATTTGTATACCCTACTTGCGTTTTACGTTTCAAGTTACATGCAACGCTTTTTATGCGGCATCCTTACAAGTAAAAATTAAATTTTATTTGTCAAAATCTGCTAATTTGTTCGAACGCTGCTTATGACGCTTGCAAAAGTAAACCTACTTTTCGCATTTAGCACCTCAATGCATCCTACGCTTTTGTGCATGTAACTTGTTACATGTAACTTCACTTTTTTGACAGCTGCGTAGCGAAAAGGTTTGTAACGCGTGGTGTGGGTGGACCTCCAGCTTAAAGAATTTTAACATTCATTAAGTGTGCTTCCATATTTAATTATTTATGTATAATAATTGAGAATAAACAAATTGAATAATATATAAAAAAAGCGCCTAAAATTATACTCAGTTGCATGATATGCATGTTCATAAATTTGCATAATTTTTAAACTTATAGAGATCCAATTTTCAAACTTTTACAATCGCCCCTATTATTTAAGTCGTGGTCGATGTCGACATATATTTTAAATTTTTGTCACATCAAGTCGACGACTACATAGTTATCGAACATCTGACAAAAATTCGCGAATTCAAAATTTTCGCTTTTTTAGCAAACTTTTGCGATTTTCACGTTTAGTTTACTAATAAAATGTTTTGCCACAACCTTTTTTTAAATTTGCAGTTTTTTATTTTAAACGTTTTTGATTAATATGTTTACATTCTATTTTTACTTTATTTGAGTAAAACAAAGACAATTCTACTCGACGTTAAAAGCACTTTAGAAAATATCAAGTGACTGTGAACTGTAATCAATTATTGTCAATAACTACTAATAAAATACAATTGCTGTTACGGTGCCGTCGACTTTCATAAAAATAAATAGTCCGATATTAAAAAATTGTACTTTAAATTGTTCATTTTCGGTTTTGTAATGAAAAAAAAAATTTTTTTTCCAATCAAAAGATGAAACATTCACCCTTAATGCGTTTGGCATTTTTAAGATACTCCTACGACAGTTTGGTAATAGATTAAAGAAAAAAAGTTCACATTCTCTTTAATCTATTACCAAACAGTCGTGGGCGTATTTTAAATACGCCAAACACAATAGGGGTGGATACTTTACGGATAGACATACATATGTACTTACTAATTTCACGTAAAATTATGTATTGTTTCCACAATACAGCCGATTGATTGTATAGTCAAGTTAATAGAGCGGTTTCCACAATCAATCGCCCGTATTGTGAAAACCGCAAATTGGCCTATTTCTCTTTGATGTTTTTTTCGAAGTTTTTGTTAAGTTGGAGGTCCACACCACGCGTTACTCGCCTTTTCGTAGCATACGCAGCTGTCAAAAAAGTAGAATCTGTGTAGTTATACGTAGAAAGTTACATTCCCCAAAGCGTAGATGCCTTGAGGCGAAAAGTAGGTTTACTTTCTCACAAGCAGCGTTCGAACAAATCAGCTGATTTTGACAAATTAAATTTTATTTTTACTTGTGCTGATGCTGCATAAAAAGCGTTGCATGTAACTTGAAATGTAGAACGCAAGTAAGGTTATAAAAGCATGCGCTGCGTGGAGGCGAAAACGCGTGGTATGGAGCTCCAGCTTTACGTCGCGACGCGTCGGCACCGCCAACTATTTTGTCGTCCGACGCTTTAATTCCAATACTACCATTACATACGGTGTAATTGCGAAAAATCTACTTGAACATGTGAGTTTTTTTACTGTGACGTTTTCAAAAAATTGTAAACAATACACGAAACAGAAGAAAAATACTTTTTTATTTACTAACCAAACACTGAGAGAAAGAAGATGAAAAGAAAAGGAGAATGACTAAAAAAAAAGAGAGTTATTTATGGAAAAAATTGAATGACAAACACACACAAATTCGTTCGCACATAAAGAAAACAATTTCAAAAATATGGAACGAAAGAAAAAAAAATACCGAATCGAAATAATAAATATTGTATTTGTGCGACGACACTCGACATGAAAATGTTGAATTTGAGTTTTTAGTAAATATTAAGACAGCGAAGTGAATACATTCCTCTGAGCGTTTCGCTTTAGACGTTGTGCAAAAGTGAACGTTACGATTGACGGCCACGCGTTTTTAAATAAAATGACCAAAAATTTAGAAAAAAACTTCAATGTGAAATTAAATCCAAGTGGAATTATTATGATTAAATAAAAAATATTGGTTTATTTAATACTTTTTGGAATTATAAAATATATAAATTGTCAAAAAAATACAAAATTCATCATAAAAATTTAAATTAAAAAATTCTCCCGCCCTTAAATTTTCAAGAAAGAAAAGTTAAAGAAGTTATTGTTGTGAAACTTCAATAAAATCATAAAGTATAAAAAATATTTAATTAAAGTGCTTTATAGTGAAATTAAAATTGCCTAAATACATACATATTTAATTGTAAATATCCAAAAGTTAAAAAAAAGGAAAAACTACTAAAAAACCTGAATGAAAGCAATTTGACGCCGCCATTGTTATTGTTTTCCTGCTGAATTGCAACAACGCCTGCCTGCTATTTTATTGTCAACAAATTTTCCTTGTTACAGATTCCATAAGATTCTTGTATTCTTTTATTTCTCTTTTGAAAAAATCAAGTAAGTTTATCGTGCTTAAAATGTCCTGAGTGTAAATAAAATCAATTTGTGTTGCGCATTGATGCTCCATAAACAATCAAATGTCTAGACAGTGTTAAAATTCCATAGTTCACTGGCTGCAATTGGGTATCTCATCCCTTTAACCTCTTTTTAAATCGTAAAACTTCAATCCTGTTTTTGATTACTTAAGAGGAGCCTGTTTAAAAACAGATGCTTTGAAAATCTTGACTGCTAAAAATGTATCTTTATTTTAAATCACTTTAAACTGGTTTTCTTCTTACACGTTTTCCTTTTATCTCTTCGTTTTTAAAACGTTCTCCTTTCTGTATTTCTTTCGTCATCTTGTTATTTGCGTATCAGTTAAGTCTTCATTTTTTTCCAATGTGCGTGTGCATGTTTTTGCCAAAAAACATCCCTATTTTTATATCCCTATGTACATAATACATAGATATGTACTTATAATATATATGTACATGTTAATTTAAATCCCTAAAAATAAAACATTTTTTTCTCTTCCTTTTTCCCATCAGATTTATTTGATATTTATTTTATTTGTCAACTTTCCTTACCATAGTCGTCCCTTAATTTTTTATTTTTTTTTTTATTTTTTCTAAAGTGCCATTATTCTCACTCACTCAATCAGTTTTCGAGAAATTTTGTTTTCTCGTTTATTTCCGAAAAAGTTGGTGGTTTTATTTGTCAAAATTTGAATCTTATTTAACCAGGCTCTCAGAATTTCCAGGTGTATTCCATATTTCTCTTACACTTTCCCCAATGCCATTTTTTTTTTTTTTTTGTATTTTAATTTTCTCACCATATTGATACTATACTGGTTTTTGTATGTATTAGTTTGAGTTTTTGTTTTCTATTGTTTTCCAACATTTAATTGTTGTTTTGTTTGGGGCTCCAATATATATTTTATTTTGGACACGAGTTTGCTCATAAACAAAAAAGGAGAAATAATAATAAAGAAGAAAGAGAACAAAACAAAATAAAATGAACAAAACCACCACAGGAAAACAATAATAATAATAATATAAACAACTTGCAAATGTGTTACTGCTTACCAACCCCGGTGCCCCACACTCCAAAAATTTTTTGAATCGACAGACCAAGCGGATTAGATGAGGCACTGTGGATTTAAATAAGTTTTTTTTAGGTAATAATATCTACAATGATTTAATGATATAAAAATATGTAACATTGATCAACGATCGAAATTTACATTGTGCATACATATGTAAGTAAGTACATATGAAATTTTCGGGCGTGATTATAACATTAGATTGTTTAAATCATTTGCATTTAACAAATAAAAAAATATTAAATATTAAATAAATTTTAAAACAACTAAGTATAATTGTATGTAAAAGTATAACCACCTTATTAAAAAAAATATTTTAGTGTTTATAAAACGCTGAAATAGGTATCATATGTTAGTTTGCGTGAAATAAGCAAAATTCAGATCTGCAAAGCAGAGCGAGAAGTTTCAAACAAAAATTGTGTAATATTTCATAGAAGTAGGAACTGGGAATTATTTCCTTCCGAAGGTTACTTTATATTATATTCAACATTTTTTCATTACATTCTGCTGGTGTCTAATAATTGTAAATTTTTCTGTATATAAAATATACCTCATTGCTTTCCAAAGGAAGGCTAAGGTAGAAAGTAAAAAGAAAATACAATATAATAGCCTGGTAGTGTATGAAGTCATTTCTGAAAAATTGAAGGAATAGAACTATTACAAAAAAGCTTTATAAAATACATAACTGAAATTTAGCTCATAGAATAAATTCGAAAAATGAAAAAATGTTGAATATTTCATAGAAGTGTTAGCGCTACACTTCGAATTATCCCTTATTATTTTAATGGGATGCATGTATGTGCCAGTGATGCCATTAGGATACGAAAGATAAATTTTTCGTATCTTTTGATGGCTTCAGGTAATATGTATAATCCTGAAATGTTTCGTATCTTTTGAATCTGTACCAAAATGTACTAAAACTTGTTAAGACTGATTATCGTAACCGACTCAATACTCATACAATAGCAGCTTTAATAATGGTGATAGAAAACATTTAAGATGTTTCAACACACGATTCACCTAAATCGAGGATTACTAGTATTGCGAAGTTGTTCTGAGGAAATATGAACATCTTTTTTATTTTCAGGAAATTTATATGAACTTTTTGGTATAATCGCCTTAACTCTTATATTAATTTTTACAAAACTGAATTTGTTTTGATAACATCCAAAAATAGTTACACATAATAAGTTTTAAAGTTTGCTTACCTTATTTTTAAAAATTACATACAATATTTATGACTTAAATATATATAAAAATTAATTTATATGATATCATTTTTCTTTACAATATTCATTAAATATGAAATAAAAATGTTATGTTAATAAATGTTAACGCCCGTATTTATAAAAAATTTTAATATTCAATAATGGTTTACAAAACAAATTTTGTATGAAAATTTGCCTTAATAAACGTTTGTTAAATTTAATAATCGTTTATAAATACCGGGGTTAATGTTTAAAATGGATTTAAATTTTTTTTTTTTTTCAAAATGTATCTTTTTGGAAACTAAAATTTATATTTCTCGATATTTCACTGGCAACATTGGTATGTACCTGTCCGTGATTTATAAAAGCCGACTGAACAAATTATGCAAAGCAGCTTCAAAGAAGTTAATATTACTTGTCGATAATTTTGTTTGTGCATAAGGGTGTTCCTTATAATCCGACTACAATATTTTTGTACGCATAACCTCTAATTTGTTTCTATGTAGGGTAGTATATAGTAGTATATATAAGTAAAGCACCACGACACACAGTTTCTAATTTCCCGGACTTTTTCTATTCCCGGGAATCCCGGGATTCGTTGAACAAAACAATGATTTCATGAAATGAGTTCAAGACAAAATTTTTTACTTTATTGAAATAATATACACATATACAACAGTCTAAAAAAATTAGCTTTATAATTCCACAGAAAACCAAAACAAAACCAAATAAATTGTTACATTCATATGTACATGCATATTATATATGTATGTACATATGTATGTATATATTTATTTTTTTTTTTTTTGAGATCACGAATTGATAAAACTTATTAATATTTAGTAGTTATTATTAATAGCAATTTGGTTAAATTAATTTTCTGTTAAGCATACAATTTTAAGTATTATTCAAGCATTTAAAAGCTCATCAGAGATTCTTCTTCTAATCCTTGTTGATATGTATAATGCCTGCTACCGAAAACGTGCTCTGGCTTTCTACAGACGTTGGTTTTATAGTAAGAAGCGCATCATACAAAGATTATTAATTTGTTGGCCTATCACCCGTGACTTCATAGACGTCAAATTCTTTTTTAAAGAGATATTCAAGCTTTCGTATTTTCTTTATATTTATTTTTTTAGAATTTGTTGATGGTTCATTATCTGGTGTTGGTGATGGTGTATCGTGTATATTTTCATTTTCTACTTCAAAAATCTTTTTAGACATTTCATCAGCAATTCAAAAGACCTTTGATTTATTAGCGTAGGAAAATAGCTTTCGTATTTTCTTTATATTTATTTTTTTAGAATTTGTTGATGGTTCATTATCTGGTGTTGGTGATGGTGTATCGTGTATATTTTCATTTTCTACTTCAAAAATCTTTTTAGACATTTCATCAGCAATTCAAAAGACCTTTGATTTATTAGCGTAGGAAAATAGTTCGATTTTAAGGTAGTTTTTAGTAATTTTAGTAAAGAATATATTTTTATTGCTCATTTTTGATTTTAACGATGCTAACAAATTAAAATTTCAAAAAGTTTTATTTGAAATTCCCGGAAAAAATTTCCCGGGATTAATTTAAAAAAATGTCCCGGGATTCCCGGGAATTCTTTCCCGCGTAGAAACTCTATGTATTACCCAACTTAAACTGGTGATATCTAAAACCACAGTGCCCTGTAAATAGGCCAACAAGCAGTCTGAGTTCCGCTTTCTCATGCATGAGAATCCTGCCTGCCCTGCGCCAGGACTGTGTCACAAATCTTTTGGACTGTCTTAATCCAGAAGCGGACGTCCATGCGTAAAGGAACTCACGCTCGGACCATTCTTGTAACGTCCTCCTGATGTGACCCACAGCGACGCCGAAGAAAGGCTCTGGGCCTTTAAATGAACGACGAGCGCCTCTGTTTACTAAGCAATCAGACCTTTCATTGCCTGCATGGCCCTTATGGTCGGAGACGCAAAACAGTCCATGACCAGCCTGGACTTTTTCTCCAAAGAAGAAAGTGTTCTAAGAGCGGCTTGGCTATCCGACATTATATACAGTCTAAAGCCCCTTGCCCTCCTCCTCAGACATTCCCCTATGTAGGGTAAAAGTGTTATATACATTTCTTAATAAATTTGGATAACTTTAACCCATGCCGAGTTGCGAGTATCGAAGCATGCTTTTAGGATTAAGGTTAAAAGTTTACCATAACTCTAAAAAATGTATCACTCACAGATTCGAATGTCACTTGCCTAATTTGCACTGCCCAAACAAATAATACACATTAATTCTTGTTAATGGACAAGGAGCATGTTAAACGGTACAAAATGACCCTTAACGAAATTGTTAATATTTCCTGGTCCTACGTCCTTAATAGAGTTGCCTGTTTGATGTTTATGAAATTTTAAATCCCTTCCAATAAAACAGCTTTTTAGTCCCAATTAATACGATGCAAGTCTTATTGATTAACTTATCACATTTTCTTCTTTGAACTTTCTTCTTTCTTAGCGATATCAGTAGGTAGATGCCAATTAAGCATACAAAATTCAACTAACGTACCAAAAGTTGTTACTCTACTCTGTCCCTATATCTTGAAATCTCGAAGTGATTCAGCGTTTTTAAGAACGCAGTTGTGTTAAGAATAATATTATCCTTGAGGGTAACACTCATTATTTCTTTTAAATAAATAACGTAAGGATGTAATATTGCTTGATATATTAGTCGTATATTTGACATGCGGAATAAGTGCTTGGGACCAAATTAAAAAAATTAAGAGTATGTATGTATATGTATTGAATTTCTCAAATATAAAATATTGGTCTATATGAGGGACACCCTAATGTACATGTTTCAATATTTGTTGAAATATTGCGACACTTGCCAATTTAGCTATTTAGTTTCATTGCGATAATATCGGTTTTGGTAAAGCATAAATCATTTAATGTATCGATTTTAAAACAAGTTGTACTAAATAAATATATGCATATGTATATACATACAAAATACTTACGTATTTTGCCGTCAAATGAGTAGCTAACTACAAAAAAAGCCAACTTTAAGTTAGCTTGTATAGACTAACTTATAGCCAACTACTAAGCAATGGAAAATTTACATTAACCAAAGTGAATACAAACAATGTGTATTTTAAGTAGAGAGAGCCAAGTCGATTGGCAAACAACGGCTCCAAGACCCACAAAAGATTTAATTATTTAGGGCCATTATTACAATATACGGAGTAGAAATTGGTAATCAGTAATGGCTAGGTTATAGTATAATTAAAAAATTAAATTAAATAACTAAGTAGGTACAATTTTAATAAAATATTTAATTTAAAAAAACCAAGTAAGAGCTTAAAGTTGTAAGTTTATAGCTAGCTACAAAAAGTTAACTTTAAGTTAACGGCTAGGTAACTAACTTTAAAGTTAACTGAAAATAATGCAGAGTCGGACAATGACTACTTCCTAGGACATCGCAATGTTAAAATAGTTAGTTAATTCCATATAAAAGTAATGCAAGTGTCAACCACCACTACTTGAGAAATAGTTAGCTCTCAGTTAATTTAAAGTTAACTGAATGTCCGACAGGGTAGGTACACACATAGATATGTATATTAATAATTATGTATATTTTTTTTTAGTTAAGTGAGCTCAGTTCACACATTACTTACAAGTAATCCCATAAAGTACAACAACAAAAAGAAATCTCCAAAAGTATAGCCACATTACGTACAAAAACTTAAATATATGGGGCAATGTAATATAAACTCATTTAAATACAATCGGTTACTCAAGTTATTGTGTCTTTGTACAAATTTAAATTAACAAACAATTAAAAATGCTGTGCTTACATTGTATTTAATTTAAATCAAATAAATGAATTAATACCTATGTATGTCAGATCAGGGGTACCTTAAGCAAAACAACAAAGAAATGACCATGACTGAAAGGTAAAGTAGGTCTCTCTTTTAATTTCAAATTATATAAATTCTCTATTGAACTACGAAAATTAAGTTGAACCATTTTTATCAAAATAAAATTTTGTAATCAAATCACTCACAAATCTTATTAAATTTGTTTTTAATATAAAAAATGTGCACAGAGACCGAAAATAACAGTTAATTTAAAATTTTATATATAACAAATAAAATATATAGAAATCAATTTCAGAAAACTGATACAACTATACCATATCGATCCTAATGAACTGGTTTATAATAAAATAAACCTATTGCTTTTTTTTGAATAATATACAAGTGACTTTCTTAAGAAATGTAGGTATTAAAATAATTTAGTTGACTTGAAATATTTATTTTAATATGCATAAGAAATCCTCGTGAGATCACTAGGGCGTGGAGATTTAAGCAAATGCATGCTTTTCCTTGAAAGCTTAAATCACAATTTTGGATGAAAAATGTTCGTGCACTTTTTTTTTTTTTTTGCATATTTTATCGTTAAAACATTTTGTGTCATATAATGTTTTAGAATGCATATTAATTCTTTCTCATATTATGTTAGTTTTTCAAAAAAAAAATATATATTTTTCATATTTTCTGTTTTTACTCAAATAATTTCTGGTGTTATCAAAATCAAACAATTTGAGTGCTTCAAACAAAAATTTTATTAATTACTCAGCCATCCTGAATGCGGTTGGCATTGGCTTAAAAGTCGTCTTTGTAGTAGATTTAAGAAAGAATTTAATATTTTACAAAAAATGACACAAGAGTTTACGCCAACTGTTATCAGGCCGATCATTTAAAAAAATTGGGGACAATAAATTAGTTTATTAAAATTTTAAATTGTGTACTGTTACTTTAAAGCTTTGTTTAGAGTGAAAATATTCTTTCAATGAAACAAACAATTTTAGGACCCAACCATAATATGCATAGCCGCGCTTAGCTTACTGTCAATAATTACCAAAAAGTCTCTCAAATGTATTTAACCCTAGAACACACACCCGGGTACAAATGTATCCACTTGCAACTTTGCACTGCTGTAACTCAGGAACGGCTTAACTTAAGGAATAGAGATTTCGGATCTAGGAAACATAAGTAATTTCTAATTGTTTAAGGTTATTTGATGCAATTGGGTCGGTGGTTCAGGAGCTACGAGCTTCCAAAGTCGACACCTACGAAAACACACACCCTGGATACGTTTGTACCACGCCAGTTTATATCAAAATAAAAGGCAACAAACCATTTTATAGTAGATTCAGATTCTTGAACTTCATTAAATACGTTTTACACTTTTGAAAACCAAAATAATAATAAAAAAATGCAAAAACAACAACAAAAAACAACCTGTAGAATATCCAAATACTACAAACACTTCCCTAGAGGGAAGCGAACTGACACCAAAGTAGTGATAGGTCTTTGGTGGTAGAGACCGGTTCTAGTTTTAACACTTTCTATGATTAAGACCTATCACTTTTACATGGGGTTGTCATTGGAGGGGGTCAACTGACACCATTTGACCAGTCACACATCTTTTCTCAATGAACGTGTTTAGTGACAGTTTTTACAATGAAGCATTATTTCAATACAATAGCCCAATACACAATCTTGTGCAAATGGTCTTGCATCGTAGCATTTGCAAAATGGTATAGTAAATACTATACCATTTTTCAGATCGGCTTGGTTCACTCAGTGTTAGCTGTCGTTTTGCAATCATTTCGAGTAAATATAAACTATTGGTTTAGGCGTTGCATATTTGCAAAAGAGTAGCAAGTGCATTGCTGTATATTTTGTTGGTGTAGAGTAAAAATATACTATACCATTTTGCAAATGCTACGATGCAAGACCATTTGCACAAGATTGTGAATTGGGCTAATGTAGTATTATGTCAATAAAACAAGTCCTAGAATTAAATTCAAGAACAATATTTTAGAAAGTCCCAAAAAATGTGTCACACCACCGGTGAAGACTGTACTGTAATTCATTACTTTTTCTGCCTTTTTTCCTTTAAAACCAGTTACATGACTGGTTCTCCTTGCACTGGTCATGAGTTCTTTCTTTTAGTACCTGTTCTATTTTAACAGCTCCCAGGACCAGTATGTTGGACCTATTGACCCAAATTTCCCGCAGGGTTGTTTATCACTTGAATAACAGTTGCCTGCATTCACTCTTTTGCTTATATCTTTTGAACCATGTAGAATATTTGCATGAAACAAAACTAAAACATTTTTAAATATTTATTTACGCTTTAAAAATATAAATGAAATTGGACCATTTAAACATAAGAAAAAGCCAAAATAAGCTTGTAGGCACAAACGTATCCCGGGTGTGTGTTCTCGTAGAAAAAGTTGGGTATGCATCGTACGGTTAAAAAAACAACAAAATCAAAAAACAAAATTGATTCCGTATGTGCGATGATTTTCGCACTTTGCTTAAGCAAATGACAGTTTCATAAAAAAAGTTTCCGTAAGTTCAATATGGTTTGCTTCATACGATTTACATTTATTCGTACATTTGCTCAATCCAACTTAAGCACATTATGGTTAGGCCTTTAGAATTCGATCTAACGCTGGCATTGACTAATCACAATCTACTGTCCTTTTTTTGAAAAAATCTTAAAGGACATCGTATAAAAAAAGGACGAATGGTCACCGTACTCATCTGTCTATTTTATTTTTTTAAGCGTTTTATTTAGTAGATTTTATACATTTTATAGTTCTTAAGACTCACTTAGCCGGTAGTAACAGTAACGTTGCAAATCAGCTGTTTCATTTTGTTATATGTAAACCAATTAGAACGATCATAACTAGCTGTGAGATGGTACCAGTCATGCCAACTTTTTGAGAGTAAAAAAGAACTTTACAATTTTAAAAAAGCACTAAAAAGCACTATTTCTAACAAAAACAAGCGTAAAAAGCACTTTGCCATTTTTACAATCTAATTTAACGCACAACAAGTTGCATTCGGCTGTGCCGAATATTATATACCGCCAAAATTTAAATTAAGGCGACGAAGTTGATGGGCCACCATATTTATTTTAAATTAAATTATAAATATATAAACATTTGTATATAAACATTTTTATATGTATTATTATTATCTTCAATAAAAGTAATATCATCCAAATCATTTGGAATATCATTAGCTGAGTTTGAATTGGCCATAAAACAGTTTAAACTTTAAAGTAATACAGTGCGAGCTCGATTTTCGTAACTCGAAAAAATCTAGCCCATAATTTAATAAAAACCCTTATATTTTATCGTTTAAATAAATCAAAATAAAAATCGTGCAAAGTTTAATAAAAAAATTGGCGTATGATATTATCTAATTATTTTGACCTGTGTACGCTTCTAAATAAAAAACACAAATAAGGTGTAAAATAGAAAAAACAGGTTTGCTTGTATTCTGATACTTGGTCAAACCTTTTTGCAATAGCACTAGAGGCAAAAGTGCACAACACGCGGTTATTTGGATACGAGTGTCGTGCGTTTGAAAACTAAAGCGCATGAAAAATGGCAAGTTACACAACGTCGTTATAAAAGTATTTTTTGTCAGCTGTTTTCAATTTATTTAACACTTTGCTTATACCAGTTACGACTCTTTTTTTGTTTTTAAAGTCTTTGCGTTCTTTTGTACGGTTTTCGACAGCATGTTTTTTAACTTTTCAACACGTTTTTTCTACATGACTCCAAATCGTTGTTTATTTTTCCTTTCACAATTGCTAATATTTTCCAAGCCATTTTCTTTTTTTGAAACAGTGTCTACATCTTGAAAAAAATGTTTACCGCAAACAAATACATCGTTCTTATTACGATAACTTAATTGGGGTATTCACAAGGTGTGCTATCATGTTATATTGTCATAATGTTCTAACATTTTACAATGGTTTAAAAATATTGTTGTTGCTTTGTAAACAACAAGTGTCTTAAATTAATAGAACGTTGCTTGATATTTATTGGGCTGTCGTAATTAATCAGAAGAGACCAAAGCTGAGCGGCTGAGCCGTACCGCGTTAGCTCTTGTAGCCGTCGCCGTTGATGGTATAATTTTATCCGGCTAACATCAAAATTTAACCTGCGGCTAGCAATTTTTGCAACAAATCACTTGCGGCGTCAAATAAGATCGGCTTATGACTCTGCTGTTTGGTAAACAAACGAAATAAAATTTATTTCTGATTTGCGTCTGCAAAATGGAAAATAGTCAGGTAAAATCTAATTTAATTTATTAATTCATGGAAAAGAATTATAAAATATTTTGATGTTAGGTAATTATTTATTTTTTATATTTGTTTTAAATCAGCTGATTTAAATTCAAAATAGCGTACAAAATTATGAGGGGTTGTTCACAACAGTCGTATTTTTCAAGTTATTATTTTAAGACATATGACTTTATGACACCTTGTGAATCCCCCAAATATGTTGTCAACGCTAAAAAGTGAAACGTTTTGTAAAATTTCCATATTGCTAGGAAGATTAGCTCTTACCTCGTAAATAAAGTTTTTGGCTAAACGAATGCAACTTTCTTTTATCATTTGAAATCTGAAAATCTTTACAGGCTTTCTCAAAATTTTACCCCAAATAGCAAATCTCATCTTAATCATCCTCTATATAATCGAAGTTTAAAAAAATGGTAGAAAAAAAATAAAAAATTGTAAAAAGCACTAACGAAAGTTAGTGCTTTTTCTTAGTATTGCACTATGGATAAAATTTTGGCGTTTTGAGGCATCAAAAAGTCTGGATGTTACGTCTAAATCTGTAGATTGCTCTTACTTTTTTACGGTAAGGTTAAGTTACTGTTAAGGCTCAGTTAGCCGGGAGTAACAGTAACAACAGTATGTAAAACAATTAGAACGATTATAGTTAGCAGTAAGATGTTACGTCTCAATCTGTAAGAAATAGATTGGTCTTACTTTTTTACGGTAAGGTTACTGTTACTCCCGGCTTACTGAGCCTTTACTCTCCGCCAACTGAGCTTTTACTCTCAAGTGAGCCAATTTCATTGTCATTCACTGTTCATGTATAAATATTTCAAACAAAAACGAAATTGACTTAAATGTTAATAAAACTGTTTTTCAGTGAGTTAACTTAATGCGTATGAAAGCATATTTTTGTAATAATAGCCCCAAATTTCAATAAAAAAAAGCTTAAAACTACACACGAACATACATGTATGTATGTATGCATGTATGTATCTGTAATCATTTGAAATTGTTTTTATTTTGCGCGAGTATGAATAAATAAAGTAAAAAAATAAAACGCAAAACACTGAGTGTTCTCAGAGTTGGGGTTTTTTCACAAGAGCTTTTAGTTTTATTTCTTTTAGTAATATACGATTTTTGCTCAAATATGGTCATGTTAAAAAATGATGACGATGGCGACATCCACTGTGATAGTAAAATATAAATAAAAACAAGAGTAAACTAGGTGTAACAACTTAACACTGTTTCCTAGTGCATATGCACATACATACTTTCATTTGTATGTCGGAAAAATCGTGGAACCCCATTAGTTATTTATAAAAGTTTGTTTAAGTGTTGCGAAAAACATTTCACCCAACAATTGAATAAATAACATTTAGTTTTAAAAAAGCAAAAAAAAAAAAAAAAAGATTAACAGCAGCGTAAACAGTTAAAATTGATGTGCATACATTCAAACATACATAAAATGTACATAAAATAAAACAAATGTGAGTGCTATTTTTGGATTTGCCGTATCTTATAAATACAAATGTACATATAACCTTCACCAAAGCAGCTCTTTTAAGTTTATAACATTTTATTTAAAAATGTTTTGTAAGTTATAGGAATTTGCAGCTCAAAAACTAGATTTTGATACCGACTTGAAGGATTTTTTAGCCTTTAGTATTTTTTTATAATTCAGCAATTTAAAACGCTTCAATACATAACCGATGTGAGAAAATCATAAAATTTTGGGAATTAAGAACACATGTCGTGTGTTACTTTAATCAGTTACAAAAAAACGACTTAGTCGCTTTCGGGGTCGAGAACCGAAATAAGGCTGAATATTCGGCACAAAGAACTTTTACATGAATCTTAACCTGATAACATAATTTTGTTCTGGCGACTTCATGATTGCGCATGGTTCCGAAATAGCAAGATCACTATTTCCAAAATGTATGTCAAAGTGTTCCCTATTTATTTAATAGATTACATCACTGTTATTATGGATGGAAAAATGGACTTAAGTCAAAAATAGTTTTCTACACAAAGTCTGGCCTCACACTATAAACGACTGAGTTAATTGGCGAGAGGGGAAGAGAACATGCTATTCTTCATTCCCCTCTCGCCAATAAACTTTGACTCTCTGACTTAATTTAAATTAAAATTTAATTTTATAAAATAGCTTAAAAACTTTTTTCCATCTCAAAAAACTTGCAAAACCCGATAAATCTGACGATATGAGTTAAATAAAATAACATTAATTTTTTAACATTTTAATGCTTAAAAACTTGTTATGAATCTTGTTTTTTGAAAACAAAAAAATACGTGCCCATTAATTTTCGCTTATCTTTCGCTGCATAATTTATCCATGCCTTGTGTCTAGTTATCCGTACTTTTCGCTGCATGTAAATGCTCTTAAAAATTTTAATTTAAGATCGAAGATATAAAAATTGTAAAAATCCTTCCAATATTTTTGCAAAATTCACAAAGAAATTCTGTGTTCCCACAATCGTACATGAATAAAATCCAGGCCCGATATAAGCAATGACGTATCCTTTTGTATTTTTAGGAATGAACGCTATTATGAAGTTTATCAAAAGTGTTTTAAAACAAAAGTCAATCAACCGAATTCCATTAAGCGTCATCAATACGAAACGATATCGTTTTGTGTCGATTGTTGCAAATCGTTATGCTCACTGTCAATATTAAGTTTTATCGATAAGCGCCGATGTATTTTTGGTATGCCGTACGCATCGATATAAATTGACTCTGATTTTGTCGTCAGTCTTATTGGTGTTCAGACAGTATTTTTGCTGTTTAATTTTTCAATTATGGATAAATTACCGAAAATTCGTTAAATTCGTTTGCCTGTAAGTTTTCTGATTCTTTGCAGTTTTAACGATTTTTAATAAACACTCTTCTTTCATGCCGCTTTAATCATATATTATTTTATTGCGAATTTCCGCTAATTTTGGTAATTTTATCGAATTTTTACCTTACAAATTTTTAATAAATTTCATGGTTTTCTTAAAATATTAAAACTTTTCACGAATTTTTGCAAATGTTTTTTTGTTTTTTTTTTTGACATTTTGTTGTTAACCGATTTAGCGAGCTTAAATAAAATTAAGGGTTTGTTTCCAAGTTTTAAATTTTTCGCGAATTTTAGCCATGTTCGCGATAGAAGCGATTTGTTCGTGTGATTCTTTACAGTTTTAACGATTTTTAATAAATATTATCATAATCATAACACAATTAGCAAATTTTTGCAAATTCCCGATAATTTAACCATTTTTATGAAATTTTTGCCATTCTTATATTTATGGGGACTTTTAATCAGTTTTATGGCTTGTTTGATATATAAAAAAATTTCGGGAATTTTCGCTATTTTTGCAAATGTTCCGAATATTTGCAATTTTCGCATAACTCTCTTTTCGGCATTCGTCAAATCGAAGTCTGTGTTTTACAGGGCACTATCAGTCGATTTATACGGGGCGAAAAGTGTATTTTATATCTTATACCCCCTTTGAGAGCACAACATTAATAAGAAACGAACATCAAATTGCATTTAAAAAAAAAAAAAAAATTATAAGAGATGTGCTTTAAAAAACTATAATCAATCGACATCGTTACATTGCTGTTATAGAAAACAAGTTTTGTATCGAATTGATAACGACTTCGACAAAAATTGATATTGATTTTGAATTGAAGACGATGACAACGACGTTAAATTAGATACTTACTTAGGACATATGAACCAACAGTTTAGGGACGTAACAACTCGTTTTTTTGCCGAAACTCAAAAAGAAATGAAGGTGGTACCGATATCGATACTAATATTGAATTTGAATTCAAGTTAAAATTATCAAAATCCAAGAAGACTAATTTTTTTATTATACAAAATTACAGTTAAGAGATTATTAATATTTCAAATCGATTTTAATAAGATTTTTATTTAAAAAATTAAGTGCTCAGCTTTCGAGGTAAATAATGAAGGCATACTAAGTTTGCGAGAAACTTTTTTAATTTTTATCTAAGACCCCATAAAGTCATTCTGGATCATTCTAAGTTCTTGCCCGTCTGTCGGAAACACGCTCATTTTTGAAAGACTCAACAGAAAAGAACCAAATTGATGGCAAACTTTTTCGATTATCAAAAGAGTTATGAAGCCAAATGGGGAACAACCTCCCTAAAAAATTTATGTTTTTGCTACAAAAACTAGCATAAATTGCTGATAGAATGCATCGATTCTCATTTGTTTTTGTTCAAATTGAGTTTTTATGACCGAAAATCATACTACAGCATATTTCTTTTAAAAGCCACACCGCTTATTATAGAATTAGCGATATAACTATTTAAAAATTTTAAATTTTCTTGCACCTATAAATAAAATATGTACCTGCAAAATATTTGTTATAATGTCAATCAGCGCTTTAGTCAATTTTCGCTTATACGCCACCTCAATGTGCTGTGAAAAATCTTAATTATATGCAAATTATTAAAGATATAATCCAAAGTGCAAATATATTAAAATATCTTTTTTGCTTTTTTTATAACTGAAAAAAAAAAAAATGTTATACCTTTAGTTTTTTAAGAAGAATTTTATGTTTTCGGTTTTTAATTTCTGATGCCTGCTCTTATTGAAAAAGAAATTCCAGAGGCTGTTTAAAATAAAAACTTAGGGCTTATAAATCAGAGCAAGTTAAACTCTCTTTTTGGTCTAAAATGTGTTGAAACCAACAAGTCTATAAATCCGTAAACATATAAACCATCTTTAAACGCATAAAATTGGGCTTTTAAACTACCATTACAGACCATAGGAATTTGACAACATTTGTCGTAGTGCTGCCACATGTTATTTTTTAAGCTACATATGTATAATACATGAGATATTTAAGTTTAGTTCAACTAAATCAGCGTTTTAACGTTCACTGTTTTATAAGCCATTAGATGTATATATTTTAAAATCGATAAATTCTGAAATGTTCGATGAAAACACTGGTTTTCCATCAAATGCGATACATAGTAAGAAATCGGTAAATATATTACGAACGTTTTGTTTACAAAATGAAATTAATTGTACTATTATTTAATACGGCAGTTTAATAAAATTAGTCACAACACTGTTTATTTGAGATAAGTTTAAAGCCTCTAAGAAATATCTGTCATCTAGATTCTAGACTGATGATTACAACCTAGTATTGATGTTTACCAATCATAATTTATTAAATTAATTATTACATACATGAGTTTTTTCAAAACGACTGTTTTTTATTGAGATTTTATAAAGTTTAAATAAATAATTATATGCAAATTCACATATAAGCCAAAAAGTGGCTTATATAAAATTCCAGCTATAGTCCAATTCGGCTTATTAAAGCCCACTTAGGAAAATGAATTAAATACGACTTAGCCCGGAAAAAGTATGTATTGATATTGTGGTAAAATTTGGTGAAATTTAGCCTTAGCTAGAAAAAATACCATCTAATTTTCCATTCGGCCTTCAGAAAAGATAATTTAGAAGCATTAAATTATAAAAAACTTCTGTTACTGTATTTAAAATTTGCTCTAATTTGGGTTGTTTTTTAAATATTAATCACTCTACCGAATTTTGTGATGAGCGATCCATAATTTACGGTACCTCCAATATAAAATCCCCGCACGCAAATCACTTAAATACGCTAATAATATTTCTGAAATAAATCATGGTACAAATTTTATTTTAATTATGTAACGAATTAAAGTACTGTGATGTCAGATCTTTTAAAGATTAGCTTACATATATTTTATAGCTACCACTATAGCTGGCTTAGCCGATTATAGCACTCTTACTTGTTTAGTAATAAATTATGCAAAGCAGTGAAAATTAACTGCAGACGGTAATGAAACATCGACTTAGTACTTTTTATCCAAATATTTATCAATTTCCTAGTTTTCTTAATTTTTATTAAATATTTCCGGTAGTCCGCATTAAATTCGCGGGAAAGCGGGAACTTAAAACAATTGAAATACTTGGGCAATCCCGGAAAAGACGCTAATTGAAAGTAAAGCTCTATTTACGTTTTTCCCGCCTGATTTGTACTTTGTTGTACAGGTGGTATTCGGTGTAAGCAGGGAGAAATCTACGAGAGTGCAAAACATACATTGAGACTTCAATTTGTATCACAATCATCAGCTTTGCTTTAGCTATCATGCATTTTGTTGTTTTTCTCTTAATTTAGCGACGTAAATCTACTCGTTTCAATTTGCTGTTTTCCTAGTCAATATTGGATATATTGACTTCAAAGAAAAAAACCCTTGTTTGTTGTTGGTGCATGTATTTTGTTTTTTGTTTTCTGTTTATTTTGATTTTATTCTCAATAATTCAGAAAATATAAAAAATAATTTTGTTTTTTTCCAGCTTCTCCTTGTGTGTGTGTGTGTTTTTATCCAAACATGTTTTTAGTATTAAGCAGAAGTCATTTGATGAATATACTTCTTTATCTATTTTTCTTTTTCATTTTAACACATTGTGCGTACATTATTTTCAACGAATTTTGCACAGCAACATAAATTTATGTTTTTTTTTTTTTAAATCCACAAAATTTTATGTGCTAAAAAGATTTTATCTTCCTGTTATCATACATAACCATAGAAACACAACTGCATCCATCGCATAAACGCAAAAGCGTACCACATATAAATGTTATCAAACTTATATCTGATATACTTATTGCACAATTGCTGGTGAAAACGCAAAAGCTTGTTTACATCGTATTTAACCATTTTCGAAACCAAGCAAAATATGCTCGCAACAAAATTAGGCGTAAAAAGTGCGTCTTTCAAAACATTTTCGGCCTTACGTTATTTGTACGTAAATAATATTAGTAACTAAACGTTTATCTATTATTATTTTGTTTGTAGTTTTGTTCTTGATCAAATTACGAAAATAAAACACACTGTAAAAAATGGCGCTGCGAAATATGGCCCCAAAAAATAAATGAAAATTTACCCCAAATTTGGGTCGATTTTTCATAATGCAACATGGCCCCATTTTTTTAATGAAAAATTACCCCAAAAAAATGAAAAATTACCCTAAAAATAAAATGAAATATGACCCTAAATTTGGGGTTATTCTTCATTATGAAAAATCACCTCAAAATTTATAATGAATTTGAACCCCAAAAAAGAACACAATGAAAGTTACATTCAACATTTTCGGTGGAGTTCATATGCCCGAAACTACATAAAAATCACAAATTTAGAATCCCGATTTCCAAATCCGGATAATTAAACAGTTTTGGTTTTAAAAATCGCACGATTGATAGCATGGTTGGGCTTTCGGCCATGCGCAAGGATTTTTTTTTTCTATGGTATAACGAACACTGGCTTTGCTTACTAAAGTTTCACGTTATAGCCGGCCTTTGGCCGGGCGCAAGGATTTTCTTCTCTATGGTATAACGAAATCAGTGAAAATGTGTGTTAAAAAGTTTGGGGTGATTTTTCATTTCTTAAAATTTGCATTTTTTATTTGTAGACGAAAAATAGCCCCAACGTAAAAATTGTGATTTTATTTGGGGCCATTTTTCATTCCTTGATATTGGGGTCATTTTTCATTCCACTTAAAATGCAAAAACACCCCAACGAAAAAATGAAAAATAACCCCAAAAAAACAAAAAAAATTGCGCCAAAATTGCGTGTTGTTGTGTCTCATGTAAAATTTTGGGGCCGTTTTTCATATTTCCTGGGGTCATTTTGCGCACCGCCGTATAAAATATTATGTTTTTTTTATTTCATACATATTTAAGTTGTAGGTAGTAGTTTAAATGTAAGTCGCAGTTTATTTCAGTTTGCAATTAAACAAGTTTGTTTTTTCTCCAACAGACTTGAAAGCTTAAAATAAGAAAAAAAATTGATTTTAAACCAGGATTCGAATTGTGCATGTTTGTATGTATAAATGGATGTGCAAGTGCATGAACATGAGACATTATTCATAAAACATGTAGGAAAAACCACTAATGGAAATGTAAAGAAGACTATTTATTTTAAAATTAACGAGAAGACAGTCAAAATTAAAAAAAAAATCAATTCAATTTTATAAATTGGCTATTCAAAAAACAAGATTTAATTTAAAAGTGATGAATAGTCAAGTTGAAACCTTCCGAACTAGTTACTATTGCGACTTTTATTAATCTAGATTTGCTATGCTAAATAAAGTTTAAAGTAAAAATTCAAATTCAAATACATATCCCATCATATCGATCCAAAAAGCTATAGAATGTTTTGTAAACAAATAACCCAATGTTGTCAATGCAAAAAATTCAATTGATTGCTAAGTTGCAAAACATGCATTTGCATGCGAATAAGGCAGTTTTTCTAAAAATCGTGCGTAATATGTTTAAACCTGTTTTTTAGGCAAGAAGTTTAAAAAACTTGCCCTTGTTATTATCGGGCATGTTCTATAAATTGAAATGAAGTGGATTTCAAATCGAACAAATTTTGAAAACGAGCCTGTCAACAAAATTCACAAAAATATTTAATTTTATATACTTCATACTTTGAGTACCAATTATCTTTACAAGAACAACTCTTAAAAATAGGAATAACTGTAGTCATTTTGTAAATAATTGCAATCGAAATCTTGCTCGTTTTCAAATCCACTTCATTTATAGTTATTTGTCAGTAAGTTGTTAATTGAAAATGTAAAAAATTATTTTTAAATTGATGTATAGAAAATATTGGTTAACAGTGTTTTGATTTTCAGCTTTCCCAATGAAAGTAGAAAAGTTAATATTGAAATTTTTACTCCTCGATCAGTTCTTTGACTTAAATATAGAAATAAGATTGTGCCTTTAAGTTGATAAAATCTTTAATGCTTGTACATCCATAATAACATAATTATTATTATACACATCGCACACTAAATCATAAACTGGCACAACTAAAAATTTATCAAAATAGTTTTTTTTTCATAAACCAGTTCCAAAAATCAAAGCGTTCGTATTAGCTTTTTCATTTAGTTTGCGTCTTTTTCTTCTTTAACATTTGTGAAACTCAATTTGTTTAAAAATTTACAACCATGATTTAGAGGAAGGGGTGCTTTAATAACATGTAAGATAAGGCCATGATGGCATTAGTGCTCAATTGAATGGGAGATAAAGCCATAATGGCCTTATTGCCACAATCATTGCGAGGTAAGGACATATTTAAAATTTTGCGAAATGAGAGATTTAGCCATATTTTTTTCGCAAAAGAGAGATAAAGCCATATTTTTCAGAATATTGTAATGCATTGTAATTCTGAAAAAGGGAAAATCCTTAGTTATCATTGAAAAACATTTTTTTATTTTTGTGACGCACGCAGGAAAATTTAATTCAGCGAAGCCACCTGCCGCGTCCTACTGGAGGGAAAAACCCCTAAGCACGGACGCAGAAAAACTTTAGTATGTGAAGCCAGATTTTAATACTTAACTTCAGTGTCTCCGGAACTGAAATGAGAGATAAAGCCATTTTCTAAATTTGCTAATGTGAGCTAAGGCCATGATGGCTTTATCTCCCATTCAAATGAAAAAAAAACAAAAAAAGGCTTTATCTCCCTATTCAACCATGGTGTTAAAGCACACCCCCCCTTTTGAGTTTTGCGTTGTGCCAGTTTTAGTGTGCGATACACATCAAATTTTTTTTATGTTAATTTTATATTTATTGTATTGTTACTTATCATAAGAAAAAATAAATAAATTTTAATATGCATATGTATACCGCCCGCACTCAATCAACAAGAGTGTATTAAGTCAAAATTCTTATTTTTTAATTTTTTGGGAATAAATCGAAATGTAATCAGCCTTACTCCGGTTGTCGTTGTCGTAATCAATCAAGTCGTTTTTTGTAAAAGATTAAAGTAACACACAACCAGTGTTCTTTAATCTCTTTCAAAAAACGACTTGATCGATTACGACAACGACAACCAGAACACTGGTTGTGTGTTACTTTAATCTGTTACAAAAAACAACTTGATCGATTACGACAACGACAACCGGAATAAGGTTGAATATTCATATTTACCCTCTGTAAAAATATCGTGCTATTTTGTATACTTTTTGACACGAAACGGTTGGTTTAAAAATTATTTTTCATATCCCTTTATTATTAAATTAAAAATCGTTTTGCTTCTTTTAAAAATTTTTAAATTTTGAGTTAATACCCTCTTGTTGATCAAGTACGATATTAGTGTATTTGTGTGCAATAAAGTGAACTCAATTGTAAACGGTCTCATTAACTTACTTCAAGGTCAATGAAACTTAGTCTTCAAACTTAAAACAAATAAAAATCAAGAAAAAATATAATTTAATCATAAACAATTCTGCTTTTCTTCTAAGGCACTGAAATCTAAAATGCGTCTTTTTAATGTGGATACATAAATATATTTTAAAAATTGCTGTTTCAATTCCCTTAATGGAAGACCTTCTTACACTAAAAAAAATTCGAGAGATGATTTTTAGCTACAAAAAGAAAATTAAGAGTAGAATTTTGATTTTATTGATTACCGTAAATACGCAATTACATGTTTTTTCTCGTGCGACCAATGGAGGCAGAAACAATTGGCAAAATTTAGAAAAAACACTCAATAGCAAAAAAAAAATATTCGGCCATGCCATGGAATTGAAATCACGTGAAATTGAAATCGAACAAATTTTGAAAACTCTGCCGTATTCAAAGTTTTTAAAAATATTTCCTTTTATATACCTCATACTTTAAGGACCGCTTTCCTCTACCTAAACTACTTTCGAAATCAGGAAAAGCTGCGTTCATTTTTACAAAAAATCATTTGAAAATATTCGTCGATTTCAATTTCAAGTGATTTCAATTTCCATGACATGTCCGAATATTTTTATTTGCTTTTGAGCGTTTTTTATAAATTTTGGCACTGATTTGTTAGTGCACATTAAGGCATATTTAACCCTTATCAGCATTTTTTTTTTATTGATTGCATATTTCATTAAAAAGAAAATTTTTGCAGCATTTTTAAAAGTTTTTAGCGCGTATTGCATTTTAATGCATGTTGAATTTCTTTCAATTGCATACAAGCGTTTTCGCAGCGAAAATAATTTTTTTTATAAAAACCTGTTAACCAAATATCTGTTTGTATACTTGTATAATATTTATTTGTATACCAAACGTGCTGTTTAACTTCGCTATCTACATTTCAATTTCACTAAGCCATTTTCACTTAACATATCGTTGAGCACAAGCAAGTTGTAATTCAAGATAAAAGTTATTCCAATATTGAGCCGAGATCGATCTTTTAGCATACCGATCAACTTAGAGTCACTTTTAAAATCTCTCCACGGATGTTCGTCTGTCTTAACCTTGTGCGCAAAATACAGGTTGCAATTTTATACAAAATTTGGTAAAATTTGGCCAATACGTTTTAATTGTCTTCAGGACGAAGAATGGAGAAAATTGGTCCATAATTTAACATAAACCCTTTACAAACGTCTTTAGAAATAGAGTCATTATGCCCATAAATACTCGTATTATGTTGTTATTAAGAATTAATTAATCTAAAAATATTTTACTGTAAAAAACATTTTATGGAAACTGTTGCTCCAGTACAAATTTCACAATGCTAAAAGTAATAAAAAAAAATTGGCCAAATCTGTTTAAGGCGAACAAAATCTTAATTAAAGATCATTAATCACAAAAAAAGCCTCGTCCTAGAAAAATTTACTGGTGGGCGATAAATACTAGGTTTGGCTGTTAAATGATTCCAAAGTTGGTTAGTCTATGCTTTCTTGTGAAGTGTTCACCAATATATTCTTTGTCAAGTCTATATTCTTGGCCATTAAATTCCCTAGAATCACTCTTTGAGTATTAGGAAAAATTCGCACGTGTTACCAGTTTATTGGTAACGATAGTGTAGTTTTATTTTTGGCATTATCTCTTTTATGATCTGCAATAGATTTTGCTAGACTCTTTGAACATGTCTTGAAAAAAATCAGTTTTTCTTTATTTAACGCATTTGAATCAATGTAAATTTTGTTAAGTGTATTAATATTTTTTATTATTAAGTTAATTTTGTTTATCTGATAAAAAAATTACGCTTCGACCAAAAGCAGACACACACACACTCGAATTTAGAGGTACAACAAAAATTATCTAACATCAACAAAATTAAACTGATGCAGCATTTTTTATGTTTTTATTAGACATTTTTTTATTTATAATATAAACAATTTCAAGGAATTCATACGAATATAAATAGAATAATAATGGGATCCAACATTTAATGTTTAAACAAAAGCAAAACAACATCAACAACATTTGTATACATTTTAATTTTTTTTTTTTTTTTTTTAATAACATATTGTTTAGTTTTATACTCACATGTTTAAATTGATTTTTTTTTTTTTTTTTTTGTTATAACTTTAAATGCAAGAGCATATTTCGAAAAAAAAGCGTAGCTACCGAAATGAAGATATGGGCAGAAAGGCAGAAAGACGCAAATGAATTTTGCAAATAAATTTTTTACTTTCAATTTCTGTTCATTCAGTCAATTTCTGATCTTCGTGGTAAAAAGTTCTTAATCGTACACAGTTCAAATAATTTGTTGATAAAAATAAAACTTGTTTTCAAATTGTGTGAAAAAAAAACACATTTCTCGATATAGTCACCTCCAACAAAACAGTTTTTAAAGAAAGATTATAAAACATATTATGGTTACTTAAGTCATATTGTGGTCAAATTAGTCCTCCATCAAAAGCCACAAACATGTTATTGTTGCCTCCAAACATGTTTTGGTTAATAATAACAAAAATTTCTTTACTACAAATAATTTTATAGTTTTAAATAAACAATACCATTTTCCCTTTTTCCAAGAGCAGCATGTTATGGTTAAAAAACAACAGTCATATTATTATGAGTAAACATATCAATATAATTATAATCCATAACATGTTGGAAACAATTATAATTCTTGATGAAGGACGTATTTAAATAAAATATGGTTGCCGGTGACAGAAAAATTGTTTTGTGGAGGTGACCATATCGAGAAATTTTTTTTCTCTGCGTGTGTAAATAAAATACACCAAAGCCATTATAAAAAAATTATCAGAGGTGTTTGGAGGTAAGCAAAATTTACATACATTTTTAATTTTTGAAATTCAAATTAAACAAAAATCTGTTAAAAAACGGCTTATGACGCCTTTTCACAAAACTAAGAAAATTTAAATGAATTTAATAATACTGATAACGCAAACACCATGAATGAAAAAATTAAAAAAATCTCCTATCCCAAATAATTTTTCTAAAATTTATTTCTTACCTTAACTGTATATAATTGATTAGATATGGTTTTATATGGTTATATTACTGACAGCATATAAAGAAACCATTTATAATCAAAGGCGGCCAGAATCCCCAAAGAGTGGGGACTTATTTCATATGCCATAAAATCCAATTTACAAAATGAAATAACCCCCCAAAAATCATTGTTCTTTTGGGGGGTTATTTTATGCCGCCCTAATGAAATATATTTGGGGTAATTTCAAAAAAGATTTAAAAAAAAAGATTTTTAAAAGTTTGCCATTCCGCTTGTATTTCTCCATAAAGAATATTTAGTGTCAACAATGAGCCAAATCGCTATATTTTTTACCCTGGGTGTAGGGTAATACAATACTCAGCAAAGACGAACAAAGCACTTCTACTTGCTTATTTTTTTGACATCCGAAATTAGCTGACGTTATTTTAAATGTTTTGTATGGACATTTTGTTGAATATTTAGTTGCTTTGACATTGATTAACATTCGAAACCATTATGACATCTTTGTAATAAAAACAGAAAGTTACAAAATTAATTGTTTAAGTTAAAGAAAAGTCGTGTAAGGTAAAGAAATAAATGTTGCGTCATTAACATTTAATTTGTTTCACACAACTAATAATAACGTTATAAATAATGAAAATATATAAAAAATAACAATAAAATAAAAAATACATGTTTCATATCTTTTTCCTAATTAGTAAATTTCTTCGTTCATATTTATTTAAACTGTAAAGTCATTTAAAAAAATCCATGTTCACTTTAGATCTAATGTGGCGAGTGTGTGTTTGTTTTGTTAAGTTTTATTTGGTTGCACTGCACTATTGCGCAATTTACAAAATTTTGTAGCTGCTGCAACTACCGCACACGCATTGCTAGCAGGTTTTTCAAGGCAGCTTTTTTGCTTAAAACTCATGTTGCACTGTGTTGGACGGCTAATGGAAGATCATATGGAAGTACATGTGATTTTACCACAATTGCCGCAGTAATAACATAATGATGCTGATGACGAACAAAATAAAAGAAAAAAAAAACAAGCAAACGGGGCACAAAAAAGCCGCACCACAACAAAATTTTTGTGATTAAATGTTGATGGATGACTTGTGTGATGAGCAGCGCTTTTTAACGAAGAAAAACGCATTTCCTGCAACTTTATTTTTTCAGATGTCATTCGAGATTAGAAACAGCTTTTGAAGGGAAAAAGAGCAAGGAGTAGAGACAGACTTTCTTTTAAAAATTATAGTGGTGTATCTTTTTAATTTTATAAGAAATTTTGTTGTTTTTAACATTAAAAAGCATTAATTTTATTGCACTTCATCCCGTGGATTTTATTAATAATTTTGTGACTTGAAAACTGTAGTTAAAATGCAAAATCAGTTGTGCAGTTAAATTGCACAAACTAGTTTATTTAATGTAGAAATCATTTCTATTTAAATTCTCAAAACTATAATCAATAAAATTCAATATAAAAAACTCCTAATGAGGAAATATTTTAAAATTTTTAACTTTTTCAAATGATCGGGATTGCTTTAGTAGACATTAAATTATAATGTACAGTAGAACACGGTTACAGCGACCTGTAGAGACTGACAATTTTCGTTCGTTATAAACATAGTTCGCTATATTCCAAAAAATTATATTGTTTGGCAGAAAAAAGTAATTCCCTCTAAATGTTCTGATACTAAAGTAGACATAAATCTGAGTAAAAACAAAAAAATAGTGTTTTAGGTGTCAAGCAACATTATTTTTTTGTAAACGACCGTGTGTAGGAGAGTTCGTTATAAACGAAGTTATGTGAATATAGGTTAAGCGAATTCAAATACGAATATTTTCAATGGCGCATATTCATAAATTATTACCAAGTGTTAACTTTTTTAAGTACATACCTATTTAAGTTATTCACAGAGGATTACTTTCAGCATAAAAAGTTTGCACTTAATTATAGGTAAAGCTGTAACTAAGTGCCAACTAACTAATATTCAAAGAACAGCTGATTGATATAATTTTATAATTTATTTCAAAAGTACAACATTTTTGAAGTGGTTATATAAAAATAAATGGAAACAATTATAAGAGATATTCAAACAATATCAGATAAAAACATGGCAAAAACAGTTAAGACATATAAAACACGCTGCAATCCATTTGAAATGCATTTCTACTGCATCCAAAAAAACATAAACTAGAGATGTGTTCTTAGTCGGTAAAATTCTATTGAATATTTTATTTTTTCAAATCCTTATTTTAATTGATTTATATACTATTATAACCAAAAAAATAACCTTTTTAGAATTTGTTTTAATTCTTTAAAGAACAAAAAAATGGGGTTTTAATAGTTTGATAAGCTTTTTAATTAAGTACAGAATATATCCTTCAAAATATTATCGACATTTAATTTTCTCTACATGCCAATATGCATGGTTGCATTTCTTCTATCAGCTGAGAGCTGTTACTACGTTTGTTATGAATTGTGAATAAGAGCTATAACTATCTTTGAACTATTTATAAGTTTCTGTTTTGTTAATAACAACTTTAGTTATGATTTCTGAATATGCGCCAATATGTTTAAAATTCATATGCAAATAACTTTTTGCTTATGTTTAGTAGTAATACAAATACATACATATGTACTGTATATTTAATATCATTTAGGTATATTTATGCATATTCAAAGGATATATGTCGAATCCGAATATTCTCCTAGTATTTATGTATAAAGAAATTGTTTTTGGTGACATAGAAATGCGTTCGTTGTAGCCATGTTAGTTATAGAAGTCGTGAAAATCAAAGCACCGGAGACAAGAGTTAGCCCGCTTTCACACTCGGCAAGTTACTTGCCGACAACAACAAAGTCTGTACAAATTTTTTTTGAAATTTGTTTTTTTCTTACAGACTTTGTTGTTGTCGGCAAGTAACTTGCCGAGTGTGAAAGGGGGCTTAGTTATAAATAGGGATGCGATTTCCATGCAAATGCATGTTTTTTTGTCGAAAGTCTAAGAACGATGTCGACCAATTATCTTTCCGAATCAAAAAATTTGCGTTAAAATGGCATCGATTTGTTTTTGCATTTTTTAGTGAAAATGCATATTTTTGCATATTTAGGTTTTAAATGCATATTTTGACATTTTTGAGTGATTTTTATTTCCATATTATAAAAAACTTTTTAAAAAAAATTTTTAAATATAAAAAAAGTTAAAAAAAAAATGTTTAAATCAATTAAAAATTTTTTTTGGAGCTTTGGTTTAAATACAAAATTTTCAAGATTACGGCAAAAGATCCTTCTTCCAATGGGTTTAAAATAATGTATCAAAAACTGTAGTAACAAGTTACTTGCTTGTCACATGGGTAATATTTACCGCGTTACAGAGGAAATTAGAAGCCAATTCCATAATATTAAAATTTTTAATTAAATGGATCCCTTAATTCCCATTCCACCGCGGCCTAGTGGCCTGTCTAGATACTTATGAATTCTATTAAAAAAACGTCGAGTAATTTAAGAATGTAAGAAGAGCTTGGTGACACCGATGATTATTTAAAAAGTAAAAGAAATATTAAACTTAGATCACCAAAAGTCATTGGTCAAATCAAGTCAAATTAATTGATATTGCAGAAAGTAAAATTAACAATGTGAAGGAAGAATAATCCGACAAATTAAAAAAAAGTCCAAAAGGTTTTGCAAAAAAAAAAAAAAAATTAAGGATCTCAAATTTTTCAAAATGCATTGGTTTTCTTCAATTAAAATTTTTTATATACATATTTGTTTTTAGTAAAATTAAAAAAACGATTTTTTGTGGAAATTGTTTAAGATTTTAATGCATATCTTTTATTTTTTAGTACATATTTTGGATTTTTAATGCATATTTTAACCGCATATTTTTGATTTTTTAGTGCATGGAAATCTTATCCCTAGTTATAAACATACATAGTTCGTTATATATGGTTCGTTCGTTTTAACCGTGTTTCACTGTTTAATATATAAATATTTGTGTTCATATTTAAGTGTCAGAGAAAATTTAGGGTGAGGCTTATTTCAATTTTGGCGAGTTGTTAAACATTTAAAATTTTTTATTTATGGCTTTATGGCAAACAATAATAAGTTGGCGGATATGTAGTAGTCGGTGTTGCCAGAAATCGAAAAAATCCGTTCATAATTATTTTGTTTTACTCGGAAATAAAAGTGCAGGAAATATTTAAAGTTGTGCAAAAAATCCCTGCAAAATTAAAAGATGTAAGAAAAATTTAATAACTTGAATAAATCTTTGGAAAGACTTAACATAGTTATGCTTCCCTGCAAATAATATTGGACTACTTGATCCATTTTAGAAAAAATGGACTACTAACAACATGTTTCAATGTAATGCAATAATATACCATGTCATTGTTAAAAAAGAATTTGTTGTGAAGCGAAATGTTTTCGCATTTAAACGATATTTCTTCGTTTTTAAAAATTTCCTCTGGAGTATACACTTAGAGAAAAAACATGTTTAAATATGGTTACCTCCAACCAAACTATTTTCAAAGAAAATTTTAAACATATTATGGTTAATATAACCATAAAATTGTCAGCGACAACCATATTATGGTTAAATTAGTCATCCATCAGGAACCCACAACCATATTATGGTTGCCTCTAAAAATGTTATGGTTAAATATGATAATAATTTGTTTTTAAATTTTCAATAGTATTTTCCCTGTGCTATTGTATGTGCTCAACAAATTTTAGTTATTATTGATCATAACATGTTTGGAGGCAACAATAATATGGTTGGGGCTTCTTGAGGGAGGCCTAACTTAACCATAATATGGTTATCGCTGACAATAATATGGTTATATTAAACATAATATGTTTAAAATTTTCTTTAAAAACAGTTTGGTCTGGGTGTACCATGGAGTGGTTTCAATTTAGTTTTAAGACTACTCCGTTGTAATGCAAAGCTGGGTAATATGGTCCAGCCCTAGGACATCGTAATAAGAAATAGACCATGTTTTTTCAATACAATTGGGTTAGCTTTGAACAAGTCCTAGTATCTTATGGGGTATTGTTTATGTTGTAACTCAAAATAACATTAAAAATATTTTTTTTTTTAATATTTAGGTATAAAAATGCATGGAAAAATTTGTTTTCTTAAAATTAAGAAAAATTTATGGCAACATAAATATCGCATATATATATTCTAGTCCTTTAAAGACAAGCATTTTACTAATGCAATGTAAATATTAACAAATAGTTGTTGTTACTTCTGCTAATATTTACAAAATAGAAATTGAAATTTTCCCACAAATAAAAAATATCTGTTCCAATATAAAACATTGCAGTATTCAGATATTCTCAGTTTGGTTGTTTTATTCGAGTGTTTTTTTTGCTTTCAGTATGGATATTAATCGTATTAGTAACAGCTTCAGAAAAGGATAAAATATCATGTTTAAAAGAATTTTAGTACAATATACAGGAGATTTTCCAGCTTGTCTGCTTGTAATAACTCAAGTTTGTCTTATATCGACTTAAGCTACTCTTCCATATGACCACAGATAAAGATACATACTGCGCATATTTCCTTTGTATGACTCTGTAAATTAAATTGGAGTTTGCAGTCTTTTTTCGCTATTTTTTTTTTAAATACTACCTGTATATATTTGGTCTATTGTGACAAATTTCATAATACAGTAGTTTTGACTTAGCTGCACAATCTCCTTTGCACGATTTTTTGTGCAGGTAAATCAAAAATGCAGTTATCTTAAATGCATTTACCTGCTTTTATGTGCAGGTACACAATTGTGGTTACCTGCACAAAAGTGCAGCTAAAGTAAAGTGTTTGATTTAAAAGAAGAATAAAAGAATTATTTTATTAATGCATAAATTTATATTTTACTAAAATTTTATTTCAACACAGCTAGCCTTTTCAATCGTCTAGGAGTCTACTGGGAATCTCACAAGGAGTGTTTTTGATCTCCGACGAGCTCATTTTTTATTGTAGACAATTCCTCGCACGGGAGAAACCGTTACATGTGCTGATTCCTATGAGAGATTCTTCCATAACGCAGCAAAAAACGCTTATATTAATCGTAAATGGAATCGTTTAAGATGTATATAGAGATTATCTAACGAGTCTTTCAAAAAGCATGCCAAGAGTCGTATGAGACTCCTGTAGATATTATTTTACAATGAAATACTCAGCCGTATGACTGAGCTAACTAAATAAGGGCATCAAGCGTATTTTTCATGCCAAAAATTCTAATTTTGATACAATTTCTATAAAAGAAACCTTAAGGTCGAGAAATCAGCACCATCCTGTCGAAAAATCCTTTTTACAGATCCTTAGGCCGGTTTGTTTTATTAAAATTGTATTGGCAATAGCATTTTCATACTTCAAAAACGGTCTTATTAAGGTAGCTCAGTAATTGTTATACGACTCTTACAGAGAGTCCCAAAAGGTTCATTCCAAGATTTATAAACAGCTTAAATTGGATATTTATCTGAAAAAATGGTCACCATATATTTTTGAGTGCAGCTAACTTTGATGTTTTGTATGAAAATATTTTAAAGCTGCTCAAAAATATGAAAAATGTGCAGGTATACAAAATGCACGTAAAAAAGGATTTTGAAGAATAATTCCAGAAAATATGTATTTTGGGCAGTTAAGTCAAAGTGCAGCTAACTTTGATTTTTTGTATGAAAATAATTTTAAAATGCCAAAAATTTTGTGCATTTAACTTAAATGTGCAGGTATAGAAAGTGCACTTAAAAAAGGAATTTGTATGGAATTATAAAGAATAATTCCAAAAATTATCAATTATGTGCGGTTAAGTCAAAAGTGCACGTAAACAAAAGGCAGTTAAGTCAAAATTATTGTAATATAAATTTGGAACGGGTGGCCCATTTACTCAAACTATATGTATGAATGTATGTTATGTTGTCGATTGTGTACTAAAAAGTGTTGTATTCTGTTAATAACACTCGTAAATTCATTTAAAGCTTGTATGTTGTAGTTGTAACACTTGTATATTGATTTTTCTGCTAGCAATAACAACAACATGTTGCACTAATTAGATTAGTTTTAGTACCTGCAGACGTATCGTTACCGTAAACGCAGAAGGCCCTTCTAACCAAAAACTAAAAATATACTTTTTTTTATTGATTCTGATGATTGCATGAACACAAATGTTCACAAAAACTTTTTTGGAATCTTTCGACCAAAATTAATGGGCTTATTAACAAAAACAAGGGGCCCTATTTACAAAAGATTTTATGATAAACGCTAAAAAACATTTTGTACAGCATGGCCTAATAGCAACTACAATAATCCAACAATAACAAAAACAACACGCATTTTGTCAAAGTTTTTCTTGGGATTCAAAAATTAATTAACAAGGTTACGTTATAATGTGCTAAATTCCCATTTTATACTATTGGAAAACAGGTTGCTTAGGCCAGATCGTCAGGAAACTTCAACCAAAGATTTAAGAAAAACTAAAGATATTATACAAATAAAAATCTTAAGCGAATAAGAATTACAAGCAGTAGTTTTATTTTTGTTTGTGTAAAAACTGATAAAAATGTCAAGAACAAAAGCATTTGTTTGTTGAAAAATGGTAGAAATGTCAAAAACATACAGTTTGCAACATTGTCAAAACAACTAGTAAGTTTAAGTGTCAAACAATTTATTTATTTATTATCAAAATAATTTTTGGGAATACAAAATTTTAATTTCAAAAGATTTTGTTATTCGTGCTGACGATCTGGCCTTAGCAACCAGTGAAATGCGCATAGGAATAGCTTATCTCATCAACAATTAATTTCAGTGTTTTTATCAATAATAATATAATAACAAAATATTTTGAAATTTGTTTATTTATTTATTATAGAAAAATAAATTATAATCAGTTTAAGGAAAAATTTATCATTTCAAATAGTTTTTTACTTCTCCTGTACAATTTTCAAATTGTGAGATCTTTTGCGTCTTAAGTAGCGATATTAATAATTATTTTGTTCGTTGCAAACTATTTAAGTAAAATATTTTTTATTGATGTTTGATAGTCTTTAGCTTTAAATTTATTTTAATTTTCTTTTAATCACAAGTCTTATGGCATATTTATTTTTTAAACACACACACACATAATTGTTTAATGTAATAGACATTTTTCCGGTTAACGTGTCATTTCGTATTGAGTGTAATCAACAAAACGGTGAATTGATATTTTAACTTCTATATTTTCTATGAAAGAGAAGAAAAATTTGCTATGCGTAACTAGGATGAAACGATGCAAGTAGATACCAAGTTATTCGATACTTTTTTATGAATACCAAGTACTTTTGGTATCGGTATTTGGCAGAGTACAGGTACTTATCGGTTAAAAGTAATCGCTTAACTTTAATATTAAAACTAAGATAAAAAAATTTAGACGAAAAATTACATATTTCAAAATTCAAAAAAAATTATTGTTTTGTTGCTGATCCAAAAGAATACATTTAAACGCCGATAAACGATTTTCTAAATGGTGATCCGTTAAATCAAGCGTTTTATTGTTGAAATATAGAACGTATTTCTGCGATATTTGCTGACATTAACGAGTAGGAAATTATAGTCGGTTAAGCCCGACCATATAATATCCTACACCTCAGTATTTATGGATAAATTTTCGAGAAAAATTCGAGAATGTACCCTTTTTTGGCAATCATTTGATTCATATAAGAGTTCTTTGTGCCGAATATTATCTAGATATCTGAATCTGTACGTGATTTTTTCGGGTTAAACTGAATTTAAGAAGGGACCTAGTGTCAGTTCTAGAGCTGTCAGCACAAAATTTTGCGACCTGTAATTTGCGCACAAGATTTACATGGACAAACAACAAGATGTGCTACACACATCAGCATTAACGCATCTCTCCACCTGTCCTCTCCACCTTTGCTGGTGTAAGTAAAAAAAAAATGGAAATTCCACAGCAAGACATTAACTGTGCTGTTGCAGACAATGACATTTTACATGGCTGCCATGCTTACTCTACAGTTTAAATTTAATATTCGATTCCGCAATTGATAATAACCTTGAAAATATAATTAAAAAAGTCGGCAAAATTTTCAAAGCAGTGCAAGTCATAGTGACAAACTCAAAATTCTCTTAATAAATCCCCATATGGGCAAATCCCAGAAACAGCCCACCAACCAAAAATTTTTCGATTTAATTTTTTTAATGGAATATGAGACGAGATGTATAAATTCATTTTTATATTAAAAAATATGAATTTCAATGATGATTAATGCAATAATTTTTACCAAATCCTACCCCACTGCTTATTTCTTAATGTTTTAGGTGAATTTTGTGCTTAAAATAGCACTTGCAGCAGACTTATCAAAATATAAATTTCGTTAAAAAAAAAGTTGATATTCATTAGTTAAGAAATTAGTTTAAGAAATGAAATTCAAAAAATATAATTTGTTTTGTTTAAATAAATAAAATATAATAATAAAATACTACTGGAAAAACTGTAGCGTGCGTTATGTAGCGTGCGTCACAAAGAGTTCACGGCTTTTGTCAAAAAATCACAACATTTTTTTGCTGCGAATAAGTGCGTTTAGAATTCTCTTATAGTCATCTTTCTTTTAGGAATTAGATTTTGTATACCTTATCATGCCAAATTCGCTAAAAATTAGGAAAACGCACTTCAACCTTTGAAGTTAATTCCACTTTTTGTAGCGTGCGTCGCAAAACTTTGTGATCAATTATTTCGCAACAAATACTTGCTAAGAAATTATGATATATGCCATTCGTAAGTACATATTAATGTAAATTCTATATATAAGTTGAAGCTATCTTTTTTGAAAGACCAAAAAATGTTTATATTTCAATCAGAAAACGCGTGCGAATGTAGAGTTCGTCACGCAGGATTTGCCCATATCCTAATTATTTGCACATTAAAATACCCATCGAATTCAATGCATTCTTTATATTTATTCATTGAAATTAAAAAAGTAATGAGTTTATAAAATGGAAAAGTCCAGTATGAACAGCTAGGCCTTTAACTCTCAGTTGTCAATTTCCCTATTCGTAAGTTACCGCGCAGACTTGCAATTTTAGTTGCTGCAATTCTTTCAAAATCGGCTTTGAAAGTGTCCAGATCAAGTATTCCAATTTTTGTTTATTTATCTTGATTTTGCTCTTCTCTTTTTATTTTTTATATAAAAATATAAATAAACCTACAGTCAACTTCAATTTGAAAAATCAACAAAACAGAATTGCAGAGTACACGAAACTCAGTACCCCTCCCAGCCTTTCCACCTCTCTTACCAAAAATTCCAAGTCTGGACGATGACTAACCAATTTAAAATTGTACCATAAATAATCTCCTGACCTCTTTCTACGTTATAGAATAATTGCAACTTTGATTTATACGTACGAATTCATGTGCAAACTTTAAATCAATTTCAATTGAGTGCATATCTTAAATATGTATTATTTTCTAATTTATTAACTGAAATAAGAGTTTTACTGAAATTACAAAAAATTACGAGTTTAAAAAATTCCTCATAGGGAGTTCTAAAATTAAATTCGCTTATTTATCACAGAACTTATATTCTCTTCTTTGCAAGATTCAACCCCCGTCAAAGATGTTTTTAAGCTCACCTGCAACATAAAATTTCCTAACGGTTCATGAACTTTACAAAGCTTTTTGTGTTGACGTTTAACACTTATAGTAGATAGAATTTATAATTGCCAAACAAAAATATGTGTAGCTTTTTTCAACCCCAATTTAGAAATTTCTTAAATAGGGTAACAGCATTTACAACACGACAAAATGTTAAGGCCAGGTCATGCAACTGACAGCAAAAAACATTTGAAAAATATCGGCAAAATATCTTCATACGTAAGTATATCCATGCAAACATACATATGTGTGTATGTAGTAGGTACATAAGCAAAAAACAAGACTGTTAAAACAACTTCTTAGAGAAATTTCTAAAAGTTGTTTTAGCCCAAAAAAAATTGTGCAAATAAAAATTCTAAGCGAAATTTTGATAAAAAGATGCAAATATAAAGAAATTCTTACTTAAATTTGCGGCTGTTTTGAACGCCTGTTATTTTTAGACAAATATCAAAAAGGTTAAAAACAAATTCGACTACATCAAAAATTAAAATGTTTAAGGTTGCATGCAGCTTATAGATATTTATTTATGACTTGTATAATCATCCTTTTTTTCTTTATACACTTGACCTTTTGGCTGTATTTTTGCTAATTTTTACATTTGTGTTTTATCATCATCATCATTTTTGTATCCATAGTTATTGTCTTGCTATTTCGTTTTTCCATGGCAGCCATTTTGCTATGGAGCCAATAACATCCAGGATAACAGAATCATCGAACAGCATGTATGTATGTATGATGCGTCGATTTTTATGATATTGTTTAACCAACAGTATTCACATACAATGCACAATTTGTCTACTAGTTTAACGGATGGTAAAATTAGCTTCTCCATCTAACCATCCTTTTTGTGTTGAAATGCGAGTAGTTTTTACTCTTTCTCTTATTCACTTTATTGCAATTTTCCATTCTTTACTTTCCTAATGGATTGCTCTTCCTATTGCAAATATTACTGCAGCAATATTTGAAATTAGGTCAAGGTTTTATTTTTGCTGGGTTTCTGTATAAAAAGAATTTCTAGGTTATGCTGCCTGCACTTTTGCAAATAAATGTCAAATGTCCTGGTTCTCTTGTTGAAGAAGCGGATTCCTGGTCACTCACTGGTGAAGATAAGTGAGTAGCATCGAGAGCACTGAAAAGCAAAACATTCAAACTGCATTAATATAACTTTATCAAACTTTATTTAACACAAGAAAAGAAAAGAACACATCGTCGGCTTAGAGTGTAAACCTGCTAACTCCCTTTTAACAAATTTTACAGAAGAGACAAAACACTTTTTATTTTTCCTATTTGCTGCTTGAGTGGAACACCAAAAATATTTATGATTTGATACACTTTAGGACTTAAATTGAAGAAAAACCACATGCTGGTCGACGAGGCATATCTTTCTCTACCATACGGCATTAAAATCTCAATTTACTTAAAAAGTGGATTTAGCAGGTTTACACTCTAAGCCGACGACATAAGTATGTACTCGTTAATTAAAAAATAATAAAGCTCGTCACGTACGATATTGTTAGTACTAAAATGCAACTAAATGCATCATCTTATTATGTTGGTATTTAGTTTAAATTTGGTCAAACATTATTTTATTACAATCAAAATCATCTAACAAGATTTTTTGTGGAATCGGTCCATATTTGACCATAGCTCCCATACAAGTGCTACTCCCGAAAATAGCTTCAAGTGCCATAACTTCCTTATAAATGTTGGTATTAACATACAAATTTCCGACAATGACTTTTGCGATAGTACTATGTCATGACAAAATGTTGTGCGGGTGGGTCCAAAATTAACCATAGGTCCCATATAAACCCCCTTCCTTAAATCGGCTAGGGGCAAACAAATCTCATATTGATGGGGATAACTAAACAATATTCGGCGATCTTGATGGGCCAAGGGTACACTTTCAAAAAAAATTTGTTTTATATAGTATAGTGTAGGATATCATATGGACGGGCTTGACCGACTATACTTTTTTACTTGTTTGTTTTAAGTTTTTATATACATATATTTACAAAAAATATATTTGATGCCATGTTAATACTATAAGAGAAAAATCTGTCACGTACGGTATGTCACGAACGATATTACATTTTGTTCATTATAAAACCATCCAAAAAAGAATTTTTTTTCCAATTACGAATTATAAAGAAAAAATATGTGGTTTATTGTATGAAATTAAAAAAAGGAGAAAAACCTCCCACAATTCGCAGATTTTCGTATTTTTTTACATTCACCCAAATATCACTTCCGTTTTATGTCACGTGCGATATGCACTTATTTCGCCCGATATTTTGGACAACAAGGTCTCGAATTTTAAATTTTTTTGTTTCATATATAGTTCCTTCTAAATGAAACATCATGATACAAAAAATTTTCCAGTTAAAAATATTTTTGCAAAATTTCTATCTCTCTGAAGGCGTACAAATGTCACGTACGATAACATGGAAATGCCTATATCAAGGCCTTATAGCAAAAATTATGTAACCAACAAACATAAAATTTTACAGGACAAGTTTTTTTTTTAATATTTTTGCTTCAAGTCTAGGGTTTCGTTTGAAATTGCTTTTGCTCTTATTTTGTAACCCCAATAAAAAATTTCATAATTTTGCGAAGCACTAAAGGTACATTTAAAAAAATAAGCGCACAATTATGCGCTACGCAATAAGACATACAGAAATGCAGTAAAGTAAGTGAAAGAACTCTCAACAACTTTTATTAAAAAAAAAAAAACATTTAAAGTGCTACGGCATTCCCTTACCACGAAGCAGGTTTGTAAGGGAGAGCACTAAAAAATAACTGTATCAAAACATTCAGTGTGTAAAGCTGATCGTATGTGCGCTTTATGTGTCAAAAATGTATTGCTTCAAAGTGGGAACTCGCCATATAAAATTCATGTCTTCCGTAAGCGCAATGGTAAGCGAAACTTTTATGTTTCTCCCTTACAAACCTGCTTCGTTGGAAGCTCCATTTTTTATTGGGACGGTACTTCCCAGAGATATGAGAATTTTAGAGATGATGCAAATGATCAAAAATGATAGATTTTCATCAAATAACAAATATCTAAAATGTTGTTGGTTACATCATTTTTGCTATTAGGGCTCGATATGTATTCTTATTAAAAGAGTTTATTAAACTCCATGAACTATAATAACATTAATATGTAATTGTATTTAATTTATCAAATTAAGTAACTAATTGATTGTTAATAAAAAACCTATTAGTTATCGATAACTAATTAGAAACAATCAGAAATATGACTCGAAAAAGACTCGCAAATCATTAAAACTATGAGTCATTAATGAGTCGAAACTGATCAGAAAACCAGGTAATAAAAGACTCCTCAAGAAGAGTCCCGGGTAGGGTACCATTTCCTCCCGAGAAAACAATCATTTATGATCAGAAAATGAGCTCATATATGCTTATTTTAATCGTGCAGAGGAGTCATAAATGACTCGAATATGACTAATTTTTCCATAAAATGCTTGCAGGGTCCTTTTAAATAGATACTAAATATGATATATTTACGGCCTTATGGTATATACGAACGACGAATTTTTCGGAACGAAAATTTGTCATTAGAAATAAAACATATGAAAATACACACAATCAGTGCGTCCCCTTGAATACGTCGTGCATAAATAACTCTGCAATAGGTTAATTTCTATTTCTATTGACCGTTTTTCTCTTTAATTTCATGGTCTTTTGGAAAAATGAAGTTACTTTTTATTTTATGCACGTAAATTTAATTACCACATTTTTTATTTAAAACTACTATACACTATCACACAAGTCTTACGACTTATAATACATAGCAAGGTTGCATTTTCCTCAAAATTTATAAGACTTTTGTGATAGTGTAAAGTACCTTTAAATAAAATTGTTATACCCACCGCAACTAGTTGTGAAGAGGGTATGCTAAGTTTGTCATTCCGTGTGAAACTTTTTGAATATTTTTCTAAGTCCAAATAAAGTATATATTCTGGGTCCTTAAGTAGTTCTAAGTCGATTGAGCCATGCCCGTCTGTCTGTCTGTATGTCCGTCTGTTGAAATCACGCTAACTTTCGAACGACTCAAAAGAAAATTTGGGATTGAAATCAAGTAGCATCGGTTCAGTAGAATAAGAGTACTGAATCAAAATGTAGAACTACCACCCTCAGAAATGGATAACTATGTTACGAAAACTAGCATAAGTAATGACGGAATGCACATATTGGCATGAGATTTTGCACAAAATCGTTCTGTATGACGTGAAGATCGTTAGTATTAAATTTTTCCCAATGAATGTTTTTTTGTGTAAATATGGTCATACCATCAGCTGCTACAAGTAAACAAAAATTTGTTAAAAAATTAACTAACGGAAAAATTTCCCTTTAACGACCAATTAAAAATCAATACTTCTTACCCTCCTTAAGAGTAAAAAATGTAATCAGTTTTAATTTTTTCATCTTAAATATTTAATCAGGGTATGCAATAATAACGTCATTTAAAATAACACAGTCTGCCAGCTAATTTATTACAAAGTGATAGATTTGAAACTGCGCAATTTTATTTATTACATCCTTGTCCATTTTACTATTATTACAGTTGAAAAAAGGACCTTCAAGCAAAGGACGTTTATAAAAACTAATTTGTAGATGCATTGAATTACACGTGTGCATCATAAATGAGCGTAGTGTAACAAATTGCACTGAAATGCAAACATTTAAAATATGTATGTACTTTTCTTAAACAATTAATAAAAAAATAAACGGAACTAGAAAAAGGATACAAAGGTCACAAAAACATCCTTTGATTATACATATATATCATACACATACGCACAAACAACATACCCTGGAGCTGAAATCGTAACAAGAAAGTCTTAAAACTAGTTTATTACTAGTTGTTATGTCGAAAAAGTACAAGACTAATTATTCACTTAATGAGCCACTTGTTAGATCCCAACTATTGTTTAATAATTTTAGTGAAAATGTTATATTAGATTTTAGTTTTTCTAAAGAAAAGTTAAAAACTAAGGAAGATTTATAAATACAAAGACTTTTATAAATAAATTGAAATTGAAAAGCAGATAAAAAGCGATTTACTTATTTGTTGTAGAAAAATCAGTAACGCTACAAGAAGAAAAACATACATTGTTGGTTTCAGAGCCACCGAATTGGGGTTTTTAGCATAGATTTTTTAGTTTTCAATGTAAAAAGTCAACATCAAGGTATATTTATAGCAGGTAGTCTCGGAAAGCCAGCTGGTTATTTTTTATTTGCTTGTTTTGTGATACAAACTGTCATATGTTGTGTAGTAAAACAGTAAACAATAGGGTATTCATTCGGTTAACCGTCAACCGGTTAACCGATTAATTACTACCCGATTAACTGATCGGTTAATTTCAAATTGGCTTTTTTCGATTAACGATTAAACCGGTGAATTTCAGTCGATTAACCGCAGTAATATTTTGTAGTATTATAACATATTTTTTTTGTGTTTTAAATTATTTGTTTCGTCTCATATACAAAATGAATTTGTTTAGAAAATATTTTTTAATACAAACAAAGAAGGTGTTCAGTTATCTTCATTTTAGCCTATTTTCCGCCGACCGATGACTAAAATTACAATATTTTTCAATGTTTTTTTATCTTCATCATCGATCAACATGAATGTGGCGAAAAATGGGTTAAATATTTGACTGCCAACACCTTTTTTTGTTTTACGTACTTTTTATGTGGATGTGTTTAGTTATTTGTTTCTTCTCATATCAGTCTTTTAACAGAATTAACCGAAACAATTAGAAGTGTGAAAAATTTAAAACAACTTTAATGGCATAATGGAGTATTTTATATGTTTAGAGAAATCCTGGAAAAGGACTGAGAAATTAGACATTCATCTACGATAAGTGAAATAATATTTTCCAAGTCAAATTTTGTTAAACGAAAGAAAAGAGTCGCTTTAATCCTAAACATTTAAAATAAATAACTTTTTTAAAGATTATTTTATAAGATCTCCTTTAACTATTGAAATAACTAATAAAATTATCTCAGTTTATTTTTGTATAAATATGTAAATATTTGGGGGATTCACAAGGTAGTCATAAATAATTACAGGAAATATATATCGTCGGCTTAATATGCAAACCTTCTAAATCCACTTTTTATGTAAATTGAGATTTTGATGCCGTGTGGTATAGAAAGATACGCCTCGTCGACCAGCATGTAGTTTTTCTTCAATTTAAGTCTTGAAGTGTGTAAAACTAACTGTAATTTTAATTTTCTATCAAGCTTCAAATAGGAAAAATAAAAAGTTTTTTTTCTCTCCTGTAAAATGTGCTGAAAGTGAGTTAGCAGGTTTGCATATTTTGAATTAAAATATACAGTTGTGACGAATCAACAGCATTACAATTTTCATTTTGTTTGAAATATTTACTTTAAAAAATTTTAAATTTTATTTAGGATGTTATGACGATATGACTTGATACCACACCTTGTGCATTAATTGGAATATGCATATAACATATTTATGAATTGTTCTTTTTTTGCTTGCTCGTTTCAGTTCTAGAATTGTTATGTTTGGTATTTTATTGTTTTTTTACTTATAAACTCCAAATAATAAGCAATTAATGCATTTTTATATAATGAAATAACTAATTTTAAAAAAACTTTATTAATCGGTTAACCGATTAAAAATTAAATTAACCGAATTTTAACCGGTTAAACCAAAACCTCGGTTAATTAATCGAGCGATTAACCGATTAAAGCAAAAGGTCGATTAAATGAATACCCTAGTAAACAAGTTTTTTGTCTTTCCCCCATATTCATAAAAAATATTTTTGTTTTATTGGAGGTTTATTGAACGAATTTCCTATGAAAAAGTGTTCAATAAACATCCAATAAAATAAAAATATTTTTTATGAATATGGGGGTTTATCTGTTGTCTTCTTTGTCTCTTTTCACCCCTCTGCCGTTTGACAGTTTGTATCACATAACAGCAATAAAAAGCCCTGTTGTTTGTTTTATTGTACAATTGTTGTAATCTCGCGGCTACCTGCTATAAATATACCTTGGTCAACATTTTTGAATTATGGCAACATTTAACGAAACCCATATCGGGCCATTCTGCTAGTCAGGGTTGTCAGATGTGGCAATTTCTCGCCAAACGTGGCGATTTTCAAACATGTTTGGCGACCTAATTTTTGATTTGGCGACACACACTGGGGTTTTCGCGGAAAAAAGTCAAATTGTCAACATAGTCTTCATGCAATATGCAGTGATATGTTGCAATTTTAGACTAAATGGTACAATCAAATCAAAAAGAATTACTCCGATCTGACTGCGAGTTTTTTTTTTATATCCGTCTCAAACTCAGAACTTGTATGTTTTACCGAACCAACTTAATTTAAACCTAAGAATTTAAATACGAATATTATTATGTCGCGACATGGCGATTTTTTGGCGATTTATAAAATTTTTAAAATCGCCAACTCGCTATATTTGATCACCTATGAATTTGTTTTGAAATTCGTTAAATTCAATACTTAGAAATAATATTATTTTAATTCTCGTATTTTTATGAATGAAATTTCAGGCAATCATATATATGATAGATATTTGAAGGTGTGTTCAAATGGCTGATGAAGTTAATAAAAATCTTTTAGAAAAGTGTTTTTATATATCAAATTGCTCTTGAAAAAATCAATAAATAGAATGCCTTAAAACACGAATATGTTTTAAGTCTATAAACATTTTCACATTATACTTTTATGTATGTGGCAATTTATTATCACAGATAAAATATGTTGTTGTTAGTGATATTTTAAAGATTTTTATGAATCCTATCATACCTTTGGACGTTTATGAAGCACAATGGAAAAAATAAGCGTTGGTTAATTGGAAAGATAACTAAATAAGTTAAGGAAAACATTTTAAAGCTACAAGGATACTGCAGGCTTGTACACTGAAAGAATTTCCTTCGCAATACCAATGAATTTTTACATTAATCCCATGAAAAATTGCATTAAAAAGGAACCTATGCAGCGCTTCGTTGGATCAATGAAACCTGTTTCATTAAAAGGATTTAATAAAACATTACATTAGATCTATGAATATTATTCATTGGATGAATACTTTCATTAAAGTAAAAAATTTTTTTTTTTTTTAATTATTTATTTTTATTTTATTTTTTTAATTATTTTTTTTTTTTTTTTATTTGTTCTTATTTTATTTTACTTTGTTTTATTTTTTTTTTCTGTCTCTGGCGGGATTCGATCGCGCAACCTCGGTGCTGATAGACTAGCTCTCCACCAGCTAGTCTACCGGGGCAGTGCAGTTTTTGGATAAAAAACTATGTTTTTTACTCAATTAAGAGCGTAAATATGAGATTAAATTGTCCATAATAACAATAACAACGTTGATTGAAAGTGGATTGAAAGCTTTTGTTTCATTACTATAATGACATTTTTATTGTCATAATGAAAATTTAAATTTATGAAGGCAATTAATGAAATATGTTGCTTTTATAAAAAAAATTTTTGATTTCATAAATTGAATGGCATACATGTAATATTAGATGTATGAAATTATTAAATCTTACATTTTTTAATTAACAATTAAACATTTTTTTAAGGAAACTATAATTTTGTATTAATTTATGAATATAGTTGTTTGTATATTGTTTTTTTATGTTCCCAATTAAAATTTTTTGTTTAACTTGGACAAACTTAAGTTTTCATATATCCAATGAAAATTTTTAACGTAATTACGAAATCCAATGAAGCGATTTTAACGAAAATACTTCATTTAAACTATGAAATTCCATTTAAACAATGAAAATGTTCATTTACACAAGGAAAATTTTTTTATGAAAATGATTCATTAAATATATGAAGCATTTTTCTTTCAGTGTAACATTTTAAGGACTTTACTTTGGCTGTCCTTAACATGCGGTTATTACAATTAGTAATGCCTGTGTTGAAACTATGAACTGCACTAAAACTCGCCTTCGAATTAGAATGCAATACGAACTTCTAGACGCGCTACTAGGAGTTATACAGGCATGTTCTGTAAATCACAAGATTTCAAATCACTTGTGATTTTGAAATCACAATAGTGATTAATGGGTGTTTTGAAAACCACGAAAGTTTTAACTTAGTTAAAAATTGTGGAAACAATAAGCCAGTAGTTTTAAATTGGCGGCCACTTAGCTGACTGATGGAAGAAATTTAATATGACCCAGAATTTTACGATTTCAGACTTATTTATTACTTATATTTTGTTTAAGTTTTAAGTCTAAAGGCAGTATTAGTCTTTACTTTCTGTTTCTGTTCTGTTCCGTGCCGTTCCGTGCCGTTCTGTTACGAAATGTAATATGTAGTTACTTTTTCTGTAGTAACTTTATGACAAATTTTTTAGTTTTGCACCGTCAATTGTTTTATTTCAATGACTTTAATGCATATAAATTTGAAGAAATAAAATTTTATGAATTCTTAAAATCAAAACAGTTTATTTCAATCTAAATATGTATTTTTTTTTTTTTTTTTTTTTTTTATTTATTTTGCTTTGCCATTAATTTATTATTTAAAATTAATAATCATATTATCTAGTTTATACCTACTTGTTAATTGAAATTTTGTAAATTTATTTTGCTGTCACTTACAATTACTGAACAAGTTTTTGATTTTAATAAATTGGACCGCAACAGAACAGAAAAACTAATCAATTTCACAGGTTTTTTAATAACAAAAACCAATCAGCTGATTTGTAACAGAACAGAAAGTAAAGACTAATTCTGCCTTAAGAATTCCACAATTATGTTCTCAACATAACAATTCAACTTACCTACAACTTTCGTTAACTCCTTGCATACACTTTATTAATTTTTCGCTTTTTTCCACAGGGTCTGTGATGAAAATGAAAGTGAAATTCGACTCATTTATAAAGAAAGGAAATTTTATTTGAAAGCAAAAACAAAGTGGCATAAATTCACACACACACTTTTGAATCTCTTTGCACGATAATAGAGCGTTCTCGAGTCGAGTATCATTTATACCCGAAATGAATGAGTATAGGAAAAAGATTAACCGATTATGTCGGTTAGACAAAATGTAGGTCATCAACGATTATTTTCATTTTGCTGCTTTGGAATGCAACATTTCGTTAAAAGTGTTTGTGCTGTTTCCTCTGAATATGTTTGCACATGTTTTGTTTCTGTCGTTGTTGTGTTTTTTGTATAACATGCAACACCCACATCGTAGGCAAAGTTTTTAAGTTGCATTTTTGCCAATACGAAAAGGAAATGCTAAAGAAAGAAAAAAAAAACTGTATGCAACAACAATAAACACAGCTGGAACGAACAACAGCAAAAACATTGAGCAAAAGCGGTGCGAGGGGTTTCTAACAAATTCTGTGTTGATGTAAGAATATGCAACATTATCAAATCAAAGGAAATTGTGTGTATTCAAGTGGCAAGAATCTAGGTGGTGGCGGTAACGGTAGTTGTGGTGTTGATGGTAGTTTTACCTTGTACACATCAAGTTTTTTTTTTCTGTTTTGGAATGAGTTGGTTGGGTTTTCCTTGTTTTTAATTTTTGTTTTGTTCTATTCTGGGTTTCGTTGCCAACAATTTATTGATTTCTTACTTATTTGGTTGCACTTAGTTGCAAATAGGGTTGATAAGTTACAACAAAAGAAATGGTACCATAAAAGGTGGCAACGAAAAAGGTACTATTTATTATTTCGATCGAATGTTAACTTACGTGGTATGTAATTTAAAAACACCTAAGCAATTCACAAAGTGTTCTTTTGTGTCATATTGCTTGTATTTGCCACAAAGAGATGTTAAATATATTTTTGCTTAGCACCTTTTTTGATAGTTAGCTAGATTATTATTTCGAGGGGTTTCGAGTGCGGTTTACACCAGAAGATAGTATCGAACTTAGTTATAATCAATCACCGATCGACTCAGAACTACTATCTCAATCGACTAACTAAAGACGTTTGTCCGTCCGTCCATCAGGCTGACTGGCAGTTTATGTCACTTCGTATATACGTTTTTACTGTCATTAAAAACACCTCCTATGGAAAATAGTAAAAATCAGTCAATAATTTCATATAGCCTCCATACAAACTTCTTTGTGCAACAGAGACTTTGTGCCTATAAACTTTCATATTCAGCCCAATTATGAATAAAAATTCCCCGGGAGTTTTCTCCCTTTTCCCATTTTTTCCTATGTTAATTCAATTGTAAAAATGGGAAAAGGGAAACAACTCCCGGGGAATTGTTATTCATAATTGGGCTGATTATTCTTGTATTTATATTAAATTTCGCCCAAATTTTATCAAAATCAGATTTTATTTGATCAAATTTCCCTTACAAATACCACCTCTACAAAAAGCTTTAAATGTCATATCTTTCTTAAAAATTTCGGTATATATTGATATACAATCTTGCGAAAATAACCTCTATTACAGCTACTTTGCCATGTGTATTTTGTGCGTATATGTCCAGAATTTACCGTAAGTCCCACATATATAACACCTTTCTAAAATCACTTAAAGACCAACAAATCTCAAATAGACGCAAATATGTATCTAGATAATATTCGGCACATGCATATGTGTCTTAACCCCACTACAATTGTTTAACAGGTCCATGATCACCCATGGGTTTTGGATAGGGTACACTCTAGAAAATTTTGCTGTAAATACTGTGGTGTAGGGTATCATATGGTCAAGCTTGATACTTTCTTACCTGTTTTTTTTTTTTGTATTTGTTTATGTAATTTGCACCAATTTACTTTGCATAACTTGAGAAGTTTTGTTTGATGGGGAATGTGTTCTTTGTAAAATGCATTATTCTCACATGCATTTAATAAACAAATATGTACTTTTGAAAATGTAGGCTAACAAAAAAAAAAGCTAATTAAGGTACTTCTGATAGTTGTTGAACATTATTAAGTAACTTATATACAAATTTAAAATATTTATTTCGGAAAAGTACCAAAAGTTTCTATGATATAAAGTTGAAAAATTTCTTTGCTGGCGTTTGTTGCATCAGAAGTTGCAAAGAGGAGGCTGGGGGCCAGTAGCCTGGATATTTAAGTTAAAGTGTTGCTATTTTGTCATTGTTGTAGTTGTTGTAATTTGTTATTTTTGGTATTACCTGGCGCATGTCGCCTGCATATTTGGCCATATTTATCGTTGTTTTTGTTGCCAGTTTGCACTACATTTACACAGTTTATGTAAGTTGTTTTTGTTTGTGGATGTTGTTGCTTTCTGTTGTCTATTTATTTGTTTTTTTTTTCAGACGAAATCTAGTTGTTTTGGAAAACACATGTGTGTAAGTTCACATATTTGGCATCCGTGAGGTACAACTAATACAATTTGAAAAATTTCGAAAAAAAATCCAGATTTTGTAGTTCTTGCAAAACGTATGACGCGACGCGTGCTTTAAAAGGAAATAAAAAAATATATTAAAAACGTATAGAAAAAATCATTAGAAAAACAGCAACAACTGCTACAACAATAAGAGAAACAACGCAATAATATAATATGAATTTGAGTTTGAAAGTGTTGTTCTGAAGCATTTTATTCTGCAATTGATTTTTTCCAGTAAATTTTTTTTTTTTTGTATTTTTTCGATTTGTGTTTGCTTTTTTCGGACACGAAACAATCTTGTAATAAAAAAATTACGTTGTTTGTTTTGCTGTTGTTGTTGTTGTTGTAAAATTTACCAAATTGAATTAAAAATGTGTTACAAGAGTATTTAATTTAGTGTTTGTAATTTATCGAAAGTGGCCACATCGTTGAATAATAAAAAACTGCACTTTTATTTACATCTTTTGTTCAATGTATTTTGTAGATTGTGTTGATTTGTGTTTTTCAATTTTGTTACTGATTTTAAATTGAGTGAGATTGAGATTAAAAAAAAAATAATTTACTTGCAAAATTAGATTAAAAAAACCAAAAAATAATTATGAATCGTTCCAGCATTTCAACGGATATTAGAAATCGCATCAAAATGTTTGAAAGTGAGTAAAAAATAACAATTATTTTTTTAATGGACTTTAAGGCAAAAAGTTTCGTCAAATTTCGAAAAAATTCCCTATACCTATAGGAATGTTGGACAATATTACTCCTTTGAAAGAATTATAAAAGGAATGTTTTAAAACTTTGCTATGAATAACAATTTTGTTCGTTTACATAAACATTATTTGTTTATAGAACTTTTTAGGACATTCCCCATTAAATTGAATTTACTTTTAACGCTAAAATCCGCTCAATTTTTGGCCCCCACCCAAGTTAAAAAGTTAAATCAAGAAACCAGCACAATTAAACATATTACAAATGACTTAAAGTCTAATGCAGAAACGACAAAAAAGTGAAAAAATGAGAGAGACAAATTCACATTGTTTCGTTCATAAGTTTTAACGTCTTAAGCCATAGAATTGGGGTTAATATGACATTTTAGCAAAATTAAACTTTTGAAAAAAGTCAAAACTCGAAAGTATTACAAATGTTTTGAATAAACAAATAAACTAGAAAAAAGCATAAATAAGCGACGTGAAAAAAATAAATATAAATAAAAAGACAACTGAAGAAGAAAGTGGTTTTTCTCTTTTCGATGTTTCATGCCACTAGCACCAACAAAAAAAAAAATAATATGTTTTCTTAAATACCCCTGATAAAATTGACATAATAACCTCTTGTAAAAAACAAACGACAAAAATAAAAAAAAAATTCTTGAAGTTATTAAAACAGTTAAAATAAAACAACAATGCAAAATATTTTTCTTTCACATACAAATTGACAACTCAAACTACCAACTGGAATAAATAACTTTTCTTCTACACTTTTTTTTTATTATTTCGAAACTTGTTCAAATTTAACATACTTCTTTAGTCGTTTGCATTTCTTGCTGGATTTTGCTTTTATGTATTTTGTTAAATGAATTTTTCAAACCATTTAATGCATGTCAATATTCTTCACCACAAGTGGAAAGGGTATGCACTCGTATCATTCCGTTTGTAATTTCTAAATAATTGAAATCAGATCCCTAACGCCTACTGCGGCTTTATTTTTGAACCGAAATATTTACAACAGAGTACATAATATAAGATAAAAGCACACAAATATTTAAAGTTGTGCAAAAAGATCCAGCACGAAAAGCCTAACACTGGAAGACGTTAAAATATCTCTTAAGTTCTGTTAGTCGATTCTACTTAAAACAATACGAACGTTATTTCAATCTTAACAAATCTTTTTAATTCCCTTAAGCTATTTTCGTGAACTCTATTTATGATGTTTTCTTTTCTAAAAAATAATAATGCATTATAATTGTGTAATATATTTATTAGGTTACACGCACAAAGTGATACATTTTTCTAAATAACAATGGAACAAAATAATAGCTACGTTTTACACTCAACACTAATGTGTATTTAGCGTGCTAAATATTGAATGCAAAGTTTGAACTAATTAGCGATATTCACCACGGTTTAAGCAATTTTCCACATTAAATTTTCGTTGATTTCCAATAAGCATTAACAACACCGATTTTCAATAATTAAAGTCAGCTGTTGTTAAAAATTTTGCGCCAAAGAAAAAATAATTGCATATATATGTTTACACTCGTAAAACTGCTCTAAGTGGAGAAGCAGCTCGCGCTTTTTGTCATTGTTTCTTAAGGGCAAACAGGTCGTTTTTGTTTGTCTGCTTTTGTTGCGTTTTGCGGTGTCACCCCGCATTGGTTAGTGTTTCGGCGTCGTATAACTGTACCGAGTTACAGTTTTTGCGGTATCTGCATTAACTATATGCAATCGTTTTTAACCTCAATTTGAGGTTTTGTTTGGTGGAGAACCATTTATAACTCATGTGACTGGTGGAGAACCAATATAACTCAGACGTTTTACTGGTGGAGTACCAAGAAAAAAACTCAGAAGATTACTGGTGGAGACCAATATACTCTGGAGCGGATTCTGGAAGCTCTCGCCTTCCTATGCGAAGGTTTAGGTCGAACGAGGACTTTGCGGTTGAGGCTCCTAAAATTTGTGTGATACCCTGGCAATATAACTATGATTAGTTCGCCAAAAGTGGAAGTAACTTCAAAGGTTGAAGTGCGTTTTCCTAATTTTTGGCGAATTTTGCATGATAAGGTAAACAAAATCTGATTCCTAAATGAAAGATGACTATAAGAGAATTCTACCCGCACTTATTCGCAGCAAAATAATGTTGTGATTTTTTGACAAAAGCCGTGAACTCTTTGTGACGCACGCTACGTAACGCACGCTACAGTTTTTCCAGTAGTATTTTATTATTATATTTTATTTATTTTAACAAAACAAATTATATTTTTATGAATTGCATTTCTTAAACTAATTTGTTAACTAATGAATATCAACTTTTATTTTAAAGAAATTTATATTTTGATAAGTTTGCTCTAAGTGCTATTTTAAGCACAAAAATCACCTAAAATAATGCTAAATTCACGTATTTTATTAAAAAATCAGCAGTGGGGTATGATTTGGTAAAAATTATTGCATTGATGATCATTGAAATACATATTTTTTATTATAAAAATGAAATTAAACATCTAGTCTTATATTCCGTTAAAAAAAAATTCATTTGAAAAATTTTTGGTTGGTGGACTGTTTCAGGGATTTGCCCATATAAAATATCGCCAAAAGAAGCGCCAGGTCGCCAAAGGCATATTTCCATTGCCAAATGGGTTAAAATAGCACAACGTTTGTCTAGAAATCGCCATATCTGACAGCCGTGCAATAAACTGCCGATACATATCGTTGTTCTGAAATTTTGACAATTTCTTGCATTGAACAAAAACAAATTTCGTTGAAATTTTATTGTGGTATGTTAAATGTAATGCAGTGATTAAAATACAATTTATATAATCCGTTTATACTATTTTAACCCTTTCGCTACAAGTTTACCTACCAAAAAAAAAAAAAAAAAAAATCAATTTTTTTGGATTTTTATTATAATTGGCCATAACAACAACAATCAATACTCACTTTTCAAAAAAATGTACCGTAAATGTGTTTTTTAGACTGTTTATTACGCCTAAAACCGAAATAAATAATGCTATCAGAATAAAATTTTATGTGGTGTTTATAGAACACGAGCGCCTTACTCGTCCGTTCAACATACATTTAAAACAAAATTTCGAAATTTGTTTTTGTTTTTAATGTAAGTCGAACGGACGAGTAAGGCGCTCGTGTTCTATAAACTACACATAATACTTCAAAGCTGTATAAGACTAGAAATCACACTTATAAATTTCGTGATGATCGGTCCATAATTTGCAGTAGGCCCCATATAAAAACCACTCAGCAGCATCAAACTTAAAATTAGTTTATATGTATGTGTGTATATTTTTCCACACCGTAATTTGCGTTTGTATCCATATGGATACATACAATCTGCACAGCTTTTTCCGGCTTAAAACAAAAAACTATTGAGGCAAAAAGTTAAAATAAACCTTTTTCTTCATGTTTTTTTTAAACATGGTCATATATATATATCAGTGATGGGAAACTATCGATAGTACTTTCGACAGTCGTAAACTATCGAAAATATCAATATCGATATTATTGTTATTTAAAATACAACTATGAAGACATGCTATGCTATGTTCATACGACGATATAAACCACTGGTTTCGCTCTCTGAAACTAGATTGCCAAACATGCTGTTCATACGATTCGTTCTTGTTTCATTTTGACATTTTTTTTGTGTTGTTAGTGTGATTCTTTTTAAAATAGATAAAAAAGTAAATAAAACTTAAAAATATATTATTTAATAGTTTTATTAATATTATTATGTTATTATTATCACTTTATTTTATTAAACATCAATTTTTATTTTGTTTTTTTCTTTGTTTTGATTTTTTTTGAGAGCTAGTTCAGATAAACTAACGATAACTGTTATCAAAATTGGAGATGATAGTAGATTTTATCTGTTTAGCAGCCTGTTTCAAAATGAAACGACCTGTTTCGCTCTCAAAATTTTGTATGGGGAAACAAGTCGTTTCAATCATGTTTGGGGCGCGAAACAGGAATAAGAGAGCGAAACACGAATATTGGTGTCCGTGTGAACATGGTATTACAGCAGCTATACACACACACAGTTTTTTGCCGCAAGTTTTTACTTGCTATTATTAATTCACGCAGAATTACAGCAATGATTACAAACAACAAGAATGACAGGTGGTATGGATTGCTTAGCTGTGCTTTTTTACTACTAACTTAATTTTTATATGTTTACATAGGGACTGAAATATCAGATAGTTTTATGAAGTTGTAAAAAAAAAATCAAATAAAAATGCAATTGCGAGCATAGGATAAAACAATGAACGACCATTAGAGGAAAAGTCCGCTAGATTGATTACCTTTTGGGTTGAGAATCAAATCTACTTTAGAACATTATCTAAAGTTGCAATAAAATATCTTAAAGTCCCTGTTACTTTTGTTTCTTCAGAAAGGTGCTTATCAGCATCACAATTTTTAAAAACTGTCATCTAAAATAACGTGCGTACATTCATACGTCTCATAGGTTCAATAAAGTGATAAAAACAACGAACTGTAGCCTGATAAAAAACTAGTTAAAGTTTTCCTACTTAAGTACAAACATTCAGTCGATAGCAATATCGATATATCGATAGTGAAATCTGAACTATCGAATAATATCGATAGTAGAAAATATCGATAGTATCCCAGCACTAATATATATATGGTATTTGAAAGATAAAAAAACCTTTTTTTCAAAAAAAAAATTTTATATAAAAAAACGTTTTTTTAAAAATGCTATATTTTTCTCAATTTTGTAAAAATCCAATGATTCATAAGATCTTAAAAAACAATAACATGCCTATATCTAAGCCAATTCTTTGAAGATGCCTTCAAAGTTGAGTGTAACCATATGGATACAATATAGCGAAAGCGTTAAGCGCTTTATTTTGCAGCCTTTGTAGAGCCTTAAACTCTGAAGTAAATGAATTGTAAATATATCTGTTGTACAAATTAAGTACATTCAATTAAAGTTTTTAACACAAAATAATTTGATCCGAACAAATGTCTAAAATACAGTACAGTTTTGTATAATACAGAACAGATGGTCACCATAGATATTCCAGATCAGCTGGGACATAGGATGTTAAATTAAATAAGATCTAAATCAAAACATCCATATAGGCGCCCTTCATATAACTTTTTTCTAGTTTTGCTGTAAATTTTATGGATTTCGCTACAAAAGTATTTTTTTTTTTTTGCGCTGGAATGAAAACCATTACAAAAAAGAAAAATGTGTATAGGCCAATATTTCCAAAGATAAATGAGCACTACCCTAAAAATTTCTTATTTGGACCAAATCAAACCAAAAATCTTTCATTGTGGAACTGTGCCACAACTTTTCATTTTTTTGTGAAACTTTATTACTTTTTAGAAAATTTTCGTTGTATTTTTCTTAAAAAGAAAGTTTTGAATATTTTATATATAATTGTTCGAAGGTTCCTTGATTTATCTTTCGGCGACCTTTAAGGCTTGTTAACATAAATCCGCTTCTGAAACAACTTATGTACGTATCAAGACGAATTCATGTAAACGGTGGTGTCGATACTACAACAAGTAACAACACCAAAAACACAACAATGTATTTTGTTGCTGCTTTCGTTGGCCGATATGTCAAAAACACAAGTAACTTTTGACATTCCTCTCTCTAATTTAAAAAAAAAAAGAGCACAGCTGTGCTTTCAACGCCACCTGAAAAATGAATTTGCCTTGGTACGTATCTTTAATAACAAACATATTGATATTATTTTTGAAGTTTTATTCCAAGTATTTGATGATATTTTATATATTAAATATATATTGACGAATGAAAATAAAATTGTATGTGATTAATTCAACAAAAGGACCCAAACTAAAACATTTTGGTAATCGAACATACGAAACTTTATTAAAAGGAAGTTAATTTTCAATTTAATTTTATTCAAATTCATATTTTCTGTGTAGGGTGTATGTAATTTGTTCTATAACTTTCAGTTTTCATGTTTAAGTTAATAATTTTTAAATGACCGCGTTGATATTGAAGAAATCATGAATATAAAGAAGGGGGCTTTTATAAACAAGTACCCGTATAATAATCCATTAATTGTTGTATTTAATTTCCAAAATGCATTTAACAATTAAGACTAATTTAAAGTAAAAAAGGGAAAAATTCAATTATTATTAACATATTTAATATTTTTTTTAATGTAGCTCTCGCTCTTTTTATAGTAACGACACATTTTTTGGTATGTCGTGAAGAGTTTATTAAATGGTACATTTACTAAAAGGTCGGTCAAAACTGTTGAATTATAAATTAAATTAGCGAAACAATAATAAAATTATTAAGATTTCAAATTTTCTTAAAAGAAATTTCGAATCCAATTTATGCTAAGAACACAATTGAGGCTTATGTCGTAATAAGGTAAGACGTAATGTCTAAAATTTCTCCAAACACGGTTGGTTTACATACAATTCCGTCGCAAACTTATTTTGTTTTCTCTAATAATTTTATTTTTAAATTTTTTCCCTTTATTTTGCTTTCAAATATTCAAAACACAAAAATAATTTAATTTTATAATTTACATTCTTCATTTTCTATGACAATGCCAGCGGCGTACGAAGTAGAAACGCTAACACGTTTTCGCCAACTATCTACATACGTCGTACGCTCGTACGTTTATACGGTCCCATTGTGTTCCTTCTGGTAGTTTTTTATGAATGAGGCAGTTAACCTTTTAACCTATTTAAAGATAAATTGGTTAAAATGGAAATTTAAATTCTTATTTTTTTTATTCCAGAGGAGGCAGGCTGGTCCAAACAACAATTATTCATTATAAATTTGTTTAAGAAAAAACCATAAACTTTATTTACCAACGGTTGAAATTTTTTTCTTGCATTTTTAGAGCTCAACAAAAAAAAGTGATAAATTTAACTTCTATTGATCTTTTTATTATTCTCCAATTAAATTTTAACGGTTTCGTAAAAAAACAACAAACAGAATCTAAAAAAAAGATCGTTTGTCATTAAAAAAAAATTCTATTAGTTTGCTGATTATTAAAAATCTGTTTTTATGCTTTATTATTATTATTTCTTTAATTAATTTCTTTTTAAATTGTATTTATTCTCTTTTATTTACAGATTGTGAACTAAGAAAAGACAAAGGAGAAGAAGCTTTGGCCGCACAGAATTACGCCAGTCAAAGTAGAAATTATACGGACGAGCAAGAGAACGGTTGTCAAATAAACGCTAACACAATGATGATGCCGACGCCACCACCTCCGCCGCCGGGAGTACAAACGGATGCGAATGGGTTGATTTTGCCAAAGAAATTAGTAAATCCATGTCTGCAGTCGACTGATCGCAAACAATTGCATCGAGAATTAAAATTTAATACAAAGATGTAAGTTTAACGAGATACTCGTATTCACAGTACTTAATTTAAATAAAGTAGAATATAAATTGTTGCAAAGTATTCGCAATCGTTAGAGGCGAACTTTTCTCATCTTCCTGGCAACATATCGCTCTGGTCCCTCAAAAGAGAGTCAACTCAAAGTTTTTCAATTTTCACTTTTTGCAAGAAATCGATGTACAGTGGTCATATCTTCGCACTGGAAAAATCTTAGATCAGTTTCTTTCAAGAATGAAAACTGTTTTTGTCTCTACTGAAAATATATATAAATTTTAAGTTAATCCCCTTTAGAGGAAGCAATTTTTGAGGCAAAGAACTTATCAAGCCAATTATGGATACCCTGTTCTGTTGTAAATCAAATTCAAGTGAGAGCTTATGGCATAAATCGAAACGGTTCGTGGTTGAACGGGGCAAGGTCAGGACTATAAGGCGGTAAAAACAAAACTTCTAAACGACTTTTATTAAACTATCTTTTGACTGGTCTTGCAATATGTGACGGGGCGATGTCATGAAGAAATATTATGACTTAATGTCTGCGCAATTTAAACGAATGATTTGTGTTTGTTACAGTTCACCAGTAACCCTCTGGCCGGATTTATGCAGCTTGTGATAAATCGGACTTGTGGTTCAAACAAATAGCATTTACCTTAGTTCTTACCCTTCACCAATTTTTTCAGTTTTAAATTTTTTGATTCTTTTGTTTCTTTGTTTTAAAAATATTAACATTTTTACACCCATCTCTACAATAGTGGAGAGGGCAATTTTGACAAAATTTGGCACAAGGACCAAGCCTTTTGAAATTGTGCCTAATCGTAGTGCCACGAGCGGAGATAGGGGGCAATTTCTGCCTCTCAGAAACTATCAAACCAATTTTAATGAAATTGTATTTTAAGTCGAATGACAATTTTTAAAGCTTTTATACTTTAATAGTCTTAGGCCCGTTTTCACAACTTACCGATAGCTAAAAGTAGACTTTAAATGGCCTTACAAAAAGTGTTCCATTATTAAATCTTTACATTAACCTATAGTAAGCGATAAAGGTTATTAAGGTTCATCCTACCTGGTAGGTTAAAGCAAAGTTTCAATAGTGGAACAGTTTTTATACGGCCGATACAATCCTACCTTTAGCTATCGGTAAGTTGTGAAAACGGGCCTTATTCCCTCAATATTTTCCAGGAATACCAGGAATATTTTCTATGCACTATCAGAATTTTCGTTTGTATATTTCTGTTACGAGGCTAACTTAAGCTATCCTTTGGCTAGCAATGAATTGTACAGAAAATTTATACAACTATTAGATACCAGCAGAACGTAATGCATTTTCTGGCCCGCTACGGCCTTCGTCAGCATTCTTAAATCGGACCTTAATTTTTAAGATAAAATGTTTGGCCTCAAAAATCTCTGCCAGTATTTCAAGTTAATTTGAAAAAAGAAAACTCAAATAATTTCTCATATCTCAACCATTTCCGGACCGATCTGGATGAATTTCAATAGCAAAATATCCGGACAGCCCGTTATATAAATATGAAACAACCTTATCCCCATCATATCTCGGGTGTTCACACCATTGACATTTTACAATTTATACTGTTTCTTAATTTTCAAGATCATTTGTGAAACTTGTTAAATTTTTATTATTAAACGAAAATATGTAGATTTTTATTAAAAAAAAGGAAAAGTAAAACGTTTATTTTGGAAATTAAATCTTGTATCCCCTTTAGGTCAAGGTAACCGACAAAACATATCGCAAAATTCTCTTATATTCTTCATTATTTGGTGAAAACTAACAAAATATTTTTATTCAAATGCATAAGTTAAATACAAAACCAATTTGTTTACTTGCTTCATCGATCCCATGTAGCATTTATCAAAATCGAATCCTTAAGAAATCAGCTTCAAGAGCAAAATAACACTTATGAGCTAATTTTTCGATCATAAATGATTCTCTCGTTTTGAGAAAATGGTACCCTACAGGTGAATAACCTCAAAGAATCATTTATGATACAATTCGCTGATTCGTTTTTGAATATATGAATGAATGGTTTATGAATCCTTTTCCTTATAATAAGTTCGCCTTGGTATCAATATGCATTACAGCCATACTTAAACAAGAGCGGAAAGCGTTTTCAAGCTGTCAAAAATTCAGATGCCCATACAATTTCTATGTAGCATACCAAAATAGGCATGATATATTAATAAAATAAATTATTTTTTTTCTCTTTTCATCTCTGTTTCTTTCAGGGGCGTCAGTGTCCTAAATCAAAAAACAGAGCTTCAAAAAGCATACGAAAAACAAAGAGAGAAACAGCAGCAGCATCAGCAGGATAATAACCAGCAGCAAACACAACACTCACCCACCTTTGGCCTTAAAAGCGAACTAAATCGTGTGATAATGGAAAGAGCTCAAAAATATGAACGTGCCCGCCTACAATCTGAATCTGAGAATGATGACGATAAACAATACGTGAATCCTGAATATTTAAATGCGAGAGCAAAATTGAGAGCGGGACAAAGGACTGAATTAAAATAAGTTTAAGAACTAACACAACAATAACTTTAAAATCTATGAATTTAACTCGAAAATATCTTTTTTTTTTTTTTTTTTGTTTTAAACCATAAATTTTTATCATATAAATGTTTATATTATTATTAAAATATATGTTTCTAACTATTCTCGTTAGAATGAGGGCTTCTTGTTTATTTAAGTGTTAATTAAATTATATAACCAACAACAACAACAACTACAACAGAAATATGTACAATTTATTTTTATTATAATTTTTATACTAGTTATAATTTTTTATTTTTAATTAATTTTATACTTATGAATGTACGTATGTATGTGTGTTGATTATTTTTTAAAAATGTTTTTGTTTACTTTTTAATTTAATAACAAATTATTGACAACAGAAACTTATTATTTTTTAAGTAAATGAAGTAAGAAAATACGTTAAATATTTAAAAATTTCTAAAGTTCTATTTAAAATGTAACGCAAAACTGATCATGTTATGAATCTGGAAGACAGTTCAAGCAACTTTGTTTCTGCATTATATTTTGGCACATAATCGTATTTTTTAGGAGTTGTAACATAAACTTTTAATATCCATACCACTCTTCTGGTAACAATTGTTATCAGTTAAATGTGTAATCAACAAGAAAAATAAAGTTGAGGATAAAAAATTTAATAATTTAAAGCGGGAAAAGAAGGCGCAAAGCGGAATATCGTGCAACGCTAGTCCCAATTGTAAAATTCTAATATTATTTTCATAGACGTTCAAGGAAACTAAAAACTTTTATATTCAACGTCCACTTAAACACTGTACGTGTTAAAATAACACTTGTCTATTTTTTTTATAAAAGTGACGTCAACATATTCATGTCATTTACTTCGTTTCGAAACAGTAAAAGCATTTACAAATAATTTCACCATTTTCATTACATTGAAAAAAATAAACAATGGATTAGTTTGAAATTAATGATATTTTTTTTAATAATAAGGGTACGAGCGCGACCAGCTGTCTTTTTGTATAAATTACGTCGATAACTACTTTTTGAAAAAGTGTGCATTTCTGATGCAAAACCTTAAGCCTGCAATCGGTATAATAAATATAAATTTTTTTTCTATATTGACATAAATTGATTATCAGGCATGTTCTGTAAATCACAAGATTTAAAATCACTTGTGATTTTCAAATCACAATTGTGATTAATGGGTGTTTTGAAAACCACAAAAGCTTTAACTTAGTTAAAAATGGTGGAAACAAATAAGCAAGTTATTTTAAATCGGCGGCCACTTACCTGACTGGTTTAAAATCACAATTATGAAAAAAGCTTTTTGTCCAGAACACCTTTTTTGTGATTTCAAATCACTTTCACAAAAAGTGATTTTCAGAACATGCCTGTATATTCGAATTCGGTTATACCTACACCTCATAGTGGTATATACATATGTGAATTAGTCTTATAGTCACATTAGCGATATTAGTGTCCACGATTTGTTTGACTGCAGCTAAAGGAACTAAAGGACGTTACTTTAAGCGAAAATGCATTTGCAATTTGCCTAATTTTTCGTCATGTGCATCAAAAAAAAACCTTGAGCAAAAACAACTATGCAAAATGACTCAGTTGCAAACAAATGTAAACAATAACATTTGACTACTATAAAATAAAAATATACGGGTGTGTTCTAGAATCCGAGTTCACCCGAAAGTGGATTACTTCAGCATTTTTGGTGTTCTGCAATTCACATTCACATGTTTTTATTCGTTTTCTATTAGAGCAGTAAAGGGTTCGTGAAAGTAAAACGAACCGACTTTTATTCTTATATGTGATAACATTTTTAGCAAAAACAAAATTTTGGTTTTTATCTCCAAATGTTTTTTTTTTCATTTTATTTAAAAAAATATATATTTTCACACAAATATTAAAGGCTCAGTTAGTCTTTACTTTCTGTTCTATTGCGAATCAGCTGATTTGTTTTTGTTATTAAAAAACCTGTGAAATAGATTAGTTTTTCTGTTCTGTTACGGTTCAGTTTGTTAAAATCAAAAAATTGTTAAGTAATTGTAAGTGACAGCCAAGAATGATAGAAATAAAGATTACGCCTTGCGCATGTTTTACCGTTTGATGACGTAGTAGTTACCTTGTTAAGATTACCAAGTTTCTTTTATATGTGAAAATCGTTATTTCTTAGAAAATTTATGTTTTACGTGATAGTTGGCAACCCTGCAATTAATTTACTCAGAGAGTTCAAAAAACAAAATATTATATTAATTGTCAAAAAACTAAGAATTTTGCTTAATATTTTATATTAAAAATATTATTACAATAAATAAAATTTTAAAAAGTTTTCAAACGTTTGTTAAAAGTAGCATAATTAAGCAAAATAAAATCTAAATAAAAATAGAAGAGGCCAGAAAAGAGAAGGGCGAATCTATTCTGACGGGTGCAACATTTAGACGCTTTAAATGTCTTTTACTAATAGAAAGAAACACATTTGCAATTAAGTTATTTCTAGAAGGGGTAACATTTTTTTATATACTATTGTTATCTATTTAAAAGAATTTATATGAAACGATCAAATAGCCACGAGTGAGCTTTAAAGTGCCTGACGGGTGCAACCAAATCGGCCCACTTTCATAAGATCATACCGCAAAAACACAAAACTCTGTTAATTTTTAAACCTTTATTGTATTATTCTTTTTTATTGTGAAAGATGAGATATCGGACGATGATTATCAAATCAAACATCGTAGAGAAATATAATCCAAGAATAAGAAATTTGCTCTTTAAGCCATGACGGGCGCAACATGCAATGCATTTTCTGTGCACAACAAATTTTTATTTAAGCTTACGTCTAAAAAAATTATATTATTATAAAATATAGATATTTTACTTTAAATTGGCATCAAAAAAGTATCAAATAGTGTGATTTGAAAATTAATGTTTGAAGTTGTCTAGAATAGAATCCCCCAGAACAAACATAAAGTGTGCAGTGGGTAAATGCCAACAAATTAGCCGCAAAAAAACAAATTAAATTGTGCGAAAAACTAACGTGTTGCGTCCTTTTAATTAAATGTATATACTTTTAACTCTATCTAATATATATTTATCAAAGTCGATGTCGTAATCTGTATTTCTATCATTCTTGGTGACAGCAAAATAAATAATAAAAAATACATACATAATTATATTGAAATAAATTATTTTTTGATTTAAAGAATTCATAAAATGCAATTTCTCCAAATTTATGTGTGTTAAGTTGCTACAGAAAAAGTAACTATTACAATTTCGAAACAGAACGGCACGGAACAGAACAGAAACAGAAAGTAAAGACTAACTCCCATATTCATAAAAAATATTTTTGATTAATAAAATGATTATTATGCAAATTTACATAGAAAATTCGTGTCATAAACCTGCTATAAACCTGAAATATTTTTTATGAATATGGATTACCCCCAATTTTTATAATTATAATTTTTATTTATAAATTATAATTTTTTTGTATTAAGACATTACTAAAAAGTTTCCTTAAGTTCAATATGATTTACATGTATTCGCATAGTTGCTTAAGCCACCTTCCTCTATTTCGAGATGACAAATTATCTGATATCAGCGGTTTTGCAAATCATTTGTGACGGACAGCAAATATACATTTAAATCTTTTTCTTTAAAAAAAAAATTTTTAATTAACTGAAATACAATTAAAAGCAGGCACTGTAACTGTTATGACTTTTTTGAAAAAAGTAAAAAAATAACTATTATTTTTTGACCAATATGTTTTTGATCAAACATAACTGAACACAGGCTGCGTGTCACTTTAATCTATTACAAAAAACGACACTGCCGATGACGACAACGATAACCGGAATAAAATATATTTAGTTCTTCTCAAATCTTTGGATGAAGTTTTCTGATGATCAGGCCTAAGCAACCATGACTGCAGTCATCAACAATAAATTTCAATTAATCAAAAGTATGAATTCGGAATTTAGTACATTTAAACGAAACCTTGATAATGATTTTTTGACTCCCAAGATAAACTTTGATTAAACATACATTTTAATTAAAAATACATTTTTCGAAACTATTAAAAGCTTAATGCAGTACATATTCAGCCTTATTTTGGTTGTCGTTGTCGTAATAAGGCTGATTACAATGAAAAAAACCTTAATTTTTTGATTGTCTTTATGTAATAGACAAGCTTTTAACTTCGTTTTATTATTACATTTGACCAAAATATTAGTCAAATATTAGCTTTTATTTTTTTCTGAAATCTGTCAAATTTTAACTTTTATTTTTGACTAAAAAAAATCAAGACAAATTTTAACTTATATTTTTGACTCAAAAAATAACAGTTATTTTTCGACTTTTTTGAAAAAAGTAAAAATATAAAAGTATTTTAAGGATTTTATTCCTTGGCTAATAACCATCAAAATGCTTTACAAAAAAAAGTATAGACAAATTCTTGCTGGCTGACTTTTTGAACTGAAATTTTAATAATAACTGTTATTTTCGATCCCTGATTAAAAGTTGATAGAAATCAAGGCGAATTCATACAAGGGATCTTATTTTGAAAACGTTTTACAACACTGTAAAATATTTTAACCTTGTGTCAAAAATTCAAACAAATATTTGGTTTTGTTTTTATATTAAATTGTGTTTTTTTGAAATGTTATAACTTAAAAAAGTTTTAAATTTCACTATTTTAATCGAAAATTATAGAATTTAGTTAAGATTCCCCAGAACCAACAGGACGGTATACCATTTTGACACAAGGTTAGTAATCAGCTATTGCTTACGTAGCAAGATAAGTTCACCTGGTGTAAATTCGCCTTGATTGAAATATAAATAAAAATATAATTTGAATATGTCAATTTTGACAGAAATGTGCAATTGTATAAAGGCAGAATTAGTCTTTACTTTCTGTTTCTGTTCTGTTCCGTGCCGTTCTGTTACGAAATTGTAATAGTTACTTTTTCCGTAGCAACTTATCAGCCATTTATGATTTATGAATTAGAAGAAATTAAATCTTATGAATTCTTAAAATAAAAAAAATAGTTTATTTCAATATAAATATCTATTTTTTATTATTTATTTTGCTGTCACTTACAATAACTTAACAAGTTTTTGATTTTAACAAACTGAACCGCAACAGAACAGAAAAACTAATCAATTTCACAGGTTTTTTAATAACAAAAACAAATCAGATGATTCGTAACAGAACAGAAAGTAAAGACTAACTGAGCCTTAAGAATTTTACACCTGACAAAGCCACTGCAAAATACGTCTAAAACGTCGTTTTAAACCAGCTATAGGTAGCTCAGTTAAAATCCTGCAAATAAAAGGACCAGTCCAAACACGCGTGTAGAGTGTAGCCCACAAGGGACTAGGATTAGTCCAAAAGTAAGCCAAACGTATGGAAAAAACATGGTCTATTTAACATTACGATGTCCTAGGGCAGGACCATATAACACAGCTTTGGACCACTAAGGAGTAGTTTTAAAACTACTCCATGGTATACTCAAGAGGATTAGTTTTGAAGTCGTTTAAAAACGAAAGCATGTCGTTTATAAACGAAGACATGTCGTCTCACTACAAACATATTTAACAATGACATGGTCCATGCTTGCATTAAATCGGACCACTCCATGGAGTAGTCCTTTTTTAAAAATGGATCTGGTAGTCCAACATTATTTACAGGGAAAGCAAAAACAATGAAAACTGCAATTAGATTTTTGCCAGAATAAATTTTAAGACAAATAGCACATTTGTACAAAAAATCTGGTCTGCTCACTATCAATCATAATATGAACTGCAAATTTTCAAATAGCAAATTTGCACAATGACCACCGTGAAAATCCTTTAATTTAAAATGTTTAAAAAAACCGCAAAAAATTATCTTCAAACTTAAAGCGAGGTTTGTGTTATCAATTATGAATTATTATTATTATTTATTTTTTATTATTAAATCAACTTTTTTGTTAAAAATTTAAACTTTTCTTTAATTTTTGACTTATTTCAGAATGAAGAATCCCGTATTTGTAAAAAGTTTGTAATTATTATAAATAAAACAGAAATCTATATATTAAAAACAAAATATATAATAGAAATTAAATAACAATTAAACGATTTATAAGAGAATGATGTACACCTTTTCAACAATAAACCACATATTTTAATTATTAAAAATAAAAAAGAAAACAAAAAAATATTTTAGGCAAATCACAAAAAAGAAAAGGTTTAAATAATTTTTCTTTTAGTAATTTCGTTAATTCCGTTTATTAATCATCTAAAGGAATTTAGAATTTAGTTAATCCGGGTAGTCAGAGATCAAAGTAATTATTAATATCTAAAGCAAATTAAAAAAACAAATATTATATTATATTAAAAAAATATATATATTTATATTTAAAGCAAAATATGTATTTCTTCAGATATATTTACATAGATGTTATTGATATTTTAAATAGTTTAAAACAAATAAAAGAATGCATATATTTAGAGTAAAAAGAAGATTAATTAATTAGTAATTAATTATAACCAATAAAGTGAAAAACTGTTTTACTGTAGTAAAAATTAACATTTAAAAATCTATGCACTGTGTTTTTTTCTAATTAAATCTAATTGGTGTCCTGGTGGTTTTTAATAAGTTGATATCTATAAAATTTAAGAGGCACGGGGGGGGGGGGGGCACGGATTAGTTGAGTAGTTTTTAAGTAAACAGGGGGCAAATTATGGCAGTCGTGATCGAATGCTTTTTCGATACGAAAGCAATTTTATTTCGGTCGATACTGAACGAATCGTTATTATTTTTTCAGTGTTGTGAAAACTCAAATAAGTGCTTACCAACACAAAAAATTATTTCGGTCCGTTCAGTATGGACAGAAAGAATTAGAAATAAAACTGCTTTCGAATCGAAAAAGTATTCGATCACGACTGCGATAATTTGCCCCCAGATGGTAAATAAATAAACATAATACACTTTGCACTCGTCACCAACACACAGTGGGAGATTTTGAAAAATAAAATAGAAATAACTCTGGGCCTAATTACCGCATTCGATATTCGATATTGATATCGCATCGAGTAGACTATCGTATTTTTCTGCATACGATAGACACTGACGTATCGAATGAAAACTAGAGAGATGTAATGTCTTTGGTTACTCGATATCGAATGCTATCATCTAAAATTACGATACATTTCATTCGATATCGAGAGTCAATACCAAAATAAAAAATTTTGATCAATTTTGCTCGATATCGTATGCGGTAAATAGACCCCTGCATTTTGTGAACTGATATTTCGATTGGAATAAATTTAAGGTGTCAATTAATTTTGGATTTGGGGTCTATATCAGAAGGCCCTCCATAGAATCCCAAGGAAGTGTACCTAAGCATTTAAGGTGACAAAATATATTATTTATACTCTTTTAAAAACCTACGTCATGTGTTATATTTCCATGCATAAATCTTCCAAAATTTCAATCACTGCGGGCTCCTGGCTGTTCCGAAACAGACCTATTTTTTTACGAATTTTTTCTTAATGCTTTATTTTCTCCAAAAGCAAAAATGGAATCAATAATTAGAAGCATAATTGTGTCACTGGAATCCTGTGAGCCGTATTTGAAAAATTTTTTAAAAAAGTAAATTTTTATTGATTTTTGTTGGGAACTGTAGTAGTCTTCTTTTCAAATTTAAAAATAAATTTTAGCTGGTTTGTATTAAGCACTGAAAATCTATTAAGTTGTAAATTTGCATTGTATCCCAGGAAAAACTTTTTGATTTTAAGTAATAGATGGAAGTTATTTCATACGTTTCCTGGTTAGTAGTTGTCATTACAATTGTCATTATTCTGAAAACTGCAATAAGTACTTACTAGTAATGACCTCAGCAACTATTTATTACTTCTTTTATTTTCACTACTGAATATTTGCTTACTAATAATCAGCTCAATAACTTCATATTAGTTGTGTTGTTTTCAGTACTGAATATTTACTTACTGGTAACGTACTCAATAACTACTTATTAGGTCTGTTAACTAGTGATTTTCTGGCTTCTAGTAAGTATATTGTAAGTACTTACAATTCAACTTACTCGTAGTTAAATAATAACTAGATATTTTTTGACTTCTAGTAAATGTATTGTAAGTACTGAATTCTGTGGACACCTCGAACAAAAATAAGTAGTTATTCAGCCGAAAAATAAGTAGTGTTTGATTTCTACAACATTACTTGCTAGCTTACCAGGTAAGTAAAGTTTTTGCTGGGATAATAAGGTAATTCACCTCAAGTTGCGCCCTTGCGAAAAATCAAAAATGCAAAAACAACAACAACAACCACATGGCCAATTAGTTGTGTACAAATATTTATCTATGTGATTGTTGTTACTTATGTTTTTGCACTTTTGCTTTCCCGCAAGGGTGCAACTTTTGACGATTTCCAAACTTTTTATGAAGATATTCAGCAGTGGGTTATCGACCAGTATTCAGAGGCACATTTAGAAAAAAGAAGATATCTAATTCATATGTTTATCTTGATGAAATATTTTCGTTTTTGTTCCATGAATGTATGTGCTTTCTAATTTGTAATCTTAACAAATAGATAAAAATGTACCAAAATGTTCTTATTGTTCATTATTTTATTAAAATTTTGGAGTTCTTAAATTAATCTTCAAAGAGGTTAATCTTATCTTATAATGCAAAGATATGTGTTAAGGCAGAATTAGTCTTTACTTTCTGTTTCTGTTCTGTTCCGTGCCGTTCTGTTACGAAATTGTAATACATAGTTACTTTTTCTGTAGCAACTTATCAGCCATTTATGGCAAATTTATTAGTTTTGCACCGTCCAATGTTTTATTTCAATCACTTTAATGCAAATAAATTTAATGAAATAAAATTTTATGAATTCTTGAAATCAAAAAATAATTTATTTCAACATAAATATGGGCGATTCTATTCTGACGGGTGCAACATTTAGACGCTTTAAACGTCATTTACTAATAGAACGAAATACATTGACAATTAAGTTATTTCTAGTAGGGGCAACATTTTTTTATATACTATTGTTATCTATTTACAAGAATTTATATGAAACGATCAAACGGGTGCAACCAAATTGGCCCACTTTCATAAGATCATACCACAAAAACACAAAACTCTGTTAACTTTTAAACTTTTATTGTTTTATTATTTTTTAATGTGAACGATGAGATATCAGACAATGATTATCAAATCAAACATCGTAGAGAAATATAATCCAATAATAAGAAATTTGCTCTTTAAGCCATGACGGGTGCAACATTCAATGAATTTTGTGTTCGCGCCAAATCTATGAATCTTAATGATTCAAAGTGCACAACAAATATATGTATATTACAAAAATATATTACTATAAAAATATATTACTATAAAATATAGATACTTTACTTTAAATTGGCATCAAAAAAGTGTCAAATAGTGTGATTTGAAAATGTATGTTAAAAGTTGTCTAGAATAGAATCGCCCATATGTATTTTTTCACAAAATCCAAAAAAGCTTCACAATTGTCCCTAAGTCGCTCCTAGATGGGTAATTATGAGACTGAATCGCACTAATTTTTCCCCCCCTACATTTTTTATCAACATATTAACCCCCTATTTTCCATTTTCGAAATTTTTGTATGGGGACCACCCTAATGATTAAATATGGATGCTAGGTATGTTCTAAAAAAATGCTCGGGTAGCAAAAATATTGGGGTCCGTCATATATTTAACTTCTCTAGGGACACTCTGGGGCTAGTTAGGGCGGTGGCGGGTAACTTTGTAAAAATAATATTTAGTATGGGAGCCCCCTTAAGGAGCACAGATAGGGGGCTAGTATGTTAATAAAAAATGTAGAGGGGCAAATATTAGTGGGAGTCAGTCTTACATTTTACCCCTCTAGGAGCGACTCAGGGACAGTTGTGAAGCTTTTTTTGCTTTTGTATCGTTTTCCCCTAGCTTTGACCCCGATAAGGAGCCATTTACCCCCATCCCACACCCCTAATTTTTTGGCTCATGCGTTTTTTTTACAAACTTCACGTAATTGGGGGTTCTAGCATATCGAAATCAAAAAGTCGTGCACTATTCCACCCCTACTGTTCAGTAGAAATCTAAATTATAAGCGGTAGCCCACAACAGTCATATCGTCACACATTAAACAGGAGAGACAAAAAACTTTTTTTTTTCCTATTTGCAGCTTGATAGACAATTAAAAATAGAGTTAGTTTTACACCCTTCAAGACTTAAATAGAATAAAAACCACATGTTGGTTGACGAGGCGTTCCTTTCTCTACCACAAGGCATCAAAAAATGGATTTAGCCGGTTTGCATATTAAGCCGACGATATATATTTCTTGTAATTATTTTAAGACATAAGACTTGCTGACTATCTTGTGAATCCCCCAAATATGTATTTATAAAAAAAAAATAAACTGAGGTAATTTGATTAGTTATTTCAAAAGTTAACGGAGATCTTATAAAATAATCTTCTAGAAAAGTAATTTATTTTAAATGTTTAGGATTAATGCGATTCTTTTCTTTAGTTTTACCAAAACTTTACTTGGAAATAATTCCTTCACTTATCGTAGATGAATATCTTTTTCTCAGTCCATACATATAAAAAGTACGTAAAACAGAAAAAATGTGTTGGCAATGCAAAAATTTAACCCATTTTTCGCCACATTCCTGTTGGTCGATGATGAAGATAAAAAACATTGTAATTTTAGTAACCGGTCGGCGGAAAATGGGTTAAAATGAAGATCACTGAGCACCTTCTTTGTTTGTATAAAAAAATATTTTCTAAACACATAAATTTTGTATATGAGACGAAACAAATAATTTAAATCACAAAAAAATATGTTATACTACTACAAAATATTAAAAATTTTATTACACCGGTTAACCGGTTAATCGACTGAAATTAATCGATTTAATCGTTAATCGAAAAAAGCCAATCATTATAGATTATTTGAATATTTGGTGTTTCAATAAATTTTATACACAAAAGATACCATTTTGCTACTAAAACCACAAAAATTCAAAAATAATTTTCGAAAACGGCTCATCTCCGGAAACTGTTAAGACCATTTTCTCCTTCAAATATTAATAAAAATAAGTTTTTGTTTTTACTATTAAACCATTAACAATTACAATTTTATGAAAACCCCATTCTTCAAAAAGTCAAATGGTTTAAGAGATATTCAGTTTTTTTTTTGTCCCCTGAACTCTTTGTATTTTTGTACCTGAGCCCTTTTCGAATTAAATTATTCAATTATAGAGCAAAATTTTTAACAACAGGTGAAAATAGCTTCAACCTTGGCGAATAGCACTTATTATTTTAAACTTTGCATTTAATATTTAAATTTAAGATAATTTGTTCTATCGAAGTACAGAAAAGTGTATCATTTTGTAAACATCTAAACATCATAAAAATATTACACATTTATAAGGCATCATTTTTAAAGAAAACACCAATTAGTTACACAAAATTTATTAATATTTAGCTTTTTTTGTTCAAAAATAATTTAAATATGTTTCTTTTTATCTTTTCGGGTTTGGAAATATGAAACTTTTTCTTTTCATTTGAGTTTTTACAGCGACAACAATAACAACAGCACAGGTGTTGCTTTGTTTTAAATTACATGTTCATACATGCATATTCGTATGTACATATGTATGTATGTATACAAATGTACAAATGTATATTAGGGTATAACTCTTTGCAATTTTTGCAAATATCAAAAATACCAAAACGTAAGCAAAAATGTTTTTTGAATGAAAATTCGTACGAGTAACACAATTTTTTTCAAATTTTTAATTTTGACTGAAGATGTTTTGTCAAAATACTATAGAATTGATAAATCAAAACTTCATTAAACGAAAATTTCTTTAAATAAAATTTAAGCAAAAACTAAAAATTAAAAAAATTAAAAAAAAAAGTTTTTTTTATTTTTATTTATTTTTTTTTTATTAAAACGCAATTTTTTATGAAAATTCACAAAAAAAAAAAAAAAGGAACCGATTAAAATAAAAAATTAAAAAAAAAAATACGGGACAAGCCGGGGGTAAATAAATTAAGTTTCGGCCTATAACTGCAATTTACATACAATATATTCTGTACAAATCGCTCAGTTCCCTGAATATGTGCCGGTAACCCTAGATCAGTAAACGGTAGATGCTTGTAGTAAATGCTATCGTCCATTTCTAATTTGGAAAATTGTATTAGTTATAAAAACATAAATTTCTGAAATACAATTGGACACTTTCAGAAGTCACAATTGGACTTTTTTTCGCTTACCATTGCGCTTACGGAAGACATGAATTTTATACGGCGTGTTCCCACTTTGAAGCAATACATTTTTGACACATAAAGAGCATTATTCAGCGCATATAAAAATTGTTAGATGTAACGTTATTACATTAGTTATTTTTTAGTATTCTCCCTTACAAACCTGATTCGTAGTAAGGGAATGTCGTAGCACTTGAAATGTTATTTTTCTTTAAAGTTTTTGAGAGATCTTACTTTACTGTATTTTGTATGTCTTATTCCGTAGTTCATAACTTTGCGCTTATTTTTTTAAATGTATCATTAGTGCTTCGCAAAATGAGAACAATTTTTATTGGGTAATTAAATTTTTTTTTTTTTTTTCATTTAGTTTCTTTTTTAAAAAGGTAGTGAATTTTTAAAATAGAAAATTGGGTTTTAATAAAAAATAAAATAAATTATTTAATTTACCAGCTTGACTATGAACATTTTGACAAAAATCTCCTAACCAATTATACAGAATAATCTAAAAATGAGTACAGATATAGAAAGCTGAGGGAATTTTCTTTTAAACAAGCCCTCTTTCAGCGATACAGGCCAAATATTCATATATTGCAATAAATATTTCCAAAAAGTATTATTTTTTCCAGATTTTCTGAGCACCAAACTTTCAAGTCAAAAACCGGAAGGTCGATTTTGATTTTAGAACCATGGTTTCTTTAGGAAAAGTTCTTTGAATTTTCCGTAGATTACGATTTTGCTATACGCTTTGTCACTTTTTTTGGGCCCGAACAAATTGACCCACTCTAACATACATACATACATACATAAGTGAAATGAATTAGAGGTGGAATTTTTGATTGAATTGTACATTTCAAACGATATTCTGTTTTAAACATTTGTCCTCGTATTCATAAACGATTATTAATTTAAACAACGTTTATTTTTCCAAGAAAATTTGTTTTGTAAACCTTAATTAAATTTAAAATTTTGTTTATGAATACAGGCATTGAAATCTAGTTACCATCACAATTTTTATACAATTATTAATTGAACTTTTTATCTTTAATTATTCCCGGGAAGGCGGGATATACAAATTATATTCCCGGGGCTCCCTTCAATAAAACTAATATTACTTACTGGCAATTATGATTTAAATAATTAAATCTATTATTAACAAAAACAAAAAAAAATTATACTCTTAAGAGGTTATTTTTGATGCGAATAGGATCAAAGAAATCAACATATGTACATACGTATAAACATTGTCAAATTCAGAGCTCATTTGCATCATTAGAATGATAGTATTGAAGTCTTAGCGGAAAATAATTTCTGGAAGGGCGAATCGGAACTTAAAGTTCATCACTACGAAGTAGGAATTCTGAAACAATTTCACCAATTAACAGATGCAGCATGAAAGGAAATTAAATCTACTATATTTAATAACATATCGACCCCCAATTTTTTTGAAATTGAGTTTTTAATGCAATCTTGTTCTGCATTCAAAGAGACGTCACCTGACAAAATATTGTAGGCGAACTCCACTTCGTTGCTCCAAAAATTGAATGTAGTATATTTTCATTTCGATATTGCAAGCGAAAGCAGAGAAAAGTTGAAAAATGGCTGTCCTGTAAAATTTGGTTTTTGTAACACACGATAATTTCGCTCAAAGGGGTCGATATGTTTTTACAGTTTTTTTTTACCCTTAATCATGAATTTCTAAAAAAATAAAATAGAAATCAGCAGTGGTGTATGAAGGTATACTAAGTTTGTCATTCGATGTGAATTTTTATTTTTTAATATTCATCTAAGGTATATGTATATACATATTCTGGGTCCTTCAGTATTTCTAAGTCGATTTGGCCATTTGGGTGTAAAATTGCATCTAGTTCTTATAGGCTGTTTGGAATTGAATTACAGCAGAATCGCTTCAGTAGGAAAAAGAGTTATACCCCCAAACAAGACATAAGTTACCATCATTTGTGGCAAAATGCACCGATCGTCATTAAATTTCAACAAAATCGTTTTATAAATCACCAAATTTTGTGAAGGTCGGTCCATAATTTACCTACTGCACCATGTTTAGACCACTCTCGAGAAATCATGTAAGTATGGCTAAAAGCGTAGCGAAAAATGCTTTTGCCTGACTCGAAATGCCCCCTTATAAAATACAATTTAGGAAAGCGTTTTACTACGCCTTTAATCGCAAAACGTTTTAATATTGTTGTAAAATTTAAAATCTGTGATACATAAGTAGTGTTTTTTATGTTTTATGTTAAATATTCAATGTTAACAATGTTTATTTTAGAAATTTTTAACTGCAGTTAAAACAACTAAAAAAAACCCCGCAATTCATTCCTGGGAAAGCGGAAATTGAAAACAATTGGAACAATTGGAGGGGTAATCTCGGGAACAAACTCTATTCCTAAGTCAAAAAAATAAATATTCAAATCGCCAATTTTCGTCATAGTTTAAGGCCCGTTTTCACAACTTACCGATAGCTAAAGGTAAGATTTTATCGGGCATATAAAAAGTGTTACATTATTACAACTTAACTTTAACCTACCAGGTAGAATTAACCTTAATCTACTTTATCGTTCACTTAAGGTTAAAGTAAAGTTTTTATAATAAAACACTTTTTATAAGGCCATTTAAAGTCTACTTTAAGCTATCGGTAAGTTGTGAAAACGGGCCTAAAAGTTTTTAACATACATTCATACATGTATGTTTGTAAGTATGTAATTGGATATTTTGATTGAGTTTTTATTTACAAATAATGTTAATAGGGACCAAATAGACCAATTTTTCGTACAATTTTGGTACTATTTTCAAGCCCTGATAAAAAACTTTGTGACTTTGTAACGTTCTTGTATGTCTTTGTAAGTGGCTTGTTAATTTAACCGCAGATTTGTTTTAAACTTATTTTTGGTGTTTTTTCATTAATTCATTTATTTAATGTGTAATTTTTGTTTTTACTTAATTGTACATTCTGGTATTTTATTGTGTAACTTTAATGCTTGTTTTTAGCTTCTTTGTTTAATACAATTTGTTTTCGTTTTTAACTTTTCGCTTTTAAATATTTATTTCGTTTATTTTTTATTAACATCGCATCGCATGAAGGCGGATTCATCCATTTATTACGAAGTCCCACAAAATTGTTTTTATTTGAAACAGAGATTGCATTTTAGCTTTTTTAGTGCTAGATTTGGAATCTTTTATTTTTTTTTTTTTTTTTGTTTGCAAAAGTGCATTAAGGCTTTAAAAAATATATTAAATCCCAAAAAAAAATATTTTATTTAGCTTTTATTTGACCTTTATTTAATTTAATAACTGTTTTATTTTTTAAATTTTCAATATTTCGCTAATCTTTGGTTAGCATCTTCAGAAAATTTAATTTTAATATTATAAATTTTAATTTTTATTCGAATGTTTATTTTAAGTACCAAATTAAGCAAATTTGTTCACTACCGTTCTTAGATATAATTAAATCTGGTAAAAAAATCAAATAAATAAACAAAGAAATATTCATTCATTTTATACATATGGGGGATTTCATGTGAAGAGACCGAATTTTTAAATCGATGTCTTCCGATTTGGATGCACCAAGGTTAGTCCTATTGGATAGTAGTTTAGACACAAATTTTTCAACAAGATCCGTCAAAAAGTTTCTGAGTTAGAGGGGGTCGTAATTTTACATTTTGGCCATACAGGTGCTAGCAAAATGTGTCCCAAGTAGTTTCGATAGCTATTTGATCAACCTTTTGAAAAAAAAAATTTTTTTTTCTTTAAATATAAAACTTTTTTTTTTATTTTTTTCAAGCGACATTTTTTTGATCAAAAGAAAGCTTATGATTAATAAGCTTTCCGTATGACGTGCTAAGTTCCCATTTTTTCATATTTGATAAATACACTGACATTTATTGTTGATTTATGTCTTTTCCTTTAAGTTAGTTCTGGCCTTTAAGGAAAAAATTAAAAATCGTGCAAAATAGCTAAAAATTTAAAAACCTTAAACATAAGCCACTCGCATCGCAATAAGCGACCAAAACTACCTTAAAGGAAAAGACATAAGCCATAAGAAAATAAAAACATTCCGGTTAAAAAAAAAGTTTTAAATTTAAAAAAAAGTTTAAAAAAAACAAAAAAAAAATGTTTCTAATGATTGATCAAATAGCTACTGAAGCCACTTGGGACAAATTTTGCTAACACCAATAGGTAAGAAGTTACATAGATTAGAAAGAACACCTGTATGGCCAAAATGTCGAATTTCAACCGCCTCGAACTCAGAAACTTTTTGACCGATCTCGTTGAAAATTTGTGTCTAAACTACTATCCAATAGGACTAAGCTTGGTGCTAATTTCACCCAAAATCGGAAGACATCGATTTGAAAATTGACATGAAATCTCCCATATATATATATATATATATATATATATATAAATAAATCGTATATCTATATATATTTTTTTTAAAGTCAAATAGTCCCTTTAAAAATAGTGGCGAGGGGAAAGAAGACTATTTGGCATAACGTGCTAAATGGCACAATTGTAAGGACAAATAAAACAACTAATAATCGATTATAAATTTAATTTATTTAAATAAATAATAATATTTGAGATCTGGCCAAGCCAACAGGTAAATTTAGCGTTGAAGATGTTGCCAGCAAAACAAGGGCTAAGCAAATATTGAAAATATTAAAAGTAAGTGTGTTTTGTGTTTAAAAAAAACTTATTTGAAATAATTTTAATCGAAGCCAATCTAACGATCGGTTACACAAACTACGGACAGAGGTACGCGACTAACAAGAAAAATAAATAATACATATCGCTGGCTCAGCGTTACCAGGTTTTAAGTGAAACAGCAAAGATATGGAGATAATTAAGTGTATACACAATTTATTTATTTTATCTACTATTTCCAACTAAACTTACGCAACAAAACATAGATAAATAAGGAAACTAAAGGCTCAGTTACCCGGGAGTAACAGTAACTTAACCTTACCGTCGTAAAAAGTGAGACCAATCTATATCTTACAGATCTATAATCGTTCTTATTGTTTTACATACAAAAAAATAAAGCAGCTGATTTGCAACGTTACTGGTAAGAAGGTACAGAAGGGGTTTCTAATTTCCCGGACTTTTTCTATTCCCGGGAAACGAAACAAAAAAATCCCGGGCTTCTTAGAATAAAACAATGGTTTCATTAAATGAGTTCAAGACAAAAGTTTTTACTTTTTTAAAAGAATATACACATATACAACAGTCAAAAAAATTAGCTTTATTACTTCCACAGAAGCCAAAACAAAACCAAATAAATTGTTACATTCATATTTGCATACATTAGTAGTTAATAGCAACTTGGTAAAATTAATTTACTCTAAGGTAAAGCTGTCTATCAGGCCTGTTCTGCAAATCACTTTAACTCAAATCACGTGATTTAAAGTATCATGTTCCTACTAAAATCACACGTGTGATATTTTAGTGTCCCGTTTTTGTGTGTTTTGGTGTGATCTTCAACTGCCGAAAGCACACCGAGAAACAAAAAAATGGTATGACTTTCAGAACTTTACAAAATCACACGTGTGATTTCAAAAACACGTGATTTGAAATCACGTGATTTTCAGAACAGGCCCGTATGGATCAAAAGTTGTAAACTGTCACATTCAGCCCATACAAATTACTTATGTATAGGTATTACCTTGTAATAGTAAACTATGTACATATATGTATGCATATGAGTATGTATGTAGGTACCATTCAAGCAATTTGGTAGTCGACTACAAAAATAATGCATTTATAGGTAGTTAACTTTTTAACAACTAACTATAAGCTAACTACCAAGGCGAATTGACTAGAAGGTGGGGTCAAGTCAACATATGGTGTTTTTTTTCGGTGGTCGACTTGTCAAAGTTTGTATACAAACTAGTTTTTTATGTAAACAAACCTGTTTTTTTACTAGCAATATTTTTGACAATCCGACCACAGAAGCATTGTAGTTGTAGAGTTGAGTAGTCAATTCGCCTTGCTAACTACAAATAAATGCAGAAAATGCCCAATATCAATGCGAGTGAATTTTGTGATTTTTAGATTTTCTCTTTTTAATATTTTCGTTTCTTTCTTGTTTTTGTTTTCTTTTGCTATTTAGAATTTTGATTTTTAAAGCTGTTAATTATTTTGTAATGCAAAATTTTTGTGTGTCGCATATTTTAAGTAAATGTAGATGGAGTTCATGGCAAAAAAAGATTGAAAGATTTTCAAACTTTCTTCCAAGTTTTATCAGATAACTTTCATATATACAAGAAAAAAAATAAAAAATAAAATATTTTTTAATAATTAAAAAAAAAACTTTTTCATATTGACATAAAGTTAGTAAATAGCTAGCTACAATCAGGATAACTTTTAACTAACTACTACCTTACTCACTTTAAGCTAACTACTAAGTAGCTAACTTTAAGTTAGTTGAAAAGCCATGCAGAGTCGGACAATTGACTACTTCCTATGACATGACAATGTTAAAATAGTCAGTTGGCTCCATTAAAAATAATCCATGCATCAATCACAACTAGCTGAAAAAAGGTTTACTTAAAGTTAGCTTAAAGTTAACAGAGTTGCTTGCAGGGTAGGTATGTAAGTATATAAAAACAGTAATTACAAAAAAAAAAACCGTCAACGACTTATTTTTTAAGTAAATTGCATTTCAATTCTAAACTCAAAAAAGTGCAGCTTTTAAAATCTCTTAATCAGGCTTGGAAAATGCAAACTTTTGCTTTTTGATACCATTTTCTGATGGTAATGCGTTTAAAATAATATTTCATGTCTTGCCACATTTTAACAAATTTAAATTATTATTTCCTTATAACGTTTAACTCAATGGACTGGAGTTGAGATTATCTTGTTTATTTATTTCACTTCAGTCTATTATTATCATATAGTATTTCTTAAAGGAGCATATAGACGACATGTTTTTGTCATCTGACAAGTCAAATTTCCCACTGCTATACATGTCGTGTGTTACCTTTTTAACTTTGCTTCTGTAAAAGTCAGACGCAAAGTCATCTGACAAAATTTCAATTAGAGCGTGCTCTATTTTCTTCTGACAAACCATCTGACATCAGAAATCTATGCCGGGAAGAAACTGGCAGCGGCGTCAACTATTGACGGAATCATTAGCCGGCTGAAGTTAATATTTTACAATACCAAGATATGTATGCTCATCTTACCATTGAATAGAATTTATGTAAATATATACATAAAAACCGTTTAATTATAAAATTCTAAATTGGTATCTTTAAAATAAAAGAAAAAATGTTAAGATGGCTAAATTATTTTACGGCGCAAATAAATATTTTCGTGGCGGCAGCAAGCAATTTTGAAACCGAGAACTACTTTGGTTTCTGCAATAACAATGCGAAAAAAAAACAGAGACAATGTCAGAAGCAAATTACATGTACGTTTGTGACCGAATATAATAAACCTTATGTAGAACAGCAATTTTGACAGACATGAACAATTACATGTGACTTGAAAATTTGACATGTCAGATGACAAATACATGTCGTGTACGGGCGCCTTAAGCACTTTTTTTGTCGGTTGCAAATATCTCCCATACCACCGCATCAAATTTAATAAATGATATCTCATTTTAAAGCTTATTTCTAACACTAATGACGAAAAATAATTAGAAATTGAAAAATTAATATTTTCATTGATAAAAATTATATTTAAAAAGGTATTGAAGTTACTAAAATTTCTATTTATTATTTTCATTTTATGTTACAAAAATGACAACTAACGGTACGAAATATTCGCACGGGTCATCTAGTTATTATTATTATTATGTTCTGTTGTTCCTATAAGGAACAAAGGGCCACATTTCAGTCTATGGAAAGCAAAATTCCTTACTTAATATAAACTTACATAGAAAAAAATATAACGAAACTTAAATAAACAAATATAAATTATAAGAACTTCTTTAAAAATAATCCAGAAAGTTATTTGCTACAGCAATTTCGTATGTTTAAAAAAATTATTATTTTATAAACTTTTCCATCTCTGAGGCAAACGCTTGTGAATGAATAAAAAATATCATTTGCTCAATATGAAGGTGTGCGAGAGTGTAGGTTTTAAATATTTTTGTACACGCCATAAATTGTAGGGTACTTGCCTACAACAAACAGTTCGTTATTTAACTTTCAGTTGCTGGCTGGGCGCCTGTTTATAAAAATCATTTAGAGGGACCTGCTCAATAATTTTTGTTGTTGTACTAGTGAGAACCTACTTACTGGTGAGGTTTAAAGAAAAATAATAATATAAGAAACCAAAAAATAAGGAAAGTGTTATTGCCAACAAATGTGCTGTTATTTTAAACTGCATATGCGATTAACAGTTTTTATTTTTAGGGGAACTTTTTCTGTCTTTCCTTTTCTAATATTTTCTTCTGATGAGGAATATTTTAAAACGTTGTTCATTACACAAGCCTGCAAAATTTGAAAAAAGTCGAAGCGAAGATAGCGAAAAACCTGATGTGATGGAGAAATTTTGAGTACAAATTCGGATTCAGCGCAACTCAGACCAAAAGAAAGGTATACTTTGATACATGGGTTAACAATTTGATTGCTTGTGTTATTAATGAAATTGTGAGGAAAAATGCATTTGCTTAATTTTTTATTTACAATCTGTGTCGCCAACTCTAACAAATTTACAAATTTTCGGAAATTTTTTAATCATTGTTTTTTATATGTATTTACAAATTGCTTATAAAATAAGTTTCCGTACGGACCGACATATCGACCCCTTTGCGCGAAATTATCGTATATGCCAATTTTTTTGAAATTGAGTTTTTGATGCAATCTTGTTCTACATTCAAAGAGACGTCACCTGACAAAATATTGTAGGCGAATTCCACTTCGTTGCTCCAAAAATTGAATGTATATTTTCATTTCGATATTGCAAGCGAAAGCAGAGAAAAGTAGAAAAATGGCTGTCCTGTAAAAGTTGGTTTTTGTAACATACGATAATTTCGCGCAAAGGGGTCGATATATGCATGAGCTAGCTTAAGCAACAGTCAAAAATTAACGAAAAGCCTGTCAATTACATAAACAAATTAAGAAAAGTTGTAGGTGGCTATAATGAAGTTAACCATTGAAGTTAACCAAACTAAAACAATCATTTTGTGATCTTTGTAATATTTAGTAAAAAAATGGACTATAAAAATTAAAAAATTTATTATATTCAGCAAGCACCGCACGCAAAGAAAAAACATGGTTGTGGTAAACAAATTCTAAGAGCAACATATTATATTTAAGATTCATGATTGAAGTAACAATATTACGATTATTATTGAATCATATTATGACCAAATATATTCGTAACAATACGTCATAATATTTTTCCCTTACTCATATTATTATCCTGTTAATCATTTAAGAAGAAATTATAATTTTGTCATGTTAATCATAACAAATTTAGAAGTAATCATATTATGATACAGTGGTGCTATCACAATAAAAAAAAAATGTTTATTTTTTTTTTTTTTTTTTTATCGATTTTTTATTTTGTGGCACTTTACAATTTTTTTAATGTTACATAATACAATTTCTTTATTCTTTTAATTTTTTTTAAAAAGTTTTTTTATTTTGTATTTTTTTTAATTGTTGTAACACTTTTACTAATAAATAATTCGATAGGCATATGTAAAACAAACGACACAACTGATGGAAAATTATTTTACAAATGGCGCTAACAAAATATTATTGGAGTAAAAATATTTTGATTGCATCTTAAACATATTATGATAAATGTATAGAAAGCTATCATGTTATGGCTATTAAATATCATGATATGGTTGTGAGAAATATAATATGTTTAGAAAGTTAATTAAGTCGTTAGAAAAATAATTATTTCTCAGCCAACAATACTCAAATTTATAATTGCGATAAACATTTCTATGTTTTCAGTAAGTATAATTTGCGACAACAATATATTGTTGCAACAACATAGTAAAGTTGTCGTTACCATGGCCAACCATCTATTTTCTCTGCGTGTGTGTATTTATTTTTGTATTGTGTAGAAAAACCCAAATTTTTTACATTTTCAATAAAATGTATTTTTTTCGTTCCGAATGTGCAAAAGACAGTTCAAGAAACTTAACGAAAAGTTTCTTAAATGTCAATTTAGTTTGATGTAGGATTTACATGTTTTTCTTACACTGAACCAAAAATTTACCTAAATACTGCAATATGGGGTGTAACATTGAAGAAATATAGGTTATTCTAGAAATTACAAATTTTTTTTTCAAGTCTACAGACGTTTTTCGTAAATACAGAAAAATTTCGTTAATATTTTTAAAGAAGAAATTTCTTCGATTTAACTTTAAAATTTTTAGTTAAATTGATTACAAAATTAGTCGAATTTACTAATTATGGTAGTTAAATATTATTAATAATAATAATAATTGAATAATTGAAGGAATAGGACTATTACAAAAAAGCTTTATAAAATACATAACTGAAATTTAGCTCATAGAATAAATTCGAAAAATAAAAAAAAAATTAAAAAAAACAAGTTAGAGTGCTATATTCGGCTGTGCCGAATCTTTGATACCCTCCACCGACAGTTCGAATGTTTAAAGAGTAATATCTGTATGATGTTATTATTATCTTAAACTGTGACGATTTGTTATTAATTATGGATTAAGGCGACAAAACTGTTTTCCGGTAGTAGGGTTTATATGGGGCCTAGGGTAAATTATGGACCGATCTTCACGAAATTTCACAGTCTTTTTCCCAGTTCTATAAAACTTTGATGTACCAAATTTTGTTATGATAGCATTATTTTTTACGGATTTAGGCGTACTAAACTGTTTTCCGGGAGTAGGGTTTATATGGGGCCCAGGGTAAATTATGTACCGATCTTCACGAAATTACACAGTTTTATTTCTTGTCCTATAAAACTTTGATGTACCAGATTTTGTTATGATAGCATTATTTTTTACGTTTTTAGGCGTACTAAGTTGTTTTCCGGAAGTAGGTTTTATATGGGGCCTATGGTAAATTATGGACCGATCTTCACGAAACTTAACAGTTTAATTTCTAGTCCTATGTAACTGTGACTTACCAAAATTTGTAATGATAGCATTGTTAGTTAGGGTTTAAGGCTTAATATACTGTTTTCCGGGAGTAGGGCTTATATGGGGCCTAGGGTAAATTATTGACGGATCTTCACGAAATTTCACAGCGTGATTTCCAGTTGAATAAAACGAATTGTTGCGAAATCTTATATCATTCTGTGCATTTTTCCACCATTTATGTTAGTTTTTGTAACAAAATTATCAATTTTTTTTAGGTGGTGGTTCCACATTTTGATTCATAGCTCAGATCCTATTTAACCGATTTTGCTGAATTTCAATCCCAAACTGCTTAGGATAACGACAAGCAATTTGACACCAAGTTTGTTGATTTCTTTTGAGTTTTTCGAAAGTGAGCGTGTTTTCAACAGACGGACAGACGGACATACGGACAGACGGACAGACGGACAGACAGACGGACATGGCTAAATCGACTTAAAATTACTCAAGGACCCAGAATATATATACTTTATAGGGTCTGAGATGAATAGTAAAAAAGTTTCACACGGAATGACAAACTGAATATACCCTCTTCACAACTAATTGTGGTGGAGGGTATAAAAAAATGTTGAATATAAATATTATTAAGTTTGAAGAATTTTTATTCATTTTTTGATTTAAATTGGCGAATCATTATTCAAATTAACTAAAAAATTTAGTATATATGAATCAGATATTAAGGATTTACTGACAACATTGGACATCCAATGAAAGAAACCTTTAAGAATCAGGCACATTGCTGCCCTATTGAAACTGACATGCGACGTCCATCAAATGATATTGCAAGAGCTGCCATAGACTGGAATCCTCAAGGTCAACTTCAGCCTGGTCGACCACATAATTCCTGAAAATAACATGAATCTGCTCGTCTTACATGGAACGGGATTAAACTACTTACTAGAGATAGAAATAGATCGAGAGAATTCGTTAATATTTTTTTTTGCATTTTATTATTTATATCAGTTTTAGATGAATTAAGAACATATTCATACATATGTATGTATATGTATGTTTAGAATCATTTTTCATTTTTTACTTTAACGAAATCTGAACGAATTTGTATTAAGGAATTAAATTAAGAAAATTTAGTTAAATAAACGGATTAAGTATTCAAATTAACTTTCTTTAAGGATGCTAATTCAAATATTTGTATGTGTTGTTCCCTAAACAATTGTGTTACTACTATTTTAACAAAATGTTTGTGTATATAACGGAATTTTACCTATATTTTTAACAAAATTTTATTCATAAACACAGATTTCAATTACAAAATTATTTAACGAAAACTATTGTATTGATTTGAAGAACATTTGTGTAGTTGAATAAATTTTGATGATACGTATTTGAGGAAAAATTAAGTTGATTTACCATTTTTTTAGTTGAGGGTTTATAAAATTGTTTAGTTAATATTACTGATGATATTGGGTTCAGTGTAGTTGTTTAAGTTAACTTATATTAGCTCTTGCATGTTTCGGTTGGACCTTTATACTACAAAATGCTAATACAGTGTAGATGAAATATTCAAATTGAATTTATTGGCATTTTTAAATTTTGTGAGTTAAACCATTCTTGCTTGCTCTTATCGCCTTGCGTAATATTCGTCACAATTTGTAAATTTTAAATTTAACAGTTAAAGAAATAGTTAAATTTAATGGTTAAAATTTTTAAAATCTATGGAATAATATAAAGATTTCAGGAATTAAACAATACAAATGTGAAATAAAGATATTCAAATTCTATTCATGTACACCACAAAAAAAAGAATACTGCATGTTTAAGAGAATATTTATACATATGTATGTATGTATTTAAGTAGCATGAATATTGGAAAACGAACATGCAAAAACACTAGCAAACGGCAAGTAAAAATATTAAAATTTTACTCTCGCATTAGCAACAACAAACTGATGCAAATACCCCATAAAAAAATAAAATTTTTTATGACTTTGTACGAGAGCGCTTGCTTTGCTGTTTCCGTATTCCAAGCACAATTTATAGTCAGAGTCAGTCTGCTTGAGACAAGTGCATGTATCTGAAAGTCACCACTCACAATTAGTAAAAATAAAAACTTTCTCCTGCCGGCGAGAAACAGAGATAAAAGATATAAGCAAATAGAGAATAACATTTCGTACAATACCCCCATATGCATGTGACTATCCAAATTCATTTGTATACCCTTCACCACAGGTGGAATAGGTATATACATATGTGCATATAAGTTTGACATTCCGTTTGTAGTTTTTAAAATATTGATCTTCGTCCATATAAAGTATATATATTGTGGGTCTTTATGAATATCGAGGTGATTTAATATGTCCATCTGTCCGTCTGATCACCAGTCCGTGTGTAAGTTGAAATGGGATTTCCAAAGACCTCAGAAATTACGTTGTTTTGTCACATAACTTATTTCTTTCAGATTTAACAGTGTCTGCTAGCCAAATTTTAAGAAAAATTTATAGGCTATAGTTCTTTCCAGATGAAACACTATTTGTCTGCCCAATCTCAAGAAAATTAATTGGTTAGTTAAGAAGATATCGGGAGGCGGAGCTTTTACCTCTCTTGCCCTATTTAATGCCCTGTCCTCTTTCCGATGTTACAGTGAATGCATGCCAACTTTTAAGAAAACCGGTTGATTTGGATAATGGGAGGGGGAGCTTTTACCCCTCTTGCTCTATTTCACGCCCTAAATAATAAAAACTATAGGCTATAGTTCTTTCCATTTGAAACACTATTTGCCTGCCAAATTTCACACCCTATTCCTTATTCTCTTTCAGATGTTACATTTTCGGCATGCCAAATTTTAAGAAAACCGGTTGATTAGTTTAAAAGTTCGGGGAGTGGGAGCTTTTACCCCTATTGCAATATTTTGCGCCCTCTAGCGATATAAAATATACTCTACGACCTATTCTCATACCTAACAAATACACATACAAAATTTCATAAAAATCGGTCAAGCCGTTTCGGAGGAGCTTAAAATGGAGGGCATTTTGTTGATATTTGTATGGGAATATATATACATGTTTCGGAATAAATGCAGTGTTCACTAAAATGGCTATAACTTAAGAACCAATACACATTTGATCCGTTGAGACCGTTGATACATAAAAACCTTGGTATTGACGTCACCTTCCACGTGAACTTTACAGAAACACGCATTTCAGAGAACATCAATTACTAACACAGTGCAACTTATTTTTTTATATATAGATTAAACTGGTAATTAACAAAACGATAACATTAAAAATCATACAAATGTGTTAAATAAGTTATGGCCAATTTTGGCAATTGAACTTTCAGTTATAACTGTCAAAAACATATTGTTAACTGAAAGTTAAAGTAATAGTTAGTTTTAACTGAACTTAGTGAAATTGGCCGTTAATGTGTTAAAAAATTAATAATGTTTTTTATGCTCAGTGCGTAACTTATTACATATTTGTATAATTTGCGGGAGTAGATTCCAAAGACGAATCAAATTGCATTAGGAAAAATTGCCAATCGGAAGTTAAACTGTGCTGTCTAAATAATAAAATTATTTTACCTCTATTATACCTAGATATGGTTAAGAGGTTATACAGATGTTGTGGTTGTTGAGTAAATACGATTTTGTGTAGAACATGAACATACTTTTGTTTTGACTAGATTATCAAATTGAATACCATATAACTTTACCGTAAAAGGAGAAGCAGAATTAAACCTTTTCACGCCATATATGCATTTCCAGCGACAACTCTACTTTTTGTAACGTAACGTTAACAAGTAATTAAAACTGTTTAACAAAAATTTTATATGTATAATATCCTTTTTTATATTTTGGGGTAAAGCGCAACTAGCTCTACATTTAGTAAGAAAAGGGATGACATTTGAATAACATTGGCTCAAAATACAAGCTTACTTGCTTGCTGGCGTTACGTTACAAAAAGTATACTTTTCGCTGGAAATGCCCATATACGTATCGCACAATACTTTTGAAGACTGAGCTATGTTTTCTTGCAGTTATCGCATAACATTTGGCAAACTATTCGCATCTATTCATCAGAATTGGCAATAAATAAAGTAAAGAATGCTTAAAAAAACTAATTCTTATATTGAACTTTGCACATTAAAAGATAATTTTAAGTTTTTTCACATTTTATAAATGTTAATATTTTTCAAAACTTGTATTAATTATTAATTTTTTATATTGTATGAATTATTCATAGCATAGTCTGTAAAGCCTAGATTACACTATTTCACAAGTCTTAGGTATTCCATAATACTTTGTGAGATAGAAATCTAATGAGTTTTGTTGCGACTGTCAAAAAATCTAATGTAGCATGTTCCCACCATCACACAAAGTATAAACACTCACACATGAAAAAAATGCAACCCTGATCCAATGAAAAGTATTATTGTTTAGAAATTTTTCAAAAAACGATGAAGTCGTATGGGATGTCAAACTTTATCCAAAACACTTGTCATTTTCGTGACACATTGCAGTCACACTATCACACTTTGTCATATTACTTGAGATATTGACATGTATTAATACAAAGTATAATAGTGTAATCTAGCCTTAAGGAATTTTTGTTTAGCATAGTCTGACATATATAAATTATCTACATTTTATAAAGCACCTGATGTAGGGCACTCAACGATATAAACGAATTGCAATTTACGTATGTACATACATACACACATTGATGACTAGCGAACGATAGAGGTGTTAAAAATGTCAAGTGAGCAAGTGAGTCTCTACCACTGCCGACTGCACTAACATTCTGAGCACTTGTTAGTTTAAACGCTGACATGACAGTGATGACATGCGGTTTTCATTATGCCCAATATCATCATAATAACATTTAGGTTTCCAAAATAGAGTGAGATGAAAAGGAGTTATCGTCAGCTCATTCATGCTCTGCACCATGTTTAATGTCACTTCTGGGTCATATACGAGTATAAAACGGTACGTGTATTTTCACTGTAGTGTTGATAACCTCTAGGAAAGAAAAATGATTTAAAATGTTTACAATAAATAAAAGCTCAGTCAAATGTCAAGAGTTGCCAACACTTTGAAGCAAATAAATAAACACTTTCATGTTGTCTAATGACAATGTTGAGTGTAAAAAATGTACACACAAATTGTCAACGTCAGAGAAGTGTGCATGTACATACGTATGTTTATTTCCAATTATAGCCCAAATGAACATTTTCGTGTTGTATACGTGCAAATTAACGACAGACATTTGACAGCTAGCTGCTCTCTAAATTACGTCAGTCAAAGTGACGCATCGTGTTTTAGTAACAGGAAATCATAATTGCTCGATGTACTCTTTTTATTTTGCCCTCCAAATTTAAAAAAAAAACAACACCAACAAACACAATTGCTGTGACGTCGAGCAATACACATGTATGTATGTATGAATGTATGTATGTATGTATGAATGTATGTATGTACATCCTTAATCCTAACACACAATCAAATTACATATTCCATATTAAAATAAAGCGCAATTTGAACCCACCACTAACTATAAGATAGTTTATATTCGATTTTTGCTGTGGTTGTTGGCGAAAGTACAACAAACATAGAAAAAAAAGAAAACTAAAATAACAATGTTACACTTGTAAAACTGTAACAGAAATGCTGTTTAGAAAATTGTATTAATGTTCTCGCACTACTGATGGCGGTAATTAAGCAATATAAAAATTTTATGTATTCAGTCCTTACGGCCATAGTTATCGATTTGTTCGTTATACATAAAAAAAATATTTTAAAAAAAGAGACAAATTTAGAAATTTAAATCTCACTAGATGACCCGTGCGAATATTTCGCACCGTTAGTTGTCATTTTTGTAACATAAAATGAAAATAATTAATAGAAATTTTAGTAACTTCAATACATTTTAAAATATAATTTTTATCAATGAAAATATTAATTCTTCAATTTCTAATTATTTTTCGTCATTAGTGTTAGAAATAAGCCTTAAAATGAGATATCATTCATTAAATTTGATGCGGTGGTATGGGAGATATTTGCAACCGACAAAAAAAAGTGCTTTAGAAATAATATATATGATATTTGTAAGATCCTAGACCAATGTACATACTAGGGTGTTCAGTCGATTAATTCTTGTTCGATTTTTAGACGATTAATTGTTCGAATAATTTAAAATTACTAATTTTGATTAAAGGATTCATCGAAGAATTTATACCGATTAATCGAATAATAATAATAATATATAGTACTTCTGTAAAATGTATAATTTTTTTAAAGTTTTAAGACGAATTTACAAACCGTTGTCCGTGTTTCCGTTTTAATTTACAAAAAAGTCATGTTTAGTAGAGTTGTCAATTATTCGCCTTTCAACTTTGTTCGAATAATTCAAATAATTGTTTTTGTTCGTTCGATCAAACGATTAAATCTAAAAAATTATTCGATTAATCGAGGAGAATAACGAATAAAAAAATTACTATGGAAAATCTTCCATTCCATCCGCTATGGCTTCTTCTTTTTTTGATGCATAACATTTTTCATCTTAACTCTATATCGTTGTATTACTTAAAGGCATCGTTAAACCCTTAATTTCTTAATAATCCGATATTACTCTGGATTTTCGATTTCTTTTATAGAACAGCCACTGTCTCTCTTAATGTATTTTTCCACTACACTACACTACACTACATCGTTTTCAATGGTTATATTGTGACACTTACGCAAATGGAAAAGATATATGTACATACATATATGATAAAAAAAAAAAATATAATACAATAGAGTGAATCCATGTCAAACCATTAAGTCGTTCGGCATCATCACCTCCGATTTGAATGAAATTCAACACAAATGTTATATGTTATTGGACTTTAACAAAACATAAATTTTCAGTCCCAGATTCTTTCCGCTTCCGAAATATGACGTCATAAAAGATGTGAAAAATGTGAAAAAAACACAAAAGTCTCCTTACAAAAGGGGATAGAACTCTTGAACTACGCAAGATAATTTAGTTTTTTGGGTATCGTTTTAAAGGTGAAAGTGCACCCTTTAAAATGATAGGCATATTGCGTTTTTTTTAAGAAGAGGTCAAAGGTAAATTTTTGGGGTCTTGAGTTTAAAGGTCCATATATGGAAAAGTATATTTTTTAAAATTCTTAAAAAAATATATGTTAAGTACACACATTTAAGTTATCAATACGCACCATCCCACAAAATTTGGGCAGGATTGGAGAAGTGGGCGTGGTACCTCCCGTACAAAAAATATCAAAAATTTTTTGTATCTGAACCGATTTTTCCGAGTTTTTCAGAGAATATTTTCTACTAAAGATTTCCGATCTTTTGATATATACGGCGTAACCATAGGTCCTATGACAATCCAAAGATTCAGGTTTTTATACAATTTTTGATACTTTTTGTACGGGAGGTACCACGCCCACTTCTCCAGTCCCGCCCACGTTTTGTGGGATGGTGTGTATTGATAACCTAAATGTGTGTACCAAATTTGGAAACTTTGGCTCTTGCTGTTCTCCAGATATACCGAAAAAAATAATTAAAATACAACAACAACAAGGGATTTTTGAAAACAAAACATACTTAGAATCACGTTCTGGTATATAACTCTGACACCAATCGAGTCTCCACCTTCAAATTTTCTGCAAATGTTGAAGAGGGTATAATACTTAACATATATTTTTTAAGAATTTTAAAAATATACTTTTCCAGATATGGACCTTTGAACTCAAGACCCCAAAAATTTACCTTTGACCTCTTCTTAAAAAAAACACAATATGCCTATCATTTTAAAGGGTGCACTTTCACCTTTAAAACGATACCAAAAAAACTAAATTATCGTGCGTAGTTCAAGAGTTCGATCCCCTTTTGTAAGGAGACTTTTGTGTTTTTTTTTTTAAATTTTTCACATCTTTTATGACGTCATATTTCGGATGCCGAAAGAATGTGGGGTCTGAAATGTATGTTTTGTTAAAGTCCAATTACATACAACATTTGTGTTGAATTTCATTCAAATCGGAGGTGATGATGCCAAAAATTCCATTTTTTCGTGATGGTTTGACGTGTTTTAACTCAATAACAACATTTTCTACTTTCAAGATATGATTTATATAAATCAATTCTTTATTTTTAAGCTTTTTGTTTATTTCTGAATGTTTGACCCGAAATTGAAAAATACCCTTTCTTGAACATTTTTTAACGTTTGATTTAAAAATAAAACAGCTGATACAATTGAGAAGGTAAGTTGCAAAACTCGTTTGTTGCAAAATTAAAATACGAGATGGCAAATGATTCTTTTAGTTGTTTTGGCGCTTTATTATACAAAATTTTCTGATTGCATCAATGCATGTCCGTGCTAAAATCACGGAAGAGGACATGCATTATTGAAAAACTATTAGAAGTAATTGTCATCTCGTATTTTTAATTTTGTAACGAACGAATTTTGCAATTGTTTGTTATGATTTGTTTAATAAGAACATAAAATACATTTTTGAAATACAATGAGTACACAACACGGTTTTTGCTTACTAAACATTGAGATTAATTACAACCAGGGCTATGGCAACAATATTTTTTAACTTTCCTATATTTTGTATAAAATCACTAAAAACGTATGAGAATAAATTAAATTCTAAGCTTTTATTTAATTTATTTTTTAATAAAAAAAATTATTCGATTAATCGACATTTATTAATCGATTTATTCGTTATTCGAAAATTGTCGTTTATAAATTATTCGAACAAGAATTTGGTTTTGTTTGATCGATTAATCGAATTATTCTTAATCGGTTGACAACTCTAATGTTTAGTGAGATATTTAGCTTAGTTACATTTTTTTAACACAATTTAATAATTCATTTCACAAAAGAAAAAACGACAAAGATATGTTAACTCAAATATTTATATTAATTTACTGGGTATGTTCAAGAAATCAAATGAAGTGAAATTGAAATCGAACTATAATTTTAATTTAATTATTTACAAAATGACCGTAGTTTTTCGTGGTTTTAATTGTTGTTCTTCCAAAAATATAGATACTTATGGCCAATTTTCAGGATTGATATTAAAACACATTTATTTTTAAAATCGTTTTAAATACAAAATTCTCTTCTCCACTAATAACTTAAGTGAAACTTAAGTCACCGATGTGGTATACTTAATTTCAACTTAACTTTCCATTGTAATATTTTAGCAAGGTGGCCTCAATATCACAACAACAACAGACAAAGCATTTAACAAGTTGTCCAATGAAGAAATATTTTAAACAAGATGCTTCGATCGATTCTCTAGAGGACACTATTTGCAGAAGCATAGCAGAGGATGAAATGTACGTGAAAAGTTTCAAAATATCCAAAGTTATATTGACTCTTTTAATATCTAAGTGCCCGAAAGCGAAGTAACAATTTGGAGCTACATTGACAGGTTATATTTAAAAAATAATGTTTGTTTAATAAAGTACTAATTTTGTCTAAAATTATCGAAAAAAATCTCGTAGAGTATAAAATTTCTGGATTTAGAATTATTCGATTAATCGATTAATTTTAAAATTTTAATCGAATAAGTTAAAAATGCGATTATTTGAACACCTAAGTAAATACCTTCAAAGTTTTAAATTAGTAAATTTTAATTTTTACAGTCGGATATTTAACTTACTTTTTTAAAGAACACGACTTGTACATTGATAAAAAAAAATGTGATATCTTGCAAAATGTTAAATTCTCGCTTTTTTTTAATTATTGTAATACGAGAGGTGGCCTTTACGAACCTATGGCGACCCTTCTTGGCAGTTTTGCCCCAAACCCAAGACTTGAACTCGAATAAAAGTCCTAAACTGCCACTTGAAATTTTATTCTACCTGTAATTCCATTTTTGTCCAAAATCTCCCACTGTGCGCCGCTTCTATGGTTTTGTTTAACATTTATAGAAATTGCTTTTCTCTTGGTCTTATGTTTGTGAGTTAATTTTTATTCATCCAGAATGTTGGCAACGACCGAAAATTCAATTTTATTTTTTTCTGCTTTTTACAGTTGTTGTTTTTATTTGCACTAATTTGTCGTCTTAACATCCGTTCGTTTGTATGTAAAGCCACACTGGATGTTTGAAAGGACACAATTTCTGCCAACAGTCACAAGTTGGTTTAAAAAGAATTCTTAAGCATTCATACTTATAAACAGGGACCGTTATATTAATTCCTTTTTTCATAAAAGTCAGATGATAACAGTTTTTTTTTTAGCAAACATTAGATTAGATTTTTTTTTAGTAAAAATAAAAGTTTTTAGTAAAAATAAATGTTGGTGTTATAATTAATTTATTTATTTATTTAAAGTCTATGGAATAATCCCTGCAGACTAATTAAAATATACATATTACAAAAGAAATTGAACAGTACAAACATATAATTTAAGACTATCTATTTATTTATTTATTTAAATGTAATATGATATCTCTTCTTACGATGTCCAAACTTTTATTAAAATCAATGAACGGATATAGTTTATTAAATTCATCACAAATTCTACGAAATGGATCAAAGTTGGCATAATTACTGCAATATTATTTGATACTCAATAAATCATAATTTCTTAGTGACCGATATGGTATATTAATGTCAATTTTACAAATAATTTAGTTAACTTTTTATTTTTTTTTAATTTGTGATCATCATGGGGATTTCTTTTGCATATTAAAATAAATATTAAAAATCAACTTTATTATTTTAATATGTACCAACATTTGTTTAGAAAATATGTTACTTTTACTTTTGTACGAAAAATTAAAAATCAAAAATTTTTGTTTTAATTCTACTCAAAAATCTTAAAAATCTAATGTGTAGTTTATAGAACCCGAGCGCCTTACTCGTCCGTTCAACAAAATTTCGAAATTTGTTTTTGTTTTTAATGTAAGTTGAACGGACGAGTAAGGCGCTCGTGTTCTATAAACACCACATAAATATATGTAACTTTAATTCTTGCTCGAAATAATGAAAATCAAAATTGTAAACAGCAATATATTTTATCATAGACTAAATAGTTCAGAAAGATCAATTTGATATACTTGAATCAGTTTTCCGACATTAACTTCTAGATACTTTTTTTGGTTTAACATTTATATTGTTTCTAATTCATTTAAAAGACAAAGTTTATATAACATTAAAAAAAATGGTTCAAGAGTTGTTAAAGTAACTATATTATACAGCTGACCGTGCGAAAAACAGGGAAATTCGAGATTAAACCCACAGACTTCGTGTTGTCACTAGTGCTGGGGTACTATCGATATTTTCTTCTATCGATATTTATCGATAGTTCAGATTTCACTATCGATATATCGATATTACTATCGACTGAATTTTTTCACTTAAGTAGGAAAACTTTAACAAGTTTTTTATCAGGCTACAGTTCGTTGTTTTTATCACTTTATTGAACGTAAGAGACGTATGTATGTACGTTCGTTATTTAAGATGACAGTTTTCAAAAATTGTGATGCTGATAAGCTCCTTTCCAAAAGAACCAATGTAACACTGACTATTAGATATTTTAATGCAACTTTAGATAATGTAATTGGATTTGATTCTCAACAAAAAAGGTAATCACTCTAGCGGACTTTTCCTCTAATCGTTCATTGTTTTATCCTATGCTCGCAATTGCATTTTTATTTGATTTTTTTTTTTTAACATTATAAACTATCTGACATTTAAGTTAGTAGTAAAAAAGCACTGCTAAAGGCTAGATTACACTATTATACTTTGTATTAATACATGTCAAAAACTCAAGTAATATGACAAAGTGTGATAGTGTGAATGCAATGTGTCACGAAAATGACAAGTATTATGAAAAAAGTTTGACATCCCATACGACTTCATCGTTTTTTGAAAAATTTCTAAACAATAATACTTTTCATTGGATCAGGGTTGCATTTTTTTTCATGCGTGAGTGTTTATACTTTGTGTGATGGTGTGAACACAAACTGTCATGTTACATTAGATTTGTTGACAGTCGCATCAAAACTCTTTAGATTTCTATCTCACAAAGTATTATGGAATACGTAAGACTTGTGAGATAGTGTAATCTAGGCTTAAGCAATCCATACCACTTGCCATTCTTGTTGTTTGTATTCATTGCTGTAATTCAGCACGAATTAATAATAGCAAGTAAAAATTTGCGGCAAAAAACTGTGTGTGTATAGCTGCTGTTAGATGTCTTCATAGCTGTATTTAAAAAAATCAAAATATCGATATTTATATTTTTCCTATCGATATTCTCGATATTTTAAGACTATCGATAATATCGATACTCTATCGATGTTTCCCAGCACTAGTGGTCATAAACATGTGTAGCAGGAATAAAAAGTCGAATTAAAATTGTAATTTAAATTTGAAATTATAGCTGAAATAAAAAATCAAAATAAAGTTTCAGTTTGCTTTTAAAGGGTGTATGTGAAACGGTAGCAAAGTACTCATCAAGGCGAATTCATAAAGGTGACATTTTCGACTCATCTGTTTATTGTTTATTTTTTTGTGCGTATACTGAATGTCAAGCTTTGTTTACATTTTGTGAAAAAATTAATTCAAATTTAAAATTCAATAAAAATTTAAATAGTTGAAAAAAAACTTATTTTAATTTTATAAAATAAAAAAAGTGAAATTAAAAATGCGTAAGGAATAAGTGTAGCCACAATTAATTTGCAATTGAGGACTTTCTAAAGCAATTGCGTATATTTTATTAACAAAAAAATTTCCTTTTTTATATTTCCAACAAATTTTTTTGACATTCACTCTAACTTTTTACAAAAACAAAATATACATAGTATTTTTTAATAAAAAGGGATAGCTAGCATAACTCTATCTCATGATGCGGTCACCTTTATAAATTCGCTTTGCCCTGGGGGCTAGTATAACTTCTGACATTAGTGTAGAAATTTTTGACAACCACAAAATTATTTTTTTTCATCAAATTTGTTTAAACAAAATAAAAAATAATATGGAAGCAGGACCGGCGGCAAAAAAATTAAAAAGAATTATACAAGATGTAAGTATTTAAATATGTATACGCTTTTTTGCCCACACTTTTTGTAAAAATTGTTAATATATCAGAACGAATTCATCAAATAGTTGGGACGATCTCATTTCTAACAGAATTGAAATAATTATTGGTAAACGTTTGTTTAATTTATTCATTTTCACAAAACTATTAGTAACGTTTTTTTTCTTTATGTCAAATTTTTACGTTGTCAAAAATGTTACAATTTCACACTGCACAAATATGAAAATTTTTTACCACAAACAAATTTCATTTCACCATAGAACTTTGCTACCGTTTCACACACACCCAAAGTACTTAAAAAAATTTATGAAATCAACAATAATATGGTTTTTTCGTCATATGGGCATGGTCATATTAAGCATGATATGATAACCCACAAATTAAGTTATATTTAATTGCAACCATAGTATGGTTGTCTTAGGTTACCTTCAGCCATGTCTATATTTTTGTGTTTAAATGTTGTAGTTGTTACGAATCCTTCAATTTTAAATGTTAAGACGGGAAAATTATATTTTTTTTATTTAATTGACGGTTGATCCCAAATACCGCCATTAGTGTTTTATATACAAAATTTCTAACTACCGATTAACACCTCCAGCATTTATTTATATTTTTCCTTTCTATAGTTTCCTATATTTGTTGTCTCTTCGTATAATAGATTTATTTATAGGAAATCACGCGACACAATCAAACCATCTACACAAATCAACTCTTCCATCCACGACTCCTCTTTGCGCACATTTTCATTTGTAATTTGCAATGCACAACACTTTGCTGTGTTTATGGCATGCAACACGAGTCTTTGCTGAAGTAACATATTCCCCACCCTTTTTTTTGTTTTTGTTGTACCTCTTCACCTCCTTCTTGAAATTTTGTGTTGAAGGAAATTAGTGTCTCTGGAGTTTCTGTTTTATTTTTTTACGAATATTTAAGTTTGTGTTGTTGTTGTATTTAATTTTATGTAAATTAAATTGCAATTTTTAACTAAATTTCAGTTTCAGGAAATGGATGCAGTCGCGGTAGGAAGACATCATCTTTACGAGGTATTTTATTTGATTATTTCTCTTTAAAATGAAATAAAAGGGCGTGATTTTTTTTTACATGATTGCATTCATTTCAATTTCATGATGTTATAATTTACACAATAATGATTTAATTTTTATTCAAGTTGAGAGAATTTAAATTGTCTAGCGATGCCAAAAATTAGATTTAACAATTTGAAATGTATTGGAGTTTGAAAAATATATGTCTTTTAAATGGCTTGGAAAAGTTACGGAATATCATAGTATTTCAGCAATAAATACAACAAAGCGATATTTTTTAATTTTCTAAGAAACTTTCTTGGATAACTTTCCGCTGTTTAAGATTATAGCTGGCAAAAGCAATAGATAGATTCCGCTTTAAAAGAAGGCTGTAAGCAAAATCGCCCAAAGAAAAATCGGCCAAATGAAAAATGGCAACGTTAATGGAAAATGGCCTTAAATAAAAATGGAATTTATATAAAAATGGGGAAAAAAACCATATAATAATAATAAATCACACAATTTTTATTTTCAAATTATTTTTAATAATTCTTTCAAAGAAGTTTTAAACTTTCATAGGTTTTTGGGTTGAAGTCATTTGCCCGGAACTTAAGCTCCAGAAACCAAAATCCCATGTTTCCAAATCCCGACTTGTTCTGCATTGCCGACTTTCGGAGGCGAATTAACTACAGGTGATGTCGAAACGGCATCTGATCTTGACAGTTGGATTTGTTTTGATTTGTTAGTGTTTTGCTAAGAACGGTTGACATTTCGAGCTATAAACACTAACAATGCAATGTAAAGTAAAATCTGGCAAATTTTTGTGGAAAATTTAAGGGAGATTTTCATATATTACATTTGGCGATCTTCCTTCGGAAGATTTTGCTGGCCGCCTTTAAAGAATTATTTACATTTTAAGACCACAAACGTTTCTTATATCTTTAACAAAAGTGGAACGTATTCCAAGTTCTTTTGATTTTATGCGATCAAATGGAAGTTAGATAGAGCTGGTGAAGAAAACTTTCTGCCCAGTGTTTATTTACTGGCACAGAAAGAGAAGAACAAGCATTATAATGTTGGAAAATTAGCTGTTTTTGATGTAATATTTTACGTATTTTCAACTTCAAATACTTAGATATTGAAATTTGATTTTAAGAATCGAATTAGAGTTATACATTTTTTTATAATCCTCAGTCAGAATCGACAATAGCCGTTTTGCAAATTCCGAGCGTTCACTGTCTTCAAAATCAATGTCACCATCTTTAAAGTATATTTAATTATCTTTAAAAATTCCGCGCTGTAAGTACCTACATATTATTTAAGAGTTCATTACACTATCACACAAGTCTAACGTATTTTAAGGAAAATACAACTCTGTCGCGATAAGTTGCTATTGTTTTTTGAAAATTGTTTTACAATGATTAGATCAGGAAAGTATTTTTATCAAATTACTTCAGGCTTGTGTGATAGTGAAAAGAGTTTAAAACAAACATATTCTTAACATCTTAAGTTTAATAAGCAAAAAGTACAAATAAAGTTTTATAAGTATTCCTCTTCCTCTTCCCTTTAACAGTACTTCAATAACATAGCAAAAAAATCGAATTGCAAAGTTCGCACTTTAACCAACAAACCCAATAAAGTAACAAAAACACATGAAAAAGAAATCGCGTGTCTAAAATGATTAAAACAAATATTCCATTCCATTTCCCTTTGTAGGTCTTCGGTTTCAGTAGTTTTTCCATCATGCACATCTAAATGCACTCAAGCAATTGCAAGCAAACAAGAAAACACAAACACACAAATGAATTTCTGGTAACTGCTTAAATACGGACAACAGCATCTGCTGGAGTTCCTGTGAATTTCTTGCAAGCAGTTCATTTATACCAAAATAAAAAAAAGATTTTTTATTTAAAATTTTATAACTGAAAAGAAATTGCAATAAACATGCAACATGAAAGTGTTAAGGTATCTGCCAACTGGAGAAACTGTTCGCCTGATAAAAATACCAGTTGGGGATTTCCCAAGAGACTCTAAAACGCCCACGCGTGCATACAATGAGAATTCGCAACAGGAGCCCTACCAGTTGAAGCAAAAACCATTGTGACCAGAACCCATCATTTATTGAACATGGAACAAAATCGTGTACAGGTTTTGTACAACGCTATATTGGAGTGTGTGCCACCGTATTGTAGTTGTATGAGTTATTTATCCACTTCATGCCCCATTTTAAATATGTTTGTGATTGTATTCTTAAAAAAAAAATACTTTCTTCGCATTGTTGGTGTTTATATTCAAGTTCTTTGTTGCCACTAATTTGTTGTGGTGTATTTGATCTTTTTTGATGCCTTTTTAAAAATGTAAATTTTTTTCATTTTTGGCTGGGTGTTATGGGCCGGCAGTTTTTATAGCACGTCTCTTTCAATGAAAGACACATTTATCTCATTAAGACTCATTAAGTCATCGTCCAGACTTGCAGTTTTTGTTGTTGCAACTCCTAAGTTTATTGGTACGAGAGGTAAGAAGATTGGAGAGGGGTACTCAGTTTCATGTGTTGTAATTCTCAAACTTTTCAACTTGAAGTTGGCTGTAGGTGTATTTGTATTCCTAAACAAAATATAAAAAGAACAAGATAAAAATACAAAAATTGCAACCCTTGAATTTCATAATCCGGAGGGCACTTTCGAAGCAGAATTTAAAAAAATTACAAGTCTGGACGATGACTTACGAATTTCAGCTATACACTCTAGGGTTGCCGTTTACAAATTTTCTATCCGATCTAAAATCATTTGAAACCGACGAATTTATTAAATATTTTTGATATAATTTTTTGATAAAGTGTTTAATTTAATTTTTTATACCCTCCACCACAATTAGTTGTGAAGAGGGTATATTAAGTTTGTCATTCCGTGTGAAACTTTTTTATTATTATAAAATAAAGTATATATATTCTGGGTCCTTGAGTAATTTTAAGTCGATTTAGCCATGTCCATCTGTCTGTCCGTCTGTCCATCTGTTGAAAACACGCTCACTTTCGAAAAACTCAAAAGAAATAAACAAACTTGGTGTCAAATTGCTTGTAGTTACCCTAAGCAGTTTGGGATTGAAATCCAGCAAAATCGGTTCAATAGGATCTGAGCTATGAATCAAAATGTGGAACCACCACCTAAAAAAAATTGATAATTTTGTTACAGAAACTAACATAAATGGTGGAAAAATGCACAGAATGATATAAGATTTCGCAACAGTTCGTTTTATTTAACTGGAAATCACGCTGTAAAATTTCTTGAAGAGCCGTCCATGATTTACCCTAGGCCCCATATAAGCCCTACTCCCGGAAAACAGTATAGTAAGTCTTTAACCCTAACTAACAATGCTATCATAACACATTTTGGCACGTCACAGTTAAATAGGACTAGAAATTAAACTATTAAGTTTCGTGAAGATCGGTCCATAATTTACCATGGCCCCATATAAAACCTACTTCCGGAAAACAGTTTAGTACGCCTAAATGCGTAAAAAATAATGCTATCATAACAAAATTTGGTACATCACAGTTTTATTGAACGAGAAATAAGACTTTAAAATTTTGTGAAGATCGGTCCATCATTTACCATAGGCCCCATATAAACCTTACTCCCGGAAAACAGCTTAGTAAACCTAAATACGTAAAAAATAATGCTATCATAACAAAATTTGGAACATATAAGTTTTACAGGACTAGAAATAAGACTGTGAAATTTCGTGAAGATCAGTTCATAATTTACCCTAGGCCCCATATAAACCTTACTCCCGGAAAACAGCTTAGTACGCCTAAAAACGTACAAAATAACGCTATCATAACAAAATTTGATACATCACAGTTTTATAGAACTAGAAATGACACTGTGAAATTTGGTGAAGATCGGTGCATAACTTACCTAGGCCTCATATAAAGCCCACTCTGGTAAAATAATTAAATACGCGGTAAACTTTCTTCCAGTTTAGCTTCATATGGCCAGAAAAAATTTTATGCAATTTTGTGATATACGGTCCATAATTTTCTTAGATTCCTTTTTAGCAGCCTTCTGAAATTTACTGCAAACGCTTAAACTAATTGCACCGCTGTATTGAAATTTATGTTTTTTAATACCAGAAATCGTTCTGCAGAATTTGGGATGATTGGTTCATAGCTTACCATGGCTTTTATATAATTTGTTCTCTTGAAAATCCTTTAAGTGTATCTTAAACTGATATTCTACTCAAACTTTTTAAAATTGATTCTGATTGTCGATCAATAATTTTATATAAGTCTAAACCGCAACAAATTTTAATGCAGATGTCTGTTTTTACAAAGATTATAATAATAAATAGACATCATACAGATATAACTCCTAAAACATTGGAAGTGTCGGTGGAGGGTATCAAAGATTCGGCACAGCCGAATATAGCACTCTAACTTGTTTAATTATGCAATTAATAAAAATAAGCAAAAAAAGAGAGTTCGTCAGTGTTGCCAGGGGAAGAATAAAAAATTTACGCTTTTCAACAAAAAATTTACGTTTTTTCGTCAAATGTTACATTTTGAAATATTCCTTGAATTAATAGTAAATTTATATTAAATAAATTTTTTTATTCCATATTTCAGTAATAATAACGAGGCAATAAAATTTATTATTTATCAAAAAATTTAACTTTGAATATAAAAGATACAAGGCTTATATTTTGAAACGCCTTGAAAAATTTTCTTTATTCATCATTTATGCAGATATTGTATCAATATTAAATCGATTACGGGTTATATAAGCTTCAGTTGGCTAAATATTACCTCCGCACACACGTTGGAATGTGAAAGTATAAAAATTAAACGTATTGGTTTCTTAAATTTGTAAACAATGGTTCATTCGGTGCGTTTTTTAATATTAAATTCGGTACTCAGCCCCAATGTATCGTAGTTGAGAAGAGCGCGCTTAGTAAGCGCCGCTTACCCATTAATTATGTAAGGCACACTCATCAATTAAATTAGTTAAAATTATAAAATATCTTCGTTAAAGTCGAATTGCACCCTTATTGATTTACTGCATGCGGTATCAAATTGATATACACTGTGGTTCATCAGGATAGAGCCAAAACATCTTAAAATAAAAAACTGTAAAAATTGCAAATACGGACAGAATAAAAAAAAGTTTATACTTCCAATGACAATTTAAACACAAAAAATAGTATGACAATGGATTACAACGGTATTTTTACTTTTTTTTTGTAGCTGGTATAAAATTTTTCATTTATTTTGTGGTGCAACAGAATAGAAACGCTTTCATTTTTATCTTAAATCAATAGGCGGTTATGATAAAGCTTTATAAAAACCAAATTAGACTAAAATTTAAGTTTGTGACTGCAGTTCGCTAAATCATTATGGGAAGAAAAAGTTCTCCAAAGCCGTCGGAAATTGATGTTTACCATTCTGAAAGGTATTCTTATCGCGAAATCGCTAGAAAAATCGGACCAAGTCAAAATGTAGTAATTAATTATATAAAAAATTGCGAAATATATAATAATATGCGCAGCTCTAAAACCATTCTACCTCTCAAATACAAAATATACAAAAAGTTACGAAAATTTGGCTACATGTTACCATTGGGCCTTCAGAAGTTACGAAAACTGTTACATATCGATGCCTTACTTTCTCAACCTCGTATCCTAAAAAAATACAACTTTTTAGGAGAGAAAATAAAACGTTTTATCTTTGTATACTTCGGTGCTTGGGTTAAAGTTAAAATGGAATTATTAAAGAATTGATTACATCTATTTAAATTGTATTGAAAGAATAAGTTGTTGCATTGTTAGAACACAAAAATAGCAGTCGTTTGATATGAAAAAGTCAAAACCGTATTTTTAAGATACGAGGTTGAGAAAGTAAGGCATCGATATGTATCTAATATTTGACGTTCTACACGTTACCACTGGGCGACTCTATTCTAGACAACTTTTAACATCAATTTTCAAATCACGCTATTTGAAACTTTTTTGATGCCAATTTAAAGTAAAATATCTATATTTTATAACAATATAATTTTTTTAGACGTAAGCTCAAATATAAATTTGTGGTGCACTTCGAAGCATTAAGATTCATAGATTTGGCGCGAATAGAAAATTCATTGAATGTTGCAACCTTCATGGCTTAAAGAGCAAACTTCTTATTATTGGATTATATTTCTCTACGATGTTTGATTTGATAATCATTGTCTGATATCTCATCTTTCACAATAAAAAAGAATAAAACAATAAAAGTTTAAAAGTTAACAGAGTTTTGTGTTTTTGTGGTATGATCTTATGAAAGTGGGCCAATTTGGTTGCACCCGTCATGCACTTTAAAGCTCTCTCGTGGCTATTTGATCGTTTCATATAAATTCTTGTAAATAGATAACAATAGTATATAAAAAAATGCTACCCCTTCTAGAAATAACTTAATTGCCAATGTATTTCGTTCTATTAGTAAAAGACGTTTAAAGCGTCTAAATTTTGCACCCGTCAGAATAGAATCGCCCCATTAGTTTTATTGAATTTTATTATTAACTTTTGGAAGCGTTTGCAAGATTAAACATTTTTTAACAGTTTCCAAATAACATTATACAATTATTTTCTTAGATATAAAGTTTATAGTAAATCAATGAATATTGTTTAAAATAAAGTTAAAGTTTGTTGATCAATTTACTGGACACTTTTGTGTGTTTGCACAATTTGAGAAAATAGATTTCTAGGAATGTAATTTTTAACGGGAATATTCTACTTTTGCAAGTTATGCGGCTCTTATAGCAGTGACTTCTCCAAAACAGAATAAAAAATACACTGCTCTAAATTTCTTATAATAACTCCTTATAAGAAACACCTTATACCTATAAAGTGTTACAGAACAGTATTCCTGAAATTCTTTTACTTCAGTTATTCTTTTAGGACTATGCAAAAAAAAATAACTGATAATATTACCACAAAGAACTCAAATGCTTTTGATAGCAATTTACATGCGTAATTTTTTTTTTAAAATATTGATTACGCGATTAAAGGATAAAGATGCCACATCCCTACCAAAAGTTTCATTGTAGTAAAATTATCCTTCTGCGTATTCTTAAAGATGAGAATTCTTTTTCTTTAATGCAAAATAACGCATGGTGACCGATTTCACTAACAACTAAAATTCATGAAGCAACGTTATCAGGAATCATCGAAATATGATGGAGGATTTTATTTGGTTCCCGATACGAGAAAAAAAAATAAAAATCATTTATTTAACTTTTTAATATTTATTAAGTTAATTATATATTCGCAATTTTTACAGTAACAGGTAACTTCACTTTACTATAAATAAAATCACCAGATATTAGTCGACTTTCGTGGAATATAAAATGGTTCACTAAAGGTATACGTAGTTTCATGATCAGAAGTAAAAAATGTTAATTTTTTGCCATGTATTAATTTTATGAAATTTAAAAAATTCAAAATAGTACAAATTTTTAAATTTTGCACCAGTAAAAATTACTTGAAAACCTTTAAGCATATAAATAAAAACGTTAAAATATTTTAAAGACGACTTAAATTCTTACAGCCGTATTCATAACAAAAAGTTAGCCACAGTTTGTACACTACGTACAACGAGCTGCTAACTAGAATGCCGATTAAGCTTAGCAGCTTGGTGGCACAGAGTTAATTCATAACGAACTTTTCTCCATCTGCCAACTTTTAATAAATCAACACTGAATTTTTATGATGCCACATTGTATTACTCAAAAATTCAACACGTTTTGCATTAATAACCGCTGAATTTGTCTTTTTTCCTTTTTTCCTTTTTTTGTTTTTCCCTTCACATACAAAAATTTTAAAAAGTTTTTAAAATTAAATAAATGAAGTAAAAGACATTAGATTAAAAAAAAAAAAAAAAAAACAATTAATTAAAAAACGAACAAAATTGTTTGACATTTAAACGGCTGTTTTTCACAAGTTAACAAGAGTTTAGCAAAACGTAGGCCAGAGTTTGGTAAGTGTATTATGAATTAACTTTTTGCTAACTTTATGCCAAATTTTCATAATGAATACGGCTGTTATTATTTATACTAAATTTTAGTAAAATGGGACGAATCAGTCTCAAGTTAAAAAAAAAACAACTTAGGAGCATACTCTTCAAAACTAAATTTTTACTAAAATCAGGATATTTTACTTTATACGTAGTTTTAAGATAATGTTACAAAAATAGTAAGTTTTTTCTATGTCAAATTTTGAATAAGTTTCTAAAAAAATACTTAAAGAAAATGTTATTTCAAGTTCTAATAAAACTGGATAACCGCTTCCTAAAGTACGATAAAATCGGTGGAACAGCATCTTCAAAAACCCCAAATTTTAGAATTTTTTTTAAATACACATAAATTTTTATATTTTTACTCCTTTTAATTTTTATTGGTTTATAGTGTAATTTGTTTTAGTTTCTAGATCATGTATGGATGAAAATAGGACTAAAGAAAGAAAAAAAGAAATGATCCACGACTTTTTGGCGGCATATTTTTTCCGCAAATTAAAAAAAAATTCAGGTCGTGGATCATTTCTTTTTTTCTTTCTTTAGTCCTATTTTCATCCATACATGATCTAGAAACTAAATCCGTTATCATATTAGAGTTACTACAAAATCGAATTTATATATATGAATTCCAGAGCACCGTGTAAAATACATCTAATTTCCACAAATCTAAATTATTTACATACAAAGATGATATACTTGGCAAAAGATAAAATTTGATACCCATATTGCCCTATTTAAAACAAAGGGTTACCACCCCATTGCATTTTAGTCAAAACGCGAACTAGCACGAATTTCAAAAAAAGCTGAGACACATATTTAATTAAATCGACTAAAGATTAAAATATGTTAATTTGGCACTTTTATTACAAACAACCCCGAACAAAAAATTCAAAAACCGTTTTATTTTACAGGAAATCCTTAAAAAAAGGACATGGATGATCGTCCTTGGACAAATTTTATAAACAGTTGGACGCGCCTTAAAAAAACCTTTCTTGCGATACCCAACTAGTATATGTTGGTAAGGACACAGATTCTTAAAGTAACAAAACATGCAAAAATATACCCTTTTTCGAACTGGTCCAGCTCACGAGAGGTCAACCCTGGAGCCGAAATATTTAAAATGAAATCTTAAAAAAGTCCAAGGTTCATTTTTAGGAGGGTACATCGAGCACTTTTTTTGTTGAGTCGCTCTAATGTATGTATGTGTGTATGTCATTATCAGTATAGTAAAACGATAGTTTTTCGAAATACCTAGTATTTAAAAATGCGAATTCGCTATCGTTATTATGAAAAATTATGATATCGAAAACGACATAATAATTTAATGGAAAAACTATATTATGAGAAAAAGTAATAACTATCGTTTTCGATTCGAAAACAATTGTCATGTTTGATACTTTTTATCACCTAAGTATGTACACTAGAGTGGGTCAATTTGTTCGGGCCCAAAAAAAGTGACAAAGCGTATAGCAAATTCGCAATCTACGGAAAATTTTAAGAACTTTTCCTAAAGAAACCATGGTTCGAAAATCAAAATCGAGCTTCCGGTTTTTGACTTGAAAGTTTGGTGCTACGAAAATCTGAAAAAATAATACTTTTTTGGAAATATTTATTGCAATTGGTGAATAGTTGGCCTGTATCGCTGAAAGAGGGCTTGTTTAAAAGGAAATTTTCTCAGCTTTATATATCTGTGCTCATTTTTAGAAAATTCTGTACATAAATAATTGGTTAGGAGATTTTTGTCAAAATGTTCAAATTCAAGCTGGTAAAATAAAAAAAATTTATTTTTTTTTTTTTTTAACCCAATTTTCTATTTTAAATTCACTCCCTTTTAAAGAAAGAAACTAAATGAAGAAAATAAAATAAAATTACCCAATAAACATTTTTCTCATTTTGCGAAGCACTAATAGTAGGTACATTTAAAAAAAATAAGCGCAATTTTATGCGATACACAATAAGACATACAGAAATTCAGTAAAGTATGTAAGTGAAAGAGCTCTCAACAACTTAAAAAGAATAACATTTCAAGTGCTACGACGGCATTCCCTTACTACGAAGCAGGTTTGTATGGTAGAATACTAAAAAATAACTGTATCAGTGTGTAAAGCTTATCGTTACATCTAACAATTTTTATATGCTTTATGTGTCATAAATGTATTGCTTCAAAGTGGGAACTCGCCATATAAAATTCATGTCTTCCTTACAAACCTGCTTCGTTCGAAGCTCCATTTTTTATTGGGTTACGACTTCAATAAAATTGTATTTAAAAGAAAAAATACTGGCCAAACCAGAAATTAAACCATTAGATCCTGGGTCACAAGGCCCAACATAACCTTTAAACCATAACAGCACTTATTAACTTAAGCGCTTAATACGAGTTTTTGTACATTTTTTAAATATTGCTGGCTGTTCTTGAAAAAGCGTAAAAAAAGTGAAATTTTTATTAAAAAAAATTATTTTTGTTTACCATACATTTCTAAAATGGAATAGACGTGAGAATTTTAACTTTTAATTGTGTGAACGATAGAATTACAAACTTTTAAGTTTCTCATTACCTATTTATTTTTTGTTTTTAAATTATGGCCCTTATTATGTAAAACGCAACGCCAAAGAATTACATTGAAAGCAAAACCAATTCATAAATATTTTGTAATTTTGTTGTTGCTTTCTACAAAAATTCATGTACCGTTTTCAAATTTTCAACGCCACAAGTAATGAGGCGTTTGAAATTTTAAAACGCAAAAAGAATTTCTGTAGAAAGCAACAACAAAATTATAAAATATTTATGAATTTGTTTTTGCTTTCAATGTAATTCTTTGGCGTAACGTTGCGAATTATATAATTAGGGCCTTTGTTTCTTACTACACCATTTCCAATTGTATTTCAGAATTTTCTAACTATATTTCAGAAATTTCCAATTTAACTTAAAAAATTTCCAATTGTAACTTCTGAAAGTGTTTAATTGTAGTTCAGAAATTTCTGTTTTTATAGCTAATAAAATTTTTAAATTGGAAATGGACGATAGCAATTTGTCTGAACCGCCATTTACTACAAGCATCTACCGTTTACTGATCTAGCGTTACCGGCACATATTCAGGGAACTGAGCGATTTGTATAATTGCTTACCAATGTTTCCCACGTGCCATAGAATGTAATCGAGATGATATTTTGGCAGTTACTATTAAAAGCCACAACAGAATACCACGAATGGATAGCAAAAAATATATTGTATGTAAATTGCAGCTATAGGCCGAAACTAAATTAATTTACCCCCGCCTTGGCCAGTATTTTTTTTTTATAAATTTTTTATTTTTATTTTAATCGGTTCCTTTTTTTAAGTTGTGAATTTTCCAAAAAATTGCGTTTTAATAAAAAATAGAATAATAATAAAAACATTTATTTTTTAATTTTCAGTTTTTGCTTAAATTTTATTTAAAGAAATTTTCGTTTAATTAAGTTTTGATTAATCAATTCTATGGCATTTCGACAAAACATCTTAAGTCAAAATTAAAAAGTTGAAAAAAATGGTGTTAATCGTACGAATTTTCATTAAAAAACATTTTTGCTTACGTTTTTAAAATTTTGCATTATGAACAAAATTTTTCTTTAATTTCGGTTTATTTTATTTTTAAACAAAAATGCTTTTTTCACTGAGTTTTTTTTTAAATCTTTTTTGCTCTCTTATCTCCACTTAAGATGTTTTGTCAAAATGCCGCAGAATTATTTTATTTTAATCAACTTTGAATTAAAATTTAGTTAAATTATTTTATTTTACTTTTATGTATCAAAACTGTAACAGTTTTAGGTTTCTTATCAGCTTGACTATGATTATTTTGACAAAAACCTCTTAGCCAACTATTGATGTACAGATTTTTCTAAAAATGGGCACAGATATATATAGCTGAGAGAATTTTATTTTTAACAAGCCCTCTTTCAGCGATACAGGCCAACTATTCACCAATTGCAATAAATATTTCCAAAAAAGTATTATTTTTTTCAGATTTCCTGAGCACCAAATTTTCAAGTCAAAAACCGGAAGCTCGATTTTGATTTTAGAACCATGGTTTCTTTAGGAAAAGTTCTTAGAATTTTCCGTAGATTACGATTTTGCTATACGATTGGTGGGCAAAAAAATTGACCCACTCTAATGTACACTGATAGAAAAGACGTTATAACGCTGAAGTATTTAAACATCAGTACTATGACAAGTGTCTTCGTTTTTGTCCCCATGACACTTTTCATCATGGTGACATCAACCTTAACATCACTTGGCCAAAGTGTCATCAGGGTCAAAATGAAATTATGTCATCAATGGGCATCACATAAATGACGAACATGTACTAAGTGCGATGACGCAGTAATATCGGAGAAAGGACACATTAGCATCAATTTAATGACAGTTTGTCATTAAGTCAAAGTCATTAGATTTGACTTAAGTCAAAGTGAGATAATATTATTATTTACTTACACGTTACATATGTTTTTTTCACGTTTGTTGAATTGCGACCTAATAAGACACCAGCAGCATGCCCAATATGGGCTTCGTAATCATTCTACTTTGAAAATTTGACGTATTTAACTAAATAATTTAAAAAAATAGAATAAAGGAATTTTTGCTTCTTATAATACATTGTAATCATGAAAATAATGTTAATAATATGCAAAATGTGGCATCGAATTCATGTCACTGTAGTCATAAAATAGATGACACGTAAAAAATGACAAAAATGTACGAAGACGTTAGTCATTGGATTGATGTTACTTTTTGCATCATTGATGCCATTTGTAGTTACATTGATGTCACAATTCTGATGTTGGGGCATCATCAATATGAAGATGAATTTTTCTATCAGTGTATAGGCATGATGTCGATTAAATATCGTTACAATATCGCTTGGCTAATTGGGCCATACGTTACAATTTTTAAATTGTTTTGGAATTTGTTTTTATTTTAACATGTGTAGGTATAATGTTATTAGTAATTGTGTTTAATTGAAAAAAACAGCAAACTTAAAAAAACACATTATTCAAGAACATTTAGTTAAAGCACAATTTGAAAAACGGAAAAGTACTTTTCTGACTATTAATATTTCTGCCTGTAGTTATACATATGTACATAATACGTATATATGAAAAAATATGGCAGACAATACAATACCTGTATTTATATACAATGTTTTTATATACATTTTAATATATATATACATATATACTTATATATTTATTTATTCCATATTTATTGCTGTTATCAATTTATTTATTTTATATCAGAATTATGAAAAAACTACTCATTGAAAGAAAAGAGAACGAACAATCATTCAAATTTAACTAAATATAAATAAAAATCTTATCTGAGCAAACAAGAGAAAGAAAGAGTAGACATTTTTTGACAGAAAAATTCTAAAAGTAATGTGCAATTGATTAACTTAAATAAGTAAAAAAAATCGAAAACGTCATTAAAAGCTACTTTAAACTTTGTAGTTAAGTAGACTTCTAATAACTTAGTAACTTACTGAACTTGAGAGAGATCAGACGAAGATCCCTTGTTAACAAAGCCAGTTTAAAAAGGTAAACATAAAATAAGTTTTTATTTGCAAACAATTCGATTCAACTTTGAAAGTGCATTCAAAGAGAATAATAAATAAAATTAAGAGAAACAAAACAAGACATTTTATAAAAAAACAAAATATGGACGGGTAAGCCTAACTATATGATACCCTACACTGCTGAGTGATCTATACTTGGAACCTATGACCAATCAAATTTTGTTGTATTTATACCCACACCACAATAGTGGATAGGGTATTATGCATTTGTGCTGATGTGTGTATCGCCTTAAAGTATTGGTCCTAGACCCACCTAAAAGTATACCGATCGACTCAGAATCACTTTCTGAGTCGAACTAACAATGTCCGTCCGGCAGGCTGGCTGGCTGGCTGTCCATGTTACCTTGTGCGCAAAGTACAGGTCGTAATTTTGGAGATAATTTGATCAAATTTGGGACATGGGTTCTTATTGGCACAAGGACCAAGCCTTTTGAAAATGGGCCAAATCGTAGGACCACGAGGGAAGATTGGGGGAAATTTCTTCCTCTCAGAAACTATCAAACCGATTTTAATGAAATTTAAAACATAGATAGATCCATATCTATATGGACACATAAGCTACACAGTTTTTCAAAAAAAAAACCACTAGGGGAGGTAGGGGGCAATTTCTGCCTTTCACAAACTTTCAAACCGATTTTAATGAAGTTTATATACATAGATAAATCCATATTTATATGGACATATAAGCATTATGTGTTTTTTAATACTGTGGTGTAGGGTATCATATGGTCGGGCTTGACCGACTATACTTTCTTACTTGTTATTTATATATTTATGTTCCAAATTTTATCCATGCTTTTAATGTGCTTTTTGGAGGCTTTCATCTTGTGTTTAATTTAGCACGTCATACGAAGATCGTATTAATAATAAACTTTGTATTCCCGAAAATAACTTTGATAATATAATTGCATGTGCCCGTGCATAAAACTGAATTGGCAAATTGGTTTAGTTCGTTGTTTTCTTACGAAGACAATAGAATGAAGCGGTTTGTTTTTTAATTTTGTTTTTTCTTTTAACCCAGTTACAACTACAATTCGAGTCGGAAAGAACCCAACCAATTGTAGGGGGATGTAAGAAAAGATAAACTCACTGTTTATTGTTGGTGTTTTGTTTAAGCTTTGATATTGTTACAGGTAAGACTTAGAGTGTTTATAACTCTTATTCGCTTAAGGTTTTATTTGTTTAATATTTTTGGCTTTTCTAAAATCTTTGGAAAAGGTTTCCTGATGAGCTGGTGTAAGCAACCGGCGAAATGCGCTTGCTTTCCCTCAACAATAAATTTCAGTGTATTTATCAAATATGAAAAACTGGGAATTTAGCACGTCATACGAAGATCGTATTAATAATAAACTTTGTATTCCCGAAAATAACATTGACTGCGGGCTGTACTTTATGCGCAGCTGACCAGACGGTTGAGCATTCTCCAATCGACATAATGGTGTTTTCTTTTCTGACAAAAATGTACCATGTATGCTACCATTCGCAAGGTTTTTGCAACAATAAATGGCCAATTTGTTAGATTTCTTACCCACAGTTATAATTGAGTGTGAGATAATACCCTTTTTTCCATCTGCATAAAGTACTTTTTTATGCAAGCAAGTATTTTTTTATTAAGTTTTTCTTGTGTTTTCGTACAATTTGCGTTATATTGTGATTTTTAGTTATATTGTTTTTCGTTTGTTTTACTTTTATTTAATAACTAGCTGGCCGCCCCGGCTTCGCTCGGTAGCTGATTACTAATGATCGATGGAGCCGTTTTCTGATTTTACGAAAATCGAAAAAGTGGGCGTAAACGTAAGCGGGCCAATATTTCCTTTCCGTAAAAACATAAGTTGGACCATGGCGATTATTTTAAAGAAAAAATCGTCCAAATCGGTCAAGCCGTTCTCAAGTTATGCGATCAGCAACAGACAACATTTCATTTTTATTATATAGAATTATATTTTTTTTTTTTGGCAAAAATTTTTTAACAACAGCTGACATTAATTAATGAAAATCAGTGCTGTTAACGCTTATGGAATTCAAAGAAAATTTGATGTTGAAACTTGCTACAAGCGTAGTGAATATCGCTTTAAGTACAAACTTTGCATTCAATATTTAACACGCTAAATACACATTAGTGTTGAGTGTAAAACGTAGCTATTATTTGTATTTGTAAGGGTACGTGTAACCTGTTAAATATGTTACACAAATGTAATGCACTATTATTTTTTAGAAATGAAAACACCATTGGTCAATCGATATCGGTATTTTTTTTTTTTTTTTTTTTTTGCTAAAAACTTCAACACAAAGGCATAATACCTTTTCACTAGGTAGTGTAGCAACCAGTGTTGCCAATTTAGCCATTAAGTGGCTAGCTTTAGCCATTTTTGACCCTGTTTATCCATTAAAAAATGAGTTTAGCCATTAGCCATTTTTTTTTAGCCATTTTTCAACTTGTTTAGCCATGAAATTAGTTTTGCCTCTTTTCTTTTAAAAGAATAATTGTTATTTTATTATAAAAATTTATAAAAGTAAAATAAACATTTTGAACAATTAAAACGCCTTTAATTTAAATCACAACTTTTACCAATGTTGAAAATCGCTATAAACTATGACGCTGAAACATCTTTCAAAATAAAGGAATAGTAAAATGGATCAGAATATATACACTCACAATATTATGTAGTTAAATTCAAACGAAAATTCATTTTAAACAAATAAAAATTCATTTACATTTCATTTAAAACAAATGATTTCTTCATTAATTTCAAAATTTGTATTTATTGAACATCATATTCCTTAAAATTGAATAGTTTTTACTTTTAAAAAATATATTTTAGCCTACAAAAATCAAACTACATAACAAAATATATACGGAAAAACATTATTTGTTGGTAGTTTGCTTTTTGAATAACAAACATAAATGTTAAAAAATAAAAATATTCGGAAAACGAATTTAATAACCCACAATCAGTTACTGTAATAATTTTATGAGTGTATACTTTATAGGGTCTTAGATCAATATTGTAGAAATTACAAACGGAATGACAAACTTATATACACCCTTTTCCACCTGAGGTGAAGGGTATAAAAACAATTTAAAAAAAATAAAGAAATTGTATTAACCATTTTTTTTTCGAATTTATTCTTTGAGCTAAATTTCAGTTATCGTCCCCTTAATATAAAAATAGCGTATGTGTTCATACGCTTTTATTTTTTTATTGCATATTTAGAATCTCCATCATTGATTTTATGTCTGGTCAAAATTTCGTCAAATTCTACTTCCAAAAAGTGGGTCAAAATGTCGCTGGAAAAAATAGTGTATAATTTCTTGTTCAAATTTTCCTTCAATAAGTGTGTAAGCTCATATGCGCTATTTTACTTGAAATTGCTATTCCAAAGTTGTTAAAAGAATAATACTGTATACGCATTATACTCCATTTTAGACTGTAGATAAAAATACAATCTATGAAAACTTTAACTCATAAAAAAACTTTCTTTCTGGTTGCAAGTATTTCAATTAAGGGATGCAGGCGGTAACAAAATTGTTTTAGAAATATAAAGTTGCTCTCACTTCCATGGTCTAATGCTGAAGTAGAGAGGGTATATATAGCCAAGTAAACATCGTTAAAAGTAATTTGAGAAAAAAGGTTACATTTAGTAACCGTAAATTCGATTTTCTCAATTAGGTAAATATTTTTATACCCACGCCACAATAGTGGAGAGGGTATTATGCATTTGTGCTGATGTTTGTAACATCGATAGACTCAAAATCACTTTCTGAGTCAATTTAACGATATTTGTCCGGTTGGCTGGCTGTCTATGGAAACATTGTGCCAAAGTACAGGTCGCAATTAAGAGATTATTTGATAAAATTTGGTACAAAGGTTCTAATGTGGTGTAGAGTATCATAAAGTCGGGTTTAACCGACTATACTTTCTTACTTGTTTTTTATTGTAGATCTGGACTTAAAAGGTTGGGTAAATGTTGTCGTGATTATGATTTACCTTCAAATTATTTAAAGCTTATGATTATTTGAAACTAATGAGTGATTCCTATGAGATGAACAATAACGACATCGAATTTTTCAATGATTTAAATTTGTAATATTAATTTATTTTATTATTAATTTACGTTTATTCTTATTTAACAAATTGATCTTAACTCACAATTTTATCGTAAACAACTTTAAATGAATTATTTCTGTTTTGTTATTGAATTTTAATGTGTTTTTATTTAAAAAAAAAGCTTTTAGCCATTTTTAGCCCATTTTTAGCCATTTTTTAGCCATTTTTTCCGTAAATTTAGCCATTTTTGGTCACCAAGTTTTGGCAACACTGGTAGCAACACTAAATACACATACATAAATGTACCCTGCAAATAATAGGACCAGTCCTAGCACGCGTGTAAAGAATAGCCCACAAGGGACTAGGACTAGTCCAAAAGTAACCCAAACGTATGGAAAAAACAGTCTATTTAACATTACGATGTCCTAGGGCAGGACCATATTACCCACCTTTGGACTACAAAGGAGTAGTTTTAAAACTACTTCATGGTATACTCAAGAGGACTAGTTTTGAAGTCGCTTAAAAACGAAAGCACGTCGTTAAAAACGAAGACACGCCGTCTCACTACAAATACTTTTTAGCAATGACATGGTCCATGCTCGCCTTACTTCGGACAAGTCCATGGAGTAGTCCATTTTATCAAAATGGGTCAGGTGGTCCAAAATTATTTGCAGGGTATTGCTAACATTAGTGATGCCATTTTTGTGAAGAACATTAAATGAATTTAATAAGCACCTCGAAACCGATCGTGTTATTAAATGAATTTATATAACACATTTTTTAAAAAAACTGCAGTCGAAACCAAAAAATGTCGAACAAAAAGTTGGTTTGACAGCGACTGTTTACATTTAATGAATCAGAAGTAAAAGCAACAGTTTTTTTGGCTAACGACAAATGAAGAAGTTGATGAAATGGCAGTTTTTCTACTTTGACTGCAGTTTTTTAAAAGCTGGTTAAACGGCGAAGGAACAAATAAGTTCAATGTTTAGTTGTTAATCCTACAGAATTATAAAGAAAATTGCGCGGAATTAAACAAGAACCAAATACGTTTCAATCGAATTATAGGTTTCTATATTATAATTTTTCGTTCCTTTATAGACTTGTTCAGATATTTGTAACAATTTTATCTAAACATGTTTGTTTTACAATCGAAGCACAGCAGCGAATAAAGTTGTAAAAGCCACTTTTTGCAAAAACGGTTTTTTTTTGCAGATAACCGTTAACATTACTCTCGTAAGCTGGGGGACCTTTGTGACCCCACTCCGTACTTTATGTCAAAAATCGAGCTTCGTACTCTAAGGGTTAACATTACTCTCGTAAACTGTTTGAACCTCAAATCACCCAAAAATAAGCAGCTTAAAGCCCTTAAAAATGACATACAAAGAGTCAGCTTGTGGAAGAACGTTGTAAGTTACTTACAAATGATACAAAGTAAAAGGTTTTGAAACGTGGAATAACGTTTTAAAAGCCACCAGTCATGATGCTTTGCGTAGTGGAAGAACGTTTTAAATGAAAAATCGTGATTGTGGATATGAAACGTTTTCCACTAAAAAAAAAAATTTATAAACTGTAAATTTGCATGTAATTTTTTTAATTTTACATTTGTTGATATTTTGCGTAAAAATTTTTATTATTATTATTTTTAATAATCTAAAAAAAAAATAAAAAATAATAATCTTTCCTGTTAAAAACGTTTTTTTGCTCTCTTGAAAATTAATTATTTTGTAACTTTAACGTTATTCACGGCTGTGCTTTAATTATAGAATAACAACAATAGTACAATTGAGCATTGCCCACATACATATACACATATGTAAGTATGTACATAGTATCAGTGATGTTAACTTATATTTTTTCATTACCTTACGGCCCTCTAAAAATTACCGTTTTTGAGAAGAAATTACCGTACGCAAAGTTTTTTTATCAAAACATTACTGTGCTGTTTCCAAATGACTGGCGATTGATTGTGTAGTAAAATTTGTATGAAAAGCACTCAGTCCATCGCCTGTCATTTGGAAATAGCACATAAGAGCAGTATTCATAAACCATTCACATATTTAAATTTAAAATAATTTAATAAAAATTAGCATAATTAAAAATATTAAAAATTTGGATTAAAAACCATAAATAGTTCAGCAAAATAACCACAGTACTGATTATACAAGAGAAATTTAATTTTTGTTATTTTGCACTTATAGGTGTTACGAAAACCTTTGGAGAAACTTAATGTTCTTAAATTTTTGTTTAACATTTATCTATTTTTAAATCGAAAATCGTCTTTCAAAAGTTAAAATTATAAAACCTACAAAAATTCAAATTTCTTTAAATTACCGTATTTTAAATTAAATTACCTTGCTACCTTTTGCGGCCCAAAATTACCCTAAAAAAGGGTAATTACCGTACGGTTAACATCACTGCATAGTATTGACTTCTTTGCAACGATTTTGTTTCTAGTAGTGAATAGTGAAAAAGCAAAATGCGTAAGCTCTGACAGTTTGTATTACAATTTTAATGTGATTGGTGGTGCGTACGTGTAAAATAAAATAAATTGATAAAGTTATGTTTAAATTAATAATTTGAAAAATGAAATAGTTGTAATGTGGTTCGTTTCTGTACTCAATCACAATGTTACCCAAAAGCACAAATCAGCTCAAACTTTTTTTTCGGTAGATTGGGTAAATTGCCAATAATTTCTCATAAAGTTTTTTAGAGCCAATCAAATTGGAATCAAAAAAAGCGCTATTCGGTCTTTGCGTTTTAAAAAAAATTAGTTAGGTAGGTATTTAAAATGCTTGTTTGTTTGGTGACTCAAAACTGTTTGTGTTATATAAGTGTTTTAAATAATTTTTCTAGTAAAAATCAAAGTTATTAGTGAAACAATTTTTAAGTTTTATAAAGAATTAAAAACAACTGATTGGGATAATTTGATGAAATTTTTGAAAAATTAGTTTTTTCAGAAAATTAGTGATTTTCTGTAAATTCTTTTAAATTAATTTGTCTAAAATAAGTTGTAAAATTTAACACTGTCACTTTTTTTTCTATAATATTTCGGTATTTTTTCATCTTTAGAAATAATAAAAATGTAAACAATAATACTGCTACCAACATTGAAAGTTGGTAGTATTTTGATGGAGTTACCATTTTTTGCTCTGATAGACATTTTTAGTTAACCAATAGTTATTATTTTAGTTTACTAAAAATTAACTTATGACTGTTAATGGGCCTAATACATTAAAAATTATTTTTATTTAAAATAATGAAGATTTTTTATTATACATATTTAAAGCTTTCAGAAAATTGGTTATTTTTCTCAGTGTCATTTAACAAACACTTTTCGTAAAAAAAACAAAAAGAAAAATTTTAACTTTTAAATGATACTTTTTAGAGCCAAAAGCGATACTACTGCAGTAAATTTCTATTTGCCTACCAAAACGCTCTAATTCGTCATAAAATATAGACACTAAGTAGATTCTTAATGTTCATAAATATTTCCAAAGTTGCACACAACCTCGCGAACGATGTTACTATGTGATAAGAAATTGATAGCAAAAGCGATTGGATTTTGCTAAAGGATAGTTTACACTACATATATGTATGTATATGTACTTTGTAATAATACTTGTCAAAAACTCATTTAATATGTGAAAGTGTTTTGAAATTGACAAGTATTAAGAAAAATTAATTTACACCCAATGCGACATACTGTTTTTTTTTTTTTTTTTTGATTTTTCTTAACAATAATACTTTTCAACAAGGTTTCGTTTAAATGTGCTTAATTCCCATTTCATACTATTGATAAACTGAAATTTATTGTTGATGGGATAAAGTATTCCTATGCGCATTTCACTGATTGCTTAGAATAGATCGTCAGGAAACTTCATCCAAAGATTTTAGAAAAACTAAAGATATTATACAAATAAAACTGTTAAGCGAATAAGAATTATAAACCTCAGTTTTACTTGTAACAATATCAAAGCTTAAACAAAAACAACAACAATAAACAGTGAGCTTATCTTTTCTTACAGTCCCGACCACAGAGCACACAGAGGCGTCACGAGACAGAAAAGATTGTGTTTTTCTTCTATCTCTTTCTTCGAAAGCTGCCCTCGCAAATGATATAGGCATTTTTCCCTTTTATAATCTCTGTATGCTTTGTGGTCCCGACTACAATTGTTTGATTTTTTAACAACTCTATATGTATAACTACAACCAAGGTATATTTACACAAGGGAAAACTCGTTGGCCCATATGTTTGTCAGCTGATTACCCCTAGTTGGTACCTTAACGTCAAATTTCGTGTATATGAGCCAAAATTTGTACATGTGTGCGTTAAATTGTTTTTGTTTTATATGAAGACAATTTTGACAACTTGGTTTCTTTTATAGCACACTCCCAAATAAGTCTGTCTACCTTGTGTAAATATACCTTGACTACAACTACTAATTGGGTAAAGAAAAAACAAAAATAAAAACAAATTACTTTATTTTATTTTGCCAGTTCAGTTTTATTTACACTGTCACATGCATATTAGTTATCAAAGTTTTTCTTGGGATTCAAAAAATTAATCAACAAGGTTTCGTTTAATTGAGATAAGTCCCCATCAACAATAAATTTCAGTTAATGAATAGTATGAAAGGGAAATTTAGCACATTTAAATGAAACCTTTTGATCCCAAGAAATAATTTGTTAATAATACTTTTCATTTTCTCTGGGTTTCGTTTGAGTTTTTTTACAGTAAAATTCAGTAAATGAGTAAACTTGAAAATTTTCTCTCACTAAAAACTGTTGTCCAAAAAAGTCCGCGAACGCGAAATTTGTAAAAATTCGTAAAATAAAGGCAACAGCTGATGGCAAATAATTGAAGTGTTGAAAAATATTGACACTTTTGACTACTTAACTCGTTTTCTTATCGGTACTCGATTAAATACTTTTTATAACACGAGCATTTTTGGAAAATACAAACAAACTATTTTATGTAATCTTTCATATTTGTTTGTTTTTTATTTTATTTGATTTTACTAATTTGTAGCGGGTTAAATTATTTAAAAGAACATGACTAATTTTTTTGCTATTGATTTACTTAAGTACCCAAATACTTCACACTTTTACAACTCTAAAAAATTAACATAACAAAACAAAATTTCAAAAGTTTGTATTTAGCCAAATAAATGTGTAGCAAGTTTAATTGATTAATATTTATTCACTTTTTGTTTTGGTTTAATTTTTATTTAAACTTTTCTTTTATTTAACAATTTTTTCACAATTTGTATGCTTTTTATTTGTTACTTTTGTTTGTTTACCTTTGAAACATATGTTTTTTTGATTTATTAAAAAATTTTACTGCAAAAATTTCTGCAGTAAAAATTTGTAAATACTCAGACAAGAACTGTCACTTTTCGCTCTCAATTTATGTTCTCATCTACTGCATTTTGTGTACTCGAACGCAATTTCGTAAAATGCAGAAAAGTTTAGTAAAAAATAGTAAAAACTTTTGTGTTCTGGAACGCAACTAGTGTGAATACACACTGTTATGTTAAAGTCAATTTTTTGACAGTCGCAACAAAACTCATAAGATTGGCATCTCACGAAGTATTATGGAATTCGTATGACTTGTGTGATAGTGTAAGCTAGCCTTAAATGCGGAAACCATTTAGATTGTTTATCATTCGAAATTGCTTGCAGGGTTGTCTTAGAAAGAACTGTAGACTGAAACTTCCTTCTGTTTTTTTTTTTTTTGCCATGTTAAAAACTATTTGAATTTAAGTTTAAATAAACATTAAAACCCACTATCAAAATGACAAGAGCAAACAGGTTCAAAAGTTTATCTACTGTTTATTTATGTTAACGGACGATTAAAATGTTGTGTGACAGGTTCTTAAGTTTATGAAGCCGGCTGGCTTACACGGGCCAAAATAAAAAAAGAGATTTAAAGAACCTTCTGTATCTAAAGTACAATCAGTTGTTATTTAAACATCAAACTGTTAACTTGAGTACACTGTCTAATTGAAAACAGTTGCAAAGATTGTGTGTTTTTTATTTTATAAAATGACAAAATTTAATGTTATACTTATATTCTCAATACTTTTGTGTTCATGCTTCGCTTTAAACGATGCGGTACGTCTATCACGTAAAGGTAACATGAATCCTGAATCCAAATCTGAAAGTAAAGAATCTTCGGAATCGGTAGAGTCGGTAGAGGAACCGACTTACAAAATCTTGGTAACACATCCTGAGGTGCCCAAAGATGCTTTGGAGGTTATGGGCGCATGCGAATTAATAATTTGCCAGAGTTTGCCCACAAAGCGCTCTGAAATTTTGGAAAAGGTCAAAGGTGTCCATGGTATATTTTGGGCCTCTCATGAAACTTTAAATGCTGAAGTATTAGATGCAGCTGGTCCCCAGCTAAAGTCTATTTCAACTATGTCAGCTGGCATTGATAACGTTGACGTGGAGGAGCTAAAGAAACGTAAAATTCCTTTAGGACATACTCCTATCGTATTGAATAACGCCGTTGCAGATATAGCAATGGGACTAATGCTGGCCGCTGCCAGACGTTTCCAGGAGGGTAGACAAAAGATTGATAGGTAAGACTTTAAACTTTCTTTTAAGTGAATAATTTTTTAAATATTGTTTTAGTTCAAATTGGGAAAACTATCATATTGATTGGATGTGGGGACAAGATATTCGCGACTCTATTGTGGGTTTCTTCGGATTTGGCGGCATTGGGCAAGCTATAGCAAAACGCTTACACGGTTTTGATGTCGAGCGTGTACTGTATACTACTCGCAAACCTATTGCTAAGGCTTTAGAGAAGGAATTTAAGGCCTCTAAAGTTCCTTTCCATGAATTGCTGGCTGAAAGTGATATTCTCTTCATTGCTGCCCCCTTAACGAGCGAAACTCAAGGAATTTTTAATTCTACCGCTTTTGCCAAAATGAAGAAAAATGCTGTTTTAGTCAATATTGCAAGAGGACGTAAGTACCGCCGGAAATTGAAAGCTAAAGAATATTTAATTATATATACATATATCGCTTCTTCATTGCAACATAGTCATATCTCAACAAAAAAAAAATCAAACTTGGCAAAATGCAATTAAAATGTTCAAAATGTACCTTTTTAACTGGTTTAGAAAAATATATTTTGCTATCATTTTGGTTCAGTTCGAGATACAAAACAGATCTTTTTACATATAGAGAAGGTATGAAGGAGCACTTTTACTTAAGTTACTCCAAATTTTTGATTTTTTGAGATATGACTATGTTGCAATAAAAGGCGATATATAAACTGGTGTTTTTCATACGTTCTTTTCCGGCAAAAAATCCAGAGATCGCACACATTTTTCGGTAAAAATAATCCCGGAAATTTGCGCGGGAATTCCAGGGATTTTTTTTAATTAATTATGACTGCTGCACAAAAGACTTTTTGAATTAGATCATGCAAATGAAGTAAATATGTTTTAATGTAAAAAAATATTGACAATAGTTAAAAAATTAACATTTGATTAAATTTTTAATGCAGCATTTAGTAAAGAAAACGCTGGCTCGATTAAAAAACAAAAATTTTTTTAAATGAATTACAAGTTTTTGAAAGAATCAATGCTATTGGCTTTAAATATACTCGTTAAATGCATTTTTAAACTTATTTGATAGATCTTATTAATTTTTATTTCTTTTTTGTTCAAATAATTAAATAATATTTTGTATTTTGCGGAAATTTCTGGGAAATCGAGAAACTAATCCCGGGAAATGAAAAAATCCGGGGAAATAAAATCTCTAGTATGAACATAAACTATATTCCAAATAAATTTACAATAAAAATGTATGCATATATTTTTTTAGAATTGGTAAATCAGGATGACTTGTATGACGCTCTAAAAGCTGGTCAAATATTTGCAGCAGGTATTGATGTAATAACGCCTGAACCTGTGCCAGCTGATCATAAGCTGCTAAGTTTGCCTAATTTGGGTAAGTAAAAAAATCAAATTTTCTAAAACAAATTTAAAACACTTTTCAAAATTTTCGTAATAAAATTCTATTTAAAACTAAGAAAACAGTCGGAACTTTCGCCTTATCGCAAAATTATCTTGTGATTGATTATACGTACGTTAATGATAATCTTAGAAAAAAAAACAAGTAACCCAGCGGGAAAATATAATCAATAGGAAACGAGAATGTAATGCAAATATTGATTAATATTTGATTCCAGAACTCATTCTCATTCCAGAATAATTGTTACGAACAGAAACAATTCATTCCTTGTTCTGCAAATGTGAGAATATACGTGGTAATCAAATCATAATTATTTATTATTCTTTCGAAAATAATGCATTATTCTTTAAGTTATTTCTGTAATCAATTCCTAATTTTTCCGCTGGGAAGAGTGCCATATTCGGATGAGTCGAATCTTTGATACCTCCACCGACAGTTAGAATTATTGAGAAGTGGGCTTTTTATGGGGCCTATAGTAAATTATGGACCGATCTTCACAAAAGTTTACAGTGTGATTTCTAGTCCTATAAAACTGTGAATTACCAAATTGTATTACAAAATCACTATTTTTTACAGATTTAGGTGTACTTAACTGTTTCCGGAGAGCAGGCTTTATATGGGGCCTATAGTAAAATAAAAACCGATCTTCACGCAATTTGATTGTGTGATTTCTAGTCCTACTCTGCCCTCCTAAGAAATAAAGCCACATCTCCATTTTAGTAGTTTTAAGCAGGGTAGGAAAAATTTATTTTGCTAATAAAACTCGCAAGCATTCTCTCGTTTTAAAATTTGTGCTCGCGAGTTTTATTTTTGTTCTTGCCAGAGCAAATTTTAAAACGAGAGAATTGACTTGAATTATGCTCGCAAGTAAAATAACATTATTTGTTACGGATTTAAGCGTACTGAACTGTTTTCCGAGCGTAGACTTTATATGGGGCTTATGGTAAATTATGGACCGATCTTTACGAAATTTCCCGGTATGATTTATAGTTACATACAACGAATATGTGCAAAATCTTATATCAATCCGTGCAAAACTATTATAAATTTTTCAGGGTGGTTGTTCCAAAATTGGATTCTTACCTCAACAGATGGACAGACTGACAGACGGGCATAGCTAAATCGACTGAAAATTACTTTTGAAGCCAGAATATATATAAAGTAAAGTGTTGGCAACCTTAAAAAAAATGTCGACAGCTGACAGTTTAGGGTTAGCAAAAAAGCGTTACACGATAGAACAAAGCGTCTTCATTATTGAACAATATTTCAAAAATAATGAAAGCTTGGCGGATTCAGTTCGAAAATTTCATACAAAATATGCTCAGAGTAGTGTTTCAACTTCATCAACTGTGAAGAGCTTAATTGAAAAATTCAGGGAGATTGTATCTGCTTCGTTTTTGGACTACGAGTGTGTTTGCCGTCTCCAACGGATCCAGCCACCCTTAATTTTTCAATTAATCCCTTCACACCTGACGAAGTTAAAACAGTATTCCGACCTTATTTTGGCAATAACATCTTTCTTTAAATAAAAAATTAAAAGTACTTATGTATGTATGTATGTACATATAAATTATGAGTGCTGGGGGCAAATTATGGCAGTCGTGATCGAATACTTTTTCGATTCGAAAGCAGTTTTATTTCTTATTTTTCTGTCCATACTGAACGGATCAAAATAATTTTTTTGTGTTGTAAAGCACTTATTTAAGTTTTCACAACACTGAAAAAATAATAACGATTCGTTCAGTATCGACTAAAATAAAATTGGTTTCGAATCGAAAAAGTATTCGATCACGACTGCCATAATTTGCCCCCTGAATATATATCTCACACAGATCCTTTTAAAGGACATTTTTTGTTTAGGTATATGATTGGAAAAACCCTAAACAGCTTGTCAAGGTATCGGAAACTTTAAATGTTTGTTAAAATGTGTATAAAATCAGTTACAATTTCATGAGTCCAAAAAAACGTAGTTTTAAAATATGTATGTATTTAGGTATGTATATTAAGCTTGAAATTCACTAACCTAGGGTTGCCAGCTTTATTTTTAATAAGTCCCGCTTAAATTTAGTTAGCAAACGAAAATGTTTGGAAAATGCAAATTATCGGAAGCTGTTGAAAACTGCAATCAATTGGGATTGCAATCAAAATGGTTTCAACCAAAATTATTTCATTCTTTGATTTTAAAATGATTTAAGCTTTGCAATGATTGCAGCCACAAGATTGTAATACTTTGTGATTGCAATCACATTCTTTTTAGAAATCATTGAATGGAATTCATTAAATTGCAATTTTACCTAAAAATCCCTTCTTATTATTGTTTTATTATTATTAAGGCATACTTAGAGAACGGCAGGAGCCAACGTTACCAAATTAGGTACAGGCACCTTGGTTATTAACACATAAACTCCCGCAAAACTTGGGCGGGATTGAAGTGGATGTAGCACAAAATAGATTTATTTATAAAATAACTTTCTGTTTTTATCGAACCATGGTGAAGGGTATATAAGATTCGGCATAGCCGAACATAGCACTCTTACTTGTTTCAAAAATTTCAATTAACGTATCAAAATGTATTATAAAATTACGGCTACTAAATAGTCAAAACAAACAATTTAATTTATGTGTTATTATAAATTAGAAATAATTGTTAAAAAATTAAATAATTTATGGAAAAATTATAAAAATGTGCCTTTGCAGTTGTTACTCCACACATTGGCTCGGCCACCAAGAGAACCCGCACAGACATGGCCGTCATTGCTGCACACAATGTTTTGCGAGGTATTGCAGGAGAACCCATGCTGTCGCCAGCACTTTAAATTTCATTATTTTCATTATAACAACCCATTAAAAACAATAATGTAGATATTTATAAAGAAATAAACTGAATATCATTTTAATATACAAACCTGTTTTTTTGTTAGATACAATAAGTCTTGTTATTTGGTTTTAAATGATTTATTATAAATAATTAGTAATATTGAAACTAAAGTTCAATACAGCCCACAAAAGAGTTTTATGTAAAAATTCTTCGTGTAAGAATTTTTGAACTAAAAAATCAAAATTAATAATCAAAATGATCAGATTTTTTAATTTATTAATTTGGTAAATATACCAAAAAATCACGAGAAAATCACGATTGAGATCTTTTAAAAATAACATGCGATTCTATACAAACAAATAAAGAAGGGTAAAGAAACAAAGGTGGCATTCTCCATGAGAAGAAATGCTTTTCTACACTCATAAAATTATTACAGTAACTGATTGTGGGTTATTAAATTCGTTTTTTGTAATGTTCAAATGGAATAAAAATATTATTTTACATAACAACGCTGATGTATGTACATATTAGTACCAGTGGGGCCATTTTTTTATAAAATATAATAATTTTTATGAAATGTTTTCAGCTTTCGTATGAAAGAAATTAGTTTTATCTAAAGAAATGTCTTACCTGTTTTGTAAAAAAATTTTACATTTGGAATCTTAGAAATGCCCTAATCATTATAAATCTATGATTATAAAAATTATATTCCATATTTTTTATTACGTAAATTATAAGGACATTTTTTGTTTGTTTTGAAATTTCAACTTTTCTTAAACTTTAAGAAATAAACTGGCCTAAAATTTGTTTTTATAGAATCTTTTAAATCAGAGCAAAGTATAGAAATAAAATGGCATGTAGTGAAGACACGAACGAGTCCCACATACATTTACTAAAGTTTTGAAAAACAACAGTTTTATTTGGTTTAATATCTTTAGTTTTTCTAAAATCTTTCGATGAAGTATAAATGTTGCCAGAATTTTTTTTTCCAAATTGCTGAATCACAAATAAATACGTTTTTTCAAAATCGTTTGAGTACAATTCAACAAAATTTTATTGAAAAACGATTGTTGACTTTAAAAAAATTTCTGTGATATAAAGATTTGCGTTCTTATTTAAGAAAATCTAAAAAAATGACTAAATGGATGCAAATTAAAATACGTCGTGTTATTTTATTCGTTCTTAATAAAAACAGAAAAAGTTACCGTAATGCAAAAAAAAAAAAAAAAATCGGCATTTATTTATATTATGAGTTTGAGTAGTTTATCTGTTGCCAGTTGCATTTTTAAGACGTTAAAAAATGGTTTAAAATTTAATTGCTGAAGTCAATCAGTATGCCAACGAAAATGTTAGCCTTAAAGAAGACTTCGACATCATGCTATGGTGGAAAAAAAACTCCACAAGGTATCCACGGTTGTCTTAATAAGAATCAAGAATTTTATGAAATTTCCTGCCTGCAGCGCAGCTTTAGATTAAGATTTCTCTTTAGCTGGAAACATAAAAAAAGAAACAGAAAAGATCCCAAAATAGTTGATAGCCTCCTTTTTTAATTATTTTTATAAAAAACCTCTTTCTTGCTTTAAAATAACTATACAAAATGTTGAAGTTACTTGTCGATACTTACGGTATATGCCTTTACTAATACGCATTCAAAGGATTGCCCATAAGCATGCGTTTTTGTTCATACTCATACCGGTCGATATACAAACTTATTCATGCTCATACTTATTGGTAGTCATACCTGCCTGTACTCGTGCTCGGTGGAGTATGAATAGGTTATAAGTATTAAAAATATAACCTTTTGGCTTTCTCTGATACATACATATAATAAAAAAAATTCGAAGAGATACCTAACCCAATTAGTAATATTCAACATTTTTCATTTTTCGAATTTATTCTATGAGCTAAATTTCAGTTATGTATTTTATAAAGCTTTTTTGTAATAGTTCTATTCATACAATTTTTCAGAAATGACATTATACGCTACCAGACTATTATATTGTATCTTCTTTTTACATTTTACCTTAGCCTTCCGTTGGAAAGCAATGAGGTATATTGAATGTACAGAAAAATTTACAATTATTAGACACCAGCAGAATGTAATGCATTTTCTGGCCCGCTACGGCCGTCGTCAGCATTCTTTGTGTCTCACTGGATAGTGTTACTTTAAAAATTGAATGTATTTAACTCAACTATTTTAACAAATAGAAACTGGGAATTATTTCCTTCCGAAGGTAACTTTTTTATATTATATTCAACATTTTTCATTTTTCGAATTTATTCTATGAGCTAAATTTCAGTTATGTATTTTATAAAGCTTTTTTGTAATAGTTCCTACAATTTTTCAGAAATGAAAAAGCTTTATAAAATACATAACTGAAATTTAGCTCATAGAATAAATTCGAAAAATGAAAAATGTTGAATATAATTTAAAAAAATTCTTAACAGCTGATACGTAAAAACAGAGAGAAACTTTAATTTTATCAGGTTCATCCGCAACGCAACGTTACGTTAACATGTGAGTACCTATTAACACATAAGCTTGGTAAGGAAAACGGAACAGCTGATCCGCAACGTATACGTATAATCTAAGTAATTTTACCAAGGCTTGCATAGGTAATTTATTTTTATATAAAAACAAAAAACTAAGTTTAATTACTTAATATAATTAGTAATTTATCAAAAAAGTATTGCCTAAAATTTTTGTTAATGTTACTAATTCGATTTTTAAAAAAAGCTTTTTTTTTATTTTACTGTCAACTGAATTTTAGTTTTTCGTGAAAAAAGTTCAAATTTAAATAATATTAAAAGATGACCGAAGAACTGGGGGCAAATCGCCACATTCGATATCGATCGAAATTGCAATACAATTTACATGGGAATTTCGATCGATATCGAATGTCGCGATTTTCCCCCTGGTTAAATTGTGCGAAACATGGGATAAACTTTATAAAAAATGGTAAAATAATAAAAATAACAAAACATATGAAAATGAATATAAAAAGTTTAGAAATTCTGTAAATAAAAAAATTTTGTATACAAAAAAAAACAATTATTATAAAAATAAATTCATAGAAAATCGAAAAAACATTCGCGTTACTTGACAACTCATTAATGAAATAATTGGAAAAAAGTAAAGCAATATTGATGATTTATTAATAAAAAAAATTTAAAACGAAAATATTACCGATATTTTGCAAACAATTTTGCAATTAATTTTAAAGAAAACGTAATAAAAATTATGCATACCTGCAATATACAAACTAGTTTTAACACTACAAGAACTTTACAAAACTCATTGTTTATTACAAGAACTAATGAAGAAGAAATCTTTAATATACTGAACAGTTTGAATACAAAAAAAGCAGCTGGTTTGGACAATAAAGATATTAAAAATAACGCTAACTATTTAACACCAATTATAACCAAATTTGTAAACTCGAGCTTAGATAATGCGATTGTACCAGACCTACTTAAATCATCATTGAAACGGCCAATATATAAAAGTGGTAAGAAAAATGATTACAATAACTACCGTCCGATATCTGTGCTACCCGTTATTGAAAAGATTCTAGAAGAAATCGTATGTAGGAGGCTAACAGATTTTACACAAAAATACAAAATACTAAACAAAAATCAATTCGGGTTTCAAAAGGGGAAAAATATAAAAATACTTCTTTGTAACTTCAGCAATCATATAAATGAAAATCTTAGTGTAAATAACCATTGTATGGCAGTATTTATCGATTTTAGTAAGGCCTTTGACACCATTTCACACTCTAAACTTCTACTTATATTAAAAAATCGGAATACGGGGTGAATGCTTAAAATGGTTTCAAAACTATTTCGAACTTAGATCATACCGGGTTTAAATAAATAGCACTCTTAGCAATAAGAGCTCAGTTGAATATGGGGTACCTCAAGGTTCAAAGCTAGGACCAATACTTTACATAATATATGCTAACGAGATGATGAACATTTTGCAAAGAAGCACATGATTTGCATATGCTGATGATACCGCCGTCGTCGTGGTGCACAAGAACTTAGAAGAAGCTGTTAAAATCATGCAGGAGCAGCTGGACACTATACACAACTGGTGTCATGACTTCGGGTTAACGATCAATGCAAATAAAACGAAAGTTATGCACATTAAGCCTTCACATATTCGTAACACCAATATAAAACTGAAATTCCACGGTACCAATTGTCTACATACTTTAACTAAAACAAATGATAACTGCTCAACTTATATTGAAATAGTTAATAGCTACAAATACCTTGGTATTATTGTTGATCATAATTTTAAATGGCCACCACACATTGAAAACATTAGAAAGAAACTAAGAAAATCTGCGTACATGCTACACCACCTAACTAATTGTTCAACATACAGCGTTGTTCGCCAAGCATATTACGCACTTGTAGAATCACACACGCCACGGAATTTCTGCATGGGGTAGTTCAACACACTGTGGAAAACTGCAACAAATGCAAGATAAAATTTTGAAAATCCTCTGGAAAAAATCTGAACACAACAACATCCCTATAGTCGGTACAACTGATAGACAACATAGTTCAACAAACAATAATTCTAATAACACAAATGAAACCAACAATAGCAATCGTCATATCCCAGGTAGCAATTCATCAAGAACAGTGTGTAATAAAAAAACAACAAAAAAAAATCAAAATTTTAAACTTCGTAAACAACTACAAATACTCAATATAAAAAGCATATATAAAATAACATTAATCAATGAATTTCATAACGATAGCAGATTTCTTCCACGCATCGATCATAACTACAATACCAGAAGAAAAGCAGAAGGAAAGTACAAGATAGAAAAACATCGCAACAAATACGGCGAAAGTACGTTACAAGTGACACTTCCTAAATTTGTGAATATAATTCCTGAAGAGACTCTTTCAATAACCAATGAACATAAAAGAAAAAAAAAATATTAAAACATGTCTTATAAATTAGCAATGAAAGCAAATTAAATAATTTATATAAATATTTTTTCCTACAGACAAACCTAAGTGGTTTTGTAAGGTTAGTTTAGTGAAAATGTAATAATAAATTTTGAAATAAATAAATAAATTTAAAAAAAAAAAATAAAAAATCACCCTTATTGTGGTTGGCGAATTAATAATAAGCCTGCGACTTTTTGGTAATAGAATAAAGGAAATAAGTTCACGTTCTCTTTGAGCTATTACAAATCAGTCGCAGGCGTATTTTATATTCGCAATCTACGGTAAGGGTGAATATGTTTAGAGGTACTGGACGAAGAATTTTGAGTGGATGACTTGGTATATAGGGAAAAAAGGAAGTGCGATGAAAACTTTTATCGATAAACATTAATTACAGATGCCCAAGTTTAAATGAGGTGACAATTCAAATATGTTAGATGATGCCCGTTTTAACGGAAATGGAAATAACTAAGTAAGTATATATTGAATATTCTATAACATTATTTGTATTGAATTCAAGAAATTATTTTATTTTCAGATTTAAAGAACACATTATACCATTAGCTGAATATACTTCACATTTGGGTAGATTGGGATTTTGCAATACAATTAAAGATGGAAGAATAAAACGGAGCATAAGTTTAAGTGCGTTGCGAGCATTTCAACTTAAACAAAAGGAAAATATACGGGCATGTTGTAGAAATTGAAATGATGGATTTTAAATCCAGCAAATTTTAAAAAAGACTCTATAATGAAATTCAAAAAAATATTTATTTTTATCTATTCTTTTGAGAATCAATTATTCTAAAATAAACAACTCTTAAAACCAGGAAAAACTACGGTCATTTTGTAAATAGCTCAACTTCAATTCTGGTTCGATTGCAATTTGACTTCATTTTGATTTCTAGAACATGCCCGATAATTAAGAAATCTGTGTCCGCTATACATACATTTCATTTTTATAACTTTGCAGAAATTATTAATAAATAAATAAAAGGTTGCAATGAAATGAGGAAGTAGTAAATTTTATTTATATAAACTGAAAAAGTATAAAGATTAAAAAATGCTTAGTTTTCAAAAAAAGTAGTCAATTTACCTAAAATCTATGTTCTTTTACAAAATTGAACTTGGATAATTTTCCAAAATTAAAATTTTAAATATCTTTGCTATCATTGGTAAACTTTCAAAGTTGTTAAGTAATTTTGACAAAATTTTTAGATACTTTTTCGAACATGGAAATGACCTAGTTAATAGTTATATTACCTAAGAAACTTAGATACTGCCATGCTACCCTTGCGCTTAGTTAATTTTATACCGAAATAAATTTATTTATCAATTTGTTTTGATTGTTATTTATAGTAGACAAGTCCATTGTAAAAAAAATTGGTCCACTTCTATTTGATCTTCAGCTTGAAATAATGATTTTAGTTCCTCATCGTTATTGATACCAACATCATCGAAAGAACAATCATCATTCTCTTTATGTTCACCAAAATATTTTTTAAAAACCTCGCAAAATTCGTCATCGAACGACATCATAGGTATTCATGTCAAAATTTTCTAAAGTGGAAAAGGAAAAATTGGAAATAAATGTCATTTTAACAACAACCGTACACAGTTTTTTGCCTCAAAACTTCACTACACTCAAATAAAAAAGTCTGTAAAAGTTACAGAAAAAACTGTTATTATTATTACAGAAAACTTGTATATATTAGGCCAGCAGATCGTTTTTTTTTTTTTGAGTGTAGCTTATAACGGAAACAGAACGAAGCACATAGGGATTTTTTGCCAATCTAGCCGGACATTAAGCAAAAAATTAAATTTACCAAATGGAAAAATTTAAGTACGCAGCTCGGCAGACAAACAAGTTCGTATAGTGAATTTTCAAGTCTTTTGCTTGAGATTTGTAATTTTGGGACACTGTTAAAACTAGGAAAGTTGATTAAATTGCATGCGTGTTCATTTTTTACGGTTTTGGGAGGTTTACAATATTTTTTTGTAGATAATCGAATAAAGATTTTACATTGATTTTTTTTTTCTGTGAAAGACTATATACATAAACAGCTAATTATGAAAATTTTTAGAAAAATTTTGTTAGAAGTTTTTAGAATAAAAAAATTTGTTCGAAATTAAAAAAAAACTATTTTTTTCGTTCCCTTTTTTGTAAAAAAAAAAATTTAAAAGGTTTTTGAAGGTGAAGCCCGCTGAGTTCTTAAACATTTTATACATCACGATAAAATTTGAAATCTCTGCGCGTTGTTTCGCCATTTTTTTATGATTTTTTGAAAATTTCACTTTTTTTCTGTTTTTGCTCATCTTGATAGAAACCCTTTCGTCAGTCATAAAATGTTTTGGTTGTACGTAGATGTTTTTTGTTTAAATTATTACATCTAAGACTAATATTACCTGTGTAAAAAAGGGATGTGCGAAACAGTAAGTAACGGGTTTTAACTACCTGTGCGGCCGCTAAATGACGTTATTTTATGGAGCAAAATAAATGTAGCTGTTTTGCATAACTTTTAAAATCATTAACAACAAAAATAATATATAATAAAAAATCAAATCTGGGCTCTAGTTTTTAGTTTTTTTTAATATATATTGTGGTTATAGCATAAAATTGTTATCGGAACCATTTTGAAGCTTTGAGAGTAAAATGGAAAAAGTGTATAATACATGGCGCAACTGTAATGAGTGAGGCATTGTTGCCTATCGGGCTATTATCAGAAGAAGCGTCTGAGACATGTTCGGCTTTACAGGCAGAATTTTGCTACAAAGTTTTCGAAGGTTCAGTGTAACAAAGATATTATAAATAGACTTTTGCTCAGTTCTGACCCACTGATTACTAGTATAAGACCAACTCCAAAAAAAAAGTCATTACCCCTTACGAAAGAAGCAATTTCTTTTATGCTTCCAACTGTACTTGGCTCTGAAGAGAATTCAGATTCAGAAGAGGATTTTGAAGAAGCAGACGAAGAAGAACCATGGCACTCATCATCATCTTAGTGCAAAAGAGAAGTTACATATGCTAAATTAAATTTGCTATTACTATTATAAATAAGTTATATGTAATTACGAATATATTAATTATTTTCAGATAAATTAAATACTGTAAAATACATAAAAGTCACATAAAATCTTAAAAATTAATATGTTTTAAAAATTAGCAAAAATAAAAATTTTTTTTTACAGGGTCGTTCCTGGGGGGGGGGGGTTTGGAGGTATACCTCCCCTACCCATAAAAGTTCAAAAATTAAATTTTTATAGTATTAAGGCGTTAGTAATCTATTTCTTTTAATATTAAAATCTTTTTTTTAAATATTATTTTATGTAACCGCCCTCAAAAGGGGGCGGGGGTGAAAAGTGTAATTTTACGATCTCATGGGTCTAATTTTAGGTTTTTTAACTTTTGCCGACGTTAAAAGTTGCATTTGCCAAACAAAAGTATGGGAAAACTTTAAAAAAAATTGCATTTTTCGGAGGTTGGATTAGTTCTTCTAGGGGTAACCTTTTCCTCCTTGGTCCGATTTTATTTATTTTTGAGGTTTACCTCCTTATGACAATATCACATATTTCTGCCAAGTTTCATCGATCTAGGGGCACTCAATAACTTTTAAGAAGCAATATAAGCTAAAACAAAAAGTAATGTCCGGCTAGATTGGCAAAAAACCCCTATGTGCGAAGGAGAACAACTACCGAGAAACTGACGAAATGCATTGTTTATCTTAAACAGCTGATTTTTCAAAATTTTGTTTTTGAGTCATAGCCACCTTTTCATAGACCGGGTCACATATAATAAATAAAGTGTAATACATATAACATAAAATAATTATTGTAATGTCATGTCAATTTTGGCGCCAACAGTAATATTGTTGATCTGCTTTTCCCTTATAAATTTTTTAGGGAAAAGAAAACTTTAAAATTTAAGCTGTTTTGCTTACAATTTTTTTCTGCGCTGCTTATTATCCTTTTTTTTTTGGAGACTGAATAAATTCATCACTTTTTAAAAAAAATCAACAAATCGTCACTTTGCTAATATCGGAACAAAAAGTCGTCAAAATGACGATAAATCATCGAATCCGGCAGCCATGCATATAGTCAACCTTTAGAGAAACAAAAAACTTTGAAAAGCTTTTAAATAACATTCTTCAATTTAGTTTTTTTTTAATAGTAAAATCAACTTTAGTTTTCCCGTTGTAATATTACAATTAGCATGTCTGCCGCGCGACGCATTTATAAAGTTCTTGTTTCCCATCCAGAAGTTCCCGCCCCCGTACTCGAGTATTTAAGTCAGCGTGGTTGTGTGGCTATAGTTTGTGAAAATGTTCCTCCAGTGCTTTCTGATATTTTACAAAATCTGCCCGGTGTAGATGCTATATTTTGGGCCCATTATCAACCACTCAATTCGGAAATATTAGACGCTGCCGGTCCGCAGTTAAAAGCGGTATCAACAATGTCTTCTGGCATAGATTATGTTGATGTTCCAGAGTTCAAGCGACGTCAAATGCCATTGGGACACACGCCAGGTATAGTGAGAAATTCAGTGGCAGATTTAGCAATTGGTCTAATGATTTCAGCTGGAAGATTTTTTCATGCTGGCAGGCAAGAAATTCAAAAGTAAGTGCTGATGAACAATGCAGAAAATAAAAATCTGTTTTGTTAAATAAATTTAAGCAGCTGTTTGTATAGAAGAAAGTGTTGCTGAAAAGCTTTTTTAACCCTGCATTGATCAAAGAAGGTCTCTTTAGCATTGATATTTAGAATTTACTCCGAGGAGCAATATTTTTCCTGAATTGTAAGGGCTGTCTTAATTAATTAATGTCAATATGGAAACAAAAGTAAGTTGTTGCTAATACAGTCAGAAAATGCGAACAAATTTGTTTGGAATATCGGTACCACCTATTTTTGAGTTGTTAAGCATCAACGTTCATTATGGCGAAGATTCAGTTCTGTTGGTGAATGTTTGAGAAATGCTACGCGGCAAATAAGTGTGTGAATTAAAACACAACCAAAATTAGGATATTTTGAGATGAAGAAATAAGTATTGCCTAATATTTGTTTATACATTATTTTTAATCATGCAAGTTTAGATGAGTAAAACAGTTTTACAAAACAAATTTATTAAAGGTTTACAAAACAAATTTTCCTTAATAAACGTTTGTTAAATTTAATATTCGTTTATGAATACGGGGGTTAGAGTTTACTAAATAAGTTGTGACTTTTTTCAAATGTTGCTGTTATCACGTAAATTTTTAAAAATTTCATAGGTGTGTCCATATGGACACACGGGTACATATTCAGTAAAAATAAATATTGAACAAAAAAATTTTACTTTATTTTACTTATTTTTGGAGGTTTTAAAAGCTAATTAAAGCTAGAAAAAAATCGGTTTGCACTATATTGAAAAGTTTGATAGTGTAATGAAAGTGGCGAAAACAATGTGCATACCATTATTTTGTGCCTCCACAAATTTCTGATAATGTATGCCCAAAACAACTAAAATATTATTATGAAATCCTACTAAGAAGAAGACGTTGGCCATCCATAATAGATGAGCTGCAAAACTGTCAAGCTTATTCCACGATTCTTCCTCAATAATCAACTATAACAAATTTATGCGCGGTGTAAATCGAATGGATCGTTTATAGAACATCATAAAGAGGAATAAATGGTAGCAACAAATTTTTTTGTATCTGATGGATAAAACCGTTCAAAATGCTGGCAGAAGTCCCAAAAAGAACACCCAGTTTGTCACAAATTGGGTTTAAAAAAAAATGAATTTGTTATATTGCCAAATTTTGAAAAAAGTCACAACGTCCAGGTTATCAGTGAACAGAAACATGAGTGAACAGCCAAGCGACATTATGTTTTGATGGTTTTGGTCAATATGTTGCACTTTTTGAAAATATAAGGCGTTGTGCGTGGGAATTCCGCAAATCAAAAGGTCGAACATAATCTATCAAATGCGATATATGTTTTATAAGATACCGTACAAAACCTACAAAAAATGACTTACTTTTCAAAAATCTTGAAAAATACCTTTCAATGTATTCAAATGCAAAATAAATAATTATTTTAATACAAATTTTTTATAAAAAACCATCCATGTTTGTACCCACGTAGCCATGTGGAAACACCAGCTTTCTCCACTTTGCATATCGGACTGTTGAGAAAAAGTTTTTTTTTTTTATTTACATTATTTATGTCAACCAAAACAAAATTCTTTACAAAAAAGTTCTGATACAATTCGGGTTGAAAGATATGTACACATAACACAATTTTCTCGTTTAACCAGAAATTGAATTCAAGCCGTGAAAATATAGACTAGTTATTTATATTGTTACATTTATACAATTGAGTTTTTTGTGCAACTTAAAGGGTTTGTTTATTGTCACAGTAAAATTTTAATTCGTCTTTTTCAAATGACCAAATGATTTGAATTAAAAATTTAAACAATATAAATACACAATTGGTGGATTTACAAGGTACTAACATGTCATATTGTCCATATACATATTTAGAAATAGGCAATTGTTAAAAAATTTGTGTTTTTATTGCATATGAAAAATATACTAAACCAAAATACAGATCTATCTATCTCTCATCTGCATTTTATTATTTGCACGTCTTTCGCTGCTTTAAGCGAGAAATACACATCTAAATCTTAATAACATTCAGCACAAAGAACTTTTAAATGAATCTTAACCTCATAACTAGGGATGAGATTTTCATGCACTAAAAAATCGAAAATATTCACTAAAAACTTAAAAAATTTCCATAAAAAAACTTTTTTAATTTTACTCAAAACAAAAAAATGTGAAAAATTTAAATATCTTTAAAAAACTTAAATAACTAATTTAAATTTTTGTTTGTTAAAATAAATTAGTACTGTTTTATTAAAAGTAAAACTTTGTACTGTACTTAAATAATGCCAATGCATTTTGAAAAAATTTATTTTAAGATCCTACTTTGATTTCAGATCTGGGCCTGTTTCTCCAAACTGCAAGCAAATATATCGAGGCATAACCGCAAAAAAAGCTTAAGTAACTCGTATTTTCAATTTTCGTTTTTTTTTAATGAACGACTTTATTGGCAACACTTGCATCATCTCCTAAAATGTCATGGTCACACAAGGAACCGTTACGATGTTATAGCAAAAATAATTTTATCTCAAGCGACAATATTCATACAAAATTTTTATAGAATAAAATAAAATTAAAATTTGGTTTTTGTCACTTGAGCTTTTTTTGCGGTAATGACAAATTGTTGCTTTTTTAACTTATTTTACTTGTAGATTTGTAAGTTGTAGTTTTAAGAAACAGGGTCCAGATCAAAAATATTTAAAATTTATTTCATTTTTTGTAATCCTTATTTTTTTGCAAAACGTTTTGGATTCTTTTTTAATTCGTCGCGTTATTCTTCCTTATCAATTAATTTGACTTGAGTATTAAGTGAACAAGCTCTGCAAACATTCTCAAATTACTCAAAGTATTTTAAATTTGGGATTGCTGTTCGGTTTTAACCGAAATCGAAACCGCAATTTTAATGCCCTAAAACCGAAACAGAAAACCAACCAAAAACCTCGGTTTTAGCTTTTACTTTAAGTTGTATATATGTATATTTATGCTAAGAGAAATTGCAAATTATACATAATACTCGTACTTCATATAATAAAGCTTTATACATAACAGACTGGAACAAAGGCAACGTATTTTAAAATTCTTTTAATTTAAAATAAGTGCTAAGAAGAGCAAATGTTTCTTTTTAATAAAAGTTCCTGAATTAAAACCAATAAAAAAATTGTATTACATACAAAGAAATAAATATGTATGTAGGTTTCACATTTTAAAGGTTTTTAGCAAACTCTATTTTGAATAGAATTCTGAAGCGTCTAACCAGGTTTCCCACCTTGGTAAAATCTTTTTGAAGGTATTTTTTGTGTATTTAAAATTTTATGGAAATCAAAAATAAAATCCTCAACAATTTCCAAATATGCAAAAATATGCATTAAAACCAACATATGTAAAAATATGCATATTCACCAAAATATGCAACAATATGCAAAAACAAATCGATGCCATTTTAACACAAATTTAATGATTCGGAAAGATAATTAGTTAACATCGCTCTTAGACTATCGACAAAAACATGCAGTTGCATGGCAATCGCATCCCAAATCAAAGCATAATTTTTTTCAGGCGGGTCCATGATTAAGCAAGTGTCTCAAATAGGGCACACTCGCCAAAATTTGATTACACAAAAAAAGCAGCAATATCTTTGTTATGTGATTTTAATTGACATTAACCCTTTCAGGGTCAAAAATAATTTTTGGCGAGATATAGATCTGAAAATTTGTATTCAAGGTAATGTGATGGCGCTGAAGCCGGGAAAAATAGTAGTTTTTGTTTCATGTAGCTCCCTTGGTTGTTAGGGCATGTCAAATATTTTCAAAATTGACCTTCAAAGGTCCCCAAAAGAACCTAAAATTAATTTTTCTCATATTTTTTTTCAAGTAAATATTTATTTACGCATGTATAAATACTTACAAATTGTTTTTAATATCGCCCGATCACCGAAACTATTATTTTTTTTTCGTCCTAAATATAACCTTTATACGAATTTCCTGACTAGTGTACGACAATGCCCTCAATATTAAGAAAAGAAAGTCAATGTCTAATGTAACAACTATTTAAAATAGCAAACGTGTCTTTCTTTCAGATAAAACAAAAAAATATAATTTACTGTACACTTTTATACAGTAAAATTGCGTAGAAACAGAGTACAATGTAATGTCGAATATATTCGACAAAAACACTGAAAGGGTTAATGTGCTAAAATCAAATCAAACAGATTGATTCTATCACGTCTCGTTTTCCAATTTAAATAAAATACTGATACTGAAATATTTTACACGTATTTATAAAAAAATTCAGTATCGGTATTAATTTTTTTTTTTTTTTTTCTGTATCGATATCGGTATTTTAATCAAATCTAGTGGCGGAAAAAATATTTTTTGCCTGCCAACTAGGGTTGCCAGACGGCCTGGAATGGCCTGCATTGTCCAGTTTTTAGGGCCTTGTTAAATTTCCAGCTAAATTACAATTTGTTCAGTTAAAAAATAATTGTAAAAACTAATGTTTTTATTAATAACACACTGAATACAAAGAAAAAAATTTAGATACATATATCAATTAAAAGGCTTCGTTTTTTAATGCAATAAAATTAAACGTTCGTTTTGTGAAAGTACTTTAAGAATTTAAATAATCTTAACTCACAAGAAAGACATATAATGTACTTACACCTCATAACTGCTGAAATATTTACGAGATTTAATTTTGATAAATGCCTTCATAAACAATAAGAAAATGCCGATTTAAAAAAATTGTTTGTTATTTATGACCAGGGAAACCAGAAATATGCAATTGCATGTTTTTCCTTGTGCGACTAATGAAAACAGAAACAATATATTTATCCGTTTTAGAGCTTTCTATGAATTTTGGCATCGATTTGTTAGTGCATATTTTACCGTTTGCAGCATTTTTTGGCATATTTTAGTTAAAAGAACGCTTTTTCCAGAATTGTTTAGGTTTATAGCGCATATTTTGCCTTTTTAATGCATATTTTGATACATATTAAATTTTTTTAGATGCCTACAACAGCTTTCGCAGCAAATAAAAAAATTTTTTTTTCGAAAATCAGTTACTTCAATTTCGACATCTACATTTAATTTTTACTCTAAAATTGTAAGCACGTTGTCATTAAGAATAAATATTATGCGATTTGTATCTAGACCAATCTTTTAGTATTCCGATCGACGCAGAATCACTTTTTAAAGCGATCTAACGATGTCCATCCATCCGCCTGGCTGGTTGTCTGTCCATGTTAGCCCTGTGCGCAGAGTACAAGTTACAATTTTGTAGATAATTTCATCAAATATGGACGATATCTATGCAAATGGTGAGAATCGGTCTATAATTTCAAATCCAAATTAGACTCTTTGTGTCCAAACGCTATCTAATTACGATGGTATTTAAATTAAATTTGTGCCAAAATATTTTACTTCAAATTAAATTATTTTCGAATCCTTAACTAGCTTCAAAATCCTTTTAAATGTTAACATTTGTTAACAATTTAGCGACCGTACCTAAAATCCCTTTAAGACAAAAACCCATATGGATGTTAATATCCAGATAATATTCGGCGCAAACATCTCTTATATGAATTTTAACCTTTTTTAAGTTTTTTTTTTATAAATTTTGTTATTAATTTGTTGAATATTGTGTCTTCAAATGAGCAATGTTTAATTTTTAGGGCATATTTTAAACATTTTTCAGGGCATATTTTCCAGTTTTTACTGCATATTTAATGCGCATAAAACGTGTTTTTTAGAGCATATTTCTGGTTTCCCTGATTATGACCTTTTGGATTTTAGGTGACGATATGTAATTTGACGTAAGACAGAGTTTCAGTTTTTACGTTTTCTTGTTTTGTTGTTATTTCTTTTTTTTAATTTAAAAAATTTTTACTTTTTTTGAACTATCGTACGAGTATAAGTGTATTTTTGAATTGACCAGTTATTTTTTCAAAATCCAGGTGAATTTTATACGTTGTCCAGTTATTTTAAATTTGGTTTCTGGCAATTTCGAATGTGATCTTAAGAGCCAATTTTGGTTACATGTGGTGTTCCACTTACACGTATCCTTCTTGTAACCCCGCTAGCATAGCCCCTGCATGAACTAATGGGACGGACGGGTATTGATTTCCACTATGTAGCAACACTGCTTTCAGACTCCGTTTGAAGAGTCTCCAAGCCAGTATCTTTTTATTGAGTAAGCATTCTTTTTAATGGCTTTGTTTTTTATTCATAAATACTGCTGTCAGTATCGGAATGAAAACAATTCTTTGAAAACGAAAACTGCCTATAGCATCAAAATGGACGAGGTTGTAAAATTCTGATTGCATACATACGTACATATTTTGATTAAGCAAAAATGCAATTTATAAGAGATTTTCGTAAAATTTGCTATTAATAGAAACTAAATGGTAAATTGTTCCTTAAAATTGTGTTTCATGTTAAATAATAGATAATAATGGAAGTGCAATTAAAAAATTATTCAAAACCTATGCTTTAATAATAAGTTATAAATCATACACAAAACATATTTATAATTTCCTGAAACTTGTTTGCCGTTTAAAGGTGAATTTAATAAACAGCTTTTATAAATATTTCAACAAAGTTTAAGAAAAAGCTTACATTTGTTCAAGCTTTTTTATTTTTAAACGGTTAATTTTAAATTTAGGCATTGCCAGCCTTAACGATTTTTTAAAATTTTTTTTCTTCTTCATATTTGCTTTCAGTTCTCTATGGAAAACAGAACGTATCAATTGGTTAATGGGCCAAGAAATACGTGACTCTACTATTGGTTTTTTAGGGTTTGGTGGTATTGGCCAGGCTATTGCGAAACGTCTGCAGTGTTGGGATGTTAAGAAAATCATTTACCATACACGAACACCTAAAGCGAACGATAAGGAATATCAAGCGCATCACGTTACGTTTATGGAGTTATTAAAAGAAAGTGACTTTTTGGTGGTGGCATGTCCATTGACTCCCGAAACTAAAGGAAAGTTTAATGCCGAAACATTTAGGGAAATGAAACAAAATTGCGTGTTTGTCAATGTGGGAAGAGGAGGTACCTATGTACCTACATAATTTCGTTAAAAATAATAATAAAAATTTATCTTTACTGTAGGAATTGTGGATCAAGGGGCTTTATATGAGGCTTTAAAATCTGGACAAATATTTGCAGCCGGTTTGGATGTAATGACACCAGAACCTTTGCCAACTACCGACCCATTGTTAACGCTGCCTAATTGTGGTAGATCATAAAATGTTCGTTGCCCTTTTTAACTGCTGTTGTACTAAAAAATGTTTTATTTTAATTCCAGTCATTATTCCACATTTAGGCACACAGACCTTAAAAACTACCACCGAAATGGGAATGGTTGCGGCCAATAATATTTTAAATGCATTGGAGGGAAAACCTATGGTTTCCCCAGCCTATTAACGAAGTGACACATATTTTATTTATCTACAATTTTTTTTTTTTTTTTTTTGTAAAGTATGAATCCTTTAATACATCAATAAGTACATATGTATGAATTAATATTTTATTATAAGATAATTAGTTTTAAATTATTTTTCCTTTGTTTTTTATTTGTGTAGTTATTCATTCGTTTCGTTATTTTTGGAATTTAAAGTTGAGAACAAATCATCCCATTCTTCTCTTCCCAATGCCTTCAAATATTTTTTACGTTGCTCCAACACCATTTCTATAAGTTCTGTTTCTTGTTTTTGAGAAATTTCCAAAGCTTTACGCCAATTGTGCATGCGCAAACAAAGACCTATGGCTTCGCGATATTTCCGATTGTGTATTAAAATAGTTTCAGCTTCCACTAGTCTGCCCAGCATAAGAGAGTTTTCTGCCATATAATCGGCACTTGACTGATCCAAAGTTTTAATGTACTGCAAGTAACTGACTTTATCGATCTGTAAAGCTGCCGAATAAGCTTCTTCGCTGATTTGCAATTGATTTTTCCGGGTTGCTACTGCCGCCAGAGTAGCCCAAAGATATGCATTTTGGGACATGCGGCATATTTTTAAAGCCTGTTGCCATTGCGATTCCATTAAAGTGCGGTGTAAGATTTCACAGTATATATTGACATTAATAGGTAGAAGAGCACCCGAGCAACGAAATGTGATAATAGCATCTTCAAAAGTTTCTATAACAATATTTTTTCCAAATTCCCTAAAAATATTTAAATAAGAATTGGTGCAATTTATAATTTTTATTTGTTTTATAAATACGTGGCATCTATAGTTATTGTTGTTAATGCAATAATTGTCGGATCTGTGGCTCCCTCTCCAGGGCAATACCATATACTATAATAAGCATCATGAAGGCCCACTAAAATATTCGATTCACTAGCCCATTTAACCGTTGTTACTTGGGTTCCAATCTTGAAAATCTCTCCAGTAGTAGCTCCACTGATGCCAGCTATATTTGTCCTTTCCGTATTGCTATTTAAATTACGAGTTTCTGTTATGTAAAGTTCACGGTTATTGTCAATCATAACCACAAACTGATCGTCAACGGTCCCAGCACGACAAGCAGCAATTTCTGCTATTTGCGTTTTAGCTTTAAGGGTAAATGGTTCGTATTGTCTTGTAGCCCCGGGAATTAGATCAAATATGTGAAGAGCTATTGAGCAAATTAATAACAAAATTCATTTAACTATTAACGGCCAATTTCACCAAGCTCAGTTACAACTAACTATTACTTTAACTTCCAGTTAACAGTATTTTTTGACAATTATATCTGATGGTTAGTTATAATTGATCTTGGTGATCGTAAATATAAGGCGACTAGATTTCGAAAATAAAAATAGAGGACATAAAGAAAAAAAGTAAAAATTGATTTGACATTAAGATTTGTTTACATATTTTACAGAACAATTTTTTCCATATGTAAAGTAAATTAAAAAATATCCCTGTAGTAAATAAAATAGTCAGTTGCAAAAAACACTAACTATAAATTAACTATTTTTCAAATGACTACAAATTGGTTTAAATCTCATGCAGATATCAACCAAACATATTGCATAGAGGCACACGTAAAACACCAATAAAAGCAAAATAAGTAAAACAAGCATGCCATGAAGTCAAATGAAAAAAAAATATTACAAAAATATTTAAATAATTAAAAATAATTGAAAATTTAATCAATACAAATCTGTTTATGTACAAGCAATTATGTAGCGTTTTTATTTCAGCATGTATTATACATCATCATTTAAAGCAATTTGATCAAAATTAGCTTAAATAATTATTTATATATAAATATATGTATACATATACATATATAAAAATATACATTCATATGTATGCATGTTTATATGTACATACATATGTATATTTTTTTGACAAAATAATTTATTATAAGCCGACTATATTATTAATTGACTACAAACTGGTTGAAAAATAAGTAGTTAGTAGTCAATTTAAAAGTCATGCAAAGATGGACAATTGACTACTACCTATGACATGCCCATGTTAAAATAATGAGTCGTCGACAAGGAAAAAAGTCACTTAATAAACTAGATGTGGTTATAAAAAACCAGTTTGAAGTTATGTACTTTAAAATGTGTTTGACTTCCTACAGGTATCATAAATATATAAAAATTAACCCAGCTAGCATTTGGCTGATTATTTTTTGTAAAAATCACCCAAATGATTCTTTTCAGATCTGTTTTGATGTTTAAAAACTTATTTATCACCTGGGTGATTAAAAAAGGATTCTTATATGATTCATTTATACATACATATGTTTAAATAATGATTTTTAAATATTTTGAATTTTTGTTTTTGCCAAATGAAAAAAAATATATAAATAGAAACTTTCATGTCAGTCAAACAAATAAAAAGCTTGGCTAAAAAAGAAGCCCAAAAACGTTTGACAATTTATTAACTTAAATGTTAGTGTAAATTGTTTCTTATCATCTTTGCGAAAACCCAATTACTTTTGTTTGGTTCAAAAGCCATAATGGTGCTGATTTTCAGAGAAAAATTAAAAAACATGACAATTAAAAAATTATATGAAAAACTATATCATTTACGATTAAAAAATGAGACAAAAACGATTCAATAATGATTAGAAAAACTCACATTAAAATGATCAAAAAGGAATCAGAAAATGGTATCACAAATGATTATTTCAGGTGATTCATCGGTAGGGTACCATTTTCTCACAACGAGAGTATCATTTATGATTGAAAAATGAGATCACATACGGGTATTTTGCCCTTGAAGCTGATTCCTAAATGATAAGATTATGATACACATTGCTAGCTGGGAACTTATTCAAAATTTCATGCTGCAAGTGTATGATAGTTCAGTAGGAGTATGAACAAAACAAGCATGGCACGACATTTTCCAAAAGATTTGACACCTGGCCGTGAAATAAAATTTATTTTAATTTATAAAAATAAAACAAATATTGAACATGCTTTTAAAAATAAAGATGGCAAAGTTAACAGACTATGAAAAAATTTTATAGATGACAGCCAGTTAAAAAAGATGATTGTCCTCTAAAAAAGAGTACGTATTGTCACCTTAGTAAATAGTAAATCAAGATTCTAGCTATTGGGAAACCAGCAATTCATTTTTAAATGTAAGCATTATGAAAATTGTCTAACCTGTATTGTCAGAATTATCACGTATTACCAAATTATCTAAACCCAAAGAAATACTTCGCCAGTTTAACAGAGGTATCTGAGCTTGGGAACCAGGATAGCGGGGGTTTAGGTGCAAGCGACCGGCGAAGGTATAAACCCAAATTGAGCTAGAGTCCAAAACCATAAAGAACCTTTAAATTTGTAAAGAATATGTTTATATGTAAATAGAGTTTTAGTATCAGAAAAGACTGAATAAATTAATTACACACTTCTTTGCCACTTCAATAACTCTAACATCGGGGCGGCCATCGATAATAATCGGTGTATTTATATATTTCTCATTGTAAATGTGTATTTGATTTGAAGTGGCTACCACTAAGTGGCCATATCCCAAAGCGAAATTAATGATTCTGTCCGTTAACTCCAACGCATCGCTAGTGCCGTTGACAATATCCTCAATACGTATAGATTTACGACCTGTGGTAGTCGCCTTAAGATTTCTTGATATTAATTGCTTTTGTACAATATAACCAACAATGAGCTGACCAGTCGACGTGCCACAAGCCACTTGTGTGCCATCCGCGGACCAGGAGAGTGTGTGAAAGGAACCCACAGAAGGTTCATTAAAACGAGCAGTACTGTAAGTCCACTTTTAGGAATAAAAAGATATAAACACTCAGGTAAACTATTATTATAAAATGTACACTTACTCCTGCACTCGAGCATAATTTAAGCATATTAAATGTACTGACAAGTAAGACGTCTTTTTCTGGATTAAAAGCGACTGAAGTAATAGCATAATCTTCCGGCGAACTTATAAAAAGGTTCGCTCCTTGAAAGTCCCAAATTTTGAAACGAAAATCTTCACCACCAGAAGCTATAATATTCGACTGAGTTGACCAGCTCAAAGACAATACCAACCCATCATGTGCACGCCACTGAGATTAAAAAGGAAATTAGAAATAAAAGAAACCTGACTTTCTATATACGTTTTACCCTTAAAAGCTTGCTATTTGCTGCCAAAGGTTTTACAGATATATGACCCCCTTGACAAAACACTATCGATGACGAATTCGGTGACCAACGAGCACAACGTATGGGCTCAACACTCTGCAATATTGTAGAACGCAACATACCCGATCTCGACCAAATTTTAATAATGCCATCTTCTCCCGCTTTTATCAATTTTTATTCTACTATTATTTAAGATGATTCTTTGAAAAATAAAATAATTGTACCTGTTAATAAGCCCGCTCCATCCGGACTCCATCTGCCCGAACTTATTGCCGCTGTATGAGCCGATATACTACGTTCTACCCTAGAACTTTTGTTTAGAATAATAAATCTGCCATCATTGCTACTTATTAACAAAGTGTCGCTACCCTTGCCACCACCGCTACCACGGCCACCCAACAAAAGCCAATGCAAATCAGTAGGTATGAAATCTTCTGGCAATTTTGCTACCTCTAAAGAATCTCTAGTGGCAGAACTCCATTTGTAAATCTGATGATCATCACTACATAATAAAAGTATGTAGATCTTTTGTAAATTTGTATTATTAAGTTTTTTTTCTGTGCTCGTACCTCACAAAATAAATGTCATCATTACTACTCCAATCTACACAACTTAAGGGTAACATATCCAATGATTTACCGCTGTCACCATTATCATTTGCCCTACTTGCTTTTGTTATAGACGAACTTTTAGTCAAATAATTTCCATTCACATTTGCAGGTGTCTTTTTGCAAAGATGAGTTTTCAACTTCATTTTTAACACTTACTACTTCTTCGCTTTGTACTTATTTTTTGGACGAAAACTAAAAACCGATTTGTTTTTATTTATGGTTGTGATGACAACTCAGAACCGTTGCCATTAGCAACAATTGAAACTTGTTGCATATTTAAAATTGTACCAGGGTTGATTTATTAACTTGTCTAACGGTTTCCAAAGTTTAGTTTTTCTAGTGAATACTAGATGTCGCTGTGAATTAATATGTGCTGGTTCACACACGTCAAGTTTGACTCTTCAAGTCTTAAGTTTTTAGGAGAGAGGGGAAAAGAAAAGGCATTCTCTTTTCCCTTCTTTCCTAAAAGCTCAAGACTTGACGAGTCAAACTTGACATGTGTGAACCAGCACTATGCAAAATAATAATTTGCTTTAATTTGTTTTTTTTTTTTACTTAAAAGCAGTGTTGCCAATTTAGCCATTTAGTGGCTAGATTTAGCCATTTTCCATCCTGTTTAAGGCCAGTTTACACGGTAATACATTGTATTACGACATAATGTAAAATGAGAGACACCTTATCATGTAAAAGCAAAATGCATCGAGTAAGAGAGAATACGAAAACAAAATCTGACATGCGGTCGGTAAATGGTTTTTTTCTAAACCATTTTAGAAACTTATGTATTTTCATCACACCAGAGGTGCATTTTAACGGAGTATATTGAAGGTGGTAGCATTTTTATACAATTACAAAAACAACTCAGGAAATGTTCATGTTGTTTTTGTAAAAATTGAAAACTGCAACCATCTGCTTTTTTGTTATTATTTTTGATTTTACTTATACCATCCGTGTAAACATAAAGTATAGTCTCAACTGACTTTTATTTTTTTCTTTTAAACACGGAGAGAATTTCATATTATTTTGATTCTACAAAGTCGTATTTGTATTACCGTGTAAACTGGCCTTTAGCCATTAAAAATTGAGTTTAGCCATTAGCCATTTTTTTAGCCATTTTTAAACTTGTTTAGCCATAAAATTTTTTTGCCGTTTTTCTTTTTAAAGAATAATTTTTATTTAATTATAAAAATTATGGAAGTAAAATAAACATTTTGAACAATTAAAACGCCTTTAATTTAAATCACAACTTTTACAAATGTTGAAAATCGCTATAAACTATGACGCTGAAACATCTTTCAAAATAAAGGAACAGTATTCCACTATTAAATTTATAAAATCGATCAACACAAACATCACTGTTTCTTTCTGGTTGCAAGTATTTCAATAAAGACATGTAGGCGGTAACAAAATTGTTTTAGAAATTTCAGAATTGCCTATAAATTTGCTCTCACTTCCATGGTCTAATGCTGAAGTAGAGAGGGTGTTTAGCCAAGTAAACATCGTTAAAAGTAATTTGACAAATAGGTTACATTAACCCTTAACAACCCACAAGTGTCTCGCGGACACATTTTTGAATTCCATTGCTCATAAAAGCTAAAGTATTTATTTTTGAGAAACCCTGTTTTACCTATTCTACCTCGATGGTCTTGAGAATAGAAATGCGCAAGTAAAATATTTTTAGCATAAATAGTTTATTATTTGTTATCAATAAACGAAAATAGTAGCGCATCAACCCACAAGTGTCCAATAGACACATTAATATATTGTTTATTATTATATAAGGAGCTGGTCAACCATCTGAACCTGATTCAAAACGAAAGAAGCGTTGTCCCATTTGCCACTCAAAAATATCTAGAACTTCCAAACAGTGCTGCGAGAAATGCAAACGGTATGTCTGATCTGAACAGTCTGTAAAAAACAAATATTGTAATCAAAAATTGAATTTTAGTTACATTGAAGAAACTTAGGCCATATTAGCTTGACAAAAATAACACTCATTATTTGTAATGTTTGTTTAAAAAATAACTAATTAAAGTTAAATAAACAAAATACCTAAGTATATAATATAAATAAAACTTTTTTCTAACGTATACTGTCTTTTTTTTTCTTTAAGTATCATTAATTGCTTTAATGAGTCCGATGGACACTACTGGTCAGTTACGTTACGAAAGCATACTGGATTGTTAAGGGTTAAGCAACCGTTAATTCGATTTTATCAATTGGGTTAATATAACATAACAATATAACATAACCACCACAATAGTGGAGAGGGTACTATGCGTTTGCGCTGATGTCTGTAGCACCTTAAAATATTGGTCCTTAGCCCACCTTTACGTATACCGATTGACTCAGAATCACTTTCTGAGTCGAATTAACGATGTTTGTCCGGCTGGCTGGCTGTCCATGTAAACCTTGTGAGCAAAGTACAGGTCGCAATTTAGAGGTTATTTGATAAAATTTGGTACAAAGGTTCTAATGTGGTGTAGGGTATCATAAAGTCGGGTTTAATCGACTATTCTTTCTTATTTGTTTTTTATTGTAGATCTGAACTCAAAAGGTTGGGTAAATGTTGTCGTCATTATGATTTAAAACTTATAATTATTTGAAACTAATGATTGAGTGATTCCTATGAGATGAACAATAACGACATCGAATATTTCGATAATTTAATTTTTTAATATTAATTTACGTTTATTCTTATTTAACAAATTGATCTTAACTCACAATTTCATCGAAAACAACTTTAAATTAATTACTTTTGTTTTGTTATTGAATTTTAATGTGTTTTTATTTAAAAAAGCTTTTAGCCATTTTTTAGCCCATTTTTAGCCATTTTTTCCGTAAATTTAGCCATTTTTGGTCACCAAGTTTTTGCAACACTGCTTAAAAGAGAAAAAAAATGGGTGTGAATCTTTTCCAATTTTAAATGAAGGCAACATTAGGTGCGTTTGAGTACTTTTACAGTAAAATGCAGTAAATGAGTAAACTAAAAAATTTTCTCTCACAAAAAGCTGTTGTCTAAAGAAGTTCGCGAACGCAAAATTTGTAAAAATTCGTAAAATAAAGGCAACAGCTGATGGCAAATAATTGAAGTGTTGAAAAATATTGACACTTTTGACAACTTAACTCGTTTTCTTAACGGTACTCGATTAAATACTGTTTATAACACGAACATTTTTGGAAAATACAAACAAACTATTTTATGTAATCTTTCATATTTGTTTGTTTTTTATTTTATTTGATTTTACTAATTTGTAGTGGGTTAAATTATTTAAAAGAACATGAATAATTTTATTGCTATTGATTACTTATGTAAGTACCCAAATACTTCACACTTTGATCATTTCAAAAGTTTGTATTAAGCCAAATAAATGCTTCACAAACAAGTTTAATTAATTAATATGTATTCACTTTTTGTTTTGGTTTAATTTTTATTTCAACTTTTCTTTTATTTAACAATTTTTTGACAATTTTTATGCTTTTTATTTGTTACTTTTGTTTGTTTACCTTTTGAAACATATGTTTTTTTGATTTACTAAATTTTACTGCAAAAATTTGTAAATACTCAGACACGAACTGTCACTTTTCGCTCTCAATTTATGTTCTCATTTACTGCATTTTGTGTACTCGAACGCAATTTCGTAAAATGCAGTAAAGTTTAGTAAAAACTTTTGTGTTCTCGAACGCAACTATTGATGTCAGGAATACATGTTTTTTTCTCGTCCCAAAAATCTCCCTAAATTTGATCTTTTAAAAACAATCACTCTAAATGGGAAAATTTTGGTAATAATTTTATTTTAGGTAGATTCGATTTTTTTATTAATCTTAATGTAGGTAAAAATACCTTTGAAATGGAAAGCGAAAATCCCCCAAATTCTTTAATGTTTAACTAAAAAGCCCCTAAAAATATGTGTGGTGAACGTTTTTATTTATTGAAAAACTTATAAATAACATAACATAACACATGTACACCAGTGCTGTAGTGCTGGGAAACTGTCGATAGTACTATCGATATTATCGATAGTCTTAAAATATCGATAGGAAAAATATCAACATCGATATTATTATTATTTAAAATACAGATATGAAGGCATATAACAGCAGCTATACACAGTTTTTTGCCGCAAATTTTTACTTGCTATTATTAATGAATTACAGCAATGAAAACAAACGACAAGAATGGCAAGTGATATGGATTGCTTAGCTGATCTTTTTACTGCAACTTAATTAGATTTTTCAATTCGCAATATTTAATATTTTTTAAGGTTTTCTATATTTCGCGTAAAGTATAATCATCTTTAATGAAATGCTTATTAAATATTATTAAATAGTATCTTAAGATTTTATAGCTTGTATGAGAAATTGGAAATTTTATATACTCAAATACAGCAAGTTTTCAACCCGTTCCCTGTTTTTTCCGAATTTGTTCGACATTACATTGTATTGTTCCTATACCCTTGAACGATATAAAAATTCAAAGTTTATTATAAAATAGAGATTGCATTTGTTTCTTTATTGTTGAGGGGAGATTTCCAAGATGAAAACTTAAATTTTTCCTGGTTTCAGCACCATCTTATTAACTTAATTATAAGTTTTTAGCTCAACTTAAATTATTTTTGACCCGAAAAGGGTTAATAGAAAAATGTTAAAAAATTACAAATTTCCTAAAAGCACTACATGCATCAATGAAAATTTAAATAAGGTCCCAATAAGTGTTTCTTCTAAGTTTAGCCCCAAAGGTTAAAATTTGTCGTTTGAGGCATCAATTAAATTTATTGAATAAAACTATTTACACCGAACAGTTATGGCATGAACATAGATATCCATAAGAGAAACATTTTTTGCAAATATCAAATTGTTCCTGCCATAACCGAAATGTTCATAAAAAATATTAACAATCGCCTTCTTTCTTTTTCGCTGCTTTACAAAAAGTTCCCCCACCAAACCATTTGAAATTTGTTCTACTTATGTATGTACAATATCAAAAAAAAAAAAAAAACTATTAAATTTACTATTGTCGCAATTTTAAACGGCTAAAGGCCATATTTTTTGTGGGATAGAAATCTAATGAGTTTTGTTGCGATTTTCAAAAACTCGAATGTAACATTACAGTTTATAGTCACACTATCACACATGAACATGCTTTTGTTAAAATGCAACCCTGATCAAATTAAAAGTATGGCTGTTTTCCTAAACGCCTGTTACATTGTAGTATTACATGGCAACATGTGCTTGAATGTAACCATAAAAATTTTGACAATGCATTTAATTCCGAAATGCAACTTTCTAGTTGTCACTGCGCACAGTGGTCCAAATGCTCAACCTAGCCGGACGAAAGTCATAACTCACTTTTTGGGTTGAGAATCAAAACCACGTTAGAAAATTATTTAAAGTTGCAGTATAATTTCTTATAGTCACGCCTTTTTTTCCGATACGATACTAATACCGACACTCTCAATAAAATATCGCCGATATCGATCCCGATACGCATATTGAATCAAGTTAAAATTTACAAAACTCAAGTAGAGTATTTTTTTTTTTATACAAAATTACAGTGTAAGAAAATTTAAGAAGCAAAGAATTAAATTTTGAATTCATGATGAAATTAACAAGAAATGAATTATTAATATTTAAGATTGACATAAATAACAGTTTTGTTAAAAAACCAAGAATTCTTTCGCAACTCCGTTTGAACCAGTCCTTCAGTGGAAAAAAGTCTCTCAGTTTCGACAGAACTATCTTGAAAACTTAAGAATTTATTCGGTATTTTTTAAGTTGGGATATAACTATAGTTGTCAAAACCGATGTTTTTTCTATTTTTTTTTTAAAAAGGCCGGTTTTCGAAGTATTCGAGAAACCGGTTTTTGGTCTCGAATAATCGACTTTTTCTTATATTTCTTTTTTCCATTATCTTGCATTCGATGGCATTTTGTAGTAACCACTTTTTATGCACAACAGTATCTAAATTGATGTCATCATACTCAACTCATTTGAGTTGGAATTAAAGTAACTGCTTGTGAGGAGTTGTTAATTTTTGATGTTTTTTTAAGTCGCACTAAAAAATAGTTGTAAACCATAATACAAAAACTGCAAAATTTCAACTGAACAAGAGTTAAGTTGCAAACCGAATTAGAAGAACCGCTTAATGCCTTCTTAAAAAAATTCAAACCCTAGCTAAACGGTTAATAACGGTGACTTCAATGAGGATTTCGACTACTTAGATACATTTTTTATATGATTTTTCAAATTTGATCTGCTTTACATGGCTTTACTGACAATTAACCCAATCTCAACGATTAGTGAACGTATTTTTCAGTATTTTCCTCTATAAAAACTAAGTGGGGAAATCGAATGTCCCTAAATCATTTGAGACGATTTATGTTGCAATTAAATATTTTTAAGTCAACTTTAATCTCATTACCAACATAATTAGATATTTTGTTTATTGGCACAAAGACTATTCCGGAAAGAAGTTTGCATGGGGGCTTTATCAAATTATGGAACGATTCTCACCATTTTCGATAGGATTCGTCCTTGTGACAATCGAATAGTATGTATTAAATTTCATCAAGATTTTGACCTGTTTTTTATCGGCATACTAAGTTTAAAGTTATTATGGAACGATTCTCACCATTTTCGATAGGATTCGTCCTTGTGACAATCGAATAGTATGTATTAAATTTCATCAAGATTTTGACCTGTTTTTTATCGGCATACTAAGTTTAAAGTAAAACACATAATAATTTTTTTGTTAATTAAACCAAGGTTTTAAAAAACTGCAGTCGAAAGCAAAATGTATCTTTCTGTCCATGGACCATATGACATTGCGTTCATGCCCCTTATGACACTTTTAAAAGTGTCTTCATGTGAATATGAATTTATTAACGATATGGGTTACACGCACTAAACTCAAGCAACGTTTAATATATGTACTTGGTACTGAAATGGACCAAATAATGAATGTAAATGAATACATACAAGGAATGTTTGCTCTCGGTTCATTTTTTATATAGATCCCAATGGGAGCCTCCCATACAAATGTCCCCAAGTCATACATAATCTATATATATATGTAAATCGGCTAAGGCAAAACAGTTAAGAACACTTTCCTCCTCTGTATGTCAACCGATTTGAACAAAATATACACCATTTAAGAGGTATTTTCTCAAAGAAGTGCACAATGTATATTTTATTAAAATCTGTTCAATAATTTCAGAGTTATAAGCGTTCAAAATTGTTACTAACACAAATTCAATATAAATAAATAAAAATTTATTTTCAATTATCAAATAATAAAAAGTTAGGGTGATCGATTATTCGACATTTTTCAGAAAACGGTTTTCGAATATTTCGACTATATAAATCAGACCAGGCAAAACTGTTAAGAACGCTTTCTTCCTTTGTTTGTCAACCGAAGCTCTGTGGGGAGAAAAAGAGGAGAAATATGGGAAACTAAATTTCTTTTTTTTACTTTTCTGTGCTTCATGTGATAATTTTTAAATTTTCTATAATATAGAACATAGAAACATAAAATTAAACGTGCAACGTCCTGAGTGGATGACAATATATAAAGGAGACTTTTTGATACTTTTTTGTTTTTCAATTGGTATTTTTTATACTGAACTTACAAAATTAAATTACTCACGTAGAAGATTAAATATGAACCGGAGGTTGGTCCCCCGCCAAATCGATCCACTTTGAAGGAAAAAATAAATGCTCGCAACAAATAAATTCATATATACTTAGATTAATTATGTTTTCTTCATATTTACAAAAAAAAATCATGGTCGAATTTTGACCATAAGGCGAACACTAGTAATAATAATAGTATAAAGACTTTTTTTAAATTTGTAATAGACTATTTTTCCTTTTATGTTTAAAATTTTTTTTTGCCGTTTATCGGGTGTTGTTCATGAAAGATTCGACTCGGCCTAATGTAGCCTTCCCATTTGTTTTGTGTATCAGGTCGAAAAACTTTATTTTAAACAATTTTCGATTGAACAAAATTATATTAGTAACATTTGTGAGAGAAACTAAGTATAGAATCAAAATTAAACTTAAAGAGGTCATGTCATGTTGAATCGTTTACCAGGAAGAGCTTTCCGTTTAGGAGTATTATTAATTTCTGAAAATTAATCATTCATTATTAAACTACACAAGTCAGAAAGAAAAAAAAGAATGAATTAACCTCAAATTACCTTTAAATGGATTTGTTTGACAATTATGAATGGTGTGGCAGAGTATTGACTTTGCTGTTAATAGACTTGAATCAATTACTCCCTTCGTACAAAAAATGACACGAGTTTACGAATATTTGTTTATATGTTATAAGTCTGGGGAAGGGGATACTGATATAAACATGCAATGGACTAAATTAAAGGAAGGAATTTTCTAATGAATTAGTACAAAGGACTGCAATAAGTTGAAGACGCAATTATCCTATAGAAAATACGTAGAGAATATTATTCTTTATTAATAAGTATGTATTTATTAATGTTTTAACTAGGGTATTCATTTAATCGGGTTTTGCTTTAATCGGTTAATCGCTCGATTGTTTAATCGAGGTTTTGGTTTAATCGGTTAATAATTGGTTAATTTTGTTGTTGATCGGTTAACCGATTAATAAAGGTTTTTTTATAAATTAAGTGATTTCAATAAAATTATTATTTATTATTTTGAGTTTATTAGTTAAAAAAACAATCACATTACAATTCTTGTACTAAAACGAGCAAACAAAAAAAAAAAAAAAAAAAAATTACTATGTTATACATATTTTACATATGTATTATGTATTTATGCAAAAATAAACTGCGAAATCATTTTATTTTAAGAGTTTAAGGGGATCTTATAAAATAATCTTTTAGAAAAACAATTGGTTAATTTGGCACTTTTCTTTATTTTTGATAAAACTTGGCATGGAAAAAATTCTTTCAATTAATGAAGATGTTGGAGAAATCGAAAGCAAACCATAATATAAAATTTCTAATTTCTCAGTCCTTTTACTGGATTTTTCTAAATATATAAAATCTTCCATTATGCCATTAGAGTCCTGTTTTAAATTTTAAACTTTTTAACACTTCTAATTTTTCGGTTAATTCTGTTGTTGTGTTAACATCGAGAGTTTCTTTTGTTGGCAGGTCAGCATCTTACTCATCCTGCCAAAGCTCAGCACCGAGCATTCCGCAAAAAAGTTCATTTCCGAATTCCTTAATTTCTGTATTTTAAGAATGAATTTCTTAATCGAAATATATTGTATGAAAAAATATTTCTTAACACAACTTTTTTGGTACACTTTGGTAACTTTTTTGGTGAACTTTGGTACAGATAACGTTGTAAAATTCTTCATGATCGCATTGTAGAATGCATTTAAAAAAGCGAGTTGCTTTGCAACTGACGTTTTGGAACTCAACCATAATTTAAAACACAAGAAATTATGGTTCAATACTACAAAAAGTTCAAAATTTTGTACCATCGGATAATCGGTTAATCGACTGATATCAGTAAACCAAGCGATATTGTAACGATATCGAAACGATATCGTATAGGTGATAGAAAGTATCACAAGTGATACTCGTTTTCGAATCGAAAACGATAGTTTTTTACGGACTAAGTTGTACCTTTCCTTATAATATCGTTTTTCCATTAAATTATGATATCGTTTTCGATATCATAATTTCCAATAATAACGATAGTGAAATCACGTTTTTAAATTTGTTGAAAAACTATAGTTTTATTATACTGATAATGATATCTAGCTAATGAAAAGGTGAAAATTTGTATTTTAAAAATAAAAACAGTTTTTATTTTTATATGTGAAATAAAATTATTATTTTTTTCAGCCAATGCGAAACATTTTTTAAAATAATAAAAACATAATTTAATTTAATTTAATTTTGATTTATATTTTTCTTGCTTGCTAATTCTGTCGCTCGCATACAAAAAGAATTTTTTACTCTTTTCAGCAAAAATATCAATAATTTCATGTGGATATTTTTTAGGAATGCATCTAAAAAAATGTTTGTATACACATATGTATGTTTGTTTTAAACCATTTGAATTATTTCTATAATCTAACCTTTAATGGCGGCAGTACAAATAATTCTTGTACAGATTTTTTTGCTTTGTTCCTGCCCAGCACAAATTTTTTGCCGCGCTATCCTCCATAATGGTCCTCCAACATTTAAAAACGTATTCCCTACTAGAAGTCGCTGTTAATTTCCTTAAATTATTTGTCTAGAAATAAAGAAGAACGTAAGATAAGATAAGATTTAAAAAAAGCGTACCAATATACAATATTTTGATGGTTATTTTGTTTCCGAATCGTATTTTAAAAATTCTTCTATAGTTTTAAAAGGCGTATCTGGCAAGATATTTAAATTTTTCTTTTTCAGTTTGGATAACAATTTTTTTATTCTATTTTTTGTAATGACAATTTCCTCCGTTAACCGTGATAATAAATTTTTGTTACTTTCAATTTTTTTATCCATGTTTGAAATTTTATTTAAAATAAGGTCTAATTTATCTGCAATTAAGAAGTTGAACTAAACATTTTTATTCTTTATAATTTAGGCATAATATCTTACCTCTCTTATTTCGGTTTTCACTTAAGGCTTCTTCATCGCTTTCCATAAAAATATTATAGTCTTTTGAATTTACGCGATTCATTATCTTAATGGATAAAAGGGATAAAAACAAATTTACTGTTAAAAATAATACATAAGCATTTTGTGGCAGTAACAACATCTACTTTAGTGATTTCATTCGAAGGAAACAAGGAATTTGTCAAAAACATATTGAAGTGCCTTGATTTAAATACCCATTCCTGGCCACTTTAGCTGAATTTCGGAGGGACAAACATATGCACCTAATTTATTTTTATAGACAACCTTAATTACAGTTTTAAGCGATTTATCCTCTTGCAGTAAATAAGAAATATTCAAATATTTTAATAAAAAAAAATTTAAAATTTTTGTATGTTTTGTTTAAATAATTTTCTATGTTTAAAAAATTTTGATGATTTTTTCAAATGTTTGTTTTTATATTGAAGAAAAATATTTTGAAAAGTGATGTCGTAACGATATTGTTTTTTTAATAATAGTGCATAATATTATAAACGCCGTAAAATATAATATCGTTTCGCTATCATATCTTTCTATGGTTTATTGGGATATTAACCGGTTTAATCGTTAATCGAAAAAAGCCAATTTTAAATTTACTGATCAGTTAATCGGGTAGTAATTATTCGGTTAACCGATTAACGGTTAACAGAATGAATACCCTAATAAACACTACCGTGGCCGTTCTTTTTTTTGTATCTTTTATTCTCTCCCCCAAAATCGGTTCAGTTTTATTCAAAAAAACATAAAAAAAAAAAATTTCATAGCGATTTGTTGTGTTCTAGGAGGTGCGTCCGCCCCTCAAAGTTTGACTTTAAGCCCATTTATTAAAATGTAATTTGTTTGTAGAAGATAATCTTAAAAAAAAAACATTTTACAAGAATCTGATTCAGGTATGGCAATATTTAAGCTCATAAAGTCAACAACATTAGCCCCAACGAATTTTTTTTTTGCTAAAATTAATATTTTATTTAACAAAAAAGTTTTAAATTTTAAAAAATTTTATAAATAAACAAACCATAAAAATTTTTTTCAAAAGATTGATCAAAAAGCTATCGAAGCTAATTGGGACAAATTTTGCTAACACCAATAAATAATAAGTTACGTGGATGAGAAAGAACCTACTTACAACTACAATTAATGTTGGAAAAATTCCAATCAATTGTAGTGGGGAATGTCAGAAGAGATAAACGCACTGTTTATTGTTGATGTTTTTGTTTAAACTTTGATATTGTTAGTGGAACTACTGCTTATAATTCTTATACGTTTAACAGTTTTATTTGGTTTAATAATAGAAAGACTAACTAAAATCTTTATGGATGAAGTTTCCTGACGATCTGCAACAATAAATTTCAGTGTTTTTTTTTATCAAGAATAAAAATTGGGAATTAAGCACGAATAACAAAATCTTTTAAATTAAAATTTGTTAGTTATTTTATTAGTTTAAACTGTTATTGTACAAGTTATGCACACTTCTAGTGTAAAAATCAATGTACAGATGTAATGTAAAAATTGTTGTGCATAATTGTACTTCAACCCCACTGTTAATACTAGAATGTTCGTTGTTAACGCCTAAAAGTATGCCTTTGTTTATGATGCCTAATAACTCAATTAATTCAGCCATATAGATAGTAACTATAGCTGAATAAGTTTAATAAACAAAATAGTCGTTATAAAGTAAACTTTCTACAGCTATCTAGACGTTACGAGTATCATCTACACGTCTGGGCTAGAGAATAAATAGAATCGCAAGAGATGACATAAGATCATTCTAAGTTCAGACTTTGTCAATAACGCATCAGTGAGTTGTTTATAAAAGCTTTAAAGTACGGTTGTTAAAGTGACTAAGTTCTAAATAAAGCTTTGTAAATAATAAATAAGTGTTGTGTTTATTTAATTTTATTAAAGTGTCATAAAGAACTCAAGAGGTTTATTATAAAGGAAATAAACCAACACGTTATTGAAAGGCTGTAACGTAACAATACAATATAAAAAATTATAAACGTATATTATTATTTTGTATTTTGTTGGTTATTTTCTTCATTATTTTCTTAAATATAAATTTTAGCAAAAAACTTTTTTTGAGGCTAATGTTGTTGACTAGACCCAGCGGGAAAACTCAGAAGACCTTCTTACTTCAGGCCTTTTAAAAGGCCTGCCTAAAAAATTTTTTGATTTATTTACTATTCTTACGTAACTGCAAAAGAATGCCTCATAGAAGGCCTCCACACTCGCTTCTATGAGAAGCGAGGAAAGAAGGAGTAACATTTTTTGTTTTGTTTTTTGCACAAGCAAAAGCAAAAGAATTCAGATCCCTTTGCAAAAACAAAGTAACATATGTTGTAAATCATTTTAGTTGAAGTTGAAAAGAGAAAGAGTAAAATTTTTTGTTTTGTTTTTTTCGCCAAAGCGAAAGAATTCAGATCCCGTTATAAAAACAAAGTAACAAAGTAGGTGCATATTAAAATAAAAAATAAAAACAATAATGTAAATCATTTTAGTTGAGTTTCTTTCATTAAAGAAGATAGGTACTTGTGCTTAAAAGTTTTATTTTATTATAAACTTTTATATGCAATCTATTTTACAATACATATTTAGTAAATTTGATTATTTCAATAAAAAAATAGGTATCACATGTTTTATTAAACTACAATAAGTTTAATAAAATATATAAACATACGTTTGTAAGATAGGTATACATATATAAAAAGTTAAATAACAAGATAACCTTTTTGCTAAGGCCTTTTGACAGTCATTCTCTGGAAAGCCTTCTAAGAGCCATTTATTTGAAGGCCTTTAAGAAGCTCTGGGGAAGAAAGGAAAGCGGAAGGCCTTCTCCGCAATGACAACGCGTGTAAAAAAGATATGAGTATGGAATTGAGCGAGAAGGCCTTGTTTATCCAAAAGAAGGGGTACAGAGGCCTTCTGGAAGGCCTCCGTACTCCTTCTTTTTCCCGCTGGGGAAGAGCTAAAACATTGCCATACATCAAAGCAGTGACGGGCACATTTGCAAATCCTATGTACGCGTGCATAGGAATAAAAATGCTGCTTATGCGACGTCGACACATGTACACTATAAACTTCTTTGTGTGTCTGTGACAATGTACGTTCGGCTGTTCCCAGCGGGAAAAAGAAGGAGTACGGAGACCTTCCAGAAGGCCTCTGTACCCCTTCTTTTGGATAAACAAGGCCTTCTCGCTCCATTGTCATTGCGTTGTCATTGCGGAGAAGGCCTTCCGCTTTCCTTTCTTCTCCAGAGCTTCTTAAAGGCCTTCAAATAAATGGCTCTAGAAGGCTCTAGAAGGCTTTCCAGAGAATGACTGTCAAAAGGCTTTAGCAAAAAGGTTATCTTGTTATTTAACTTTTTATATAGGTATGTAAACCTTTTTTACAAACGTATTGTTACGTTACTGCCTTTCAATAACGTTTTGGTTTATTTCCTTTATAATAAACCGTTTCGAGTTCTTTTATTGCAATTCAAATAAAACAAATAAACACAACACTTTTGCTACTGTTTACAATTTAGACACCTTTATTTAGTACTTAGTCACTTTAACAACCGTAATTTTATAATCTTCACAGCGGGATACGTTTTTGACAAAGTCAGAACTTAGAATCAATCATGCCATCTCTTGCGATCCTATTTATACTCGGGCAAATGACCATAGAACGTTCGAGTTCTGAAGTCTAGATGGCTCTATAAAGTTTTAATAACGGCTATTTCGTTAATTAAACTTATTCAGCTATTACTATCTATATGGCTGAATTAATTGAGTTATTAGGCATCATAAACTAAGGCATACTTTTAGGCGATGCCATAGATTAATAAAGAACATTCTAGTTTACAGTGGGGTTGAAGTACAATTATGCACAACAATTTTAACATTACATCTGTACATTGATTTTTACACTCGAAGTGTGCATAACTTATACAATAACAATTTTAACTAATAAAATAACTAACAAATACTTAATAACTAATCAATACCAGATAACACATAAATTAATCTAATTCTTAACAAATAATTACAAATAATTCTTAACTAAAGTTACTTTCGTAACACTGCCCCCCACTTAAGCCTGTTCGTCCCGAATAGGCTCAAAATCACCTCTTCCATAAGGGGCTAATCGTTCCAAATGAACAACTTTCATTTTGGCTCTTGGACTTTTATATTTCTGTATTCGGTATACAACATCATTTAATTTCTTTATCACCTTATATGGACCATCCCAATGTGTCTGTAATTTGGGAGATAATCCTTTCTTTCGCTGGGGATTGAAAAGCAAAACTAACTGGCCCTCCTTAAATCCTTCCGAATTTGCAGCTCGATCGTATCTGGACAACTTTCTATGGCCACGCACGGACTTTCTATGGTCATAAGGATTTCTCCGCTCCAATGAAGATACCTGCTTATCTTCTGGTATATGTAGTGCCTTACAATTGCACTGTGGAAGCGGCGCACAAACTCTGTTTACTGTGCTCCTGGCTGCCACACGCTTTGGGCAGTTTCTCTTAAAATGTTGTCTTCCACCTATACTATTGGCCCTTATAACCTTAGCCGATACAGGTTCAAATCTTTTTGCTGTTAACCAGTCTTTACTGGGCTCTACCTGCAACGAGCGACCTTCACTGACGCATACCCTTTTATCTGCCTCCGTACAGTGCCTGGCTTCCAATCTGATAAGCTGTCTTGCATGAGCAACCGCTTTTTCCCGTTTTGCAACTTTTCTGTATGGTGACGATTCCAGACGAGTACAAGCGAGAAGCTGTCCCACACGAGCCTCACTTTCATACCCAACATTCAGGGGTATTTCATTATCAAACAAATACATGATTTGTTTTCCCATATTCAGACTTATGTTATGACAAATCATAAAATCTGCGCCAATCAGTACTTCGTCTACAATGTCGGCCACAATAAACTCATGAAAATTGACAACATTGGCAAGTCTTAACACCACACGTGTTTTGCCATAGACATTAGCAGGCTCACCTGTAGCTGTTCGCAAGCTCACTCCGCTTAGTGGTTCGACAGCTCCCGTTACCAAGTCAGGCCTTATAATTGAAAATCCTGCACCAGTGTCGATAGTCAAAATTCGCTTTTTACCATCGATGTAGCCAAATGTCGTAATACTTTTATATCTCTTTGGCACTACTAAATTTATTACCGAGTCCTCAGATGCGAAAGGTAGCACTCCCTCCATACTTAACGGCGACTCCTGCGATGACTGATGACTAGCCCGTTGGTTGTTTCTCGGCGGCGAAGCAGATCTTGAAATTTTTTCCGGTGCTTTGCAGTTACGCTGTATGTGCCCAGTCTTTCCGCAGTTATAGCATTTTACCTTAGTTTTCGTTTTCTTCTCACTTAGAGCCTCCATAACTGCCTCTTTTAAATCTTGCACAATATCCCTTTCACCATTGGCGGACACATCGAGTCTTCGCACTCTGCCTACTTGTGGTCTTGAAATAATCCTTGCGGTTTCCTGGGCTAAAGCAAATGAAACAGTTTCTGCAAAGGTTGGTTTTTGTGATGCACATACCGCAAGTTTAACATCAGCATCACGAATGCCGTTTACAAATGCCTCAGTTTTAAAATGATCCAAAAAGGGATGATTCTCACCAGGATAAGTTAGCTGTACCAACCGCTCAATCTCCAGTGCGAAGTCCTGTAAGGTTTCGTTTGCCTTTTGCACTCTGCCACGCAACTCCATTTTGTAGATTTCCTTTTTGTGTTCACCTCCATACTTACGTTGCAGTGCTATCATAATTTCATCATAATTGTTTCTGCTACTTACTGGTACACTTTCAAGCACTTCAGCCGCAGTCCCCTTTAAAGCAAGAATTAGCTCGATGGCTTTTTCCTCACTGTTCCATGCATTTCTGTTGGCAACTGTATCGAACTGGAACTTAAAAACATTTAATGGCACACTACCGTCAAAGCAAGGGGGCTTTATTCTAGTAGAAACTTCTGGAATAACCCGTACTGATCCCTCTTGGTTTTGAAGACTATTTACTTTTGCTTCCAGATTGTGTAGTTTTTCATCAACTTCTATTTTAACATCAGTCAACTTTTTGTTGAACTCTTTTTCCATTTCATTTACTCTTTCATTTATTTCACTGGAAATCTCCTGAAGTTTCTCATTTGTTATTCTGGAATTCTCTTGAATTTCAGCCAGGATGGTGCTAGACTTCTCCTCCATTTTTCTAGAAGTTTCATCAATTTTTTTAGAAGTTTCAGCCAAGATATCGTTAGAATTTTCTTTTATCATCTGTACCATGCTTTTGGAATTATCGTCCATTTTTCTAGAAGTTGCATCTGAATTTTCTTTTATCATCATTACCATGCTTCTAGAATTATCGTCCATTTTTCTAGAATTTTCCTCCGAAAATTTTTCCATTTTTGCCATCATAGCAGCAAACATTGTGTTAAAATCCATGTTGCTAGCTACTGCACGAGTACATACCTCTATTTCTTCTTTTTCCTCGAATTCGTAACTCGCAATGTCCATATTGCGTCGCTGGAATTCATCTAATAGTCTCTTCTGCAGCTCTGCTTTATTACCTGCAGTTGGCAGATCCAACTTGCCCAATTCTTTCTTGAGCTGTTCTACTTTTAGCTCTTCAAATTTCATTGCTGTCTATTTTTTTTTTTTTTTTTTTTTTGTTATTTTTATTTCACTTTTTTTTTATTTTATTTATTTTATTTATGCAATTTCACTTCTGACACCAACTGTTACGTTACTGCCTTTCAATAACGTTTTGGTTTATTTCCTTTATAATAAACCGTTTCGAGTTCTTTTATTGCAATTCAAATAAAACAAATAAACACAACACTTTTGCTACTGTTTACAATTTAGACACCTTTATTTAGTACTTAGTCACTTTAACAACCGTAATTTTATAATCTTCACAGCGGGATACGTTTTTGACAAAGTCAGAACTTAGAATCAATCATGCCATCTCTTGCGATCCTATTTATACTCGGGCAAATGACCATAGAACATTCGAGTTCTGAAGTCTAGATGGCTCTATAAAGTTTTAATAACGGCTATTTCGTTAATTAAACTTATTCAGCTATTACTATCTATATGGCTGAATTAATTGAGTTATTAGGCATCATAAACTAAGGCATACTTTTAGGCGATGCCATAGATTAATAAAGAACATTCTAGTTTACAGTGGGGTTGAAGTACAATTATGCACAACAATTTTAACATTACATCTGTACATTGATTTTTACACTCGAAGTGTGCATAACTTATACAATAACAATTTTAACTAATAAAATAACTAACAAATACTTAATAACTAATCAATACCAGATAACACATAAATTAATCTAATTCTTAACAAATAATTACAAATAATTCTTAACTAAAGTTACTTTCGTAACAGTATGTTTATATATTTTATTAAACTTATTGTAGTTTAATAAAACATGTGATACCTATTTTTTTATTGAAATAATCAAATTTGCTAAATATTGTAAAATAGATTGCAAATAAAAGTTTATATCTTCCTTAATGAACAAAACTCAACTAAAATAATTTACATTATTGTTTTTATTTTGTATTTTAATATGCACGTACTTTGTTACTTTGTTTTTATAACGGGATCTGAATTCTTTCGCTTTGGCGAAAAAAACAAAACAAAAAATTTTACTCTTTCTCTTTTCAACTTCAACTAAAATGATTTACAACATATGTATGTTACTTTGTTTTTGTAAAGGGATCTGAATTCTTTTGCTTTTGCTTGTGCAAAAAAAACAAAAAATGTTACTCCTTCTTTTCTCGCTTCTCATAGAAGCGAGTGTGGAGGCCTTCTATAAGGCATTCTTTTGCAGTTACGTAAGAATAGTAAATAAATCAAAACATTTTTTAAGCAGGCCTTTAAAAAGGCCTGAAGTAAGAAAGTCTTCTGAGTTTTCCCGCTGGGTTGCTTTGTTGTTCTTTCGTCAACACAAGCATAAATGTGGAAGTATGTGTGTGCACTTCACTGCATTAAAGCTTGATAATCCGGACCTCGCTAATCCGGATTATTCGGTAATCCGCACATTGTTTTTCTAAAAATTGTGTACTCTATAATTCGGATTGATTGCAACTTTATAATCCGGATTGTGTACAAACTATTGTGTAGTGGAAATCTCTATTAATTGTTACTCCAAAAACAAAGTTTTTCTCTTTTTTGCTGAAAAACAAACTATTTTGCTACACATTTCCATGTTTTTTTTTCTAACCCAACAAACACGAAGTCAAACCTTTGATATGAAATGACTTTGTCATTTGAACGGCCACGCTAATGAACATATGTATGTACATTAGACCGACTCACCTTATATGGCAAAAAAAAAAAAAAGTTAAAGTTGTACCCCCTGAAAATTAACTTTGACATGTTTTATGCAGATTCTCCAAATATTTTGGCTCTAGCGATAATCTCCTGTAAGCTAAACCGCGTCAAAAAGGGTCCAATAATGGTATTTTTATGAAAAAAGCTTGGTCAATTTTTTTTTGTCCAATGAATGACCAAATATAATAGATACTTAGGAATTCTTTGATTCTGCATTAAAACATTTTAAAAATCTCGCCTCAGACTCGAGATAGCGAGATATTTATGTCAGTTTTTTATGCTTTTCAATTCGATTTTAGTGAACATTTGAATAAAGTAACCATAATATTTTGGAAATCTTCATAAAACATGTCAAAATTGGTTTTGAGGGCGGTACATCAACAACTTTTTTTTTTGTGTCGGTCTATTGTACATATTTATGTATGTGTATTTAGTATGTCAAGAAACCTTGTACTTTCACCATTAACAAATAAAGATTACAGCACGATAAATAAAACCAATAAATTTAAGTCGAAGAATTTGTCTTTTTTTATATGTAAATAATCATAACAAATTTAATAAACTCCCTAATTATTCACATTTGTAGTGCAACATTACATGTCACAACATCAATTCCAACATTAAATTCATTAATTTTCTTTTCCCATGTTTTTATTTCATTCAACCAGTATGTAGTGGTTGTTATCTTTGTATGTGTTAATGACGGACAGAAGGAATAGAAAATAAAATTGCTGTAATCAGTGCTGCCACGACCAAAAAAGTTATTACAACTAAAATTTTTAAAAAAGTAATTGAAAAAAAAACATTAAAATTTATTTTAAGTTGCATTGTTATACAAATGTTATTTGCACTTAATATGTACATAATTAAATAATATTTACAAATCAAGAAAGCAAAACAAGAAATATATAATTCTTTAACAAATTGGACAAAAACAATTTAGAGTCCTATATTCGGCTGTGCCGAATCTTTGATACCCTCCACCGACAGTTCGAATGTTTAAGGAGTAATATCTGTATGTTGTTATTATTATCTTAAACTGTGACGATTTGTTATTAATTATGGTTTTGGGCGACTCAACTATTTTCCGGTAGTAGTGTTTATATGGGAGTAGTATGTTTGTGTACCTTCTAATCCACTTTTTTCATACAAAGTTGGGAGCAAGCCATTAGGGTGTTCACAGTTTGTAGTTGGATACATGCCATTAGGGGTGTTCACAGTTTGTAGTTGGATACATGCCATTTGGGGTGTTAACAGTTTGTAGTTGGATACATGCCACTAGGGGTGTTCACAGTTTGTAATTGGATACATACCAATAGAGGTGTTCACAGTTTGTGATTTTATTTTCACCCTACAGTCGGTTGGTTTACTTAATAAGATATTCGTAAGGTTCGCAGCATTGGAGAGATAATATTTTTTATATAAACATATATTGTATATATATATATTTTTAAACCCTTTACAAAGTTTCGTTAACAAATGGTTAACATTATCATTTGATTTTGTTAGTTCAATTACCATTCATATAAATCCAACCCTAACAATCGTTATTCCAAATCTTTACATATTGAATACTCTTCCACAAGAATACCCGTTTTGATAGCTATAATATATAGGTAATTCACTTTTTATGTAATAAATTAAAAAATTAACATATAACATGCATTTAAAGTCGCTTATGCCAACTAAATAATGAATCTAATTCAAGGATTTAAAAATTTTGTGAATAAAATACCAACAAAATGGGTATTTCGAGTGTATTTAAGGGTTGATTTGAATATTTATTTAAGATTTGAATAAGTTTGTGAACAAAATACCAGCAAAATGGGTATTTCGAGGGTATTTAAGGGTTGATTTGAATATTTATTTAGGATTTTAATAATTTTGTGAATAAAATACCAACAAAATGGGTATTTCGAGGGTATTTAAGGGTTGATTTGAATATTTATTTAAGATTTTAATAAGTTTGTGAAGAAAATACCAACAAAAATGGGTATTTTGAGGGTATTTAAGCGTTGATTTCAATATTTATTTAGGATTTTAATAAGTTTGTGAAGAAAATACCAATAAAATGGATATTTCGAGGGTATTTAAGCGTTGATTTCAATATTTATTTAGGATTTTAATAAGTTTGTGAAGAAAATACCAACAAAATGGGTATTTTGAGGGTATTTAAGCGTTGATTTCAATATTTATTTAGGATTTTAATAATTTTGTAAATAAAATACCAGCAAAATGGATATTTTGAGGGTATTTAAGGGTTGATTTTAATATTTATTTAAGATTTGAATAAGTTTGTGAACAAAATACCAGCAAAATGGGTATTTCGAGGGTATTTAAGGGTTGATTTGAATATTTATTTAGGATTTTAATAATTTTGTGAATAAAATACCAACAAAATGGGTATTTCGAGGGTATTTAAGCGTTAATTTTGAATATTTATTTAGGATTTTAAAAATTTTGTGAAGAAAATACCAACAAAATGGGTATTTTGAGGATATTTAAGCGTTGATTTGAATATTTATTTAGGATTTTAAAAATTTTGTGAAGAAAATACCAATAAAATGGGTATTTTGAGGATATTTTAGCGTTGATTTGAATATTTATTTAGGGTTTTTTAAATTTTTGTGAAGAAAATACCAACAGAATAGGTATTTTGAGGGGATTTAAGCGTTGATTTGAATATAAATTAAAAAATTTACGTTTAACATGAATTTAAAGTCGCTTATATCAACTAAATAATTAATCTGATACATTTTTAACTTTTTTCTTTGATATACGTATGTATATTAATATACGTATGTATTATATTAACGAACTCGTAGTGTTTAATTAATACATATATCGTAATTTTGATATTCTACAATATAAGTTTAGTGAAGAATTTAATTCGATCTATGCTTATATTACATATATACCTTTAAACTGTTGATATAGTATAGATTTAAACCTTATACATGTTGATGCAATAAAATTTATATTTAAATAACCATAGAATATGGTTTATTTAATGATTTGATAACATTTAGTAAAAGTTTATATATGGTATAAACTTGAAGTTGACTATACCATTAGAATTAAATATTATTGAGAAAAAACTAAAATCATATAACAAAATCAATAAAGATGTTTTAAAAAAGAGGATAACATAGGGTTTTTGAATGCTTGATAAAGAAAAACCTAAAATATATGCGCATAATGTATTATTATAACCACTTTATATTTTTTTTTCTGGTTTAATAATAAACCATAAACCCATTCCATAACAACCCATAGAATATTATACAAAACGATACAATTTATATAATTAAAAACCACAAAAAAAAATCCCAAACTATCCTTATGTATATAATTCACTTTTTATATTATATATTAAAAAATTAATGTAAACCATAAACTTTAAGTCGCTTATGCCAACTAAAAATTTAATCTGATACTTTTTAAACTTTTTTTCTTTGTTTTATGTGTGTGCGTTGCTAAAAATTTCATTTGTTTGTATTAACTAACTCGTAGTGTTTGTTTAATATATCGTATTAAATTTCTTCAAAAATTAAAATTATACAAACTGGATATTTATAATTATGTATAATCAATTAATCCAACAATTGTTTATATATGTATGTATGTAACGCTGAATTAGCATTATTTTTAAAGTTTTTTTTGTTTTGTTGTTACTATATTTAAAGATTTCACATTATGATGAAATTCTTATAACCCTTAATAATAATCCTTATCTACAGCAACTTAACATATACATTAATAAAGATGACTCAACTAACCAAACCAAACAAAACCAAACCAAACATGTTTGGTTTTCTAAAATTCTTTTATTCTACTGAAATAAGCCCCGCCCCTTATTTATAAGTTTAAGGCTAAACAATAATAACGTGACTGCATCAAATATGATTAGTTGCGAAAAATTTTAGTATAAATACCGCTGCTATTTCTCAATTGAAATCAGTCTTGTTTGACAATTCATCCAGTGTACATTTGATTTTTATTAAATAAAAAAAAAAAATAAAATTATAAAATAAAATGGCTGTTTTTATTTGTGAATATTGTAAAAAAGAATTTACACAAAACAGAAATTTAAATCGTCACATTAGATTGTATCATGACGGTCCGTCCTCATCGTGGAAGTGTTTAACATGCAGCTTAAAATTTTCAAATCGCAAAGAGTTTTCAAAACATGCACATCTTACAGAACACATTAAAGAAATGGATAAAGCTAATGATGTTTATTGCGATGCATGTAATAAACATATTCCAAAATTAAATTATCATTATCATTTGAGGACAAATGACCATAAATTTTATTGTGACAAATCTACTGATACTAATAGTGTGAAATATATTAAATCAGCCTTAAAAAATCGCATCGCTACATATATATTAGAGAATGATAACAAAGGAAACTTAATACCAGAAACATATTTATGTGAACAGAAATCCAAAATAGGCCAATTGTTGATGAATATTATTCAAAAATATTCATCAATAAAATTCAACATTGAACTATTTTGTGAATATATATTGGTAAAGGAAGAAGAAGACTCGTGCACTATCGAAGTCAAGTCTCATCAAACGAAAATGGTCATCCTAAGTACAGCAACAACAATAGATGAGATTCACCAGATTTATGATAACCCTTGTAATATCGTTGTGAAAAAGATGAGCGAATTTCAAGAGCGTGATAGTGGATGGGCGTTAATTAAGATTTCTCATCTCGAAATCAATATTAACCAATATAATTCCATCAAAGGATCACAATACCTTCCTTTACCAGCAAAAATAATGCAGAAAAAAGCATGTGCCAACGTACAAAATAGAGACGAGTACTGCTTCAAGTGGGCTATAATATCAGCAATTTCTCCAGTAGCCGCTCATACAGAAAGATGTTCAGTATACAAAATTAAAGATATTGAAGAGGACGTAATTGTATTGAATAATGGAATCAAATTAAATTTCACCAATTTAAATTTCCCTTTAGCAGTTAATAAAATAAGAGATTTTGAACTAATGAATCCTGAAATTAGTGTGAATGTGTTTGGATTAGAAGGTGATGTTGTAGTGGGGCCATACTACTTCACCAAAGAAGAAAAGTCTAAACATATTAATTTATTACTGCTAGAGGACGGTGAAAGATTCCATTATGTATGGATCAAAAATATTTCTAGGTATGTTCATAATATTTACAAAACTATTTATATATGTACATTCAAAAATTATATTTATTTAAATAATTTCTTTTTTTTCTTCATTTAATTACAGATTGATACATAGCCGAATAACTAAACATAGACGTCAACTTTTCATCTGCAACACATGTTTGATTCATTTTCATACTGAGTCATCATTAAAACAGCACCAAGATGAATGCAATAAAATGGTGACAAGGATGCCTTCTTTAGATAAAAGTATTGTAAGCTATAAAAATTTTAAAAAGCAAATGGATGTGCCTTTTGTTGTATACGCTGATTTTGAATGTATACTGGAAACAGTTAACATTAAAAATTCTACGTACGTAACATCAACACAAAAACATATTCCATTTGCTTATAGTTATTACATTAAATGTTCGTTTGACTCAAGTTTAGATATATTTAGAATTTATAGTGGTGATAATTCACCAAGTCATTTTTTCACTAGTTTAGTTAAGGATAGCATAGACATTTACAATAATTATTTAAGTATAGTCAAGCCAATGAATTCTTTGACAATACTGCAACAGATAAGACAAAATGAAGATATAAATTGTCATATTTGTAACGAATTTTTAACTGTTGAAGATAGAGTAGCTGATCATTGTCATCTAACTGGCGATTATAGAGGTCCTGCTCATAATAAATGTAATTTAGAGTATCAAATCGCCAGTTTCATCCCAATATTTTTTCATAATCTCTCGTCATATGATTGTCATTTGTTTGTACGAGAACTGTCATCTATTGAAGGAGATATAAATATAATTCCTTTAAATAAGGAATTATACATTTCAATATCAAAAAAAATATCGGTCAATGAAAAGAAAACCATTGAATTGCGTTTTCTTGATTCGTTTAGATTTATGTCATCTAGTTTAGACAAATTATCGAGCTATTTAACCGATGATGATTTAAATATTATAAAATCGAATTATACCAATGACAATAAATTTAGTTTAATGAAACGTAAAGGTGTCTTTCCGTATGACTATTTGAATTCTGTGAATCGTCTCCAAGAGACTCAATTACCGCCCCTTTCAGTATTTTTCAATAAGCTTACTAATGAATCGTGTAGTGAGGATGATTATAAACATGCCGAAATGGTTTGGTCTACATTTCAATGTAAAACCTTAATGGATTATTTGCTTTTATATTTAAAAGTAGATGTTCTCTTGTTATGTGATATTTTTGAAAATTTCCGTAAAGTTTGTAAAACCATATATAATTTAGACCCTTGTCAATATTATACAATCCCTGGTCTATCATGGGATGCAATGTTAAAAACAACTAAAATTGAGTTGGAATTGCTAACTGATATTAACATATATAATTTTGTTTTCCGGGGTATAAGGGGAGGTATTGTACAATGTAGTAAACGTCATTCTATTGCTAACAATAAATATATTAGTGATTATGATTCCACCAAGGAATCAAATTATCTTATGTATTTAGATGTAAATAATTTATATGGATATGCAATGTCTCAATATCTCCCTTATAAAAATTTTAAATGGGTTGAAGACATAGAAAATTTTAATATCAATAACATTAAAGAAGATACCGATTTAGGATATATATTAGAAGTAGATTTAGAATATCCATCCACATTACACGATTATCATAATGATTTACCGTTTTGTGTTGAAAATAAAAAAATAGAAACAATGAAACAAATAAAATTAATTGCAGACTTAAATAACAAAACAAACTACATAATACATTACAGAACATTACAACAATGTCTTCAACATGAATTGATTTTAAAGAAAATTCATAGAATTCTTCAATTTAATCAATCCAATTGGTTGAAGATATACATTGACTTAAATAACAACCATAGAACGTTAGCAAAAAACACTTTTCAACAAAATTTCTTTAAATTATTAAATAACGCCGTATACGGTAAAACTATGGAAAACGTTGATAAACGTAAAGATATTAAAATAGTATGTGAATGGGAAAGCAGGGGTAAGAGATTAGGTGCTAGAGCTCTTATAGCTAAACCCAATTTCCATAGTTCCCTTACAATTCACGAGGATATGGTTGCTATTGAGTTGGGAAGAGTAAAGACTGTATATAATAAACCAATTTACATCGGATTTTCGGTCTTAGAATTATCAAAATGGAAAATGTATAATTTCCATTATGACTATATGAAACCGAAATATCTCGATAATATTAGTTTGAACTACATGGATACCGATTCCTTTATTTATGACGTTACAACAAATGACATGTATGATGACATTCGAAATGATATAAGAACCCATTTCGATACATCAGCATATCCGCGAGATAATGCTTTTAACATACCATTGTTAAATAAAAAAGTATTGGGTATGATGAAGGATGAGTGCAATGGTAAAGCTATAAAGGAATTCATTGGCTTAAGAGCAAAAATGTATTCAGTTAAAATAGATAAGGATGATAAAGAAATTAAAAGAATAAAAGGTGTTAAACACTCAGTAACTAATAAATTAAATATAAGTGATTTTAGGGAATGTTTAGTTGATAAGAAATTAATTTATGATTATATGTATGTATTTAAATCTAAAATACATGAAATTTATACACAGCATATTAAAAAGTTAGTTTTAAGTTACTTAGATGATAAGCGTTTCATAAGAGAAGGTGGTGTTGATACATATGCATGGGGACATTATCAAATAAATAAACCGTCATCATCATCATCATTACAATTATCTACAAATTTAAGGTTGCAGAAGGAAAATATGGAATATGTTAATTATAATAGTATTCTACTTAATGAAGATTATCCCCCATCAATATCAACATCATTAAATATTTATAATGAAATGATGGAAGTTGATAATTAAATTGTATAAATATAAATTAAGTAGTTTATAAGAAACATAGAAAAAGTAGTTTTAAAGAGTCAAATAAACATTTAATGTAAATGAAATAGTTTATAAGAAATTAACCATTGTAATTTAGATTATAAGTATATAAATGTATATTAAATAGTGTTTAAGATTCAACCATTGTTATTTAGACTATAAGATTGTTATATGAAAAAAAAAACAAAACAAAAAAAATAAATAAATAAATAAATAAAATTTTAAATATAAAAATTAAAACAGGCAATTTTTATTTAATGTGCTGTGTGAGGGATATGGCCACTGTGTCCAAACCCTTCGATCGCAGGGAACCAAACCTAATGGAAAATGAAGACTATGGACAGGGCTATAATAACCTATAAGCACTTTCAAGTTATGTCTTCTAGCTTAGATTCCTTAGCTAAAAATCTTGACATTAATGATTATCTCTACTTGGAAGCTGATTTTCATTAAACCTTTCCATTGAATCCATGTAGGAGTATGGGAATACACCCTTCCTCCTGATTAGATTAAATTGATTATCATTAGAAAACCGTTCTCGAACTGTTCGAGTAGTATGTTTAGAGGGGTTCTAATCCACTTTTTTCATACAAAGTTCGGTGCATGCACCCTACGCCGGCATTTAAGTTCATCGATTGATACTCTACACTGAACCGTCATGGAAATTTTATTTTCACCCTACGCTGGCATTTAAGTTCATCGATTGCTACTCTACACTGAAACGTCATTGCTCACCCTACAGTCGGTTGGTTTACTTAATAAGATATTCGTTAGGTTCGCAGCATTGGAGAGATAATATTTTTTATATAAACATATATTGTATATATATATTTTTAAACCCTTTACAAAGTTTCGTTAACAAATGGTTAACATTATCATTTGATTTTGTTAGTTCAATTACCATTCATATAAATCCAACCCTAACAATCGTTATTCCAAATCTTTACATATTGAATACTCTTCCACAAGAATACCCGTTTTGATAGCTATAATATATAGGTAATTCACTTTTTATGTAATAAATTAAAAAATTAACATATAACATGCATTTAAAGTCGCTTATGCCAACTAAATAATGAATCTAATTCAAGGATTTTAAAAATTTTGTGAATAAAATACCAACAAAATGGGTATTTCGAGTGTATTTAAGGGTTGATTTGAATATTTATTTAAGATTTTAATAAGTTTGTGAATAAAATACCAATAAAATGGGTATTTCGAGGGTATTTAAGGGTTGATTTGAATATTTATTTAAGATTCTAATAAGTTTGTGAATAAAATACCAGCAAAAATGGGTATTTTGAGGGTATTTAAGGGTTGATTTTAATATTTATTTAAGATTTTAATAAGTTTGTGAACAAAATACCAGCAAAATGGGTATTTCGAGGGTATTTAAGGGTTGATTTGAATATTTATTTAAGATTTTAATAAGTTTGTGAAGAAATTACCAACAAAATGGGTATTTTGAGGGTATTTAAGCGTTGATTTCAATATTTATTTAGGATTTTAATAATTTTGTGAATAAAATACCAGCAAAATGGATATTTTGAGGGTATTTAAGGGTTGATTTTAATATTTATTTAAGATTTGAATAAGTTTGTGAACAAAATACCAGCAAAATGGGTATTTCGAGGGTATTTAAGGGTTGATTTGAATATTTATTTAGGATTTTAATAATTTTGTGAATAAAATACCAACAAAATGGGTATTTCGAGGGTATTTAAGGGTTGATTTGAATATTTATTTAAGATTTTAATAAGTTTGTGAAGAAAATACCAACAAAATTGATATTTTGAGGGTATTTAAGCGTTGATTTCAATATTTATTTAGGATTTTAATAAGTTTGTGAAGAAAATACCAATAAAATGGATATTTCGAGGGTATTTAAGCGTTGATTTCAATATTTATTTAGGATTTTAATAAGTTTGTGAAGAAAATACCAATAAAATGGATATTTCGAGGGTATTTAAGGGTTGATTTGAATATTTATTTAAGATTTTAATAAGTTTGTGAACAAAATACCAGCAAAATGGATATTTTGAGGGTATTTAAGCGTTGATTTGAATATTTATTTAGGATTTTAAAAATTTTGTGAAGAAAATACCAACAAAATGGGTATTTTGAGGGTATTTAAGGGTTGATTTGAATATTTATTTAAGATTTTAATAAGTTTGTGAAGAAACTACCAATAAAATGGGTATTTCGCGGGTATTTAAGGGTTGATTTTAATATTTATTTAAGATTTTAATAAGTTTGTGAAGAAAATACCAACAAAATGGGTATTTTGAGGGTATTTAAGGGTTGATTTGAATATTTATTTAGGGTTTTTTAAATTTTTGTGAAAAAATACCAACAGAATAGGTATTTTGAGAGGATTTAAGCGTTGATTTGAATATAAATTAAAAAATTAACGTTTAACATAAATTTAAAGTCGCTTATACCAACTAAATAATTAATCTGATACATTTTTAACTTTTTTCTTTGATATACGTATGTATATTAATATACGTATGTATTATATTAACGAACTCGTAGTGTTTAATTAATACATATATAGTTAATTTGATATTCTACAATATAAGTTTAGTGAAGAATTTAATTCGATCTATGCTTATATTACATATATACCTTTAACCTGTTGATATAGTATAGATTTAAACCTTATACATGTTGATGCAATAAAATTTATATTTAAATAACCATAGAATATGGTTTATTTAATGATTTGATAACATTTAGTAAAAGTTTATATATGATATAAACTTGAAGTTGACTATACCATTAGAATTAAATATTATTGAGAAAAAAACTAAAATCATATAACAAAATCAATAAAGATGTTTTAAAAAAGAGGATAACATAGGGTTTTTGAATGCTTGATAAGGAAAAACCTAAAATATATGCGCATAATGTATTATTATAACCTCTTTATATTTTTTTTTCTAGTTTAATAATAAACCATAAACCCATTCCATAACAACCCATAGAATATTATACAAAACGATACAATTTATATAATTAAAAACCACAAAAAAAAATCCCAAACTAAAAATTTAATCTGATACTTTTTAAACTTTTTTTCTTTGATTTATGTGTGTGCGTTGCTAAAAATTTCATTTGTTTGTATTAACTAACTCGTAGTGTTTGTTTAATATATCGTATTAAATTTCTTCAAAAATTAAAATTATACAAACTGGATATTTATAATTATGTATAATCAATTAATCCAACAATTGTTTATATATGTATGTATGTAACGCTGAATTAGCATTATTTTTAAAGTTTTTTTTGTTTTATTATTACTTTATTTAAAGATTTAACATTATGATGAAATTCTTATAACCCTTAATAATAATCCTTATCTACAGCAACTTAACATATACATTAATAAAGATGACTCAACTAACCAAACCAAACAAAACCAAACCAAACATGTTTGGTTTTCTAAAATTCTTTTATTCTACTGAAATAAGCCCCGCCCCTTATTTATAAGTTTAAGGCTAAACAATAATAACGTGACTGCATCAAATATGATTAGTTGCGAAAAATTTTAGTATAAATACCGCTGCTATTTTTCAATTGAAATCAGTCTTGTTTGACAATTCATCCAGTGCACATTTGATTTTTATTAAATAAAAAAAAAAAATAAAATTATAAAATAAAATGGCCCTTTATATTTGCGAATATTGTAAAAAAGAATTTACACAAAACAGAAGTTTAAATCGTCACATTAGATTGTATCATGATGGTCCGTCCTCATCATGGAAGTGTTTAACATGCAGCTTAAAATTTTCAAATCGCAAAGAGTTTTCAAAACATGCACATCTTACAGAACACATTAAAGAAATGGATAAAGCTAATGATGTTTATTGCGATGCATGTAATAAACATATTCCAAAATTAAATTATCATTATCATTTGAGGACAAATGACCATCATGATACAATCTAATGTGACGATTTAAACTTCTGTTTTGTGTAAATTCTTTTTTACAATATTCGCAAATATAAAGGGCCATTTTATTTTATAATTTTATTTTTTTTTTTTATTTAATAAAAATCAAATGTGCACTGGATGAATTGTCAAACAAGACTGATTTCAATTGAAAAATAGCAGCGGTATTTATACTAAAATTTTTCGCAACTAATCATATTTGATGCAGTCACGTTATTATTGTTTAGCCTTAAACTTATAAATAAGGGGCGGGGCTTATTTCAGTAGAATAAAAGAATTTTAGAAAACCAAACATGTTTGGTTTGGTTTTGTTTGGTTTGGTTAGTTGAGTCATCTTTATTAATGTATATGTTAAGTTGCTGTAGATAAGGATTATTATTAAGGGTTATAAGAATTTCATCATAATGTTAAATCTTTAAATAAAGTAATAATAAAACAAAAAAAACTTTAAAAATAATGCTAATTCAGCGTTACATACATACATATATAAACAATTGTTGGATTAATTGATTATACATAATTATAAATATCCAGTTTGTATAATTTTAATTTTTGAAGAAATTTAATACGATATATTAAACAAACACTACGAGTTAGTTAATACAAACAAATGAAATTTTTAGCAACGCACACACATAAATCAAAGAAAAAAAGTTTAAAAAGTATCAGATTAAATTTTTAGTTGGCATAAGCGACTTAAAGTTTATGGTTTACATTAATTTTTAATATATAATATAAAAAGTGAATTATATACATAAGGATAGTTTGGGATTTTTTTTTGTGGTTTTTAATTATATAAATTGTATCGTTTTGTATAATATTCTATGGGTTGTTATGGAATGGGTTTATGGTTTATTATTAAACTAGAAAAAAAAATATAAAGAGGTTATAATAATACATTATGCGCATATATTTTAGGTTTTTCCTTATCAAGCATTCAAAAACCCTATGTTATCCTCTTTTTTAAAACATCTTTATTGATTTTGTTATATGATTTTAGTTTTTTTCTCAATAATATTTAATTCTAATGGTATAGTCAACTTCAAGTTTATATCATATATAAACTTTTACTAAATGTTATCAAATCATTAAATAAACCATATTCTATGGTTATTTAAATATAAATTTTATTGCATCAACATGTATAAGGTTTAAATCTATACTATATCAACAGGTTAAAGGTATATATGTAATATAAGCATAGATCGAATTAAATTCTTCACTAAACTTATATTGTAGAATATCAAATTAACTATATATGTATTAATTAAACACTACGAGTTCGTTAATATAATACATACGTATATTAATATACATACGTATATCAAAGAAAAAAGTTAAAAATGTATCAGATTAATTATTTAGTTGGTATAAGCGACTTTAAATTTATGTTAAACGTTAATTTTTTAATTTATATTCAAATCAACGCTTAAATCCTCTCAAAATACCTATTCTGTTGGTATTTTTTCACAAAAATTTAAAAAACCCTAAATAAATATTCAAATCAACCCTTAAATACCCTCAAAATACCCATTTTGTTGGTATTTTCTTCACAAACTTATTAAAATCTTAAATAAATATTAAAATCAACCCTTAAATACCCGCGAAATACCCATTTTATTGGTAGTTTCTTCACAAACTTATTAAAATCTTAAATAAATATTCAAATCAACCCTTAAATACCCTCAAAATACCCATTTTGTTGGTATTTTCTTCACAAAATTTTTAAAATCCTAAATAAATATTCAAATCAACGCTTAAATACCCTCAAAATATCCATTTTGCTGGTATTTTGTTCACAAACTTATTAAAATCTTAAATAAATATTCAAATCAACCCTTAAATACCCTCGAAATATCCATTTTATTGGTATTTTCTTCACAAACTTATTAAAATCCTAAATAAATATTGAAATCAACGCTTAAATACCCTCGAAATATCCATTTTATTGGTATTTTCTTCACAAACTTATTAAAATCCTAAATAAATATTGAAATCAACGCTTAAATACCCTCAAAATATCAATTTTGTTGGTATTTTCTTCACAAACTTATTAAAATCTTAAATAAATATTCAAATCAACCCTTAAATACCCTCGAAATACCCATTTTGTTGGTATTTTATTCACAAAATTATTAAAATCCTAAATAAATATTCAAATCAACCCTTAAATACCCTCGAAATACCCATTTTGCTGGTATTTTGTTCACAAACTTATTCAAATCTTAAATAAATATTAAAATCAACCCTTAAATACCCTCAAAATATCCATTTTGCTGGTATTTTATTCACAAAATTATTAAAATCCTAAATAAATATTGAAATCAACGCTTAAATACCCTCAAAATACCCATTTTGTTGGTAATTTCTTCACAAACTTATTAAAATCTTAAATAAATATTCAAATCAACCCTTAAATACCCTCGAAATACCCATTTTGCTGGTATTTTGTTCACAAACTTATTAAAATCTTAAATAAATATTAAAATCAACCCTTAAATACCCTCAAAATACCCATTTTTGCTGGTATTTTATTCACAAACTTATTAGAATCTTAAATAAATATTCAAATCAACCCTTAAATACCCTCGAAATACCCATTTTATTGGTATTTTATTCACAAACTTATTAAAATCTTAAATAAATATTCAAATCAACCCTTAAATACACTCGAAATACCCATTTTGTTGGTATTTTATTCACAAAATTTTTAAAATCCTTGAATTAGATTCATTATTTAGTTGGCATAAGCGACTTTAAATGCATGTTATATGTTAATTTTTTAATTTATTACATAGAAAGTGAATTACCTATATATTATAGCTATCAAAACGGGTATTCTTGTGGAAGAGTATTCAATATGTAAAGATTTGGAATAACGATGGTTAGGGTTGGATTTATATGAATGGTAATTGAACTAACAAAATCAAATGATAATGTTAACCATTTGTTAACGAAACTTTGTAAAGGGTTTAAAAATATATATATACAATATATGTTTATATAAAAAATATTATCTCTCCAATGCTGCGAACCTAACGAATATCTTATTAAGTAAACCAACCGACTGTAGGGTGAGCAATGACGTTTCAGTGTAGAGTAGCAATCGATGAACTTAAATGCCAGCGTAGGGTGAAAATAAAATTTCCATGACGGTTCAGTGTAGAGTATCAATCGATGAACTTAAATGCCGGCGTAGGGTGCATGCACCGAACTTTGTATGAAAAAAGTGGATTAGAACCCCTCTAAACATACTACTTATGGGGCTTAGGGTAAATTATGGACGGATCTTCACGAAATTTAACAGCGTGATTTCCAGTCAAATAAAACAAATTTTTGCAAAATCTTATCTCATTCCGTGCCTTGTTCGAGCATTTATGTTATTTTTTGTAACAAAATTATCAATTTTTTTAGGTGGTGGTTCCACATTTTGATTCATAGCTCTGGTCCTACTGAACCGATTTTGCTGGATTTCAATCCCAAACTGCTTAGGATAACTACAAGCAATTTGGCACCAAGTTTGTTCGTTTCTTTTGAGTTGTTCGAAAGTGAGCGTGTTTTCAACAGACGGACAGACGGACATGGCTTAATCGACTTAGAATTACTCAAGGACCCAGAATATATATACTTTATGGGGTTTGAGATGAACAATAAAAAAGTTTCACACGGAAAGACAAACTTAATATACCCTCTTCACAACTAATTATGGTGGAGGGTATAAAAACAATTTTTTTTGGGCTCTACTGAAACTTATGAGCTGACTCCTTTTAGAGGAACTAGTGCGATATGTATATCTAAAATTTTATGATAACGGTTATCACTTTTATATGTTTGTAATTTTTTTTTCAATTAGGGTTTCAAAATTATTCTTTTTTAAATCTTTTGTTAACGATTGTGTAATACTATGGCGCGCCATGGCGAACATAAATAAATGCACATTTCGGAACGGACATTCTTCAACGGAGAAGAAGTATATGACTAACAGTCAAAGATTTTTATCTATTAATAATAACAAATATTGCTATACCTCTAAATATCTAAAAAAACATTAACAAAATATACATACCTACAAAAAAAAAGTACACGTATGGTTGTGGTAAACACATTCTAAGAGCAACATATTGTGATTAGATTCATGATTGTAGTCACCATATTAAGGTTATTATTGAATCATATTATGACTAAATATACTCGTAATATGACATCATAATATTTTTCCCTTAATCATATTATTATTCTGTTAATCATACTAAGTTAAGAAGTAATCAAATTATTGTCATGTTAATCATAATAAGTTAAGAAATTAATCATATTATTGTCATGGTAATCATAATAAGTTAAGAAGTAATCATATTATCATCAGGTTAATCATAATAAATAAAGAAGATATCGAGGTTTATTTTTCAAATAGTGCTATCTGAAAAATCACAATTTAACAGAAGAGCGAAAAAACTGATTTTTTCGATAACTCTAGGAGTAATAACTTATTAAAAATATTAAAAATTTGGATTTAAAACCATAAATAGGATTAAAAAGCATAAAATATCAATAACAATTTTAATTAATTTTCATGTTGTAAAATTCCTTTCTTCATTAAAATAATTTAATGAAAAATTAAATTTCATGAACTTAAGCCTAATTAAAAATATTAAAAATTTGGATTAAAAAATAGTTCAACTAAATAACCACAATACAAATTATTGTTTATTTTACAATGTTATTAAAAATGAACGTCTAAATCATACATATATTATTATTAATCGCGCTTATATGTCTGATGGCACTATTTACAAATTAAAATTTTATCGACTTGAACATTGAAATAAGCAGATAGCACTATTTGAACAAAAATAAAATGAGCTGTAATGAATACTTTTTGAGACTTTAATTAAGTTACACGATTTTTTATTAAATTAATTAGTAAAATTTAAAGAAACGAATAATCATGTTAACTGAACTCGAAATAAAGTTAAAATTTTACACTAATGTTTATTGAAAAGCAATAAATAATTTAACTTTATCCACATATTTTAAATTATCATAAAAATAATGATTTTCTTGCGAAATAGCAGACTTCAATGCTTTGGAAATGCATCCGTTTGCTTAGTTGAAAAGAACCTGGCTCAGATTTTTAGGGTTTCGCTTATATTTATATGATCGCTGCACAGTGTGGGAAATTTGGAAAAAAAAATGGAAATAATTCTATATTTTATAAACGGTTGGTCCGATTGGAATGCAGTTTGAGGTGAAAATTAAAAAGCTGTAGTCGAGTTTAGGTCCTGGATTTGAGGTCTATAGTCTTAGCAGGAGAGGTGCTATAGGTTCCCGAATTACGACAACTCAGGTATAACAAAAACTAAAAACGATCCTTAATTTTTAATTTTAGCTGATGCTAAAAATAATTTTTTATAGAAATGCGCTTGCCGATTACTCCATAATTGGTCCAGTATTTTGGAAATATAAGACTCAAATTCATCATAATTTGTTTGAAATATGTTTTTCGGAATTATCAACAAGATTTTGTTTGTCGTGCTTAATTCCTATTTTTTATTTTTGATAAAAACACTGAAATTTATTGCTGATGGGATAAGCTATTAACAAACGCATTTCACTGGTTGCATAGGCCAGATCATCAGGAAACTTCATCCAAAGATTTTAGAAAATTAAAAGATATTATACAAATAAATTCGGTTTGCAGTTGTATTTGTATAATATCATGTACAAGTAAATTTTGGCCATGACTATGTCTGTCTGGCCCATTCGGACGGTCCAATTTTGGGCGAATCGTTCGACTTTGTATGACCCGATATGTGTATAATAATTGTGGTATATGAATACTAAAGCGGCTCATACACTTGCAATAAAATTGTTCAATTTTACGTATTGTACAATTATACCGCGAATGTGTATGCGATATTCGATGGTAGCGCAATATATATTGGCAACAATCAAAAGACTTTGGATTTTTATTGCACAACGAAAAGAAGGTGAAATGTATTGGCAACATTGTACAATGCTGTTTATGTTATTCCTATAGTTTATGTTCACCTTTTTATTGAATGAATGAAACCATTGTGCGACTTATTGCATAATATAGGACAAAATTGAAATAATATGGCGAATATCATATACAATATTATTGCAAGTGTATGGGCCGCTAAAGACCCGTGCTTGGTAGCCATTATATTTTTAAAAAACACTAATTTTAGGGAATTTTCGGCTGTTTTTTTTTTTAATTGTGTGATTCGTTTTGTAAGTTTAATAAAATTTTGAGCTGGTTTGTATTAAGCATAAAAACATGTATTTACTTGTAAAATTTCATTAAATAATAGATTTTATTAGATAAATTAAAATTTATATGGTTTACAAAAGCTCATAAAACAATTATTTGCAGTTTTTTGCAAAATTTCTACAACGAATTTAAAAATTATATTAGTTTATGAAATCTAGACACAATTCCCAACCCTTTGATGTATAATATGTCTACTTTGTAATAACAATTTTTATCATTTTATTATATGAAGTAATATTTTTTATGTAGATAGCACTTTTTTACCAAAAAAAAAACGTCTGTGTTAGATAGCACAAAACAACATTTATGAAAAAAACGTTTTGGGAATTTTTTTTTTCAAATTTAAATGACAGATGACCCTTCCGTCAGTGAACACGTTTCTATAAAAAAAAATTTTTGAAAAATTTCAGATAGCACTATTTGAAAAATAACCCTCGATATTGTAAAACATTTCATAACTGTCATAAAAATATAAAAGAAATTAAAATTTTTTCATCGATTTTTTATTTTGTGGCTTTTTATAATTTTTCTTTATGTAAATCAAATAGCGGAGTTCAATGTAAGGCTTGCAAAAGAGCAAATGCAAAATCTGTGGTTTTCATGGGCCACCGCGTATGTCCTTTCCGTTTTTGAGATCTTGGTGCCATATTGCCTAATTTTAAACGCTCTTTACATGTTTCTAAAAATAATTAGTATTGTGGTTATTTTGTTGAACTATTTATGGTTTTTAATCAAAATTTTTAATATAATAAATAATTTAATAAAAATTAAATTTCATGAACTTAAGCCTAATTAAAAATATTAAAAATTTGGTTTCTAAAAATGTTTAAAAATAGATGGATCAATTCCGATTTTTTAACGTAGTGAAAAAGTTTAAAAAGTGCAATACCTAGCCCATAGTTTGATCTAGAATGGTTTTCGGCTCTCCTGAAAAATTTGTTTTAAGACATACGCAATTACCCATAAAAACCACAGAAATATCGTATCACTTTTATAAAATACAACGAAATCTCTGTGAGTTTTGTTGTTGGATTTTACAAAAAAACGACGCTAATATTTTAATTTTTTAATTTCTTTAAACTTATTTGATTATGGGAATTTATCTTTAAATGAATAAACCTCTCACATATAAAATAAACGACACAACTGATTCAAAATTATTTTACAAATGGCGCTAACATAATATTATTAAAGTAAAAATAGTTTAATTGCATCTTAAACATTATATGATAAATGTATAGAAAGTTATCATGTTATGGCTAATAAATATCATGATATGATTGCGAGTAATATAATATGTTTTGAATGTTATCATAATTTAGTTGTTAGAAAAATAATTATTTTTCGATCAACAATTCTCAAATTTATAATTACGATCAACATTGATATGTTGACAGTAACTATAATATTGTTGATATTAAATAAAAATATCAATTATTTGTGTACGACAACAATATATTGTCACATTAAACATAGTGTTGTTGCCGTAACCATGCCCAACCATATTTTTTCCCTGCGTGTTGAAAGTTCAAAAACTAAGCGCTTTTATATATTTCATTATTTAGGCTCCACTTCGTCGGTTGATAATTTAAATGTCGCATGTGGATTTTTTGCGGTTTTGAGTTAAGATCGATTCCTTATGTTTTCCGACCTGTTCTTTCATTTGGCGTTATCAGTTTTTCGATACCTCATACGAGATATGGAGTGTTGAGTTTGTCGTATGTGGGATTTGCTGAAGCAATTTTAAACTTTACTCGAAACTGTCGGAATCCACTTACGACAATTTAATTAACAACCGACGACTTCTCTTTACAATAAGGGTATTCACGTCACAAGTTGCACCCTTGCAAAAAAGCAAAAGTGCAAAAATATAACAACAACCACACAGACAATTAGTTGTGCGTAAATAATTGTCTTTGTGGTTGTTGCTATGTTTTTGCACTTTTGCTTTTTTGCAAGGGCGCAACTTGTGACGTGAATACCCTTAATGTCCTCTTAAAATCAGGAAAAACTACGCTCATTTAAAATAATTAATTGCAAATCTCCATCGATTTCAACTTCAATTGACTTCGACTTCCAGAACATCGCCGCTTCCAATATTAAAATCAAATTTGGCGATTTTGTCTCAACAAAACCCTTAAGAAAATTAAATTTGGTAGCTTTTGGCGATTTTCGCAGCGCATTTAAATTTGAAAAATTAAATTAAAAAACATGATTTAAAAGTTGACCGAGAAAATTACAAAATTGTTCACACGTATTATTATTTTAGGAGGGGGGAGGGGGTCGTAAATTACCAATTTCAGTTAGGAATAACCAAAATCGGCAACTCTGGCTGGCTGTAATGGACAAGAACAGGATGTGTGCATTGTCCCTTTTTTTGTATCAACATTCACACCCACACTTTTTTTATTTTACGTTGAATGTATTTGAGTTGAGTGGTCGTTATGAGGTGTTGACAATTTCATAAATTGATTGAGGTTTTTAGGTCTATTATCGAGAAACTTCCATTGTTTTAATGTTTAATCTATTTACATGAATCGGTTTGTTTAGTGAAAGGATGTGACGTCGTGACATTATTGTTCGAAAAACTTACTTTTTAAATAAAATTTAGATCATTTGCATATGTTATGTTAATGAATGAGTATTGATTGATATAATCACAATTTCGAAATGGTTTTTGTAAAAATTTTTTTTTTAATTTGTTGTCTTATTACAAATTTTCAATTATCTTAAGTAACAAATTTCTTTAAAACATTTAAATTTATCAATAATTTTGTTCGGGTTAAGAAAAAACTATATGATTAAATTTTAAACAGACTTAGGCCCGTTTTCACCACTTACCGATAGCTAAAGGTAGGATTTTATCGGCCGTATACAAATTGTTCCATTATTACAACTTTACTTTAACCTACCAGGAAGGATGAACCTTAATTTAATTTGTCGCTCACTTTAGGTTAAAGTTAAGTTTTAATAATGAAACACTTTTTGTAAGGCCGATTAAAGTCTACTTTAAGCTATCGGTAAGTTGTGAAAACGGGCCTTAAAAATACATACATAAATATAATTATGCTTTTTAAAAAATGCGAGGACTATCATTGATGAAACATTTCTACCGATGGCAAAATAAGCTCCCCCTACACGGTAAAATACGAAATATCACCAAAATATATTGCTGATATACTAAATATATTATTTCGAAAGAAGAAAATATAAAAATTTCATGAACAGCTACCAAAAATAGCCAACAATTCTTAGAACAATACTTGACAAAGAGAATGGAAACCAAATTGACAAAATTAAATATTTCCAAAAAAATAGAAGAAAAAAAACTTAATGTAGATCATAAAGATTTGACATCAAAAAAATAACCAGCAAAAGCAAAACACACAAGTAAAAATAAATGTTCAAAAATATGCATTTTCCCTATAGTGAACATCTTAAAACAAATATAAAAATAAATTAGTTTCTTTCTAATGCGACAACTGCTTGGACTGAGCAACAAATAGAGAAAGCTCTCAAAGAAATAATTTATAATATTTTCTTTTTTGTTTTTTTTTTGTTTTACCCCATTTTTCTGTAAAACAAATATATTTTGGCGTTTGTTGACTCTGTCTGGATCACATTTGTTTTGGGCAAAAATGCACATCCACTTACATTATTATTATATAATATAAAATATTTGGTATCTTCTTTTTATTTTTAGCACCACAAAATTTTTGTTTGCACCCCATTTGAATACATTCAATTAGATCCCAGCAAGTCAAACGATATCGTTATGCTGTTATTGAGATAAAAGCTTTACTAAAAATGGTTACAAATTTGTAACAATTGTTACTTGTAAATTTTCTTTTAACATTGACTTGTAACAATTGTTAGAAATTTGTAACAATTTTTAGCAAATGAACACAGCCATAATTACTGAAATGGTATCATATGTATGTAACACAAAATTTTTTTTTAGGCTGCTACATAAGAAATCCAGCGTTGTAATTTTGCGTTATTATTTTTCTATGTTTATAGCATTAGCAATACATATTGAAATAAAAAAATTTTAAATATGGGCATTTCCTGGGGTCACGAACGTACACCCAGAGAAAAAACATGTTTAATAATGGTCACCTCCAACAATACTATTTTTAAAGAAAATTTTAAACATATTATGGTTTATATAACCATATTATTATCACTGACAACCATATTATGGTTCAATTAGTCCTCCATCAAGGAGCCACAACCATATTATGGTTGCCTCCGAACATGTTATGGTCAAAAATAACTAAAACATGTTTAACACTTATGATAGCATGGTTGGTTTTCAACCATAGCATGTTGCTCTTGGAAAAGAGGAATATACTTTTGTAAATTTTAAAACAAATTATTGTCATATTTAACCATAACATGTTTAGAGGCAACCATAATATAGTTGTGGCTTCTTGATGGAGGACTTATTCAACCATAATATGGTTGTAGGTGACAATAATATGGTTATATAAACCATAATATGGTTAAAATTTTCTTTAAAAATAGTTTTGTTGGAGGTGACCATATATAAACATATTTTTTCTCTGCGTGTACGTTCGTACGCTTTTGATGTACAAATAATATAGAAAAACAAAACTTTTCCTAGCATTTTTTTTTTGCGATTCGATAGCATTTGGGTAGCTCTATCCCAATAAAAAATTCTATCATTTTGCGAAGCACTAATGGTACATTTAAAAAAATAAGCGCACAATTATGCGCTACGCAATAAGACATACAGAAATGCAGTAAAGTCAGTGAAAGAACTCTCAACAACTTTAATAAAAAAAAAAAAAACATTTAAAGTGCTACGGCATTCCCTTACTACGAAGCAGGTTTGTACGGGAGAGCATCAAAAATAACTGTAAAAAAACATTTAGGCCCGTTTTCACAACTTACAGATAGCTAAAGGTAGGATTTTATCGGCCGTATAAAAAGTGTTCCATTATTACAACTTTACTTTAAGCTACCAGGTAGAATGAACCTTAATCTACTTTATCGCTCACTTTAGGTTAAATTTAAGTATTTATAATGGAACACTTTTTATAAGGCCGGTTAAAGTCTACTTTAAGCTATCGGAAAGTTGTGAAAACGGGCCTCAGTGTATTAAGCTGATCGTTACATTTAACAATTTTTATATGCGCTGAATAATGTGCTTATTGTGTCAAAAATGTATTGCTTCAAAGTGGGAACTCGCCATATAAAATTCATGTATTCCGTAAGCGCTATGGTAAGCGAAAATTTTATGTTTCTCCCTTACAAACCTGCTTCGTTGGAAGCTCCATTTTTTATTGGGATGTTAAGTACAAAAGTTGGATTTCATCGTGTTTAAGTTTTCATAATAAGAGTTACAAACGTGTGGTCACGAACGTACTCAAAATAGAAGTCAACTTCGGCTGACAGTAGTGAAATGTAAAAATCTGCGTAATGAAACGGAATTTTCAAAAGTGATTAATTTATTTTAAAAGTGTATTAATGTAGGTCTCCATCAGTATTTACAAAATAAAATATCTCTCTTGGTTTTTGTTTAATTGGCTTATGTACCGGTCGCGAACGTACGGATCGGGATTAATTGGATTTCAATTTTACTCGTACTTATTCGATTTCCAGAACATGGCTGATAACTTTTATATATTTTGGGAATATATTTTAATTTCATTTCTCTACTGCTCTACTGTATGGGTTTAAGAAATTTGTTTTTACTTTACTCTTACCAACAAACTTCGTCTGTCCGGCAAGAATTGTCTTTGTGTTAATTTGAACTAAGGACATTTAGGACAATCCAGCCGGTTGGAAGATACGGGATAATAAATAAATTGCAGTCGGGTAAAAATATTTTAAAATGTTGGTGATTTTTTTTACAATAAACGTCATAGTACATAAATATGAAAAATGTGTAATTTTAGTACGAAATTTCTCACGTACGGAATTTGACGTACTTATATCGTATTGTCACACACATACACATACCTAAAACGAGACTAAAATATGTTCAAAAATATTTGTAATAAAAGTAAAAAACATGTTGTTAAGTTTTAATGTATATAATATTTATATTTTTATTAAAAAAGTTCTAAGATATTGATTTAAATGGATTAATTATCATAAATGGTTCGAGTTATTCGTTATTTGAAATGGGCTATTTTTATTATTCGATTAAATAATGGCGAAAAATTCCTTTAGTGGAACTCTGTTAAAAACTGAAACACTGTTGTAAAAACTATAATTAAAATCAATAATGGAAAATGTTTATCGTTTATTACCAATTCATATCAAAATAAACCGGGAAACATGTGTTGGCAATTTGTTATCTCTTCATTATGAAAACTAAAAATTTCCATGCAAAAATATTAACTTTTATATGAGTAATTGGAATAACATTTATTTTTATTTATTTAATAAGTTTTTTTATATATCGAGTCATTACTGCAAAAAAAGCTTAAGCGACATAATTTTCAATTTTCGATTTTTTAAAATAAATGACTTTATCGGCAACACTTGCATTATCTCCTAAAATGTCATGGTCACATAAGGTACCGTTAAGTTTTTATAGCAAAACAATTTTATCTTAAGCGACAATAATTGTCCTGTCAAATTTTTTTGTCGCTTAAGCTTTTCTGCAGTAATGCCTCGATGCACGGATGCCAGTTTTGGGGTTTTGACCTCAAATTAGGGGTTTTCTTGTTGCTTAAAAGGTCAACAATTTGTATTTGGGGTTTACATTGGGGATAGTTAAAAAAAAATATATTTTTTTTTGGGAAATAAAGAATATAAGCTTAATTTTTCTATAAAAGACAAAAACTTTCTTGTTTATCTAAAAAATATCTAAAAAGTTTAAAGCTTATCTTTAAATAGAGTCAAAAATTTGTATTTTCCTTAACAAGTTCATGTATACATATGTATATTAGAGGTGTTAAAAAAATTAAAGTGAACTCTTAAGTCAATGAATGGACTTATTTAGTTCCTTTGTACATAAAGGAAAAGTCGAGACAAAAATCGATTGAAAAATTGAATTGTGGATGCAAGGCAAAAAACACTTTTTTGGTTTTTGTCAAATGCTTTAAATGTAGTAAAAGTTTTTTTCAAGATAAGAAATTAATCAAAATGTAGAAACAATTATATCCCAGTAAAAACTTCGCATACAAAATAATGTGTTTAGTAATCAGAAAAAAACTAAAATCACTGCTTACAATTATATTGGCAGCTCTGCATCGATGTATTACGGAGTCTTCTCCCAAACTCCGTGATTTGATTACATGCGATTTTAAACAAATAGATCAAACGGTAGGGTACAGAAGTATAAAAAAAACCTTTTGAAACGAATGCAAACACATGAATTAGAGATTTCTTTTAAAATTTCCAACTGGTATGAAATATGTTTTCTTGCTTCTCGTTGATCAAGTATTTAAAACGGAAAACGTTAAATATTAAAATTTTAGATAGTTGACGAAGTTGCAAAATAAATATTTGTTAAAAAAGTTCGAATAAATTAAAAATACATCAGTAGTAATACTGATGGATTTCATTGTTCATTTATAGTTCTTTGAAATAATTAGGTTATTTATTTGTTTTTATCAGTACCCGTTCCGCGATGCTGAAATACACAATTTTTTTCTTACAAATAAAGTTTAGTTAATCAAGAGAAATTGTTAAAAATAAAGCTTAAGTTTGATCATTTTACTGGTTACGCTTTGTTTTTGAATATTTCTTCAAATATTTTTTAGGTCTGAACATACCTGGACTTGTTTGTTAGACGAGGGCGATCCCAAAATTTGACACCTAATAAAGAAAACAAGACAAGTATGCAAAAATGTTTCCTTGTTTCTTAACATCACCACTATTAAACTCGATACACTTTTCCAGCGATATTCAAAAGCTTCAATAGACTTTTTATAGTAAGAACTGTTTAAGTTCATTGAAATAGACATTAATTTTACCAATTAACGCGAACAAGGCAAGTGATGAAGCAAAATGAATTTTAATACACCAAATTTTGCTATTGCAATGGCGGTTGATTGTTTTTCTTCTTTAAAACTTATCCCGCGCTCACCCCAAAAAAGACGCCACGACCTTCTTAGCAGATGGAAAATTTTTCGGCTTCTTTAGCACGATACTCCCATTATAGTCCCTACATTTGTCTTATCTAATCCTTCATTACGAATGGAAGAAAATGCATGACTTCGTTGCGGCAAACCATCTTTACGACGCTGTTTTGCGCTATTGTGAGAAAACGCGGCACAGCGTTCTCATCTTTTAAGCGTGTCATACATTTGCAATAAAATTGTTCAATTTTACGTACTGTACAATTATATCACCAATGTGTATGTGATATTCGATGATGGCACAATATATTGGCAACAATCAAAAGACTTTTGATTGTTATTGCAAAACGAAAAGAAAGTAGAATGTCTTGGCAACATTCTACAATGCTGTTTATGTTATTCCTATAGGTTATGTCCACCTTTTTATTGAATGAATGAAAACAATGTGCGACTTATTGCATAATAAAGGACAAAATGGAAATAATATGGCGAATACCATATACAATAATATTGCAAGTGTATGGGCCGCTTTAGTTATTGTTTATTATGCAATATAAAAAACTTTTTGTAACGCCTATCATTTCTTTTGAAATGTAAAATGGGTCGGACATTCCTTAAGAAATGATTCAGATGAAATATGCCGGCAAGCACTAGACTGAAACCCACCTTCAGACGACGATCTTAACCGTTTCTAGTGTGGACATCTCAGTTGGCTGACAACTATGGTGTTCGTGTTGACAGCTCGTACTTTCTCGTCAACCAATATTTGAAAGTCGTAAACGAAGGCGCAGACTCCCCCAATGGTTAATCTTATAAATTTTTAATAAAACGGACTCTTATTTGAAGATTTAAGACCCGACAAATCGTTCTAAAGTTATGATGAAATGTATTAGCATAACCGCCTAATTTGGGGCGAAATATTACACCCACCCATAAAAAATTAGACGTGATAACAAAAAAAAACTGAAAACGGACTTGAGTTTAGAGCCTCAAAATCTTTATAAATATATGGAATATATATTTTTCATATATTTTTGTTTTAAACAATTTTTTTGCCAACCAGTGGAATTTTAAGAAAAACTAAAGCTGCTCAAACTATAAGCGGGATGCATAGAAAAAGTCTTATGTTCCTATGTTTGGAACTCAAAATAAATATTTTATATGAATTAAATTATCTCAATTTAATTCATCCCTACATTAAATAATTCACATAAAGTATGTAAACTAAGTGTAAGGTGATCCAGAGTATGAGTAGCTGTATGTATGCGTTACTTATTGTTTTCAAGAACGCCATCTAGTCTTATAAAGTGTAAAATCATAGTTTTGTTAAGAACTAAAGGGGGATCCATTAACACTATTTTTTAATGTCTACATCCATTTATTGTAGTTTCAGTATTCGTTATTCGACCGAGTGAAGAATATTATATTTGTAGCGGAGAGTGTTGGTGAAGACCGTGACAGAACATAGCCTGCAAGGACGAGCGCTACCGCACTTAGGCATTCCGCCCGTTGAAGTGAAACAGAACGGAGTCTCTTGCGGGAATCGATCCCGTCGCACTGATAGACTAGCGCACTATATATAAATATATACATATACATGCATATATAGTATTTATGTATAAAACAATTTGTTTTCTTTGCTTATATGTATATGCACATGGTTTCATATCATATGTGTTATTTTTCTCAGTACTTTTTTTCTACTTAAACTCATTCATTTTGTAGACAAGCGAATCCAGCCCATGCAAGCAGCTAAATCGGAGCATTTAATGCAGTACAATGCATGTTTATTAAAACCATCCATACCCATACATTCATTTATTCACTTCGTCAGTCATTCATTTAGTCTTCATTCGTTCACTGATTCATACAAGACAAAATTCATTTTAGTTTTAACGTTAGTTTGCGTTTAGTTCTCAACGAGTCGAATTCATTGTTCGTAAAATCCGGTTAAAACAACAAAACAAGAAAAAAATATTTATATTTGAAATATCAGAAATAATAACGAAACACTTGAAAATTATTTTAAAAAAGTTGGCGGTAAAATACAAAAATATTAATAAAAAAAAACAAGTGATATTTTTAAAGAATAAATTAAATTAGAAAATTATTAAAGAAATTTGTGAAAAATAAAAAAGCAATGCCTTCATTTGGTTTCATTTGTGCTTCATTATTTTTAACCGTGTTGTGCCGCAATACAGGTTGGTGTTTTGTGTTATGTTTTTTCCTGCAGATATTTTCTGTAGCACTCCCTTCATTTATTTTGTAATCATCAGCATGTTGCATGCAATAGCATTAGTTTAAAAGGATTGCAACATGAAGCCCACGTTGCATAGAAATTTAAATTATTCCTGTGTAAAGGAATGTGTTTTGTTTTCCATGCCACAAATTGTAATCGTACGTGCATGACTGTTACAACTACCCCAGAAGTACGAAGTCGTTTGGGCGGGAGATGCGGTGTCGGCTCAATTTAGCCCTGGGCACAGTTTTTTCTGCATAAAAATGACGTTAATTATGGGTATTATATTTTGCTTTCATGAAGTGTGTGCTTTCTTGATATGTTGCATTATTTTTTTTTTGCTTGCAGCTTGAATTGCATTTTAAGTATATCGTCAGATTAAAAAATGATTTACGATTTTGATAACTTTTCTTTAATTATTGCTGTTTAAAAAACTTAATTATGTAAACTTATATTATTTTTCAATCGTATGTGAAAAATATGCTAAAAATTTAAAAAAATTTAATAAATTGGAGCAAAATATTATTATATGAGTATATTTTAAATAAGTTTCTATACATTTACTATCTGCCTTATGTTACTATCTGCCTTATGTTGTGAATGAAGTGCGACTTTTTAATCGTTTGTTGAATTATTTGTCCTCTTTAGTGCTTTAAAATATTTTTCTTCAAATTTTTATTTTTAGCAAAAATGAGTACAAGTGCGTTTTTGGATGCATAATACAATTTTGTTGCAATAGATGACCAAACAAAACACGAAATTAAGCTGTTTTCAGGGATGGTTATCACTTAAAAGAAAAATTAAAAAATCATTTTATAATTAAAAAACTATTTAATATTTTTTAAAATAGTTCGTAGCTTAAAACTTTTAATTCTGACCCTTTAACCTTTCGTTTAATCACGTTTTTCAAAAATGTTATCGATATCAAGTTCTATTTAGATATAATAGTCCTAATGTGAGTCCAAATATTGTATAATTTCCGAATAAGAAATTGTACCAATTTTATGGTTATCGAAAAGCTTTTAAAACAATTAAGGTGATAAGCGGCATGGCCACAGATTAAACTGATTCATCAAATTTACTTATGTATGTGTTGGCAATATTTTATCTGTTTAGCACTGCCACACATCAAATTCAGGCCATCAAACATCATTTTAAAGTTGTTGTCAATTAAAAAAATTTTAAGATGATTTTGTTTTCATATATTTTTAAACAAAACCAAAATGAAATTTGAAGAAAGTTCGTGCACACACATCAAACTGGCGTCAAATTTTTATGAAAATCAAAAGTAAAGGATGGTTCAACCGTAATGCACGATGTTAATTGTGAGTCACACCTTAAGGTCAAGTTAATTAATTTGACATTTCTTTGTTTCAGTGTTTGACAAATTAAACCATTGAGAGGTACGAAAATGGGCATTCAAATAAAAATGGATTTCGTACACTTCGTGATTTTTTTTGGTCAGCATAATATGACCAAATGTGTGGGTGTGTAGAAAATATGAAAAATATGTTTGGTGCGGCTTATGGGCTGGCGGCGTCATCGAAACGTACTTCTTCGAAAATGAGGTAGGCCAAGCAGTAACCGTGAATGGTGTTCGCTATCGTGAAATGATAACGGACTTCTTGAGACCAGAAATTTAGCATATGTACCTTGACGATATGTTGTTCCAACAGGATGGTGCCACTTGCCACCCAGCCAACAAAACAATGCCTCTTTTGCATTTTCCATTTTCGTGTTATTTGACGACGTAGCAATGTTTATTGGCCGCCACGATCATGTGATTTGACACCGTGGCGAGCATTTGGTCGTTATTTTGTTTCACATATAATTGTCATACAGGGGTGTGCTGGAAATCGAAAACGTAAAACGGAAGAATTTGGAAGTTGTTTTTAATACACTTTGAATTTTTATTTATAACACAACGCGACAAAATTTCAAAAAAGTCGTGACCAAATGAATCTCACAGCTAATCTTCATGTAAAATTTTCCGCTGAATCCGAATATGAAGTCTTGAAAAGAGCAACATTGCAAAAAATCATCAAATATGTAATGAAGTTTGAATTTTTGTCCACTATAACTCTGCTATACAACCGATGGTTATTTTAGAAATTTTATAACCTTTCACTTAAAAGAAAGAAATACATAATCCGTTTAAAATTTTTGAAGATATTTGCATTTCAGTCACATCGTCTTTTTTAAAAACACAAATAACGGTTATTTTGGAATATCGCAAAAACTGTTCTACTTTTGACAACTCTGACTTCATATTCGGATTCGGCGGAAATTTTTACATAAAGATTGACACCTAATTTTTATGTCATTTGGTCAAAAAACTTTCACGTAGTGTAATTTTTGTTATTAAATTCTGTTTAATAGAGAAATATTTGTATAATATTTGTCATAAAATTCTTTTATTACAGAAATATTATTTAAAAACGACTTTTGAAATTCTTGCGTTTTACGTTTACGATTTCCAGCACACCACTGATAGATCCTTCTATCATAATAAAAAACATTTAGATAAGTCTCTTAAAAAATGTTGTTTAATTTACAATTAACATCGTGCGTTTTGTTTGGACCACCCTTTACATGCACTTAAAGAAATAAGCCTTTGAAGATTAGAGTTCCTTTTTTTAAGAACAATGGTGCTTTTTTAGTTGAACTGTCGATTTTAATTTGAAATTTTGATATTTTAGTCAGGCTTTAGTTCATCAAATTTAATTATCATTAAATTATTTTTATGAAGAAAGGAATTTTTACAACATGAAATTAATTAAAATTAATTAATAATTATACCCTTCACCTCAGGTGGAAAAGGTTATATATAAGTTTGTCATTCCGTTTGTAATTTCTACAATATTGATCTAAGACCCTATAAAGTATATATATTCTGGGTCCTTATGAGGAGAGAACTTGATTTAACCATGTGATATATATGTATGTATAGGTAACAATTATTTATTTTTTGTATAGTTGCTCTGTATTCTGCTTGTTTTTATTTATGGCTGAGCTGGGGCTCGAACTCGGGTTGATTTTTATTTCGAGGGTAACCACATTCTCATAATCAGAATTCTTTGCAGTTCTACCCTACGAGGACCAGCTCAGCCAAGAATAGAATTATCAATAAGTTTTAATTAATTTCATGATGCTAAATTCCTTCCTTCAGTAAAAATAATTAAATTAAAATTAAATTTGATGAACTCAAGCCTAACTAAAATATCAAAATTTCAAGTTACCTTTTATTTATAAATAACTTCATTTACATATTTTAACAATATTATTTATCTGTTAAAATTTTTTTTACTTTTTTCTGAAACTTTCGATCTACAAGCCGCCATATTTGGTTGGTTTTTTACTAAAATGTAATTTTTTCTTGAACAGGGAAGTGGTTCTCGGTACTAGGTATATGGAATAAAACCATAGTTGAATTACTAATAACTACTTCACAAACTAGATTTTGTTTTCTAAGGAAATCAAGTCAAAAGCAACTAGATTTTGCTCGAAATTTTGTAAGTACTAGATTTTGTAGCAGTGTAAGCGGACTTTTACTGTAAATGTGGAAATTATATTTAAAAAATTTACAGTCACAATAACTCTCTCGGATGAAAATACCTTAACTTTTTGTTATTTATACTCAGACGCTTATCTGTGTTAAAAAAGGTATGTTTTATAAAAAACAAAAGCTTAAAGTTTTTTAATTTCGTTTGGCAAATTAGTTAATTTTAATTTTTTTACTTCTAATTTAGAGCCATGTAATAATTGAAAAAAATACACGTAATTACTTCTCTAATAATTATTGTTAAGTGTGAATTGCCACAACATTAAATTGCTTAACATTTGAAATAAAAAAAGACAAAAGACACTCATTAGTTTTGGAAAAAAATGGTAAGAAATGAATTCAACCTCAAATTATTTGAACACAACGCAGTGAAGTTGAATGCAACTTAAAATTAGAAACTGGCATGGGGGTCTGTCCGATGGATTTTATTCTCGTCTGAATGAATTTTGATGAAGGTTGGGAACAAACGAATTCAATCCGAACTGTGTTTAAATTCGTAAGCAATAAAACAAAAAAATTTAACTTAGTCTGCTATACTTTCATGAACAATTATTTTGGCCATTATTTTTTTCTTTATATTTCAAAGATTTTTGAATATCGTACCTTTATTTACATTTTTTCATATGTAACAAATTTTGTTGATATAAACGATTACAATCGAAGTCGCAGTCATATAAAAGTAATTGGTCGTTTGCAGTTGTATCTTAAAATAATTGGTTATTGTCTTGTCTGGCAACAGCAACACTGATTATTAAATACAACTGACAGCTACTGATGCTTTTGGCATTTGAATCTGGTACGATATCAAAATCGCATTTTCAAATTCCCAACTAAATAATCTGAGTATCAATGAATAGTGCCTAATTGTAGTCACTCTAAATGTTCGCTGAAGGATGAATTCAAAAATCCGCAACAATAATTAAACTCAAATTGTAATAAACATAATCCGGCCGGGACGGATAAATTGCATTAATATAATTGTTTAATATTTGATCAAGTATTTGCTTTAATTAGCATGAACTAAATAAGTAAATTTTTCCTGCATGAAACAGACATAAATAAAATTACTGTCAGTACAAAAAATTTGCACGCTTGACAAATATTTGAAAATGTGATGATAATTAACACTGTGATAATTCGAAAAGTTTCTTTTAGTTGAATGCAAAAATTGGAATGTAATCGAAACAGAACTGACTGAAATAATGACAGACAGAAAACGACTTGTCTTTTGAAGAATATGTAGTTACTCGTAAGTATTTTCTATCTACTAAAATATTTTAAAACTATTTCTTCTAATAGAATTTTTGGAATTTTTTTTAAACTTTACACAAAGTCCATCCATGTGGTATAATAACAAATTCCAATTTTGTTGTTGTTTTTTTGGCTTTGAACAGGCTTATTGCAGACAATTTGGGCAATATTTCAAACCACAACAATTTCTGCTTGTTGTTCATGGATGACAGTTGGTGTAAATGTCACATCGTAATAGTGTTTTTAGTCTCAATGTCATTAGTCGCAATTTAAGTAGGCTCAATTTGACGTTTATTTTGTTCACTCTGTTGGTTCGAATTAATACAATTCGTTTATTTTTTTCGGTGTTTGAATGTGCGTTAACACGTTTATACAGCCATCCCATGAACATTTTTTCAAGTTGCTGATTTTGCATGACCGAAAACTTATTGAAAATGAATTGGGGTTTGACTGTAAACTTTTCAAATAAGTATTTATGTTGGGCAGAATTATACACGAATTCTAAAGGAGTTTTCTTTACAAATTGTTTAATTCCAAATAAAAGAAAAATTAATAAAAACCCGGATTGAAAAACTGGGAGCAAATTATGGCAGTCGTGATCGAATACTTTTTCGATTCGAAAGCAATTTCATTTTAGTCGATACTGAACGTATCGTCATTATTTTTTCAGTGTAATGAACACTCAAATAAATGTTTTACGACACTATTAAAGAAATAATTTCGATCCGTTCAGTATGAACAGAAAGAATTAGAACTAAAATTGCTTTCGAATCGAAAAAGTATTCGATCACGACTGCCATAATTTGCCCCCTGGTTTTAAGTGTTTTTCCTATAAAAAGGAGAACCCTTCCAACATCCCCTTATTTTATTATTTTAGCTATTTTACAATTAGTTTCTGATTTAAAAGGTAATCAATTGGCTTTATAATTCAATATTTTTGTTGAATTTATTTTTTTATAAGATCATAAGCCTCACAAATTTGCTACAGCTTAAGCCAAGCTTTGAATTTTGCAGAAGTAATGTAGAAAGTCTTGATTTTTTTTAATCAGGCATCACGTGAAGGTGCGATAAAATCATCTTAAAACAAATTAGAACTGTTAAAGGCTAGATTACACTATTATACTTTGTATTAATACATGTCAAAAACTCAAGTAATATGACAAAGTGTGATAGTGTGAATGCAATGTGTCACGAAAATAACAAGTATTAAGAAAAAAGTTTGACATCCCATACGACTTCATCGTTTTTTGAAAAATTTCAAAACAATAATACTTTTCATTGGATCAGGGTTGCATTTTATTTCATGTGTGAGTGTTTATACTTTGTGAGATGGTGTGAACACGAACTGTCATGTTACATTAGATTTTTTGACAGTCGCAACAAAACTCATTAGATTTCTATCTCACAAAGTATTATGGAATACGTAAGGCTTGTGAGATAGTGTAATCTAGGCTTAACTGGGCAGAGATACAGACGCAATATCAACACGTTCAAAAAAAAATATGTTTTCTTCGCCTTAATGATAAAATCTAGATAAAATTCAACACAAAAACTTTTGTATAGACTTTAAGCACATTAAAAATTTTCGTTTTGGTCTCAAAACGGGCTCAATCTCAAAAATTGTTTTGTAATTACTTTGGTGTAGGGTATTATATGGTCCAGGCGCGGATCCAGCTTGAGCTTTACGGGGGGGAAATTTTGTATGATACAAAAAGTAAAAAATTTGATTTTTTAAAGTTTATTAAAAACAATATGTGTATATTATATTAAAAAAAACTCAACAAAAATATTAAATAAAATATAAGATCAGTTCAATATACATTAATATTTTTAAATAAGCAATTTTTGATTTTCTTGTGAGGCAAATTTAGACAATACAGTATGTCTTCTGTCATTGTTGATCTGAGTCATGTTTTTATTCGACGAAGGGTAGGAAATGACCTCCCGCTCGTAGCTTTACTGACGAGCATTGAAACGAACATTTGAAATATTTTTCTTAGATTTGGGTAGATATCTTCATCACAGTTTATTAAAGCATCTTCAACGTTATCTGACAGATCAGGCTCAAGTTTAGATGTTAGTAGGTGTTTATCTCTTTTATTATGTTCACTATTGGGAAAGGTGTTTTGAGATCTTCTAAAATAAATTCAATAAGAGGAATGTAACAACTCGGTAGTAATCTTCAACATTTGGGATGTGATTATTTCGTTTAAATCTTGTCTTTTCGATTGGAACCTCGATTTGAACGCAAATAACTTAAACTTTTTCAAAAATCGATTTGAAATATTCTTTGTTTTATTTCTGTTCCCTTCAAGGCTCATGATTAAAGTTTTGATAAGGCTTGATCCTTTTTGAAGATCTATATCATGCTTTTGTAAAATGATACTAAGTGGCTTTGTTACATCAAGTATCACACTTAATATGTATATTCCGCAAATAAATTTAAAAGTACTAAGTGAGTTCCTTAATATAAAGGTAGAGATACTACCTTTCCACTCAGATATTTTTCCAAAGCTTCTACTATATGATGTACACTTGTTGCAAAGTGTTAAATTTAGTCGTGATCGCATAATGTAGAGAGTTTGGCTCCCAAATACTTTGCTAAAACTGTGTTTCGCTTGGGATGATTATATTTAAAAAATTTTGTCGTTTCTTTAACAAATGATACAAATTTTTGTATTAATGGCAATTTATTGCTTTTAGAAATTGAGTTTCTTGATTTATGGGAATAGCAAGGCGTTTGTTTCGCATTTGTCGTGGTTTCCAGATTGTTTTAACAGCTCCATTTTCTGCTGACATCAGAGGATACCCATCTGTTCCATCTCCTACACAATTTTTTAGGTCAAGACCAAAATTTGTCAAAGCTTTAAGCACTATTGATGGGTGGCATGTCATAATATCCAGTATCATAGTGTCCATGGACGGTTTCGCTAAGTTAAGCTTCTAAAATATGCCTTGTTTCTGAACGAAGGCCGACTACGCAGAGAAGCTTTACTTAGCGAAGCCGGTTTTTGTTATACCATAGAGGAGAAATACCTTGCGCCCGGCCGAAGGTCGTCTATGCAGTGAAGCTTTAGTTAGCGAAGCCGGTTTTTGTTATACCATAGAGGAGAAAATCCATGATTTCGGCCAATAATCATGTTTGTTATACCATAGAGCAGAAAATCCTTTATGGTACTTGTCCATGGACACTATGACACTGGACGTTATGACATGCCACCTATTGATGATAGTGCCTTCGCATCAATTGACACATCAACGTCAACAATATCATTTGAAGCCTCTTCAAATGCGATTACAATCAAGCCAATAAATTCTTCCCTATAAACTTTTTGTTGCATGTTGAAATATCTTAAAGATAAGGAAATCTGGCTTTTCCCTGACAAATTCGTGCTTTCGTCAAAAATTATCGAATAGAATTTTGATTCATATAACACATACATACATAAATATTGCATTTACTAGGGCTTATTAATAATTCAACCGCACGCATTATCAAGTCAAACGTTTAGTCTTCGAATATAGATGGCACCTGCTGGGATTGAATGTAGAATAGTAAGTATTTGAATACGGTATACTAGATTTTTCATTTGAAATATCTATTAAATAACTATTAGGATTATGGAAAATTTCGTTAGAACTTCCATAAAAAAAAAAAACAAAAAAACCTTGCTGGGATTTCCAAAAATTTTGAACATTAATAAAAATATTATTGGGAATTCTTGTATTATCGAAATTAACAAAACATATTTTAATAATTTACGGGGGGGAAATTTCCTTATTCCCCTGAATCCGCGCCTGATATGGTCGGTTTGACCGAGTAAGTTTTCCTACTACTTTTAATTTAAAATTAAATTAAATATTAATAAATATTACTTTCTAAATTATATTCTCATCCCTTCAATTGTCTTTAAACAAAGCAAACATAAAAAATTAAAATTCCATAATCGGGTCAACATTAACTACAATTTTTTTTTTTGCTTCAAATCGCAACTAGAAGTGAAAAAAATTTTGCGGATCATAAAGTTCGAAGTCAAACAATGGTTTTTCCATATTTTTTTTTAACTTTAAAATAAATAAATACTCGTACAACGTGCCTTATCTTAATTGGTTTATTGCAAAAATGCAAAATAGTATTTCTACTTTGAGCCATTAGTGGAATGCAACATGCTGATTGCAACTAAATGGAAAGTTTTTATTTTTTTTAACAAGACTAAAAGGAGAAAAACCCTAAATACCATTAAGACGTTTAGACTAAACTGTAAGGAACCAATACAACTGTACAGTGAAAATTTGATAAGTTGAATGAAATAAAGAGCAAAAGGGTTTGTAAAATTTAAGCACAAAATAGTTCGGGAACAAGTAGACAGTATTGTCGGGCAAGCCCGACCATATTATACCCTATTACTACTATTTGGAACAGACGGATCCCAACAGACATATGGGTCTGGCAATTTTCGATTTTCGTCGAATGCCAGGTATTGGCTGCACCTGATTTGGCCAGAAGGATGTAACACCAGAAGGTGTGATTTCCTTGAGTTGATCCCTACAATCCTCGGGGGAACAAAGAGCCATAGGGTATCTGCAAACGGAAGATTTTAAAATTAATGGAAATGGTTAATTAATACCTACATCCACTCGCCACGGTGCTCATATATTTCTAATGAATCTTATCTTTTTATTTAATAGTATTCTTAAATATGTAAAACTTACGTATATGAGAAAATTGTGTATTTTATTCATTTGCAATTATAATAAAGTCAGAATTTACTCTGCTGTTAACTTCCTTGAATTATTTCTTATGGGAAAAGTCCATGTGTTCTATACGCGACTTGAAAACTTTAATTGGGAAATTATATTGCAATTTTCTAATGCGAAATAAATGTCTTAAGCATAATTGGCCGGCATAAATAGTTGATGACACAAATTTAATTATACTCCCACATTTGTATAAAATCGTTGTTGAACAACTTTCCAACATAGATTTAATTTTTAATATGCATTTAGTGAAAACAAGTTGAATGACTTTTTTATTTGTATTTTTAAGGGTCTTTGACTTTTGTTTCAGTTTAGTTTAGTTTAGTTAAGTTTTAAAATCACACATTTGTGCGATATAAAATTGTATTACAAAATTGTGCGAACAGAACTGCAACAAAGTTTCTCTATTAAATTAACAGTCAACTAATAAAAACCAACAAAATTCTAATAACATTGTTTGTTCGTTCCACATTTTTCATAGTTATTATTTTCTACTGATTGTGTTGCACCCTCTTGACAAGAGTGGATTACGAGACCCAGTCAGTCATTTCGTCATAAGGTAGTATGATTTGCAAATCGAATAGATATTATTCAAATTTTTATTGTTTTTTTATAAAACTATTTATTCTCACAGTTTTATTTAATGCTTAAAATGCAGATTTAATCAAATATTTGTTAAAGAATAAAAACAAATTTATCAAGAGCCAATAACTTTAAGTTTCTATTAGGGTTTTCTAATTTCCAGGAATTTTTCCATTTCCGGGAACGTAGGAAAACTTTTGTTTTTTATCCTTTTTTTACACACTGAAATCTCTCATAACCGATCATCGAAGGAACTGTGCCTGTACAAGGGGGATTTCCCCTCAAAAGATCTCAAATGCTTCCATTTAGAACGCTGCCGGAACCAGGTAACAGTGTTCTTTAATAACACAAGTATACACGGTTTTGGATCTAAGCAACCAAAAGCTGTTTCTAAGGTTATTTTGGGCGCTGAATCCGAATCTGCAGTCCGTTTCTTGATATTGGTTCTAGTTTTCGAGGTATTTAATAAACACATTTATTAAACATTTTGACAATTAATCTCCATTTTATTCATTCGAGATGTGAGTGCAGATAATGTATTTTGGGAGACATTCGAGCTCCAATTTTGCAACAAACGGTCGATTGTCTGCTTGAAATCCGGGCATTTGTGGCTACTGAGAACTTTGTGAACACTATCTTGAAATGATATCCACGCTGCTGCTTCATTAGGCATTTGTTAAGTTTCTGTCGGCGAGCAATTATAATCGTTTAAGCAAAAATAGAAGGAGTTGTTATACTTTAATAAAATTTGGGACAACTCTATATTAAAATTTATTTTTTCCCACATTTTGGATTCTCGGGAGAAATAAAAATCATATTCCCGGGGTCCTAAAATAACGAACTAACATAAATTGGTGGTGGAGTGCACCGATTGTTATTATATTTCAACAACAACTACGGCCGAACTCTCAGAAATCATGTTAATATGGATAAAAGCGTAACGAATGCTTTTGTGATAAAGTTAAGCGTAGTCCACTTTCATAAGTCTCGAAAAAACACCACTAGATTTTGTGAAGATCGAGTCTTAATTTATCATACGCCCCATATAAAACTCACTTGGAAAACACTTTACTACGCCTTAAGCCGCAAAACTTAATAATATTCTTGTAAAATTTAGCCCAAGAAATAAAATTTCGATAAGATAGGTCTATAGCACAGTGCAACCAAGTTCGGGTCATCGCCGCCGGCCTCAGTACTTGCAACGCGAAATTAAGCTAGACTACTACTGGTAGAGCAAATGTGCCAAAGGGTTTTGAAAAGTTAGATCGCGTTTTCGAAGTTTCGGCCCATGAAAAAAAATCTTATGTAATTTTTATTAGAAAAATTAACCCTATATTTTTATTTTATGGGGCCTTATTTGTCCTAAGTAACTTTAACTTTGTAATAAGTAACTTAAACCCTTTGGCAGATTTGCTTTACCAGTAGTTAAGTTTAATTTCGAGTTGCAAGTATTGAGGCTGGTTTATTTTTGTTGCACAGTATAATTTACCGTAGTCCCTATATAAACCCATTCTCAAAAGTCAGCTTTATAAGTTCAACTGCAGCAAATTGAAATATTGTGTGGAAATTTAGTTGTATAAAACAACTAAAGACACGTGTGCCACATAAATTGACTAAAGTTTTAAAAAAAGTTTTTCTTCGAAATTTCCCAGGAAAGTGTTCGCATATAACCACTGTTAGATTTGAATATCTAGAAATTCCACAAATAACTCTTATAATGGGTGGTTCAACCAAAACGCACGATGTTAATTGTAAATGAAACAAAAAGTTTTCGAAGTATTATCTTAATATTTTTTGTTATGATAGAAGGATCTATGAAAATTATGTGTGAAATAAAATATCGGTCAAATGGTCTCCACGGCTGCGGTGGCATATCTTTATACGTCGTTCTATTTTTAATAAGGTATAATTGAGCTTATTGACGCACACTTTTTCTTTTTAATATCCCTAAAGAAAGAAGTCCAACATGAGATAACACGGCCATTGAATTTCTCGGGCAAAAGAGCCGTTGTATCGTTGGGTGTGTGGCAAGTGGCACCTTCCTGTTGACACCACATATCGTTAAAGGATTTACTGAGGTGAAACTGTGCCTCGTCGCAGAAGATGCTTTTCACGAAATTCATATTGATTTGAAAGCCCATTTTCGTTAAGGCTTCAACAACCTTGACGCGCTACTCAATTGTGTTCCTCTCCACGGTTAAATTTGTCAAACACTGAAACAACCAAATGTCAAATTTAGTTGGGTAAAATTCTTGACGTTAAGGTGTGACTCAAAATTAAAATCGTTCATTATGGTTGGACCACCCTTTATTAATCTTTACCTGATAACAGCATTTTGTGCTGTTGCAAACATAGAAAAAAATATGTTTAAGCATGGTCACCTCCAACAAAATTTTTTTAAAGTCAATTTTAAACATTTCCTCCGTATTTACAAGCGGTTGTTAAATTAACAAACGTTTATTAAGGAAAATTTTCATACAAAATTTGTTTTGTAAATCTTTATTAACTTTAAAATATTGTTATGAGTACAGGCATTTATGTTTAATTTAACCAAACTATTGTTAATTTAATCCTTTATCAAGAAGCCACAACCATATAATGGTAGTCTCTACGCATGTCCTAATATTTTAGTCCAAATATTTTTGTTTTGTTTTAATCAAAATTAACCTACGGTGTCGTTATTATATCGTATTAGTCTTAAAATATGATATCTATAGGTTTAAATGATAATTTATGTACATTATCTATGTGATACATGGTATGCGACAAACATCCAAATTACAGAGGGGCTACTCTCTATTGCGATGAGAAAACAATTTCGATGCGAAAACTAAATGCCAACTTGGTACTCTCTATCACTTTCGCAAAATGTTTTGAAAATGGAACAATACTGGCAACAAAAATGAAAGATGGCGCAGATTGACAGTAATTAAATGCTAAAATATGTAAAAATATTTGATATTGGCAAATTTAAATTAAGTAAATAGTGATGATTTGCGAAAAGAAAAACATTTATAGATGCAAAAGACAAATGCGCAAACGCATTAAAGAGTACTAATCGCCATTTTCTTTCGCATCGCAATAGAGATTAGTCCCCCAGGGCTCATTTCGGATTTCTAAAGTTCAAAGTTTTATAAAAGTACCTAAGTTTGGTGCCACGAGAGACAGTAGCCCCCGGTGAATTTAAAGCACCGCTCTGACAATTGGTTAAGGCCGCCCCCCGTTAGTACGCTTCTTTCGGGAAATGCTTCCTGTCTGTAGAGATTATTGTCCTTGCGGAAGCTTGCCTTTCTAACAAAGTGATACTTTCAGGGATCGCGCGGTGGCAGAAGTTAATTCTCTCAACCTCGACGAGGGATAGTACTAAAAATCAAACTAAAGGGCTGATTTTGTACCACCTGTGGGAAAGTTCGGTCCGAGGGAGTGATAACTCTAGATGCTCCCAAACAAAGAGTTAGAGCACAATTTTTGTCGGATTAAACACAAACGAGAGAAATAGTTAGTTTTAACAAAACTTGGTAAAATTGGCCGTCCTTTTAACCGTTTAAAGTTGCTTTCAAATAAAAAAAAAACATTTTTAAATTATTCTTCCATTTGAATTTAACCCTGATTAGAACATTGTATTTAACCATTTTTGGTCACGCTCACAAGATTAAAGAGAGATCGTAATATAAATAAACAGGATTAATTAAAAAAGTTACATATTTGAAATATTATGCAAAAGCCTTAATAAATATGACAAACATTTTGTAATGACTGCACTATTTCGGACACAGTTACATATTTTAAAATGTTTGCGAAATAAAGAATTTATTCTTACTTCAGGCTTATATTTGCTAAAACTTAGCTTAAATATGTCATCATTTACTCTGGTTCAAACATTTTTATTTAGGTATAGGAACCCTAATTTAAATACGTGTTTTTCTCTAATTCATTTTTAAAATACAAAAAATGTGGCGTTATTGTTCACGCCTTATGGGTTTTATTATAAAAAAAATATTATTTAAATTTATGATTATTGTGTTCATAATATAATGATAATAAATAACGAAGCAAGATCGTTTGTTAATTGTGTCTAATTTATTTAGTTTTGTTTAGTGCACATGCTGACTCTTGTTCGATGCATTTTAGAGGAAATTGCATCCAAACAAATACGAATATTTTAAAAAATTACATAAATATATAGAAAAATTCGAAAAAATTGCATTTTTAATACAAAAACTATGGAAAAAATAACAAGTAAGTGTGCTATATTTGGCTGTGCCGAATCTTATATACCCTTCACCATTGTGGGAGCAGAATACCGAGCAACTAGACAAAAACTAAATAATTTTTACATATGTATACATTAGGGGTATAACCAATTTTTTGGCATAGAACCATAAGGTCAACCATGTCCAAGTAACCACGAAAATCATAATCTTTTGTAATTTTTCTCAAAAAAGTTCACGCACCAATTGGTTTTTCTAAACCAATGCAATATTGAATATTCATTATTTTATACGGCGTTTTTTATTCTTTTTTAATTTTTTTTTGTTATTAAAGGATAAAAATACGTTTTAGTTTGCGGAAAAATCTCTTACCATCTCTAAATATTAATGAAATTTCATACTTGAGCAATTTTTTGTTTTAAATTAACAAATTATTAATTTTTCTTAACCAAAAAGAAAATTAAAAATTTTCAAAACTTCATCGCGGTTGGTGCGTGAACTTTTTTGACCTTAGCGAAAAAATTAATTATACGTTCCCTTATAGTTTTTTATTGTCTATCGGACTGTGCTATGCCAATTTTGATATTTTAAAAAATTGCTAAAAAGTTATATCCCTAGTATACATACATATTTATAATACTTTAAACTTCATTGTAATTTAAATTTTAAAAGCGAAGGAATTTACCATTTACTTGAGTCATAAAGCTTGGACTCGGGGAGATCTATAGTTCCCGAAAGTGGGTAAAAAAAAAATTTAATTTTGGTCATAACTTTTTTGTATCTGAACCGAGTTTTTTATAAAATATGTTATTTGTAGGATGGTGTGTATTGGCAACCTAAATGTGTGTACCTAATTTGGAAACTTTGGCTTTTGCCGTTCCCCAGATATACAGCAAAAAGTAATAAAAATACAACAACCACAAAGGATTTTTGGAAAAAATTAGAGGTAGTCGTGGTTTTTTGCTCATATCTTAGCCATTTGTGGACCGATCTGGCTGAATTTCAATAGCAATTATAATAAGAATACCTGACATAAAGATACCCCATCCAAGTCCCCATCATATCTGGGGGCTTCGGAAACCCCATTTCAACAGACAGACGGACAACCGGATTTGAACTTCGCTTTTCATAAGGACCCAGAATATATATACTTTATAGGGTGTAGGATCAATATTGTAGAAATTACAAACGGAATGACAAAGTTATATATACCCTTTTACCTTCGGGAAGGGTATAAAAAAGGAAGAGGTTCTCATTAGGGTATTTAATTTAATCGTGCTTTTGCTTTAATCGGTTAATGTTTATCACTAAAAATTTTTTGTTTTAAATAAGCAATAATATTTTCCTCTTTTTGTTATTGTTAACTATAACATGTTCGGAGGCAACCATAATATGTTCGTGGCTTCTTGATTGATTACTAATTTAACCATAATATGGTTGCCGCGGCATAACCGCGGTTATAATAATAATATGGCTAAATAAACCATACCATGTTCGAGAATTTTCGTAAAGAATAGTTTTGTTGTTTCTTCTCTGGGTATACTAAATGTAAATAACATTATAATGACATACCGTTGACTGACTAAATATGAAATTATTAATTTCGAAACTGAATGGCACTACTGAACATTTTTCAATTTTTATACTTACTGAATATAATAAATAGGGAAAATCACGAGCTTCTTTTACATCTAACCAGGGAATATTTAGTGACACCATCACCGAGTGTGCCGATCGAGTGCATGTTTAGTGGAACGGGACTTATTAACATACCGCATTGCAATATGCTGCAAGAAGAAAAGGCTCTTCTGAGATTTGATTATTTAATTATCTTGATATGAATAAATAAAACTTTACCTTTTTATTAGATGTTATTTCTGATCTATAAATATTTACACTTTTATATTTTTTTAATGAATACGCAAAATATTCGCTTAAATTTGGTGAATGCGGTCGTCTGTATGAATTCGCCTTAGTGTTACCATACGATTAAGGAGTTAAAGGGCTTAATTGCATTAGTAAGAATTTTTAATCTAAAATTCCAATGACGTCATCTTCATCAGACAACATTTTTGTTGGTACTTTTCAGATGAACCGATTTTATTCACAATATCCGCTATATTAATAGTATGGCATTAAAGCTTTGTATTTAATCTCGTTCCGGGTTTGTTTTTAATTAACTCCATTAAACTAAACTGAACTCTACTTCAGTGTTTAAGAAAGGTAAAAAAGATTTTCGTTAATAGAATTTCTGAAGTTATATGATCGGATTCAAAACTCAGTTCGCACTTAATCAACAAGAGGATATCAACTAAAAGTTTAAAAACTTTCAATAGAAGCAAAACATATTTAAATTTTACGTTAAAGGCAAATAAAAAAATGAATTTTTAAACCTACTATTTCACGACCAAAAAGTAAACAAAATAGCACGATATTTTTACAGCAGATAGATATAAATATTACGTGTCAATTTCTTCCTAAAAGCGATAAAATAAAAATGTTAAGTTTACATCCTCTTGTTGATCCAGTGCGAGTTGTATTCTTCTCACTAACCCCCGTATTCATAAATGATTATTAAATTTAACAAATGTTTATTAAGGAAAATTTTCATATAAAATTGGTTTTGTAAAAATTTATTAAATTTTAAAGTTTTTTTGTAGAATACGGGCATTATATAGCTCGACTGGGTTTGAATTGTTCGGTTTTATCTGGACTGAAATTTACACATTAAGAGGAATTTATATGTATGCAATTGTTAACTTACAAATTGCAAATTAATAATACATATTACAAAAAATTGCAAAAAATGCTAGAAATGTATAAAAAAAGTGCTAAACTAGTATTTAGCATTTTTAAATCTCTTGTGCTAACTTAGAAAAAAAGTGTTAGATCTAGCACTAAAAGTGCTGAAATAACAAGCCTTATTCGCCTTGATCACAATAGAGAAAACTATCTTTTGTAAATTTTAAATTTTTTTGATGTACAAAAAATTTAGAAACGGGGAACCCTATCAACAGGCAGTAACCGTCTGTTTTTGTTGTTAAATTAAAAATTTTCTTTTGGGAATTTGCATTAATAAAAAAACAAAAAACAACTCAAATTTGTTTTGGTTTTCCAAACGAAAATTTTTCATTTTATTACAAAAAAAAAACAAGCAGCTAATATCAGACATTTACAAAACACAATTTAATTTTCATTCGAAAATTAAAAATATACATATAAAAAGAAAATAACATTGAAAATATTTATTGAGCATTAAACAACGTTTTGGTCGCGCATTAGCCAAAAATTAAATAATTATTTAGTGAAACTAAATAATAAATTATTTATATTTTTCTTTTATTAATAATTCTTTAGAAAAATTTAAATAAACTGCTTTCAAAATTACACGACATTTTTATGGCCCCAACAAACAGTTTTAATTGAGATATTGACTGAAAATGTTTGGCCATAAATTTCTAAGAAAAAATATTTCAGCGTTTTCCACCGTCTATTAAATCAATAATCGCCTTCGAGGCCTTCGTGTTCAATTAGTTTGTCTAAAAAAAAAATATTAAAAAAGAATTTTATTTTCAAAATTAAAAAAAAAATATCCAATAAAAATAAAAATTCTTAAAACAAATTAAATCAATGCAATAGTAATTTTTATAATTCCCTACAAATTAAAATTATTAATAAGTCTTCAACGTAAAAACAAACTTCCATCATGACATCGTGTTCAATTAGGGAAATAATAAATAAACGGACGAATGATTTCAGAAATTGTGTCATGTTTTTGAAATGTACCAAAATTAATACAAACTGCTGACATTTTTTTCATATTGAGATAATTGTGTGAGTTTTCAATCTAAAAAATTATAAACACAGTGTGCATGTACAACAAAATATTTATTACACATTAATTAACTTAAAAGACGGAGAATATTCTGAAAACTTGATTTAATTCTAGTGATTAATTTTAACAAAGGCAGTATACCGCAGAACGGCCTCAGGCGACAGGCAGGTGGTGTGTAAACTAAAATTCAATTGTTTTCAAAATGACATCTCCAGTTCACATGCTAAATAATAATAATAAAATATTTAAATAGAAAACTACAAATAATAATGTGAAATAACTTGGATCTCTTCTATACACCTGCCCAATGTTAAAATATTTACGTGTTACTCATGTAAATTAATTTAATTACAGATTGTTTACATTTGATTTCATCTTGTAATTAATTGTTCCTAATAAATTTGCATTATATTTGAAATTTTTAGCCGAAGCTGTTTTAAAATGTTGGCGCTGTTCAACAGATGTTTCGAATGGTGAATTTTGCAATGATCCCTTTGATCCATATTCAATTACGGACCAACAACGTTACTGGAGCTACGTCAATTGCACCTATTCGGTGGGTGTCAAGTCCGTCAACGCCCGTCCCGTTTGCAAAAAATTAGTACAAGAAGGTAAGTTCTAATGATTTTATTTATCAATCGATAAAGTAAAAGAAGATATGAATTTTTTAAAGCGCAATAAATTTAAAATACAATAACGCCTTCTATAGTGAATGACATGTAAATCGCTTTTCCCTCGCAATTTACTTTTCCTCATACGTTTCTTTTAGGAGAAAAATAATAAAATTCCGATGGAAATTTTATTCACGATGAGAATGACTAATAGTTAGGTACATATCAGATTAAAGGCACAAATAGTTTAAATATTCTTCTAATAATAACAATAATAATAATAATTCTTCTATGTGAGTGCTTTTATGCCTAAATACGCCTAATAAACGGTATATTTACTCTTGTGAAAATATATGTAAAAATAGTTAAAGGTCGCATTAGCTTCCAAATGCAATATCTTAGAAACTGTAAGACCTAAGATTGGAAAGTAGCCGGAGTTATACCTATCCCTAAATCTGGATCAATTAGTTGTTTAGACGACTTAAGGCCTATTTCTATTTTACCAGATATATCTAAAGTTGTTGAACACATTATTAAACATCAGATTTTGTCTCATGTTCAGAGTAACCTGTCTTCTTCGCAATTTGCTTTTCGTCGTGGGCATAATACTACCTCCTTGCTTTTGAATTTGACTGATGCCATACGTGAGAATATCAATAGGGACAATATAGTGTCTTTAGTTTCACTTGACCTTACGAAAGCTTTCAATTCGGTCTACTTTTGTACATTGATTAGAAAATTGAGTGAGTTATTTCATTTCTCTAAAACGACGTGTATGTTAATTTATTCTTATTTATCTGGAAGGTATCAATTTGCTGATACTGGTGGGATTTTCTCTAAAATTCTTCCTTAAGTTTCAGGTGTTCCCCAGGGATCTGTTTTGGGGCCTCTTCTTTTCATAATGTACGTGAATGACCTGCCGAGTCAAATGGAGACGAGTATTTGTAGACCTTTTCTATTTGCCGATGATGTTTTTTTTATTGTTTAGTAGTCATAGGGATAATGTTGAAGTTCTTGAAGCTAATATGAATGATAATTTAGCACGTTTTTCGTTATGGTGGTCTTTAAACTCTTTGATTGTTAACCACAGTAAGACCAAGGCCATTACTTTTGGGCAGACGCAGAATGCTATGCATGTTTATTTAGATGGTCAGAGAATTGAATTTGTTGAGAGCCTTAAGTGTTTAGGATTATATCTTGATGCTAGCCATACTTTTCGGGTTCAGGTTGATCGTATTTTTTCTAAAGTGATAGGTACTTTGAGAAGAATTTATTCTAACAACATTTTTTTACCTTTTCGAATAAGGTATAAATTGGCGTATTCGCTCTTGATGCCACATGATTTTTACGGATTAGAGGTTGTGTCTGGCACTCTTGCTTGCATATTGAACAAATTGAAGCGCGTAGTTAATATGATTACGCGTTATGTATATAATATTTCTAGGAGAGTACATATTTCTAATTATGTGAAAACTGTTCTGGGATGTAATTTTGGTAATTTTATCAGGATTCGTTGCTTATTACTTTTTTATAGGGTGATTAGAAGTGTTGTTCCTTGTCTTCTTTGTTCTGAATTTAAATTTTCCTCGTCTAGTAGGAATCTCCAGATCTTTATACCTAGAATAAGATATAGTTTATTTGAGAGATCTTTCGTTGTAAGGGTGGCAAGGAACTGGAACTATTTGCCTCTTGTTCTCCGTACTTTTGCTCACTCTAATAATTCATTTCGTCTGAAACTTTTGGTTCACTTATTTGCTCTGCAAATCAATTTTCACTTATATACAGATGTATTTTATTTTAGTGTCTTTTAGGATTGCGATACTAACATTTATTTTGACTCACGAATTCATAAACTAATATGCTAACTTTACACGTATATATTGAGCGGAAAGGAAGATTTTATGGCCAGTGTTGCTTTAATTTTGCTTGACCTACTACTTTGGGACATTTTTTATTAATATGTTGGATTTTTTTGTTACCGGCTGGGGAGCCAAAAGTGGTCCATATGATATATGTATTTTGTATTTTTATAAGTAATTAATTTATGGAATATCCAATCAGGTATATATATATATGTATATACTTTGTAATATAAAATTGTTTTGGCCTATAAGGCTTATTATATTACTTTTTTGTGAATAAATTAATAAATAAATAAATAACTGATAGGATTTGTGATGCAATCGAAACTTTGTTGGTAAACTTGTACAATTCTTGTTTTCATTAATAAAGCGTTTAGTAACATATCTCCAGCCCTGACCATAATTACCAAAAATTTCATTATTGCTAATTTGTGTTCATGATGTTATACTAATATATGAACTACATACATACATACATACACATTTACACATAAACCTTTGTAGGAAGCGTGTAATGTAAATGACAAAAAAAGAGAAATAGATAAATTCTTTATTTTGTGTACCCACACCCACCACAATAGTAAAGAGGGTATTATGTGTTTGTGCATCGATTAAACGATGTCTCTCAGTCCGGGTGGCTGGCTGGCAGGCTGGCTGATTTTCAGTCCATGCAACCTTGAAAGAATGAAGCCTACTGAGCATCGGTTCATAGTTTCACATAGGCCCCATACAAACTTCTTTCCGGAATAGTGTCTATAAATCATCTTATTATGTTAGTATTTAGAATAAATTTGAGCCAAGCCTATTTTATTGCAATCTAAGTCATCTTAACAACTGACTACAGCTCCCATACAAATATTACTCCCGAAAATAGCTTATAAATATTGGTATTGACATACAAATTGGCTTCAATAACTTTTACGATAGCTTCTATGTAATGGAAAATATTTTGCTGGTAGATCCAAAATTAATTAAAGGTCCCATATAAGCGCCCTTCTTAAAATCTCTTAAGGGCAAATAAATCTCATACAGATAAAGATATCTAAATAATATTCGGCACAATGGCCATTCACATGCATCTTAACTTCCTAACTTAATTGAGTTCAGGCGGGTCCATGATTTCCCTTGGGTCTGAAAAATTGTCTTTATATACTGTAGTGTAGGGTACCAAATGGCGGTCTTGACCGACTATACATTTTTAACTTGTTTTTTTTTTTTCTATTTATATTAAAAAAGAAATTGTGAAGATTTCCTACTGTGAAGGGTTTTTTATTCAATAGCTAAATTTTGCTACAATTTATGTCAATTTGCTACAATTTTGCCATTGAGACGGTATACTTTAAGAATTTTCAGATCCTTGCGTAGTCGCTTAAGAGCGAACAAAAATGTAAGTTAGAACTTTGTTTTCCTAAGGCTGCGAAGTACTGTTTATCGAAATTTCTCATTACAACATACGTGACTTGGTAAGATAAGTTGTTTCTGCGCATTTGCTGGTTAATGAAATTAATTTACTCCATACAGCGACCGAAACTTTTCAGATTCCTAATAAAGATTTAAAAGAATTTTGATTGTATTGTTTAGATACCATAAATCTGCTTAAACTATGTTTGTTTGAACTGAATTCTATTTGTTCGCATTGTTTTACGTTTTTTGTACTTTTTGGTTCGTGTTATTACTTTACATTTCTTGTCATGGTCCTCACTCCCTCGGCCTCTTATGTATATTGAAAAACATTCACAGGGATCACAATTTGTCCACTATAACTCTGCCATTTAATGACTCATCTCTTCAAACGACCCATGGTTATTTAATAAATTTTATAACCTCTCAATAAGATATTGAAGATATTTGCATTTCAGTCACATCATCTTTTTTAAAAACACAAATAACGGTTATTTTGGAATACCTCAAAAACTGTTATACTTTTAACAATTCTGACTTCATATTCGGATTCAGAGGAAAGTTTTACATACAAATTAGCTGTCAGAACCATTTGGTCACGACTCTATTGAAAATTTGTCACGTAGTGTAATCACCAGGCAAGGAATGCGAAGATATGTGAAAATTTCGGTGGTATTTTTTAATATGGTTTTTTCTTGATTAAATATTCATGTTAAAGAAAACTAACACAGAGCAACATTGTTCATAAGATATAGCCCTAGAATATTTGTAAATAAGGTTTTTCTCTAAAATAAATATTACGGAAGTTATCAACAATTAAAGCGACCCATAGTGAGAAAAATAGCATTTAAGCAAACTTTGTGGGCTCAAAGCACGGCTAATAACTATGCTAACGATCTAAAATTGTATATACATATATATTTTTTTTCTAATTTGGAATCATTTTAAGGGGTTTGCCAAGTGAAAATACGAAAAAAATAACGGTCACCCTAATATACATACATTCAAACATTCAGACAAACTTATTAATTTTCTACAAATGAAAGAAATTATTGTTGATATGAAAACTTACAAACATGTTTATAACGAAAATTGTTAAGAATATTATGCTATGTTCACATTTGGGTTCTTAAACGCGTTTAAGCAGCTCGAACGTGATTAAGCTCTAATCACTTCAAAATCGAGATGATTAACCATACATTGAAGTGATTTGTTAATCACTTCAAATCGACATGATTACAACTAAATCACTTCATAAACCACATAGAATCCACTGAACATACCCCAAATGAGAATCGCCAACATGATCGTGTACAACCGGCCAAGATGGCTGCTTAATGTTTTTATTTTTTTTTCTTAAATAATTCATAAATTTTCACAATTACATCATTAAAATTATTAAAATAGTCTTCTGATAACTTTATAAAAGTGTTTTTATCCATTTTTAATACTTGAAAGAAATTTAAATTTGTTTGTTGTTTTTTTGTGTGTTTGTGTGTGTGTTTTTTCTTAATCATCTGTCATCTTAATCATCTCAAATGTAATGTGAACGGCTTTGATTAGTTTAATCAACATTTTGCTTAAACGCGTTTAAAAATCCAAATGTGAACATAGCATTAGAAAAGTTTTAAAAAATTTTCTACATTTACGAAATAACTTGTGTTATTTTTTGTGAACTTTTTGAAAATTTATTCGTATTCTAATATTATCATTTCTTCTCTTCGGTTATAGTTTTTTTAAGTTTCTATTTCTCAATATTTCTAGTATCACAGATCGGAAGTAAACTAAAGTTTTTATATCAAACGATATAACATATTAAAAAAAGATACACAAGAAAAAAGTCATTTTGCTATCAAATTCTACAAAATCGTGCAAAATATTTGAACCTTTGCCAATGGGTACTTTTGAACGTAGAGATCTCAAATGTCATTAGTTGAAATTTAAAGTCAACTTAAGCGCTTTTTCCTCTTTGCCACAGAAATAAAGTCATTTTTAAAAATTTACCAAGTTTTATGATTTTCAGGAAAAATTAACAGAAATTTGCTTAACAAAAATTTTGCAAAAAAAAAAAAAAAATTAAAAATTTATTTATACTGAAAATTTAAATTGCATTTCAGAGCATAAATTTTGTTTAATTTACGGCCATATATTTATATTTGATTTATATTGTTTGTGCCGTAAGTTGGTTTTTATATAAAATTGCCAACAGGTGAATATCTGACACATGCACGATTTATAATGAATTATGCGACTAGATAACTGTCAAAATTTTCAGCTGATGTTTTGTGGCTCAAGCTTTGAAGCAAGTGATGTGGGCGCTTGTAGATATTTGGCTTTGTTTCAATTTTTGACACAATTGTTAAGCACGCACTTGTTAAATGCAAATTTATGGCATCTGGTCGAAACAGAGAAAACCAGCCACAATAAGACCATAATACTTGCACCAAATGTTGCTAATTTAATTTCTAAATAAATTGCAACAAATTAGCGCCACATGCAGTAACACACAAGATCGACCGCTAGTTGGACTCTGTGAATGAGTGAGTGTCATGGCACTCATTTGTGTTACGAATTTGATACATTAAACAAAGGTGTGACCCTAGACAAACACACGCCGCGATTTCAGCAAACAAATTTATCCCAATTTACTGCAAACCAGAGGGGAGTGGTAAAGTCGCAGATGTAAAAATAAAAAACTACAGTACTGTTTTTCTTATTTATTTAGAAATTTAGCATGAGCTATAAATTTAAATAAACTTGAGTGGCACTCAAGCGAGCAACTGTGCTTTTGGTCACATAAACTGAAGACCAGCGTTGTCAACTTTGAAATTTCAAAACGCGCCAAAATTAAGAAAAACGCGCCATTTCAAGAAAAACGCACCAACTTTTTTATTTAAAATGTTTATTTAGTTAATTAAGCATAAAAAGTATAATTTTTGTTTTAAAAATACATATAACCAGTGTTTTAAAATAAACAGAACATTATTTAGCGTCCGGCTCACTCATTCAAGAAGCCTACATTGCCAAACCATAATATTACAACAGATATTTTTTTTAAAGTTTAATATAGAAGAAAGAGCCGAACATTATATAGTGTTCTGTTCTTCGTTAAAACACAGAACAATTGAAGTGATAGTGTAAACATTTTATTTTAATGCTCTAAAATGTTTCTTTTTTTACATTGATAAAGAAATCAACAAACAAAAAATTTTAGGAACGACCGCAGCACGAACAGCTTGTGTGTGTATTGTGTATATGTTTTGTTTATGTAAAATTATTTTGCCGGCTTTTTGTTTTTGTTTCTTATGTGTATTTTGTTTTTGTAAAAAATGTTTGATTTTTTTTACCAGCCAAAAGCGACGAAAGTTTGTGGTTTTTTGAAAACCGAACGGAATTAAATGTTTTCATCTGTTGTTGAGTTGGGTAAAAAAACATTTTTATTTTTGTGTTCGAAAAAGAAACGTTATTTTTTAATGATTTTCTACACAAACACTATTACACCATTTTTCATCGAAATTGAGATAACTCCAAATGAAAATGAGAATTTAAGTTCGAAATTAAGAAAATTGAGAATTTCAATTTAAAATTGAGAAAATTCCAGTTGAAATTGAAAATTTTTATTTGAAATTAAGAAAATTCCAAACGAAATTGAGAATTTTAATTTGAAATTGAGAAAATTCCAAATGAAACAGAGAAATTTTAAATTGATAAAATTTAATTATATAGTTTTTACTATATTTATTTGGAATTTCTCAATTTCATCTGGAATTTTCCCATTTTCAATGAAAAATGCTGTAGATCATATTTTTTTTTTTTAGTTTCATAAAATTTATACAAAATTATTTAAAAAGACCTTAACGCTTAATAGTATGGATTCAAAATTTATAATATGTACAGCAACTTTCATATAAATATATGTTTCTTTTTCGTTACAAAATACAAATTATCTACAACAACAAGACCGTTTTACTTAGTGCGAATGATTTGGTACGTCTTAAAAATCATTACTTGTTGTTTTATTGTGGTCTGTGAAATTGTTTGTAAAAATATTGCACTGTTAAATGAAACGGTACTGAAACAGGTGTTTTTTATTGTTCAAAGATTTTTTCTCATACTGAAACATAAATTTGTGGTGAATTTGCTTTGGTGCCACCAAAAGTTAAAAAAGCGCACTTTTCAAGCAAAACCGAATTTTTTGCACACAAAATTTAAAAACGCACCGAGTTGACAACACTGCTGAAGACCAAGACTATATCTACGACTTATCAATAGAAATTAATCGATCACAAACGATTTTATAAATGTTTAACAGAACTTCAATTCAAATGACATTAATATTAATATTCGAGTTAATTAAATTATAAAAACCCAAATTTTACCTAAATACTGAAAATTTTTCAAAATATTTTTGTAGGAAAACATTTTATATTTTTAGTGAAAATATTAATTAAAACTATATGATTTTTCAAAATAATTGTATAAAAAAAAATATATGTATCGTAAATTAATATTTATTTCTATCACGTTTTTTATCTGCCAACTTTATTAATAACAAAATTTAACAAGTAAGATACAACCACTGCAACAGACAACATTTTTAAGCTATAAACAACTTTTGTTCCTAAATTAAAAGAAAAAAAAAACAAAAAATACTTTTTACGTCGCAGTAAAATTGCATTGCAATTGATTTCAATCAACTGAAATACATCCAGTCAAATGCTCTAGTGCAATTCACAACAATAACGGCGTTAAAAGCAACAACAACAAATAGTTAGATAAATAAATAGTTGTTGCATGTGGTTGTGACCATAACTTGCAACCGGCATAAAGAAAACAGACGGACATGTTTGCGTATTTTGTCAAATATTTCTCTTTTTATTATATTGGCCAAGTGCAGCAAGCGGTTTCGTTATTAAAAATAAAGATATTTTTATGACTGGACTTTGACTGCTAGACTATGACTAGGCTATGACTAGACTATTACTAGACTAGGCTAGACTAGACTAGTTTTTTTTTTTTTTTTTTTTGTTGGACGTAGTGATAGCGCGCTATCATCTAGTGGCCCCACGATAACTCCACCAACCCACCCCGGGACTACGTCAGCATTACATCAGGGCGGGCGGTTAAAAATAGCCTTATTCCTACATCCTTCCAACTTTCCCTCTCTAGGGAAGGTTCGGAACAGCTGAACACCTTTCCTTCATTATCCTATTAATGAAATCTTCACACAATTTCCATGAGCTTGCGGAATGCAGCATTACGCCCACCACGTTCGCAGGTGTCAATATTAAGCCTAACTTTCCATTTAAAGTTCTTCTTTGTTCCATCCACCTTTCACATTCAAAAACTATATGCCATGCATCTTCGTCCGGTGATCCGCATGCTTCACAGCTGCTTATCTCCTTTAACTTAAATCTATGCAGGCATTTGTTAAAACAAGCGTGATTCGTCATCACCTGTGTTAAAAAATAACCTATGTGTCCATGTTGGCTCTCAACCCACGTTCTAATATTTGTTATTAGTTTATGTGTCCATCTTCCATTCTCTTCTTGATTCCAGCGTTCTTGCCATTTTCTCATTGCATTATCCCTGGCCTCTTTCTTTATTTCTGAGATTTTGGCTCGCTCCAATGGACTAGGATTTGCCTGATTTATACATTTAGCTTGTATATATATTTCCTCTCTTTCCAGTATTAATAAGTCTATGGGAAGAAGCCCTGCTAGTACCAAGGCCGCACTGGTAGGCACCGTGCGATACGCAGATGTGATACGTAGGGCGCTGGTTCTCTGTGGTCTCTGTAGCTTACGTATTTCCTTTTTAAAGCACTCGAGAAAGCTGGAGCGGCATACAGAAGTTGGGAGTGTACTACGCTGTTTATCAGTTTTCTTATATGCGGTTTTGGGCCGCCACATTTTGGCATTATCTTTGCCAATGAGGTTGCCGTTCGCATGGCTTTATCACGTATGTTCACCACATGTTGGCTAACACCGAGATTGTCATCCAATTGTACGCCCAGATAGCATAAATTACGCTTAAGTAGTACATCGTTTAATTGAAGTCGGATTTTCGGTGTTTTATAGACTCTTCGATTTGTCACTAGAATTGCCTCTGTTTTAGGCACAGCTAGATGCAGTCCATTTTTCCACAACCATCTGCTGCAATGGCATAAGCAATCATTTGCCACTATCTCGATCAGTTCTGTGGTGCGCTGGTTTATAACAAGAGCTATATCATCTGCGTAACCTATTAGAGTCGCTCCTTCAGGTAGCTTCAAGTTCAGTAAGCCATCATACATCACATTCCAAAGGAAAGGCCCAAGAACTGACCCCTGAGGTACACCGGCTGTTATTTGGTATTTTTTTATACCACTTTCGGTCTCGTATAACAAAAATCTCTCATCCAGATAGCCTGCAACGATGTTGTAAAGGTAATTATCAATTCCCTTCTTCCTGAGTGCTTCTAATACCACATTCCATTTCGCTGTGTTAAATGCATTTTTCACATCCAGTGTTATTATTGCACAGTATTCTCCTGTAGTCATCGCTTGCATTCCTTTATTGCAAACTTCAATTATCGCATCAACAGTACTTTTCCCCTTGCGAAAACCATGGTACATGGTCTAGTCTAGTCTAGTCTAGTCTAGTCTAGTCTAGTCTAGTCTAGTCTAGTCTAGACTTTTTTTTCCATTAGGCAGGTGTAAAATCTTACATAAGATTCCCGTGTCCCTCTTGACCCCGGGATATGTCGGATTCCTACCGACTAAAAAACACCTCCTGCGTCATTCAGCACCCTGCGGAACTGTCCCTAGAGATACTGCATCGCAGGGTCCGAAAGCCATATTTAGACTGCGTCCATTGTTTGAGCTTTCCTTAGTCTCTCCTCTATTACTAATTTTTGATGTTTTTAATCATCGAGCATACTATGTCCCAGTGTTCCTTTCTGTTGAGAATTATACTTATAATGTTTTCAACGTGCAGCTGTGTCCCAATCTCTTCTTCTGCTTTCTGCCGATCGTACCTAAAGCGTGGGCAGTGGAACATGACGTGTTCTGGATCTTCTTCTTGATTCGAACATGTAGGACAGTATGGACTACTGTCCAGGCCAAATCTGTGCAGGTAGCTTCGGTAACCTCCATGACCAGAAAGGAATTGCGTCAAGTAGTAGTTTACCTCTCCATGCCTTCTGTTTAACCAATTATTTATTTCCGGAATAAGTTTGAAAGTCCATCTCCCCTTGCAGCTGGCTTCCCACCTACTCTGCCATTGTCTTATAGATTTTTCTCTCTCAAGTTTACGTACACTGTTGCGTTGAGGTTCTCCTTATATCATCTAATCTTTAAGCTTCATCTAAACAACAATATGATGAAGACGTGTAACAACACAACACCACCCACCCTGATGTAATGCTACAGTGGTACCGGGGTGGATTGGAGAAGATATCGTGGGGCCACTAGATGATAGCGCGCTATCACTACGTCCACAAAAAAAAAAAAAAAAAAAAAAAAAACTATGACTAGACTATGACTAGACTAGCCTAGACTAGACTAAACTATGACTAGACTAAACTATGACTAGACTATGACTAGACTATGACTAGACTATGACTAGACTATGACTAGACTATGACTAGACTATGACTAGACTATGACTAGACTATGACTAGACTATGACTAGACTATGACTAGACTATGACTAGACTATGACTAGACTATGACTAGACTATGACTAGACTATGACTAGACTATGACTAGACTATGACTAGACTATGACTAGACTATGACTAGACTATGACTAGACTATGACTAGACTATGACTAGACTATGACTGGACTATGGCTCGACTATGTCTAGGCTATGACTTTTTCTCATACGCTCTCAAAAATAGAATGATTTATCGTAAATTTATACTTGCGAAAAGATCATTTTACCTCAATTAACCACAACCATACATTAACCAGAATGCAACAGCAAACGCATTCTATCTGTCATTCACTCAATTTAACCCAAAAAATACAGTTTCCTCCATTATTGGAGGCTTCAAAAACAAACACACTTAGCGGCTGTTGCAATGATGCAATCAATCTTTAACTGCGAATGGTTTAAGCCAATAGTAGTTGTCACGTTCAGAATTCACAATGAATCAGAAAAAATGTGCAACGTTTATGTATAAAATTAAAGCCAAATGAAGACCAAGAGCAACACAAAAAAATGTAATTAATTTAACGGTTGATTTTTAAATAATAAATAAAATACGACTCAATAAATATTACTTACATATCTTTTTTTTAATTTCAGTTTCATTTGACTAATTTGATATAAAAACAAATATTCTGTGGCCATTTTTTTTTTAATTTTGTAATTAAGCAAAAGTTTATTAAACAACTTAATTAGTTTTAGATTTGGAAATATTTGTGTTGTTGACGTTGTCGTGTTCTAAGATTGATCAGTTTTTAGTTTAACAATAACGTTTTAGCTCATTTTTCTTTTGAGTGAATTCTAATAAATATTTTTTTAAATAAATGATATTTTTTTTATTATTCAGAAAATATTTGTTCATTAATTTTTAAGAAACGTAACAAAAAAGATTTTGAAAAAGATAAACTAAATAGAGAAATATTTGCGCATTTGAAATTGTGATCGTAACATGTCTGTTGCAATTTGTTGCTTTTCTAAAGTGCCTGTAATTGTTGCAATTATATTTGTTGTGTCTGTGTATTTATCTCGATATTTGTTTACTTAAAAAAATAATTTAAAAATATTATTTTGTTCCATGCCAATTCAATACAAACAATAGTGTTTATTTTTAAGACAATTTGTGTTTTGGTGAGTTGTCGTGTTTTTTTTTTTTATTTCAATGTTTTCTCGAGCTCGAGGCTAATTATTGGTAAAGAATATAAATTATTTATTCATGTATTTTCCCACTTTTTCGATATACATATATCGGATATTATTATCAAAGAATGAGTTACAAATATATTTGTAAGAGACGTATGACTAACTCCACATTCAATACTCCACTGTGTCCAGAAATTGTAAACTTTTTTTCTCAGTGTTTATATTTAATTCACCTGACATGATCTTTCTGTGTGCAGTTTAAAATTTTTATCAAGTATTCTGTTGTCGATGCTCGTATGCATGACAATGTGACTGCAATCAAAAATAATTAAATTTGTGGTAGATAAAAAATGTGAAATAAAAATGTCTTGGATTATTTAATCAAAATTTATTGATCATTTTTTATTAAAAATAATGGAAATATGCGGGTTAATTCGATTAACTGTCGATGTCAATGATCTTTAAACAAAAAAAAAGCAACCATATTGTAAGGAGAGAGTTTTTATTTCTTAATAATAAATATCTTAATCAAATTAACAATAATTAATATATACAAACATGTTTTTTCAATCAATTCCGATCCTGAAGATGAACCGTGTGTTCGAAAAATATTGATCTAAACAAATACAATAACGTTTTTATTTCAACGAATTAAAAAAGAGGCAATAAAAGAGGAACAAATTCATATTTTGCAAGATCACAAATTCATTGTGATAACACATACAATCTTTTTTATATGCTTCTACCCAACAAAAACTTCACTTACATGGTAAGTTATCAAGTAAGGCTGGGGACAAAAATACACTACTTATTTTTTTCGAGAAGTCAAAAATATCTATAACGTAGAAAAAATAATTTAAAAGCTGTAAAAGAAATAAAGAATTTTGTTCTTTTAAAGAAATTATTTGGTTTTACGCTTACGTTAATAAAGGAAATGCACTATACTTTTGTTCGAAGAGTTAGGCAGATCCATTGGATTTAATTCTGATATTTTTATTAAATTTAAATTGCTTAAAATTATTTCTTCGAATATTTTTGATTAAAACTAAGTGTTAAACTAAAAACTCGGCCTATGGGCCTACACGTAAAAAAGTATATTTTCTTGTAAAAGAAGCCAAAATCAAAAATATTTTTTCTTGATTTAAACTATTTTTGTTCGTAGTATATAGTAAAATTTTCTAAAATAAAGAAACATTTTGCTTAAACCAGGCCGCACACACATAATACAGGATAGCTTAGGATATTAAAAAAAAAAAAAAAATTTTCTATATTGGTTTTTTTTTAATAAATGACTTTATTGGCAACACTTGCATCATCTCCTAAAATGTCATGGTCATCACACAAGGCACCTTTACGATTTTAAAGCAAGAACAATTTCATATAAAATTTAAATGAAATAAAGTAAAAAAAACTCTCTCCTGTAAAATTTGATTTTTGGCGCTTTAGAATAAGTAATTTTTGGTTTGGGCACGAATCATGCAACATTTTCTTGGCTTAAGCCGTATTTGCTTGTGATTTAGTAAATAATTTTTTCCGTGTAATAAGTAGTTATTGAGCTCATTACCAGTAAGTTATTATTCAGTATTGAAAACAACACAAATTACACTGTGGAGCAAAAACAAAAACCAGCCTCAATACTTGCAACGCGAAATGAGACTAGACTATTGGTAGAGCAAATCTGCCAAAGGGGTTGGAAAAGTTAGCTTGGGTTCCTGAAATATCGGCCCCTAAAGTTTTTGAATTTTTTGAAAAGGCGTTAATATTCCGCAGTGAAAACAATAGAAGCGAACTGAGCTCATTACTAGCAAGGACTTATTCAGGTTTTCAAAATAATGGCAATTGTAATGACAGTATTACCAGGTAACGTATGAAATAACTACTACATATTACCAAAATTCAAAAAGTTTTTCCTGTGTATCAGGGAAACCCTAACAATAAATTTTTAAAATGCGTGTTTTTTAGATAATTTAAACTTTCAGACTGAATGTTTTTAGACGTGAAACTAGATCTACTTTTCCTTTTTTTTAGTTTTTTGTTTTGGTTAAAAATGTTTAAACATTTATTTACATTTGTGTATATTTATTACTTTACTTCGTATGTGTGTCTGTCTGTTCGTCTGTTCGAATTGCATATGACGACTTGTATTGTATCTTAAATTTTTTATTACCAGCATTTTTATTGGCAAAAATCACTACAAATCATTTGCTGTTTTTCCAGCCTATTGCCGCTTTAGAAAACTTTTTACGTGTGTTACAATATGAATCGGTTCAAGGTTTATCTTGCCAACTTTTAATGTTTTTTTTTTAATTTTATTTTTAAACATTTTGGAGCCTACAATAACTTTGTTATAATCAAAAGAACAACCACAACAACTGTTTATTAGAACCAACATTCAACAAGTTTTAAAGCAAATGATTTTTTGTTTATCTGCAATAAAAATAAATATATAAATTGTTTAATCACTGTTTAAAAGTGCAAAAGAATAAAAATTAAATTTATTGGTTGGAAAAAAAGTAAATTCTTATTTTATTTTCTTTTAAACAAAATCGCATTTCGCTGTTACATAAGTATAATAGTTAAATGCATAATTTTTACTAATAGTTTTTAAGATGATCAAGGAGGGGCGTGCTTTAAAAAAAATACAATTCCTTCATTTATTTTTTAATGTTCAGAAGGCGCCGCCGCGCTATGAATTCTATCTGTTATTCATGGGTCTTAAGAATAGTGCCAATTTTTTCTAAATTAATATGCATTTTTTATAATTCTCAAATGAAATTGAATTTAAATTTTGTTCTCCGTAGTTTATGGCATGTTGAAGTGTCAGTAGTTACAATTTGCGTAAAATTTATTTACTCGCAATAATTATAAATTTAACAGGCAATATTTTAGCACAAAGTGACACTTTAAATGGTTGCTACTTAAAGAAAAAATGCACCATTAATGTCTACCAAAAAAAAAAAAAAAAAAACAAATGTAAACGATACTGTCAAATGGAGACCCATAGAAATAGAATCCTAAATTGGTTTTCAAACGCGTGGAAAGTGGCGGGAAAAAATCAGCTAAAGTAATACATAAATATTTTGCCTACACAAAATCAAAAATTTAAAAAAAAAATTAAATTAAAAGTTCAAATACAAAAATTTAACTTTTTTATGTCTTGTGCAAAACTTAAATAAAAAAAGCAAAACAGTTTTAATTGAAAACAAATAGATTATTTAGCAAAATTCTTTTTTTTTTTTCTTAAAAATAAATATATTTTTCTAATAAATATATAAATTCTTTTTTCTTTACAGTTTATGGCAAACGTGTTATAACACGCTCCTGTTTCTATGAGGACGTTGACGACCCAGCTGATAAATGCGCTCGTGACACAACATCGTCTTATATAAAGACGGTATTTTGCCAAACTTGCAGTTCAGATGGTTGCAATGGAGTTTCGGGTCTTGTTCCCTACATAACATTAGTTCTGGCATCTTTATTAGCAATAAAACTATTTAAATAAAATTAAGTACAAACAAAAATTGGGGCGTACTGTAAAACTTATTTTTTAATAACATAAAAAAAAATCAAGCGGAAGTCGAAGGCGTAACAATTAATTTAAGCAAATTTTAGTTAAGTTTCATGTATTCAAAGTAATTAAAAAAAAAAAAAACTTTAAGCAAATTAAACATTATTTATTAAGCAAATATTTCTTACTTATTTTATAGTCCAAATCAATAAAAAAAGTTACACGGAAATATTTTTAATTCATCCCACTTAACATGCCGATTTCACTTTGTTTCCGTTTCACATTTTCAGCAATTAAGAGCAGACATGGTGAGGTTCCTGTAAAGCTCTCGAACTTTTTAAGTGCCCCCATGCGAAAATCATCTCTATCAATTATGCTGATGTCTTTTCGAGCTCGTTGTTGGGCACCGAATATTGATAAATTTAAATGAGATAGATGAACTTAAAACAATTGAAGCACAGCCGCGAAAAACGTTGTAAACGCCACATTTTGCAAAAACTGTTTTTTTGCAGATAAACGTTGACTTTACTCTCTTACACAGTTTAAACATCAAATCAACCAAAACTATGCACCTTAACGCCTTCAAAATGGCGTACAAAGTGTCAGCCAGTGGAAGAACATTGCAAGTTACTAACATAATGATGAAACCGAAATGGTTTTGCAGTGCGGAATAATGTTTTAAAAGCCTTTTGCATTAAAGTTTTTATTATCACTATTTTAAATAATAGAAAAAAAAAATTTTTAAAACAAATAATGCTGCTTGTCAAAAAACGTTTTTTTGCTCTCCTGAAAAATTATTATTTTGTAACTTAAAACGTTATTCGCGGCTGTGCTTCAATTGTCCGTGTCATTTATGCTTACTTTTGTGCGGATTCCACAATACAGGCGACTGATGTTTTGAGTGCTTTTCTTAAAAATTTAACTACACAATCATTTGCCGGTATTGTGGAAGCCGCTTATTGAGCTGGGGGTCAAAAGGGACGTTGACAAGTAAAATTCTATTTTGTTTGTGGTGGTGCACCGTGAAAAGCTTTGCATTTAACTTAAAGCGTTATGTCCGTTTGATACTTGCTTGACGCATGCAAAATCATACTTCATGCGTTCGATACATAAATATACGCATTCTACGCGTTTACTGTGTAACTTGTCAATACAATTTACACTGATTTTAATTTTTTTTGGTAGATGCATAAACGCATTGAACGCGTGGTGTGGACCTACAGTTAAATGAATGGGAAATATGCAGTGCGTTGATTCAAAAGAGAGCTAAATTAAACTTATGTGCTGTTTTCACAACACAAGTGATTGAACGTGAAGTAAAATTTATTTTTTAGTGTTTTACATATAATTTTTACTACACGTTCAATCATTTGTGATGTGAAAACAGCAAATTAATTAACTGTTTAAGGGATCATGTAAATAGGAGTGTTAGAAAAATGTTAAAAAGCTTGATTCTTGTTTTGTACATTTTTACATATTTTCAATCCACATTTCTTTTTTAATTTTTAACAGTTAGAAAATGTAACTCTTCTGAATATTCGAGATGCATGTTAATAAATTAAGTAAAGTGCAATGAAAACCATTTTGCAATTTGTCGAAATGTTTTTGCAAATGTTAAAAGAGCTTTTTAAAAACAAAAAAAAATATGTTTTAAGAAAATCGTCACATAAAATGCAAAAAGGCCTATCATAATTTTTTATTTAAATTTTCAGGAGAGATAAGAAACTTAGCAAAAAGCCAACTTTGTGACTGTAACAATGATTTTTTCTACTCAGTATAATTATTAAATTATGAATTAATAGAACTATCCTGAAAAGAAGTTTCTGTAATCGCAATAGTTTGCTTCTTATTAAATTTTGTATCGCTTCCGAAAACTTTTTAAAAATGCTAATAGGCCCTTTTGCATTTAATTTGACGATGTATACATTTGGGTATGACATATTTTTACAATAATTTATAATGTATTATGGCAGAAAAACCTTCTCCCAAATTTCTACAAACTCACAGATATTTTTTTTTTTTTGTTACATTAGCGGAGCTCAGAAAAAGAAAATGCAAAAAATTGGAGCTCTTCCTCTTAAATCTAACAAAAAAAAAAATACGCAGAGTTTCCTTTAGATTTCATAAAAGAGTTGCAATATGTTTTAGCCGTTTAAAATTGGGGAAAACGTAAATTAAATAAATTAAATATATTTTAATATAAACCAAATTTCAACTCGTTTGCTACGGGAACTTTTTTAAAGCAACGAAAAAGTAGAAAAGCATTTATTGCAATTTGGCTAGGGCATGTAAAATTTGATGTTTGCAAAAAAAACTAAAAAGTCATAACACTATTTATTATGTAGATAAGTCATGTTTGCTTTTGTGAAATTCATTATGTATATTTCACTATTAAATCTGCACAAAATATCCCCTGGGTCGTGGTGCGTATGGCCTTCTACATATCTGTCTATCAATATTAAATGGAAAGTTATACTAAAATTGCACAACATATACTTTCACACTCCGCAAGTTACTTGCCGACAACAACAAAGTCTGTACATTTTTTTTTTCCTTACCCCAACCTTACCGTTGACGTCTACAAACCAAGAGTTGCGCAAGTAAGTTGCCGAGTATGAAAGGGGTCTAACAGAGCTGTCTCGCACAGTTTTGCCAGGTTGTGGATTTTATAATGTGCTTAAAAACAAATAAAAATCTACAAAAACAAAAGAAAATACAAAATGTTGTAAGATTCTGAAATTTTTTTGTCTTTTATTAAAATAAATTATAATTTTTACTGCTCCCACATTTCTTTTCGAATGTTTTCATTCATTTCTTCTGAGATGGAACTTTTTTGACAGTCTTAATGGACATTAAACATACTTGATAAAATAATTACATACATCTTCTTAGCACATTTAAATCTTTATACATAAGTTTTAATTTATTACATAAAACAATTTTTTTTTTTAAAGAAATTATTTTTTTTAAGAAACATCGTTATAATATTTAAGCGATTCTTGCAACTAAAACAATCATTTGTTAATTATATGATGTATTCAATTTTGTTAATTTCAATTCAAATAAATAAAAAACTCAAAACTATTTATTAAATTTAAAACAATTATCTGTATTTTAAGTTTAAAAAGTCCACATACATTTTTGTTGAATTTTCGATCATTTTTGTAATATTTTTTAACACACTAAGGACTAATAAATCATTGCACGTTTAACTCTCTTTTTGGTTTAAAATGTGTTTAAATCAGTAAACATATCGAGTCCTTACCAAATTTTACAGGAGAGAGTTTTTTTTATTTTATTTCATATGAGATTTATATGAAAGTTGTCGCTTAAGATAAAATTGTTTTTGCTATAAAATCGTAACGGTACCTTATGTGACCATGAAATTTTAGGAGATGAAGCAAGTGTTGCCAATGAAGTCATTTATTAAAAAAACGAAAATTCAAAATGATGTCGTTTACGTTACGCATAAAATTGCCCATTTAAACTACCAATACAGACCATATAAATTTGACAACATTTATCGTAGTGTTACCACAATAGTTTTTTAAAACTACATATAATTTATGGGACACTGATTAATAAAATTTAATATGATTTGCTTTCTCAAATATTTTGCGTTGCGATGAGTAGATTAGGCGAACTTAAACTCTTATTTAAAAAACAAATTCAAAGTTACACAAATGACCAGATTATGCACTGGGATTTCTTATTTCCCAGACTTTTAAAGAAAGATTTATAACCCAACGAATAATAAACACGCGTGACAAAATGAACGCCACGTATAGAACTCTACTAGTTACTGTCAGTACCATTTTATGTTACAAAAACTAAAAATTTTTGTGTAAAATTTTCTACATTTTTCATTTAAAAATTTCCGGAAATTTCAAAGAATGTTTCCAATACTCTCGAAAGTTCTTTAGAAACCCTGTTAATGACGTTTTGTTGCATAAAATGATTATTGTAAGTCAGTTAATTTTCAATTAATTTTTACAAAATAAATCCCGAAAATTCTCGGGACTGAAAATTTTATGCGCTCCAAGTATCAAACATCGGGCAAACAAATAGGAAACAAAAAAGAGGTGCAGTTTTATTAGAAATCTTACACAAATTATTTACTAAATTAATTCTAACTGTGTAACTAAAAAATTAAAAAGGGGCCCCTGAATAGATGTTGGCGTTCATATTAGACCTCAAATCCCCGTACACCTAATACAAATAGTTTTGCAAGGCAGTTTCGAAAAAAAAAAAATTGTTTGCCGAATGAAGGCGTCCTCTTTTAAAATGTTTCGTTATATCTTTGGCATTTACAGTTCGATCTTTAAGTATGATGTATCAAGGTTTTTGTCTCGAGAAGGCGAATGTTACAGACCAAATCATTACAATAGCGTTGTTCGTTACGGTTTTAAGCGTACTTAAGTACTAAAGGGTTTTCCGAGAGTGCGCTTTATATAGGACCTATAGTAATTACGTAAATACTTTATACACTTTAATTCCGATCTATCTTCTATGGTATACTGCCGTGCAAAGGAAAAAGGCGGTAAAGTGTAAAAATGAAAATCGGAGAAAACTGAATTTTAAATTTTGTATTTTGCTATATATATGCTATAATATTTGACAAGCTTTAAAGATTGCTCTTAGTTTGAAATAACATTTGTAATGAATTATTTTATAATTAATTAATAGAAAATTATTATGGGCATCAAAATTAAAAAAAGGAGTGAGTGAATTTTCTGCCTTTTTTTCCAAAGCACGGCAGTATAGTATCAAAATCCCTAATTTAAAAATCCGGAAATGTTACAATCCTGAATTTCGGAATTCGGAGTCTCAGAATCCTGGTTCCTAGATCTGGCAGTCGTGATCGAGTACTTTCTCGATTCGAAAGCAATTTTATTTCAGTCGATACTGAAGGAATCGAAATTATTTTTTCAGTATTGTGAAACTCAAATTAATGCTTTACAACGCCGAAAAATTATTCCGATTCGTTCAGTATTGACTAGAGTTGTCAACCGATTAAGAATAATTCGATTAATAGATCAAACAAAACCAAACTCTTGTTCGAATAATTTCAAAACGACGATTTTCGAATAACGAATAAATCGATTAATAAATGTCGATTAATCGAACATTTTTTTTATTAAAAAATATTGTTGCCATAGCCCTGGTTGTAATTAATCACAATGTTCTATAGAAGAAATTGTAGCAAAAACCGTGTTGTATTTCAAAAATGTATTTTTTGTTCTTATTAAACAAGTCATAACAAACAATTGAGTAGGTGAGTTGCAAAACTCGTTCGTTACAAAATTAAAAACACGAGATGGCAAATGATTCTTAAGGCTCAGTTAGGCGAACGTTGCTGTACCCGTAATGTAACGCACCGTACTGTAAGCACGTTGGTGCACTTATAGAACGTTTAAAAACGTGTCATGTTTTCCCATACATAAACAAAAAGCAATAGTATACATAAAACAAAACAAACAGTGATGAGAATCAAAAATGTTCAAATGGTGACCGTTGTGCAGAAAAGGTACCACGTGATTTAAATGGTATTAAAACAGTATTTTGTGTATGTAAAAAATGTTAATAATTTAATATTTATATTATAGATTTACAATAAATAAATTTGTATTTTAGCATATATACATTTTTAGCATACATATATTGTAAATGTGCATACACCAAACAAGGTTTTGATACCATTTAAAGTCTTTTATATGTTTCCCTTTTTCATTGTATGTGTATATGCATTTGTTTATTTTAAACATCTAAGCATATGTATATTTGTCTATTTGGAAATATGTTGTATTGTAAGTTGTTTTGTCGCAATTCCATAGATATACTAAAAAAGTACCAAAAAAAAGAACAAAATTTCCCGCATTCAATGTAACATACAAGCCGCCCATCACTGTCTTACAAATGTCACGTAACAACGGCATGAAATTCTATTTTATACAGATTGGTACGTTGCAACTACGGTACATTGCATTTCGGTAATCTTTTGTATTGGTTTTCATATAACAAAAAGCGAACAGCTGATTGATACAGTACAGATACGGTACAGCAACGTTCGCCTAACTGAGCCTTTACAGTTCTTTTATCACTTTATGAGAAGAAATATACTTATCGTATCAATGCATGTCCTCTGCCATGATTTTAGCACGGGCATGCATTGATGCAATCAGAATATTTCGTCTAATAAAGCGCCAGAAGAACTGTAAGAATCATTTGCCATCTCGTATTTTTAATTTTGCAACAAACGAGTTTTGCAACTCACCTTCTCAATTGTGTCAGCTGTTATATTTTTAATCAAACGTTAAAAAATTTTCAAGAAAGGGGATTTTTTAAATTTCGGGTGAAGAATTTAGAAATAAACAAAAAGCTTAAAATTAAAGAATTGATTAGTATAAAATTTATATTATAAATCATATCTTGAAAGTAGAAAATGTTGTTGTATGTGTCACAATATTACCATTGAAAACGATGTAGTGAAAGATAATCCAACGACATCAAGAAATGCTGAACTTGGTTCAATGAAAAAATAAATTAAGATAGACAGCGGCTGTTCTATAGTAGAAATTGTAGACAGAAGATTGGCTGAAGATGGTAGGTCTGCCAACGCCTTTCGAAAATCCAGAGTAATATCGGATTATTAAGGAATTAAGGGTTTTACGATGCCTTTAAGTAATACAACGATATGAAGTTAAGATGAAACATTTTATGCATCAAAGAAAGAAGAAGTCATAGCGGATGGAATGGAAGATTTCCATAGTACGTTATTCTCATCGATTAATCGAATTATTTTTTAGATTTAATCGTTTGATCGAACGAACAAAAACAATTATTTGAATTATTCGAATAAAGTTGAAAGGCGAATAATTGACAACTCTAGTATTGACTGAAATAATTAGATATCAAATTGCCTTCGAATCGAGAAAGTACTTGATCACGACTGCCAGAATCAGGCCCCTAAACTTTATAGTCCCTAATTTTAAAATCCTAATTTTTTGGGATTTAAAGTTTAGGGCATATGAACCCAACCCTTCCTTCTTCTTTACAGTTTATTATTAGCCTCATTAAGGCATTTATTTAAAGAGTGAAATCTATTTCAATTAAAACTCATTTTTTATGTCATTCTTTGTCAAACCTACGCTTCGGATCACTCAAACAAAACTCAAAATTAGCCCTTTTTGAACACTGTATTAAAATAATGCATAATGGAGAAATAAATAGTTTGTAGCTATTAACTGTTTAATTAAACATTAATTCTCATTAGAATCACAGAAAATATTCTTAATTGAGTTCAGCTTGTGCAGTTGTATTTTTCTTTAATTCAAATTATCTTTTTTGAATGTACATCCGATGACAATGACTTTGTACGGTTTTGACAGACAGTTCTGTGAGTTTATGGCAGATTTCCCCCAGACAATATGGGAGGATGGTAGAGACAACAATGACGGAAATATTTAAATTAATAATAAAAAATACAGTTAAAATTAATATGCAAATAAAACTCGAAAAATCTCACAATTTTAATTCTGTGTAAAAAATACAATTGTACAACTACGCAAATTAAAAGAAAAACACAAAAGCAGAAGCTTTTACTAATTAACCTTCTATTGTGGGCTTAACTCACTCGAAAAAAAAATGTTGGTAAATTTTAATTTTTTTCTATGCGAGTCATCAGGTATTGAAAGAAAAATTATAAAAAAAAATCAATAATGCAGCCATCATACCTATTTGCAAATCTATTATAACCGTTATTGCGAGTAATCGCACGCTTTAATCGTAATGACATAAATTGTGAATGTATTTAAACAGAAAAAAATCTATCGTGAATAAAATATCTCTCAAAATTTGTTCTTTTTCTTTAAAATATTTGTGGGGAAATACAAATTTGAAGATAAAAAACTGTTCACTTTTTATTCATGCTGGGCGTAATTTTTTCCAACAACATTTTAATGGTAATCATTTTAAAACTGTCGCTTTAATCTCCAATTATTTAATAACCCTTACCAGTTAAATGAAAATATGTTCAATGTTCCCGCACAAATTATGTCTCAAAAGAAGATTGCGCTCCTCCAACAACGTAACAGAGAATCAAGTCGACCATTTTTTTCATAAGTAGAAAGATAAGAGAAATAGCCTTCTGGAAGTAAGAGCTTTCAAGTGTGCAGATATGGGTTCCGATTACTACTTTTACCTAGCGCGAATTCGGATGCGCGAAACGGCGAAACCTAAGAAAAACAAGTCCCATCACTAGCGACAAAATTCATTTCATGCTTTCAAAATAAATCCACGGGATCACTGATCCATGATGTAAACATAAATGATGTGTGGTCCCATCTCAAAACAAATTGTATTGAGATATATGACACGGTGCTCAAGCCAGAGCGCACAAGAAAATCAGATTGTGTAAGTGAAAATTAATATCGAGCTAGCAAAAACACGCTCTGCAAAGATTCGACTAAATCAGCAATAAAGAGCCCAACAGAATCAAGGTAAAACGGTTTGTCGCAATGACAAGCGAAAATGGGCAGACGATCTTGCCTCGCAGGCCGAAAATGCTTCAGGAAGAAATAATAGGTACTCGAATTCTGTACTAGATTACCGAAAAGTTAACTGGAAAATTTGTAAATACTTCTAGGCCCATTAGAGATAGCTCCGGCAAAAGTATGCCCAAAGAAGCAGACAAATTACAACGCTGGCACATCCACCTCAAACATTTTTAAATCATAATGCTCCACAACCTATTATAAGTGGCACCATTAGACCAATATTTTTACAAACCCACCATCCGTTGAAAAAGGTGACCTCTCTCTATGGTTTAAAGTGATATATGTTTATATATGTACGCATACCATATGCATATATACATACTTACCAGTTAAAGCAAAATATAACCAATTTAACAATTACTACAAATGTAATTTTGGATCTAAAAAAAACTTATTTTGTTTCGAAATAAGAAATTTCAGATATTTTAAAAACTTTTCAAATCGGAAAAAAAAAATATAGCACCGAAATACATATTTCAAAAATGTTAATGTTTTAGATCCCAAAATGCCTTGTCTTCAGAATATTGAAGAGTCCATCTTCAACATTTAGCGCAAATACACTTCAACGAGTAAACTAGCATCGCTATTTAGCTTTTTGCTTCTTAAAGAAACAATTGCTCGAATATCATCCGGCTGTTTTCTCTTTTAAGAAGCTTTAAATTTACATTCGACTACATTTCCCTACGCCAACCCATAGATATTAGGGTGTCCCAAAATTTTTTTTTGTTAGAGGCTCAAGCATAATTTGAAAGCTTATAGGGTCCAGTATTTTTGAATTTTTTTTTAGATTTTTAGGAAGAGGTTTAGAGGTCGCGCAAATCAAGTCTTTGTGAAAAATCTGGTTTTTCGGGCTTTTTTCAAACTTGACTCTTAACTTTGTCAATAAACACGTTCATTTAATTTTTTGACCGAATATTTCTAAAGAAAATTTCCCAAACTTTATTTCCATATGCAAAAACTTTAAGTTTCGGCAATATATTTGTCCATTACGATTCCACATGTTAAGTATTTTTGTAATTTTTTAACAAATTCTTTAAAAATCGGTTTATTACTTTTCAAATTTGTATGAAAGGTATAAAAACTAGTGACGCGATTTTGAATACCGATAAGTTCTAAACAATTAAGAAAAACAAAAATGGAATTTAGTCCTACAGTTTCCGAGTTACACTATTTTTATAGATGTACCTTAAAAATTGTGATACTTTTTTCGTTATAATTATTGTATATTTCGATAAATTTTTATAGTTAGGTTTTAACTGTCATTAACTTCTTACATTTATTGATCTAAATCGTTACACACTGTCATTTTCACTTTCTATTTTATGTGTGCTTCAGGAGCTATCAATCGGGCTCGCTGGATGATGAAAATTATCTATTCTTCAAAAACATGCATTTTCCGAAACCAGTTGCAATCTTATATAGACAAATCAACAGTTGATGCCTTGCTTGAATTAAGTTCATTTATTTTAAGAATATATATCAAATATTGGTACCTCTGCCAGTGCCCTCGATACGCTCCTCTAAATGATCTGAGCCTATTTAAGGAATTGGATAGTTATAAAATTATTAATTAATAAAGCAGTTGCAAAAGCCTCGCTTAAAATTTTTCTAGGTCATCAGTGGTACTTAACTCCGAAATTGGCTGCCTCAGCGTTTTGGCTAATACTTATATTAATGTCACAACTTCTGAAACTGATTACCAGAATTTATTGCAAGGTATAGAACTACATCGCAAGAACCTCAACACATGATTTTTTACAGATAAGATTGGTGAACTGGCAAACAGCTAAGACTAATATATACTGGGTATAAAGATAAAAATGGGTATAACTCAGGAACGGTAAGAACAAATTTAAAAATTGTTTTTTTCATATTAATAAGATTAATTAATTTGTCTTTCAAACTGTATCATTAGTTTTTTTCGTTTTTATTTAAACTTTAAAAGTTGTAACGCGTTATTACAAAATTTTTGAAAAAATTACGAAAAATTGTAATTAAGGGTATCTAATTAAGTAAACTCATCACCAAAACTTATATATTTTTCACACAGGTATAAAGCTTGGATACTTTTCATTAAAACTGTTTCCTCAGGAGTGAAGAAACTCGTGGTATTAACCAAGTCCGAAAACTCCGTTTTTTTTTTGAAAACTCCATTTGCGCGACCTCTAAACCTATTCCGAAAATTCTTAAAAAAAAACCAAAAATACTTTACCCTATAAGCTTTTTAATTGAGCACCTATAAAAATCAGAAAGAAAAAATTTTTGGGACACCATAATAGATATCCTATAGTAGATATCATATAGGCATATAATAGATATCATATAGGCATTTCCATGTCATCGTACGTGACATTTGTACGCCTTCAGAGAGATAGAAATTTTTCAAAATAGTATTAACTGGACATTTTTTTGTATCAATACGCTTTATTTAGAGGGAACTGTATATGAAAAAAATTTTCAAATTCGGAACCTTGTTGTCCAAAATATTGGGCAAAATAAGTGCATATCGTACGTGACATAAAACGGAAGTGATATTTGGGTGAATGTAAAAAAATACGAAAATCTGGTTTTTCTCATTTTTTTTAATTTCATACATTAAACCACATATTTTTTCTTTATAATCTGTAATTGGAAAAAAAAATAATTTTTTTGGATGGTTTTATAATGAACAAAATGTAATATCGTTCGTGACATACCGTACGTGACAGATTTTTCTCTTATAGTATTAACATGGCATGAAATATATTTTTCGTAAATATATGTATATAAAAACTTAAAACAAACAAGTAAGAAAGTATAGTCGGTCGAGCCCGGCCATATGATACCCTACACTATAATATTAAAAAAAAATTTTTTGAGAGTGTACCGTACTTAGGGCCCGTGGCCAAACAAGATCTCCAGAACTGAACTATGCTATGAGGTTAAGAATTATATAAAAGATATTTGTGCCGAATATTATTTAGCTATCTCCATCAATATGAGGTTTGTTTGCCCCTAGCCGATTTAAGGAAGGGGGTTTATATGGGACCTATGGTTAATTTTGGACCTACCCGCACAACATTTTGTCATGACATAGTACTATCGCAAAAGTCATTGTCGGAAATTTGTATGTAAATACCAACATTTATAAGGAAGTTATGGCACTATTTTCGGGAGTAGCACTTGTATGGGAGCTATGGTCAAATATGGACCGATTCCAAAAAAAAATTTGTAAGATGATTTTGATTGTAATAAAATAATGTTTGACCAAATTTTAACTTAATACCAACATAATAAGATGATGCATTTAGTTGCATTTTAGTCCTTACAATACTGTACGTGACGAGCTTTAAAGGCTTATAAAATTTTTATTATACCAATTTAAAAAAAAATTCCGATCAATATTTTTTTGCAGCAAATATCTTGCTTTGAACTTTTATTTTGAAATATCTAAGACTTACCAATTTCATATGACAAAGATAAATGATGTTTTCGCACCACGTACGTGACATTAGAATAGCATCCAAAACAATCACAAAAATATACCGCTAATTGAACTACAAATTTATTCTTTCGTCATGGACCTTGTTCATTGTTGTTGTAACATTAATTTTAAAGTATAATTGCAATATTGCCAGTATCTGTATTTAAGCGGCAGAATATTAAAACTTGTCAATTGCAGTTACTAAAAATTAATTAATGAGAAAGTGAGTTTAAACTATTATGTTTTGCTTTTTAAAAATTGTAATAAGCTATAAGTACTATGGCATAGAAAAGTTTGGGAGTTTTTTTCCTTTCCTTTTGCTTTTTTTGAAGCAAAAGTTTTAAGAAACAAAGGCTATGAATTCTACAAGTAAGTTGTCCTCAATCGAATAAAACAAGTTTGGAATCATTTGGATCACATTTAGGGCACAAAAACTCTCCTGGCTGGACCACAGGCACCTTTAAAGTTCATTACAGGGCCAAAATACTAACTTTCAATCTTAACATGTACAAGCGGTACTGTGCCCGTCCAGTTCCACTTATTACCGTCCCACAGAGGAGTATTTGGCCTGAAAAGCTGGCCAAAATTATAAAACGTGTTTTTTGAACTAAAAGTTTTAGTTTTTTGATAGTTTTAGGTGTAGTATGATATAAAAAGTCTAGTGGCAGATTTTGAAAAAATTACACTGCGCAACAAAAAAATTTTTCTCTACCCTAGAAATAAAAGTATGTGGACTATGTGGATTTTGATGCCCTTAATTCAAATCTGTTTTCCGTTTTTCTCTAGTACGTAAGGATTTTCTTTTAAAGGCGTGGCATACTTCACCCCCAAAATCGTTGGGTTGCCTTATATATTTTGCCATAACTTGAAAACGTGTTCTCCGATTTTAAAACAGGAGGATCAGAAGATGCACCGGAAAATTCTGCTTAAACTAACCATACACATTTATTTTATATCTATTACTATTTTGGAGTTATTAAAAATTTAATGGCGAAAAAAAAAATTTACATGCAAAATGCGTAAAATTTTTTGTTTTCAAAATGCAATAAAAAAATTTAAGAATCAAAAAGTTTAACAGCCTGTTCATGGATTTCGAACGTCATCGTTCGCATAGAAAATTACATTTAAAACAAAAACAAAATTCGAACATTCTTCGAAGTTTGTTTTTGTTTTTAAAGTAATTTTCTATGCGAACGATGACGTTCGATATCGTTAAACAGGCAGTAAATTTTTAAGATTTTTCTAAAAGCCACATTCCTAAGGAATAAAATTTGGTATAAATCGCAAAACTCAATTAACAAATGTTGATTTTAAAGGTTTAAACTCATTCTTGACAGACTGTATGTACATTAGAGTGGGTCAATTTTTTTGCCCACCAATCGTATAGCAAAATCGTAGTCTACGCAAAATTCTAAGAAGTTTTCCTAAACAAACCATGGTTCTAAAATCAAAATCGAGCTTCCGGTTTTTGACTTGAAAATTTGGTGCTCAGGAAATCTGAAAAAAATAATACTTTTTTGGAAATATTTATTGAAATTGGTGAATAGTTGGCCTGTATCGCTGAAAGAGGGCTTGTTTAAAAGAAAATTCTCTCAGCTTTCTATATCTGTGCTCATTTTTAGAAAAATCTGTACATCAATAATTGGTTAAGTGGTTTTTGTCAAAATAATCATAGTCAAGCTGATAAGAAACCTTAAACTGTTACAACTGTGATACATAAAAGTTAAATAAAATAATTTAACTTAATTTTAATTCAAAGTTGATTAAAATAAAATAATTGTGCGGCATTTTGACAAAACATCTTAAGTGGAGATAAGAGAGCAAAAAAGATTTAAAAAAAACTCGGGATAAAGAATTTTTGGTAAAAAATAAAATAAACCGAAATTTGTTCATAATACAAAATTTTAAAAACGTAAGCCAAAAATGTTTTTTAATGAAAATTCGTACGATTAACACCATTTTTTTCAACTTTTTAATTTTGACTTAAGATGTTTTGTCAAAATGCCATAGAACAGATTAATCAAAACTTAATTAAACGAAAATTTCTTTAAATAAAATTTAAGCAAAAACTGAAAATAAAAAAATTAAAAAATAAATATTTTTATTATTATTCTATTTTTTATTAAAACGCAATTTTTTGGAAAATTCACAACTTAAAAAACGAACCGATTAAAATAAAAATAAAAAATTTATAAAAAATGTACTGGCCAAGCCGGGGGTAAATAAATTTAGTTTCGGCCTATATCTGTAATTTACATACAATATCTTTTTTTCTATCCATTCGTGGTATTCTGTTGCGCCTTTTAAAAGTAACTGAAAAATATCATCTCGATTACATTCTATGGCACGTGGGAAACATTGGTAAGCAATTATACAAATCGCTCAGTTCCCTGAATATGTGCCGGTAACCCTAGATCAGTGAACGGTAGATGCTTGTAGTAAATGGCGGGTCAGACAAATTGCTATCGTCCATTTCCAATTTAAAAAATTGTATTAGCTATAAAAACAGAAATTTCTGAAATATAATTGGACACTTTCAGAAGTTACAATTGGAAATTTTTTAAGCTAAATTGGAAATTTCTGAAATACAATTGAAATGGTGTAGTAAGAAACATAGGCCCTAATTATATAATTCGCAGCGTTACGCCAAAGAATTACATTGAAAGCAAAAACAAATTCATAAATATTTTGTAATTTTGTTAGTGCTTTTTACGTTTTAAAATTTTAAACGCCTCATTACTTGTGGCGTTGAAAATTTGAAAACGGTAAATGAATTTTTGTAGAAAGCAACAACAAAATTACAAAATATTTATGAATTTGTTTTGCTTTCAATGTAATTCTTTGGCGTTGCGTTTTACATAATAAGGGCCATAATTTAAAAACAAAAAATAAATAGGTAATGAGAAACTGAAAAGTTTGTAATTCTATCGTTCACACAATTTAAAGTAAAAATTCTCACGTTTATTCCATTTTAGAAATGTATGGTAAACAAAAATAATTTTTTTTAATAAAAATTTTCACTTTTTTGACGCGTTTTCAAGAATAGCCAGCAATATTTAAAAAATGTACAAAAACTCGTATTAAGCGCATTAGTTAATAAGTGCTGTGATGGTTTAAAGGTTATGTTGGGCCTTGTGACCCAGGATGTAATGGTTTAACTTCTGGTTTGGTAGTATTTTTTCTTTTAAATACAATTTTATTGAAGTCGTACCCCATTAAAAAATGGAGCTTCGAACGAAGCAGGTATGTAAGGAAGACATGAATTTTATATGGCGAGTTCCCACTTTGAAGCAATACATTTATGACACATAAAGCATATAAAAATTGTTAGATGTAACGATCAGCTTTACACACTGATACAGTTATTTTTTAGTATTCTCCCTTAAAAACCTGCTTCTTAGTAAGGTAATGCCGTAGCACTTGAAATGTTATTTTTTTTTTAAGTTGTTGAGAGTTCTTTCACTTACATAGTTTACTGCATTTATGTCTTATGTCATGTATGTCTTATTGCGTTGCGCATAACATTGCGCTTATTTTTTCAAATGTACCTACCATTAGTGCTTCGCAAAATGAGAAAAATTTTTATTGGGTAATTTTATTTTATTTTTTCATTTAGTTTCTTTTTTTAAAAGGTAGTGAATTTAAAATAGAAAATTGGGTTAAAAAAAATATAAAATAAATTTTTTTTTATTTTACCAGCTTGACTATGAACATTTTGACAAAAATCTCCTAACCAATTATTTATGTACAGAATTTTCTAAAAATGAGCACAGATATATAAAGCTGAGAAAATTTTATTTTAAACAAGCCCTCTTTCAGCGAAACAGGCCAACTATTCATCAATTGCAATAAATATTTCCAAAAAAGTATTATTTTTTTCAGATTTCCTGAGCACCAAACTTTCAAGTCAAAAACCGGAAGCTCGATTTTGATTTTCGAACCATGGTTTCTTTATGAAAAGTTCTTAGAATTTTCCGTAGATTACGATTTTGCTATACGCATTGTCACTTTTTTTGGGCCCGAACAAATTGACCCACTCTAATGTACATACATACATATGATTTACAGTCTAATAAAAAAAAAAATTTTGAAAATTGTAAGGCTCTTATAAAACAGTATTTTTTTTATGAAAAAAGGCTTTATTATATTTATTTTATATAATTTAATACTTTATAAACGGAAAAGTTAAACTAATAAAAATTCCTTACAAATTATTATGTCGTATGTGTATCCTCATTAGCTGCATCATCGGTGTCAGGAAGAAGAAGTGTTATGGTTTCTGATGAAAAAGCTTTTATTATTCCGTTCTCTTTGCGTACTGCAGCTTATAAAAGGGTCACTGCTCAGAAATAACCTATTCAAGACATCTCGATATGTATCGCTTCTGCTGAATTTCCTCGAATAATTCGTGCGATATAATCGTAAGTGCTTATTTCTGGCCTCGGCAGCTTCTTCTGACAATTGTCCAATTGGCAAGATTGCTTGCTTTATAACACTACCGCCATGAATAAGAATCTTGTGCATCGTAGGACTCATGGGGTGCCAGTTGTTAAGTTGCACATATATTTCGGTAGTTTTATGTGCATATTCCTCAAATTTCTCAATATTAATCCGGTGTCCGCTAATTATTGCTTCCAATATTATTTTCAGGCGGTTGATTAACTCTTCATTTATTCCAGTGATTTTCGATGCAGTTGCTGGGTCCGAAAAAAATCTTCTTGATGTGTTGCCATCATTAGTGCTACCGTATCCTGGTTTTGGAACATCTACAAGTATTCCTATCTCGTCTTTAAGTCTTTTTTGGATGAATATCTTCCTCTCTTTAACAATTGCTTTATCTTCATCGCTCCTTGCTTGCCACTTTTTAATTGGCAGTTTATATGAGAGATGAAGTATCGAAAGTTGATAGTCCAAAACTCAAGGCATCACAGTTCAGACGAACATTCTTCTGCAACGTGTTAAAATCTTTCGAAGTTTGACCGCAAATGTAACACCTCATTGTCGATTTTGTGTCCGTTGCAGCATTGCATACTTTTCCACTACACGGTACTTCGCTTTTCTTTAAAAATTCAATTTGATTATTTATGTGTCCTATTTCTTGCTTCGCGATGTCAGTTGTTTCCTGCACAAAACGGATGCGGATTGGTCAACACAGCCTATTTGAGGATGGTGTTTGATTTCGCCATATCGTTTTAATTTTTCCATTAGTATTGGTGATTAGTTTAATTGGTACACAACTGCTTTGGAATATATTAGCGTCACTAACATCTTCGTTTTCGAATTTCTGCTTATAACATGATTGGTGCGATCCGTCACAGCCCCATTTGGTTATAAGTTCCAAGAAATTTAGCTCTTCATAGTCTAACTGCTGCAAAACCTCTTCAAGGTATATACATAAACGTGTTGCTGTATGGTCGAGGAGAGCTTGGAGCTTCACTTCCGCTAATGCTTCAGTAACGGTTATGGCATCTTCATTGGGATAACAATTTTTTTTTGCATTTTTTAGTAACGAGTAACATGGATACACATTTTAATTGGCATTGTATAAAATTTCATATTGCTTTTTCGTGAGCTCTGCCTTTACAAAGAGTGCTAAAGCTCCTTCCGCTGAAAGTTTATTCACAGGGTTGACTTCAGAAGTTGTTAATCATCGCTTGCAAATTCTTGCTTTTCTTGGGGATCTCGTTATACCCATTATTAATTTAGCCGCATCATTATGTCCTGCTGCTCTTTGACTCATGGATGCAGCAAATGTGATCTCCTCTGTTGTTAATTGGTGACGAACTTCTTCAGCTTTTCTCCGCTTTGTTCTATCACTAGCTTCATTAAATTCTTTTCGTGGTCGCCATGAAGACGAACTGCCAAATACTGGTATTGTTACAGTTCCTTCCAGCCATTTAGCGTTTGTGCTTAAAAAGCGGTCCTCTTTTCGTTGTGCCGAAAGCCAATATCTTTTGAAACAATTTTTGAAATTTTTCAAACACTGCTTCAGTGCTAATATGTCCCCATCCCCTCTCAATTTTCTGAACAAAAAATCCAATTTCTCGTCCATGGTTCCAGCATTAGATTTTTTCACTATTTGGAATAGCTGTAATCTTGTGTAAACTTGTTCCATGTTGACTCTCGAAGTTACAAAACGGTTTTGATAAAAAATGGGTGCAATAACCCTTTATAAGTATTTTCAAGCGCATGCTTTTATTCCTTAAATGGATGGTAGCCTGATACCTGGGTGCCCATGTATTTTTTATGTACCTATATTTATTTTTTGTAAACTTATTTTTATTTTTTAGAGCAGGTATATAAAAATATCTTTTATGGGGATGTGTGGGACATTCCCTTAAAACTATTTTGGATAATTAAGAATTTTTGCAATTAATAAATACATATAGGCAGGTATTAATATTGGGTAGTGTTAAAAGTGATGTGAATAACAGTTGAAATCAATAATTAAAAATACATAAAAGTTTATGACGATATAAAGGTACAAGAGCAAAATAGAAAAAATGTGAAAATTTAAAAAAATCGTCAAAAATAACGGCGCAAACTTGCGCACACTTTTTTTTTGGATTCTAAAATTAGAGATTCCAAATTTTATTGTGGTATCAAACGTAATTCGTAGACATGCTAACCTCACCTTTAAAAACCTCTTCTTTTCCTTTTTTTGCAAAAAAAAGTTTATAATTTGTTTTTTTTTTTAGCTTTTGAACGAATTGTTTCAACATGAATATTCAACATATTTTAATTTTTTTTTTTTTTGTTTTAAATAACTTTTGATCAAACCTTTCAGCGAAAAAAAAATCTTTGTTAAACCTTTATTCGTTTAGCCGCAAAAAAATATCATATAAACATCCAGAAACCGAAAAAAACATTTAAATCTCATATAATTTTCTTCACTTTCCTGACTTCAGCAGGGTCTCAGAGCTACAAATCGCAACTAAAAGTCTTCAAAATTTACAATATAATGTAAAATATTGTTGTCTGTCGAGCTGCGTACTTAGTTCTTAGGATTTCTTAAAATTCAGTTTTGCCTTTTTGGCCAGCTTTTCAGGCCAAATACTCCTCTGTGCGTCCGTTGTGCGTTCTTTGTAAAACCACAGTCAAAGCTCAGAAAAAAACCCATTTTGCTGCGGTAACTGCAACAAAGATATGTGCCTTCCACATGGTAGAGAGACAAAAACGAATATTTGCAATAATTGTTTAACAGAACAATTTCAATATTTTACAAATTTATTAAAAAATACTGATTTATTTTAAATTAACACAAAATAAGTACACAACTTTGTTTAGTTTTCTTATTTGGCTGGGGTTTTCAGTCGTGGTCTGGCCAAACCACGTGGTGCACTTAGTGGTTCTAAGTTTATAGAACATCGAAGGGTTAAACTTGATTCGTAGCTCTGCTTGAATGTTGGATGCCATAGGAAGTTTGTGTAAAACATACTGAAATTTAGATTTGCCAAATAAAAATTTATTACGGGTTTAAGCGTACTAAAGAGTTTTTCGAAAGTAAGGTTTATATGCGACCTTTGGTAAATTATGGACCCACCTTCACTTAAGTTGACAGTGCGATTTCTAGTCTTTTCAAACTGCAACACACCGTATTTTATTATAACATCATTATTCGAGTTTTCAAAAACCCAGAAAATATATACTTTACGGGGATGAATATAAAAAAGTTTCACACGGTGGCGGGAGGCATAAAAATGAAGGAGTGTCTTTTTCTAAATTACAAAACAATTTTCATGAGCTTAAGACTCTACAAATACTACAGCAAAATACTTTTTGTGACATTATTTGCAAATTTTACTTACATTCTTTATTTTTTGTTTGTAGTTGATGTAGTTGAGAAAAATGAATTCCCTGGTAAAATTATTTTACTCGCATTTACTTTGAAAACTTCAGATCAGTGAGCTAAAGGGCAAAATTTGTTGAGGGATGTGTTTTTTTAATAAAACTATTTAAGAGGCTTTGATTAATTAGAATGCCACGTTTAAAGATTGACCAGCCTGTTCGTTTGACTCTCTGTTTCGTCAAACCAGAATGACAATGACAATCTGGCTTATAAATTGTATTGCTTATATTAGAATTTTATATAATTATTTTTCCCTTTTATTCATACAACCCTACTAGCATTTGAAGATTGTTTTATCAAAACTCACCTAACTAAGTCTTCCTCGATTACTTTTGACGATTAAAAACTGAATAATCAATTGCGCGCTTGAAAAACGACTCGAAAATGATTCGTGCTTGTGCTTGAAAAGTAATTTATTGAAAATACAATAACAAAACATAGAGCAATCGAAAAGGCATCATATAGGTGTTTGAAATATGACTGTTTTGAAGTTATTTATGAATAATATTTTGCTCATCTGGATGATTTATTATTCAATTCAAAAGTGGAAAGGTTTCGTTTGCTTTTTCTGTTATCTTAAAAAAATTATTTAATTTAGTTAAAATAAAAAAAATAATATTTCAATTGAGACATAATCCTGCGAAAGTAGCTAACGCAAACCAACCTTCACACGCTAATGTTCTTTAGGAATCTCCACAAATACCTTCTGCAGACATGTCGGGCTCAATTGAAAATCTAGTTCAAATTATGAATAACTTCATGGCCACCATGCAGAACATGTTTCAGGAAATGATGCGAAACCAAAACATGCTCCTGCAAGTTCTACTAAATAAAAAATGAACCAGTTAAAAATATGTTTCTGGAACGCAAACGGGCTCTCCCAACATAAACACGAAGTATCACATTTTCTTCAAATGCACCATATCGACGTGCTTCTCGTCTCTGAAACCCACTTTACTCTAAAAAACTGCTTTAGGATAAATGGGTGCCTCACTTACGACACAAAATATCCGAGCGGACGGGCTTGTGGTGGCAGAGCCATAATTGTGCACAAACAAGTCAGACACTTTCCAATGCCGGAGTACAAGGAAGATTGTATCCAGGCTACATCTATAAATCTTACAGATTTTAAAATCACGTTATCATCCGTATATTGTCCCCCTAGACATAAAATTGCACAGGATAAATTTCTAAGCTTCTTCTCCATATTGGGACAAAAATTCATTGCAGCAGGCGACTACAACGATAAGCATACGTATTGGGGCTCCAAATAAGTCCCGAAAAGGGTTAGTTTTTTAGAATAAAACAAGCCACCCTTTTCGGGAGCACAATTTTTAAGAAACAGACACCAAATTGCAATTTTTCAAATAAAATGTCACATTTTTTTGTAGAAAAGAAAACACCATTAATAATAATTTAATTTATGTATATAATTTTAATAAACTGAAGTTGTTAATAATTTAGATCGAAAAATATTTCTTTTTGTAATCGATTACAAATATGGCTGAAAAAAGGGTAAAAAAAGACTTGCAAACGATCAGAAATACGACAAAAAAAGACTCATAAATGATTCGCAAACGATTAGAAATATTAGTCATAAATGAGTCGAAACAGATCAGAAAAGCGGGTAATAAAAGACTCCTCAAGAAGAGTCGCAGGTAGAGTATCAAGAAAACAATCATTTATGATCAGAAAATGAGCTCATATATGCCTATTTTAATCGCGCAGAGGAGTCATAAATGACTCGAATATGATAAATTTTTTCATAAAATGCTTGCAGGGAAAAAGTTTAAAAAATTTTGTTTTGTTTTCATATGTATGCAAAAGTATTCATGTATTTATCCAGCGGTAAGCTTTTGGAGGCCTTCTGTAAGACATTCCTAGATCTTTTTTTTAGATCCAGTACTCATGCCCGCTTGCCTTCTCAGGAAGGTATTACGGAAGGCCTACCTATTCTCTTATACATATACATATAGGTTGTTTTTTTATTATGTGTATGTCTACATACATTTTGTTCGCCTATTGCGTTTGTAGCATCAAAACGGATTAACCGTTACAAAAAAAACCCCCTCTAAAGACAAAACACCAAACATTTTTAATAAAAAAGTGAAAAGATAAAAAGAAGTAAATTTTAATTAGTTTTCCTTTAATTTTGTGACGTGTGTTTTGTGTGAATTTTTTACGTGGTAACTTAAAATTTTTATTAAATAATCAGGTCTGCTGATCAACGGAACGCAGAAGGTCTTGGCTGGCTAGTTGATCGCGTGTTAAAAGTGCATGAGTATGGAATGGGGTAGTAAGTTCTTGTGTCTGAGATATAAGGGCCTCTAGAAGGCCTGCTTAATACTTCTTTTTACCGATTTTCATACATATGTACATACATACGTATACAAAATATGAACTAACAATATTTTATTAAATCGTATTCTAATTGTTTCTGCCAGTCGTGGACTAAAATTTTCCAGATCAAAATTTCTCTTCACATACTTATGTACATACATGCAAGTGTTTAGCGCTCTTCTATTCGGATAAGTCCTGCGGCGACTCTTCTTCTTATGCGGGTGTGGTCGCCATATTTTGAGCTAGAGGATTTGAGTGGAGTTCAAGCCTTTTTAAATATTTTACCGACTTTTTCGAGATCATTGTTTTTACCAATGGCACATTGAGATACTTGTGAATATTTTTTTCTTTGGCTCTTAGCATGTCAGGTGGCGACTGTGATTCATTGCCTTAAATTTTTTTTTTTTTTTAATATTAGAGGCCGAGGCAGTGACCCATTACTGAATATCTTAGCATTAGATTGGCTTTAATGCCAATATTATATACTAGAGTTTGCTAAAAGCCGTAAAAATGTGAAACCGCGGTTTCGGTTTTAAAATGATTAAAACCGGTCGGTTTCGGTTCGGTTTTGAAAATATCAAAGCATGTAATACAATTTTTTTATTTCTTTCAATTTAGGTACTTTTATTCGCCCTTAAGTGTATACCTGGGACTGGCCAGGCATTTTTTTTTTTTTTTGCTTTTTCCAGTTTTTTCCCTATAATATATGTACTGCAGTAAATAAAATCAAAATGAAACGTTTCAAAAAGCATACACAACACATAAGAATTCCCAACAAAATGTTCCTGCTATAGCCATACTCCATACATATAATGTAGTCCCAGCCTTGCCCAGGTGCTTGGTAGTGTGAGTTTTTTCTATAGCCACAAGAAACTCCATACAAAATTCAAGTGGCCCAGGTGGCAGTTTATGCCTCACAATTAAGGTGTGTACTTAAGAGTTATAAAGATAACATTTGTTCTTCTTAGTACTTATTTTGAATTTTAAGAATTTTGAAATACATTGTCATTGTTGAAGGATGTTATTAGGCTTGCCAACCGTACTTTATAATAAAGTATTGTACGTTATTTCGGGTAATTGTACTCTATACTTTATGAGAATAATAAAGTACGCGAAAATACTTTATATCGCAAGATTAGATTTATCTAGAAATCAAAATAGATTCAGGTTATATTAGTCAGAGTTTTATTAGTCATAAAATTATAATACTTATTATACAAGTTTTTTTTTAGAAAAACTAAAGAACAACTAGTTAATATTAGTCAGGGCCATTTGTTGATGTTTTCTTATATTGGCAGGACGATTTTTCGAAAAAAAAACTAATCTGACAGCAGTGTTCCCAGTTTTGGGGATTTATCCCCAAATTGGGGATTTTTTTTGTAATTGGGGATACAAATTTCGTGAAAATCCAAAGTGGATCTTTTGGGGAAAAGCACTTTTTTCGCTGGCGATTTTGGGGATAATATATTTTTATAAATTCCATTTTTACAATGGCAAGACCGATTTGGTCAAGATGTGCGAACAAAATTTAGTCTTTTTCGCGGTTAAAACTTTTTCAAGAACTTGTTGAAATAGTTTTAAATATGTATGCTTTTTGTACCTAGTAGCGGTACTTATGTTGAACTAGTCTTTTTATGTAATGAATACAACTGAAATCAATATTTGCAACAGAACGCAATATACGTTTTTAGAATTAATTTTGAGCCAGAAGATATTGAATCCCTAGTTTTGAAATGATAAATATTGACGCATAATTATTTTTCTTTTGCGTTTTTACGTTACCCTTGCTGCATACTATTCATGTGTACATAGATACGTAGAACTCAAAGAATAAATAACATTAGTTTTAATAATATTACATAAATGAATTTATTTAAATAAATTGATGCATGCATATTTTTCCATTCCATTGACATAATATTATGCATTTTATTTTTAAGAAAATGTGGGGATTTTTGGGGATAAGAAAATAGCTATTTTGGGGATGAAAAATCACAAATTGGGGATAGGGCTTAAAATAAAACTGGGAACCCTGTCTGACAGCACTATTTCACTTGTTTGTTTTGTTTTAATACAATAACTGCTTGCTTTTAGATCGCGAGCACAAAAGTGACTCGTTTAACTAACATAAAAACAAAATTTCAAAATGTTCATTCCTTAAGGGGCTCCCATACAAAATGTTTAATACAGACTAGAAATATATTGAAGAAAACGTACCATAACAGCCAAGGAGTCGCCTTAACAATTTCTCGAGACATACTTGCCCCTTACCACCACTTCTTAGGGGGGCACCCATACAAATATTGCGTTTTATGAAATTTTTAAATTAATTAAAATTTTTCGACTTTTCTGAATAAAAACAAAAGTTGTTAACAGATTTTAATCATTTATAGCTGTAATTTTAAATAGATTTTAAACAAACAAAAATTTCGAAATGTTGCTTAAAAATTATTTTTGTTGATAGAAAAAAATGTTACGTTTACAGGGAAATTTTATTTCGGATTTTCGTTTTTTTGGCACTATGCACCCACGATTTGGCGTAAAAGCTACCAATTATTATTATTATTAATTTCAATAAACTGAACCGTTTTTGAACCGGTTAAAGCGCCAGTTGTCAAATTCTAGCACACTGTAATTGTTTGATTTAACTTGCGAAAAGCAATAAAAAACATTTTTAAATATAACAGTAAAAAGAAATGAATTGTACTTTATATTTATACTGTGTACTTTTTTTCTTAACCTTTAATAATCAATGTGCTTTAATTGCAACAAAAAAAGTTGGGAACCCTAGCTGTTATGTATAAAGTTTTTGTATATGAAGTACGAGTATGATGTTTAATTTGCAATTTCTTCAAGCATAAATACATTGTTAAAGTAAAAGCTAAAACCGAGATTTTTTTGTCGGTTTTCGGTTTCGGTTTTTAGGCATTCGAAACCGCGGTTTCGGTTTCGCTTAAAACCGAACAGCAATCCCTATTCTATACATATGTGTTCCTATAAGGAGCATAAGGCCGTAACAAGTACGTTCCATTCGAATCTATGATTTTATTATCAATTTCCACTTTCGTTTACAAATTTCACGTGCTATTTCCCAAAGTCTAGAGTTGCAGATGGTAATTGGCAAACCTACGAAGGCAGTTGTTTATGAAAACTAGTAGAGCATTGGCATCAGAGCTGGCGGCATTCCATGTTTCACAGCCGTTCAGAAGAACATATTTTACGTCTGAGTTGAAGATTTCAGTTTGGTTCTTCGAGATATAATTGAAGATTTCCAAACGTTGGTCAACGTGCCTGCATTGCCTTTTTAATGCGTTGAGAAATATCGGCACGGGAGCCGCCCTGTCTAAAAAGATCTAAGGTAGCAAAAGGTTTACACCTCTTCAAGTCGTACTGAATTTTGCTATTTATTTTTAAACCAGCATTTTAGGCGTGACATATGTATATCGTCGGCATAGTCAAGGTTATCAAGTCTACTTTGAAGGCCCAATATTTTGCCATTTCTTGTTGCTGTAGCTTGCTGCATAATAAAATCCAACACAAGAGTTGAAGAGAAGACGCAACCCCGACGAACTCAAATAGCGAATTTACACCAAGTGACCTTAGCTTGTAACGTAAGCAACAGCTGATAACTAGCCATGTGTCAACTAGCCATTCTGGTGGTTCTGGGGAATCTTTCACAAATTTTATAATTTTCACTTAGAATTATGATATTTAAAAAGATTTTTAAATTATTACATTTCAAAACACACAATTTAAAATAAAACAAAATGAAATGTTTGTTTGAAATGTTTACTACAGTGTTGTATTATTTTTGACAAAACGTATAAATATTTTACAGTGCTCTATACGTTTTCAAAATTGATCTCGGAATTTTGCAGTGGGTAGATATGGCCACCACTATTTATCGTTTTCTTTCACTAAAAAACAAACTAAATATTTTTAATTGGAATAACTTTTTTCTTCATGGTATCAAAAATGAAATTGAAACGCACTTAACACTGTTTATTAATTTTTTTTATTTTTCTTAAAATTGGCTTCATTTAAAAATCTGTCAACCGCACTTAAAATATTCAGACATGTAACCTGTAATTAACCCTTAAATGACAACACACTTAAAAAATCTTTAAGTCAAAGAAACTCTTTAGACAAAATTTGTGTGTTAAAATCGCATTTAAACGCGTTCAGGATTTGTGTATGAATTGGTTAAGCAAACATAATTTGTACGCACCCTGCAAAAGGTGTCTAAAATTTTAATATGAATAAAAAGTTTACAAATATTCTCTATGATTAAATTAAGTTTACAATGTGCAAATAATTTGATTGGATCAACTTTTTCGATAAAAGTAAATAAAACATAATTATTTTCCCTATACTCTCGTCTATAATTTTCATATTTCATAATTTCAGACAGGGTTGTTGCAAACACCCTGATTAACTCAATTATTAATCGTTGCCATTTGTAGTTACGATAAATGAATTACTTAAACACATGTCGTTATCTTTCTCGCCTTAAACTCTGTGATATGTGTCATTTTTGTTAATCTTGGCTTTAAAATCTCGTTAGCCATTTTATTTTTCTAATTTTGATTTTTCCAATAAAATTTGTTTAATATTTCGAGAACAAATAAAAAATGCGTGTGTGACGGACACACGATTGCCAATTGAAAAAAAAAAAAAACAAAAAAAAATCTCAATGGTACCCGTTCGACAGACGTAAACAGTGTGTTGCATAAAAAGACACAATCAATATTCTAATGCGGGCATGCTATTTGATTTTAAAGCAAATTTTCAGATTTGCATATTAACAAAAAAAAAAAAAAATTATCTTTAAGTGTGTATGCGGTTGTGTACGTTTTTTTTTAATTTTGGTAAAAAATTTTAAACAAAAAAAAATTAAAAAAAAAAGAAAAAACGCAAAAAATATTAAAATAAATGGCATGTATTTCCAAACAGAAAACAGCAATAAAAACCAACAATAACAACAATAATACGAGCCAACAACTTTTGCGACAAACTGCAATAACAACAACGACAACAATTATTATCAACTTAATTTGGTTTAACTACCAGATTTGGCAGTTTTAACAGGTTTAAATGCGTTTTATGGTAATTTTTATATATTTCACACACAAAAACAACAACGCAACAACTTAAAGAAAAATATCAAATAAAATTTATTAAAAAATGGTGGCAGAAAATTGTATAAATATATTTATTTTATGTAATATTAATTGTAAACTATCTAGGAAAAGAAAAATATTATGAGATTTAATGAAAGTATTTTTAAGTTGCAGATTAAAAAGATTTGTTGAGAAAACCGATTGAAATTCTGTTACTTAGAAATCTGTATCTCGATTAAAGTAGATGTGGTTGAAATAAATTTTTAATTGATTTAAGTTGACTAAACTTCTAACTAATTTCTTTATTTTAATTAGTTTTATCAGACTTATTTGGACTAATTTTTTTGTGAACAACCGATTAATCGGTGTTCGGAATTAATTTAGCAGATTTTTGCCGAAGGTGGAATTTTTTTATACCATTAGATGTTACAAAACCATGCAAAAATAATCAACTAAAAGTTTTTTTCAAAGTTCGGTTGTGGTAAATTATATTGTTTCTAAAAAAGCTAAACAATCAGGCAATATCGGAAGGAGATTACAAAAGGAAAACAAATTAATGCTTCTGTACACACAGAAAACAACCAAGTTAAAAACGTCGAAAACAATGTTGATTTAAAATTTTTCGGTGGTGATTTTGCTTCATACGTTTTTCATGTTAATTCAACCTGATGTTACAATAACTTGTTAACAACATTTTTTTCTTTTAAAATAACTATAATTCATGTAGATTTAACGGCTCCGTGCAATAACTCCCAGGTGCAATAAGTCCCAGTGCAATAACTCCCAATGAATTAAATCCCAAAATAAATGAAATAAGTCCCAAACTGGAAAAAAGAAATAAATCCCAAAAAAATGAAAATTTTTCCAAGTCTTAAATGAAACAAACCCCAACTTTTGGGAGTTATTTCATAATGAAATACCTCCTAAAGACATTAATGAAATAACTTCCAAAAACAGTCCATCGAAAAGAAATGAAATTAAATTAAAAAAAATTAAATTTATTATATATGTATTCGTTTTACTTGAATATTTACATATTAGGTTACCAAAAAACTAACATTGAGTCCGCGACATTTTGACAACAAATGGGGCATTTTATTATATCCTGACCTCCTGCAATGGCAACTGCCTGCAGTTTAAGCACGCCAGGTACAAGGATTACCTTTTCTATGGTATAACTAACATCGGCTTCGCTAACTAAAGCAAACACCGGCTTCGCTAACTAAAGCTTCTCTGCATAGCCGGCCTTCGGCCGGGCGCAAAGAATTTTCTCCTCTATGGTATAACAAACACCTGCTTCGCTAACTAAAGCTTCACTGCATAGCCGGTAACCATAAGACACTGCAATTGCAATTAGCAAAATTTTCTTCTTTGATAAACTTAAGTCATTGTATTCAAATAGTTTGAAATATCCCGTTATAAATACCGTTTAAAATTTTAAACAATTTTAAGAAATTGCAAATAATTGAAAATGAAAAAACTCCCACAAAAAATGAAATAACTCCCACAGCAAATGAAATAACACCGAAAACCAAAATAAAATGAAATAACTTCCACGTTAATTTTATCGGGGACTTATTTCATTTGGATTTTATTTCATTATGAAATAGCTCCCAGGCAAAAAATGAAAAAACTTCCAAAAAAAATGAAATCAAACCGAGAGGGTTGGGAGCTATTTCATAATGAAATTACTCCCACATTTGTATGAAAAATTTTTGGGTCTAATTTCATTTTTTTCTTGGGACTTATTGCACGGAGCCGATTTAACATTGCAGTAAAGTAAGAGCAAAATGTCATTTATATTGAAATAATATTCCGTATCACATTGAATGAAAGTTATTTCAAGTTGAAACAACGTGAATTTCATGTAGAAACAAATTGGTATGAGTGTGAAATAACAGTGTGAAGAAGCTTCAGAGACGACATATGCATTTATTTAAGAATAAACAAAACACTTGCCCCTATAACACATTTTCCTATGTTAACAGAATTCGTCATCATCCTTCTTTGAAAACTTGATGTACTATTTAACTAAATAATTTTAATTAAAAGAATACGGGAAGTGCCTTCTTTTTATACCCACACCACAGGCTGGCTGGCTGGCAGGCAGGCTGGCTGGCTGTCCATGAACCTTGTGTGCAATTTTGGAGAAAATTTGATAAAATTTGGGACGTGGATTCTTATTGGCACAAAGACCAAGTCTATTGAAAATGGGCCAAATCGTGGGACCACGAGGGAAGATAGGGGGAAATTTCTTCCTCTCAGAAACTATCAAACCGATTTTAATGAAATTTAAAACATAGGTAGAACCATATCTTTATGGACACAAAAGGGATGTATTTTTTAAAAAATAGGATCACGAAGGGAGATATGGGCAATTTCTGCCTCTCAACCCGTTTTTAATGAAATTTAAAACATAGATAGATATCTATATATCTATGTAAACACATAAGCTATACAGTTTTTCAAAAATAGGACCACAAGGGAGGTATGGGGCAATTACTGCCTCTCACAAACTTTCAAGCCGATTTTAATGAATTTTATAAAGATAGATAAATCCATATTTATATGGACATATAAGCATGATGTGTTTTTTAATACTGTGGTGTAGGGTATCATACGGTCGGGCTTAGCCGACTATAATTTCATACTTGTTATAACATATTTTAAGCATGAAAATAAAAAATTGTACATACTTAAGTATGTATGCATGTTAATTTAACAAGATAAACTTTTGATTTTAAAATAACACAGGTTTTTATGGATTCAATATTGAACAATGTTATTTTAATAGTGGATTATATTAAATAAACGTGATTTAAGGTAATTTTAATATTTATCATTTACAATTAATATGAAATAATGATAAATTTAAATAATTCTCAATCAACATTTCGCCATGTTAATTTTACATTGGTATATTTTTCTGTGTGTATGCTAAAATTAGTACTTAATTCCTCACATTGAAGTGGAAGAAAATAATGAAATGATACACAAAAAAGGACTGCGTATGAATTTATACAAATAAGCCCAAACACATTAATATATGTGAGTTTTTAAACACGCGTCCATTTAACAACTTAAAGGCATAAGCAATGAATTATCTATCAACAACACCAACTAGTGTTGCCAGCGAGCAACTATTTAGTGCAGCTGGTCAGTTGGAGTCGCAGTCGTGCTTAAAAAATTTCAGCAGATGGAGTCGGAGTTATCACTATTTTTTGACGACTCCACGGCCCTGGTTACATCTGTATCTTTATAAACTAATTGAATAAAATATATTTTGCTTTTAATTCGGCTCAGTTTAAGAAATAATACTGATTTTTTTTTACATATAGAGAAGGTATAAAGGCCCAATGTGCACAAAAACGGATACGGATCCGTTACGGACCCGTTCCGGATCCGTAAAAAAGTTAGAAACGGAATCAGTGCAATCACGAATTTACGGATCCGTTTCTGACTCGTTACGGATCCTTAAAAAAGTTAGAAACGGAATCAGTGTAATCGCGATTTGACTGATCCGTTTCTGACCCGTTTCGGATCCGTAAAAAAGTTAAAAACAAACTTTTTTTAATATTCTATGAATTGTTTTTTATGTTTTTAATGTATTTTACTTTTATATGTTAATTTTAAATGAACTCACTGAATTGTTTTTACTTTACTAAAAAAAAATGACTGTGAATTTAATAATAATAAAAAAAAATTAAAACAAAAAATTCATCACAATATTAAATCTTTTTTATTAAAAACACGCAGTGGATTCCGTTTTATTAAAATACACGGGTCCGCAACGGATCCTAATATGATGTCCGTAACGAGTCCGTAACGGATCCAAAAAACGGACATAAAATCCGTTTTTGAATCCGTTTTTTCGAGAGGAATTTCTCCTGCTTGCGGATCCGTAACGGATCAGTAACGGATTCCGTTACGGATAGAAAATACGAAGATGCGGATCCGTTACGGATCCGAAACGGATCCGTTTGGCACACTGGGGGGAAACTTTTTTTAAGTATCCTCAAATTTTTGATTTTTCGAGAAATGACTACGTTGCAATAAAGGAGCGATTTGTACGTTGATATACAAAACTACTTGTTAATAAAAAATTTTTTTATTTTTAATCACCAAAAATTTTATAAATAAACGGTTTTGTCTGTTTAATAAATTAATTGATCTCAAAAATTTAAAATTTTTTCTTGTTGTGAACTTGGATAAGTGAAGTTCGACTTCGGTTCTGCCAAATTTAGCCAATGTGGCCGAACTTCGGCATCGGCTTAAAAAAGTGACCTCGGTCGGATACAACTGATTTTGCATAAGCTTGGTGCAACAGATATGACTTTAAATTTTGTAGGCGAATGGTATTCAAAATCTTATTCACCAGCGTCCCTATTGAAATTCAATCAGCCGTTATCGAAGATGATCATATTGATCCTTCCAGTCGTTTTGATGGACTTTGAAAATGGCCTACTTTGAAATGGCCCATTTTAAGAAAATTGTGCCACGAAAAATAATTTTCGCTTATCTGAACAAAACGATTGAGTTGTTGCAAATCAGTGTTGTAAGATTCAGTACTTTGGTACTTTGTTCAGTACTTTTTTATATAAAAAAAAACCGCAGTACCCCCGCGTTGTTTTAGGTACTTTTTTATCCTTTGAGCTTTTTAACTGTGATGTGATCATTTCGAAAACAGACTTAGGTTATCATGTGTTTGTTGCTCAATTTATGCTGTTGTATTTTAAATATAATTAAAGACGTTAATATTGAAATGCAAAGCGTGTGCTAGGATTAATATTGTGCTTTCCAGAATGGGATATTTGTTCTTACAACTGCCAAGAAAATTTATAAAAAGGGATGCATAGGATAATATGTTAGTGGAAAATTAAAATAAAAACCATATTTATAGGAACATGCAATGTTAAGCAAATGATTTATTAAACAAAATAAACTGCGAAATCGTTTTATTCGACAATGTGCGAAACATTAAGATCTAAATTTTGTTTTGAACATAAAACATTAAAAGTGATAACCAGCTTCAATCCGGAAAAACCATTAGCATTAGTGTTCGCCTAATGGTCAAAATTCGACCATAAATTTGTATGTAAATATGAAGAAAACATAATTCATCTAAGTACATATGAATTAATTTGTTACGAGCATTTATTTTTTCCTTCAAATTGGATCGATTTGGCGAGGAACCAACCTCCGATCCATGTTTTATCTTCAATATAAAAAATACCAATTGAAAAACAAAAAAAGTATCAAAAAGTCCTCTTTATATATTTTCATCCACTCAGGACGTTGCACGTTGAATTTTATGTTTATATGTCTAACATTAACGAAAATTAATCAAAGTACCAGCTGTTGAACGAAAAAGTACCAAAAACCTCCCCTTACATGTTCTTATTCACCCACTTTAATGTATAATTTTATCTTTATAGGTAGAATATTAACGAAAATTCAAAAAGTTCCAGATGAAAAACAAAAAGTACCAACATATTGTATCTTATAGGTTATCACTCACTCAGGACCCTACACCTATAATATTATGTTTCTAAGTTCAATATTATAGAAAATTTAAAAATTATCACATGAAGCACAGAAAAGTAAAAAAAAGAAATTTAGTTTCCCGTATTTCTCCTTTTTACTCCCCATAGAGGTTCGGTTGACAAACAAAGGAAGAACGCGTTCTTAACTGTTTTGCCTGGTCTGATTTATATAGTTGAAATATTCGAAAACCGGTTTTTGAAAAATTTCGAATAATCGATCACCCTAATTTTTTATTATTTGATAATTGGAAAAAAATTTTTATTTATTTATTTTGCATTTGTGTTAGTAGCAATTTTAAACGCTTATAACTCTGAAACTATTGAACAGATTTTAATAAAATATATATTGTGCACTTCTTTTAGTAAATACCTCTCAAATGGTGTATCAGTTGACATACAGAGGAGGAAAGTGTTCTTAACTGTTTTGCCTTAGCCGATTTATATAAACGATAAAGACAACTAAAATAATTTCAATTCTCAATTCCGTGTTCTAGCGGATCTTTCAGAAATAAAGCATTTCAGAACTGAATATATTTAAATTTCTTGGAAAAATACAGCTAATTAATGTTTGCTGATATTTCATATATTGCTTTTGGTATTTTATCGATACCACATTTCTGAGCATCAATTGGAAAAAGCAAAGGAAGACATCGTTTACATGCAGAAACTTTTTCAAGTTTGACAAAAACTAAAGATCTATTAAAATCCACTGGTATTTGCTATTGTAGTTATAAAATTTCCTATGATGCTAACACTGAACTAAAGTCTTTATTTTAATCATTAATGTTTTAAACTTTTTTTAGACTAAGTTCTTAGTATGTTATATATGTAAAAGTCTGAATAATGGAATTTTGAAAAAGTTAAAATATAAATGTAAATACCAGTATTAATTTCTGTTGACAACAATAAAATTTTTAATTTATTTATTTATTTATAAATATGTATATCGTCGCAGGAATTAAAGATCGCTGTAACTGACAAAACATAAAATATTCACCAGAGCCAAAAAACCTGCATGAGAGAAAGTAGAAATAAAACTATACAACTTAGGAACATGATTTTAAAAATGTATTTTTATTTTTTAATCGCTTTATATATTGGCTCCAAACATTTCCCCTCAAGTCTATTATTCTCGATGATTCAGCGGCTTACAGCAAACGATTTTTTTTTTCACCATACAAATATGGGACCGGGACCAAACGACGCAGTATTTTTTTCTGATAAAAATGATGCAAAAAAACGTATTTTCAATTTTTTGTCAATTACAGCGTTCTTTAATTCCTGCGACGATATGAACTATTTCAAATATTTTGTTAGAAAATACTGAAAAACACGTACCTTAAGCGGCTCATACACTTGCAATATAACTGTTCAATTTTATCGCCAATTGGTTTCTGATATTCGAAGGTGGCACAATATATTGGCAAGAATCGAAATCTGAAAAGAAGTGCAATATACTGTGAAATGTGTTTGCAACAATGTACCATGTTGTTTTGCTTTTTTTAATAAGGGTTGTGCCATATTTTAATTGAAACCATTGGGCCACTTATTGAATAATATGGGGTCATATAGAAATAATATGGCGAATAACATTAACAATTATATTGTAAATTTCAGTTTTGCAACACTGTTGCCTAAAGTTTATATACCAAAATTTCCAAATAATTAATTTTTAACTGCTTTTTACACTAAATAATGTAACAAAAAATTTTACTTTTTATAAGGTGGTACTGGGTGATGCCAACTCTACAACAGCAACTTTAGAAGTAGGGAATATAAAAACAAATTTTGTCATGCTTATTACACATATTGTGTGTGTAATTTTTACATGCATGTGTAATTTGTTTCATGTGTAAGCTAAGTGTAATTTTTTTTTATTAATTTTCTCCTCTTATGGACAAAGTTTACATGTAGTTTATTAACAAAATTGCCAGCTGCATACTTGTCACCATCTTCTTATCAGTTCGGCTTGTCTTTTCCTTTAAACAATAAGTGAAAACAAGATTAGTCAACTAAGTAAACCCCACTTTAAAAAAAATTGGAAATTTTTAATTTTCATAGGACAAAAATTATTCATTCTATATTAGCACAGACTTGAATCTGCAATTATATATTTTCCAATGTTTCTAAAACTAAAATATTAAAGTCCAACACCATTACAACAGTTGCTCTCAAACTAACCATTTTGTTAAGTTCTCTAACAGCGGATACAGAAAAGCGCTAAACAAATCAAAAACTAATTAAAAAAGCTCCTAAGTAAACCAAATTTTTTTAGTAAAATAATAAAAAATTATCACCATTAAAAACATTGTTTAAAAAATATTACAAAAATGTCCAAAATATAAACAAATAGCAAAACAATTAATTATTTTTATTATATAATATCAGATATAAATTAAAAAAAAATATCCTTAAATTATTAACCAAAAAACCCGTCATACTTATACGAAAAAAAAAGCTTAACTAGACGCCACAGGCGTCCTAGTGGCTGCTTGATATACACACATTAAGTTACTAGACGACCGTTTGGCGCCAAATTTCATCCTTGAAGCTTTTGCTCTCTCTTATTCCAAATACGAGCGCACATTCACACATTCACACACGCACACACAAAATATAAAAATACTCTTTGAACAAATATTTGTAGTTGGTAACTGAATATATTTTCATAAATGGATGTTGCAGAAGTACGAGTAAGTGGTAGATGAAATGATTGTAATGAAATCTTATACGGATCTTCCGCCCCTCTCCAATGTGTATAAGAAAAACCCACAAAAAGGGTTTCCTAATATTCTATACATTCATACATACACATTTTTGCTACATACAACAAAATATAACATTTAAAAAATGTACATACGTCATCTAAAGAAAAACGAATGGAAAAGTGTACGAAAATCCAAAATTACGATTTCACGTAAACTTTTCATTCGTTTGAGCTTCTTCCGCCATCAGTGATGACTCTTACAATCAGTTGCTCTACAATTCACTTAGTGTTTGCGTCGTAAAAATCAAAATTAATTCGAAAACAAAAAACGATTTGAAGTGAAATAACAATTCTTCTATTGGGGTCTTTAGTTTTTTTTTTTTTTTCTTGCATAAAAAGGTGAACTTAAACGAACATTTCATATTTGTCTATTAGACATTTAATTGACAACTTTATCTATTTGTGTGTGTGAAAATACAAAAGAAATAATTTTGAAACTTTGTTAAAGTTAAATAAAATATCTCAAGTGTTAATCTTTGTGCGGTTACCAGACACTAATTCATATTGCGAGAAAGAAATACGACTTTCTTCTTTCGTTTGTTCAATCAGGTGTAAACAATTCTAAAAATAAGAAAATTAAATTTTATAAAAGCACATCTAAATAAAACATTCAAAATGAAACTAATGATTGTAAGTCTGGTTATTTTGACAGCTGTTTACAAAATTAAAGGTGGGTAAATGTTTATTTAAAATAATTTTATACCATTAAATTTTAAAATAACGAAAGCAAATATAAAAAATAAATGTACCTAAGATATTTAGTAAGCAAACTAAAGTCTTATGTCCAGTTATTTTCAGAGATCAATATTTAGACAGACATAACGAATTATCTCTACAGCAAATACTTTCTATTTGACTTAAATTAAAATCTTTATCTTTATCCTATAAGTTCGTTTAAAGCGAACTTTTCCTAAAATGTCCCTTTCTCTAAAAAAAACCCCCCAAGTTGGTTTTTGACCTTGAACTGAACAGATACTTCTTAATATTTGGCCCAGATTTGTTAAAATAACCATATCACATATTTATTTAAGATCAGTACAGAACAAATATTCCAATATGCATGAAATTATTATTTTTTTTTCTTATTAAAGCTAGTTTTAGGCGATATGTATTTAGCAGTGTGATTGTCAAATTTCGTACTCCAAAATTCATACATGTCATGTAAATGCAAAAGAATTTGCTCCTGTAAATGTCAGCTCGAATTTTTAGTGTAAATTTTTCAATTAGAGCGTGTTCTATTTAGAACTCACAAACCATCTGATATCAGCTGTTTTGCAAATTATTTGTTTCCGCACACAAGCTAAAATCTATTTTTTACACATATTCTTTACAGAAAGAATGTTTGCAATAACTGAAATACAATTGAAAGCAAATAGAAATATAAATTAGTACTTAATTGACTGTTGTGAACAATTTTAGGTTCTGTCAGATGAAATATTGTAAAATTCTACTCGGTTTCCTTTTATAATGCGAGACTTTGGAACTCAATTTAAGAATAGTTCTGATTAAGACAACTAATACCTTAAGACGTAGGTCAACACCACGCGTTTAGTGCGATTTATTCATCTGTCAAGAAAGTAGAACCAGTGTAATTGTATTGACACGTTACGCAGCAAACGCGTGTTTGCCTATACGTATTGAACGCATGAAATAGCTTTATTTTCTATTTTTGCATGCGTCTTAAAAAAGGTCAACCCTTTTGCACAAAGAGTAACAAACGCATAGAATGCTCGGTGTGGGCCTCCACTTTTGAGGATTGTTTTCAGAAATTGTGCGATTTCAATTTCACTCTAAATCGATTTTTAGAACAAGGCTGAATATTCACAATTGTTTTTTGTATACCGATATTGATATTAGACTCTTTTTTATTCCTTAAATATTAAGGATTGGCCCCCCGTATTTATAAACGATTATTAAATTTAACAAACGTTTGTTAAGGAGAATTTTAATAAAAAAATTTGTTTTGTAAACCTTTTTTAAATTTAAAAATTTTTAATAAATACAGGCGTAAGATTATACACAATCATACGTTTCATTCACACGTAACGCTGACATAATTCTATCCGACATAAAAAATTGTCTGCAAAATTTGCTGTCAATGCCGCACTATCCCACAAAAAATATGGAAAACACATATGACTCAGCCACTTTACAAGAAAATGCAACTCTAATCGCATATAATCCATAATTTTATGAAGATTTTCATAAGCATTTGCAGGTCGGACGTACTTGTCAAAAAAATATGTCACTCAATTTTATTTTTAAGCCAAACTATCATAATTTACGCGCACACACGATTTTTGGAAAAATCGTACAACTGAAAGGATTGCCGGCTTTAGAAGGAGTGTTACCAATTTAGAGATTTTAGGTAGCTTGATTCAGCTATTTCGTTATTTTTTACAATTTTTATATAAAATTTCCTTTTTTTTTTTTAAATGTTTGACGAAAAATTCTTAAAGTTAAGCAATGGTTTTTGACCAACACTGATTTTTTCTAAATTAATCGTATGTGTATTATTATGATTAAAATTAAAACTGTTAAAAATATTCATATAAAAGTTATTCTGTGCCGTATGGAAAAACAAGCTGACTCCACTTTTTGCGAAAACTTAAATAACACCAAAAATAGAAAGCGTGTTTTATTGTCAGATCAAAATTTTGATATAGTTTCTTATTTAAAAGTTATTTAAAAAACAAAAATCAGAAAATATCCATTTTTATGTAAAAACCACAACAATAGTAATAAGTTCATAGGGGAGAGGCGCTAACATGATGACGCGCAGTATATAAGCATTAAAGAAAAACTGAGTAACTCCATGTTTTCGTGAAAAAAACGGGTAAATTAATGTGCTGAGTCAAATAGTTAAAATTTTTCCACAAATAATTACTTAAGCTGCCTTAATTCCGAAAAATAAATTGAAAAAAAAGTTTTTTCGGAAAACCTAGAAAACTCCATTATCGAAAAAACAAGGAAACTGACATTGAAATCTTTAACATTATTTAAAAGTTTGTTTTGTTTAATGCGCATGCATAATAAAATATAAATAATTACCGAAATATGTCTTAAACTTTAAGTGTGTTTTTCTCGTGTTTTCAAAAAATGGAGTTTTTCCATACGGCCACAGAATTAAAGTTTTATTCCTTTAAAAAAAAAAAAATGTGTCTTCTTAATATATTTTAATCTTTCATCTACAATTTTGTTGTAAAAAAACCAGTTTTCTAAATTGGCAACACTGTTAAGTAGGTCAATTGTGTGGTTGTAGGAAAGCATTCAATTAACTTTGCCTAAGAAAATCGCCTTTTCAAAAAATTGTATGATTATTGACTCTAATAAATCTTATTTTAAAAGTAAATTTGCTTTTGTCATCGAGTGTAAAATAGACTATTTTTTAAATTCTTACATTTATTATTTTGTAAAAACCATAAATACTCACGAAAATCTATTAATCTGTTTTTAAGTAATAAAAATTAATTGAATTTTTAAACAATTTACATTTATCAAGCAAATTGAATTTTTAAGTTCTCGTTGTCAAGCAGCTGTCTACGTGTGTATGCAAATTCGTTTGGTAAAAGTTAGAAAAGTTTAAATTAAAAAAAAAAGAAATCAAAACTAAAAAATACTTAATAAGTCAACAGATAAGAGCCATAAACCACTAATTTTGTTTGAACCATAGAGTACAATAAAAATCAAAAATTAAGATGAAAATTTATATTAAAAAAAAATTTACTTTGAACATTAAAAAAAAATAAGACATGAGCACAGCATTTGATCGTATTAGACCAGCTATTTGGCTGGTTTAGTAAAACCTTTAAAAATTAATAGAAAAAATTTTCTAAAATTAAATATTTTCAATTCTAATTGTTTTATTTAAGAGTGTGTTTCTTTTGTTCTAGTTGTTTTTGCAGTAATAACTTCTGCTTGAAGAAGGTCAATAATAATCACCTGGCGCGCGGTTAAATTTTAATATAACCAAATATCAAAACTACTTGGGCAGGTTCAATTACCCCAGTCTCTTTAGGAAATTTTTGTGGAAATTTTAAAAAATTCGCTTCATTTTTCAACCTCTTTAACTTCAATAAGAGAAAAAAAATTGCATTTTAAGACAAAATTCCGATTTTTATGTCGGCCTTAGATTTTTTTTTTTGTGGCTAAACATTTCATCATAACTTGAGAAAAACCTGTCCGATTTTTATCAAAACATTTTTAAGAAATAAAAATGTAAAATTTGTCGTTATTATATTTTTTTTATAAAATTTTAAAAACAAAACTAATTTTGCATGAAAAAAAAATTATCGCCGCTTATTTCTGAAGAGCAAATAAACAGTTGAAAATATAAAACCATGTTATTTCGATGACTTAAATGAAATTATATTCCAAATCATGCGTTAGTGTTTTGAGTATAACAATTCTTAAGCTTTGATGAAATGTATTAGCATTACCGCGTTGTTTCGGCCGAAATATTAATTAAGCCAATTACAGAAATCTGAGCCCGATAGAAAATACTAATATTTTAACTGTTTTGGCTTTCATATAATATAACAATCTTATTTTATTAAAGTAAATCATAGATAGAATCAATCTGTGAGCAGATTTGGATACAGCACGCTAAAGTCATTTAACAACGTTCTTGCTCCGGACTTTTTTTTTGCCGAGCAGTGTAATCAATTCGATACACATGAATTCTAAAAACAAACGAAATTTTTTACTTAAGTTTATATCCAAAATTAATACTACAATTAAAATCCATTAAAGTTGTTTACTTAATGGATTCATAAAAAGAACATAAAAAAAAATTTAAAAGAAATTATTTACGTGCAAATACCACAAGTACTTTTACCTGAAATAAATCAATACATAAATGTTTTTGCTAAACAAGAATGAGATTTTAAATCGAATAAATAATTGAGTTCACAGTTTAAGAGTGGATGCTGAAATTATTTATTGCAAATTTTATTCGACAGCACAAAATATCGGTGGCAGACGGCTCAATAGTCATCTATTTTAATTTGTATGTTATCAAACTTATGTAGGTTAGGTTCAATTGGCAGCCGCCACGACGACGGCTTACTTGGGTCCTTATAGAGGTCCCTTTGTGATACAAGTGACAAGAGTCAGCCAGTATTCAGCAGATTATTCCCAGAGGTCACTGCAGCCCCGAACATAGACATAGACATATCGTCCAGACATGGCAATTCCGGTCTTCCAAAATCCCTACCCCTAATGCCCCCCAGACCGTGGTATTGGCAGGGAAAGTGAAAGAACGTCACCTTCTCCTCCTCATCATACCAACTTCTACAGTAGTCATTTTAATCAAGACCCATTTTATGGCTAACTCTATTCCCGGTGAATCACAAAAATAAGAAAGTCGTGGGTCGATTCAAGCCTTCGTATAGGAAACTAGAATCTTCCAGAATCCGCTCCTGAGTATAATAGTCTTCGCCAGTAAGATTTCAGTGAAGGCGAATTTATACAAGTTGGTCTTATTTTAAAAACGGATAAGACACCTTAAAAAAGTTTAATGTTGTGCCAAACAATAGTAAACAAATTAGCTGTGTGTAAAAAATATATGCTGTCACATTTTATTTTGTTTTTAATTTTAATTTGTGTGTTTTGAAATGTAATTATTTAAAAACGTTTTCAATTTCATAATTCTAAGTGAAAATAATTGAATTTATGAAAGATTCCCCTGAACTACCAGAACGGTATGCCATGTTGACTTACGACTAGTTATCAGCTGTTGCTTACGTAGCAAGCTAATGTCACCAAGTGTGAATTCACCTTGTTTTCAGTAATATTCCACTAGAATTCCGTCTAAGCATTAAAAGGTATTCCGCCAGCAATCCTTTTGAGTTTGAAATGGCTCTTTACTAAGCAGTGTTGCCGGAATCTAAATTCAATTTTACGGGGACAAAGCATAAAAACTATCCAAACAAATTTTATTTTCGATAAAATGTAACGCTGTTAAGTTACGAATACTTAAATACAAGGTGGAGCAAAATGTGCTGCATAGTTTAAATTGTTGATAACTTTTTTGCTAGTGCGATTAATAATATTTTTTTTTTTAATTTGGTGATTTCGTTTTTTATCAGCTTTTAAAAATGAAATCCTGTAAATGGTAGCCACATTCTGCTTTGCATTCTATAACTACTCAAAATTTTCAGTGTGACGGACGATGGCTGGATGGACGATGGTTTTAAGCTTTTTAACATAAGGAAATTCTGCCTTTCAAATATCCCAAAAGAAAGCTGTCGGAAGATATTAAATGAATTAATGTGAATGTAGAGGTCAGTTTAAATGGCTTTTGCGTGAAATAATGAGTTCGCCAAATATGTCCCTTATGTTTGTTTTTTTTTAAAGCAGTTGTAAAACCCTGTTACAATTTCTAGTCAATTTTAGTTTTCATTTAATATCCATATTAATAGATTACAGACTTTTTATTAACAATTTTTAAAAGTTGTTTAAAAGAAGAAATTTTGGGATCATAAAAAACTGAGTTAACGTGCATATTGATTTTTTCATGTGCAAAAATTGCTAATGCAGGGTGTTATCTAGTCATTGAATTTAAAATATTGTTTTGTAGAAGCTCGAAACAATTTATTTTTCTAACAAAAATATTTGTGTCTGTACCTACTAATTGTTTAAATTTCAAAGAATAGAACATACACCTTTTAAAATAAAATAATTTTAAAGGGTGATTTTTTAGCTGATCCGATCTTTCAATATAAATAGCTGCTCCCAAAAATAAAGGCCATTTTTCATTTTTAAAATTTCGTCAAAATCGTACATACTATTTGTCTGAATCATTCATTATTACTATACGTCGAATTCCTAAATGTTATTTATAAAAATAACGGGACATATTGCAAAAAGGTGGCATGTCATAACGTCCAGTGTCATAGTGTCCGTGGACAAACTCGAAAGTACCGGCTTCGCTAACTAAAGCTTCTCTGCACAGTCGGCCTTCGGCCGGGGGCAAGGATTTTGTCCTCTATGGTATAACAAATACTGGCTTCGCTAGCTAAAGCTTATCTGCGAAGTCGGCCTTCGTTCGGAAACAAGGCAGATTTTAGAAGCTTTTCTTAGCGAAACCGGTACTTGTTATCCCATGAAGGAAAAAAATCCTTGCGCCCGCCCAAAGGCCGTCTGCACGGAAAAGCTTAAGTTAGCGAAGCCGGTCTTTGTTATATCATAGAGGAGAAAATCTTTGCGCCCGGCCGAAGGCCGGCTATGCAGAGAAACTTTAGTTAGCGAAGCCGGTTTTTGTTATACCATAGAGTAGAAAATACTTGCACCTGGCCGAAGGCCAGCTATGCCTAGACGCTTTAGTAAGCGCTGCCGGTATTTGTTACACCATAGGGGTATATCGTTATATCTTTAATATATGCACGCAGAGAAAAAACAACAAAACCATTTTTAAATGTTTAATTTAACCGTATCATTGTGACCGACAACCATATTATGGTAAAATAAGTTTTTTTAGAAATAGTTTTGTTGGTTGTGACCATAATAAAACAGGTTTTTCTCTGCGTGTATGACACTGGACTTTATGGCATGCTACCTTGCAAAAAGCTATATTCTGTTTTGAGTAATTGATTATAACTATACAGTGATTAATTAATATTTAACTATTGAATAGTGCACAAAGTTTGGCGGAGGGCTCAAATAGGTATTACTGTCCATACTGCCGCGCAGCTGTTGAATATACAATGCAATTGTTTACATAAAACTTACATTTGTATGTTACTAAATTTATATGAATAATAAACACTGTTTTGCAAATTGGGTAATTTTAAAATTTTTTTTTTTTTGGGAAAAAATTATTTTTTTCTTTTTGGGTCATTTTTCATTTTTATTTTGGGCCCTTTTTCGTTTCTTTTGGGCAAAATTTCATATTTAACTTTTTGGGTCATTTTTCATGTTCTTTTGGGCGATTCTTCATTTGGGCGATTTTTCATTTTTTTTGGGCCATTTTTCATTGGGCAATATTTCCTACAGCCAAAGATGCCATGGAATTTCCACCAAACAAAAAAAAACTTAAACAGAAATCTTATTAATTATAAATTTTGTATTCCCAAAAATAACTTTGATAATATACTTGCATGTGCGCGTGCAAAAAACTGAACTGGCAAATTGGTTTTTTTGTTGTTTTCTTACGATAACAATAAAATGAAGCAATTTGTTTTTTAATTTTGTTTTTTTCTTTTTACTCACTTACAACTACAATTCGAGTCGGAAAAAAGCCAACCAATTGTAGGGGAATGTAAGAAAAGATAAACTCACTGTTTATTGTTGGTGTTTTGGTAAAGCTTTGAAGTGCGCATAGAGGCCAGCTTTCCCTCAACAATAAATTTCGGTGTATTAATCAATTATGAAAAAATCGGGAATTTAGCACGTCATACAGAAAACTTATAAATATTAAACTTATTAATTTTAGTTTAATTTAAAAAACACCCGTTTGTTGGTGTGGAAGATGTTTGCCAAATTTTTAATTTGTTCGCCTTTTTCGTCTATATGTTATATTTAATTGTTTATTCAAATTCAGTTTAATTTTTTGTTTTGTTTGGAATATATAAAAATTCAAAATTAATATTGGAGTTGGTTAGTGATTTCTTTTGCGTTTAAGAAAAAAAAATTTTAAATATGTTTTCCCGTCTTCATTGCAAATGTAAGTCCATAAATAACACTAATAAATAGTTAATAATATTTTGTCCAAAATACATTGGCGGATCAATAAATTCGCGACTTTTTGAATTTCAACAACAGACATCTGTCAGTCAGCTACTGTAAAATTTTAATAAGCTGCGTCATTTAGTTTGTAATTGTTTTTTTTTTTATAATTTGACAATTTATTTATTTACATGGTTAAAATTACCAGTGACATTTTTTATGATAATTCTTTAGCGATAATCTCCCTTCAGCTAAGCCGCGTCAGAAAAGGGTCTAAAAATTATGTTTTTCAAGAACAAAAAATTCAGTAATTTTTTTGTCCAATGAATGATTCTTTGATTCTGCATTAAAAAATTTTTAAAATCTAACCACAGACTGGAGATAGTGTGATGTCAATGTCAGTTTTTTGATGCTTTCAATTCGATTTTAATGAAAATTCAATAAGCTTAACCATGTTTTTCGATTTTTACCGTTTTTAATTCCAAAACATCTTTAGAAAGGTGCTGACCACCGCTTGGGATTTTAGTCCAAAATTAACCTTAACTGCACTTTCTTATTTTTTATAACGTTCACTTATACATCATTAAAATTCGCGATCCCTTAATATTTAGTATTTGCTCGAGTATCATTAAAACATTAAGCATTTCAATTTAAAGATCATTAAATTGAGGAAAATTCAGTCCAGAATTGAAAACATTTGTTTCTATTATTGATAATTGTAGAATCCAATGATTCTCGAAGAATTCGAACAAGATGTAATTTTTTAGCCTTTATTTAATATTAAGTTTCATTTTATGAACAGTGTTCCTTATTAAAATTGTATTTTTCACTTTAGGATGCACATAAAATTATTGACGATATTTTTGTCTCCCTTTTTCGTTGTTGTTGTTGACTTGTAATATTAAACCAATTTGCATACATTTTAATCGTTTATAATTTATTGTTTTTTTTTAATACATGTAAAAAGTACTTTAAAGCAGTGTTCGTAAATAAACAGTTCATTATTTAACGTTCGGCTCACACACCCAGGAACGATATCTATTTTTTTATGATTGTGTAGACATACGCAACCCTTTATACCGTTCGTAACTATTTTCAAAAAAGAACCGAACATTATATAATGTTCGGTTCTTCGTTAAAAAACAGAACAATTGTAGTGATACTGTAAACAAACATTATATTTTAATGTTCTATAATGTTTGTTTCGTGTGTGTATTTTGTTTTTGTAAAAATGTTTTTTTTTTACAAGCCAAAAGGGACGAACATTAACGAGTCGAACCGAACACATTGAAGTTTGTGGATTTTCAAAAAAACCCGAAAACAGTAATATTTTTGTGTTCGAAAGATGACTAACAGGGAAACGTTATTTTTATACCCTCCACCACAATTAGTTGTGAAGAGGGTATATTAAGTTTGTCATTACGTGTGAAACTTTTTTATTATTCATCTCAGACCCTATAAAGTATATATATTCTGGGTTCTTGAGTAATTCTAAGTCGATTTAGCCATGTCCGTCCGTCTGTCTGTCCGTCTGTCCGTCTGTTGAAAATACGCTCACTTTCGAACAATTCGAAAGAAATGAACAAACTTGGTGCCAAATTGCTTGTAGCTATCCTAAGCAGCTTGGGATTGAAATCCAGCAAAATCGGTTCAGTAGGACCAGAGCTATGAATCAAAATGTGGAACCACCACCTAAAAAAATTGATAATTTTGTTACAAAAAATAACATAAGCGCTGGAACAAGGCACGGAATGAGATAAGATTTTGCAAAAATTTGTTTTATTTGACTGGAAATCACGCTGTTAAATTTCGTGATGATCCGTCCATAATTTACCCTAAGCCCCATATAAACAATACTTCCGGAAAACAGTTTAGGACGCCTGAAACCGTAAAAAATAACGCTAGCGTAACAAAATTTGGTACGTCATAGTTTTTTAGGACAAGAAATAACACTGTGAAATTTCGTGACGATTGGTATATAACTTACCTTAGGCCCCATAGAAACCCTACTCCCGGAAAACAGTTAAGTACACCTAAAACCATAATTAATAATGCTATCATAACAGAAATCGGTACGTCACAGTTTTAAAGGACTAGAAATGACGCTATGAAATTTCGTGATGATCGGTGCATAATTTACCCTAGGCCCCATATAAACCCTACTACCGGAAAACACTTTAGTCGCCTAAAACCATAATTAATAACAAATTGTCACAGTTTAAGATAATAATAGCATCATACAGATATTACTCCTTAAACATTCGAACTGTCGGTGGAGGGTATCAAAGATTCGGCACAGCCGAATATAGCACTCTAACTTGTTTTTAATGATTTTCTACATAAACACTATTAGCGTTTGTGTTTTCCACAAATCTACCGAACCGAACATTAAAAAACGATATTTAGTGTTTATTTTCGAACACTGCTTTAAAGTACTTTATAGAAAAAGTGTTAACAAAGTGAAAGCTTGAATTTAAATTGGCCCTTTGAAAAAATTATCTCGAACATCAATTTTTTTTAAGATTTTTTTTTATCTGTTCGGAATTTTACTAAATATTTTTTGTTTTAATTTAAAATCTATTGCAATAATAAATATTATTGTTGTGTTCAACTAAAACTATATTTTATTGCCAAAAATTCCATTTTATAAGTCGGTCATGCTTATATTTCCTTCTTTTTTATTTTGTTCTTCTTGGTTTTGTTTTAATTGTATTTTAAAATGTCTGCCAATTTATTTATTTGCATTTAGTTCATTGTACGTTTTATGATTTTGGATTTGAAGTAATATTTTTTTCACTTTGTTGATGGTGGGAGATACAACTTGACACATGAATGAAATTTTAACAATTTTAAAATTAAATTTAATTTATGAGGATAACGAAAGTGAAAGTGCCATAATTTATCTGGTTTTGTGTGTTATTTACCAACTATTTCATGCTAATAATACTATAGATTATAAATAGGAGGTAATGCACATTTAAAAAATATAATTAAGCGGAGATGCCACAACACGGGCATATGCAAATATGTGTATTTCGTTGCCTGAAACGCAAACGACTCTAACTAAGCAAATATTAAAAATCGACTTTTTCATTGAATGCATCAACATAAATGTCCACGAAAAATGTTGGAATCTGTCGACCAAAATTTGCTAGTGTTGAGTTAACCGCACCACCACAAGATTAAAATTTCAACTGGACTAGAGTTGAGATGTCAACCATAATAGGGGCAGCAGTCTTTGTTTTATATTGACAATGAGCCAAAATATATGTATTATTTTCACTAGCGCTCTTGAAAAAGTCGTCCCAAAAAAACGGTATTTTTTTCGAATCCGAAATCCACTGTCAGGAGAAATTCCAGTATAATCCATCATTTCGACTGAATTATAAAAATATATAAAAAGTATGTTACAATTTTGAGAAAAAAAATCCTAAAGTTAGTCACAAAACGTAATTTTTGAGCTTCCAATATGACTTTTTGAACATTTTTGCCTGAAATTTAACATGAAGATTTTAGAAGAACTCTAATAGCGAAGGGTAAGTAAGCTTCGCAAAACATACGACTAATTTTATTTAAAATTTAATTTAAAACAAGTAAGGCAGCATAGTCGGTCAAGCCCAATCATATGATACCCTACACCACAGTATTTAAAAACATCATGCTTATGTGTCCATATAAATATGGATTTATCTATGTCTATATCTTCCCTCGTGGTCCTACGATTCGGGCCATCTTCAATAGGCTTGATCGTTTTGCCAATAAGAACCTATGTCCCATATTTTCTCCAAATTGCGACCTGTACTTTGCGCACAAGGTTACATGGTAAGCCAGTCAGCCGGACGGACAGACATCGTTAATTCGACTCAGAAGGTGATTCTGAGTCGATCGGTATACTTTAGTGTGGGGGTAGGTGTAACACACATAATACCCTCTCCACTATTGTGGTGTATATAACTCGACTATAAAACAAACAACAAAATTATATAATCACGTAATTAACGGACGAGAAACATAATTTCTGATTTATTTCTGGATATTTTTTTTTTGTAGTAAAAATAATCTTGATATTTTATACCAAACCTTTTGTTAATTTTACTATTTATTTGAAATTTACTTTGTAATTTTAAAAATAGCATTTTAATTTCCGCTCTCAGTATGAAAGCGTAACCTTCTAATTGGTTTGCAATTTTCTTTGAATTTATAGATTTTTGCTCAATAAAGTTTATTGTGAAGCAACATGCATTCAATGGAAAAAGGAAAAACTAGAAAGTAATTTTTACCCTGGGAGTGTCATAATAAATTCAATTTTATTTAATTTATTTCTACACATTTCATGCTCTGTTTCGCAAAGCGTAGTAAGATGGCAGGTTATCAACCGACTTTCTTCTTCACGCCAGCCAGACCCACTTTGGTGGCCAAACATTGTAGTTGAGCGGCTAAACAAACTTATAAAATAAATGGAATATGGAAATTTCTAAGCTTGACACCATGACCTGAATTTAAGTAAAATCTATATTAATTTTTTATTATTGTACGTTATTTTATTTTTTTATTTTTTATTTACATTCTTTAGAAAAATTCGTAACAATTGTTTGCAAAATAAATGGATTGAAAATAAACTTAAGGTCATTTCTGCACACACTGTTTACTCCTACGATGGAAAGTTCCATTTATTCGGTTCTTTGGCACCAATTGAATATTTTAAAGGTTACGTTGTCTGTCTTTCTAAAAGTAGATATAATTTTTCAATTGTTGTTATTGTTGCATTTCTCTATAATTGTTGTTCTTATTAAATCTGTAAGAGTAATTTTATTTTAAGATTGCGAACATTTTCTATTGAAATCCTTTCAGCCAAAGTCTTATTTGTTTTTCAGTCATCAATGTTGTTCTGCGCATTATCACACTGTCTTCAATTAATGTCTGGCGCCATGCAGACGCATGTTCTACATAATAATAGTTTGCTAGATAAATAACACATCTCATTCCCCCCTCCTCTTCCAGGGGATGGCATCATGTTTAACATCCCTCAAAAATTATTCAATAAACATACGCATTGTATTTTAAGACTTTCATTCTATTCCATTTAATTCATAAAACAGGCAGCTTTGAAAGTAATTTTGTACATCTTACAATATATGAGTGTGTGTGTTATCAGAGTTGAAACAAATACATAAATACCCATCATCAAGGATATAGTTTGAATCATGCAAATACTGTCGTGCTGTTAAAATATGAATAAAGAAATCTCTAAAGTTTTAATATGATAAAAAAGTGTTTTTTCAACGAGAACATTTTTATTTGCCCTTTGAACTGAAAAGTAATTACATAGTCGAATGTTATACAAATGTATACATGTTTACATCAGGGTATATAAAAACTATAGAAATTAAATTTAATCGAAACCTCAGAAATGTATTATATTCCATTAAACATCGATATGTCGTCGCCTTAGAGTGCTAACCTACCAACTAACTTCTAGCAAATGTTACAGGGCTGACAAAAAACTTCTAATGTTTTCTATTTCTAGCTAAAGAAGCAAACCAATATACATACATATATTTGGTTTATCTTCTTATACTCTATAGAGCCCTAAATTAAAGTAAATATTTTTCTTAGTCGATGCGGCGCATCAGGAGCCAAGCACTTTTCATGATTTTCACACACATAAAACGAATATTACCGAAACTCACTTCAAATATTATAAAACACTATAATTTCATTCTCTACAAGAACAATGCCAGTCATTTGATGCATCTTCTGATGGGCATTGCTGATGGGTTTATACATCAGAAGTTTCTATCATTTTATTAAGGTTAATATGAAAAAACTGATGTAAACATTCGTGTACGTGTGACATTTTTTTGCCACTCATACTTGTGAATTTTAATATATATGTATATACCCCAACAAACACGAAGTCAAACCTTTGATATGAAATGACTTTATCATTTGACATCAAACACAATTCTCAAACGTTTTTCAAGTGTTTGATTTAACATTTATATTCAAATTGATAATGATTTCAAAATAAACATTTGATGTCAAATGTTTGTCAAATGTTAAATTCAAATCAAAAATAAACTAGGCAACACTAAAGCGAAAAAAGCATTAAAAATGGTGATTAAAGTTACATTTTTTACTTTGTGGTTTTTATGTGTTTTTTACTATTAAAAATAAATTTTGATATAAAGTGAACAGCTTATTTGTTGTGAAAATTTAAAATTATTTGTTAGTAATTCCAATGATTTAGAATACAAAAAAAAAGGAAAATAAAACGGGAAAGTTAAGAAAGTTTGTTGAACGGTCGCGGTGCTACAATCCTCAAAATATTTCGTCTTTGCAAGAATTAGAGGACGGAAAGAATTTAATTTCATCTTTTCGCTATGTTGCCGAATGTTTATCTCACAGTTTATTTAAATAAATAATTAGTTTAAATTAAAATATAAAATAGATATTTGTATTTATGTTCCACATTGTATTATAATCTACATTTGAAAAACAATTGAGAATTACGTTTGAAAGCAAGTTGAAAATAAAGGCATTTTTCAATTTGAAAATAATTTCCCCTTTTTGTTGAGAACACTATGATTTTCAAATGATTTTCAAATCATTATCAAACGTTTGTCGTTTGAGAAAACGTTTGATTTCAAATCATTTTCAATTTGAAATCAAACCTACGTGTTTGTTGGGTTAATACAAAATTGAAAGTGTGTTAGTTTATAAGTTTTGCATGTGTTAATTTACATCACCCATTTCTTGTAGGGTTGCTGCCGTCGCTTTGTTTGTTAAAAAACAAAAGCAAAACACATAAAGGGTTTTCATGATATGGCTTAAAGTGTCGCAATATTTGCAAACTATGCATTTTTACGCCCTCGCAACTGAACACAAACTTCGTAAATTTGCCCAACAATTTTGACTCGTTAACTTGCGCTGTTCAATTTTGCATTTATACAACACGATTTTTTAGTGCCTTTAATGCGTTTTCCATGAAAAATCCAAGGGTTTTTAAAACACAAGCAATAAATTCTAAAAATAATATGAGCAAATTAGTCGTTTGGCTTTCTTTGTGCGTTTTTAAAAGAAATTTCACATATTAAGCACATATTTCAACTTTTATGTTTATATTTTTGAATTTTCTTTTTTAATTTATTTTTGTATAGACGTTTCTTACAAACTGACATTAATTGTTTAAAATTACACAACTTTAAATAAAGTTCTTCATGAAACGAGTCTCGCAACTTTGCCCATTTGAACAAATAGCAATTTTAAGCAATATCATGAAAACCCTTACAGTAAATATCTCAAATGAGTTCTTTTATTTCTCTCTATTTTGAGAATTTCAAATACACTTTAAATATTTTGCTATTCTTGTATGTGTTTATTAAAATGTGGAAAATAGAGTGGGAAAAAAATATTTTATTTTCTTCTTATTAGGGAATGGTAAATGGATTCAAAAATCGATTTTTCGATCGACTTTTTTTATTTTGGTTTTTGAAATCGATTAATCGAGCCACAAAATCGATTTTAAAATCGATTTCAAAATCGTTTAAGATAAATTTGCAACCTTATATAACAAAGGGGGATACCTGCATTTTTTTGTTTCGGCAAAATAGTAGAGAAATTGAACTAAGATTTTTACAGTGGACAGGTATTACTTTCCTGCAAAAAGTGAAAATGTGTTAATTTTTAGATGACGTTTACAGGAACAAGTGCAATATTTCGCATATTAAAATTGTGTTCTTGTGTAGTGAGTCAGGCCTGTCACAGAAATCAATTCAGGCCTGAGTGTATGGATAGTATTTAAAATGATTATGACAATAGTTCTTGTTCGGTGGCGACTGTTTCTTTGCTTAGTTACTATTAAGTTAGTTTTAGAAAATAAACGTTTGCATGTCGGAAAGATGCAGATTTATTTCCTTATAATTTTGTATTTGTTAGGATAAATTACATACTTTTTGTTTTTTCACTCTGCTGATAACTAGATTTTAATATCGCTTACACACTGGTCTGTTTAAATATATGCGTATTCCCACAGGAATGTCATGGTTTAATTCACCTGTTGTGTTTCTATAATATGTTGATTTTCACAAAGCTCACTTTCAGTGTTTGGTTTGGTGCGATAAGCTTAGGACTGTTTTGTTCAATGTCCATTGATGATTTCAATTTCTGAAGAACAAGAGGACTTTTATTAATTAAAGTCGGAAGTATACCAAGGGTACTAATAGGTAAATACGTTAAATTACAACGGTTTTTTTACATTAAACCTGGGAAAAAAATTTCAAGTTTTACTGTGCATGCCCAAATTTTGATAAAAAATAAAAAAATCGATTTTAAAAGCACAATAATCGATTTTAGTATAAAATCGCATACGTAAATTCGATTGCAAAAAATCGATTTTTTTAACACAAAATCGATTTTCGATTGGAATCGAAATCGATTTACCATTCCCTACTTCTTATATGTATATCAAAAAAAAGCTGAATGCTTTGTATGGAATTAGATATAAATGGATTTATATAATAAAAAAATTGTATTAATACTAAAATATTTTTTTTGACATACGCAGCCAGAAATTGTTTTCAGTGCACCCAAAATACACACACCACTTAATACACATTTTTAACTGGCTCTCTTTGTGATCACCACTGCTCTAAGCTGACGATATGCAACAATATGTTCCCTTTTAGTAGAAGCATGTATGTATATTAGGGTGTATGCAGCAATTTTTTTGTATTAATATTGATGTCTCCCGGGCGGAATATTGTGCCACATGGTCTTAAACTGATGTGGAAAAAATTTCACCCAAATCGGATAACTTTTACCCCTGCCCCCTTGAGGTCAAAGTTCAAATGATAAAAAAAAAATCGAAAAAAAAATTTTTTGCTTGTATGGAAATTTTTTTTTATCATTTGAACTTTGACCTTAAAGGGGCAGGGGTAAAAGTTATCCGATTTGGCTGAAATTTTTTCCACATCAGTTTTAGACCATGTGGCACAATATTCCGCCCGGGAGATGTTGAAAATCCAAAGTTTAAATTTAGCTGCCACCCTAATGTATATTTTAACGGAAGGGTATACTTGCTAACTTTATTACTGATTAATCATACGCCAACTTGCTAACTATGAAATACTTTGTGAAACCCTTCGTGAAATTATTGGCATGTATGCATAAATGCATTTGAAAAAAAGAAAATTTTAGAATTAGTTTTGGTTTTAAGTGTTGTGGTTCGAAAGAAAAAATTCCTTTGCATTTAGTGAATTTTAGTGAAAGATAGAATATTGAATTTATAAATAATAAAGCAACTCAAACCAACGTTGTATTAGTTTTATTTTTCTTATTTCATACTACGTTTTTTAAAATTTTAATTGTAATATAATAAATTTTCATAAAAGACTCAACTGAGTATATAACAAGCAAAAAAAAGTGCGCCGTACAGCCCCTAATAAAAAGAATTTTTGCAAGACGAAATTTTACTGCAACAGCAGTATTCGTAACCATGAATCAAAAACAAGATTACGCGTTGCGCAGTTAATTTGTTGAGTAACGTTGACATAGAATTTGTGTTGTTAACAAACACTTATTTGTATTCTTAAAAGTGCCTTTGGTAAGTTATTACATTAACAAAAGTAAAATAATTTTTTCGAGATTTAATCTTCTGACATTATGGGTGCAGAAACAGAGTTCTGGTCGATAAATACTAGAACGCGACACTTGAGGTCAATGATCTTCAATGATTGATTGATCTTCTCGCAACAAAAATTTTGATATATCACACTTTAAGATCAGTTTATAAGTGCCAAAGATATAAAGAAAAATTCAAAAAGGGTTCGGTAAAAAAAAATAAAGTTTAAACTGCATATCTAGAATAAGGGTGATCCCTCTGATGATGGGTTTAAGCAAACAGTTTAAAATGAATGACTACCGTCCTAATTTTTGACAGCGAAACCAATATTTATTTCATTAAAACGCGTGAGTGTTTTACAAACTGTCTATTTTATTTTGTGAGTTGAGTGTGGGATTCTTGTTTTTATTATTATTGAACTTTTCTCTTTTATTTTATTTTAAAAAGAAAGTTGACATCATCAATAAATTATTGTTGTAGTCTCGTATAGAATTACTGTTCTCAGACTAAATACACATACACGCACAAATGTATAAATAAAGATTCGTGTGTCTTTTTGCAGAAATGAAGTTAAAAAGTAACGGTAGTCTTTCTGGCGCCTACTAAAACTATGTTAAGGATAACTGTGTGATCTGGATGAATAAACCCAAAATTTAAAGTTTTAACATGTGTTAATTAGGGCTACAACTTTTCAACACTTGTTAATAAAGCTGACATACAAACAAGTTTTGTTTGTATATATACATACATACAAATGTGTGTATATAAATGCCTGTGTGTTACTACTCTATTCTTATGCAATAATTGCACTAGATAAAATATCGATAACTTCTTTTAAGTGCGTGAGCAGGAATCGGTTACAGACAACAATACTAGTCCAAAAATAAAACCTTTCAATGTGAGCAGAAAAGTAGCGACATTTAAATTGTGAAGATTTTGTTTAAAATTTGACGTTGCGCTATAAAATGAAAAAGCATAGCAGCTGCCTATAGAAAATGTTTCCATTGACGATTATTTGAAAAAAATTTTTAAAGAAGACATTTTATTAAGAGATCAACTTGTCCTAAAAGAAAAAAAAATTGGTTCAAGTTTTGTCATTTAAGGTGTGCTCCACCCGCCAATGCCTTAATTTTTGACGTTTCTGTATACACCATAAACAAGAACAATTTAACTTGGATCATCTACCGAGGAAACGTTAATATTGTGGACCAGCGCCATCAAAGACCCAATTATAATATGCATGAGCTTACAGTTACTGTCAAAAATTAACAAAAACCCTCCCAAAGGCCTTTAAGAACAAAATTAAAAAAACAACCAATTCCGTACGGAATTTGCGATCAGTTTCGCACTTTGTTTAAGCAAATGACAGTTTCATAAAACTTAACAAAAAGTTTCCTTGAGTTTGACAAATATGATTAACATGTATTCGCACAGTTGCTTAAGCAAGCTTAAGCACATTATGATTGGTTTTTTAATACCAATCGCAGGGAGAAATGGTAGATATTAGTTTTTTATTAAGTTTGTAGTTTCTACAATATTGATCTGAGAAAAAAAAACCGTACTCAATATGTTTTATTTTAATTGTTTTTTTTTTTTTTTTTTTTTTTGGCAATATGCGTTAGTCGCTGGGTTTTCTAAGGTGTTGCGATAGACACTATTTCTACTAAAATCAAATATATTTCTTTTTGGTGAAGATTATTCAAGATTCGACACAGCCGAAGTTAGCACTCTTGTTTCAATTTAGTTCGAATGCATTGACTAATACAATCATTTGATATAATTTGTTCTTTTATAAATAACTAGCTGACCCGACAGACGTTGTCCTGTCCAAATTAGGAAAAATGTTTGCTTTCGATTTTTAAAATCCGTTAAAAAGATACGACCATTTGAAAGAAAAATTAGTTAAATCGATGGAGCCGTTTTCTGATTTAAGGTAAATCAAAAAAAGTGGGCGTTAAAGCGGGCGGGGCAAAAAGTTCTTTCCTAAAAACCTAAGTTGGACCATGGCGATGATTTTAAAGAAAAAATCGTCCAAATCGGTCAAGCCGTTCTCAAGTTAGGCGTGGTACATTTTTCTTTCGATGAAAACGAACATTTGAGGGGTATAGATGCAAAGACTGCAATGTCCACTTTTTTGACAAACGTAACTAATAATACCTCTTAGTTGTATTTCATGAATGCTTCCAATTAGTGAATATTACATTACCAGAAACACTTTTATCCCATAAAAAAGTATGTTTAAAAATTAAGAATTGATGCAAAAACGGCAATGTTTATTGGAGATTGTCGTTTTTGCAATGATCACAGTTTGTTAAGCTCTTTTTCTCTCAACTATTTGCGAAAATGCACGCTATTGTTTTTATTCTGTTTTTTTTTTTTTTGCAAAACAAAACTAAAAAGAAATTAAATAATCTAACAAATTATTTTTTTTTTTATGAAGCAATTAGTTTTATTGTTCACTTTATAACTTTGTCATTAGTCGTAATTATGGAGCTAAGTTGTTATGAAATTCCTCCAAATCAATTAAGAAAAAACTAAGCCTTTGTTAAGTTTAAGAATTTTATAGCTACTGATTTTTTTAAGTACTTGCCCATGTAAAAAAACAGCAATGTCCATTTGATTAGAGCAAACACAGCAATCTCCAGTTTTATTATTATAATTGCCAGCAAACCGCTATATCGATTTGGCTGAAACTTGCGTGATATCTCCATCATATTCTTATTTACTGAATAGAATGATATACATTACATAAATATGAATATACTTTGAGCTAGAGGTTTTTACCATTTATTACGAAAACTATAAATGTGGACATTGCAGTCTTTGCATCTATACCCCTCATTTAAAAGAAACATTTGTTTAATCGATGGAGCCGTTTTTTGATTTTAGGTAAATCAAAAAAAAGTGGGCGGTGCAAAATTTTCTTTCCGTAAAAACCTAAGTTTAATCATTATAAAGAAAAAATCGTCCAAATCGGTCAAGCGATTCTCAAGTTATGCGCTTAATAGAAAAAGTAGGCGTGGTAAATTTTTCTTTCGATGAAAACTTTAAATGGATTAATACGAACATTTGAGAGAAAAATTTGTCAAATCGATGAAGCCGTTTTCTGATTATAGGTAATTCAAAAAAAAGTGGGCGTAAAAGTGGGCGGGGCAAAAATTTTCTTTTCTAAGTTGGACCATGGCGATCATTCTAAAGAAAAAATCGTCCAAATTATATAGATGTCATTGGTGGTACAATACGAATATAGATTTTGCCACGCCCCTCCGCCCACAGACCGAATATTTTGAAGATTCCCTGAAAATTTCATCAAAATCGGCCTAGCCGTTTTGGAGTCTTTACGTTACATACACACATGCACACATCCTGTTTTATATATATAGATTTATAGAATTGCAATTGAGATTATCGTTTGAAAAAATTATACAACACTGCCGTATTCATAAAAATTTTTAGTTTAATAAATCTATAAAAAAAAATATATTTTCTAAGAAAATTTTACTTTATAAACGATTGTTAAATTTAAAAATTGTTAATGAATAAAGGGAAACATAATTACTGATGATTAATTTTAAATTGATTTTCCGTTTGGTTTCTTTCTTGCAGCGGCTGAACCTCATTTACATTGTTGGCACTGCAGTTCCGATACAATTGGTGCTGAAGACTTTTGTGGCAATGAGTTTAAGGAAAGCAATATACCCGAACTATTAAAGGAGCGCAACATCAGTGTTCTCCGCAGTTGCAATAGCACCATCAATTCGGAACATGAAAGAGCTGTCTGTCGCAAGACCATTGAGGAAAGTAAGTTGATATTTGCAATATTCGTGATGCAAAAGAAACTAAAATAATTTTGATTTGTTTTTCTTCTAGTAAACGGCAAACAAGTAGTGAAGCGCTTCTGCTACTACACCAATAAATCCGATACAGTGGATCATTGCACAAAAGAGCCGACCGAAAAGAATGTCCATCGAATCTATTGTGAGGACTGCCTGACCGACAAATGTAATGCCGGTTTTAAATTCAACATTTCATGGTGCATTTTCGTAACTGCTTCGTTGCTGACATTATTTCTAGCCACAAAAACCAAAAGTATTTAAATTTAGAGTAGAAAACTTAAACTTGAAAACTTTCCAGAAAAAGACAATTATTTCATGTTCATAAAAAAAAAATTATTGCATAAGTGAACACACGAAATAATTTATACTTAATTATATTTTAAGAATTTTCAATTTGTTTAAAACTTATCTAACATTTTTAATTGTGATATTTATTTTTCGAAAATGTCTGAGTGTTTTTTGTTTTATTTTATTAACGATTTGGTTTAGTTTTAAGCTGATGAATTTGCATGTGCTGTTATTTATTATAGTTTATTTAAATTTATTTAAACACAAAATTTTATTTGAACTAAAATGTAAAAAATTCAATCTATTAAATAGTAAAATAGTAATAATTCAAAATAATCGTATTTGAAAACATTAGATAAAATTTTTGAAATATTGCACAAAACACTCACCTCCGATTCATCCGGTTTCCTGCAACTAAAATAGTTAGAAAATATGTAATTGAAATAATACAAAAACAATAATTTTTATACATTCTTTAGATGTTTTAAAAATTTTAAAATTATTTTGCCTAGAAAATCTAAATTAATTTAATAAAAGAGAAAAAAAACCTTTCAGAAATTCTTAAGCAAAACCCTCTAATTGTATTTAATTGATACTGGATTAGTTTGACATTGAACAATCGAAGTGGTACTGCTACTAATTATTTTGTGTTTATTTATTTTTTTTTTTATTATTATTTCCAAAAATTAATGAATTATTCAGCTAAAATATCTATGTTTTTTGCTGCCCGGGAATTCAATTTTTCTCAATTCCCGCATTTCCGGGAAATAATTGCGGGATTTTCGGGAAATTTTGATATGTGGTCCTCGTGACTTTCGTTGTTAAATCCTACGAAATTTTATCAAAATATCAATATTTTTACGTTTATGGCGAGAGTGTGCCTAAGAGAGATAATGACTCGATCTTCACAAAATTAAGTGGTGAGATTTCGAGACTGATGAACAGCGTTGCCGTTTTGGTTACTTTTTTCCACAATGTGAACTTGTGCACTTTTTTCCATTTTGGTTACTTTTTTCAACACAAAAATAACCAATTTTTATTTTGAAATAAGAACTACTCGCATTTTTGACCCTTACAAAATTGTGTGGTGAATTTGTGCATCTAAAACCTAGGGAAAATGATGGAACGAACTTTACGAAATTTGGTAATGTGATTGCTAGACATATAAAATAAATGTATAAAAATCTAATGACAATCGATGCACTATGCCGCCAATTTATGTTAGTTTTTGTAAATATTTTTAGGAAGATTGTTCCTTATTTGCGTGCAGAACTCTTTCCCTACTGAACTGATTCTTTTCGTTTTTATTCCCAAACTTCTCAGGAGAACTAGAAGCTCTTTGGCAATCAATTGGCTCTTTTCTGTTCAGTCGTTCGGAAGTTAGCGTGATTTTAACAGAAGGGCATGGCTTAATGAACTTATAATTACTCAAGGATTGAGAATGTCAGGCGCGGATCCAGCTTGAGCCTTAGGGGGGGGGGGGGGAATTTTTATGATACAAAAAAGTAAGAAATCTGTTTTTAAAAGTTTATTAAAAACAATATGTGTATATTATATTTAAATAAACTCAACAATAAGGTTAAACAAAATATAAGATCAGTTCAATATAAATTAAAATAAATTAATATTTTTTAATAAGCAACTTATGATTTCGTTTTGAGGCAAATTTAGATAGTACAATATATCTTCTGTCATAGTTGATCTGAGCCATGTTTTTGTTCGACGAATGGTAAGAAATGACCTCCCGCTCGTTGCATTACTGACGAGCATTTACACGAAAATTTTAAATATTTTTCTTAGATTTGGGTTGATATCTTCATCACAGTTTAGTAAAGCATCTACAACGTTATCTGATAGATCAGGCTCATGTTTAGATGTTAGTAGGTGTTAATCTCTTTTATCATACATAATCAGCTCATCAGCTAGATGTGCTTTTAACCGTTTTGTATCTGTATATGACTTGATTACACTTTGAGGTAGAAGTTTGGGTATGTTCAACACATTTAGGAAAGGTGTCTTGAAATCTTCTAAGAGGAATGTTACCTACAACGCGGTGGTAATCTTCAACATTTTGAATGTAATTATTTCGTTCAAATCTTGACTTTTCGATTGGAACATCGATTAGAACGCAAATAACTTTAACTTTTTCAAAAATCGCTTTAAATTTTTTTCGGCTTTATTTCGTTTCTCTTCAAGGCGCATGATTAAAGTTTTGATAAGGCTTGATTCTTTTTGAAGATCTATATCGAGCTTTTATAAAATGATACTAAGCGGCTGTGTTACAATAAGTATCACATTAATATGTATATTCCGCAAATAAATTCAAATGTACTACATGAGTTCCTAAATATAAGGCTTTTGATGAAGTATGTCTACCTTTCTACTCTGATATTTTTTTCCAAATCTATATGATGTACACTTGTTGCAAAGTTTAAAATTGAGTCGTGACGGTCCACGCATCTTGTCTCGCATAATGTAGAGAATTTGGCTCCCAAATTCTTTGCTAAAACTGCGTTTCGCTTGGGATGATTATATTTAAAAAATTATGTCGTTTCTTATGCAAATGATACAACTTTTTGTATTAATGGCACTTTATTGCTTTTAGAAATTGAGTTGTTTGATTTATGGGAATAGCAAGGCGTTTGTTTCACATTTGTCGTTGTTTCTAGAATTTTTTAATAGGACCATTTTCTGCTTAATAGGTCCATTTTCTGCTGACATCAGAGAACACCCATCTGTTCCAACTCCTACACAATTTTTTAAGTCAAGACCAAAATTTGTCAAAGCTTTTTAAACTATGGCTGATAGTGCCTTCGCATCAATTGACACATTAACGTCATTATCATTATTCTTTGAAGCCTCTTCAAATGCGTTTACAACAAAGCCAATAAAATAAGGAAATCTGGCTTTTCCCCGTCAAATCCGTGCTTTCATTTATGAATTTATGATATAACTTTTTGTTCTTATCTCATCATGGTGAAGGGTAAAGTTTTTTGGTTTTTTTAATACTCTTGCATTACATTTTTGTGCCGAAGTTAGATCGAGTTAGGGCCTTTTTTACATTAGACCAACGATAAATACTGTTCATATATATTTGTATTATAGTTACACATAAACAAAGTTAATTTGCATATAAGTTTTTAGCATATTGTAACTATTCGTATTCACATTCGCAAAAATTTAATTTGATTGTTCGCTTTTGTATTCACTAAACATATATTCGCCGCACCCCTAGTCCATAAGTACGTTGGAATTTAGCTCACAAAATATTTTTTTTGTACAAAAAGTTTAAGGAAAAAAGGTAAAACAATGAAAACAAGGCAACAATTAGAACCAATATCCAATTTTGGAACAAACAGAATTTATTTTTAGGAAAACAAATCTCTGCTTTGGCAACAAATTTTATTATAGAATCTTAAAAAATTTTTTACTACTTTTCTTTAAGACTGTTTCCATTTTTTTCATATTCATTTTAAGTAAATTTTAAATTATTTTTTTTTTTTATTAAAGCCACAATAATTTCTCTTCAGTACTTAATGAAACTACAAGTTATTATAAAAAAAAAACTATTAAAATAATTTGCCACAAACAATTTAATGTTCAATGTATGTATACAAAAAAAAAAAACCGCCGAAATATGATTCATAACATTTATAAAAATAAAATAAAGTTCATTTAAAATTATAAACATAAAATTTTTAATCATGTAAAAGTAAGTACATATTTACACTTCACTAAATTATTAAAATAATTAAGAAAATTTAAGGACAAGCCACACTCCCAAGGTTCACCACGATTAAAAAGCATTCAGCTGGAAGACACGCAATATTTTAGATAAACAAAAAATTCAGACTGTTGCACGAATGGCAAATGCCTGTGTTTTTTTTTTTGTTTTTCATTATGGTTTTCCCGAAAAACAAAAATTCCGGGATTTCGCACATTTTTCGGGAAATAATCCCGGGAAATTTGTGCGGCAATTCCTGAGATTTTTTATTTAACTGGCAGCTGCATAAAAGGCTTTTTGAATTAGATTCTGAAAATTTAGTTAACACTTTTAATGTAAGAGATGTTGACATAAGTAAAAAATTAACATTTATAGAAATTTTTAATGCTGATTGCAGTTACGAAAACGTTGATTGGGTTTAAGGAAAATCATTAAAAGTTTTAGAAGGAAGTGGGGAAAAAGTGAACGTCTCCATAGATTATATTATGCTCTTTTGATTTTAAAGCAGACATCCGAAGAAAGTGAACATGTTTCTCATTAACTGGACTCTTCTATAATAAAATTAGAAATAGACTGTCAAACCATTCTGTAAATGCTTATTTCGTACCTTAATCTTATTTTCAAAAAATAAATAACTTAACTTTTTGGATTTATATCAGCTCTGTTGGCTTTGCATTAGATATAAACGTTTAATGCATTTTTAAATTCATTAAATATGACGATCTGGCCTGAGCAACCAGTGAATTTTAACAATAAATTTCAGTTTATCAATAGTATGAAATGGGAATTTAGCACATTTGAACGAAACCTTTTTAATTAATTTTTGAATCCCAAGAAAAACTTTGATATGGGTAATTCCAAAGTGTTGAACGTGACAGTCGTACGCATCAAAAATGCAATAACATTTTAAGCAACAAATATTTTTACGTTATCTTAACCCTTAAATTGTAGCACTAAGAAAGCACTGTTATCAATGCTAAAGTTTATAGAGGGTGCGATTCTAGGTCAAAGAAAATGGCAAAAGAAGTAGCGGTTCGAACGTGAAAAAAACAGAAGTGGTTTTTTTGGCCATGTATAAAAAGACGTAATTCAGCGAAACCTGGCACAATATTTTAGTCAAACTACTTTAAGAATTTTACGTAGCAATGTAACATTAAAATGTCTTGGTTTGATTCCAAAATCTTCTATATTTTCTTTTTTTTTAAGCCAAAATCTGGGTCGATACATGACATTTCGAACGTGAAATTTTTTCCGTAATAATTTAACTGAATAGTGATCAAAATAAAATAAAAATTTATCGTTAATCCGAATAAAATATTTCTCTTCGAACTCTTCCTTAGATTACAGACCATGTAAGAAATTTTTTTTGTAATAATTTTTATCAAATACAGTAGAATCACGGTAATTCGCAATCGCAAGGGACCGGCCATTTCTTACGAATTATAGGCGTATTCGATATAGCGGGGTTACGATTTAACGGAGTGTAAATAAAAAAAAAACAACGCAAAAAATAGCTACAAAGTGGTAAATAGCAAACAATTACGATTTATAAGAGGTAAAGAAGATTTTAATTGAAAAAAAATTACGAGTTAGCGAGGGGACCAAAATGTATGGAAATTTTACGAATTAACGAGAGTCGCATTCGTCAAAGCTGTAGTCTATTTTTAATGTAAGACGGCGAAACCCCGTAAAAAATAAGTCTCTGAACTAAAAATCGTAAGATACGGCAAATATTTGACGAAAAAAAGCGACCAACAGTCGAACTAAAATGAACAAAATTTACAAAAAAAATGCCAATAAATTTTTGCTATGTCTTTATTGCAACATAGTCATATCTCAAAAAATCAAAATTGCTTCTTCATACCTTCTGTATATGAGTCGTTTATTTTGAAAGTGCTTTAAGTAAATTTTTTTCTTATATTGAGATATTTAAGGGTTTGTGTTTGATTTGTTTCAAAAATATTGTTAAGTGGTATTAATTTTTTATATGGCTTTGTTACCTAAAACATGTTAGAATATATAACGTAATACATTTTGTAAACTTTACTAGAAAAATAAGCTGTGTTTCAGAACCTAAGATGGCCTTAAACCACTTTCAAAATTAATAAAATGACTTCTTTGTTTGTGAAAAGGAATAAGTCCACTTATTTTAAAGAAATTAAGCAATAGAAATTGTAAATATTTTATGTTTGATGTAGATGAATGTAATAGCTTTAAAATAAATAGGGAAGCTTTCAATTTAGATACAGATTTTTATTAATGTAATTAAAAATAAGGTTTTTAAAGATAAACATGAATTTATTTATTAAAAAATTAAATTTACATTTATTTATTAAGGATAATATTAAAAATTTTGCATTATTTCTCCTCATTTAGGTTATGTGTCAGGTTTTGTTAAAATATTCATGGTGCATAGGTGGTATATACCTTAGTAACTCCATTATATCCTTATACTTAGGAGCTGAAATGGGACGTGTACATTTTTGTATAATGGTGTTAATTTTAATTTGTTGAAGTACCTTGGTCTTCCCCGACAGGGTTATAAGTCAAGTTTTTGAACTCTTTATCCACTTCCATAGATTCTTTATAACACATTTTATAGGGTTCACTTTTTATAAATCGCATCCAACTTATCCTTAGCCAATTTACAGGTTCGCCAATAGTGTTTTTTAATCTCTTATGAATTGCTTCTTCCAGAGGTTTTGTATAAAAAAATCTTTACGTTTCATTTAATTAATAAAAATTTGTGGACTTAAACCGGTTTCAAAATAATTTTTTTTGGATTTCGTTAGCTAACTAATTTTCAAGTGCCCAAAATCATAGCGATTTTAATGATACTAGACTTAAATTGTTTATAAATAAAAAGATTATATAGGATTGCGATTGTTGTTATCATTAACTACTTTTTTTTTAAAAAAATGGACTTAAACCACTTTCAAAATAAACGACTCATATGTAAAACAAAAATTATATATATTATAGCAAAATATATTTTATTTAATAATCTGTATAAAAAGGTACGCTTTGAAAACTTTAATCGCATTTTACCAAGTTAAATTTTTTTTTAAAGGAGCGATGTGAAGACCAGAGATCAGCAATGAATCGTTTTTTCGCTACTCATACTGACTCATGCAATTGTAAGTATAAGTGCGTAGAAATCATTTAAACTAAACTACTCTGATTCACTCATACTCACAAGAGAAATATTTATGAGTGCGACGCACAGTGCTTTGTCCCCATATAACGAAGGGACATAAATAGAAGGAGTTGTCAGAAATTTTTGAAATTTGGTACACAAGCATAGAATAGCTTAGTTAAGAAAAATGTGAATTTTTGGACAAATCGGTCCAAGGACACGCCTACCTCCCATGTGTCCTGAAATGGAAAAATGTAATTTTAGCTTCAATAATGCCCACAAAACTACAAAAAATGGTCATACTAATACACACACAACTAGCAACGTATGTGCAAATTTTCACTTAAATCTGAACAAGGACTCAAGGTCCTGCCATATATCCTTTTTCTTAAAAATGTTATAACACTTTCAAAAATTATCCGATCGTAATAAAATTTGGTATGAAAATTGATATTTGTTAGATATATATGTGTGCCAAATTTTGGTAGAATCGGATTATAAATGTGAAAAATACAAAAACATCATTTAATGAAAAATGAGTGAAAAACGCTTAAAATGCTCGTGCAAAAATAACAAGTAAGAAAGTATAATCGGTCAAGCCCGACCATGTGATATCCTATAGCATAGTATTTAAAAACAAAGTTCCTAGATTGTAATCTATTTGGGACCCATGGGCAATCATGGACCCACCAGAACAAAATTATGTTATGAGGTTAAGATTCGTTTCAAAGTTCTTTCTGCCGAATATTATTTAGATATCTTCATCTTCATATATGGGTTTTTTGGATGAGGGTTTATATGTAACCTATGGTTTATATTGTTATGTTACTACATATATTTTTAAGGAAGTTGGCATTAAAAGCTATTTTCGGGAGAATGATTTGTATGGGAGCTATGTTCAAAAATAGAAAGATTCCAATAAAATTTGATAAGCTGATTTTGATTGCAATAAAATTGATTAGAGATGTGCACGTTCATTTTTTGAACCACGCGCCCTCACTTTTACTCGTTTGTAAAAGTAAGTATTTATTAAATATATAAATTGATTTAACATTTTAATAGAAAATTTTTATTTTCTTTTAAATTGAAAACCCTGTATGCAATATTTTCGAACACTCCACAATAGAATTGCTCTTACTACAAACAAAGGCTGTTACCAAAAAAAAACTTCTGTCACGTAACCATCTTCAATTTAAATAAAAAATAACGGCACTAAGTCACATTTTGAAAATATTCTTTATACGATGAAAAACCAACGTCATCTGGGAATTTAGCGCCATCTTGTGTCGACAAAAAGAAACAGACACAACTGTTATACTAATTTTTTTTAATTTATCTTGTCAATTTTTCTAATTCAATAGTATATATATTTGGATTTTTTTCTTATTATGTTCCTAGTTTATTTTTTTTTAACTAATTCAATCTATGAAAGTTTGAGCAAAAATCACGAAAATAGCATTTTTTTTAAATAAATTTTTTTTTAAGTTGTGGTAAAATTTTTTAAATTTTTTTTTTTGTAGTTATTAGAAAACAGTCTAAATATTCGAAATCAGAAAAAAACCCATAGACCATATTTTTCTTTTTTTTTTAATATTCCATCAAAATTAGAAAATTTTTAGAGCTTAAGTAAATAATAAGCATTTTTCAAACCATTAAAAAATATGTATAGGAGCATAATTCCAGTAAAAGTTTTTTATAGATGGTTTAGAATATAGTTAGCTGTTACAGAAAAAAATTTGAATCTCGTAATCCAAAAAATTAATTTTTTACAATTATTTTCTTGAAACAATAAAAAACCAAGGGCATTTGTGATTTCAGCGCCCTCTTATGCCGTAGAATGCAGACAAACACAAACAATTTTTTATACATATTTTGATTTTTGTTGTTTTTTATTGAATGGTATAAGTTTGAATTAATATTTCACAGTATTTGTAGTTAATTGTCTTTTAAACTCCTGAAAACTATCAAAATTTGATCAAAAATCATGAAAATAGCCATTTAAAAAAAGTTTTTTTTTTTCAAGTTGTGGTAAAATTTTTTCAATTTTTTTTTTTGTAGTTATTAGAAAACAGTCTAAATATTCGAAATCAGAAAAAAACCCATAGACCATATTTTTCTTTTTTTTTTAATATTCCATCAAAGTTAGAAAATTTTTAGAGCTTAAGTAAATAATAAGCATTTTTCAAACCAATAAAAAAACACTTATGAGAAAATAAATCAATAAAATTTTTTTACAGTTAGTTCTAAATATAGTAAACTACTACAGAAAAAAATTTCAATCTCGTGCTTTAAAAAACAACAGTTTTACAACAGTTTTCCTAAAGCATGTAAAACTCAAGTAGTTGTTTGGCCATTTTTACTATAAATTCTCAAACTTTGGCGCCCTCTAGCGCCGCCAAAAAGAGTTAAATCTAAAAAATTCTTCAAAATTCATTTTAATTATTTTGTTATCTATCGATCTGTACATTTTTAAGCACAATATAAGACTTGTTTTTTTTTTGATTTATGTCTATGGGCCAAAGCACTGTGCGACGTCGACATTATACGCATACTCATAAATGACGTCAGCTTGATTTATAATTTCAAGAAAATACTTACAATACTCACAATGATTCAAATCATTTAGCTCATCCATTTACCGTTTTATAACAACAGATAAAACACACAAGTTAATAATCAGCGCTGCCAGATAAATTTGACGAAAAATCGTCCACTTCATACATGTCACTTTAGTGAACTGTGATTGCCAAATCGTCACTTTGCTATTTCGGGGACAAATCTGGCAGCCTCGCTTTTTGCTTCGCCTATACAATTTGAGTTGAGTAGATTCTAAATCAAACACTTCAAATGTTGCTAAAGGCCGTTACACACTATCCCACAAATTCTTTCGTATTTTATAAAAATGCAACCCTGTCATGATAAGTTGTTATTGTTTTTTGAAAATTTATAAACAATAATTTCATCAGGGAAGCATTTTCATAAAATATGTAAGACTTTGTGGGATAGTGTGTAACGGCCTTAAGTATGAGTACGATGAATAAAATGAATCTTTTGAGTGAATATGAGTTTGAATAACATTGGAATAAGTATAAGTGCGTATAAGTACAAGAATTTATGAGTCATGATTTAGCTCTACTCACTTTTTCACTGCTCATTGCTGATCTCTGGTGAAGACCATGTTTAAACACACAAACTATTAACAACAGTAGTGGTTACGCTTATTTAGTCAAATATTTGACAAGTGTGATCGTAGCATAATAGATAAAGTCCACACACATTTTTAATAAAATGGGAACAGTAAGTATTACAATATTGCTTTTTTTATTTTTAAAATTTACTTTAAAGTATCTCTTCTTAAGTTGTTAAACTGCCAATTAAGCAGTTGGTGAAATTTGCAGAAAAAAATTTTTTAAAGAAATTTAATTAAATGCAAAAAAAATTGTTGTGTATTCCTTTTATAAAGTCTACATCGACAGACATCTTGACATCCTGGAAATTAAAATCAATCGTGAACGAAAGAAGTATCTCTGTTGAAGAGAAACAGTAGTTTAGAGATAATCGTTCAATTAACGACTAATTTTTCCAATTTCGTACAAGTTTATGTAAGCGATTAAAATGAAATTAAAAACAAAACACCATAAGGTTCATTGTGTTTGTTAACAATAGAGAATTGTGATTTAGACCAGTGATGTTAACCGTACGGTAATTACCCTTTTTTAGGGTAATTTTGGGCCGCAAAAGGTAGCAAGGTAATTTTATCTTAAATACGGTCATTTAAAGAAATTTGGATTTTTGGTATACAAACAGCACAAACTTTGCTTACAAAAAAAGCAGTAAAATAATGATAACTTGACAAGAAGACTACTTATTTTTCTACTAGAAAAAGTACTTTTTTCTGTTCTCGATGTCCCCAAAAGTAATCCTTTACAATTTGGCCAATTATAAGCTAAAAAGTAATATCTTTCTTTTGTACTTAAAAGTGTTATAGAAATATGTAGTCACAAAAAGAGTAAAAAAATAAGTAGTTACAACTTTACTTTCAAAAAGTTAAAACACACTAATTAAAATTACTCTTATTTGCATAAGAAACTTTATGGCGTTTTTGTTAAAAAGGGGACACATCAATAAATTTTTCGAAATGTTAGAAAGCATTGATTAAAATGTGTTTTGGCTGCACAAAATAATTTATAGCTCTAACACTCACATCGAAATTATTCTTAAAATTTTATAGTATTATCGAATATCTAAAAAATATTAGTGAAATATATTCCAAATTGATTAAAATAATTATTAATGCCTGTATTTATAAAAATGTTTTAAATTTAATAAAGGTTTGAAAACTAAATTTTCTATGAAAAATTTCCTTAATAAACGTTTGTTAAATTTAATAATCGACCATGAATACAGGGGTTAAACTCGTATAATAATAAATTACTTAAATTATTATAAATATTAAAGTATTTTTTTGTAATGTATAATTATGACTTATTTTAGATAAAATAATAAAGTTATTATTTAATATACAACTAATAATCCAAAAAGTGGCGAATAAAGCTACAAAATGATGAATTCAGGAAGTCATTAAAATTAGGATTGTACGAAAAGTTTTTGCTGGGCATAGACTTACTTACATATGTAGGGTTTAAAATTTTAACTTTTGATAGGTGATTTTCAATTTAAAAATACATTGATAAATGTTATAACAAAAAAAATTAATAGCATCATGTTTCTATAAATGTTTTCGTAACACCGATAAGTGTTAAAAAAGAAAAATTAAATTACTCTTGTATATTATTAATTTTTTATTTAACTTTTTGGTTTGTTTAATAATCAACAATTCTTGAACATATGAAATAGCCGTAATGTTATAGTGTTCCGATTATTTTAAGTACGGTAATGAAAAAATAAAAGTTAACATCACTGATTTAGACAAGAGCAGTACGCGTGATTGTTTTTTGACTTGCTATCACTGGCGCTCACAAGGGAAACATGTTAGCGGTCAAGCAAAATATTAAAAATTTCACGACCACTAATTCTGTGGCAAAATATGAAAAAGTGCTAAAGTTGACTTAAGCAAATTTCGAGTTTATGGCACCTTTGTGATCTGCATGTTTAAAAAGATCCATGGATAAAGTTTCAAATATTTTGGACGATTACCAAAGTAATTTTTGGGAATACAAAATTTTAATTCAAAAGATTTTGTTATTCGTGCTTAATTCCCAATTTTTATTTTGGATAAAAACACTGAAATTTATTTATTAAGAAAAGATAAGCTCACGGTTTATTGTTGATGTTTTTTGTTTAAACTTTGATATTGTTACAAGTAGAACTGTTGCATTTAATTCTTAAACGCTTAACAGTTTTATTTGGTTTAATATCTTTAGTTTTTCTAAAATCTTTATGGATGAAGTTTCCTGATGATCTGGCCTAAGCAACCACTGAAATGCGCATAGGAATAGCTTATCCCATCAACAATAAATTTCAGTCTTTTTATAATTAATAAAAACTGGGAATTAAGCACGAATAACAAAATCTTTTGAATTAAAATTTTGGACGATTTTTTAAAAAGTTTTAGCAAAATAACTTTTTGTTTATTTTAATTTTTTTTGCAGTGTGCAATAACATTTGGAATAAAAACTTACTTTTTCTTCCGATCAGTGGCATTAGGAGTTTTTAGGATTAAATCTTGAAAATACTCTAATCGTAGGAAAGTGATGATTTCATAAGAATAAAAATAAATTTTCCATAATCACCTTTAAAGTTTAAAATTGCTGTCATGCAAAACTAAAAAAAGACTATTTCACAGATTTATTAATATTAGAGCTGTTTGAGTAATGTAATGCCCAATATAAACTTAAATCGTGTTTAAAGACAGAATGATTTTTTGAGTTTTATTTGTTAAGTATTATTTAATTAAGATAAAAGTATAGTAGCACTACCCAATACAAAAAATATTATAAAAAAGTCTATTTACTTACAAGGTGGTCTCAAAAAACAGCTGTATGTTATTGCTTTGTCTGTTCGCTCGCACAAAAATCCTGGAGGCATTATGTACTAAATTATTGATATATCAAATATGGTATATGATTTTAACCGACAGAAGAATAGACAGATATGAAGATCCAGAATTAGTTTTGTATACAACCCTCCTTAATTGCAACATAGTCATATCTCAAAAAAATCAAAAAACGTTAAGTTACTTAAGCAAAAGTGTTCCTTTATACCTTCTTTATAAATACTTTACGGGATCTTACATCAAAATAATAGAAACCACAAAAAAAGTGACAAGGGATGACTTCCAAAATATCAGTTACAAGGCAACTCGTTTTTATAAACGTTTCTACAACGTAATTATGAATAACTTGTCCTACAGCGCACCAAAAATACACGATGCTTACCAATAAGCTAATTGTGCATCCTTAAGGTTGATGATAAATTTTTGACTTGTATTGCAAAGTATTATGATGTTTTGAAACTCAGCCAAACCTTATTGCTTTTCATTAACTTTATAATGCGCTGAATATTTCAAGCATTAACTTAAAACTTTAATTATTTCTTATTCGAACTTCTGCAACTATTTTGTTATTGTTGTTGACAAGTCAGTCTTAATGTAAAGTAATGAATAAATTATTTAACTTAATTAAACATGACTAATACATATGTCTTAAATGAGCTTTGATTAAATCAAAAACACTATTGAAGACGACTGAACGTTTTTTTTTTACTTGAGAGAGATTCAGCTCTAGTGGTTTCCCTAATATCCAAACATTTTACAATGAACTCATCTAAATGTAACAACGATGAAGAAAAAAAAAATAGTTATTTACAAGTGTTTCTTTTAAGTGACTCAAGTTTTGTGTTTATTTTAAGTGTGTCCCACTGTAAGCAAAACCATCTATGTACTTAACAATTTGCTTTATGCGCCATCTCGATGGAATGATATCACGATTTGTGAATAGTTTTGTGTGATAAGAATTCTTAATAGAAATTGCGTTTTCTGTTGCGTATTTCTTACAATATGTTTTGTAAATCCATATAAATAAAAAATTATAACAATTTGCTTACTTAGTTTTATTATTTTTAATGCAAATAATACTTTTTGGTACTTTTACTATTATTTTTTGGTTATGTCATTCAAAATGAAGTCATTTAATGATTTAAGTTAAGAGAATATTACAAAATTATTGTTCTTAACTTCCCAGTAAAAACATTGCTTACTTTTTCAAAATTAATAGCTTCTTTCACTCATTATTTAGTAGATTTCTTTTATAGCTACTTTTTTTCAATAATATGTATATTTATTTGTTAACATTATAATTGTACAAAATATTTACATTTTAAAATTTGGGCCTTAGCGCCATAAGGGCATTTTTGAGGCAAGTTGGCAAACATTTTCTTAGCTGTACAATATAAAAAGTAATTAAATCTTCTTATAATTATATAATTAAATTATAATTACATATTTACAAAAGAAGCATTTCCATTAAGCTACATAAGTGTTCTTTGTATTCTCTTTCAAAACTTGATATTCGCTCAATAGATTTCAAATTAGCAGGTAAGTTATTATAAAGATTACCACCTACATAATCTATACGTTGCTTAGTTATTCCAATCGGCACCTTGGTACCCTAAGATTTGATCTATTTCTCGTATAAAAATACCCAGTAAAAACTTCGCCTACAAAATAATGTGTTGAGGAATCAGAAAAACATGAAGGCACTACTTACAATTCTACTGAAAGAACCAATGAATTTTACAAGGGATGCCCCAAAATGAACGCATTTTAAAGTAAGTCATTATTTTTTACTTAAATACATCCAGAAAAAAGTAGCTATAGAAGTTGTTATAGCTGTAGTTATAGAAGAAAGCTACTAAATAATGAGTTAAAGAAGCTATTCATTTTGAAAAAGTAAGCGAAGTTTTTACTGGGTATGACTGGTTTTGCAAAAAAGGAATTATATGTTCACCTGTTTCATGTAAACTCTTATAAACATACAATAAAACCTCGTATTGATATAAACCATAAATTGGTAAAACAGTTTTGCTTACATTTTTGTATAATGAAACTGTTGGAAAATTTCTTGGTTAATTGTATACAATTTGTAATGCCTTATTTTGCAGACATTGTAGAGATTTTTGAACTATATTTTGTTTATTAAATGCATAGACACTGCCCAAGTAATTGAGATGTGATTGTATCAGACCGTTATAAATCAATAATTTTGGATATTCACTTAGTTTATTTTTGAACTTATATAATTGGCCAATGGCCGGAGCCATTTTGTTCATCACCTCTTTTATATGTAAATCCCAGCATAGATTACTCTGCAACGTAATGCCTAAATATTTAATCGAATGAGTTTCACTAATTGATGTTCCATCAACACATACAGAAAAGTTGTTATTTAAACTTGCTGAGTGGGGCATAAAACGAACCAACTTTGTTTTTTCAGAATTAAGCAATAAACGATTTAAGCGAGCAAATTCCACTAATAAAGCAGTGTCTCTTTCAATATTTGTTTTCCGAACCAAATCATACTTAAAAGGGTAAAATAAGCATATATAATCTGCAAACATGAATAATTGACCGGTTAGATTTAAGTTTTTCAAATCATTTATGTAAATGGAGAATAATAAAGGATCAATACCATTTCCTTGCGGTATGCCATAATCTACAGAACCAAAAAAACTTCTATGCAATCAAATCAAACAAAAATTTTAATCGTTCCTATTAACAAATTCGCATATTCAAACAATTTATTTGCATTTTGTTTATTGAAAAAAACACTGATTTTTTCAAAAAAATAATTTAACTGAATCAAACAAAAAGTTTACTGAAATTCATATACTAAATTTCAAAATAAAAAAAAAAAAAAAGGTTTTTGCACAAGCAATGATGCGCACACAAGCTGGCACTGTATAACAAGATGATGGCAGAGAGAGCAGAGCGGCCGGCTGGCTTTGAGACACTTTTTTTGTTGGAATAATTTTTGAACGAAGTCTTTTTTTATACACACAGTGTTTTTCGTCATCACTCACTGTTGCTGTATCCTTTCCTTTGCTAATGAAGAAGAAATGTAACCCAAAAACGGCGACAGACCGACTCGATATGTTTTTCGTCATCATTCTATTTTTGTATTTGATGTATTTAAGCAAACAGTTTGAAAAAATTGAATACGGGATTTTGGTTTTTTTTTAACCAACTTTGAAACCAACCAAAAATTTATTTTGTTTCTTATAATGTTGTTGTTGTTTCTGTTGTTTAAAAAGAGTGAAACGTTTTTTTACCTGCTATTTTTTTGTTTTTTTTTTTACTTCAAACCTCTTCATCTTTCTTACTGTTGTACTTTTTTAAAGTGTACAAAAATAGACTGTATGTGTTTTTTGTTGTAGTTCTTATATTTCACATTAGGAAGTGTTGCTTACGATCAAATAAAAAATACAAAAAGTCGACAACATTAAAAAGCGTTAAATATTTCATACAAAATTATGAAAACTTGAAACCAATAACGCGTGTATTATATTTTTGAATGGTTGTCAACATTTTTGTTGGTTAAATAAAAATCAAACAAAAATTTTAATTAAATCAGTAAAAAAATTTGTAGAAATTAAAAAAATTTTCAAACAAACGTTTGTTTGAAAATAATTCGGCAATAATTTTTTCTGTGTGCTGTCCAATTTGAACAAACTGTTGCCTAACCCCTTTTCTAAATCCAAATTGATATTTGTATAAGAATTTATTATGCTCAAGATAAATCAATAGTCTGTCATACAATATTTTTCCAAATATTTTATCTATTGTTGAAAGTACAGCAATCGGCCGATATTTATCCTCAGTAGTTGCATTGACAGCTTTCGGTATTGGTTAGGGTATTCATTTAATCGACCTTTTGCTTTAATCGGTTAATCGCTCGATTAATTAACCGCGGGTTTGGTTTAATCGGATAATAATCGGTTAACTATGTATTTTATCGGTTAAACGATTAATCAAGTTTCTTTTTATAAATTAAGTAATTTCAATATATAAAAATGCAATAATTGTTAATTATTTGAAGTTTGTTAGAACAAAAAAAATAATAATTCTTGAACTAAAACGAGCAAACAAAAAAACAATTCATTAATATGTAATATGCATTTTTTCAATTAATACACAAGGTGTGCTATCAAGTCATATCGTCATAATATCCTAAATAATATTTTACAATTGTTTAAAAAAAGTAAAAATAAAAATTTTAATGCTTTTTATTTAATTTACATTTAATGGAATCTAAATTGTAAGCGGTACCCCAAAGCAGTCATATCGTCGGCTTATTATGCAAACCTGCTAACTCACTTTCAGCACATTTTACAGGAGAGACAAACAACTTTTTATTTTCCCTATTTGCAGCTTCATAGAAAATTAAAAATACAGTTAGTTTTACACACTTCAAGACTTAAATAGGAGAAAAACTATATTTTTCTTTCACACGGCATCAACATCTCAATTTACATAAAAAGTGGATGTAGCTTAGGCCTGCCATACGTCCTGGTTTTCCAGGATTGTCCTGGTTTTAGACTACTTGTCCTGGTGTCCTGGTCCATTATTAAATTGTCCTGGTTTTTTGAACAGGTCAAGACAAAAAATTTGTTTTTTGCTGGTTTTAGTTGTTAACAAAGTTTAAGATTTCTGTTATAAAACTGCTAACTTAAGGCAATTGTATAAAGAATTTTAATTAAATTCAACTGTTATGTGGTGTAAACGTCGTTTAATTAAAAGCTTGCAATGATATTAGATGAGACTCGAACCTCTTTCAAATGTTGTTTCAACTAGTTGCTGTAAAAAGTTATACCGTGTAAACAACTTTTATAAGTAATCGGAAACCGACAACAAATGGCTTTCTCTCAATTGTCAACTGCGTCGGTTGTTGTCCAAATCAAAGCGTGTATGGCTTTGTCAATTGATGAGTTTGACAGTTGCCGAGTTGGTTGAAGAAAAATCAAATGATTTTGATTTTTTTCAAGTTGAGTACTTAGTCTGCTCAATGGACTAAAGAAATAAACTCGTTAAAGACTGAAACACTGGAGAGTATTATTCAATGTAAGTTTTATTTTAATATGACATGCTGCCTGTTTTATAACTATATCAAAGACAGAAATTAAGTTCTAGAAAAAGTGCAATCTTCTGAACAGTATTTTAGTTTAGAACATTTTAAGCTCAACTTTTTTTTATGTTTCATCATTTTTATGTACATGAAGTACACGTAATTTTTTTTTGTATATGAGGCTATGAGATAATGAGGAGTTAACACTACTCTTGCACTGTTCTTGGTTTGCAACACAATGTTTCTAGCGCCATCTGTTTCGGATACAAACAGTTGACTAACTCGACTATTGCACTGTAAAGAACATTTCTTACACCAGAACCGTAACCAAATTAAATTGTGGGTTACACCACTTCTGCGCTAATAGCCTCATATATTTTTGGATTTAAAAATTAAAAATGGATGGTTTTTACATATACATACACATGTATTAAAAAAAATTTTTTGTTGGTGTAATTTTTTATCCATTTTTTCTATGTGTCCTGGTTGATAGGTTCAAACTTCTGGCAGCCCTAATGTAGCTGGTTTGCGTATTAAGCCGACGATGTATATTTCTTGTAATTATTTTAAGACATAATACTATATGACTTCTTTGTGAATCCCCCAAATATGTAAATAAACTGAGATGAATTTATTAGTTATAAGTTTTTTCAATAAAGATCTTATACAATAATCTTTTAGAAAAGTAATTTGATTACAATGTTTAGGATTAAAGCGATTATTTTCTTTAGTTTTGACAAAACTTGACTTGGAAAAAATTCTTTTACTTATCGTAGATCTAATTTCTCAGTCCTTTTCTAGGATTTCTCTTAACATATAAAATACTCCATTATACCATTAGAGTTTCTTAAAATTTTTAACACTTCTAATTGTTTCGGTTGATTCTGTAAAAAGACTGATATGAGAAGACCTGTATGAGAAACGTGAAACAAAAAAGGTGTTGACAATCAAACATTTATTCCATTTTTCGCCACATTCCTGCTGAAAATTTAAAAACATTGTAATTTTAGTCACCGGTCGGCGGGAAATGGGTTAAAATGAATGTCACTGAACACCTTCTTTGTTTGTATAAGAAATCGAAATGAATTGGAATTGAAATCGAACGAGATTTTGAACTCAATTATTTGCAAAATTACTGTAGTTTTTCCTGTTTTCAACAGTGGTTCTTATAAAGATAATTGGTACTCAAAGTATGAAGTATGTATATAAAAGCGAATATTTTAATAAATTTTCTTACAGGCTCGTTTTTAAAATTTGTGCGATTTTAAATCCACTTCATTTCGATTTGTAGAACATGCCCGAATATGTTATAAAACTACAAAATATTGAAATATTTGTTACAACGGTTAATCGGTTAATCGACTGAAATTAACCGGTTTAATCGTTAATCGAAAAAAGCCAGTATGAAATTAACCGATCAGTTAATCGGGTAGTAATTAATCGGTTAACCGAATGAATACCCTACTATTGGTACTATCTTATAAATTTTTAATTCATTCATTGAGAACAAAACGGCAACTTGTTGCAGTAAGCGTTCTTAAGGAATAATTTGAGTCCCCAGGAAAGATATTTATTTGACTTTTGTGCTGTTTTACTATCGAAATAAAGTAGTTATTGAAACAGTCTACTTTAACTTGTTCATTTAATATTAAATTGCCTTGTGAATCATTAAGTTTTGCAACACTATTTTTCGATCTACCAAGTACATTGTTTATAAATTTCCAACATTTCCTCGGATCATTACCAGCTTTCTACAAGCTATCTGCGTATTAACAATCTCTACATATTTTTATCGCCGATTTTATAACCTTACTTATTCTCTTCAAAGAAATTTCATTATCTCTATTATTACTTGACTTACGTCTTTTCTTTAATAATTTTTGTTTAAAAGAAATTAGTTCTTGAAGATTTTTATTAATCCAAGGTGTAAGTTTAAAATATAATGGCTTCTTAGACTTTTTTATTACAGTTGAAATATTAATAGCTGACTCCATGGAAGATATTAATGAATTTGTCAAACATGTCACAGGCAATGATGAAAAGTTTGTAGGTAAAATATTTTGTAAATGATTTTTAGCTTTCTCATAATCACAATAAATTTTAGATATCTCCGTGAACTTTGTTCTTTTAAAGCAGCGATCATCACGCTATGCCCCCGGGGGCCGAGCACTTTTCGTCAATTTCACACACACACAACACGAAGGTTAACGAACCAATTGTAAAAAGCCATAATTTAAAAAAACAAGAACAAAACACATAGTTAATGTCTCAAACGAGTAAATTTATGTTCCTCTCTTTGCACTCACCACTACATATAAATATTTAACTGTCTCTCTTTGTGATGATCACTGTTTTAAAGTTACTCTTCATTCTACAAAGTGACATATTATGATCTGACAAAGTACATTCAACAGAATCAACACTAAGCCTTTCCCACAAATTGCTAAAAACATGATCTATGCATATTTTACTTATGATAAGGTTATGAGCACAATCACAATTATAGTTCTGAAAAATTGAAATCAGTTCTCCACATGAGGAACTTTTTAAAATATCAATATTAGAGCCACCAACAACTATTAATGGACTTTGAGCTAAATCATGTAACGAATCATCAAGTAAATTTATGAAATTAACTTCATTACATCTCAACCTTTATGTTATGTAAAGTAATAGCCAAAATTTCAACAAAATTTTCACTTTTACAAATATGTATTAAGACTGTAACTAATATTCTTATTTATTTATAAAGATGTACCACCATACCCATCTTCTCTACAACAATGTACATTTGCAAAACCAGATATTTCATATATTTGAGTAATATCTTTTTTAAACCATGTTTCCTGAATTGCTATTAATTCCGGCAATTTTGGTAATTGAGACAAAACTGATTTTAATTTGTTAAATTTATCAATAGATGAAACGCTTCTTTTGTTAATACTGAGTATATTTCAAAATTCATCGTTTAAACAATTTATGTACATTTTAAAGTATTGATATTGTTTACTAACATCTACTGATTATAAAATTATAAAAGCAAGTATAATTACAAAACATATTCAAAACTTTCGTTTTATGAAGGCGACATATATGAAGCACCATCTTCTCCATCTGCATCACTAGAATCCACGGCTTCAAGTTGTCCAGAATGAATTTGAGATATTCTTTTCCAATGTTTGTTTGTTGTTGCATTTAATAATATTTCATCAACTTCATCCTCATTTTGTATTAATTGCTGCCTAGAAATTTCACTTTTTTTGCAAAAAACTTTTCCATTTTTAATAAAAACTTATTGATATCCAATAGATTTTAAGGACTTTGCATGATTAAAGAGATAAATGGTTTCTTTGCTGTTAAAATGGTTAATAAAAACCTTTTTTGTTTCTTCTTTATCTTTAAGTTTTGACCTTGATGCCATTAATTTGACTTTTTGGACTTTTGAAGCAAACTTGACAACCATAGTTTTTTTATCATTGTTTTTATTAAAAAAAAAACACGCATCATCGACAGCACTGTTTTCTAATGGCACCCCTAAATCTTTCTTCTATAACTACTTTTTTCTGGATGTATGTGGGTAAAAAAATAATGACTTACCTTTGGATGCGTTCATTTTGAGACATCCCTTGTTAAAATCATTGGTTCTTTCAGTAGAATTGTAAGTAGTGCTTTAATGTTTTTCTGATTACACAACACATTATTTTGTAGGAGAAGTTTTTACTGTGTTGTTACAACACCATGGGATTTTATGGGATTAAAAATTTAGGTTTATAAATTAAAACTACTAATGCTAAGAGTGTCTGAGGGCTTTAACAAATGAAAACGAAGAGATGGGAACACAATGTGAAATAAACATTGACTAAATAGTGCAAACAAATACTTTAATTAAACACACCCGCCATTTGATATTGGTACATACCAACATTTATAAGAAAGTTGTGGCATAAAAAACTATTTTTGGAAATTTTTTTTTTTTTAATTTTTTATATGTTTTAACAATTTTTTTCAGTTATAACAATATTTTTTGGAAAAAAGTCGGCAATAGTGATATTTCCCTCCACATCTATGACGTTGTCGTTTTTAAAATATACCCGCATATTATTAAATATCTCTATACAAACAATTTACTAGTCGTATAGAGAAAATATTTTTTTTTTTAATTAAAACTAAACAAATACCAAAATATAATAACAAAAAGAAAATAGTTCATTAAAAAAAACATACAAAAAACTGACGTCATATCGAAAAAGTACCCAAATTATTAACTTAAAGCAACATGTTGAGAGAAAAACATAAAAATAAAAATGAGTGAGAAACGTAAAAGTGTAATTTGTGATGGGCTTGTCTAACTGAGAAAAACAAGCAACAACTTGTTGAAACTTTTAAACAACATTAAACGGTATTCCGATAAAACAAAGTAGTCTTAGGTTCATAAAAAAAAATTATGTTTCTAAAACGACTTCGCAGATTAGAAAAAAATTTGGTCTTTCTTATACGTAATCGCTAACTTAAATGTAAGCCGTTATTTAGTTATGTGAATATAAGTGATTACCTAAAAAACAGGTAGCACCACTGGTTGCAGCACACTCGAATTAGGTTAGGTGCTCCCCTTGACAGTTTTTTCAACTAGCACAGTGTAATTATTTCGCGTATTTATTATTAAATTTTATGTTACCAGTGTTAAGCTGCTTAAATTTCTACTATTTTTGGTAGTTAAAAGTTGACGACACCGCATGGTACTATAATATTAATACATACATATATATCTACTTCTAACAGCTTCATAAGAGGAATTTAAAAATCATTCTTTTTTATCATTTTATGACTAAAGTTTATTAATATTGCTAACTTTTTTAAACATACATACATTTGAGGTATTATTTGGTAAGCGGACAACCCGAAAAAATATTTTTCCGAAATTCCTATATTTAACTTCTATTAGATATGAATGTGTGTGCAAAATACTTTTTTGTTTGATGTTTATTTGTCAAGGTATGGGGTGCTAGAGTGTTGCAGCTTATAAAGAATTGTATTTGTTTATTATTTCGAGTAAAATAAAAAAATTAAGATAAGTAATTCTTAGTTATAAGAAATCGTTTGTTTAATAAAAAAAAATCGCAATCAGTTTCTGTTTAAGACGATAATTAGGTTTTTACCTTTAATATATACATTTGAAAATAATTTTTTACCTTTAACGTCGATGTTCGTCAAATATTTTTTTATAGCATACATATCGTTAGCTAACATGCAAACAGGCACAACTAACAAAAATAAAATTTACAGTAGAAGCAAAATACCTCGTAATATGACAAATTTAAACATGCAAGAAAAACATGCATTGATAAGTCGTCCATGCAATTTTTCAAACAATTTTTAAAATGACCCATTTGTTTATTTGTGTCAAGTCAACACACTTTCAGTTACGTCCCTTTGTTTTTTGTTAATAAAAGCGGAATTTTTGATCGCAGAAGTTAAAGATTTTGTCAAGACATGTAGTTTAATGGAATTCATAATCACCCCTATCGCAAACAACTACTCCCATGAAAATATTCCCATATTTTTTTATTTCTTATTGTGAATGATTCCCATAGCAAATTTTTTGGGAATGAATTCCCAAACTTAAAAAAGTTTGTATCGCCAATGTTTACTCCCGCGAATTTTTTTACTAAATAAATTCCCAACAAGTGTTGATGTGAACGAGAAGGGAACATGTAAATTTTAATTTGTATTCTAAAGTAGGACTAAATTAAATTACTTTTTTCTTTTATTAAAGGAGTGTACATAAACAAAATGAAGATAAACACTATTCATTATTTATTTTATTATATTTTTATTAGTATTTTATTTTGTATATTTTTTTCACAATACAAGCTCTGACAAGTTACTCACAATAAAGACTTTTGTTTAAAAACCACTGAGAAATAATTCACAATAGAAGCTTTTACTCCCAAAATATTTGCGATACCGATTTGTTGGGGATGGGAATTTAGGTTTGATCCCATGTATCATATTCCCATAACATTCGCGATAGGGGTGAATAATCAATCAAGAACTCTATTGTGAATTTTTTGTTAGTTACGCCTTTTTGCATTTTAGCTAACAATATGATGTTTTATCAATAAGCCCTTTAATGGATTTAAATAAACTTTCTTTCAAAAAAAAAATATGTATGTATTTATAAAATATATATTTTCTCCTGGGTCACAATTTGTTCACCATCTTTAGTGATGTCATTTATTAGAAGCAACAGTGCTTTTAACATTGAACAATAACACTTAATTAAATTAATAAACCACATTAAAATCTACTCACTCAATCGGACTAAGCAAACGTTTGAGTAATTCTTGTATGTTTCCCCTCCACGAGAAACCAGTGATGCAAACCATGGTACAAATGTAATTTTTTTGCTACATTTTGGATATGTTTTGTACCGTGGTACTTCTGCTGCTTATTTCATACAATTTAAAATTGTTTTAAACGAATATTTACATAATCTTTACAATATGAATGCATCGAGGCTTCAAAACCTTTTATAGCGTTACATCGACTCTTTTGCGCGAAATTAAATTATATGCCAATTTTCTTGAAATTGAGTTTTTGATGCAATCTTGTTCAACATTCAAAGAGACGTCACCTGACAAAATATTGTAGGCGAATTCCACTTCGTTCCTCCAAAAATTTAATGTATATTTTCATTATATAGAAAAGCAGAAAAATGGCTCTCCCATAAAATTTGGTTTTTGTAACAAACGTTAATTTCGCGCAAAGGGGCCGACATCTTGTTCCATATACATATCATAAGTATGATTAATAAGTAATTAAATATGCAAAGTGATAAATTTCAAAAAGAAATGCAGTAGAAGCCTTTAAAATTCCCGCCCACAAATATTTAGGAAAACAAAAGTGCAGCGTTTTCTGCTGAAAACTTCACCACCAAATACACTGTGCTCGAAATTTACACTTTTTTTAGACAAGCTGGTCACTTGTCGTTTTAACATAATTCGGGTATACTGGCTGAACCACATGGTGCTTACCGTTTTTTTAATGTGAGCTCTTGTTTTCGAGATATACCGTTATTTCGAAAATGGAGGAGGTTGCACAACATATATTCGCGTAACTCAAAAACGGTTTGGTTTATTGAAATTACTAAAAAAAAACCGAAATTTCGCAATAAAATTTCCTTTAAGAAAGGTAAATTTTTATTCTAATATTCGCAGTCGTTTTAAAAACATGATTTGATTGTGTTTTTGGAAAAAAAAAAAATTTTTTATCAAAATTTCGAAATTTTTGTTTTTTAAAAATTCTTAAAAAATTGGAAAATGCAGCTAGGCAGACATATAAAAAACGAAGCTGCAAACAAAACAAGCCATAAATGATTTAAATCTGTTAGCAACTTTCGTTTTATTCAGAAAAGTCGAAAAATTTTAATTAATTTAAGAATTTCATAAAACGCAATATTTGTATGGGATGATAAGGGGCAAGTATGTCTCGAGAAAAGGTTAAGGACAAAAAATTAATTGAGGTCGGTCATACATTATATCCCACTAGGGTGACTCCTGGGCATTTATGGTGGGACTAGATGGGTCAAATGTATGGCCAACCCCACTTTATTTTTCATCATTAACTTATTACATGCCCACGCGCTATCTCCATTCCTAAAGGGGGCTCCCATACAAAATGTTCAATGCGGACTAGAAATATAGTGAAGAAAAAGTCCCATAAATGCCCAGGAGTCCCCTGGTGGAATATAATGTTCGTCAACAATCTTTACTTTTTTTAACGAAAAAGTGGAAATTTGTATGTTCCTACAACAAAATCATTAACAATAATAAAATTGGTACTGGCATGGCGTAAAATGTACATTTTGTTTGTAAAGTTGATACAAAATGAAAAAAAGTATTTTCCATCACTGCGGCAAACCCTAAAGATGCTTTTTAACAGAATTTTAAGAGAGTATCTAGTAAAATGTTTGATGAAGCAAAACATGAAAAGCAGCGAAAGCATTTGCTAGAGTTTAAGAAACAACAATACACTTGGATTCAGTCAGTAGGTAAAGATCGTTGGTCGTCGGTGGAACTCGACACATAAAAAAAGAAGAGAAAAAAAAACAAGTGAAAAGTGAATTTATTTTTAAACAAATTTCGAAATTTAAATATACACAACAGTTGTTTTGGAATTTGTAATAAAAAAGAAACAGAAAACCAAAATAAAAATCATGTCATCCATTAAATATTTATTGGCTTTTGCTATTATGGCCACTTTCGCCTGTTCGGGTACGTAATTATAATAACAATAAAAAGAAAAAAATATTTTAAAGACATTTCACAAATAAACATTTTATTTGTTTCTTTCCAGCTTTTGCCATACACTGTTACCAGTGTGAATCTTTATCCAACCCAAAATGTGGTGAACATTTCGAGGCTGACGATGCTTTCAAATTTGATTGCGCCCGTCTTTCCCCACCCCGTTTTTTGCAGAACTTCCTTCCAGTGCGTAACGCTACTGGTTGCATGAAGAAAACCTTAGAAGCGGGTAAGTTCAAAAATCGTCTATGAAATACTATTTCATAACTTAATGGCAGATCTGGTTTAATTTTAAAACTAAAATGTTTGTTATGTGTTCATTTGAGGTTTGTGTCATTGTTTTATAAAATTTTAACCCTGCTAGTTTGTTTTGCATTTTCTATAGAGAAATGATGTCATTGTGGGACTTGAATTTGTTAAACAAGTTGGATTAGATGGTGTGGAAGAAATTATTTGTGTTTTTATTAATCACCCAAAATCAAATATGTGAAATGATGTAATAAACAAGTTAAATATATTAACATGTTTATTATGCTTTCAATTTACAAATTAAATTACTTCATATAAAAAATAAGTTACTGGTTTTTGAGTGCTGAGAAACAAGATGCGCAATAATTTTTTAATAAACTTTACCTTCCAAACTTGTCATTCACGCAATCATGCATACTGTTTCTACTTCTACACGATTTACATTGACTAATGTTAATTTTATATTGAAAGCAAACAACGCAATATTTTGTTATGTATGGAATAACCAGTATTTTAAATAGAAATTTTATTAGGCATATTAAGCTCAACATTTGTACATGAACTAGTGTTGCCAACTCTTTACGATCAAAAATGGCTAACTTTAGACAAAAATGGCTATTAATATTAATAAAAATAATATTAATTTAAATATCTTAAAAACTAGCAGATGATCTTTTTAATACCAAAATTTTAATCAAGTCACTTAATGACCAAATTGGCAGCACTGGGGAGTAGTTAAACTAAAGCAAATTTCACCCTTATTCTGTGTTAATGGATCAAAATTGCCCAAACGGTTTTTATTACTTTTTTCAGAACTATTCAAAGAATTTTTTTGAAATTTATATACAATTATTTAAATATTTTTGTGGCATTTGACAAAACATCTTAAGTCGAGATAAAATAGCGAAAAACTTTAAAAAAAAAAACTCGGTGTAAAAATTAAATAATAAAATAAACCAAAATTGAAGAAAAATTTCAATTATAATACAAAATTTTATAAACGTAAACAAAAATGTTTTTTGAATGAAAATTCGTATGTATGATTAGCAAAATTTTTTTTAACTTTTTAAATTTGACTTAAGATGTTTTGTCAAAATGCCACAGATTTAATTTCAAGCCTTTTTCGTAATGTCTGTACTAAAAAAGTTATGCATTTTGAAAACATGGGTCACAATTGCCCAACACTAATAAGTCAATATCAAATATTCAAACAAAAAAATCATTCAGAAACTTGCATTGAATGAATTGAAAGAAAATAAATATAATTAACACATGTATGGTAAACTTTCTACGTGCATTATGCAAAACTGACCCACAAAAACATTTGCGTTTTATTTTTTTAGTACAGGAAAAGTCAATAAAAAATTTATTGGCCAAATTGGACCGAAAAATGCCACATACGTTTTATTTTTCTTGCACTGGAGGTTAAGGATGCTATTAAAGGAATACTACCGAAGTGGTACCGAAGGTATTAGTAAGGCGAAGGTTAAAGATCAAAAATTTCCACGAATGTTGCAACAATGAATGAAGGATTACGAAGGGATACCAGAGGAAATTATGTACTTAATTAGAGGCAAGGGCAAGGCGCTATGGCTAGACTACTTAAAATTCAACGGTTCACTTTGAAGTATTAGTGTAAAGAGTATTTTGCAAATCTCATATTATGTATTAAAAAAAATTGGTGTTTTTAGACAAACATTTTAGATTTCAGTTTTACGTCGATTAAGAAATCAAAAGTATACTTCACCAGCCATATTCTATTGTCTTATGAGTGATCAGAGTTATTGTGAAATTCAGAAATGTCTATTAACTAAAGAAAATACTAAAGTATTATACTAATAACCTGTTTGTGAATTGTAAATGATAATTATTTAAATTAACACTTAACAATGAAATTTATTTTTTTCACATCAGTCAAATGCCATTGAAAAATTATAAATTATCATTTGTTAACTAAACCTACACACCTTAAAACAAACTTTGTATGTGTGTATGTATTTAAAAATGCATTTAATACGTAATAAAAAACCTATAAAAATGTTCTTCTTTATTTGCAGTCAGTGGTCATCCACAAATTGTTCGTACTTGTTTCTTCGGTGAAATAGCAAATACCCAAAGCGGCTGTGCTGCCGACCCCTCGTTGCCTTTTGTAAAACAGTTGTCCTGTGATGTCTGTGCTGGTGACATGTGTAATGGTTCATCAACAATGGCACCCATTGCTTTGACCATTTTGGCTTTCTTTGCCTTGGCTCGCATATTTTCCTAAGTCCATACTTTGTAAAACAATCAATATAACAAATGTCTTTGTTTTCAGATCTATCCACATAAATATTTTTGTATTATAATTTTTTTATTTATTTTTTAATTATTAAGAGATGGATTTTGAATTTTTTTAAAAGTACAACAGAAAATATTATTATCAAAAGAACTTTTTATAAACAATAAAATTAAATACAAAAACATTTTTTATTTTAAATCTACAAATTGGTTAATCAAAATAAATAATAATAAATATATATTTATGTAGACACACAGCGTCAACAGTGAGTCAACATCGGCAATAATTTTATATTTCCTTTTGAACGAAACTGTTATCTCAAAAATAATTCCAACTTTTGTTGTCCACAATTAAAATTTAATGGGAATAAAACACATTTTCGATTTTAATTATAGGACATTTTAAGTGATAATTTGTTTATTTTAATAAAAAGAAAATATGTATGTACGCACAAAGATTACGCCGATGTTGATCCAAATTCCAAATTGAAAAAAAATTTACAAATAAATTGTTAATTACATTTAAATCTGTTATATACACAGAAAAAATGAAAAACCAACTTCAATTAACATATAAGTTAGAAAATGTTACTGTTAATTAAATTCCGGAATTATTTCCTGCCTGCAAGCAAATTGATCATATCAATTAACATATTTGTAAGTTTGAGCTTTTCTTGCTGTTGAGTTTCCATCAATAGGTTTGATTGAAATGTGAACACCAGCAAATAAACACAAATCAAAGTATTTTTTTCAGTCAACACAGTTAATTGAAACAATTAAAAAATTGTTTGAAACTTTAAAATATTTTGAAGTTTGTATGTATGTTTTCATATTTGAAAATGTACACACACAATATAATTTTTATTTTCAATTAAGACAAATTAATTGGAACAATTAAAAAAATTATTTGAAACAGCATTACTGATTTAATTGAAAAAATGTTGGTGAACATTTTTTCTGAGTAAAAGAATATTGTTATATTTTGCTTAATTTCCCCAAGTAATAATAATAACCAAATATTCAATAATAACTTGCACTTAAATAAATTTTTCAATAGAGTATTAAAATATAAGAGGAGTTCACAGTTTGGTGCAAATGGTCTAGCGAAAGAGAAAATGTCATATATCGCAGCTCTTTTGCTTAAACCAAGAGCATAATTTTCTCGATATTTTGCATTTTCTCTTTCGCAAGACCATTTGCACCAAACATTGTTATTAAACAATTATATCTCGTTTATATAGAAAAAATTAACGCTAATTTTTTTCTAGTAAACCATTAATCAAAAATAAAATCACTTTTAATTAAAAATGTAATTTTAAGTTATTTCTATGCACACTCTTTTCTAAAACAATACAAATCGTTATTCAAACATTATGTAAGCGCCTTACAGAATCTTTAACTTCTCGTTACTATCAAAAATATATGTTTATTTTACTATGTGCCCAGGGTTTTAAAACAAATGGCAAGCGACTTCTTCTAGACTCCTAAGCGGCTCCTACACTTGCAATATAATTGTTCAATTTTTCGTATTGTACAGTTATATCGCCAATGTGTATGTGATATTCGAAGATGGCACATTATATTGGCAAGAATCAAAATCCTTTTTATTTTTATTGCACAACGAAAAGGAGTGCAATGTACTGTGTATTTTTAATCAGTGTTCGAAAATAAACACTAAATATCGTTCTTTAATGTTCGGTTCGGTAGATTTGTGGAAAACACAAACGCTAATAGTGTTTGTGTAGAAAATCATTAAAAAAATAACGTTTCCCTGTTAGTCATCTTTCGAACACAAAAATATTACTGTTTTTATCAAACTCAACAAAAGATGTGAACATTTAATTCCGTTCGGTTTTTTTTTTTGAAAATCCACAAATTTCAATGTGTTCGGTTCGGCTCGTTAATGTTCGTCCCTTTTGGCTGGTAAAAAAAAACAATTTTACAAAAACAAAATACACATACAAAAAAAACATTATAGAACATTAAAATATAATGTTTGTCTACAGTATCACCACAATTGTTCTGTTTTTAAACGAAGAACCGAACATTATATAATGTTCGGTTCTTTCTTGAAAATAGTTACGAACGGTATTAAGGGTTGTGTATGTCTACACAATCACTAAAAAAATAGATATCGTTCCTGGGTGTGTGAGCCGAACGTTAAATAATGTACTGTTTATTTTCGAACACTGTTTTTAATAAGACTTCCGCCATATTTTAATTGAAACCATTGTGCCATGTATTGAATAATATAGAGCAATAAAGAAATACTATGGCGAATAACATAAACAATAATATTATAAATGGATGGGGCGCTTAATGCTTAAAATATACTCCAAACAGTACAAGCGGTTAATTTTTCTGATAACGCACGTTTTTAGGCAAAAAATTGCCATTGATTACCAATAATTTTTCAAATCATACTTCACAATAAATCAAAGAAAATTTTTTTGGGAAATTAGAAACCGTAAATGTATGTTTACAACAAATATTAATAAACCATAACATGTTGCTCTCTAATTGTAAACATAAAAATTATCACAATAGAAATTTACATGGTTGTGGGCAGCTATAATATTGTTGCCGAAAAAAATATTTTTTGCAAACTTACTAACCCCATATCTACACCAAAGATAAAATCTTAGCAATTTGGCAATAACATTGGCAGAATAACAGAGCAATTTTTCTTATTGCTAAGCTTATGTTAAGGGCATGGGAATACGTATTTATGTTAACTCAAAATTGAAAAAATCAAGGAAGAAGGGGCCCTGTAAAAAGTGACTCCATCTTGCAAAAACTATCATTAAGTTTATGTCTTTTATGTTAAAAAAAAACTTAATACAAATTTTAATAATAAAGATCGAATAAGAAAAAATGTATGTAAACAAAAATAATTTTTGAAATTTTATTTTAGTTCTTATTAAAAAAAATATTTTAGTGTTTATTTTTAATTATATAATTATTTTTCTTCAATTATTATTTGCTACCATTTTACAAACTTAATTTCTTTCCCACACAATTTGCTTCTATTTTTTATCCTTTTTGCTTCTTTTTTTCAATTGACAACCAAATTTGACGTTTTATGTTAGCAATAATTGTCAACGAAAATTGATTAACAATTATTGCAACACAAATTGCCAGCAGTATACATATATGTTTAAAAAAGTGCTGTCTTCATTAAATATAACATAATTTTGACATTTAAGGTAGAAAGAAGTACATACATAACAGGCGTTAGGTCGTCGACGAGTGTCGTGCGTTTTATAAAGGCCCAAATACACTGGTCAAATTCTCATCCAGCATTAAGGTTGTATTAGTGAAAATGAGATTGTATGTGTGACACCGACTATGCTTGATGGAAAATCAAAAAATTTAGATATTTAGCATGCTTGACGAGTGATTTTGATGAATGTATTGGCGTTACTCTTAAAGCACCCACACACTTTAAACGTGATTTCAAACCGAACATACGCTAAAAATGTCGGATGAAAAAAAATGCTTTGGAGGAAAAAAAATTTTATTTAATAATTTGCTCCTTCTTTTCTTCAATTTTTTATTTATTAAAAAGCAACACAGTTAAAAGTATGTAATCACAATTAAACACTTTATCTATATTTTAATATTTTTTGCTCCTGCTGTTGTCACTTAAAAATAAAATGCAAAATGAGAGCTTGACATCTGATCCAGCAAATGTATGTTCTAATGTCAAGCACACGTACACGAGCTTGATGCCAAGCATTTGACAAGTGTATTTGGGCCTTAAAAATTTAGGCGCATAAAAAATTTCAAGTTACACAACGCGCGTTATAAAAGCCATTCTTTTCAGCTGTTTTTTATTTGTTTACTTACTTGTACATTGAAAACGGATTCGAAAATATATCATGAATTTGTTCTAAGTTTTTCTTTTATGATTCACAATTTTGTAAAATTTTGCTTTTTATTATCAGCTGATTACTTGTCAAAAATACACAAGGCTTTAAAAAGTTCAAAGTTAACCAACTTTCTCTAGCAAATGGATCAAAATATTGTACAGAGCGCGCGCACACTAACGCGTGTTATATACTTTCACCTTTACTGCAACATAAATCGCAACATTTATCTCTGGTAAATACGGGCAGGAAATGAGTTATAAGACAGTTCGTTTTAAACAACTTTATTTTATCCAAAAATATTATTCAACACCAATCAAAAATGCACGCCCATTTTCTTTGTTTCTCTTGATCCTACTTCAATAACAAAGTGTACATTTTAAACTATGATGGTACCCGCTTCAAATTTGTTTAGCCTCTTGTAATTGTTGACTACAAAAGTATTTCTGTTTAGAGGGTAGTACCACGGTTCACTAAAAATAAAAAAAACAATTTTACCAGACCGCGTCTCTTTACTTATTGTTATCGCCAAAAAAGTTATATATGCATAAAGATAGAATGGCGCTACGAATTAAGTCACTATTGCTGTACCGAAAATTTCATTTTCTCCAAATTTTTTACAGAGAATAAAAACAACGACTTTCAGGAAGTTTGTTAATTTTTTTATTAATATGTAATTTCGTGATTCGAGATTGTTTCATAAGAAGTAAGTCCCTAAATTTTGTAAATGAACTAAAGCCCAATTAATATTTTTTGGGACTTTTTTCATGGCATTCAAATTGCATTTTATATTTCAAATATTGATATATGTAAATTTGTATGGGTTGAAGTCATATGCCCGAAACTTAAAATCTAGAATTCAAAATCACGAATTGCTTACTAAACAGATATCCTTCGGCCAGGCGCATGTATTTTCCCTCTATGGTGTAAGTAACACCTGCTTCGTTGACTAAAGTTTCTAAATTCGGTATTTTATATCGGGATTGGGGACTTATGTAAATGTGATATAAGTTTTGATTTATGGGGTCTTAGATCATTTTAGTTTAAGGGGTTATTTTATTTGTTTTGTGATTTCTTTCATTTACAAAATTGGTGTTTTAATTTATAATGAACTAATTCTTTTGTTTTAAGCACTAAGTTCATGTTTGTTTTCGAGGCTTAGTACATTGATAGCTTAGTCCGTAGCGCCAGAGAGAATATATAAGCAAAATTTAATCATTCTAACTCTTCTTTCCTGATCGTATTAGTCAAAACCATTATTTCGGACAGCCGACTTGGCTCATTTTCAATATCAAACAAAACCGAGTTTCACCATCCTAAAGGTACTTTTACCCGACATGTATTTTGCAGTAGCTTTGACAAATATAAAATTTATATGTAACTGCACATATCTGTCAAAATTTACAAATACAGAAGGCTCATAATTTTTTCTTTCACACGTTGGTTTTATAGTTTTATCAGACAAAAATCGTTAACATTAATAGAAATAGTATTCGCTTTTAATTGTAAATCAATTTATTAAAAATGTTGTCTCTTCAAAGAACTTTTTATTTTTTACAGCAGAAGCAAAAAATTTTACAAAATCAATAACAACATGGTGTGCTTGGCGTTTGAGCTTCTTTAATAAAGTCGCAATTTTTGATCGCAGGGATAATAATACGAACAAAAATCAATCGAAAACTCTATTTCGAAATTTCTGTTGTTACGCCCGCTTGCATTTTAGGTGACGATGTGTAAATATCTATGTTTGCCTCCACAAATAAATAGTGCCTTGCAACTCATCTGATGTCTGATGGTCTGTCAGCCCAAAACAGAACACGCTCTAATTGAAAAATTTTAAACTGCAAAATCGAGCTTACTTTTACAAAAGCAAATTTTTACACGACATGTATGCATTTCGCAGTGGGAAATATGACAATCACACTGTTAAATACATGTCGTCTAAAACCGCCAAAAGTTGTTTTTCGGCCCTGTGCAAGAGTAGATTGATTTTCCAACAAATTGTGTCCTAATAGCTTACAAAGTCTATTAAACTAAATCCTTTATTCAGGCACAAAAATGGAGTTATTTGTCTATATTTCGGATATTTATGAGCCTTTAATATATTTCAGACTACATGTCGCTCATTTGCTGCAAGACCGGCATAACTCAAAAAATTAAATTTTGGAGTTAGAGATGCAGAATTGTTCGCTTTGTTTTTCTTTATATTGTGCATTAAATTCATCCTTATATCTTTTATACTTTCCCAGTTTGAAGAGAATGTGTCTTCTTTTTTTCTTAGTAGTTAGAGCAAATCAAAAACTTTAAATTCGTTTATCTCGAAATGGATTTTTTTGAGTTATGCCGGTCTTGCAGCAAATGAGCAATGTTATTTAATATAATAATAGGTTCTATTATATCTGGAGTTTTCGGAAAGTTTATTTCAACATGCACACGGACAGAAGAACATCATTTAATCAACTTCCTTACTTATAAGAATCCAGAATATATGTGTATAGGTATAGGGTAAAAGATTAATATTGTAGAATTCAAAACGGAATGACAAAGTTATATTAAGTATTTATCGCTTATATGCATTACATACATATGTAATTTTTTGTTCATTTTAAACGAGAACTTCATCGATTTAAACCTCTTATCAGCATACAGTACTTATAAAAAACTCTCTTAATTTCATCAGCATTATAAATAAAAACTATTTTACTTGCATCGAAAGTTCTTGAAGATATAATAAGTTTGATTAAAATTTTGTTTTGATAAAATAATATTTGTGTTTTTTTTTTATTTGACTGTTTGATTAAGAGTGCAACGATGTTAACTGACAAAAAATCGAAATATGTTTTTTTTTTGCATCATTTTTATCAGAACAAAATACTGCGTCTATTGGTCCCGGTCCCATATATGTATGATGAAAAAAAATTTTGACTTGAGAGGAAATGTTTAGAGCCAATAAAAATATTAAGCGAGAAAAAATAAAAATACGTTTTTAAAATCATGTTCCTAAGTTGTATAGTTTTTGTGATATGAACTTTTTTCTACTTTCTTTCATACAGGTTTTTTTGGCTCTGGTGAATATTTTATGTTTTGTCAGTTGCAGCGTTCTTTAATTCCTGCGACGATATATGCGGAACATTCTAGTACGCAAAATGCTTATGCAACACAATTTCAGCAGCTTTAAATAGTAAACTATAATTGCACAATTTTGGATGCATAAAATCCTTAAATGCTTATAACCGATAAATACTGCATACCCTTTTTACCTGTGGTGAAGGGTATTTTAAGGGATTTTAGCTTTTATACCCATCATCTGACTGACTATAATCATTCTGTTAAAAACACATCGAAAACCCCATCGGAGACAGACTCGTTTTACAATTTAAATGGACCAAATTGGTTCATTTTTCACCAAGCCCACTTACAAAAGTCCTGCCTGGCATTACAACGATTGTACGGGAAAATCTAAAGCACCAAACTTAAGCACAAATATGGACTTTTTAATGCAAGAAATGCTCGATAGCAAAAATGGGCTTCTTCGTTCCACTATTTCATCTAGCCCCTATTTCAAATTTAGCTTTTTTACATTTTAAATTTCTTACAGTTAAATATTTCCCTTGTGTTTTATAATTTTATGAAGTTTTATTTGAACTAATAGTGGTGGCTATCGTAGATTCCGCACTTTATAGCCTTCTCACTTCTCAAACGCAAACTATTAGCGGTTTTTTTTCTTTTCAGTGCAGTGTTTGCACTTTCGCTAATACTACTACAAATTAAAACTTATTTAACTCGCACCATGTAACCTAGTATGCTTAAAAATATAAACATTTAGAACAATTTGCCACTTTTATTTCCATCCTGCCACTCCCAAAAACAAAATAGTTAAGCCAACATGATGGCCAGTAAAAGTAATTAAATAAAATTTAAACATGTATAGAACAGCTAGACAGCCAGACAAACTGTGTGCGGGCTAAAAACACACGTGTACAATATGTATGTATTTAAAAAGCCCACGTTGTACGAGGAAAATTCTATGAAAAATTTGCTTGGATAATTTAGATTTTTCTTCACTCGTTCTCTCTTAAATTGGCTTTTCTTTTATTGAATTAAAAGGAGCGCCAAACTTAGAATATTTCATAAAAAGCAAAAGAGAAATGTGCTCACTACATTTAACTCTTTTTGTATGTGAAAAACTAAACACAATTTTAACGCTTGGCGACCAACTGCAAGTGTGCCGATAAATATGAGGGTAAGAAGATAAACAACAATCGCAAAAGATTTGAATGGATCACTAAACCTATCAAGCAACAAACGCAGATGACGCATTCCTCATTTTAAAATTTGCGTACAATGCCAAAATTGAGTCACGCAAAATAGTATTTTCTACGTCGAACAAAAAACCGGCCACTGCAGTCTTGTTTATGTGATTCCTGCAGTTATCCCATATCTATTTAATAAGCCTTAAAATTGTGTAAGAAATTAACATTAACGTTTCACACCTTGCTCAATGTTATTTCAACATTATGTTATAAAAAAAAACTGTATCATTTTGCGAAGCACTAATGGTACATTAAAAAAAATAAGCGCGTAATTATGCGCTACGCAATAAGACATACAGAGATGCAGTAAATTAAGTGAACGAACTCTTAACAAGTTTTATAAAAAATATAAAATTTCAAGTGCCACGGCATACCTTTACTACGAAGCAAGTTTGTAAGGGAGAATACTAAAAAATAACTGTAAAAAACATTCAGTGGGTAAATCTAATAGCTACACTCTCCAGTTTGTATAGGCGTTGAATAAAGCGTTTTTGTGTCAAAAATGTATTGCTTCAAAGTGGGAACTCACATATAAAATGCATACCTTCCGTAATCGAGATGGTAAGCGAAACTCTTACGTGTCTCCCTTACAAACCTGCTTTTTATTGGGTTTATTCGTTATAAAAACATATTTCAATCGCTTACAGTTTCCAGTTATAATTAACTATTACCTACTATAACTGTCAAAAAACATATTAAGGTTTTTCATGATCTCGAAAAATTCAACAATTCAAACAACAAATTCATGGAATAATCTGAGCAAATTATTTGGGATTTCTTTAGACATTTTTAAACATAAATTTCACTTTTAAACACAAATTTTAACATTTTTGATAATTTGCACAAATGGCAATTTTAAGCGATTTCATGAAAACTCTTACTGTTAACTGCCAGTTAAATAATAGATGATTATACATAATTGAACTTGGTCAAATTGCCTGCCCGTAAATTCATAAAAAGTTTTATTGTGTTTTTAATTAAAAGTCGATTTGATTCGATTTGACATTTTAAATTGAATAAAATGTTAAGCTGCTGCAGTTTATCGCTTATCGCTTCAATTTTAAATTTAATCATATTTTGCACCTTCTACGGCGCTCCAAAATAGTTTTGAAATACAGAATAAAAATATACATACACGTTTTCAAATCAGAAAATTTGGAATATTTATTTTCAACACACTTTCAGTACAAAATTAAGCACGAACGTGAAAACAACTTGTAAAGTAAAAGTATGTTTTTAAATTCCTTCAAGAACAAAATAATAAAAAGAAATAAACATAAAATTAACAAATCGCAGCACCAGTACACAGTACTGTGTTATTAGTCAGAGGCAATTTGGTTTATTTTAAAGAAACCCGAAAAAAATACAACAATTAGAAACTAAAATGTTCCGAAATACCATTAAAGTTCTGTGAGAGTGAATATTTTAAAATACTTATTCATATTTAAGATAAAATTAGTAGAAAACTGCACGTTAGTACAATTTTACATATTTATTTTCAAGAATAAATCCGAAATATCAATTTAAAAAAAATATAAAGTTCCAAAAAAAAAAAAAAAAACGCCAGCACAAAGTGAAAATTTTTTAAAAACAAAAATTGTTGATTAAAACCAGTACAAAATTAAATGGATTTTTATGAAGCAAAAACTCTAAAACAAGAATTCAAATAGTAAGTGAGGAAATCAGAACACCCGTCTGAGTTTTTAAACATCTTTTTAATAAAATGCACATGTTTGTATATTTAGTTTTGCTGTTATCCTCCATAATCACAGGTGGGTCCTTAATCTCCCTTTAAGTTATTTCCTCTTTTTTATTTTCAATTTTTAAAACAGTTTCGGCCATTCAATGTTACAATTGCGAATCTGTTTCTGAAACAAGTTGTGGAGAAGATTTTGACACGGAGGAGTATTTTAAAATCGATTGTGATCAAGTAGCACCACCTCGTTATATTTCTATTGATTTGGAATATTCGAATGCAACAGCCTGCATGAAGAAAATCTACAAAGGTGAGTAAACAATTATGTCGATATTTAAGTATTTTATATGCACATTTTTTATTATTGCATCAATAAATAAAATATAACGTGTTACGTGGGTGTTTTGTATTCTATAATATAAAAGCATTCACATCTTTTCTGTAATTTTTCTAATTTAAATTAAAGGAAAATTTAGAAATATTTCAATATTGGGCTTTCAAAAGTGCAAATGCAAAATAATATAACTTTAATGAAATCTGACGGAAACTCTCTGTATTTTGTTGTTGGATTTAACAAAAGAGCTACGATATTTTGCATTTGCAAGATCAAAGGCTCAGTTAGCCGGGAGTAACAGTAACTTAACCTTACCGTTAAAAGTTAAGACCAAACTATTTCTTATAGATTGAGACGTAACATCAAAATTAAGCAGCTGATTTGCAACGCTACTGTTACTCCTAATAATATATCTCCGATTAAAGATATAACTTCAGTTAATACAAATTTCGTTTCATAAACCTGTGTTAAATTTGTTTATGGGTATGGCCTTTAATATACATTTTGCAATTAACAAAAAGAAAATAAGGTAAATAATAGGAGAGGGTACGTTCGTAAATGCAGTTGTTGCCCATCACTTGCGCATTGGCAATATTTAAAGTTCATAACATCATCAAACTTGGCATCAATCTTATATGTCAAATGTTTTTTCTGCAGTGATGCCGCAGCTCTGCAGCAAATTTTGGCAATTATTGCATCAGTTAATTTTCTGATGCAATAACTTTTAAAATAACAGAAATCGTTTTATTTTTCTTTTTTGATATTTTTTTTTTTTGTAATTTATAAGAAAACAGGCACTTTATGGTTCATTATTTTCAATTAAATTAGCCATCGCTTTTGTTGAAGCATGTTTGTTATTATTCTTTGTTCACTTATGAAGCTTTTGCAATTGTGCAGTAAAAAAGAATCGAAACATAACCGCACAGGAGATTGCACATTCCCAATAAAATTTTGCATCACTACAGCGGTGGTGCACAGTTTTTGTGCATTCTAGGATGAAAATCAGAAATTTTTTTTTTTGTAATTCCCTATGCTAATCCCCGCGAAGCTTGACGCTTGTCTGCAGGAAAGAAACCAGAGTCTCTGGCGGGAATCGAACCCGCAACCCCGGGGTTGATAGACTAGCTCACTACTAGCTAGCCTACCGGGGCACTCAAATTGAACCAAAATTTTAATAAAATTGTACTTTTCGGACCCTTAACATACGAAAGGAACAAAACTTCTTATAACTGAAATCAAGCATACATGTATTTGTGGTTGACAAATTACATATTTGGTGTTTTAAAATTATGACAACAGGAATGTAAGACGTAGCATTTTTAGGTACTATATTTTTCCCCCATTAAAGTATCAAAATTTTCAATATTGTAGTAGAAGCCCATAATTTAGTACGAATATGTCAATGAATAGAGGAAAATGTTTTGTAAAAAAAGTACCAACAATAGTTACGATTTTCACCCCCTAAATGTTCGAATGTCGAAAAAGTACCAAATTCAGATTATACCCGTTTACTTCCTAATAGGGCCGAAATTCAAAAAAGTACCAGACACCTGTCCGCTTATTTTTCTAAAGAACATCTCTTTTAGTTTTGGAGATATAAGGTCAGCGGCTTGGGCTGGGCAATGATGAATGAGTTATTCAGTCAGTCACTTACGCAACTCTTTTATATATATAAAAGATTATAGTGTTTAAATATGAACTTTGTAAAAAATAAAACAAATAAAAAAATTTTTTAGGTAGAATTAAGTATTTTTAAAAAAATATTTTTACAATATTCGCAAGTGCATGCATCTTGGAATATTATCAAATAGAAGGTGCGTTTTAAAAAAATGGTTTAGGAAAATCTGAAAATTGAAGGTGCAAAAAAATGGATTGCTCACGTCAAATAAGTGCAACAATGCTTTTTTGCACAGTTGCAAGTGAAATTAAAATTGACGTGAATACCTTTAATATTTTGATATGAAAAATCTTTTTCTTCGTTAGCGGAATCAACATTCATCTGATGAATGGTTAATTGATTATATTCCTTGAACAAGTCTTGATGGATCTTCAAAAATTAATTTGTTGAAACTTTCTTTCAAAAATTACAAATACTTTAATTTTGAAATGCTTTTAAAATTGATATGAAATATGAGATGCCAAGAAAATTTAAGAAAAACAAGTTAGAGTGCTATATTCGGCTGTGCCGAATCTTTGATACCCTCCACCGACAGTTCGTATGTTTAAGGAGTAATATCTGTATGATTATCTTAAACTGTGACGATTTGTTATTAATTATGGTTTTAGGCGACTAAACTGTTTTCCGGGAGCAGGTTTTCTATGGGGCCTGCGTAAATTATGGACCGATCGTCACGAAATTTCACAATGTTTCTTCTAGTCCTAAAAAACTGTGACGAGCCTAAATTTGTTATGATTGCATTATTTTTTACGGTTTTAGGCGTACTAAACTGTTTTCCGGTAGTAGGGTTTATATGGGGTCTGCGTAAATTATGGACCGATCGTCACGAAATTTCACAATGTTTTTTCTAGTCCTAAAAAACTGTGAAGTACCAAATTTTGTTACGCTAGCGTTATTTTTTACGGTTTTAGGCATACTAAACTGTTTTCCTGGAGTATGGGATTAGGGTAAATTATGGACAGGTCTTCACGACATTTAACAGCGTGATTTCCAGTCAAATAAAACAAATTTTTGCAAAATCTTATCTCATTCCGTGCCTTGTTCCAGCATTTATGTTATTTTTTGAAACAAAATTTTTAAATTTCAAAATTTTTTAGGTGGTGGTTCTACATTTTGATTCATAGCTCTGGTCCTACTGAAGCGATTTTGCTGGATTTCAATCCCAAACTGCTTAGGATAACTACAAGCAATTTGGCACCAAGTTTGTTCATTTCTTTTGAGTTGTTCGAAAGTGAGCGTGTTTTCAACAGACGGACAGACAGACGGACATGGCTAAATCGGCTTAGAATTACTCAAGGACCCAGAATATATATACTTTATGGTCTGAGATGAATAATAAAAAAGTTTCACACGGAATGACAAACTTAATATACCCTCTTCACAACTAATTGTGGTGCAGGGTATACAAATTATAAACTGGGAAAATTTATAAACTGTACAATTTTGGTTTACCATTGTACTATTGAAAACTTGATTGTACAAAAAATTTTACAATTGTACCAAGTTTTGCTTCCCTAATGTATTGAGTTAAAAGCTTTAAGTTGTTTAAATCAAGTGCGTACCACGCCAATTTTTTTTTTAATCACTCCAAAAAACTATTTTGTTTTAATAAAGGCATTAAAAATGTAACAAGGTGTGTCTTCTTTTACATGAGCGTAATGGCACTTTTAATTAACAAAATTTTTTTACATGAAATTACAAACATACTTAGCACTATGTTTAAGATTTATATATTCGTAATTCGACCCAAAAATCTAAATTTGTAGATGTATTCTTTAAACTCATTCTTGCTGACTATTTGCCTTTATTGCGTATGAACTTTGTGATGGTGACAATTTTATTTGCTCTTATAAATTTTGATTCTTGATAGATAAATTGTTTTTTTTTACGGATATTTTGGCTTAGGTGTAAAAATTTTACTTTGAATTTATTTGGGTTTTATAATTTTTAAATTTTGAGTTAGCTTTGAAATTTTTATAATTCATTTGGAAAATTTTTATCAAATTAAAATTGTTATTACATTGGTTGTGTTGGGTTGTATAATCGGATTTTGTTTTTTTTAATTTTGGTCAAGCGAAAACCGTCAGAGAACATTTAGGTTCCTTTGGATTTATACTTATATAAGCTATAATATATTTGAGGTAAGAAATTAATTAATGAACATTTGAGAATTTTGACCGTAATAATAATTTTCGCAGGATTATCATCATAGGCCAATTGCCTGGGGATACTTCTGTTCTTCGGAATTTTTCTGGAACAAAAACTAGAATAAAAATCTAAAAAAATACAGGAGTCCAGTTTGGAAACAAATATTTTTTTTTTTTTAAACCAGATTACCAATACTACCCATTAAATAGGGTGACCATCAGTTTTTTTTTTTCAAATAATCAAGTTTTTTTAATTAAAATCAATTTTCGAGAATTGGAGAACCGGCTATCAGCATGCATTTTCGTTTGCCTGCATTGTGGGCATCTGGGGTGACCAGTTGCATTAAAAACTACAATTTCTTTGTAACATTTTAAACTTAGTTTTTTTTTATGTAATTCTACATCAATTAAAACTACATTTTCGTTCTTCCTTATCTTCCTTACTAGATTTATATTAATTTTTTTTAATATCTATTAATTTTAATTAACTTCTGTTAATTTTCCAAATATGTATTCGATTTATTTTGCTTAATATTTTTTTTTATGGTCACCTAAATTAAAATTTCTGATTTTTTTTTTTATTCTTAAAAATATTAATTTGTTAATTTTTACACACTACACTACTAAACCCTTAAATATTTGAATTCATAAACACCCATACATATTTCACATATTTTGAGTGGGTTTTGTGATTACGGGAATAATTTTTATGGTGTAATCATGGAATCCACGAAATTTAGAAAACTCAAACACCCTCTTTAAAATAATTTATTAAAAATAATAAGCAACAATCAACTGTCAACTGGCGCCTGCTGACTACGTTGGAGAAAATGTAAGTTGCATTTTTGTTATCTAATATTCCGCCATACTTAAAAAAAAAAAAACCTTTTCTCTTTCACTCAAAAGTTACATTTAAATAGTTTTTATTAAACGAGATTTTAATATTTTTATGAACTAATTTTGGAATTCAATTCAATTTTTATTTGCATTTATGAATTTGGCAATTAAGGTGGCCATATAACAATTAGTTAACATTTAAATTATCCTATTAGAATTTCATTTGTTTTACCTTATGGTCATTGAAATAGGAAATTTCTTTTAATTTATTTGTATTTGTTTATTTATTTTGTTTTTACCATATATGTAAGTATATTCAAACATAATAATAAATGTTGACTTAGCCTATAATGTTAAGAACATGTTTAATTAATTTTAAATTGTTGCATACGAAAGGTGAAGCTGTTGGGAGATTATGGGATAATTTACCTTTTTTTTTCATTGATTTATTTGGGCTGACTGGGAAAGTTATATATTTTGTCAGCATGGTGGGTGGGCTTAGGTCAAGTGTAGCAAATAACGTCATAAGTTACCTTCCAATCCTCATCAACACTTATTTTTTTTATGCTGTATGGGTTATGTTTTTTTTATCGCTACCTAAAGTAATATCTCTTAAGATGTTTAATAAAGTTAGCTAATAATTATTTCAAATGGGAACACTCACACCCCACCCAACGACGAGCACAGTCGATTTATTAGGTAGCCTGTTCCCAAAAGTAGTTCAGAATCGTTACAACTTAATTAGTGCCGATTCACACGCATCAGATTAGAGTCGCCAAGTCTTGAATTCTGCAGAGATTATTTCCCTTCTTTTGCAAAGATGTAAGATTTGACTGCTAAAACCTTAGGTGCTGGTGCTCATAGATCAGGTCAGGTTAAGTCTTGAGTTTTTAGGATAGAAGAGAAAATAAAGGGGTACAGACTTTACCGTACTTGTCAATATTATTGTTTCCTTTTGTTTTTGTATTCGTTATAAAGTAGATAAGTTAAAGGTTTCGGTTAAAAATGAAAAATTATGTCCGCCAAGTGCCACCTCAACTGGTTCCGCAGGCTTCCAATCTTTTACCAAAATTCTCAATCAAAAATAAATAACCTACTGGGCCCAGTGTAATTTCTAAATAAGCCGTACATAGAAAGAATATAAATTCGTACTTAAATTAAACATTAAAGATTCTCTTTTGTTACCGTATTTATCTAAAAAAAAATATTTTTGTTGCTGCAATTTTTTTAAATTCTGCTTTTAAATTGCACAAGTGTTCAGATTATAAATTTCAAGGGTTCCAATTCAGCTACAGCCAACTTCAAGTTAAGATGTATGAAATTTTCAAAACAAAACAGAATTGCAGAGCACATGAAACTGAGTACCACTCCCCAATCTTCTCACCTCTCTCAAGGATTTTATATGGTCGTACACGCGTCGTCAAGGATGTTTTCAAGACATGGCCAACTGGGTAGACTCACTTTCTTTCACTAAAATTTCAGCAGAAAGTGTTTCACTTACATTAATTTTATTAATTCTTCTTTTAAAAAAGCTAACTTTGTGCGTGCTATTCTCTACGCAAATATCGTGATTTTGACATTTTAGTTATACTCACCAATTAACAATACTAAACAAAAAGCCAATCACAATTGTTAAAAAATAACAGAGCAAAACAATAACCTTTACGACGCACTTTAAAGATTCATCTAAATAATTTTACATGTTTTTTGATTGTGATTTTTTTTCTTTTGTCGTTATTTCCCCGTTATTTTTAAGAAATAGCTGAAGCAAATTTTAGTGGTCTATTGTCTATCATCTTTTATTTGTCGCTTATATCGCTTATGTTGTCCTCAATCAAGTCTTATTGAAGACAAGATGACCGACAATTGCATGCATTTTGTCGTCAATGTGCATGCAATGGTCGCTTATATATTATTCAAGGCAAAAACGATTTTAAACATGACAAAATACACGTTTTGTAACTTAAGTTGTCGTCATCAATGTTATATAGGCGACAAATTCTAAATTGTCTTGAGGACATCGTAGACGACATTTGCGTGCCAACTGGGAAGCTACTCGTAAGGATCTAGAATTGCATATATAAATAACAGAATAAAAAAATTATATAAATCCCTTAGCGAATTGAATATTAGGTGCCTGCATTCCCGGAGCAATACAAAAATACAATGGCACAAAACTTAAACAAATTTTTTTTCGTTATGCTGATTCGTATGAAAGATTCTTCCATAACGCAGCGAAAAACGCTTTTATTAATCGTAAAGGGAATCGTTTATGATATATATAGAGATTATCTAACGAGTCTTTCAAAAAGCATGCTAAGAGTCGTATGAGACTCATGTATATACTATTTTAAAACTAATGAAATGTTTAGCCGTATGACTGAGCTAACTAAATAAGGGCATCAAGCGTATTTTTCATGCCAAAACTTCTAATTTTCATACAATTTCTATAAAACAAACCTTAAGTTCGCGAAATCAACACCATCCTGTCGGAAAATCCTGTTTTACAGATCTTTAGGCCGGTTTGTTTTATTAAAATTGTATTGGCAATAGCATTTTCATACTTCAAAAACGGTCTCATTTAGGTAGCTCAGTAATTGTTATACGATTCTTACAGAGAGTCCCAAAAGGTTCATTCTAAGATTTAAAGACGAGCGTGTCAAAAATTAAATAAAAAAATAATAAACTAAACAAGTTAGGCCGAGGCCACGCAATGAGCGGCTAAGCGTCAAGCGGCTGAGCGATGAGCGTCAAAAAATTAAAACATATGAAATACTACTGAAGTGGCCACGAAATGAGCGGCATGCCAGCGAAATTTTTGAGCGGCTTAGCGGCGTCGCTCAGAAATAAAACTTGTTCTAATTTTTAGTTGTTTTCTGAGCGTCAAAAAATAAACATGGCAAAAGTTAATATGGAGCTTATGATTTCATCCGTACAAAGCCGACCGAATTATGGAAAGACAGATTATCAAATTTTAAAAATAAAAATATAACCGAGAAATTATTTTTTTGTTTTGTCAATTTGGTGTTAACTTTTAGCAACAGCAAATCAAAACATTTCACAGACATACGGCAGTATTGTATTGGGTAGATTTTTATATAAATGGTTTAATTCCCCTTGCTTAATAAATATGGACACATTAGCATGATATGTTTATTAATACTGCGTTGTAGGGTGCCATATGGCCGGGCCTGACCGACTATACTTTCTTACTTGCTTATAATTTGTTTTTGTTTTAAATGTAAGTTAAGCGAACGAAGTCTTCGCTCGAAATCGACGAACAGGCTTCAATTTTTTGTACCTTAAAGTATACCGATCGACTCAGAATCACTTTCTGAGTCGAACTAACGATGTCCGTCCGACTGGCTGGCAGGCTGGCTGGCTGTCCATGTAACCTTGTGCGCAAAGTAAAGGCTGCAATTTTGGAGATAATTTGATCAAATTTGGGACATAGGCTTTTATTGCCACAAGGACCAAGCCTATTGAAAATGGGCCAAATCGTAGGACCGCGAGGAAAAATAGGAGGACATTTATTCCTCTCAGAAACTATTAAACCGATTTTAATGCAATTTAAAATATAGATAGAACCATATCTTTATGGACGCAAAAGGGATGCATTTAAAAAAAATAGGACCACGAGGGAAGAAAGGGGCAATTTCTGCCTCTCAAACCGATTTTAATGAAATTTAAAACATAGATATTTCCATATCTATATGGACACATAAGCTATATAGTTTTTCAATTTCTATAGGGGCAATTTCTGCCTCTCACAAACTTTCAAACCGATTTTAATGAAGTTTGTAAACACAGATAAATCCATATTTATATGGACTTATAAGCATGATGTGTTTTTTAATACTGTGGTGTAGGGTACCATATTGTCGGGCTAGACCGACTATACTCTCTTACTTGTTTTTCTTAAAAAACGCATTACATTTTTATGAATACGATTTTCGCGTAATAACATTGAACAAGCCACTCTTTACAATGGCATTTTAACAACTAACCGCTCAGAAGTAACGCTCAGTAATAAGCCACTTGCCGCTCAAACTTGACGCTTTGACGCTCATCGCTCAGCCGCTTGACGCTTAGCCGCTCATTGCGTTGCCTCGGCCTTAGAGTGCTATATTCGGCTGTGCCAAAGCTTTGATACCCTCCACCGGCAGTTCGAATGTTTAAGGAGTAATATCTGTATGTTGTTATTATTCTTAAACTGTGACGATTTGTTATTAATTATGGCTTTGGGCGACTCAACTATTTTCCGGTAGTAGGGTTTATATGGGGCCTAGGGTAAATTATGGACCGATCATCACGAAATTTCTCAGCGTCATTTCTATTCCTTTAAAACTGTGACGAGCCTAAATTTGTTACGATTGCATTATTTTTTACGGTTTTAGGCGTACTAAACTGTTTTCCGGTAGTAGGGTTTATATGGGGCCTTAGGTAAATTATGGACCGATCGTCACGAAATTTCACAGTGTTATTTCTAGTCCTAAAAACTGTGACGCACCAAATTTTGTTACGCTAGCGTTATTTTTTCGGTTTTAGGCGTACTAAACTGCTTTCCGGGAGTAGTGTTTATATGGGGCTTAGGGTAAATTATGCACGGATCTTCACGAAATTTAACAGCGTGATTTCCAGTCAAATAAAACAAATTTTTGCATTCCGTGCCTTGTTCCAGCATTTATGTTATTTTTTGTAACAAAATTATTAATTTTTTTTAGGTGGTGGTTCCACATTTTGATTCATAGCTCTGGTCCTACTAAACCGATTTTGCTGGATTTCAATCCCACACTGCTTAGGATAACTACAAGCAATTCGGCACCAAGTTTGTGCATTTCTTTTGAGTTGTTCGAAAGTGAGCGTGTTTTCAACAGACGGACAGACAGACGGACATGGCTAAATCGACTTAGAATTACTCAAGGACCCCGAATATATACACTTTATGGGGTCTGAGATGAATAATAAAAAAGTTTCACACGGAATGACCAACTTAATATACCCTCTTCACAACTAATTGTGGTGGAGGGTATAAAAAAGATTTAGATGTTTTTGTTACTCGTAAGATAATCATCAGAAGATTCTTTTAGGAGTTGTATATAAAACATAATCGTCTAACAAACAGCCTATGCTAGCTGGGAAATAACAGATCGTTTTATATGTACATGTATGTATGTTTATTTTATATAAAAGAATAATTGCAATTTATATTTTTATAAACAGCTTAAATGGGATATTTATGTGAAAAAGTGGCCACCAAATATTTTTATGTGTTCAGCTAACTTTGATGTTTTGTATGAAAATATTTTAAAGCTGCACAAAAATATGATAAATATGTAGATATACAAAATGCACTTAAACAAGGATTTTGAAGAATAATTCCAGAAAATATGTATTTTGGAAAAATTTGATTTTTTGAATGAAAATAATTTTTAAATACAAAAAATTTTGGGCATTTATCTTAAATGTGCAGGTACAGAAAGTACTTAAAAAAGGAATTTGTATGGAATAAAAAGAATGATTCCAAAAATTATAAATTTTGTGCAGTTAAGTCAAAAGTGCACGTAAACAAACGGCAGTTAAGTCAAAACTACTGTATACGTATTTGTCTTTATTTTATTGGTTAAAAATAAAAAAACCAAAAAATATTTTAAATTAAATCTGTGCATACAAGCCGTAGCCCGGGTCTCCACCAGAGAACTGCAAAATCACTATTTTTCTTGATTTATTCATACGCTAAAATTTACATTCACTCTTTGCTTGCAAAACAAAGATCAACGTTGGTAATTTTTACATCGTTTCGTACACATTTGATTTTTGCATTTATTCGTTTTTTATTGAAAGTGCTTTATTCGCATTTTTGTTGCGCACGCAATATAACACAACTGAGTAAATTCAAAAGAACACATTCTTATACTTTTAAATTCAAGTAGTCATTGTCCACTCGATGAGACGCTTCGTTAAAATTAATAACAATAACAAGAATACATTGTTCCTACATACAGAACTACTGTACTTTTAAAGATGAAAAAAAGTCTGTTTCTATGGAAATTGTTTGTATGTTTGTCCCTACATATGTGCGTTTAGTTTCATTTAATTTTTTTTTCTTGTACTAAATACATAGTTAATGCTGAATGAACACATACATGAGTAATAATTGCTTCATTTCTGGCTTTTTGTTTGTATTTGTTTTTTCTTTACCAAAACAATCATTGTCGCACCGAACACACAATCATTTTTATTAAAAAACGAAGCTAACGATTGTATAAATAACAAAGCACGATGGGCATTATTTGAATGACTGCAAACCAGCAGCGAATATTTGCGGTTGCGCAAGTTTGATTGTATGACCGCAAGTGAGTGTATTTGTTGCTGTTCATTTAATACGATTTTTTTACAATTGCACAAAGCCGTCAAAATTGATTGCTCCATTAAATTTGCGACATGTGGACCTCTTACTGCCATAAATGGCAATCCATTGCGCAATGATTGCTCTTCTGTTTGCTTGAGCAAGTGTTGCTTATCAATCTGCTGTAAAATTAGTTGTCATTTATCTGTCATTTCATTTCTCTGTAGGTTTGTTTATGGCAAAGCAATTTAACGTGTTTTCCAGCATATAATCAGCAATGATTATGCTTTTTTTCTGCCATTGTTCTGCGGACGTTTTTGATTGTGCTTAGCAGAAAAATTGCTACGTGGAGACCCAGCGTTAACAACTTAGCTCGATTTCACCAAGTGCTCAGCAAAGCTTTTTTAGATTGAAAACCCAAAATCAGAGAAATAATAATAATATTTGCAGGTTCTGTTTTAGCATTTTTTTAATATTTTAATTTTTAATTTAATTTTAAATGAAACGGCAATCAGATAAGAAAAAGAAGTGTCAAATTTTTCATAACTCGACTTTAGCTGTTAACGCTTGTGGGCACAGAAATGTGAACAAACAACAAAATCAGCTGGATCTTCTACACCACCTTATAAACTCGCCTTTATAAGCCCTTTCTACATGTGGTTAAGGGTATAATAATTTGTTTGATATGGAAGGACATAAAATCTAAAAAGATCTCTTACTTTTTTACTTTCGGAATTTGATCAGATTAAAAAAAATTGCGTCATTAAATACTTTAAAATAGTCATAAATTATATGCATGTATGTATTTACGTATCCCTCGGGGGTTTGTAGGAATCATCTTAAGAATAACATTTCGTGTTACATCCTCCGGGGAAATCAGGTGCAGTCAATAACTGGGACTTGACAAAAATCCGAAATTTAAAGATATCAAGAGATTTGTGCGACCTGTTACGATCCCGGCTGACCAAAGATCCTTATTTGTACCATGAGAGTCAGTAGCCCCTGTTGAAACGCCATAGACTAACAATTGACTGAGGTTTTCGAATGTATGCTTCTTCCAGGAAGTCATTTCGTTTAAATTGTTTTTGCGAGGAGTTTCGCTTATCCGTTGAAAATATACTTTCGGGGATCACTGGGTGTTTTACTCCTAAACAATGGGTGAGTATAAAATCTAGCCGAATTATGCACTCAAATTGCTCCCTAAGTGCCGGTGCACACACGTCAAGAAGGGAATAGAGAAAACCTTGACGTGTGTGAACCGGCACTAAGTGTCTTGGTTGCTCTCCACTCAGGGGCGTTTGGTAAGCGCATTGTTTGTCATCCTGTCGTTAAAATTAAAAGATAAGGCCATATGGCAGGTGCTCCTGTATATTTTTTCCATATCTGTATGTATGTATGTACATTAATCATCGTAACTTTAATATAGAAAAGCCCTAACTAATGGTTTCCTTACTTAACAGGAGAAGAAAAAAACTTAATTTAATAAAAAAAAACTGCCTTTAAAAAAATAAGGATTTCAAGACTATAATTTTTTTTAAGTTTGTTCCTTCTTCTGTAAATTAAGAACAACATTAGTGAGGGCTTTTATATATTAAAAAAACGATATGCAATTCCTAACATTTATTTAATTATTTATTCCATTTCAAAATTATGGGTTTTCAGTGTATTTCCACTTAGTTTATAAAAATAAACAGTTCATTGATAAAAGAAAAACATTTTTAAATGTATATTTATTAATAAACAAATGCAATTTACGTTAAAAATAAGTTGTTGGTAAATCAGAAAAAAATTCAGAATGTAAAAAACAAATAAATTGACGTACATACGTTTTCGTTGGGTTCTATTGCCAAAAGAAAAACTAAATGATGAATAAAGATTAAACAATAATTTTAAATTGAAAATGTCAACAACAATTTTACTAAAATATCATTTAATAATATTATTTTCTCTTTCATAGAATACAAAGTTTTAAAATACGTACGAAGCTGTTATTTTGGCGATGTCAATGACACTGAAATTGGTTGCCGCATGGATCCGTCAATGATGGATTTCCAAGATGTTCAATGTTTTGTTTGTGATAACGACAATTTTTGCAATAAAGCTTTAAGCAGTAATAATTTGGACCGATATCTGCTAACATATTTAACCCTCATAATTTTAATTTTGAAGGATAATGTTTTGAATTAGAATAATTTAAAATGCAAAAACAATTGTTATAGAATGTAATTATGTATGTATTTCCAATTTCCTTTTTGTTTATAGTTTGTAGCTAAACCTAAAAAATATTTAAGTCTTTTAATGTTAACAAAAATAAACAATAAATACGTCTAGCTTCCCTCCATAAGAAGTGTATATTCTTTTTTATTTGTTGTCAAATGGCATCATTTTAAGAGTCATCACACACACAAATACACTGCGACACCCACACACCTTCAATACGAATCCATTTGAAACGTCATTGGAACTCGTATATGTATGTATACCCAACAAACACGGAGGTTTGATTTCAAATTGAAAATGATTTGTATTCAAACGTTTTCTCAAACGACAAACGTTTGATAATGATTTTAAAATCATAGCGTTCTAAACAAAAAGGGGAAATTATTTTAAAATTGAAAAATGGCTTTATTTTCAACTTGCTTTCAAACGTAATTCTCAAATGTTTTTCAAATGTGGATTATAATACAATGTGGAGTATACCTATAAATAAAAATATTTTTTTTTTTTTCATTTAAATTTATTATTTATTTAAATAAACTGTGAGATAAACATTCGGCACCATAGCAAAATATGAAATTATGTTATTTCTGTCCTCTAATTCTTGGAAAGACAAACTACTTGGCTCCCTATTATTTTGAGGATTGTAGCACCGCGATCGTTCTTCACTTTCCCGTTTTATTTTCCTTTTTTTCTTATTTTTAATCATTGTAATTATTCACAAATAACTGTTATTTTTCACAACAAATAAGCTGTTCACTTTATATTAAAATTTATTTTTAATAGTAAAACACATGTAACCACAAAGTAAAAAATGTAACTTTAATCGCCATTTTTAATGATTACATTGATTTTTCGCTTTAGTATTGCCAAGTTTATTTTTGATTTGAATTTAACATTTGACAAACATTTGATAAAACATTTGATATCAAATGTTTATTTTCAAATCATTATCAATTTGAATTTAAATGTTAAATCAAACAATTGAAAAACGTTTGAGAATTGTGTTTGAAGTCAAATGATAAAGTCATTTCATATCAAAGGTTTGACTTCGTGTTTGTTGGGTAGGTATATGTATTTACTACACATGTATATGCAAATAGAATGTTTTTTAGCAATTTAAATTTAAAATACCAAATATTCTATTTTAATAATGAAGGATCTATAAATTTAATAATTATAAGACCCAATAGAATTTAGTTGTTTTTTGAAAACAAGCCGGAAAAGATCAAATTTGTTGAGAGATGCGTCTGTTATTTCTTTTTGTCACAACCTTTTTGTTAATAACAACTGGTAAGAAATTGTCTCTTCTATTTGACACTGCACAAACTATTATAAATTTAATACATTTACTAATATGGGTTTCATTTTTGAGTTTGGTCTATTAAATGCTACGATTGCGATTCTCTGAAGGATCCACGTTGTAATGAATATTTTGAACCAGATGGTGTTAAGGAAACTGATTGCGATGAAGCTGAAATGCCACAGTATTTGCTAAAGTATGGTAGACGTATTCCAGCTACGGGATGTTTAACGAAATTTCATAAAGGAGGTAAAAGAAAATGTTTTGTTATTAATTACTACATAAAAATAAATTTATTTAAATTTATAATATAAGGAATCTACACAGATATTACCTTATAGCTATAGCTTATGTCAGAGAATAAAAATGTACATAAACAATATATGTATGGTAGAAACTTGGACGGTTGCAGTGTATACTAAACGTTTATACGCTGTATAAAATCCATCACAGAAAAAAGAATTATCAAAAATTAATAAAAAAAAAGTAAGACTGCTATATTCGGCTGTGCCGAATATTTCATACCCTCGACCGACAGTTCGAATATTTCGGGAGCGGGATCTATATTATATCTACTTAAGCAGCATGTACACTAGACTGGTCGCAATTTTTTTTTTTTTTTATTTATTTGTTTGCGCTGCTTAAAATATGAGATTTGGTGTAAGAAATCATGACCTAATTTTTCAGGTCAATCCGACGGTGCCTAGCCGTGCAGGGTGGGGCCCAAAGTTCCCCATATTATAAAAAAACACCTTTTCTATCAGATCTTTTTAGTTATACTAGTTAAAAAGCTGAAAATCAAAAATATGGCTTAGTTACGATCTTCCGTAGAGAAAGTACTTCAAGTGTGCCAAGTTTCAGCTTCCTATGTCATCAGATGGCTTCAGAAAGTTGCGGAAAGAATAGGACATACATGCAAACATCCTGACATACTAAGAAATTATATATTGTATAGATAGATTAAAATATTTGCTGTTAAATATTTTAGTATGATACGATGAAAGATTTTTAACCTTATTCGGGGTCGCTGAATCCAGTGGTGCTAGCCGTTTATTTAGGTTAGCTTTGGTTTTCGAGATATACCGTTATTTCGAAAATTAAGGATGTTGCACAACATAAGTTCGCGCAACTCAAAAACGCTTTAGCTAATAGAAAAACTAAAAAAACCCGAAATTCCGCAATAAAATTTACTTTAAGAAAGTTGAAACTTTTTTCTTTATGTTGGCTTTGGTTTTCGAGATATACCGTTATTTCGAAAATTAAGGAGGTTGCACAACATATGTTCGCGTAACTCAAAAACGCTTTAGCTTATTGAAAAACTAAAAAAACCGAAATTCCGCAATAAAATTTACTTTAAGAAAGGTAAAACGTTTTTCTTATATGCGCAGTCGTTTTAGAAACATAATTTTTTTTTCTGGAAAAAAAATAATTTTTTTATTAAAATTTCGGAATTTTTGTTTTTAAAAATTCATAAAAAATTGAAAAATGCAGCTATGCTTCTATCTCTTAACAGATTTTAATCATTTATAGCTTGCAATGCAATGTTGTTTTTTATATGACTCTATAAAATTAGAAGCATAGCTGTATTTTTCAATTTTTTATGAATTTTTAAAAACAAAAATTCCGAAATTTTAATAAAAAAAAATATTTTTTTTTCCAGAAAAAAAAAAATTATGTTTCTAAAACGACTGCGCATATAAGAAAAACTTTTTACCTTTCTTAAAGTAAATTTTATTGCGGAATTTCGGTTTTTTTTTTAGTTTTTCTATAAGCTTAAACGTTTTTGAGTTGCGCGAACATATGTTGTGCAACATCCTTAATTTTCGAAATAACGGTATATCTCGAAAACCAAAGCTAACCTAAATAAACGGCTAGCACCACTGGATTCAGCGACCCCGAATAAGGTTAAAAATCTTTCATCGTATCATACTAAATATTAAACAGCAAATATTTTAATCTATCCATACGATATATAATTTCTTAGTATGTCAGGATGTTTGCATGTATGTCCTATTCTTTCCGCAACTTTCTGAAGCCATCTGATGACATAGGAAGCTGAAATTTGGCACACTTGAAGTACTCTCTCTGCGGAAGATCGTAACTAAGCCATATTTTTGATTTTCGGCTTTTCAACTAGTATAACTATAAAGATCTGATAGAAAATATGTTTTTTTATAAAATGGGGAACTTTGGTCCCCACCCTGCACGGCTAGGCACCGTCGGATTGATCTGAAAAATAAGGTCATGATTTCTTACACCATACCTCATTTTTTAAGCAGCGCAAACAATTAAATTTAAAAAAAAAAATCCCATACAAGATGCGACCAGTCTAATGTACACGGCATGTTTTTTACATATGACTTGTCATCTTTTCAATACACATGTAATTGTGCATGTCTGTCGAACTTGCTATATGTACATAATTGCTATTCAATAGTGAAATGATCATGCATGTATCGTTATTGTAAAATATTTATTTAGCCGGCTAATGATTCCGTCAACAGTTTACCGCCGCTGCCGATTTCTTCCCGGCATAGATTTCTGACACAGCTGATGTCAGATGGTTTGTGACAATGTTCGAAAATAAACACTAAATATCGTTTCTTAATGTTCGGTTCGGTAGATTTGTGGAAAACACAAGCGCTAATAGTGTTTGTGTAGAAAATCATTGAAAAAAAATAACGTTTCCCTGTTAGTCATCTTTCGAACACAAAAATATTACTATTTTTATCAAACTCAACAAAAGATGTGAACATTTAATTCCGTTCGGTTTTTTTTTTGAAAATCCACAAACTTCAATGTGTTCGGTTCGGCTCGTTAATGTTCGTCCTTTTTGGCTGGTAAAAAAAAAACCAAACATTTTTTACAAAAACAAAATACACACACGAAAAAAACATTATAGAACATTAAAAGGTAAGGTTTGTCTACAGTATCACTACAATTGTTCTGTTTTTTAACGAAGAACCGAACATTACATAATATAATGTTCGGTTCTTTCTTGAAAATAGTTACAAACTGTATTAAGGGTTGTGTATGTCTACACAATCACTAAAAAAATAGATATCGTTCCTGGGTGTGTGAGCCGAACGTTAAATAATGTACTGTTTATTTTCGAACACTGGTTTGTGAGAAGAAAATAGAGCACGCTTTAATTGAAATTTTGTCCGATGACTTTGCATTTGAAATTTACAGAAACAATGTTATGAAGGAAACACACGACATGTATGTATTTTGCAGTGCAAAATTTGACAAGTCGGATTTAAAAAACATGTCGTGTACATTTAGCTTTATTATTAATTTATCTTTATAAAAACAGACGTCGGCAAAAAAATTGGTAGCGGGTTAGACCTGCTTAGTATATTAAATTATTGACCGACAATCAAGTTTTATGCTTTTCTTTAATTAGCTTGAGTAAAAAACTTCATGATTCGTAACAGTTTTAGTTGGATTTAAATTATTTTCAGGAGGGAAATTATCCTAAAATCTGTAGATTAACTAAAAAAAAGTTTAAATACAGCAGTGAAATTCACGAATCACCAAATTTATTAGTGTGATTTCTAGTCCTATAAAACAGTGAAGAATAAAATTTTATTCTGATAGCATTATTAATTATGGTTTTAGGTGTACTAAACTGTTTTCCGCGAGTAGGGTTTATATGGGGTATAGGGTAAATTATGGACCGATCTTTACGAAATTTCACAGTGTCATTTCAAGATGAATAAAACGAATTTGTGCAAAATCTAATATCATTTTTTGTTACAAAACTATAAATTTTTTAAGGTGGTGGATCCACATTTTGATTAATAGCTCTGATCCTACTAAACCAATTTTGCTGGATTTCAAGCCCAAACTGTTTAGGATAGATAACACCAAGTTTGTTCATTTCTTTCGAGTTTTTCGAAAGTGAGCGTGTTTTCAACATACGGACAGACAGATGGACATGGCTAAATCGACTTAGAATTACTCAAGGAGCCATACTTTATGTGATCTTAGATGAAAAATAAAAAAAGTTTCACACGGAATGACAAACCAAAATATTTGTTATTCTGATGGACTTACAACACCACAGGATATTAATAACCAAAACAATTAAATTTAAACATGGTATTTCTATTAATAACAAACCAATTCATCTATTAAATAAAATTTTTTTAAAACAATTCTGCTTAAATATCTTTAAGGATATATTTCAAAAACTTTCATGCATTTCGGGAAGGAAAATGCTAAAATGGCATCACTGCTGCACCAGTACTTGTGAAGAGTTTTATACCAATGATAACACTGTGTAACAAAATTCGTGTCATCGCCGCCAGCCTCAAGACTTGCAACGCGAAATGAAAGTAGACTACTGGTAGAGCAAATCTGCCAAAGGGTTTTGAAAAGTTAGCTCAAGCTCCCCAAATAAGGGCCCCTAAAATTTTTGAAAAGGCGTTTGGTATACGTCAAAAAAATGTACTAAATGTGCTTCTGAGGAAAAAAAATTTGAGATGTCTTCAATAGAATCTTAAGGCGATTCTTTTCTTCGAATTTATTAACCCTCTAACCTCATTTTAAGGGGTCATTTTTGTCCCTTTTCCCAACTCTTACACAAAAGTATACTAAAACGGCACTTTTTTTATTTCGTTTTACATACATTGCACGATTTTTCGAACTTAGAAGACCCCTAGTGAAATTTAATGTAGAAAAAATTCTTCGAACATTTTAACCCTCTAACGTGGTGTGAGCTTTATCTGGTAGAGGAGACAGAAATAAAATATACTTATTTCGACGTTTTGAAAGACAACATCGGAATTATATTTTAGAGAGGGTTAAATTTTCACCCTTTTGATCTATTCTAGTAGCATATCCGTATATAAACCTACGTGTTCTTTACATCTGAGGTATAAGGTTTGTTCAGCTACTTTATTGAAAATGTTACTGCAAAAAAGGCCCCTACCAAGGGCGAAAGTGGGAAGGAAATTTTCTACAAAAATGTTGGCCATGAAATTTAACTACACATGTCAGAACACACGAAAGCACAAAACTTAACAAAAACAGCCAAGCCCAAGATTACGCTAATACTTAAATATTTGCCGTAAATTTTTCAACAAAGTTGCTAAACACAGAAGCAACAAAAAGGCTGAGGAATTCTTTCAACACATTGCAAAAGGAAACCACTTCATAAGTTAATTCCAACTATTAATCGGCAATAGTTTCGCACTCAGGGAAACGATCGTACCAAAACACAATTGGGCCACAAATTACCGAAATGTACCCCATTTTGCATCACTGGAGCTGAGTTCTCATAGTATATATCAATATTATACTTGGTTTGAATGACTGGTTTTTCCGCAGAAAATAATTTTAAATGAGCGCACGAAATTCACTTGTTTCCATTTTCTCCTTAAATCACGGGAAATTCAAAAAGTCACAGACTTATTGATCCGCATAAATATCCCTTTTATTTTAATCACGGTAAAACCAAAAAATAAATTTTCGAGCAAACTAAACTACACAAGATAGAACAAAATATTGTAAAGAACGAAGAAAGCTGAGCTGAAGATATTGAAAACGTTAATTACCTAAGAAAGCAAACATCTTAATTAACAACGCAAAAGATTTGTACAAACGTACATTTTTTGCCAAGGCGCTTGTGTATAATAGTTTGCATTGGTAACTCAGACCTTCATTAAATCGATTGAACTACAAGTATGCAAGGCGCACTTACAACGGAACCTTCGATTTTAGGAATTTAAAAAGTAAAATTACCAAACATTTTTAATAAAAAAAAAAAAAAAAATAGTTAAAGGACCCACTATAATATGCATGAGCTTGCTTAAGCTACTGTCAAAAATCAAATGCATTAAAAAAAACAAGAACCAAATAAAAAACATTTAATTTCGTACGGAATGTGCGATCAGTTTCATAAAACTTAACAAAAAGTTTCTTTAAGTTCTATATGGTTGCTTAAGGCGACCGTACACGACATGTTTTTGTCATCTGACTTGTCAACTTCTCAAGCCACATGTGTTTATACATAGTTGGCCCTTAACACTGATTAAATGTATAGTTTGTTGACGATGAAGGAATCGCACTAAAAATCGTTAATCAAATTGTTTGTAATTTGTCCTTTTCACTTTTTCTTTTCTAAGTCTCCAAAATTTTTGGCTACAAATCCCTATAATTTGTATATTTTGAGTTTCCGATTTTTAAATTCATAAAATGTACTCTGTTCCGTCGATTTGTCTTGCTTACACTTAGTGCCGGTTCATACACGTCAACTTTGACTCGTCAAGTCTTGAGTTCTTAGGAGAGCGGGGGAAAGAAATAACATTATATATTCCTTTCTCTCCTAAAAGCTCAAGACATGACAAGTGTGAACCGACACTAAAGGCTCAGTTAGCCGGGAGTAACAGTAACGTTGAAAGTCAGCTGGTTCATTTTGTTGTGTGTAAAGCAATTAGAACGATTGTTGTTAGCAGTAAGATGTTACGTCCTAATCTGTAAGAAATAGATGGGTCTTAATTTTTTACGGTAACTGAGCCTTAATCGTGTACAACCACTAATTTAAAGTAATTTTGCAAGGCGGTTTGGAAAAAGCGTAGAAGTCGCCTTTTTTTATTTTTCGTTACATCTTCGGCATTTATAGTCGAATCTAAAAGTATGATATATCAAAGTTTTAGTCCCGTACATAGGGATTCCAATACCGGTGTTGCCGATACCGAAATACCGGTAATACCAACAAAAATCGAGTACCGAAATACGGCTTTAAAATTACGTACGTATTACGGTTTTTAAAATTTAACCACACTTTATAATTGGAAAATTGTCCAATTCTTGGTGCTTTGTATTTAGATATTTTTATTCCATAAATAATACCGAAAAAACCGATAGTACCGAAAATACCGACGGTAACGGTATTGGAATCCCTACCCGTACAGTTAGAATAAACGTTTGTTCAAATACCAGATAAAATGCATTTAATTTGTTATTTTACTTCAAAATAATGTCCGATAGTAACAGACACTAAGATTGAAGTTCCCTTTTGACACATTAAAACCAACGATTCCATAGACGGACATCTTCCGTCAATGGCTAGACTTGTGCCGACGGTCGGTGACCGCCTACGGAAGCTTCTCTGTAATTTCACATTCATATAATTAATCTTATTCAAGTTTATTCTCCAACTTACAAATCAAATGAATTGAAAAAAATTACCATATGCAAATTAAAAGCATGTATTTGTTTTTACAGTAACACCTCCCTTTCCTCGTCTGCATCCGGATGTACCAAATTATGAATCAAATTCATTTGCAATGCCAGCTGCTGTTTAATAGCAAGTATCCATTCCTTTTGCTTCTCCTTTGTATGTGCCTGGCAAATAACAGTGCAATTGTGAACATTGGGGTCCATTAGTTGCAGGGAAAACTTACAACTGCTTAATTCCTTAAAATGCAATTTGTTCATCTTAAAAAAAAAAATAAATTGAAAATTGTTCAAAATTTCAAAATAAAAATATTATAGGAATTGATAAAAATGTTAAAAACTACCGGTATTTGAAAGCGATAATTATACGTGGGAATTAAATATTTTCCTTTGGGATCCTGTTTTTCCGTAAATAATATTAGGCACTCAAAAAGAAATACATATAAATTGCTTCGCTTTTCATTATACTTGCACTTTAAGAAGCCGCGATGCAAGAGTTTTCCTTGAGCCGATATTAAACCGTCGAAATTTTTAATGCCATTAAGCTCCTCAAATTCGTTAACTTTGTTGCAAACTCCCTAGAAAGATTCAAATTACAATATTTGCAACAATAATTGCAGCAGTAGTTCAAAATATGTAGTATGTATATACATACCTTTATCATGTTGCATGCTTGACGTAAATAATCTATATCTTCCAAGATGCCCTTCTTTTGAAGATGCTTTAGATAATCGTTAAGTAACATTTGATAACGCATTACTCTCTGTATGGGGGTAATCATAAGATTGTCAATCTACAAGCATAAAATTAATAAAAACATTAATTAATTTAACGATAAACGTAAAAATAATTGGATAGTAAAAATACTGGGAGAAACTTTTCGTAACATTTTTCTTTCGTTTTATTAAATAATCTCCTGATTAAAATCAATTTATAGTTTCTCTCTTATCTTTTTTGTAAAAGTTGATTTCGCACGTACTAATCAGTGGGCACAGACGTCTTCATAAGACGTAACTTATTTTTTCATACAAAAACAATTTACTTACACTTTCTTTGTGTTTTAACTTGGTTTGGATTTCCTCAAAATAATTAAAATTTGTACTGATAAGGTATTCCGAAAACGACTTATTTAAGCTGAATTTCGAGTACATGTGAAACTGATGTTCATTTTTTATAAAAACTTGACTTAAACCACGAACTGAGTATTGGTTTTCCTTTAGGGCTTCCATGAAATAACTGCAAAAACAAAACAAAAATTCATTATTTTTCAAATATTGTAAATTGTCTGCAACTAGAGAAACTCGTAGAATATCAAACAAGAAGTTTAACTAACAGCGTTTTCGTTTCCGACCAAAAAAAATATTAAGGGTGACTCACACAGTAATAATGGGTTACATTTTTAACGATCACAAAAAAAAAGACTAAAATAACTTAAGTAATTTTCTTTTATATGGATTCTAAGCAATTCCACGTAGAAAAATAGAAAGACCACAAACGCAACATGGTTTTTTTCAAAAACAAGAACAGCTGCATTTCCAACCCATTGATAAAATTGACGGTGAAAATGTAACATATTTTTGGTTTTGTTCTACAACATTATTAGAAAAGAATATGTATATTAAATATTTTTTAGAAAAGATAATTAAAAAAGTTGAAGAAGACGAATAAATGCAACATTTTTTCCATAAAAGAAAACGCCATAACACTTATGTATGTGGTGAATTCCAATTGTTTTTCAAAGGTTCTAAAACATTTTTAAAGAAGTCATCAACTAAAGTCGCTTTAACTTGCTGCAATTGTTGCAAGTGCAAAATGAAAATTGTTTCTTACTGCTTATGCCACTCATAAATTGCACTTATATTTGAAAATATCACAGGTCCGTTGTCCTTTAAATTTTCTGGTATAGGGATTTCACTATTTTCGTTGTAATACTCAGTCATATAACTTGAAAAAAAAAAAACAAATGAATCATTCAAAATAGGTATTCAAGAATAATTTTAATTTTTTCTTTTATTTGTTTACCCATAAACAACTTTTTCCAATACATTTATATAATTCTCTTCGGTACTAATCAGCTCAGCTATAACGGGAAAAGGATGTTTTATGTAGTCCCTAAAGGACTTTTGGTTGCAGTTTGTTGGGCGGTTCATTTTTCTTAAAAACTTTAAATTTTCCAAGCTTATCCGAATCGGTCGAAGATCTCCATTCAAATGAGATATTTTTTTATTAAACTGAATTTCTATTTCTAAATGTAGTGCATGATTTTAACCACAAGAAAGAAAGAAATATTTTTAGTAAATAAAGAATAATGTTGAAGATAGATTAACCGAGCAAAAGTAGAAAAAGAAATAATACATAACATGCGATTGGAATAAATTAATTTGGGAATTAATTCTTAAAAATTAAATCTATAAAAATTGAATTGCTGAATAAGTAGCTCTGCAATATTTAATTCCATTTTGTAAACAGAATAAAGGAATTGATTCTTTCGAATCTTTGTTTGAAATATATAGAAGCGACTTGTGTAGAAATACTCTTAAAATATTAATTAATTTTCTTTAAAAGTTGTGTGCGTGTCTAGTTCCAACAACAAAGTTAACATTCCCCAGTAGGAAACGTCCATAGTGAAAATTTACTGATTCACTATAGACATTTTCACCAGTACTACTGATCATTTGCATACCACCCAATGCTTTATTCTATAGATATATGTATGTATATCATGTGTTATTGCTTGTCTTTGGAAATCCATTATTGACCTAACCTTACGTTGCCACAAGCAAGTAATTACTTGCAAGTAGTATATACGTATAACTAATGAAAATCAGGAGAAATGTTAAAAAAAACACAACAAGTTTTTGAGTGGCTACACAGCACAGTGCAAGTTCATTTTTAAACTGTCGTCAACAAGAAAACTTCTTGCAAAACTTCAGTTAGTGCCGGTTCACACACGTCAAGTTTGACTCGTCAAGTCTTGAGTGTTTAGGAGAGAGGGGAAAAGAAATGGCATTCTCTTTTCCCTTCTTTCCTAAAAGCTCAAGACTTAACGAGTAAAACTTGACGTGTGTGAACCAGCACTTACTCAATTTTTAACTAAGTGTTGCCGAGTAGTCAATATTTAGCGTTACCTGTATGTAGACTTACATATTATTTGTAAATAGATTTTTTTCCTATAAAAAAGTGATGTAAATGTCAAAACTTACCTTTAAAATTATAATGTAAAGCAAGGTTTTTTTTGTTTTTAAATTTTTTATAAATACACAGAAAATCAGCTATAAACATAATTTTTATTTTACTTAGTACTAGTTAATGAATACAATACTCAAGTGCCGCAAGTGTCAAAAATTTAGTGCCGGCTCACACACGTCAAGTTTGATTCGACAAGTCTTGAGCTTTAAGGAGAGAAGGGAAAAGAAATTGCATTCTCTTTTCCCTTCTATCCTCTTTTAAAAACTCAAGACTTGACGAGTCAAACTTGACGTGTGTGAACCGGCACTTACTTGCAAGTTGAGCTGAAAGTACGAAAAATGTGATGGTTTAAGTGAAAAAGTGTGAGTGCATTGAGTTTTTCGAGCTTGCACTTGCATGTGGCAACGGGGGGTAATAGCTATCGACTGAGTTTCCTCATTTGACTTCAAATTAATTTCACCTCGGGCGCAAATTTGATATTTGTTTGTCAAGTGTAAGAACTTGAAAAACGAAAAATTTCTACAATTAAACTTTTACAATGTAAACGCAAACGCAACTTTAAAAGAAAAATAAAAATGTTTCAACGACAGCAATCACACAATGTAAACTCGGACATAATTACATTTAAAAAGTGAATAAAAGTATACCTAGCCACTGTTATGCCCTAAGAAATTAAAAATAAGATAATAAAAATATTAAAAATTTTTACATTAAAACTTTACAATCTGCACAATTACCAGAAAACCCTTTTTGTTAAACAAAAACCTTTAAAATTCGTCAATGCTTAGAAAACCTGCAACATACAGATGAATCAGCACATTTGGCAACGCTGGTTGTTTATAAATTTATGCAACAAGATTCTACCAAACATTTTATATCAGTCGGGTTTTTAGTTTCAGTGCAGAAAATTATAATTCTGCATTGAGTTGAGCTACAAAATAATCATAATTTACAAAACGTTTATAATCTTTATTACAGCTGGAAATTTCGTTGGTAAATTAGTTTATCATTCCGTTTGTAATTTCTACAATATTTATCTACGATCATAAAAAGAAGTATATTCTAGTCCATTTTGAGTAGCGAGTTGATTTTACGATTTCCCTGTGCCCGTCCTTTGTGCCTATATTAAATATTGTTGGGATTACACGGTTATTTTAATCGTATTCTTATTTTAATTTACAAGATTATAAAAGAAAATAATGCCGAAAATAAACTTTAAAAGGAAAGTTATTAAATGTTAAAAAAAAATTTCATAAAATATTAACAAATTTGCATTAGATTTAATTGTTTTAGTGATTTTTTAATTTCGAAAAGAATTTATACGAACTTTATATTCGGAATATTTTTTGTAAATAAGTGATCAATTTAATATTTTGCTTTCATTGTTGTCTACATAACATAAATTTTCATTAAAAACAAGAGGGGATTATAAAATTGAGCTTAAAGCTGCGTTCACAATCAAAAAAACATTTTCACTTGGTGTTCATAATAGAGCAACAATTTCTTTTTCAACCACACACATTTTGCATTAAGAAACCGTATGCAAATTTAAGCCACAACAATAAAATGCATTTATTATTATTTTTTACAATATTATGTTAAAATTTTCATTCAAAACTAAATAAAATTATTTTAAACGTCAGAAACAATTTCATACAAATTTTAGTTACATTTTTGTTCTAAAAATGAAAGGAAAATATATAAAATACTTTGGGAAGAAAAAAGATGGAAGAAAAAACGAAATTGTTACTCTGATTGTGAACAAAGCTTAAATATTCCCTATATCAGTGTTCCCAGTTTTGGGAATTTATCCCCAAATTGGGGTTTTTATTTTATAATTAAGGATACAAATTTCGTGAAAATCCCTAGGGGATTTATTGGGGAAAATCACTTTTTTCGCTGGGAATTTTTGGGGATAATATTTTATAATAAATTCCATTTTTGCAACAGCAAGACCGATTTTGTCGAGATGTGGGTACAAATTCAAGTCTTTTTTTTCGTTTTAAAACTTTTTCAAGAGCTTGTTGAAATAGTTTTAAATATGCTTTTTGTACCAACGAGCGTTACTTCTTTTTATTATAGAATTATAAACACCCAAAGTCTTATTTGTAACAATATTAAAGCTTAAACAAAACACCAACAATAAACTGTGAGTTTATCTTTTCTTACATACCCCTACAATTGGTTGGCTTTTTTCCGAGTCGAATTGTACAACTACAGTGGGTAAAAATAAAAAACTAAACTTAAAAACAAATTGCTTCATTTCACTGTCTTCGTAAGAAAACAACAAGTGTTTATAATTTTTATTCGCATTAAACTTTTATTTGTATAATATTTTTAGCTTCTCTAAAATCTTTGGAAAACGTTTCTTGATGATATGGGCTAAGCAACCAGTGAAATGCTTTCCCTCAACAATAAATTTCAGTGTATTTATCAAATGTGAAAAATTGGGAATTTAGCACGTCATACAGAAATCTTATTAATATGTATTTTATTTTAAAGAAATTTAAAGAATTGGGGATAAACTTAAAAAAAAACTGGGACCCTGCCTATATATAAGATTTGCTACCGGATGTGGAGTTGGACACGACAAGGCCTATACCGTATGGTCTTGGGGACAATTAGTTTTTCACTACTCTGGTGAAGGGTTTATGTATAAGATTCGGCACATCCGAATATAGCACTTTTAATTTTATAATTCTAATTTAACATTTAAAAAATTTTAATTTTCAGTTGATGGCTTTCGTTTCTTTGTTCGCAGAGCCTGTTTTTTTGGTAACTTAGAAAAGACCCGTGAAGCCTGTGAGACCGAAGATCCATATTTGCCGTTTGCCGATGTTTTAGGTTGTTATGTTTGCGCCGACGACTTATGTAATAATACAAACAGTACTGGCAGTCAACATCCCTCATTTAATGTTTTTTTAGTAATGATTTTATGTTTAGTTTTTTTCAGTTTCTTTAATAAAATGTAACAACAAAGTTTCTGCAAAAACTGACAAAAAAATATTAGTTCTACGATAATTGCACCGTTAGTATCAAAATAAAAATAAATTTACCTAAAAAATCTTTTTCTACTGTGCTAAAACCAAATTCGGATCTATTTGTACAGGTGAAGTTTTGTACCGATTTTTTTTAAAAGGAAATTTTGGATCGATTTTGATTTTTAATATCATGCAAACATAAATGTAAATTTGTTTTATGTCTCAAAATTTTCAAATATCACTTTAGCGGTATTCACCCTTTGTATTAAGTGTACAACTCTGCTTTACTTAATACGGTTTTATAATACAAAGCGTGAGCGTCTTTTTCGTTAGTATTGTAAATTAATGAAGTTGCTGAGTGAGGGAAAGAGACGGATATAGTTTCTTCAACAGTTTTATTCTGGTTTATTTAACAAACGTGTTTACTACAGCTTTTTGTTGGATTTTTCAACTACAGCGTAGTAAATTTTAGTCTTATACATTTTGTTTTTGCGGTGTTGTAAATCTTAGTACTTTAACTAAATAAATAAGATTCACAAGGTCTACAAAGGACTTTACTATCAAGGGTGAAAACCGCTTTTGTAACACTGAACAATGTTTACACTTGTTACCCCCGGTCTACCCCAAAGTGACACTGACGATGCTGGATGGAAAAACAAAAAATTTGATATGATGGCTAATATTATAACCATCCCACGTACACGAGTAAATTTGCCAGCATGACAAGCATTTAACAAGTGTATTTGGCACTTTACTGATTTAAGTTTGAATTCGTACCATGATTAATCGCAATTCCCGATAATTCGTAATAAACTGTCGGTCCCTTAAAAAAATCTCGTCAATTCGTAAAATGTCCATACATCTTGGCCCCTCGCTAATCCGTACTTTTTTTCAAATAAAATCTTTACCTCTTATAAATCGTAATTGTTTGCTAACAACCACTTATAATTCGTAATAAAAACAAGAGATACATGAAAATAATGATTTTTTGTTTACCGCTATTTTTTGCGTGGGTTTTTGCTTTGCTTGTGTGTGTGTTTATTTTCTTAAGAACAATTTGTTACATGAATAATTTTTATATATAATTTTTATATATTTTATTTTTAACAATTTTTTTTTATGTTTTTTTATCGTTTAAGTATATAAATTGAAAACCCCCGTTAATTCGTATTTAATTTATTTTAACCCCTTTAAATCGAAACCCCGCTAAATCGAAAACCCCTATAATTCGTAAGAAATGGCCGGTCCCTTGCGATTACGAATTATCGGGATTCTACTGTATATATAAAAATAAATATATTTTGCTTTTTTTAACATTTTTTTTGGATATACATATACCGTTATAGAAATTGTTATACCGGTATACCGATACCGATATATGTATGTAATTAAAATACCGGTACAAATGCCGAAATAAAGAAAAGTTAATACCGAATTCGTTTCGGTATCCAGCCTTGATAAAAACTCACAGTATATCTTGAGGTCATAAAAATATTATTATACATAAATAATTTTTTCAATTTTATTTTACAAAAAAAGTGTTTATTTTTAAGAATATTAATTTTTAAAAGAGAATTCCAGAAATTATTTTTTTTTTTTTTTCTTTTTTTCCCCTACTTTTGTGTAAAGGTCAAACGTAATTGACAACCAAATTTGACACCAAACCAAATTAGATTATTGCACTATATATATTAGGTGCGATCCCGTACTTTTTGGGTAAAGTTCGGTAATATGAGAGTAAACGCAAATTTCTCTCACTAATAGACAAAAATGTACACAAGTACGAGAACTATAAAAACCAAATTTCTACCCCAAAAGAAAACGTTACTATGAAAACGTTCAAAAAACACATAAATGACACATTAGCATGTATAAAAGTAAAATTTAAAATGTTTATTTTATTAAAATTTTTAATTTTAATTCTTCTAGTAATACTTGTTTGTAGTTTTTTATTGTTTATTTGTTGACACAGCTAATTGTTTTACAATTTTCCCAATCAGCCCAAAGAAAAAGTGCGGGTTGTAAAAGTAAGGAAAGATATTTTTCGCTTAAAAGCTGTCTGACTTTACTAAACTTTGCGTACGGGAACAGTTTTGGATAAGATTGGGATTCCGCGGGCTACCAACGTTGAGTTCGGAATAAATATGAATGTCTGTTCACAAACTTCGGAATATTAATCTTTGTTATATACGGGGCTCACCCTGCAAATAAAATTGGACCACCTGATCCATTTTGGTAAAATGGACTACTCCATGGACTGGTCCGATGTAATGCAAGCATGGACCATGTCATTGTTAAAAAGTGTTTGTAGTGAGACGACATGTCTTCGTTTTTTAACGACATGCTTTCGTTTTTAAACGACTTTAAAACTAATCCTCTTGAGTATACCATGGAGTAGTTTTAAAACTACTCCATAGTAGTCCAAAGCTGGGTTATATGGTCCTCCCTTAGGACATCGTAATGTTAAATACACCATGTTTTTTCCATACGTTTGGGTTACTTTTGGACTAGTCCTGGTCCCTTTACACGCGTGTTTGGACTGGTCCTATTATTTGCAGGGTAAGGACAGCTAACATTTATTACCTTTGAGATTTTTAAAAATTATAACAGATACAACTGTTTGATAAATGCATTATGGCGTTTAAGGGTCAGTTTTTTTAATTTTTTTTTTTAAAACTCATACTGTTTTCCAAAGAAAAGATTTTAATGCTTAGAAAAATTAATGAAAATCACATAGAATAATCTTTATTTTTTTTAATATATTTTTAATCAGTTTTTTTTTCATTTCCATATTTGTCGCCAAATTCATAAACATATTTTGAAATAATGAATAATTTGTAAGTAGTATATTGAATAAATTTCCTTTTTTTTGGTATTTAAACATTTACAATAAAGACTAACATTTAATTAATATTTTTTAATACAAATCGTTTATATTATATTACTTCTAATGACACATTTAAATAATTATTAATAACTGCTGTTTTAGTTTAACATGATACTATTTGTAATTTTTAAATTAATTTTTAATAAACTCTTTTGTAAAATGGCTCTTTTGATTAAATATTTTTAAATATACATATTTTTAAACATTGTCATTTAATATTGTTATATTATTATTTAGGTTTTTTTATTTTTGCTAAGTTACAACTGAAAAAGAAAGATATTTCAAGATAAAATGATTTTTAACTTAAGTGTAAAAAAATATTTATATCAGAGTTGTTTTTCTGCTCAAATCTGTTTTAATTTAAAATTATAATCTTTGTATTAAAAAAAGGATTCTTGTGTTGGTAACAACTATTTCCCATAAGTCTGCATTTAAATTAATACGTCATTTAAAATCCAATCTCTAATGGCGTTTAAAAAACTGCCATTTCTTCCACTTCTTCATTTGTCATTGAACAAAAAAAAACTGTTGCTTTTGTGAAAGAGTAAAAGTAAATAGAATACAAAAACAATTTATTTACTAAGATGGGTTTCTACAAGATCAAATTTCAAGAACGTGTGCATGATATAATATCTAAATTGGTTTGATTTATCATCCATCATAGTCGCGAAGTAGACCAATTCTCTAGAAGGCAGTCGATTGGATAGAAATTTTTAAGCGCGCTTTTATTTTGTAGGGGGAACTTTGGCCTTTACATTTTTGTTATGGGAATTTTTCATGATCGCAAATATGTGAAAAGAGGCAAAATTACGAGAGAGAAATAATTCATTATAGGGCGTAGTAAAGTGTTTTCCGAGATTGTGCTGTATATGGGAAATTTCGAGTGATTTCAAATTTTATGCAAGAGGTTATGCTAAATTGTACCATAAAAGTATTTTTCGTTACGCTTAAGCCATACTTACATGATTTCCGAGAGTGGTCTTAACATGGGGCCGTAGGTAAAATATGGACCCACCTTCGCGAAATTTGGTGACATATAAAACGAATTTGTTGAAATTTAATGAAAACCAGTGCATTCCACCACAAATTTGTTAGTTTTTAGGGAATTAGTTCCACATTTGGAAGCACAACTCTTTTCCTACTGAAACGGTTCTGCTGGAATTCAATCCCAAACAGCCAAGAAGAACTAGAGACCATTTGACACACAAATGCATAAATCGACTTAGAATTACTAAGGACCCAGAATATCTATACTCTATTGGACCTTACATGAATAATAAAAAAAGATTGAAATTAAATGACAAACTTAGTATACCTTCATATATCACTGATGATTAAACGTATAAAATTGAAGCACAGCCGCGAATAACGTTGTAAAAGCCACATTGTGCAAAATAAGTTTGCTTGTAAATTATCGTTAACATTGCACTCTTGTGAAAACGGGCCTAAGATTGTTTAAATAGCATATCATCCAAAATTATGCACCTTAACCTCTTCAAAATGCAGTACAAAGAGTCAGCCAATGAAAGAACGTTGTAAGATACTAAAAAAATGTTACAATGTAATGGTTTTGCAAACTGGAATAACGTTTTAAAAGCCGCTTGCGTAGTTAAAAAAGTTTTAAATGGCATCGCGATTGTGGATATGAAACGTTTTTCCACTAAAAAAAAAAAGTTTTAAACTCCAAATTTGCATGTTATTTTAGATTCAAATTTCTTGATATTTTGCATACAAGTTTTTTTTATCATTAATTTTGATAATCTAAAAAAAATTTAAAAATAAGTAATCCTGCCTTTTAAAAACGTTTTTTTGCTCTCCTGAAAAATAATTATTTTGTCACTAACATCGTTATTCGCGGCTGTGCTTCAATTGTAAAAAATAAAAAAAAATCAGAATTCTTAATTCGTAATATTGAGCTTTCGGTTCCTAATCACCCCTCCAGAAATGTTATTGCCCTTCAACTTTAATACTTTCTTTCTTATTATGCAAATGAGCTCTGAATTTGACAATGTTTACACATATCGCTCCTTTATTGCAACATAGTCATATCTCAAAAAAAAAATCTAACTTGGCAAAATGCGATTAAAGTTTCCAAAATTTACCTTTAAATACAGATTTAATTAATTCTTTTTTGCTGTTACTTCGGTTCAACTTGAGATATATTACTTAAGTAATTTTAAATTTTGGATTTTTTAAGACTTTTGAAATATGTTGCAACAAAGGAGCGATTTCTATGATCCTATTGGCATCAAAAGTAACCTCTTAAGTGTCTTAAAATAACTTTAATCGTACACGTCAGCCTCATCGATTTCATTACTGGTGTTTTGACCTGCATACATACTATTAGAATTAAAACGCTAACAAAATAAAAAACATCTTAAAAAAGTTGCCAGATTTTAAATTAGAAATGATAACAAAAAATGGCAAACTGTTAAAAAATAATATAAATGCTAAAAATAGCCAAGTTAATCGCCAGTTATATTAAAAATCGCCAAAAAAAAAAAGTCGACAGTCGCCAAATGGAAAATCCCACCGCCAAACAAGTTTCAAAATCGCCACGTTTGGCGAGAAATCGCCATATCTGACAGCCCTGGCCGGGAATCCAAAAAAGGTCTCATTAGACGTACTGCATTAATAACACTTTAATACATTCAATTACGTATCTTTGATTTAAACAAATTTGTTGAACTTGAACTTCTGCATTTGAGTGTGGAAGAGATAAAATTTTAAGCGCGATATTTGCTAATGCATGAAAAGGGTTATTATTCACTGCGTCTTTATAACATTTTACTTCAGTCCAAAACTCTAATGCTGCATGTGGTGAATTATTAGCCATACTTGTTCAATTTTTGATAATATTTCAACATCGGATTCAAATTGTACTGCCAATGGTATATCTTTTTGCAATGGGATAAACATTTTTTACATTTAATAAGTTAATTTTTTGTAAAATTAGAAGAAAATCTGGCCCGAATCTCTTCAAATAATTTTTTTTGAATTTACAAGTTTTTGATATCTTTGCTTTTTTTACTCACACTGAAATAAAAAGTTGTGTTGAATTTGCTTTGGTGGATCCAAAAATTAAACAACGCACCGATATTAAAAAAAACGCACCAACAATGAAATTTTTCGTGCACAAAATTTTAAAACGCACCCAAAATGGTGCGAAACGCGCCGAGTTGACAACGCTAATCCTGGGTTTTAGTGTTGTTTTTCTAACATTAATTATCATTTTATAGGCATTTACAGGCGCGGTTCCAGCCAAGGCGAGTTCATACAAGGTGGTCTTATTTTGAAAACGTTTACAACACGTTAAAATATTTTAAAGTTGTGTCAAAAATTCGAACAAATATTTAATTTTGTTTTTAATTTAAAATTGGGGGTTTTGAAATATAATAACTTAAAAAAATTTTAAATTTCATAATTTTATGCAAAAAGGAAAGAATTTAGTTAAGATTCCCCAGAACGGTGGTTTAAATTCGCCCTGGTTCCAGCCTTACCCTTTGGGGCACAGAATAATAATGCATTCATTGGAAGCGAGAAGGTAATTTTACGTCACAATAATTATGAATTGATTACCACGTATATTCCCACACTTGCAGAACGTGTTTTTCTCTTACATATTTTCTTAATTAAAATCTGTTATTTTTTGCTGCCTTTATGTCGCCTTCAAATTTTTATTAAAAAGGATGAATTATTTGATTCATTCGCAGGATACATTAAAATAATTTGAAATAATAATGAATTCTGTGCCCATGTTCTGTAACTCTCGCGTCGAGAAAGTTTTCGATTGAAATGTGTGAAATGAAACAAAAATGCCATAAATTGAAATTACTCGCCAATTTACAGAAAAAGTGTGTCTGCAACATTTTGGTGAGAAAAGTTCCCGCTTCGAACTGTCAAATAAACTCACGAATAAAAATGGGGCGAGAAAAAATTTTAACACTAAAAAACAGTTAAAAATGCAAAATGCAAAGAATAATAATAATAATATTTTGTTCTTGGCACAGTGTTTTATTATTTTGCTTTTAACATTTTTATAAAATATACGAATGTCTTCAAAGCTCGTTTGCAAACAACAAACATTAAAGTCGCTCTTTACACAATTTGGTATAGCCAACGGTTGTATTTTCGCCGCCGTCGTTGAAAAATGTTAAATTTTTGGTAAATTTTGGTCGCCGTCAACGATATGTGTTACTGGCGTTCTGAACGTCTGCAATATCAGATCGGCTTCGAATGCAATATTTTGACATTTATAACGTAACGACGTAATCTCTTTTGATAGTTTTCGACATGAGTTACAGACACACATAGTTCTCACTTTTCGAGAAACGATGGAATATTTTGTTTCACATCTTTTCGTTGCAAAAAGTTCTCACTAAAGTTACAGAACATGGGTACTGGAATCAGATATTATACAAGATATGTATTACATTCTCGATTCCTATTGATTATATTTACCCGCTGGGAATGCACTGTCATACATTTTAATAGCATTGAGAGAATTAAACAAAAAAAAAATTATTAAATTTGTTGTCTCTTTCTAAAGTTTCCCACAAATTCATTATCTACTCAGTAGATTAATCTAAAAATATCGCGAATATGTACTGTTTTTATTTGATCGATTTAAAAAAAAAAGCAACATATTAAGAAGGTCGTTATTTTCAAATATTTAAAACTGTTAAAGGTATCGAGAATTACTAAGTACTTCAATGAAAAGAATTGAGTATCGAGTAATCGAAAAATTTGACAGCACTTGTAATGTAAACAAAATCAGCTGTTTTGAACGAGTATTATTTTGATATTTTGAAAATATTTGTGGACTTTGCAATTATCGACATCAAGATATATAAAATGAGTTGTTGCACTATTCAAATTAACAGATTTGTTTAAGTTTCTAACATTTATGGGTTAATCTTCATTTTTGCACTGTTCTTTCGTATGACTTTAGGGTATATTTTTCTCCAGTTCAAAAAAATCTGCACAAAAATATACAAGAATTCGCTATCTTTTCTTTAGATATTCCAAATAAATCAAAATTTGCCCTTCTTGATTCTGGGTTTCTGTTTCTCAATTTTAGTAAAACCATCAGAGTATGTTTAAAATTATCTGGACTAAAATATTCTGAATGAGTTTTACTTTGAATTCATAACAGTAAGAAAATTAAGCTCATTCGCAAAAATATGGCCAAAAAATTAGTTTTTCCCGAATATTGCAGGTATGGAGAAACTACCTTATTAAATCCTCAAAAAATCCCTTAAGGCTAGATTACACTATTATACTTTGTATTAATACATGTCAAAAACTTAAGTAAATGACAAAGTGTGATAGTGTGAATGCAATGTGTCACGAATATGACAAGTATGCACTATGAAAAATTTTTGACATCCCATACGACTTCATCATTTTTTGAAAATTTCTAAAAAATAATACTTTTCATTGGATCAGGGTTGCATTTTATTTCATGTGTGAGTGTTTATACTTTGTGCGATGGTGTGAACACAAACTGTCGCAATAAAACTCATTAGGTTTCTATCTCACAAAGTATTATGGAATACGTAAGACTTGTGAGATAGTGTAAACTAGCTTTTAGGTAAATGAAATAAACTAATTTTATTTGACATCGTCATTTCCCTGCCCAATAAGTCATTACCCTGGGGGTGACGTATTTTGCAATTGCACATAATTCGGTTAATAATTAAGAAATTGATGTGTACCTACGATATTTAAGTAGCTATTCTTTAGAGGATTAAAGCTACATAATTGAAGTACTAAATTCCGCAAAAAACTTAAATGCCGAAAAATGATGTCTAAATTAGACGGTAATCTCAGAATCAACCTTATATATTTTTTATTTGATTTTAGTTTTAGTAGCTAGTCTGTTAGGATTATTTTGTATCCAAAGACTGAAATAAATAAATATAATTGTACAACCGGTACTGTTTTATCCTGGAATCGAAGAAAGCAAAAACAAATTTCATTAAATCTGAATTCCAAACAACAATTACGCAAAGCTGTTTTTTAAAAAGTATGTTATTAAGTTGATGAACGCAAATGATTTTTACTTCAGCCATGCTAAGATTAAAATAGGGCATGTTTTTAAGCTTTTTGCTTGAAAAGTAATTTTGTGCATTTTTACCATAGTTTTAAAAAAAATAGTTTGGACATTCTACTACATACAACTACCTGAATTTGCAACAGTAAAGTTGTTAAACAAACTGGGTAATTCCATGTCAAAACGCGCCGTACCATACAAATATTGCGGCTTAATAAAATTCTTAATTTGGCCCCTGCAGGGCGTAGGATGCTCCTAGATGGGTCAAATGTATGACCAACCCCTCTTTATTATTTATTGCCGAATTTCGGTTTTTTTAAGTTATTTCATTAAACTAAACCGCGTTTGAGTTACGGGAATATATGCTGTGCAATCTCTTACATTTTCGAAATAACGGTATATCTTGAAAACAAGAGCTAACCTAAAAAAACAGTTAGCACCACTGGCTTCAGCGTCCCCAATTAGGGTAAAATGCCAGGTGCGCGGATGGTCTGTGTTTTGCAACTTGCACTGTGTACTTATTGCTCAAAATTCTATTTTAATATTATTTTTTTAAAGGTTGCGAACGGAAAAAAATCATATCTTAAAAAACACCTCCTTCAAAGTTTCAGAATTTTTAAAGAACAATTTGAGGTATTATATAAAAAAAAAATCAGCCAAATAAAAAAATAAGTTTTTGACTTAGTCCGTTTTTAAAATTTAACATTTTGCAGATATTACATTTTAAAAAAAAAAATTTTTTTTCAATATGGGTAATTCCAAAGTGTTGAACGTGACAGTCGTACGCCTCAAAAATGCAATAACATTTTAAACAAAAAATATTTTTATGTTTTCTTAACCCTTAAATTATAACACTAATGGCCATTTTCTCATTAGGCGATTATCTTTTTTCCCAACGAAAAAATGTACATTAAAGAAATCTGCTTTTCTCAATGTCTCATTTGCTTCGATTTTATCGCAAAGCTAACCGGCACTCATCTGCCAATTATTTATTTTCCTTTTATTTGCCGCACAGATAAATTCAATCAGCTGACCAGCGTTGCCATTTTGGTGCAGTTCGGGTATTTTTTGGTGCTTTTTTGCTTATGCAATACCCGAAATTTTGTAAAACACCCGTTTTTGAAAAGCGGGTATTTATAGTGCTTTTAACAATTTCTCACAGTGCTTTTAAGTGCCTTTTACAATATTTACTTTTTTTTGTACCAGTTTTTAAAACTTCGATATTGAGGATGATTAAGATGAGATTTGCTATTTGGGGTACAATTTCGGGAAGGCCTGTAAAGATTTTAAGGTTTCAAATGATAAAAAAAGTGATAAAAGAAAGTTGCATTCGTTTTACTAAAAACTTTATTTACGAGGTTAGAGCTAGGCTTCCTAGCAATTTGGAAATTTTACATAACGTTTACTTTTTAGCGTTGACAACATATTTTTTTTATTAAAATTTCGGCTGTCATTAAGTTTTATAAAGACTGGTCGGTCACTGCAAATTTTCGGTTATTGCAACAGGCCAGATTTTGTCTAACTACGAAAATCTACCTCGCACTTTATTACTGTTATGACCAATTCAAACTCAGCTGATGATGATCCAAATGATTTGGTTGATCTAATTTTTATTGAAGGTAATAATAATAAATTTAAAAATGTTTATATACAAATGTAACTATCAGGTATGTGCTGGAAATCGATTTTAAAAACGATACGATTTGAAACCGAAAATATAGTTTTCAGAATTTTTTAAAATGGATTTTAAATGCATATTCCTTTTATTTTCAGTGTTTATTCTTTAAAATTTTAAATTATATACGTTAACTGAAGTGTATTCTGAACGAAAATTTAAGACTTTAATTCAGAAATAGATTTTAAAATCGTTCGAAATTCATCACACCTTTTAAAAACATTTTTTTGAAATCGATTTTCATCACATACCTGTATATTTAATTTTAAATGAAAATGGTCACCCATCAACGCCATCGCCTTTTTTTAATTTTGGAGGTATAGAATATTCGGCACAGACGAATGCAACTTGTTTTGTGTTTAATTAAATTTAAAAAATGTCTTAGTGCTATTTTACGCTTTTTTTTTGTTCAAAATAGTGCTTTTTAGTGCTTTTTTTAAATTTTAAAGTGCTTTTTGCTCTCAAAAAGTTGGCATCACTGCAGCTGACTCCCAACTTTTACATGTATTTTGAGTGGCGTTGCCAGCTAAAAACAATGTTTTTGTCGGTGTATTGAGAAACCCAAAATCGTTAACGGACAGTTTATCGGTCCAATAAATTTATGTTGACATTAAGTAACAGACAGTTTGTCGATACATTGAGAAAATGGCCATAAGAAAGCACTGTTATCTATGCTAAAGTTTATGGAGGGCGCGATTCTAGGTCAAAGAAAATGACAAAAGAAGTAGCGGTTCGAACGTGAAAAAAACAGAAGTAGTTTTTGTGGCCAGGTATAAAAAGGCGTAATTCAACGAAACCTGGCACAATTTTTTAGTTAAACTACTTTCTGAATTTTACGTAGCAATGTAACATTAAAATGCCTTTGGCTTGATTCCAACATCTTCTGTATTTTCTTTTTTTTTAAGCCAAAATCTGGGTCGATACGTGACATTTCGAACGTGAATTTTTTTCCGTAATAACTCAACTGAATAATGATTAAAATAAAAAAAAAAACTTACCGTTCATCCGAATAACATATTTCTCTTTGAACTCTTCCTTAGATTACAGACCATGTTAGAACATTTTTTTGGAATAATTTATATCAAATACCGCCTATTTTAAGAAAGATAAATATTAAAGAAAACATACCATAAAACATTCTCACAAATAAGAAATTACGTTTGCATAACTTTGCAGTCTGATTGTTCATCTAAGTGAACAAATTTATGAGTAAATTTATAAAATTAGTAAAATCTAAATATTTCTTTATAACAATATCGTAAAATAATCAGCTTTTAATAACTTTTAAATTTTTGGCCACGGTGGACCTTTTGACGGAAATGCCCATATATGCTTTGTAGCCCCAAGTATTCTCTTTAAAATGACATTAAAATCATCTTCGTATGTCAATTAGTTTTCGGGATATTGAAGAAATAAGCTCAACACATTCGGCTAATTCGGCGAAATTATGACATTTTGAATATGACATAACTTTTGAAAAAAAAAAAAAAATTTAATTTTTTTTCTTCATATATGTTCCTTGTAAGACAAAAGCAACCTTCTCACCAAATTTCATTAAAATCGGAATGGGTCGTGTCCCACTCTTGGTCGTTTTGACATGGAATTACCCAACTAATTTTAGATATATTTGTTGAACTGTGCTAAAATAAATTTCTCTCTGTTTTATTTTAAAAATTATTCGTTGTAAATAGATAATAAATATTATTATTTTTTAATTTTAAGTTATTGATTTGTTATAATTTTTTACAAGCTGCACTCCAAAGCACCTACACACAGAAAAAAATTAATGTAAATTCGTTCAAAACATGGTTGATTTTACATTTTTCAGTAGTGATTTTGCTTCATTGTTGTTTCATGTTAATTTAACATGATTTTACAATAACTTGCGACCAACATTTTTTTCTTTTAAAACAACTTTAATTCATGTTAATGTCATTTATATTGAAATAACAATCCGAATCACGTTGAATGAAAGTTATTTCAAGTTGAAACAACGTGAATTTCATGTAGAATCAAATTGGTTGGAGTGTGATATAACAGTGTGAAGACAACATATGCATTTATTTAAGAATAATTTAAAACACCTACCTCTGTAACACATGTTTCACTTATTTTGTATCTCCTTTGTTAACAGAAGCATCAGCAGAATGGCCCGATATGGTTTTCGTCATCATTCTACTTTGAAAACTTGATGTACTATTTAACTAAATAATTTAATTAAAAGGATACGGGAATTGTCTTCTTTTTATAACATATCAAAATAAAAAAATGTACATACTTAAGTATATATGCATGTTAATTTAACAAGATAAACTTTTGATTTTAATATAAAACAGGTTTTTGTGGATTCACTATTGAACAATTTTATTTTAACAGTGAATAATATCAAATAAACGTGATTTAAGGTTATTTTAATATTTTTCATTTAACTTTTATATGAAATAATGATAAATTTAAATAAAGGGCATACTTTTACAGAACTTTACCATCATTCTCAATCAACATTTCGCCATGTTATTTTAACATTGGTATTTTTTTCTGTGTGTAAATATATAAAAGAATACATCTTTTAATAACTAGGATATCATAAAATTTTTCCATTTTGTGGGCTTTTTTTTTTTTGTAAAAGTTATATTAAAAGGCTCATTTGAAGGTTTAACATATTATCAAACTAAAGCTTCGTACAGACCATGGTCAGATCTAACATTGTTGTCATTAAAATTGCTCATTGTAAGTTTATTTTCATTCACACCATTGTCAGAAAAATTACAACATTGTCAGAAAAATGACAACATTGTCAGAAAAATGACAACATTGTAAGTCAGATCTTATCGTCTGTACGAAGCTTAAGTCGTCGTCTAGACTTGCAATTAAGTTGGAGCAGTTCTTAAGTTTATTGATGTGAGAGGTGAGAAGATTGGGGAGGGTGCTCAGTTTCATATACTCTGCCATTCTGTTTTGATTTGTGATTCTCACACTTTGCAACTTGAAGTTGTATTTGTATTAATATATGAAGTATAAAAATGAGAATAGGAAAGAAAAGATAAAAATTCAAAAATCTCGAGACTAGAATTTCATAATGCGGACATAATGCAATTTCACAGCAGAATTTTAACAAATTGCATGTCTGGACGATGGCTTACTAAAACCGATGATCTCAGCACGAAACTTTTTTTTGTATTATTTACAAAATATCAATTTTTGATCAGAATGACAAACCTGTTTTTATTTTGACTGAATTAAACCATAAAAATTAATATATAAAAAAAATGTATATCTTTTCTTATAAGCCGTCATCATAAATATCCGATTATATTTCTTATATATTTGTCTCATTATAATAATGTACTTAATTTAACAAAATAATGTTGTTTTATTATGTTTTTTTATATATTCTTTTACTTTTCTTTTAATTCTAATAAAGTAATTATTTAAGTTTTTCTTTCTTTCAAAAATCAGGACTGTCACAGAAATCAATTCCGAACGAAAGTGATTTCGTTTTATGTGAAGCAAGATACGAAACCACTTCCACTTTCGATCGGATTTGATTTCTGTGACAGGCCTGAATGTCATTTTTCATTACAATAATTAACAATTGCACATGATTTGTAGCTAAAGGGTCAAATAAACTACACGAACAGTTTGACAACAACAACAATATTAAATTGTTTTTGTAAGTTTATACAAACATGCTTATACTTTTTTCATATGTTTGTTTAACAGGCTGTGGTTTATTTGGCCTTTTAAGCTTTTGTCACAATTAATATTTGTTTGATTTCACACAACGTTTGTTAGATCAAACATCAATTAACACTTTGTGAACTACACTTAACTAAAATTTTTGATTAAGAAATAAAGTTGAATAAATCCAAAAAGAATATATATGTAGTTTAACATATAAGAAATGGTTGAAAAGTTTAGTGATCACGCTTTTTTCGGATTTTTTCGTTAAACTTTTGTTAAGTGTGAACATACCTTAAAAGATTTTGTTTAAATATTATCTTTTTAATATCAACTAAAACAACACTTTGCTACACAAAAAATACGCAGGGGTTTCTTTAAATCAATTTTGTTTCGGTGGCGTTAACAGATTTCGGAACTTGAATTTTTTCGATGTCTTCGTTAGTTATTTTTTTTAAATAAAATAGCGGTTCTATTAAAGTAAAAAGTTGCAAATTCAAAAAATCATAAATGTTGTTGTTTCGGAACAAAATTTACGCACCACACCCATTTTTAGCAAATTTTCATCAAATTTTATGATGACACTAATGCGGGGTTTTCCATGCAATAAAAGCTGGTTTAAATATAGCCATACTCAAAATCAAAATCACTTGCTATCGAAATCAAACAAACTTTTAAAAACTATTCTGTGCTTAAAGTTAATAAAAGTATGTTCTCTTTATAAACCTCGTTATTTGCCAGAACTACTCTTAAAATCAAGAAAAACTACGATAGTTGTAAAAAAGATTAATAGATTTTAATTTTCAAAACATGGCCGATAACAAACGTTTATTAAGTAAAAAGTTTTAGCTCTTCTGCATTCTTTTGGTTAATATGACTCAATTTTACCTTTAAATTCACTTTTTTTCATTTTGATGACACAGTATCGACCTTAAATTTAATTTTATCCAAAACGGGAATGGAAATAACTACCGAGACAGAAATCGTGACTTGTTCTAAAAATGAAGTACTGCATAAATACAAAATTAAGACTTTGACTAACCTAAAAGTATAAATAAGCTTTTTCATTTCCACCTTAAACGTTTTCCTCTCTTATGTTTTAGAGACGTTGAACGCAATAGTAAAAAAACGGTGATTTTATAATTTGGGACGGCTAAAACTGTGTTATGGGGATCTTTAGAGTTATAACCAGGGACACCGTAAATATGCAATTACATGTTTTTCCTTATGTGACCAATGAAGACAAAAACAATATACATACTTTTTTATTCGTTTAAGAGCTTTTTATGAATTTTGGCATCGATTAGTTAGTGAATATTTTGCCCTTTGCGGAATTTTTAGCATACTTTAGTTAAAGAAAAATTTTTCAGCATTCTTTAATTTTATAGCGCGGGTTTCACCTTTTTAAAGCATTTTATTTAAAACATGTTTAAAAGCCTTTGAACCAAATCGAAAAAACAATTGCTTAAAATCCTGGTAAACAGATGGCATTTCCGTTTGAACTACATACATACATATCTATCTGTATACACAACAAGTTGCTTCAGTTTCGCCTTCTACATTTAATTTTCAATCTACAATTGTCAAATCATTTTAGGATGGGGGTTTTTATGGGATCTATGGTTAATTTTGGGACTAATATCTTATTGTCGCTAATTATTCACCCCTATCGTGAATAACAAGTGGAATTTTTATTCCCATGAAATTTTCATTCCCCTCGAAGGGAAAAAAGCAATCGTGAATCTCATGTGAAAAATGTTTCACGCTATCAGTTCCAGTGAATATAAAAAAAGAATAAAGTTTAGAAAAAATTAAAAATCAATGAAATTTTTGTTCAAAAATATAAGAAAAGTTAAAAAATAAGGCTAAATAATTAGTATTGGGGGGATAGGTTAATAACAACGTAAGTTTTTTGCACTTTTTAAATTTTATGTAGTTAAATATTTTCCAAAATTTTGCAGCACGTCCTTCGAAAGCTTCTTAAATATATCGGTTTGTGCCTTATTAACGTATCTAGCTTTTAATATTTGATTTATAGGAGGAACTACTTAATTACATGTTCGTTTCCTAGCAAAAGTAAAGGGAGAAAATCTAAGGGAAATGTGAACAAATTATGAGGGAAAAAAACTTCACGATAAGGCAGTGATGCCAGGAACAATTTCAAAAAATCCCTACGTGTGTCCAAATTTCATCAAATTATCTTAAAATTGCGACATGTACTTTGCTCACAAGGTTTTCGTGGACAGCTAGCCAGCCGGACGGGCATTCGACCTAAACGCAGTTGTAGTGAATACAGCTACCTTGCAATAATGAACGCCCAAGGTAGATGTGAAAGCTAAAAGCCAACTTGGTACACTCTATCACTTTCGCAATATTTTTTAAAAATGAAGCGATCAAGGTATGTATATTTACACAAGGTAGACTCATTTGGGAGTGTATACATGCTGCTCTATAAAAGGAACGGAGTTGTCAAAATTGTCTTCATATAAAAAAAAAAAACAATTTAACGCACACATGTACAAATTTTTTCTCATATACACGAAATTTGACGTTAAGCTTCCAACTAGGGGTAATCAGCTGACAAACATATGGGCCAACGAGTTTACCTTGTGTAAATATACCTTGGAAGCGATAATGCAAATAAAAATTGAAGATGGCGCGATTGACAGAAATGATATGTCAAAATATTAAAAAAAAAATTAAATTGAAAAATTTAAATAAAATAGGAAGGGAATTCATTTCAGTTTTTTTATTTGTTGGAAAAATGGAAAAGTGGAAAAATGTAATTTTTGTTACAACAAACACAAGGAAAAACTTTTCCACCGAAATTTGCAATTTAAACAAGCTTTAACCAAGTGTAAAAAAATTAGATTGGAAAATTACAATTTTTAAAGAGTTGGCAATTCACAAACGTTCAATTGAGTGTGGTTGCCACCATATTAAAAATGTTGTTATTTCTCACAAAGAGCACTAAAATTGACATCTCTTTTTAAGATAATCAAATGTGATTATCTAATACTATGTTCACACTTGGGTTCTTAAACGCGTTTAAGCAGCTCGAACGTGATTAAGCTCTAATCACTTCAAAATCGAGATGATTACCCATACATTAAAGTGATTTGTGAATCACTTCAAATTGACATGATTACAACTAAATCACTTCATAAGCCACATAGAATCCACTGAACATACCTCAAATGTAGAAACGTCAACAACCGTGTACAACCGGCCAAGATTTCTGCTTAATGTTTTTATTTTTTTTTTTTTTCTTAAATAATTCATAAATTTTCACAATAACATCATTAAAATTATTAAAATAATCTTCTGATAACTTTATAAAAGTGTTTTTATCCATTTTTAATACTTTAAAGAAATTTAAATTTGTTTGTTGTTTTTTTTTTTGTGTGTTTGTGTGTGTGTTTTTTCTTAATCATCTGTCATCTTAATCATCTCAAATGTAATGTGAACGGCTTTGATTAGCTAAATCAACATTTTGCTTAAACGCGTTTAAAAACCCAAATGTGAACATAGCATAATAATACTATGTTCACACTTGGGTTCTTAAACGCGTTTAAGCAGCTCGAGCGTGATTAAGCTCTAATCACTTCAAAATCGAGATGATTACCCATACATTGAAGTGATTTGTGAATCACTTCAAATTGACATGATTACAACTAAATCACTTCATAAACCACATAGAATCCACTGAACATACCTAATAATGTAGAATCGCCAACATGTCGTGTACAACCGGCCAAGATTTCTGCTTAATGTTTTTATTTTTTTCCTTAAATAATTCATAAATTTTCACAATTTCATCATTAAAATGATTAAAATAATCTTCTGATAACTTTATAAAAGTGTTTTTATCCATTTTTAATAATTTAAAGAAATATAAATTTGTTTGATTTTTTTTGTGTGTTTGTTGTATGTTTTTTTCTTAATCATCTGTCATCTTATGGTGTTTTCTTTTCTGACAATAATGTTTCACATATGCTACCATTCGTGCGGGTTTTTGTTCCATTCTAAAAATATATGCAAAAATGTGAGAAGTTGTCGTTTTCCTTTCTAAACATGTTGCAACAATAAATGGCATATTTGTTCCATTTCTTACCCGCAGTTATAACTGAGTGTGAGATAATACCCTTTTTTGCACCTGCGTAAAGTACTTTTTTATGCAAGCAAGTATTTTTTTTCTTGAGTTTGCGGACAATTTGCGTTATATTGTGATTTTTAGTTATATTGTGATGGATATAAAAACTTTTTGTTTTTCGTTTGCTTTACTTTTATTTAATAATTATATTTTTTTTGTCGCAAATTTTTTAACAACAGCTGACATTAATTATTGAAAATCAGTGCTGTTAACGCTTATGGAATGCAAAGAAAATTTAATGTTGAAAATTGCTACAAGCGTGGTGAATATCGCTTTTAGTACAAACTTTGCATTCAATATTTAACACGCTAAATACACATTAGTGTTGAGTGTAAAACGTAGCTATTATTTTGTTCCATTGTAATTTAGAAAAATGTATCACTTTGTAAGGGTTCGTGTAACCTAATAAATATATTACACAACTATAATGCATCATTATTTTTTAGAAAAGAAAACAACATTAATCATCTCAAATGTATGTTAAAAACCCAAGTGTGAACTTAGCATAAACTCCATTTTTATTAAATCAAATTTTACTTTTTTAAAACGTCGTATTTCAAAACTAAATTAAAAATGAATTCTATACAAAAAAATATAAAAAAAGAACTTAAAAATGACGTGACAATTAAATAATCAATTAATTCAATTTTAACTTTTTATTTGGCATCTTGAAAAATATGAATTACTTCCAAGAATTATATGACAGATTTTTGTTTTTAACAGTTTTGTACTTTTAACTAAAAAAAATACTGTTCACATCAATAAGGTGTAATTTTCCTTTTTTCCATTTTTCCAACCAAAAAAATTTTGAAATGAATAGGTACCCTTAGGGATAATTGGCGAAAGGAAAAAAATAAAAAGATGCTAAAGACAAATGCTCAAACGCATTAAAGAGTTCCAATCCCTAGATTTGCTACCATTTTCTTTCGCATCGCGTAGCCCCCCAGAATTGCGATGAACGTACAGGTCGTCCAACTATGGCTCTTCTATGTTGATCGAATAATACCGCGTTTTGCTGATTTTTGCTTTCCATCGCGTTCACCCGATTCAACTGCTTTCGATGTCTTTTTTGGGGGTTACCTAAAAGGTAAGAAAAAAAAGAAGTGAGGTTACTGGGACCGAAAATTCTAAGAAAAGTTATGGGAAATGCACACAATGGTACCATTTGAAAGATATTCGACCTTATTGTGTTAGGCGTTGTCGTAACGGCTAAGTCATTTTTTGTAAAAGATTAAAAAGCACAGGTTGTCTATTACTTTAATCGATTACAAAAAACATCTCACTCGTTAACTCTAAAATCTATAATCTAAATTTTAATAAATGCCAACGTGATATAAAATCAGAAAGAAAAGAGTTATCCAATTATTAGAGTCAAATTGATTTACAAAGATCATAGATGAGGAAAGTAAGGGAGGAATGCAGATGAACTTGGCATAGTTAACTAATGTCTGCTTTTTCATTAAAGTATGAAGAAAATAGTTTACTGTTAAATGATAAAATTAAAGAATCTGACTATTTATTCGAACCATAAAATTTTTTTTACAAAATTGTCATTTGAAAACCCCTGCATATTTTTTTTTTAACTTTTGTTTCACCGTGTTTTATTTGAATAAAAGAAAATACTTTTAACAAATTCCATGCATTTTCCATTAAAATAAAGCCAGTTATTTTTCCATTACATTCTTTAAACGAATTTAAATAAATGCTGTTAAGCTGCTATACAACAATTGGAAAAGACTGAATAAATAAATTTGGTACTTCTTCTTCATCGTTTATTTAAAATTATGTATACTTTTTTATTGATTTATGCATGTAGTATGTATATTTATAAAAATTTATAATGAAAAGCTCTAAATAATTGAGCCAAAATTTTCGTTTAAATGAATTAATTAATATATTTTTACTTCTTTTATTTAAATTATAATATACGAAATTTTGTTTACAAACAAAAAAAAAAAAAAAAAAATATTTATAATGTAAATAATTAAACAAATAAAAATTTATATACAAGATGTGAATAATTGTGTTTTTGAATTCTTCTTTCATACTCATGAATTTTTTTTACAACGCTTTTGTTTTTATTTTTAAATAAATTTTTAAAAAATTAATGAAATCAGTCCATAGTTTTTTTTTATAATAACTAAATATTAACAACAAAAAAAATATTAATAATTAACAAGAAAAACATAATGTTAATAACAAGAAAAAAAACTAAAAGCAAACATAATAAAACATTTTTAAACATCTTTTCATTTGTAATTTCATTTTTGCTTAATTTTAAATTTTATAATGCAATGATTAGAAGGCTTGATAATGATTAACAATTCTTATTATTAAATAATGTGTTAGCTGTAAATCTAGATGATTTCAGCTTTTTACTCAAGTTTGAAGCATTGAGTTACAATTAAAACAATAACAATATATATTCTGTTGTAGCCAAATTCGAATCAAAGCAATAACTTCAAAATAACATAAAATAAAATATTTTTTCTTGTTTAGAAAAATGATAATTATGAAGTTTGTTAAGGGATAAATTTAAAAGGCTTGAACGTTTGATTATTATAGAAAATTTGGTTAAACAAAATTTAAATTTTGAAATAAAATTAAAAAAAGTTTAAATATCAAATTAGAACTTCATTTAATGAAAATGTTTTGTTACTTTTATTCAAATTAGGGTTTTCCCAAGATACATTTACAAAAGGTTGAAAGCATTACAAAAATACACGACTTGTCAAAATTGTCTCCATATCAAACCCTACAAACACGCAGGTTTGAAAAGGAAAGCATTACAAAAATACACGACTTGTCAAAATTGTCTCCATTTACTACCCAACAAACACGCAGGTTTGATTGCAAATTGAAAATGATTTGATATCAAACGTTTTCTCAAACGGCAAACGTTTGATAACGATTTGAAAATCATAGAATTCTCAACAAAAAGGGGAAATTATTTTCAAATTTAAAAATGCCTTTATTTTCAACTTGCTTTCAAACGTGATTCCCAAATGTTTTTCAAATGTGGATTATAATACAATGTGGAAAAGTATTTTATTTTTTTAATTTTAATTTATTATTTATTTAAATAAACTGTAATAAATGTAATAAACATTCGGCACCATAGCTAAAATATGAAATAATGATCTTTTCGTCCTCTAATTATTGGAAAGATGAAATACTTGGCTTCCTTTTATTTTGGGGACTCACTTCTTCACCTTTCCGTTTTGTGTTTTTAACTCGTATTCTTAATCATTGTAATTGCTTACAAAATTAAATTTTCACAATAAAAAAATCGTTCACTTGTAAAACACATTTAACCACGAAGTAAAAATTTGATGTTTACATTTATTTTTCGCTTTAGTATTGCCAAGTTTATTTTTAATTTGTATTTAACATTTGATACCAATTAACATCAAATTGATAAAACATTTGATGAAAAATGTTTATTTTTCGAATCATTATCAATTTGAATTTAAATCTTAAAATCAAATAATTGAAAAACGTTGGAGAATTGTGTTTGATGTCAAATGATAAAGTCATTTCGTATTAAAGGTTTGACTTCGTGTTGTTGGGTAAAACAAAAACAATTTAACGCACACATGCACAAATTTTGGCTCATACATACAAATTTGACAATTGGGGCTACCTTGTGTAAATAAACCTTGGGTTTTCCTATTGTCTTAACATTTTGCTATTTATTTTTCTTTGAAATTTTAAGATGTTAGAGAGTATTACTATTATTGTTTATCTTTCTATTGAATAAATTTGATTTCACATTTAGTGTTGAAGAGAGTGTATGTTTTGATGAAGGATATTTTTTATTTTCGCATTACTTTTACATATTATATCGGTAATATTTATGTATAAATTATCTTACTAGTTATGGTAAGATCAAGCTTCTAGCTCTATATTATCTATAAGCACATTTATGAAGTTGTAAAATACTACACCATAAATATGTTTTTATATAATTTGTATAATTTGGTTGAAAAATTCTTATTAATATTTTTTTGTTTTAAGACAAAACAAACAATAATTTAATCCTTTTTGTTTTCTTATCGTTGAAAAGAAATACAAATGTATACAAGAAAATGAGAAACTTTTTGGAGGCATAGAAATGCCTTTAATAGAGTTTTAAACACGTACAAAAAATTAGGATATAGAAGACATACTGTTTCATATGATCGGCGGGGAGAGAGAGAGAAAGGGCTCTTTAGGACCCATAACAAGCTCTATTAAAAGCTTTGTAATAAAACAAAAAACAACACGAACGTATCTTTCAACGTTTACGTCTATTAGAAAGCAAATATTTAAACTCCCACGAATCCGTAGACTTCTAAAACTCGTATTTCAAAATCACCCGAGGGACAGAGAGGCGGATTATTAAAGGTTTTGCAGCTATCCGTTTTACCAAAACGTATATTTTCATCCATCCAAATTGCCTGACCCTCTCTAAAAAAAAAGTGGATAGCATTTTAATAGAAATTGCTTTAAAGTCCTGTCTTAAACTTACCCTCCTCCTATGGTTATCATTTTCGAGTCGGCTGCCATAAATAGTTCGGACGCATGGCCCAAATCTTTGTCATTATCAATACCCACCCAGGGATATTTTGCTCTTTCAGGATATAGAGAGAATAAAAACGTTTCTCCTGTGCCAAAGTAGGCTTGTCTTTGGCCTTTGTCATCTTTGATGTTGCGCTCAAACCAGCGGGATGAACAGTATGCTCCAAATACCTTTTTAGCAAAACAGAAATTTTTATAATTTATTTTGTTTAAAAAATGTAAAAAAAGAAATACTGTTACAAAAAAAAAATTACCTCGTTATTGCACGTTTTTATCATCATTAAAGTGGGTTCGTGCTGTTCCACTCGAACATAAAACGTGGTTAATGAGCAGCCGTGTTCCTCGGTGGTATACAACAGTACAGGCTGATACATAGTTATTCTAACAGGAAGCCATGACCACAATGTGAAAAGCTAAACACGACAAATAAAAATAGGTAAATTAATTAAACTGTCTTTGGAAAATTGTGAAAGTTATAAAACAATAGCAACAACTAAAATTTAACATGCTATTAAACATCAACAAAAGAAAATTTTTATGAAACTAACAACATGTTAGAAGTCAATTAAAAAAAAAAAAAAAAATAAAAAAATAATTATAATAATATTTATTATCAATATTATTATTTAATTAAGCTTGAGGTATCTTCTTTTACAAAAAAAAAAAAAAAATTAAATTTATTTAAACCAATATTTCGGCACTCCGTTGTGTGCCTTCTTCAAAAATCTCAAGTTAATTAAACAATAATAATAAAATTTTGTAAAAGTCGAACAAGAGTCAATTTAAATATTTATTATCATAATATGGTTTTAAAGTAAAAATAATAATCAGTGTATATTCAACTAGCTTTTGGGAAGGACGAAGAAAAAAACGTTGCGTTCTTGGAAGTCTTTTGCTGACAAGTTAGTGTGAGAAAGAATGTGTTAAAGTGTGGGGAAGTAAAGTCAAGTTTATTTTTGGTTTAAGTGGGATTTATTCTTTGATTTTGTATTATTTTTGGATTTAAAGAAGGTCAATAGGAGATTCTACAAACTTTTGAATTTCCATTAAAAAAGCAACAGAATTTTAAAATTATGTCCGCTTACATTAAATCTCTCTTTTATGGTTTTAATTAATTTTTTAACATCCATTGCATTCAAATTCTAAAGAAGATAAAAACCAACAAACATGTAAATAAGAGTAAACAACTAATAACGAGTTTGATTTTACAGAAATTTATTTAAAAAAACGTGTTAAATTCTATGAAAACAGGAGGAGAACATAGAAGGAATATTAAAGTTTTGCCTTCACCTTTATTAATGTCTATAAACCGAGTCGTTATCCTTATACGCAAAATGGTAAGTTCGATAACACGCGATTGACACACACACACATATTAATATGTATGTATGTGTGTAATCATCGCTAAAGAACTTATCAATTATAATAATAATACGATCTTTATAATTAAATACCAAAAATTATGGATTAGATGAAAACAAGTAAGATCGCTTCACCATTACCGAAGATACATAATTTTATTCAGATGCCAACTAAACAGGGGATTATATGGTTACTACGATAACGTAACAAAACTTTGTAGTGAGCTACAAATACCACAAAAGGTAATGGAATGAACTGGATTTATGTGACCGTTAATATGTGCCATCAAATTTGGCAGTCATGGTTTGATTTACATCTAAGTGTAAAATAAAAAAAAAAAAAAACATTTCCAAATTTCTTATTTTATTAGCGTAAAAGCTGATTTCCAGATAAATGAAAACTTTTATTTTGAGAAAATATGAATATCGTCTTGAACTAATTAAATAAATGGCTTTATTCTAAATATTTTTCGAATTCCAGCACACATATTTGAAAATTTTTTAATTAATTGAAATTGACTATAAAATTTAAATTAACTTTAAATTCGAGTAATATTCAAATTAAAAAAAATATGTAATCGATCCTTTAAAAAGTTCAAAAAGAAAATTTGCTTTATATAGTTATATCGTACCCTCAATATAACAATAGCGTATAATTTTTTTGGGGTTTTGAGAAAATCGTGTTTAAAGTTTTTGTCAAATCGGATGTCTATTAAAATCTCAATATCGCGGTAAATAAAAATTCTTGATTGGATTTTTCGACGAATACATAATACCGTTTCTTGTCTTTAAATTGACCAATTTTTTTATTCTACGCATCCTTTAAGACCATAATTATGTCATTCAAAGTGCAAGTCCTTCATATAGGCTATTTTATTTTTTAAGGAATTCGTATGATGTATCTGATACATTATTTTATTTTGTATGGTATACGCTGTTTTATTCAATAATTTTACGGTATTTTTATTAAAATATTTGATCTCAAAATATCAATTTGTAACATTCTTAAACAGTGATTATCAACAAAAAATTATGACAAATTAAGGTATACATTGCGTAAATCAAAAATAACTAGAAATTCATTCGTCTTCTTTCTCTTCCTCTGCTACATCTGGCTCATCTAAACAATTTCGCTTCTCTCCACCTTGTAAGTTAAAGAAAAATGACTGCGAGCCACGAGGAACTACATTCTTCTTGCACAAATTTTGAAGATCATGCAGCTTTCGATGGTCGGAATGCAACTATTTCTCAAACAATAGTGTATATTATTATAAGCTATTTTATGAGTTAAAGTTTTCATAGATTGTATTATTTTCTACAGTCTAAAATGGAGTATAATGCGTATACACTATTATTCTTTTAACAACTTTGGAGTGGCAATTTCAAGTAAAATAGCGCATACGAGCTTACACACTTATTGAAGGAAAATTTTTAACCAAAGAAATTATACACTATTTTTTCCAACGACATTTTGACCCACCCACTTTTTGGAAGTAGAATTTGACGAAATTTTGACCAGACATAAAACCAATGATGGAGATTCTAATTATGCAATAAAAAAATAATAGCGTATGAGCACATACGCTATTGTTATATTATATATATATATGTCCTTTATTTATCTAAATATAACAAGTTCAGTGTGAACATAGGGCGTCAAAAGGGGACGATATCATACTTTTCAAATACACTGGGAAAACTACGGTAATTTTTAAAGAAATCAAACTGAAAATCGATTTGGATTTCAGTTTTTAATGTTTCTCATATTTTCTTCAATGTGTTGTGTTTATCTTTCTTTTGTGCAGAATGAATGAATAAAACTTAAAAATTCGGATAACAAATAATGTTCATTAAGGGTTACTACAAAAATACATTAAGAAAATAAATATTTTGAAAATTTTAATACAACACCAAAATATTCACACTTACATCCTCGTTTTGACAAACGGTAGACTTTAAATTATGTATGGGATAAACACCCATGGCAATGGCTCTATGGCCAGGGGATTTTTCACCCTAAATTTATTCAAAAACAAAAATGTTTCAAACGACAACCAAAGAAAAATTAAGAAGAAAGTCAATTTGCAAAGAAAAAGAAAAAGTAAAGTTTTAAGAGAATTCGAAAATACAAAAGAATTTATTCATTTAAACGCCCAAGCAATTATTTGTAGAATGATACATAAATAAAATCACAGCAGTAGATCATTTAAACGCAAGCACACAGCGTTATTTATGTTTAGGATTTGTATAGCGTTAATTTCAATGATGACATAAAATATTAGGCAGCATTTAAAAATATTAGAAAAAAGAGAATAAAAATTGTAAAAGAAATTTTTTATTAATTTCAATTAATCACAATAAATTATTTATTTCATGTGAAAATGTAAACAATCTCGAATGTTTTGGTTGATTTTTTTTTAAAAGAATAAATAAACAGTTTTTTTTTCGAATATGTACAGGATTTCAAACAGAGACATAATAATATGGCTTAGAGAGCAAATGAAAATGTAGGCTTTGAAAGTACATACATACAAACATACAATAGATAGTAAAGTAGAAAAATAAAAAGCAATTTTGTTAGTAAAACTTAGAATTCAACAGAAAACAAAATTAAAACAAACGAAACATTTTTAAAAAGAAAAGGAGTTTTAACATCAAGCCATTTTTATTACCAAGTTCCGACAAGTTTCGGTGTGATGTACCTTCTATACCAAAATTTGTTGATTGCAAAGTTATAACACAATGATACGACATTTAGGCATTTATAGAAAATTGCATTGGTTGGGTACGATTAAATACGATATTTATGTAACGTTTTTTTGATTGAATCATTTACAAGTTTACATGATACGTATGTAGTTCAAGTGATAAAAAAAAGAAAAAGAAGAAAAAAGTAAAAAGTTTAATTTTGGTGATCTACATACATAAAGTGAAACAAATAACAAATACCAAAATTAAATAAAAATACATTTGTAACTTAAAGCAATATTTGGTTTTTGTTAAAGAAAAAAAAATTTGTGTTTGTTAGTTACTTAAATTACAATTAAAAATTAAGATAAACCAATGGAAACTACCAAGCTAAAGCTACTTATAATCAAAAGCTTAAGAAAAAATGTTTTATGAGATAATGTCTAAAAGATAATCGTTAGAAATTTATGTATGTGTATAATCGAGATTGTTTTTTTTTTTTTTAATTCTATAGAAATGGGAATTTTGAATGGAAACTAACAACACAATCTTTAAATTTGAAACAAGATATTTTAAAATCTTTTTAAATTTTAAATCGTTAACTGAAATGCAAAAAGGCGTAGCATGGTTTTCGATTTTCCGATGATATGCATAATCATAGAAAATTAAACTAAATGAAATTCTGTCAATAACGGAATAATTCTTAGATTTAATCATGCAAACACAAGTTTTGTATTTTAAATTGTGTGCAAAATTTTTAGTCAAATAAGTGAAGAAAAAAAAAATGGCAATAAACTGATGATTGCTTGATTTTAAATCAAACTATTTTTTTAGCACAAAATGTTTTTACATTATAGTCACTTATGTGTAGTGAGATTGAAAATTTTCAGATCATCACTTAACATTAACAAAATTATTACAATAATTTTAAACAAGTGCACTACCCCCATCTATGACAAAACCATGTGTTTTGATGAATGTCATTAAAAAAAGTAAACAATTTTATTTTAATTATTTTCTATAGTAAAAAACAAAAAAATTTCATTTGATCATTAATTTTTGCACTTTTCTACATTTTTATTTTTGAAACACTTGTTATAAACTCCACTTCACAAAAACAAAATAAAAAATTACAAAAAATGATTAGTTGTTGCTTAAAATTCCGTGCGAAATAATAGGAGCTGCACTTGTTTCGCACGGAAAATAAAAATGTTGCTAGAAACATTTCGCATGTTTTTCGTATATAAACAGAGTACAACTCTATCAACATTTTTTCGTTTGTATTTCACAGACATTTTTTTTATATTGAGTTTGAAAACATTTCGCGCGAAATACTGAACAGAGTACCAGGCTTAAGCAACACCTGATAACTAACTATATGTCAAAATGATATGCCGTTACTTTTTTGACATTTCTATTTAAATATTTATTTAAATTCAAATTAAATTTCAATATTTTCTTTTATAAATTATAAATTAAAAATGAATCACACACATGCACGCAAAACCTAAAAAGAAGGAAGTGGAGTACTTCCAGTTTGACGAACATCGTTATATCGGCAGAAAGTGATTCTGAGAGTATACTTAAGGATTGTCTAGAAACAATATTTGAAGGTGCTACAAACATCTGCACAAACGAATCCCAGCTAGCATAGACTGTTTAGTAGGCGATGGTATTTAATATACAACTCCTAAAATAATCTTCTGATAATTATTTGACGAGTAATCTTGGAATGGTAACCATGCAGGACCTAACTATCACTTAATAATTATTTTAAGAGTACAAAAACTACAATGTTACACTTAGTTCATCCTTCGTCGTTCGAATTAATCTTTTGCGACTCCCTGTATGAGTCATATTACAATTACTGAGCTTCCTAAATAAGGGCGTTTTTTTAACATGCAAATTCCATTGTCAAAACAATTTCAATAAAACAAACCGATTTTAGGATTTTTCAAATACGATTTTCTGACATGAAAAAACGCTTGAAGCTCTTACTTAGGTAGTTCATTTTTACGGCTGAGCATTTCACGAGTTGTAAAATAATTCCTGCATGAAACTCATGCGAATATTGACATGCTTTCTGAAAGACTCGTGAGATAATCTTTACACACATCTCAAAAGCCTAATATAAGCGTCTTTCTCTGTGTTGTAGAAGTATCTCACAGAGGAATGTGAATGTGCAACAGTTTCTCCCGTGCGAGGAGTCTTTTACGATTTAAAAATGAGCTCTTCGACAATGAAAAACGCTATTTCATGAGATTGCTAGTAGACTCTTACACAATTAAAAAAGCTGGCTGTGATAATTGCACTCCACAAAACACGATTTAATGATGAAACAGAACTGGGGCTAACGATGTTAGTTTGATATAAAATAATGCCAGAGAATGCGGTCGAGAAATAAAATCAATTTTATTTTGAGGACGTTTTATCTAATGCTCTCACATAAATACAATTATTCTCTTTACAGTGCTACCATACTTAAAATTAAAATAAAAAACAAAATGAAATATATTTTTGACACACAGCTAATTTGTTTACTACAGTGTTGTATAATTTTGACACAACGATAAAGTAATTTACAGTGTTGTATCCATTTTCTAAATAAGACCACCTTGTATGAATTCGCCTTGGTACTAGGCTTTAGGATTGAAAGGGGACGAATATTATATACAATTGACTTTAATGATTGAGTAAAATTTTTTTAATATATACATATGTAAATACATTTAATTTTAATATGTACATATTTAAATTTGTTATATTGCCAATATCAAGGCCTATCCAATAGGTCTGCTTACCTCTACAACAATACAAGAAACAACAGGCATTTTATTTGTGTAAAATTTACCCGCCGTTGTCAAAATCTAACTACTGTATATGGAAAACAAAAGGAAAAATGTAATTTATAATACAGTCCCATAATGCATATACAAATTAATATCGAGCACCAATGAAAATACGTATTAAAATCATTAAAGATTCATTGCTTTTCATTCACACTAATTTCAGTTAATATTCCAGATCAATTAAAACCCGATCTAATCACCAATTTTCATTGGTTCTAAGCAATATTTTTAATGACGATCCGTTTACCTAAATGTGAACCCATGCTCGCCAATGACATGCCAATGTTAAAATCATACATGTTTCAACTAAAAAGAACCAGTGCATTATCCGCAGAACCCATAAATTTACTAAAAAACAAAAGGGACGTTACTACATGAGAATTTTTTTTTTTTTTTTTTTTTATAAATGCAAAACGACGTACTTAAACCTTTTTTTTTTAACAAATTGTGAATAATGAAATGGGTTTCTCTGAAAATAGCTTGACGAATCCCATCCACGACATAAACCCAAGAAGCGTTTTCGAGATAAGCCTGGTACTCTGTTGAACATTTCACGTGAAATGCTGTCAAAACGCATATGAAAAAAACTTGTGCGGAATATCTATGAAATAATGTTGATAGAGTTGTACTCTGTTCATTTTGTGAAAAAGTTTCGAAATGTTTCTGGCAACATTTTTTTACAACTGCGAAATAATGTAAGCTGCACTTATTTCACGTGGAATTTTGAAGCAAAAGCAATAAAGTATGAACTGATTATTAAATAATAAATAAAAAATTAAAATAACACAACCGGTAACAGTTTTTTATACATATTTACTTTCTTTTTTAGGAAAATACATGTGGGGTTTGTTTACATACGCAAAACTATGTCGCATACATTGCAGGAATAAAACGTCAAATTGTACAAACCCGCATGATAGATAACATTGATACATGTCAAAATTTTCGTGTGAAATAATTAATGTTGCTCAACTTTTTTCACAAATTTGAACAGAGTACTAGGCTATACTCGCGAAAATCATGTATTAGATATTTCCCAAAATCTCGCGAACCATTCATCTTAATTGTACAATCAAAAAGTAATTTAAATTTTTGGGAATACAAAATTTTAATTTCGAAAGATTTTGTTATTCGTGCTTAATTCCCAGTTTTTATTATTGATAAAAACACTTGAAATTTATTGTTGATGGGATAAGCTATTCCTATGCGCATTTCACTGGTTGCTTAGGCCAGATCATCAGGAAACTTCATCCATAAAGATTTTAGAAAAACTAAAGATATTAAACCAAATAAAACTGTTAAACGTATATTTTATTTTTTTATTTTATTTGGTTTAATATCTTTAGTTTTTCTAAAATCTTTATGGATGAAGTTTCCTGATGATCTGGCCTAAGCAACCAGTGAAATGCGCATAGGAATAGCTTATCCCATCAACAATAAATTTCAAGTGTTTTTATCAATAATAAAAACTGGGAATTAAGCACGAATATCAAAATCTTTTGAAATTAATTGTACAATTTTAAAATGTTAAATAAATATGTTTTTCCTCTTTCTGCCCGTATTACTAGTGTGTTGATCGGATAAAAATTCACAGAGTTACTGGCCTTTAGATATGATAATGAGTTAGTTATGACAAAAAGTTAAAAATTTGTAAGCCAGTGTTACCAATGCATGTTTTTCTGACATGTTTATAGTTTCGACTTAAAAGTTTTTTGTAAGTTACGCCTTTTTGCATTTCAGCTAACGATATGTAAGATTTATTTAGATATATTGAATATTGTGTTGCTGGTTGTTAATTGTGAAGCAGACACCTAACAACTCTCAAAATAGGTATATCTTTTCTCCTGCAGACTTAAACAGAATCATTTGTGCTTTAGGAATATGAAAATGAAATTTACCTCTCTTATGGTCAGTGTGTGTGACATCATTTGTATATTGACTTGTGATTGACTTGTTGGTAAGTTATCGCTGGAACGCGATTTAACTAATTGTTTATTACCGCTATTCAAAACGGAACGGCTTTTTAATAGCATTTCAGTCTTTAAAAATATTCTAGAAATATATGTGGAACTGTTGAAATTAAGAAGAAAAAATAAACAGATTTAGTTCACGATGCCAATAATTAACATAAAATAAGCATGTAAAATATACCTTAGTCCCCTAATACTAAAAGCGGCATGTAATAATTTGGCCGGCGATACTGGGATTTTCTTGCAAAACTTTATTAAAGCACTGCCAATGTCATTCTTAATGTTATCCGGACTCCATTCGTTGTTTGATTGACACTCCTTGTGGAAGAGATTTAAAATGACTAAAGCAACACGGTATAAAACTTTAATGCCTTCATGGAAGAAACAGTCCATTATGCGTACTAAATGCTGGAAGGGTAGACCAGCTAAAATCCACCAGCACCAATCCATAAAAACTCTTTCCAATTTAACGCCAGGACAAATTCGTTGAAAATATGAAACGGCACTTTTCTGCAAGCGCAAAAGAAATTATTTAATTATAAAAAATCTGATCTGAAATCAGGCCTGTCACAGTTGTAACCGAATTTGTTTTAGCTTTTTTTAATTCAATTATCAGTTTTTGAAGAAGAAAACTACGGGATAACTTCCACTTTTGATCGGAATTGATTTCTGTGACTGGTCTGTATATCCCACCCTCCTCACTTACTGTATGTTTTTTGGCTATTTGCATAACTGTCTTCCATGTCACTTCATGCAATAGTTTTGTTTGATTTATGAACACTTTATCCTTGCTACCCACTAAAGCGGCCAAACAGTGATAAGCTTCTTCCTCTGCAACGAGAACAACAAGAAAAAATCAATAGGGGCCAAATAAATTTGGTATTTTTATATAAATGCTTGATTTCAATTTCAATTTCAATGTTTTTTTTTCTCTTATTTGCTAACAAAGTAAAAAATGTCAAAAAATTGACCTCAAAATGTTTAAAACAAGACAACCAAGAAAAATATTATTTTCAAGAGATTTATTACATTCACGCGCTAAATATTTGACTCATAATTTATTTTTCTTTTTTTAAATTTGGCTTGAAGCCAAAACACATTTTATTTTGAACTTTTTAAAACAAAAAAAGTATTCATTATTATCAGCTATAATTGTAAACAATTATGGTATACGAAAAACAAAAAATAATCTCCAACAATTTTAACTACACATTTATTTATTTTAAAGAATTTTAATTATAAAGTATTGGCCATAACTAAAGCACCCCATTAATGAAACTTTTTCCAGAATTATTTCTAGTAATTAATTTTGATTATTTATTATTGATAACGAAAAACGTTTAGCTTTATTGCCGTATAAAAAAAAAGTTAAATAAAAAGGTATTCGAGACCAGGAAATTATTCAAGCAAGTTAAAATTCTATCGCGAATCCTTTGTTTTTGATAGCGCACATAATTACACCTCTTCGGCATTGATGATAATAAAATGTTTATTAAATCTTGTGATTTTCATTCCCAGGCTTCATTCAGAGCTTGAAACAAATCATCCTTATTTGGCAATTTTCTTGGTTTGGCCAATCAAGAACTTTAACCTTAGTTTTGTGTATCCAGGCCTTGCAAACTTTGGAACCTGCTGGCATATGTCAGTACTACTTTCTTTTGGCCTGTTTTCACAACTCACCGATAGCTAAAGGTAGGATTTTATCGGCCGTATAAAAAGTGTTTTATTATTAAAACTTTACTTTAACCTACCAGGTAGGATGAACCTTACAGCCGGGCCCACGATGTCACACGTTAACGTTCGCATAGAAAATTACATTTAAAACAAATACAAATTTTAGAAATTGTTTTTGTTTGAAATGTAATTTTCTATGCGAACGTTAACATGTGACATCGTGGGCCTGGCTCTAAATTTACTTTATCGCTCACTTTTGGTTAAAGTAAAGTTTTAATAATGGAACACTTTTTATAAGACCGGTTAAAGTCTACTTTTAGCTATCGGTAAGTCGTGAAAACGGGCCTTATAGAATGTTAAGGTTCAGAAATCGATACACAATCCCACCGCTCCACAGAGGAGTATTTGGCCTGAAAAGCTGGCCAAAAGGCAAAACTGAATTTTAAGAAATCTTAAGAACTAAGTACGCAGCTCGATAGACAACAATATTTTACATTATATTGTAAATTTTGAAGACTTTTAGTTGCGATTTGTAGCTCTGAGACCCTGCTAAAGTCAGGAAAGTGAAGAAAATTATATGAGATTTAAATGTTTTTTTCGGTTTCTGGATGTTTATATGATATTTTTTTGCGGCTAAACGAATAAAGGTTTAACAAAGATTATTTTTTTCGCTGAAAAGTTTGATCAAAAGTTATTTAAAAAAGAAAAAAAATTTTAAATATGTTGAATTTCAAAAGATTTTGTTATTCGTGCTTAATTCCCAGTTTTTATTCTTGACAAAAACACTTGAAATTTATTGTTGATGGGATAAGCTATTCCTATGCATTTCACTGGTTGCTTAGGCCAGATCATCAGGAAACTTCATCCATAAAGATTTTAGAAAAACTCAAAAACACTTAATTGACAACATCTTTTGTAAGTTGTTGTGTTGTTTTTATTTTGTTTTTCTTAACCTACTTACAACTACAATTAATGTTGAGAGAATTTCAACTAATTGTAGTGGGGAATGTAAGATGAGATAAACCCACTGTTGTTTATTGTTGATGTTTTTTATTTAAGCTTTGATATTATTACAAGTAGAACTGTTGCTATAATTCTTATACGTTTAACAGTTGTATTTGGTTTAATATCTTTAGTTTTTCTAAAATCTTTATGGATGAAGTTTCCTGATGATCTGGCCTAAGCAACCAGTGAAATGCATAGGAATAGCTTATCCCATCAACAATAAATTTCAAGTGTTTTTGTCAAGAATAAAAACTGGGAATTAAGCACGAATAACAAAATCTTTTGAAATTAAAATTTTGTATTCCCAAAAATTGAAATAACTTTTTAATATGTTGAATATTCATGTTGAAACAATTCGTTCAAAAGCTAAAAAAAACAAATTATACTCTTTTTTTTTTTGCAAAAAAAGGAAAAGAAGACGTTTTTAAAGGTGAGGATAGCATGTCTACGAATTATGTTTGATACCACAATAAAATTTGGAATCTCTAATTTTAGAATCCAAAAAAAAAGTGTGCGCAAGTTTGCGCCATTATTTTTGACGATTTTTTTAAATTTTCACATTTTTTCTATTTTGCTCTTATACCTTTATATCGTCATAAACTTTGATGTATTTTGAATTATTGATTTCAACTGTTATTCACATCACTTTTAACACTTCACAATATTAATACCTGCCTATATGTATTTATAAATTGCAAAAATTCTTAATTATCCAAAATAGTTTTAAGGGAATGTCCCACACATCCCCATAAAAGATATTTTTATATACCTGATCAACAAAACAGGAATATATGAGGAATATGCACATAAAACTGCCGAAATATATGTGCAATTTTACAACTGGCACCCCATGAGTCCTACGATGCCCAAGATTCTTATTAATTTCGGTAGTGCTATAAAGCAGCAAAGAAGAAGCTGCCGAGGCCAGAAATAAGCACTAACGATTATATCGCACGAATTATTCGAGGAAATTCAGCAGAAGCGATACAAATCGAGATGTCTTGAATAGGTTATTTCTGAGCAGTGACCCTTTTATAAGCTGCAGTACGCAAAGAGAACGGAATAATAAAAAAGCTTTTTCATCAGAAACCATCACACTTCTTCTTCCTGACACCGATGATGCAGCTAATACGACATAATAATTAGTAAGGAATTTTTATTAGTTTAACTTTTCGTTTATAAAGTATTAAATAATATAAAATAAATATAATAAAGCCTTTTTTCATAAAAAAATACTGTTTTATAAGAGCCTTACAATTTTCAAATTTTTTTTTTTAATTAGACTGTAAATCATATGTATGTATGTATGTACGTACATACAGTCTGTTAAGAATGAGTTTAAACCTTTAAAATCAACATTTGTTAATTGAGTTTTGCGATTTATACCAACTTTTATTCCTTAGGAATGTGGCTTTTAGAAAAATCTTAAAAATTTAAACTTTTTGGTTCTTAAATTTTTTTATTGCATTTTGAAAACAAAAAATTTGACGCATTTTGCATGTAAATTTTTTTTTTCGCCATTAAATTTTTAATAACTCCAAAATAGTAATAGATATAAAATAAATGTGTTAGTTTAAGCAGAATTTTCCGGTGTATCTTCTGATCCTCCTGCTATTAAAATCGGAGAACACGTTTTCAAATTATGGCAAAATATATAAGGCAAACCAACGATTTAGGGGGTGAAGTATGCCACGCCTTTAAAAGAAAATCCTTACTTACTAGAGAAAAACGGAAAACTGATTTGAATTAAGGGCATCAAAATCCATATAGTCCACATACTTTTATTTCTAGGGTAGAGAAAAATTTTTTTGTTGCGCAGTGCACTTTTGTTGCGCAGTGTAATTTTTTCAAAATCTGCCACTAGACATTTTATATCATACTACACCTAAAACTATCAAAAAACTAAAACTTTTAATTAAAAAAACACGTTTAATAATTTTGGCCAGCTTTTCAGGCCAAATACTCCTCTGTGCGCTCTTGAGATTTGGACCGACTGCTTACAAAGAGAAGTAACCCCACACCATTACATTACTAACTACATCCATCAAATTAAAGAAGTTTTTTATGTAACTACTTTAATTTGATACAGAACTTGGTTGGAAACCTAAAGTCAACATGTTTTCTGGGCATGTATGTATGTAGAACACAACTATTGTATTTATAGTTGTGTTCTCGTACTACGCCAATGTTACCCAAGGTTAAACAAATTTAACCAAAAACTAAAGTAAGGCTAATGACAACGTTCAGAAGAGAGAAAATTTGATTCACTTTTACTAGAGTTTGCTAAAAACCGTAAAAATGTGAAACCGCGGTTTCGGTTTTAAAATGATTAAAACCGGTCGGTTTCGGTTCGGTTTCGGTTTTGAAAATGTCAAAGTTAAACTTCATACATAAAAATATATATATAGAGCAATTCCATATGAAAACGATCAAAATTGGCAAATTTTTGGACGACCCCTCTCCGATTTTAAAATAAATAGTCTCAATCGATTGCCCAGCAAAAAATAATGTACCTACATATTTTTTTTTTTTTTTTTATAGTGACTGGTTTAGTGGTGGTGTACACCACTGTCATGTGAAAAATTGAAGAATTCTTCATAAGGGACCTCATTGAAAGTTGTTTTAAAAAAAACTACTAAAGCGATCGCAACGAGTGATAGCTCGATGGAAAGGTATTGAATCAGGCTTTAATTGAAAAATAAAATTTTCCTAATTTTTCTTAGAAATTTACCTTTAAATTTTCCCATGAAAATTAAATTTTCCGATTTTCCACAGAAGCTCCTAAATTTTCCGGCTAATTTTTTTTTTTTTTGGATTCCTCATAATTTTTGCTTTAAGAATCAGCAATAAAAAAATGGGCCCCGACTCCTTGTTTGGACAGGAGAAGAGCATTTAAGAGACCACCTTGTTAAAAATACATTTTAAAAATTATTTTACAGTTAAAAATACATTTATGAAGAAAAAATCATTTTTTTTTTTAAATAAAATATATATTTTTTTTTTATTTGTTTCAATGCAGGTACTTTTATTAACCCTTGTATACCTGGGCCTGGCCAGGAATTTTTTTGACTTTTTTCCAGTTTATTTTTTATAAATTTTATTAAGTATATCAAAACGAAACACTATGTTTTCCTCAATCAAAGTGTTTTTTACAAGAAAATGAGAAAAAATTGTAAACACTGTAGGCGTCGCAATTGGCCAAATTAAAATGTTCATATTGTGCCCTATTATATACATATGTACTGTAGTTTATAAAATCAAAATGAAACGTATCAAAAAGCATACGCAACACATAAGAATTCTTTCTTGACTGTTTTTTTCGAAGAAATATTCCACTTTCCGACAAAATTTTCCTGCTATAGCCATAAAACTCCATACATATAAAAGTAGTCCCAGCCTTGCCCAGGGTTTCGTTAGAGTGAGTTTTTTCTATAGCCACAAAAACTCCATACAAAATACTATTGGTCCCAGCTAGGCCAAGGTGGTAGTTTGTGCCACACAAATTAGGCGTCAACTTAAGAGTTAAAAAGGTAGCATTTGTTCTTATTTAGTACTTATTTTGAATTTTAGGAATTTTGAAATACCTTGCCATTGTTGCAAGCTGTTACGTATAAAGTTTTTGTGTATGAAGTTCCAGTATTATGTATAATTTGCAATTTCTTTAAGCATAAATATATTGTTAAAGTAAATCCTAAATCGGTTTTTAGGCATTTAAAACCGCGGTTTCGATTTCGGTTAAAACCGAACAGCAATCCCTAACTTTTACAAATGTGCCAAAAGTGTTTCTTCGAGTATATTTGGTAAAGCATGAATCGATCAGCTGTCTTGTTTAGATAAAAATTGTAAATAATGAATTTGACATCACAAATTTTATTCGTTATTTATTGAATAAAAAAATTACTTCTGAGCTTTAAATTTGCAATTACCAAGTGTTTTTAAGCGTCAAACGCACCGAAATCACTATGTATTGTGGAAAAATCGATAAGTTTTGCAAACAGATTTATTATTTTGGTAAAAAATTAGATTTTTTCGTTTCTGTACTTTTGTTCATTTTTGATATTTTTTAAGAGAAAATTGCTTTTACTCTGAGTTGTCCGATCTTTGTCAAAAATTAAAAAAAAATACACACAACTGAAAAGTTTAGTTTCTTTTTCAACTGGGCATTTATCCCCTTTTTGACCATCCATCCCAGTTCAAGGATGATTTATGTGACTTTTTAACAAAGAAAAAAAAATAGCAAAACATTTCCTTGTTGAATAATACACATCTGTAAAGATAATCGAAACTGAAATCATAACTATATTTATACATACGAACATGCATATGTATGAACACTTATTCAAACAAATACAATTAAACTTGTCTGGAGGTAAAATCAATAATCTCGAGTAGGGATGCCAAACGTTAAACTCCTGGGATTTACATCCCGAAAGTTTTATTAAAACGGACATTTATCAATTTACTTAACAAAAATAAATCTCTTGATTTTTTTGCAGATAGTCTCTACTTGTTTTAAGTGTCTCTGGTCTAATTATTACAGGAAAATTTCTAATTCGTAACGCAAAACGTAAGAATTTCATATACATACAAAGTTGTGTTTTAAATTATGCATTTGATAATTTTCCAGGTATGTTGCGGATGTCGGCAAATACTTAAAGTTTAAAAGAGTTTCAGTAGTAAATGTTTAGAAATGTGAATTTCTCAATTTTTATCATATAAAAAAATTGCTAATTTTCATTAAAAAGTTTGAAACTGTGTTTGAAAATAAACATTATATACCGTTCTTTAGTGTTCGGTAGATATGTCGAAAATACAAACGCTAATAGTGTTTGTGTAGTAAATCATCAAAAAAAAAATTTCTTTCTTTGTGATCTTTGAAAACAACAATAAAACTGCGCTTAACCAACTCAAAAAAAGATGAAAACATTTTAATGCGTTTTTTAAACCACAAACTTCGTTGCGTTCGGTTCAGTTGTGCTAAGCGCCCTTTTGGCTGATAAAGAAAACAAACATTTTTTTACAGAAACAAAATACGTAAACAAAAAAAAAATACAAAAATCCAGCAAAAGAAATTACCAGAAACAAAACATTTACACAATACACACACAAGCTGTGGTCGTTGCTTAAAATTTTTGTTTGCTCATCATTTCTTTATCAATGTAAAAAAAAAGAAACACTATAGAACATTAAAACATAAATTATGCTTAAAGAACCACTACAATTTTTATATTTCATAACGAAGAACAGAACACTATATTAGCTACTTTTTTAAAATGGTATAAATGGTTGTGTATTAATACACAAATGAAAATCGATCGATTTCAAAACGAACGTTTTTAAAAGGTGTGATGAATTTCGAAGGATTTTAAAATCCATTTCTGAATTATAGTCTAAAATTTTCGTTCAGAATACACGTCAGTTAACGTATATAATATAAAATTTGAAAGAATAAAGACTGAAAATAAAAGGAATATGAATTTAAAATCCATTTTAAAATATACTGAAAACGATATTTTCGGTTTCAAATCGTGTCGTTTTTAAAATCGATTTCCATCACATACCTGATAGTTTCTGGGGTGTGAGCCGTACGCTAAATAAGGTTCTGTTTATTTTCGAACACTTGTTTGTAAAATTTAAAGTGATTAGAAATATGAGGCATATTGTTTTCATTTTCTGTAGCAACTAAGGCCACAGAATTAAAAAGTAGTACATAAGGAATAATTTAAAGCTATAAAATCGGAAATGATAAAATCACAAGCGATAAGCCCCAACAAACATTTTTGATAATTGATAAATTAATTCTTTTGGGCGATATTCTAAAGGAAGATTATTCGCGCACGCATTTCACATGTATAAAAAAGTTGTTTTGTCTACAATTTTTTCTTTTTCTTTTTTTTAATTTTAAAAATAATTTTAGGGTTTACCGGGATTTTCAAAAATCGGTCCTATCAATTGGCATCCCTAGTTTCTAGTAATCTGAGTAAACGTACTTATGTGTACATAGAATTTTTATTGTTTTCAAAATGAATAATTTAACTTTAGCCATATTTAAACAACAAATGTAAATATTTACTCGCAATGTTTGTTTTTAGTATAAAATAAATATTTAAATTACAATTAACAAATATACACACACATACGCACAGAAAAATTTATATTATTTACATAATGACAATAAAACTTATAATTAAATGTTATCAGGCTTGAAGTGATTTAAATGTAGTACAAATTCCCATTATTTATATTGATAAGAAAGAAAAACCTGGCGCTGATAATAAAATTTTGTTTTGAATGTTTCAAGAAAAAAAAAAATCCAATATAATCTGAATGTATATGTGTCTAATAAATTGAAATTGCATGTTTATAGGCATACATACATCATAAATTCATTACATTGTAAAATAAAAACACATATGGTCCATTGGACTTAAAACAAGTAAGCGTGGTCGCATGTTGTGTGTTGATAACCATAATTCTTGTTACCTGATTTGGACAATTTGGCTCTGGTCCTTCTCAAGATATACAGAAATCTATAATGGCTTCGTACATGAGGTTTAAAGCCCACTTCTTTAATCTCGCCCATTTTTAGATATGTTGTGTATTGATTACCCAGCTATGTCACCTAAATTTGTACAATTATTCTCGTGTTGTTCTTTAGATATAAATAAATCTATTTTGTAGTTTGGAAACTTTGGCTCTTGCCGTTCTCCAGATATACATAAAACAAAACAACAACAACAAGTGATTAATGGGTATAATCAGAGGCAGTAGTGGTTTTTTTCTCATATATTAGCCACTTGTGAACCGATCGGGCTGAATTTCAAAAGCAACCGAGTCCCACTCATATCTGGTGTCTTCGGAGAACCCAACGGACAGACGGACGGACAAACGGATATCGCTAAGTCAACTTCGCTACTCATAAGGACCCAGAATATATACCCTTTTTAGGGGCTTGGACCAATATTTTAAAAATTAAAAGCGGAATAGCAAACTTATTTATACCCTTTCATATTCAGTGAAGTATATAACAAACTGATAGAAAGTTTAGGGGACTTGATTTTGAAACAAAACATTAATTCCACTCTTGATCGAATCGGGAATTCTGTTAGAATGCAAAAGTGCCAAAATTAAGGCAGGACTTAAGTTTGTAGAAATTGATAACCTTAAAAAAGCTATTCAACAGATGACAGTTTAATATTGGGGGCCTTAACATCAACAAATGAAAGCAAAGATATCGATGGCTGGTCATGACGAGATGTAATCGCTTTGCTCATTGCCAAGTTCGGGGTTCCGAAAAATCGCACGTTACTCTAGGAATCAAACGCATTCGCAATGTTTTTTCTTTTTACGCCAATATGACAATGATGCTTATTTTTATGATATTTATTAAAAAGAATATTCTTTTTTTTTAACTAGGTTATCCTAATCTTTTGTTTATTTTTTTTTCCCCCGATTTTTTAACACAGCGATTTTTAGTTATCCGGATCAACTTTCTCTGACTTAACCAAATAAAGTGCAGGTATAAAAATTGTACGAAACATGTTTTACAATTATGTTTGATTTGAAATTAGAAATTATTTTCATTTAAAAATCTTCAAAAAATCTTACGTTTCATGCAAAAACATGATTTTTATATCGTTGAATGCAACATCAGAAGAACTTTCAAATGAGAAAAACAAAAATGTTAGCAAAAATTTGGCGTAACAGACCCACAACTTTTTACAAATCGGTCTTCTATATTGATGTATGTTTGAATGTATGATTTCATTACCCGTTGTGTAAAAGTAATTTCAAAATATTTTCACACTAATTTTCCTTTACTAAAGTGTTGCTCGTTTATTTGCATTGATAATTATATACTTTTTGCAAGTATGCATACATTACAATTCAAATGACATATTGTCAACTGAAACTCTTAAGGCTTTTTTATTAGCAAGGCAGTAAAGGGCTGAGTTCGAAAACATCATCATATTTTACAGTCAAAGCCAAAATGTATCACAGAGTTTAACGAAGCACGGTTTACTTTTTGTGTACGTATTGATAACACAGCCATATTCTATGGTTGAGTTGTAAAATATAAATATTTCAAAAAACGAGTGCATTGCAACTGAAGTTTTGCAATTCACCTAAACATGGAGAATCAATGACTAAACATGAAATGAAAATTCTCTATGTCAAAGAAATTGTGTTTTTTAATGATTCCAATACATTTCACACAAATACACCTCGTCACGAAAAATTTAATGCAATAGTATCAAAAATAACAGTTTTACATTTGGATACTTCCATTTTCCTTTGTGTTTTTTCCTTCGCCTGCAAAGTTGTAATTATGTTAGTTGGGGCTTTTCTACGTGAGACCAACGAAATGCACATTTTTGTTAGGGAATTTAGTTTAACTTATGATTTGTATTCTAATCATGTGTACAGGTTATTTGATTTAGTTCTTCTTGTTGTTGTAGCAGCGACACCTGAAGAACAAGTGTTGCCGAGTTGACCTCCGAGTCGTTCCGGTGCGTAGAATCGATTGTCATAGTTCAGTTGGGTGCTTTGCTTTTCAGCCAGCGATATTTGGCGAATAAAGCTAATGACATTTTATTTTTAAATAATCAAGCATCTAGTTATTGTATTTGTGTCAGACTTGTATGAACAACAAATCATTGTATTGAGGGAGAGATTAGAGAGATGTTCATACATACATATGGATGTATATATAAACTCAATCCAACCGGTTTAAGTTGGTAATAATTAGAGTGCAAATGTGTACCATGCAGTACAAAAGTTGAATGCTGGGGTATAATTAAATGAATAAATAAAAAGCTGATAAGAATAAAATCAAATAAAAGAAAATTAATAGAAATGTTTTGAAAAATATGAATTTAAACTAGAAATTATTTATTTGATTTTCCAGCAGTGACTGCAAAGAAAAAATTTATGCGTAGCGAATTAGAAATTACAAATTTTGTGACAAAAAAAAAATTAATATTAAATTGAAAATTTTTAAATTTTTTTTTAATACACCCTCAAACAGTGATGCATTTTGAGTTTATTTGTTTTGGGCTATAATGGCGATTTGAAAAGATCAACATACCTGTGATTGTTTTTTAATATATTTGAGTATAAACATGGGAAACAAGACAGATTTGCAAAGAAAAGTAAGTAAGGCCAAATAAAATAAACAAGCTGTTGGACAACAAAAACTAGATGTTCGTGTGGATATAAGAAAATGCAATAAGAAATATTTTTGAAAGCATGTCTTTCTATGTTATGAAAGCTTAACTTCTGGACTTTCAAAACATTAAGATTGACTAAAAGTGTGACTTGGTTAATAATGTTTTCATTCAAGATCAAAACATCGTTTTTTTTTTAAATACGCAAGGAAATTATTAAAAACGAAACACAAATCAAGTAAAAAGTTATAGTCGACTGTATGATACCCTTCACTCCAGTTGCGACTACAGTGTAACCTACTTCTTCACGGACATCTTCCTTAAGCGGGCATACCTTTCTGCGTTCTCCTTGAACAGACACGTTTGAATGTCCACTAAATTTGTGTTAAGGGCTTAACAATTTCATTAGAAAAGCTAGAATTTTTATTTTCGATACCAACATTTGTACAAGATTTGTTTAAGACTACAGGCCCCTATTACATACAAACAATTTGACAGGACATGATAGAAATGGCCCTGTACTTTCTACACAAATTTACAATAACTCTGCCCTCAAAAAATTATTTTTTGTATGAATTTTTTTTTATAATTATTGTATGTATTAACAAAATATTTCTACATTTTATTTTCAATGTTTTTTATTTTAAGCTCCAGTACCTCAATTCTGTAACTTTTTGAATTTAACTACCGATTTCGTTAATTAACGAGAAATCTTGGTTACTTTAACGAATTTGTTATTCTGTATTTTAAATAAACAAATATTTTTGTTTAGAAATATTGACGACAAATGTCGGTAAAAATATAAGAACGCCAAAGTCAAAATTTTTTAAAATTAATAAAAAAAAATATAAAAATAAATTAGCTTGTAAAATATTTATTTTTACAAAACATGAATGAAAACGTGTAAATATTGATTATATTTCTAAAAAAATATGTAGTTTTAAATCTTTTTATAGATAGGAAAAAATTTCCAGGTGACTGAACCACTCTAGCCCAACATTCTGCTCTTACTTTTTATACTTACTTTTTATATAAATTAAATTAAAATTAAGAACATTGAAAATATTATTGAAAAAGGTCAATTAAAACTGTACCTCAATTCTGTAACTTTTTGAATTTAACTACCGATATCGTTAATTAACGAGAAATCTCGGTTACTTTAACGAATTTGTTATTCTGTATTTTAAATAAACAAATATTTTTGTTTAGAAATATTGACGACAAATATCGGTAAAAATATAAGAACGTCAAAGTGAAAATTTTTTAAAATTAATAAAAAATACAAAATAAATTTGCTTTATTGCATTTATTTTAACAAAACTTGAATGAAAACGTGTAAATATTGATTATATTTCTAAACAAATATGTTGGTTTTAAATCTTTTTATACATAGGGAAAAATTTTCAGATGACTGAGCCACTCTAGCACAACATTCTGCTCTTACTTTTTATACCTGCACTACTGTATGTGAAGAGGGTATTATGTGTTTGTACGAATGTGTGTAACACATTTAAATAAAGGTTCTGGGCCTGCCGTTTAGTATACCGATTGACTCAGAATCAATGTCAGAATCCATTTAACGAAGCCCGTCCTTCTATCAGGATGGCTGGTTGTCTGCGCAAATTACAGGTCGCAATTTTAAAAATAATTTTTTAAAATTTGGCACATATGCGTTTATTAGTCACAAGGTCGAAGCCTTTTTATAATGGTGAGAAGCAGTTATTTAATTTTTATACCCCATATGAAAACTTCTTTCCGGAATAGGGTTTTGTGCCTATTAATAGCCATCTTGTTTATAGACATTTGAGTTGAATAAGATCCAAAAATATTTTGTCGCAACCTGCATAAATCAGCAGAACAAATTTAATTAGGATCGGTCCATATTTGACCACAGCTCCCATACGAATACACTAATAATGGTAGTAGATACTTATATAATATTTGGCACAAAAATGTCTTATGTGAATATTAACCTCACAACATACTCTTTTTGGCGGAAACATGATCGCCCAAATACTGCAATGAAGAGTCGGACTTGATCGACTATACTTTCTTACTTTTTTGTGTTAAAAATTGGCTACTTTCTCTATATTTTTAATCTGTTAACATTTATTGTCGTTATTATTTAACAAGAACTTTTTTTGTGTCGTTAGCTACCGACATTTTTTGCCGATAAAAATTGTTAAAATTTCATTACTGAATAGCTCTTAACGACAACTTTCGTTAGCTAACGAATTTTGACTACTTAACGAAATTTTTTTTCGTTAAAAAGTTACAGAATTTCAGTACTGAATTCATATTTCTATATTTTTTTTTACGATTTTATAAATTTTGATCAGTTCGCAGTTTGGGATTCAGTTACTCAATTGTCTAAAATTTAAAAAAAACCATTTAACAAAATTTAATCTTTTAAGATCTAATAAACGTTGCAAAATAGTAAAAAATATCATGCATAAATAAATATTGAAAAGCCATTAGCGTTTAATTTCTTATCATATATTAATTTCAAATTAAGCAAAATAATATTTTTTATATTTTTATATAAACGCCAATTAAAGCAAGAATTTACTGAGCTTTTATAGCAGCATTTTATACCCACACCACAATAGTGGAGAGGGTATTATGCATTTGTGCTGTGTGAAACACCTTAAAATATTGGTCATAGACCCACCATGAAGTATTCCGATCGTTCATTTGTTTTTATTCTACATGTTACAAACACAATTACAATATGTAGAAACATATACCTTAAGTCCGTTGTAATTAGAGTATCCAATTATTTGACTTTTGGTTTTGTTCGAGTAAGGAATTAATCGATTTTTTAATTTAAAAATTGCTCGATGAATCGAATAGAGGTTTTAAATTGTTCGAGTTACTCGAATAACTCGAATAATTCAAGTAATTAAATTCAATGGGAAAAACATACTTTTCAGGCCTGTTCTGAAAATCACTTTAACTCAAATCACGTGATTTCAAATCACATGTGCCTACTTAAATCACACGTGTGATATTTTAGCGTCCCGTTTTTGTGTGTTTTGGTTTGATCTTCAATTGCAGAAAGCACACCGAGAAACACAACAACGGTATGACTTTCAAAACACCACAAAATCACACGTGTGATTTCAAAAGCACGTGATTTGAAATCACGTGATTTTCAGAACAGGCCCGTATATCTCTATTTGAATTGTTTAAACCATTTAAATAAAATAAAAAAAATTTTAAAATCAAAAACCCGACTGCAAAAATACAGGGGTCTAATCACCGCATTCGATACTATCGTATCAAATAAACTATCGAATGTTTTGCATACGATAGACACTGACATATTGAATGAAAACTAGATAAATGTATGTCGAGTTACTCGATATCGAATGCTATTATTTCAAATTCAATCATTTCATTCGATATCGAGTTTTATGATACCAAAATAAATAATTTCGATCAATTTTGCTCGATATCGTATGCGGTGATTAGACCCCAGTTTTTAATTCAATAAAAAGATTTAAAGAAGATTAAGGAAAGCAAAATAAATACAAATTTTATGCAAAGTAAACACTTCTTCGGTTTAACAAACTATAAAATAATTTGAAAGCCAAAGTTTAATACAGTTGTGCTTAAAGCTAGTTTACACTATCTCACAAGTCTTACGTATTCCATAAAACTTTGTGAGATAGAAATCTAATGAGTTTTGTTGCGACTGTTAAAAAATCTAATTTAAAATGACAGTTTGTGATCACACCATCACACAAAGTATAAACACTTACACATGAAATAAAATGCAACCCTGATCCAATGAAAAGTATTATTGGGCTGGCCTAAGCAACCAGTGAGAAGCTAGCTTTCCCTCAACAATAAATGTCAGTGTATTTATCAAATATGAAAAATTGGGAATTTAGCACGTCATACGGAAATCGTTTTAATAATAAACTTTGTATTCCCGAGAATAACTTTGAAAAGTATTATTGTTTAGAAATTTTTTAAAAAACGTGAAGTCGTATGGGATGTCAAACTTTTTTCATTATACTTGTCATTTTCGTGACTCATTGCATTCACACTATTACACTTTGTCATATTACTTGAGTTTTTGATTAATGCAAAGTATAAACGTGTTATCTAGCCTTTAGCAGCAGGCGGGACCTAATAATTTTTGCAGTTTATTATTCGCAATCTGTCCCGTCTGCTTAACAAAATGCGGGTATTTAATTTATTATATTTTTAAGTCCCGACTTTTTTTGTATGAAGGACTTTCAGCATAGGTGCACGTAGTGCGGAAAGTTTTCTGACTGTCAGTCACTTGGGAGTGACCAGTAACGATTCCTCTATTTGACTGTCCAAGCAACTCACTACTTCCGGTCCTAGACCAAGTATTTCCCGGGCAATGGCTTTTCAGATTCCTCTGAAAGCTAGCTAAAGTGAGAAGGCGCCCAGTCATGTAGCCATCTTAACGTCTCAGGCAAGTAGGCAAATTACATGAATATTTGCTGAAGCATGACTGCATCGTGGGATTGGACACGAAGATAGCAGCCCTATCACCAATCTAAGAAAGGAGGGCCAGCAACCCACTTTTCCGAAATATAATTTGCTAACGAATCGCCTTGGCGCCCTTTGCTCCAGTGGGAGTTAGAGGAATATATATATGATATTGAAATTGATGGAGCTACTAAGTTAATTTTTTTAAATTATCTTAGCTTTTCCTGATTTTAAGAGAAGTTCTGGTAAAGATAAGAACTCAAATTATGAAGTTTATAAAAGGGTTTTTATATAAACTTTTAAAACAGGGTCGTATTTGTATTCGATTTCAGTCCCCAACATGGCTGATAACTTTTATATATTTTTGTAATCTCTTTATAATTTCCTTTATTTTAAAACTCTAATCTAAAAGTTGTTTTGTTTTGCGCTAAAAATCCGACACTTCGTTTTATAACAAGGATACTTAGGTTTTCAGGACGAATCTAACGATATTTTCAATGCAAAAATTCAGTCGAATAGAAGATACGAGGTAATAAAGAAATTGCCAGTCGGGTAAAAATATGGTAACCCATAATCTGAAAGAGCATGGCTTACACATTTACTTTTTCTTACGATAAATGTCAAACTAAATATTAAAATGTGCTTTTAGAGTACCAAATTTCCAACGTTAAAATTTGACGTTTATCATGACACCCACATCTGAAAAGGGACTCAAATATCTATGTGTAATGAAAATAAATGCAGAAGTTAACAACAATATAATTTATTTCTAAGGTATTTAATCAGTTAGAAATTTAAAAAAATATTATATATTAAAAAAGTAGAATTCTTAAAGAAATTAATTTTAATAGAATAATAGAAATTGGCTATTTTAATTATTCGATCAAATAATGGCGGAAAAATTTCTCGATTAATCGAACAACAATTAATCGAGTGGATACTCTAGTTGTAATCAAACAGCCCCTTGAATACCTTTTAGTTTCTTTATTTTTTAAAATTTGTTTATTTAAATCTTCTATTATTAACCAACCTGGGGTTGTAGGGATAATCTAAGACATTTCACCTTTTGGTGGTACATCCTCCCAAGTAAATCTGGTGCATGCATGCTGGAATGCGACAAACCTTAAAAATGACAGGACCTTGTTATTTGATACAACGGTGAGTGCAGGGCGCTGGCCTGAATATTGGTTCCTGTCAGTCGGGATGATTGCCTTTTCGGAAGCCTTTCTTTTCTGGTGGAAAAACTGCCTTTCTCGTAACAGAGGGGTACTTTCTTGACGAAGGGATACTTTCGGGGGAGGGAGATTTTCACAGGCCGAACTTTTCCTTGTGGTAAAATTGATATACGCTTGAGGCTATCCCATTTATAAATAAACAGGGTTTTTGGGTTTTTTTTTATGATCACATCGGAAAATCTTTTAAAAGGTTTAAAAGTTTAAAAAAATGTACACGCAGAGAAAAAATATGGTTGGGCATGGTTACGGCAACAACACAATGTTTAATGTTACAATATATTGTTGTCGTACACAAATAATTGATATTTTTTATTAAATATCAACAATATTATAGTTACTGTAAACATAGCAATGTTTATCGCAATTATAAGTTTAAGTATTGTTGACCGAAAAATAATTATTTTTCTAACAACTAAATTATGATAACTTTCAAATCATATTATATTAATCACAATCATATCATGATATCTACCCAACAAACACGGAGGTTCGATTTCAAATTGAAAAAGATTTGAAATCAAACGTTTTCTCCAACGACAAACGTTTGATAATGATTTGAAAATCATAGCGTTCTCAACAAAAAGGGGAAATTATTTTCAAATTGAAAAATGCCTTTATTTTCAACTTGCTTTCAAACGTAATTCTCAAATGTTTTTTTAATGTGGATTATAATACAATGTGGAATATAAATAAAAATATTTTATTTGTTTTAATTTAAATTCATTATTTGTTTAAATAAACTGTGAGAAAAACATTTGGCACAATAGCTAAAAGATGAAAAAAGGTCTTTCCATCCTCTAATTCTTGGAAACTTGGCTCCCTTTTATTTTGAGGATTGTAGCACCACGATCGTTCAACAAACTTTCTTCACTTTCCCGTTTTATTTTCCTTTTTTTCGTATTTTTAATCATTGAAATTACTCACAAATAATTTTTATTTTTCACAAGAAATAAGCCGTTCACTTTATATTAAAATTTATTTTTAATAGTAAAACACATGTAACCACAAAGTAGAAAATGTAACTTTAATCGCCATTTTTAATGATTACATTTATTTTGCGCTTTAGTATTGCCAAGTTTATTTTTGATTTGAATTTAACATTTGACAAACATTTGACATCAAATTGATATAACATTTGATATCAAATGTTTATTTTCAAATCATTATCAATTTGTATTTAAATGTTAAATCAATCAATTGAAAAACGTTTGAGAATTGTGTTTGATATCAAATGATAAAGTCATTTCATATCAAACGTTTGACTTCGTGTTTGTTGGGTAATAGCCATAACATGACAACTTTCTTTACATTTATCATATTATGTTTAAGATGCAATCAAACTATTTTTACATTAAAAATATTATGTTAGCGCCATTTTAAAATAATTTGGAATCAGTTCTGTTGTTTATTTTAGGTGTGAGCGGTTTATTAATTTAAAGATAAATTCCTATTCATTATTAGTGATTTAATAGTGCAAATGCAAAATGTCGTCGTTATTTGTAAAATCCAACAACAACCACACAGAGATTTACTGTGGTTTTCATGGGCAACCGCGTATGTCTTAAACCAATTTTTTAAGGAGAGCCGAAAAACCATTCTAGATCAAACTATGGGCTAGGTATTGCACTTTTTAAACTTTGTCACTACGTTAAAAAATCGGAATTGATCCATCTTTTTTCAAACATTTTTAGAAACATATAAAGAGCGTTTAAAATTATGCAATATCTCAAAATCGGAAAGGCCATACGCGGTGGCCCATGAAAACTACAGATTTTGCCTTTGTTCTTTTGCAAGCCTTATATTGAACTCCGCTATTTAATTTACATAAAGAAAAATTATAAAAAGCCACAAAATAAAAAATCGATCAAAAAATTGTTTATTTATTTTATATTTTTTTGACAGTTTGATTGCTTCTTAATTTATTATGATTAACCTGACGACAATATGATTACTTCTTAGCTTCTTATGATTACCCTACCCTCCCTTTGCAATAAATACAGCTTCATATAAGTTTGGCTGTTAAATATATTATAATATCTTTTTTAAATTGTGTTTAAATAAAAATGTGAACAATAAAACTTTGTATGTTGCGAGTATATAATCTAATTCTGATTTAAGTTTAAATAATTGTTCACAAAAGTTTGAATTAAACCAACTGTCAATAATAACAGCGACATAACAAACAAAATAAAAAATAAATAAAATCTTAAATCATCAGTAGGGTGTCTTGTTCAGTTTTCTGTTGTATCAATAATCTTAAATATTTGAATTATATCTTATAAATCTTAATAAATGACAAATAAATTATAACACAAACTACATGACAACATTCACGCGTCTCGCTGCTCACCCAACAGCGTCACTCTGTTGACAGTGTCATGATAGAAAACGATGGATGGATAAAAAAAAAATACAACAAAAATGTTTTCTTGAGTGTGAGTTTGATATATGAAATTTATTTTTTACTATAAATATTCTAGAGATAAGCAGATAAAGAATATTTATTATTGATGGCATCAAATGATGGCTACCAGAGGTCAATTGAGTAAACGATTCACATTCACACAAAAAAGGCAGAAAGCACTCATTCAGTCACTTAGTTATAATTCTTAATCAAAATGAGAGAGATAGAAAAAATAAGCTAAATAAATAATAGTAATGCGACATATAAAAATTTAGGGATGTCTTTAAACCAGTGATAACCAAGCAACAAACAAAGTTGTTGTATACATATGAATTGCCGACCGTGTCTGTGTAAAAAATACGATTATTAACTTCCTCGCGAGACTATGGAGTGGTTATTACTGCTTTAAACAATCGCGTAAGTTGAAAAAACTCCAAATATTTGCTGAGTAAAGCTTGAAAAAAGTAATCTTCAAAAAACTTAATTAAACAAAACTAAGGCACACCATTTGCATAAGAATTAAGTATATAATATATACTACATATTATGTTCATAAGTTCAGCGAAAGGTACATATCGAAACCTCTCCTCTTGTGATGAAGGGTTTTTACACAATATTTTTGATAAGTTCAGAAAAACAATCGTTCAAAAAAATTCGTGCAAAAAAATCATTTGTTGTTATTTGTGAGCTGTGTTACTTAAAAATCGTGTAAAAAAAGACCGTGTTTGCTTTTAAGTGATTTAATAATGGGGTTTATATGGGACCTATAGTTAATTTTGAACTATGTGCCGATTCTAAACATTTTTAAAGGGATCGCACAGAGGAGTATTTGGCCTGAAAAGCTGGCCAAAAAGGCAAAACTGAATTTTTAGAAATCTTAAGAACTAAGTACGCAGCTCGACAGACAACAATATTTTACATTATATTGTAAATTTTGAAGACTTTTAGTTGCGATTTGTAGCTCTGAGACCCTGCTAAAGTCAGGAAAGTGAAGAAAATTATATGAGATTTAAATGTTTTTTTCGGTTTCTGGATGTTTATATGATATTTTTTTGCGGCTAAACGAATAAAGGTTTAACAAAGATTTTTTTTTCGCTGAAAGGTTTGATCAAAAGTTATTTAAAACAGCAAAAAAAAATTTAAAATATGTTGAATATTCATGTTGAAACAATTCGTTCAAAAGCTAAAAAAAAAAAACAAATTATACACTTTTTTTTGCAAAAAAAGAAAAAGAAGACGTTTTTAAAGGTGAGGTTAGCATGTCTACAAATTATGTTTGATACCACAATAAAATTTGGAATCTCTAATTTTAGAATCCAAAAAAAAAGTGTGCGCAAGTTTGCGCCATTATTTTTGACGATTTTTTTAAATTTTCACATTTTTTCTATTTTGCTCTTGTACCTTTATATCGTCATAAACTTTTATGTATTTTTAATTATTGATTTCAACTGTTATTCACATTACTTTTAACACTACCCAATATTAATACATGCCTATATGTATATATAAATTGCAAAAATTCTTAATTATCCAAAATAGTTTTAAGGGAATGTCCCACACATCCCCATAAAAGATATTTTTATATACCTGCTCTAAAAAATAAAAATAAGTTTACAAAAAATAAATATAGGTAAATAAAAAATACATGGGCACCCAGGTATCAGGTACCATCCAATTAAGGCATAAAAGCATGCGCTTGAAAATACTACTAAAGGGTTATTGCACCCATTTTTTTACCAAACCGTTTTGTAACTTCGAGAGTCAACATGGAACAAATTTACACAAGATTACAGCTATTCCAAATAGTGAAAAAATCTAATGCTGGAACCATGGACGAGAAATTGGATTTTTTGGTTAGAAAATTGAGAGGGGATGGGGACATATTAGCACTGAAGCAGTGTTTGAAAAATTTCAAAAATTGTTTCAAAAGATATTGGCTTTCGGCACAACGAAAAGAGGACCGCTTTTTAAGCACAAACGCTAAATGGCTGGAAGGAACTGTAACAATACCAGTATTTGGCAGTTCGTCTTCAGGGCGACCACGAAAAGAATTTAATGAAGCTAGTGATAGAACAAAGCGGAGAAAAACTGAAGAAGTTCGTCACCAATTAACAACAGAGGAGATCACATTTGCTGCATCCATGAGTCAAAGAGCAGCAGGACATAATGATGCGGCTAAATTAATAATGGGTATAACGAGATCCCCAAGAAAAGCAAGAATTTGCAAGCGATCATTAACAACTTCTGAAGTCAACCCTGTGAATAAACTTTCAGCGGAAGGAGCTTTAGCACTCTTTGTTAAGGCAGAGCTCACGAAAAAGCAATATTAAATTTTATACAATGCCAATAAAAATGTGTATCCATGTTACTCGTTACTAAAAAATGCAAAAAAAAATTGTTATCCCAATGAAGATGCGATAACCGTTACTGAAGCATTAGCGGAAGTGAAGCTCCAAGCTCTCCTCGACCATACAGCAACACGTTTATGTATATACCTTGAAGAGGTTTTGCAGCAGTTAGACTATGAGGAGCTAAATTTCTTGGAACTTATAACCAAATGGGGCTGTGACGGATCGCACCAATCATGTTATAAGCAGAAATTCGAAAACGAAGATGTTAGTGACGCTAATATATTCCAAAGCAGTTGTGTACCAATTAAACTAATCACCAATACTAATGGAAAAATTAAAACGATATGGCGAAATCAAACACCATCCTCAACTAGGATGTGTAGACCAATCCGCATCCGTTTTGTGCAGGAAACAACTGACATCACGAAGCAAGAAATAGGACACATAAATAATCAAATTGAGTTTTTAAAGAAAAGCGAAGTACCATGTAGTGGAAAAATTGCACAAATTAAACACACGATGGTAATGACAATGGTCGACGGAAAAGTATGCAATGCTGCAACGGACACAAAATCGACAATGAGATGTTACATTTGCGGTCAAACTTCGAAAGATTTTAACACGTTGCAGAAGAATGTTCGTCTGAACTGTGATGCCTTGAGTTTTGGACTATCAACTTTACATGCACGCATACTTTTATTTCTAGGGTAGAGAAACATTTTTTTGTTGCGCAGTGTAATTTTTTCAAAATCTGCCACTAGACTTTTTATATCATACTACACCTAAAACTATCAAAAAACTAAAACTTTTAATTCAAAAAACACGTTTAAAAATTTTGGCCAGCTTTTCAGGCCAAATACTCCTCTGTGGATCGGTTCAAAATTGCGAGCTAAACTTTGCGCACAAGATTTGCATTGACAACCAGCCAGCCAGCCTTTCAGCCGGACGGAAGGACATTGTTAGATCGGTATACACACTTAAAAAAAGCATATGACCTATATTAAACTGTTACAAACATCAGCACAAATGTAAAATACCCTCTCTACTATTGTGTTGTGAGTATAAAAATGTATTAGATATTTAAAAATTATCGCACAAACCATCAAAATCAGCTATATCCCAGCGACAACTAGAATGAGTAGAGGCTGAATAGAAGGCCTTATCTAGCAGTCACAAGCCCTTCTCGCCGCATTCCATACCTATTTATTTTTAACACAGGTTGTCATTGGGATCAAGCCCTTCCACAATGCCTTTAATTTTAACTTCGATCCCTTCCCAAAGAAGGGAGAATGGAAGGTCACTAAAAATAAAAAGTAAAAAACTGAACAACTTCATTTCTCCCTTCTTAAAGAAGATAGTAGCGAATGTGTACTGAATATTTTAGAAGGTCTTTCAAAAAGAATATTATATCTTCTAGAAGGCATACTTCTGAAGGCAGGATATCATGAGAAGCAAATCTTTTAGAAAGGAGTATAGAGGCCTTCAGAAGGCCTTCAGAAGGCCTGCCACTTGCGGTCCTTTTAATATTTAACGCTGGGATGTTTAAAATTATTATCAATAAAAATATCACTTTTTTAAAATTTTATTTATAAAGTGAAAAAGGTCTAGATTAACTTCTAATTTGTTTTTTTCTCTCAACTTTTTCCCATTATTACAACTTATATTTAAGCTGATTATACGTAGTAAAAACGATAAGAAAACAAATTTGAATTTGTTTTTGGAAAAGAAAAATAATACACACGAAAAATCAAAATATGCATTAAAACTAACACAATACATATGTATGCATGTATATGCAAAAAAATGCTTTTTGAGATAAAATATACATATACATGTACTTCGTTGTTATAAAAACTTATTTGAATTTTAAATGTATTCTTAAACTAAATTTCTATACAGATCTTCTTTAAAATAGATTTAAAATTCAAATTTGTTTTTTAGATAACGAACAAAAAATAGATTTAAAATTTAGAGGATCCACCAAACAATGTGCAAAAAATATAAACAAATATGTTCACATTTGATAAGTTAGAATAAACAAAGATTTTAATAGTCGTGTTTTATTTAATTTCAATAACATATCCTATATGCTATTACCGATTCCCCAATTTTTATTAAACAAACCAAACGTTTCTTGCAACAGAAATATGTACATAAATTGTCACTAATCGTAGGAAAAGAATACCCCTAATATTAGAGACGTACATACATACACGTATTTTATATAATAAACACATAGAAATCATCTATATTTAAATTAAAAATATAAACAAATAAGTATGTACCCTGCGGTAACTAGAATGAGTAAAGAGGCCTAATAGAAGGCCTTATTTAGCAGTCAGAAGCCCTTTTCGCCGCATTCCATACTAATTTATTTTTTACACAGGTTGTCATTAGGCGCAATGCCTTCCACACTTCCTTTAAAAACAACTTCGATCCCATCCCAAAGAGGGGAGTAAGGAAGGTCACTAAAAATAAAAAGTAAATAAAACTGAACACCTTCCTTTCTCCCTTCTCAAAGAAGGGAGTAGCGAATGTGTACTGAATATTTCAGAAGGTCTTTTAAAAAGAAGTTTATACCTTCTAGAAGGCATACTTCTGAAGGCAGGATATCATGCGAAGCGAATCTTTTAGAAAGGAGTATAGAGGCCTTCAAAAAGGCCTACCACTTGCCGTCCTTTCAATATTTACCGCTGGGTATTTCTATACCTACACACACAAAGTGAATTTTTAAACACACAAAATAAACAAAAATATTTCTCAATTTAACAAAAATAAAAAGCATTTTAGTATGTTTTACAGTACATAACGGCTATAAGAACATCGTATATAAGAAATAGCGCTTTTAAGAGAGAATAGCAGAAAACGCCATTTTTTTTTTATAAAATATTTTAAGACAAAAAGTATTTTGTATAAGAAAAACACTTTAAAGAAAAAACTCAAGCAAAACACTGATTGCTAGTCACCAACAATGAAAATACCCAGGCAGAAATTACGACTCTTCTAAATATTATGTACCGCCACAACCCTGTAAATACAAAATTGTGACTCTACCAAAAATATGGTACCATTACAACACTGTAGATACAAAATTACAACCTTAGTTTTTTAATACCGTTTTTAAATAAGATTCAACACCGGTACAACACCCTAAATACAAATATACGACTTTAGTTTTTTAAAGTCGTATTTATCATAAAACTATACCGCTACAACACTGTAAATATATACAAGAATTAAACCTTTATTTCCTAATACCGTGTTTTATAATAATTCTATACCGCTACAACGCTGTATATACAAAAAATCAGTCTTATTAATTTAATAGTGTCGTATTAAAATGAAAACACAAAAACTATTTTAGGTTAGAAAATATACAAATTTTTGCTTGTTTATTTAGCGAATTTTTATTTGTAACAATATTGAAAATAACAGTCGGAAGACGGTTGTGACTACGTTGTAAATTCGTGAATCCAACATTGTAAATTTAAATTTACAGTACTGTGACAACACTAAAAAGAAGAGTCGGAAGACGCACATTTGGCGTTATCATTTTAATATTGTGACAATATTGTAAATTTGGTAAACAGTACGTTCCCAGGCAGAAATTGTGACTTTTACCAAAACTTAAGTACTGCAGTAACACTGTAAATACAAAATTTAGTCTTTCCGTTAAATGTTATGTCATCACAATACTACTAATACAAAAAAATGACTTAAGTTTGCATTACCATATTAAAAATATTCCTGCACACCTACAACATTATAAATACAAAAATTTTACCTTAATTTTGTTTTTCGAGTTGTCAAAAATCCTGTACCCCTACGACACCATTAAAATAAAAAATTTGCTTTAGATTCACTTTAGTTCACAACAATAAAAAAAATCAATTTTTAAGTAAGAAAAACAGTATATTTATTTATTTAACAACTATTTGCATACATTTTGAAAGGATTCAATATATCTTTTTTAATTTATGTGTGTAAAAGAGAAATAGCGACCATTTCCCCATAAAATCTAGTTAGAATACATTTGTTTTCAACAGTATTTATGCTAACCTCAACCATCTTTTTATCTAATTTTTTTACGTTTAATACTCCTATTTCTTTTGATGACAGTGGATAATCAAAAAACCCACAGACTTCAAGAAAAATATTACCTTTGAAAAAAATGTTTTCAGATTTATATTGGAACAGTTTTTCACTCACAATTTCTTTAACTATTAAGATATATCCACTTTCTAATAAACAAACGTTATCGGGATGAAATGTTGTAATTTGCAAACCCCTAATATATACGGATGAAAAATAAACTTTTGTGTACTCTGTGCTCTCTTTAATTTTACCAATTGAATACTTTTTAGCTTTATTTACATGATGAAGTAATGGAAAAATGTTTTCAGAGTGGTTGGAATGAAAAATATGTAGTTTTCTTTGAATTTGTGAAAGTGGATTAGTCGGAGATTTCAAACAGGTCTTAATAAAACGGAGACTATTTTCGAAATCAAAGGCCGAAAATTGTGATAATGGACCTTTCATTCTAATAACATCATCTGATACATGAATTAGGTTGTGAACATTCATTGTCTGAGAATTTGGACCATAAAAATACGGCATTGCTTCAACAAATTTGATCAGTAATGTTGTTGCAAAATTGGCTTTTAAAACTGCTAACTTTTCGGAAACTAAAATACGGCATGCAACATGCAAAAGTAAAAAATGTCTATATTGGTTATAGCTTAAAATATTTTTTAGAATTATTGGTCCGGCATATAACAAAAAGAAACGGAACTGCGTAGCTTTCCAATTGACAATATCTGACAAATCAAATTTTTTTCTCTGAAACTCCATTGTTACATCTTCAGATATGTTATTGAAGTTTTTTTGTAAACTAACTAGGTTTTCTTCTGCTATAAATGCAATTGAACTTTTAAAAATTAACTTTTGAAGCAAAAATTTACTAAAGCCAAGATAAAGCATGTGCATTTCATCTAGTAATACAAAGTTAATCAAATCAAAGTTATCTAAGTCTAACAAAGGGCTGTTTTCTTTGGATAAATGGTGTTCGGGATTGTTTTTATTTATGAAAGAATTAAGTGTTCTTTCCTGACAGTTCACTTCTTTAAAAACTCGTGTGCTGTTCACTGTTTCGCCTTTGATCACACATCTTTCGCAAGCATAAAAACCCGTATGACCCTTTGTACACTTAATAAATGCCCGGGCAGGCATATCGCAACAAAAGGCTTTGATTTTAACGGTGTATTCCGTACCATTAACATTGGTCGCTTTATAAAAAAAATAATGTTTATTTAATAAAAAAAAAAAACAATTTTATAAACAAATTTACCTTCTTCTGCAAGCATGTTAGCTTCAGACACTAAATCAGACAGAAATTCTTTAACAGAAAATGGTTTTGAACTACCAAAGTATAGGCCAATTAGGAATGGTTTTGTCACGTAGTTATATGCGAGCACTTTACCCATAATCGACCAAAAACCTTTTTTTGATTTGTTATAAATGTCCATTCCATCAACATATATTATCAAATTTATTTCTTTTTCAACAAAACAATTAGGAAATATTATGGAATCAAGACTTCGTTTTATTCCAAAATATTGAAATTTTCCTACTGTGTTGTCAGCGCTTTTGATTTTTTTCGCTTCGGAAATTAGACTTGAAGTCCCAAGTAAAGTTTTACAACTTTTGGGAAGAGATATGAATCCTTCAGACCTCAAAACCATTAAAATATCATCAATGGCTTTTTTTGTATCTCCCATTAGTAAGCAACTTAAATCAATTTCTTCCTCTTGTGGATTAAAATCGTCGTCATAGGGGTCATCGAATGCAACGTCTTCATCAAAACTGTTATTCGAGTTATCAGCAAAAACACTTGTATAATTTGGAAGCGTCATATCATCAATTACCATTTTTTCCTCCAAAAGTTTTTGTTCTTTATCTTTAATGAAACACCAATGCAAAGTAATAGAAAAAACAAAAAGGCTTTATAAAACGCATACCTTTAGAATTTGGATTTGTTTGCTTGGCTAAAATTCGATGTTTTTTTAATCTTAACCCATTAAAGACTGAACCCCGATTTCGTTGTACGATTTTGATGAAATTTCACACATTTCATATTATGGGCATTTATATTGACATTGCGTTTTTTTTTTATTTTTACCTGTCAAACCTTGGCCCCTAGACCATGGGTATTTTTCTACCCACTTCGCTCTTAAAGAGTTCTAAAACACAAGATTTTTTGAAAACCAAAAATTAAAAAATTCATTTATTGCATGCATTGATGTGTGTGTTGTGTGCTTATTTCACTATGTACGTTGAATCTGTCCCAGCGGGAAAAGGAAGAAGTACGGATGCCTTCTAGAGGGCATTTGTATTCCTTCTTTTGGATGAAAAGGATGGTGAAATTTTAAGGGCCGATGTTGGTTTTGAATAAAACACCAATTATTTAGGAAGTTATTGTCATTTATTTTTATTATGAAAATATTGGTATGGTTCAATCATGTATGGAACAAAATATCGGCCAAATGGCTGAGGCATAATTGAGGTTCTAAGCCGTTAATGGGCCGAATTATCTCATCCTATAGCTCTTGAATTGTTGCTTGCTTATCGACGTACACCTTTTCTGTCAAACAACCCCAAAGAAAGAAGACCAACGGTGTCAAATCAAATGATCTTGGCGGCCAATTGACATCGCCAACACGTGAGATAACACGGCCATTGAATTCGTTGCGCAAAAGAGCGATTGTTTCGTTAGCTGTGTTGCACCGTCCTGTTGAAAGCACATATCGTCTACATCCATATCTTCCAATTCGGGCCATAAAAAGTTCGTTATCATCTCACGATAGCGAACACCATTCAGAGTAACTGCCGGACCGGCCTCATTTTGGAAAAAATACGGCCCATAGATGCCGCCAGCCGATAAGCCACACCAAACAGTCACTCTTGTGAGCGCATTGGTTTTTCGACAATCACTCTTGGATTATCATTCGCCCAAATGCGGCAACTCTGCTTACTGCCGAATCCACTGAGGTGAAAATGTGCCTCATCACTGAATCACGAAGTGCATTTTGATTTGAACGCCCATATTAATAATAAGCCATAATAAGGTGAGGTTTACATTCAACATTGGCCCTTTACAAGGTTTGCTCGCTTTATTCCACTCTCATATCTTTTTACACACGTTGTCATTGCTCTCGCTTCTTTTGCAGTTACATAAGAATGGTAACGGGATCAAAAAAAAAATTATTTTGCTTTTGCTTGTGCGAAAAAACATAACAAAAAATGTTACTCCTTCTCTTCTCTGTTGTCATAGAAGGGAATGTGGATGTTTTATATTTTATACGAAAGAGCCGAGGTCTTCTTACTAATGCTTTGGATGCTGCTATGGTGTACGCCAGGAATGTACACTGCATGCTAAGAAAACCTGAAGGATCTCCAATCATGAGTCAATTTTATTTCATGTGAGCGTTGTTGAATCATTGGTGTAAGAGAAAAAGTTGTCACAAATGCACAAGAAATGGCAAAGCGCATGGAGAGCTTTGACCATATGATAAGCCATATTATTCAGCTTGGCCGTTTCGGACAATGTGAAGCAAAACTGAGTTTGGTTGTACAAAATGCAAATTTTAGTTACACCCAAAGGCTTGTTTTGCACATTAATTAAAAATTAAAAATATAAAATTATCTCAATAATCGACCACAGTTGTGATATTTATTTCTTTATTTTTTACTAATATATAGTTTATTTTACATAAAACATCGCATTCTTACTTGCCAAAAATTAAAAAAAAAAACTATGTGTTTTGAACCCTCTTACAGCGAAGAGGGTATTTAAATACCCATGTCATTGAATCCAACCTGTGGTCAACGTTATTGGCCCAATTTAGCTAATATTTTTTTCTAAAGCAGAGCACACCTAAGGCTATAAGTCACCAAGAGGGTTTTCCGATGTTCGACTCTCCCAATTTTCCAGAGCCGTTGTCGTTCACTTTTTCCAAATATTAGAAATTGCTAACTTGTAAGCCGCTAACTTACCCAATTAAAAGGGGCAACATTTAATTTCAAAAATTTGTTTAAGTAGTCTTATCCTTTCTTTATCTATCTGTAAAAACCAATTTCCGATACCTCTTACCTGAAGTTAGCAAGAATTTTTCTACGAAGGCTCTGTTTTTGGGTATTTAAATACCCATCAGTCCTTAATGGGTTAAATAAGACATTTTTGAAGTTTAATTATTATCAAATTTGTTTTAATTTGCTGTTGAAAAGGTTTATTTGCCAATTTAAGAAAGTGGTACTAGATGTTAGTGAAAGTCAAAATCTTTTATTTAAGTGGCCATTCATATTTTGCGATTTTTTCTCGTTTCTTCTTTAAGTCGCTCTTATGTTGACATTGTGTATTTTATTAATGTTAATATCTAGCATGGAAAACAAGTATTTGTTTATATGTACGGATTTGTTTAATTATATTTTGGCAAAAAAAAAAAAGAATGTTTTAAGTTACGTTCTCGTTGCTTATATAAAAAAAAACATCTGGCAGCCTCGCCCTAAGCAACACTGCATACATTTGTAAAAAAGAACAGTTATAACAGCCATTAAAAGAAAAAATGTACAAGCGAAAGAACAAATTAAATATTGCAGAACAAAAAGGTAAGTAAAGTAATATAAGTAGGTAATTTAAAATAATAATAATCTTTTCTAACTTAAGGTGTGCAGGAGCTGCTGGACTCCGTTTTGGATGAACAGCCATCAACTTCTGAAAATGAACGAAACATTGCGAAAAAACGTAGAGGTGAGTATACAATTTATGTATAAATATCTAAAATAGTTTTAAAACTCCAATAAATTTATTTGTTTTTGTTAAAGATGCTATAGATACAAAACCAAATGACACTGAAACTGATGAACAGAATTCAGCGGTGTCTACAGATACAGAATTCAAAAAGGAAGTGTTGGAAATGCTGCAGCAGATTTCAACCGATATCAAAAGTTTAAAAAGAAGTCACACATATGAAATTAAGAAATTGGAGGAACAAATTGGCTTCTGTTTTGCACCTCAAAATGATTACAGCTCATTACCACAGCTCAAAACCTTCCTAAATGTTAATGAGCCTTTTAAAACTTTAGAATCTTTTCAAGAATTTTAAAAGCAACTTGAAACTGAAAAAGGCTTTAAAGATGCTTTTGTAAGTTGAAAAAACATAAATATATCGATATTTACATATAAATTTTTTAAGTAATTATTTACATTTGTATTCATTAGAATGAAGTTGTTGCCTACAAAACTAGAGCAAGGTGCTTAACGGAGGCTATAAATAATTTTTTATCATTTCTATTAGACCCACAGCTACAAGTTTTATTTAGTGGATGTGGCAAAATAAATAAAGGGACTAATAAGGATAATTTCAGCTCTACAATTGCATTCAATGCCCTAAAAGGTACATTTATTTTACAAACTATATTAATATGTGCAAAGCCTTGTAAATAAATTTTATTATTTTCTTTTAGATCACCTCGTTAGACAGTTTCCTCAAGAAACGGAGGCAAATATTTTATCAAAGACTAGTCGATGGTTCGCAAATTCAAAAGACAGATATATGCGGTGGGCGAAAAAATGATTTTTTTTTAAATATTTTATTTAAAATTAATTTCTTTTATAAAAATAAATTTTTTATTTAAATAAAAAAAATGTTTGCTAAAAAAAAAACCCAAACACATTTTTAGAATTCTTGTGGTATTCCTGGAGTATAAATATTTAAAATAGGCTAGGTTGTGTGGATACTAGTTATTTCATGTATCAACATTAGATCAAGGTTAATTTAAAACATTCTCCTTGTTATATTTACAGCGTTCTAGTGTCATCACTTTGTTAAACTAACGCATCAAGACTGTATTTCTTGTGTTTTAGTAACGTGAACGCAATAGTCAAACTACGGTCATTTAGTTTTTAATTTAACACTGTGATAACATTGTAAATTTAAATTAATAGGATCATAGTAACATTGAAAACAAGAGTCAGAAGACCGCCAATTGGCGTTATCATTTTAGTACTGTGACTGCATTGACATTTTGGTAAATAGGATGTACAGCTGATGTTAGTTGTGCCACCAAACCATCTTTTTAACGTCATTCTGATTGTTTTTTTCTGCCTGGGTTGTATTGATGTTGATAGTACCCCCTGCAACGTCGGCACAGCGTCGTGGTGATTGTCTTTTTCTGCCTGGGTAGTGTTAAAAACATTTTTTTAAGAAGTTCTTCTACGCGGCAATACAAAAAATGCAAAACCCTAATTTGGTTTGCTGAAAAAAATATTAATAATAGTACGTACGTATGTATACCGATTGTACTATTTTTACAAGAAATTAAAAAATAACTTCCTAAAAAGAAATAATTGTATAAAAGAAAAAGACGCTTATAAGAAACATTTTATGAATTTCTTATATCCGTTAAGCACTGTTGAATGTTCCCGGACAGACGACGAACTACTACATAAAGCACTGTGTTTATTTGAACTATATACATAAACACTCGTACTCTCACGTGTTTTGCGATAAAGTCACTAGAGTGTGACGAAAATCACAAAATAAAGGTGTTAAAGATAAAACGATATCAACTAAGAAGGCAGCTTTTATTAAGTAATTTTACTCATTCCAAAGATTTTTGATTTTCATTTGTATTTCTAAAGCTGATCTGTCAAACACGTGAGGATGCCTCAACGTGCCTTAGCCTATTTTCGCAAATAAATTGATATGAGGAATAAAAAAAAATTATGTGTAATGAATGTAATAATCGTTTTCAGATAATAAAGCGGCAATGTATTTATTCAATGGAAACCAAATTGATATGTATGTATATCGAACACAAACGTTTTCGCTGATTTGGTAATAAAATTGCATTAAAGCTGGCAAAAAATGTTTCAGTTTTGGAAGCAATAAATAAGAACCTTTTCTGCATCTAAAATAAAACTTTGTCATTCCGTTTGTAATTTCAACAATATTGATCCTAGACCCTATAAAGTACATATATAAGTATGTTCGGGATCATTATAAGAGAAGTTCAAAATACGATGTCCGTCTGTCCGTTAAAATGTATATTCCGGAGACCACATTTATGATGGGGACCAGGTATTTATATATTTCTGCCTCTAATTTTGGTTTTTTTTTTCTAGTATTTTTTTATGTATCGAGTGTTTTGTTTTTAAGCTGAATGCGAGGTTTCGTTAACTATGGTTTGACAGCTGAGAATGTCAAACATATGGCCATATTTATTGAAAAAAGTAGTCAAAAATTGGACTGATCGAATGGACCATGTTACTCGTAGAAACGGCGAACACATGCCGGAAATCATACTTAAAAATAAATGCCATGAAATAATCTATCAGATTATATTTTATTTTAAGATTATAAGATAATTATTTATTCCAACAATATTTCTGTCTTGTATTATAATTTCAGGTTTTTTGCAGCAAAAAAACACCCTATATACAGATCTGGAGAACGGCAAGAGCCAAAGCCTTCAACTTACAAGCGTCTTGGTTATCAATACATAAAATCCGACAAAATGCGGGCGGGCGGGTAAGCGTGGCACAAAATAGTTTTATTTAAACCTAAAGAACGGTGTTTTTATAACTTTCTGTTCTCATCGCACCATGGTGAAGGAAGGGTATATAAGATTCGGCAAAGCCAAATAAAGCACTCTTATTTGTTTGCGTCTAAAAATTATTGCTTTATTGTTCTACCTTAAAATTAAGCATACTAGAAGAGAATCACAGTTTATTCGTTTATTATTTTTTCTACTACTTCAATGAAACATAAAATTTTAACCAATTATAATAAAAATTAAATAAGATTTATTCATAAAAACCACTTAAGATTTAAAAAAGTGTTTTTCAAACAAATTTTGATAGAAAATTGTTTAACCCTTATGTGTGTGGAAAAAAAACACCTTCTATAGGGTGGATAGGTACCTGGGTACCTATTTGTAATATAAAACGTATACAGGTACCCAGGTACCTATTCACAAATTGATATGCCACGCCCCCCCCCCCAACTGATATTGTATATAAACACCTATGAAAATATAATAATAACAAAAAGTTAGGAGTTCTCATGAAATTGTAGAATTGTAGACTAAAATCTTATATAAAAAATTTCGATTTGAAAACACAATAGGTACACAGGTACCTGTCCACACACATAAGGGTTAATAAACGCATGAAATATAAATTTTTCCAATGCTTTAATATTTTGTCCCCTACATTATTCATGAAAACCATATCAGTTTTCAAGAGTGAAATTAGCGTTTTTTGGATCTCTTAAGCAGAGCTTCTTCCCGTGGAATTTCAAACAATAATCATGTACACAGTCGCCCCTATTATGAGTTATATTCGATAAACGATTTTCGCTGGCTATCGAACATCGACTATCGAATGTTAATTTGGTATTATGAGTTGGCAGCACTGTCGAAAATTTCGTTATGCATCGAATTTTTCAACGAAAACAAAACTGCTTTCGACGGTGCAAATAAATTTAAAAAACTTGTTGAAAATGTAACTATTTGTAAATATTTTTGTGTTCATTTACCAAATACCATTCTTTATCAGTTTTGTTCGTTTATGCAAGTCCAACGTCGTGAACAGCAATTGGAAACGCTCATATTCCTTTTGGAACAAAATTTTTTTTTGGCCAAATGATTTGCAGCAAAGTTCAGCATGTATAAAAGTGGGATGAAACCCCACTGAAGCTAAATTATTTGAAAACAATTATAATTCCGCCGTGGTCACGTTTAACTTTAATTTTATTTTTTAAATTTGTAAACAAACATTTTTTATTTTAAGTGACAGCTGATCGAAAATGTACTACTGTGAATTAACAAAATCACAATAGTAAATTTTTATCGAATGCGCGCCATAATACCAAATGAAAATTCGTTCGATCAGCTAATTCGACTGCTGTCGAAAACCGAATTAAGTTCATAATAGGCACCAGTATTTCCTAAGAAGTGTAAGCGGTATGCAGCGAATTCTCCCTTAAATTTCTGCTTCCGAGGAAGCATAATGTTTTGCTGGATAGATAGATACGTTCCAACTATTCCTACTTTAGCCAATATGTACGAGTATATTGGAACTGAATTTTAATGACCAAATTATAAATGTTGAGCTCGTTATTTTAAGGACTAGAAATAACTCAGGTTAATTTAATTTCATATCTCCGCTTAATTAACAAAATATGGCTCGCTCCTGCTGCTGATACCGATTGACGACCTCTGTTCAGAACGAAGTCTTCTTTTCGTATCTATACTAATTAGTGCCGGTTCACACACGTCAAGTTTTTAGGAGAGAGGGGAAAAGATATGGCATCCTCTTTTACCTTCTCTCCTAAAAGCTCAAAACTTGACGAGTTAAACTTGACGTGTGTGAACTGGCACTTACAGCAGTCAGGGTGCAACCCTTATCAACAGCAAACTTTAGCCAAATAATGCAACACTGTTTAATATTTAACTAATAAATCAATAAAACAGTTGCATTCAAAAACACATTCATTATAAATTCATTTTAACTAACTATGCCCTAAACAATAAAAATATATCAACAAAATATCCGTGCAATTTAAAAAAAAATTTGCTCGCGTAAGTTATTTGGACTGGCAAATATTTGTGTCTGGGAGAACAAAGTAACTTATTGACTTTCGTAAGACTAAAATTAAAAACAATTTTAATAAGAAACCGTTTATCCTTTGTACACTTTTATCCATTTCGGAGGAACGTATGGAAGATGTTGAAAATGTGAAACAAAAAAAAATGTTCTAAAAAAGTACCAAAATTAAAAATAAAAAGTATTTGGGATTCATTTTGCTTAATTATTAAAAAAAAAATATATAAAAAAACAACTTGCAAAAAGGAAAAACTTAACAAATGGTAACGAAGCTTTCAAAACAAATGTCATTTTGTCAGAGATGCCACAATAAAAAATAGTGTCACTTTTCTAGCGATGACACTAACATAATCGAAAGATGTACAATGAAATGCAATGAGATAGGAACATCTTGAAAAGATGTTGATATTTAGCCCTACGTATTTCTTTTGGAAATGTTTCAACAATTTTCGGCGTTGTCGCCTCGCATTTGATAATGGCTAGGCGTCGTATAACTTTACCGATTTACAGTTTTTGCGTTTGTTCAACGTTTTAACAATCGCAATCGTTTTTACCCTAAATTTTTTAACGTGTTTGCGTTGTGGAGAACCAAAAATAACTTAACGTAACTGGTGGAGAGCCATATAAAACTCAGATGTTTACTGGTGGAGGCCAAAACTCTGGAGCGGATTCTGGAAGCTCTCACCTTTATATATAAAGGTTTTGGTGGAACATGGACTTGTAGTTGAGGCTCCAAAGATTTCTGTAATACCCTGACATTAAAACGTTAGTAGTTTGCCAAAAAATTTAGTTTTAAGCAAAATAAAACAGAAAAATGGTAAATGTTTACAACTGTAAAAAGGCTATTCAACAATCTGGAATTATTTTTTTCCTATATTGAAATCATATTTAAATACATTAAGGGAATTCACAATGAGTATCTTAAAATTTTAATGTGGCATTTTGGCATCTTAAAATTTTTATTGTGAGCAGGCAACGATATAAAACACAGTTCATATATTGAAGTATTAAAATAACAAATACATACCATCAATACTGTCCAATGACATGAATTCCAGACTTATAAATTTGGAACCTGTACCCATGTTCTGTAACTTTAGTGAGAACTTCTTGCATCGAAAAGATGTGAAACAAAATATTCCATCGTTTCTTGAAAAGTGAGAAAAATGTGTGTCTGTAACTCATGTCGAAAACTATCAAAAGATATTACGTCGTTACGTTATAAATGTCATAATATTGCACTCGAAACCGATGTGACATTGCAGACGTTCAGAACGCCAGTAACACATATCGTTGACGGCGAACAAAATTAAGTTAAATTGAAAATTTTTCAACGACGGCGGCGAAAACACAACCGTCGGCTATACCAAATTGTGTAACTGAACAACCTAAACAAAAGCGGCAAGCGTTTTTTTAAACATGAAAATTTTATTTAAACACAATTTCAATAAAACAAACCGACATAGCGATCTGTCAAATAAGATTTATCAGCCGGGTGGTTTCTAATTCGCATTCTAATGGTTTGTTTCGTATAAATTGTATATAAAAGAGAAGTTTTGACATACAAAAAACGCTTCCGCTCTTATTTAGGTTGCTCAGTAAAGAGCGACTTTAATGTTTGTTGTTTGCAAACGAGCTTTGAAGACATTCGTATATTTTATAAAAATGTTAAAAGCAAAATAATAAAACTATGAAAAATGTGCCACGAATAAAATATTATTTTTATTATTCTTTGCATTTTACATTTTTAATTGTTTTTTAGTGTTAAAATTTTTTCTCGCCCCATTTTTATTCGTGAGTTTATTTGACAGTTCAAAGCGGGAACTTTTCTCACCAAAATGTTACAGAAACACTTTTTCTGTAAATTGGCGAGTAATTTCCTTACGTGACAGCTTGTACTCGCCAAAAAAAAGTTACAGACACAGTTAAGTGAGAAAAACAGCTGTTTGTTTCAATTTATGACATTTTTGTTTCATTTCACACATTTCAATCGAAAACTTTCTCGACGCGAGAGTTACAGAACATGGGTACTTGTCAACCCATTTTAAAGAATAAAAATTTAAACGTCACTATATTTTGACATAATTTAAAACACTATTGTGAACTGCGTAATTGTATTTTAAAATACATGCTAACTACATTTCAGAAGCGTTACAAATTAAACAAATGACGCATATTAAAAACAGGGTTTAGGGTTCGATTCTCGACTCTTGACTAGAATACAATAAGTAACTGCATTTATAACTTTTATTTAAAAAATATTAATTCCAAGATAATTACTTTTCATTTAAATTTGAATTTAAATAACACATTTTGGAGGATCTTTTTTCTTTGTTAAATTTTTTTTTTATAATTTTGATAAAAAACATTCCTAATACATAAATGTGTAGAGTGTATTTTGTTCTATTGTTTAATCAACTTTTTTGTTTAACAAAATAGAAAACAAACCGTTTTTCTACCGTAATTTTTCCATTATTTGATTTTAATTGTGTTTTATAAACAAATAAATGAAATGAGAATAAGTGTTAAACTATAATAAAAAAAATATATATAACAACCGCAAGTTGTTTAATATTTTCACATAATTGTTGTTTTATTTTTAAACCAGAGTAAATAGATTAATTGAAGAGTAAAATAATTAAGATGGTGATTATTTGTTTAACTATATTTAGAATAGTTATTTTTAAATGCAATATTTAATTAAAACATTATCGTTTATCTATCACATGTTTTACAGAAAGACAATATAAATAATTTTATATTAATTACAAATTACAACTACTTCCCTCAATTACTCGTGCATATGTCGACTAAGTAAATAGTCAAGCATTTGCAGTTTTAGAGAGAAATTGTAATCTGATATTTTTACAATGTCTGGAATCCGACTATTAACTTAAATAATAACATTTGTAGTTTTTTTGATGGTAATTTTAAAATTTTTCCATCAAAATTTCAAAAGTTCTGAACTTAAGCGTTGGTTCTGAATATCTAAAACTTGATTAAATATGGAAAAAATTTGATCAAAATATATTTTGTTATATGTAACATAACCAAAATCCTAAACAAAATAATATTAAACATTAATAAGTTAATTAGTATTGTGGTAATTTTGTTGAACTATTTATGGTTTTTAATCCAAATTTTCAATATTTTTAATCAGGCTTAAGTTCATCAAATTTAATTTTCATTAAATTATTTTTATGAAGAAAGGAATTTTACAGCATGAAAATTAATTAAAATTGTTATTGATAATCATTCATTCTTGACTGACCTGAGATCTCATGAACTTAAGCTTGATTAAAAATATTGAAAATTTGGATTAAAACCCATAAATAGTTCAACAAAATTACCACAATACTAATTATTGTTAAAGCTAAGGCACGAGATCTATGTGTACATTTGTCCTTCAAGTTGTGCTGAAAAAGGTCAACAAGAAAAAGAAAGACAAACATGAAAAAACAAAATGTACTTTGGAATTGAAGAAGAATTCTTGACAAAAAATACGAAAAAACAGAGGTAAAGGAAAAACATGTAAAATAAATTAAAAATAGATAATCATTCAAAGCAAATATCGATCTACCAAAGGTTAAAATACAATTTGGTTTAAGGATTGATGTTTGACTATTGACATCAGCAGTCGTCGATGGCTGCGAGTCTAAGACGGCAAATCCCTCTGAGGAGATCGAGTGGAAGCGATCGAAACATGCCAGGGTTACCAGCCGCCTGGCTTCGTATCTCAGGTCAGTCAAGAATAAATGATTATCAGTAACAATTTTGTTTAATTTTCAATGTTGTAAAATTCCTTTCTTCATAAAAATAATTTAATGAAAATTAAATTTGATGAACTTAAGCCTGATTAAAAATATTGAAAACATTAATAAGTTAATTAAACATATTTATTGGGGTGGGTCGATTTAGCAATCGATATTGTGCCATCGATTTTTCGATAGCTTTTAGCATGAGAAAAAAAATTTTCGGGCGCCTGAATTTATTTTACGCACTTATTTTTAAGGTTTTTTAGTGGGTATAAAACGATGGCGATATACATACATACATATGATTTTCACTTTTTACTTAAATTCATAAAAAAAATTTAATTTAAAAAGCATTTTCGATTTAATAAAAAAAACCTAGAATGTTGTTTAATATTATATGACTTTAATTTAGTTTTAAGCGTTTATAAGTTTGTCCATGTGTGGAAAAATGCAGGGTTTAAAAAACTGCAGTCGAAACCAAAAACTGTCGGAAAAAAAATTAACATTTGTGTACAACTTTTCTATTTTTGAGTTAGTTTGGGAGCGACTGTTTACATTTAATGAATCAGAAGTAAAAGCAACTGTTTTTTTTTTTTAAACAAATTAAGAAGTGGAAGAAATTGCAGTTTTTTACTTTGACTGCAGTTTTTTAAACGCTGGAAAAATGTTTGGGAATTTGTGCAATATGCAATATTTTTATATGCCGGCCATACACGGCACAAGTTCAGTGCCTAGGTCAGGCACTGTGCAGTGCGTTGTTAAGTGTATGGCGCCGTTTTTGTTATTTAGGCAGTGAAGTAGTAAATATTAAAACTATTTTATCAAGTTTGTTAAACTGGCAGCCAAAAATGTAAAGGACGCTTTTCAGTGAGAAAAACAGTTGATTGTTTCAATTAATGGCATTTTTGTTTCATTTCCTACATTTCAGTCGAAAAGTTTCTAGACTCAGTAGTTACAGAACATGGGCACTGGAAAGAGTTTTATGCAAAAAAATAGCTGAATTATGATGCGTTAAAGGCAGAAATACACACATGAAAGTCGAATTTAATGAAAATGTTAATGAAAAAAATTAAAAAAGGCAAAAAAATGTTTTTTTTTTTTTATTTGCACATGTTTTTGCACAGTAAACTGTGTTTGTCACAAGTTTTGTTTACACAGTTCCAGTATTGGGCACTAAACATGCGTAATGCATGGCCGGCATAAGAAAGAAGGAAAGAAAATAAGATATAAAAATACTTACCAGACATAAAATGCAATAAAATCGATGTAATCGGATACAATACTGGACTGTAAGTTATATCTGGGCAATCGTAACCCAATACATTCACAATACGATCTGCCACTGCACGACCAGTGCGTGTTAAATGGTAGGGCAAACAATGAGTTGCATCAACAAATGCTGGTAACATTATAGGTTTCTCCGACAATTCTGTAGTGCCAAAAACCTAGAAGAGACAAAACACAGCCAACAATATTTTTTATTTTTTTATTTACAAATTATTTTTTTTTTTTTTTTCAAGTTACAACTCACCTGGTGCACCATTTCCCAATAGAAACCCTCAACCATTTGCGGTTTTGTATTATGTTGGCCACACAAAGTTGGCCACAACTGTGATCTTATGGGCGAATTTATAGGCCAGGAATTTTCACGTAAAATATTTTTCACATCGCGCTTTTTTCCTATATCTAAAAGTTGTTTGATTTCAGTGAAAGAACGCAAAGCTGGTTCTTTTCCTAGAAAGAAATAAAAACAGTAAAAATGTTAGCATAACAAGTCCAAATAATGATCATAGGTCAGGTACATATATAATCTTAAGTTCCAATACTCGCACATTCTCTTTCTCACTTTCAAATATAATAAAAACAAATCGTAAATATTAAAACTAATTATTAAGTATTTTCACTAAAAAATAAGATTTTTAAAATCCAAACACTTGAGACTCGTTTGATGTCATTAAACAACAAAAACTTTAACCCAGTTGATAAGATTTATTTGGTTCATGTTGCCTAAAATTTGAGTGAGTGAGTGAGTGAGTGACTGTGTACAGGTGCTATCTGTCTGCCTTTTTAGATTGTAATATTTTCTGTTTGCTTTTGGTGGACTCAAGTGTTAGTGTATCTTCTAAATTAAATATTTATTGGGCGTGTTAGGAAAATTTAGTTTTTTTATTATTTGTTTTGTAGGTATCTGTAAAGCCATATTTTAGGTAATTAATCGTTTCGATAGATAGATATCTTAATCCAACATTAGATGAAGTAAATTCTAAGTTCAGGAAAACCGACAGCTAAGTAACGCAGTTTTTTTGTCTTATCTTTTTAATCTCAGCGGAACTGAAACCTAGTACAGTTTATTTAACAAAAAAATTTCCATTAACATACATATATTCTTTTGTAGCTAAATTATAGATGCCTAGTGCTGCTACCTTGTGCAAATGTACCATGGTCTTGCAATTTGTTTGACTAGTTAGAGTTATTAGAGCGAATATGAACGAACAAATATGTATTGCAATATAAATAAAACTAAGAAATGTTGAGAGAGAAGACGTGAAAAATATATGGGATAAAAAAAGAGTGGGATGGAATCAATTACAGGAAGCCTCATACAAATAAATTCTTCAAGGCCGAAATTTTACATTCAATTGATGAACTTTGGAAGTATAAAAATCTAAGCAAAGCACTATATTATATAACATTAACAAGGAGATTAAAATTAAAATACTAATCGCCAGTAACAAACGATTAAACTTACTATATGAGGAGATTGAGAGACTTCAATTTTTACATGACGAATTTAACCTAGAAAAAAAATTTAAGGAAGCCGGCGGAATACACACTGAGGAAGAAAAAAAGAAACGGTACATTTAACACATTTTATCAAATACTAGTCGATCAGATAACAACCCTACAAGAACAATGACAGTCATTTGATACATCATCTGATGGACATTGCTGATCGGTTTATACATCAAAAATTTCTATAATTTTATCAAGGGCAATATGGAAAAACTGGTGTAAACATTCGTGTAGTGTGACATTTTTTCCCACTCATATTTGTGAACTTTAATATGTATATATATACGTGAATTAAGTACAAAATTGAAAGTGTGTTAGTTTTTAAGTTCTGTATGTGTTAGTTTGCATCAGCCATTTCTTGTAGGGAACGTACAAATACGATTGCCGCTTTAGGAACAGCTATAACGAAATGCTAAAATTCCCAATAAAGTCACTGAAGGATAGAAAAGCCACCGGAGAGGATGAGATTCCCACCGAAATATTAAGACTAAAATAATATTGATTTATAAACAATATTGTGTAACCGCATGCATGACACATGGAAATATACGCAAGATTTATTTATAATCCACATTTATAACCATACCATCTTATAAGTCTACTGAATTTTTCCTCAGGACAGTTCAGAAATGTCTAAAGGATTCACTTATGTAAAAAAAAATTATAATTTGGTTTCAGAAAGGATGTTTTTATGCTTCGTGGACTATGAAAAGGCGTTAAACACAGTGCAAAGCTCAAATTGATGGATAATTTTTTGACTAGCGGTATAGGCAGTAAAGAAATCATGTGCATCATGAATAATCCATACGTACAAATTGACGCTGATAGGGAATTAACGGAAAGTATTCTAATATCAAGAGGCGCCAAACAAGGATATATATTGCACTTTCTTTCTGTTCCACATATATTCCGAAAAAATACGATACCAGAGTACTGGCGGATTATATTGCTGTTCTTCAGGAAATAACGGATACCCTGGTCACATGCAGCAAAACATATCGGCGGCTTAATATGCAAACCTGATAACTCCCTTTCAACACATTTTATAAGAGAGACAAAAAACTTTTTATATTTTATATTTGCAGCTTGAGAGAAAAACCAAAAATAAATGTAGTTGGTTTTACACACTGCTGTTCGACGAGACGTATCTTTCTCTACCACACGACAACAAAATCTCATTTTACTTTAAAAGTGGATTTAGCAGGTTTGCATATGAATTTATAAATAAAAAATTACAACACATTTTCCACAGAGAGTTCATAAAAATTTTTGAAAAGTTAATCATTTTTTATATGAAAAATTTATAAACGCAAGGTAAATAGATTAACAGAATAACCCTCTAAATATCATGAAGAAATTATAAATACAATTTTTCAAAGGAAATTAACGTACGCATTGAAATCGCAAGAGACAATACAATACCTTGAAACAAAATCAGGTTGACCGACGCACAGTGGCGCCATTTGAGTTTTTTCGTTGCAAAAATCATATCTTTTGAACCGAATAAGATAATTGAACAGTTTAAACAGCATATGATAGATAACTGTTCAGCCTATGAAATGAGCGTTTGGAAAGGGTGCTACGCTCTGTAGGGGCCTAATTATGGGTTATCAAAGTTAAAATTAGTAGAAAAATCAATTTTATGGTAACTAAAAAAAATTATTTTTACATTTTTAGATTGTTTTTATTTTTTTTCTTTAGGTTTTTATGTTTTAAATTATTACCCAACAAATTAAAAAAAAAATTATTTTTTTTTAAATTTATTTTTTCAATTTTCTGTAAAATATTCATCACAGTTCGTAAGAGAAGGTATATCTAAAAGACTAACCATTTCTAAACTATAATTATTTTCTAACTCTATTCGTGACTTCACATGCCGCAGGGAAGATATAAGTGGATCGGAAGATGCTGCCAACATGTTGAAGAGGTCCTCATTTTGCCTTACCCTTGATGCTTTGAATGTGTTCTGCAATCTATATTTTTTATAAAATTTGTTAAGAGACTCCTGTGCTTCTTCAGAAAGCTCTCCAATTGGCAAAGACTGGTACTCAATTATATCTTTGCCATGCGCCAATATTTTATGGACGGTCGGGGTCAACTTCTTCTGTGGATACATTTCTGCTAAAAGAGATGCAGTTTTCGACGCATATTCTCCATATTTTGTAGAATTGACATTTTCTTTGCAGTTTAAAACATCCAAGATCGTTCCCAATCTTTTCACGATTTGATTGTCAATTCCAGTGATTCTAGTTACTGCCTCATCATTTTCAAAAAATCTCCTAGAAGTGTTTCCATCGTTTGAGTTACCGTATCCGTGCTTGGGACAGTCTACTTTTAGTCCAACTTGTTTAAAAAAAGCATCCTGTATTTGCTTCTTTCTGATCTTTTCCTTATCCTTTATTGATGTATTTTCATCGAAGTTTTCCTCCTCTTGTGGTAGGGTATACGCCAGTTTTAGCAAGAATTCCATACACCTTATCCTTGCGTGCAATGGTGACATTCCATATTCGTAATTCTCCTCATTTGTAGAATCGTTTAAATTACCAAAGTTCTTCTGACTCTTTTTGCAAATCGGGCATGACATTGTTGAGGTTGTTCCTGTCAGTTCGTTTACGACTTTTCCGTCAACCATGGTCAGATGGAACTCGTAATTGCATTCAATATATTTTCCTTCTCCAATTTGCAGCTTTGTAGGCTTAATCTTGCTTATTTGTTCTTCAATGTCCTTCACCGTGGTCCTTATGAGTTCTGCCGATTCCCTTGCAAACTGAAACATTATTGGTCGGCAATAATGCACTGATGACGGACGTGGATTTTTCCAGTGAAGGGAAACATCCGATTTAAGCCGCAAAGGAACAACAGATGCCATAAACATATTTCCGTCCGATATTGTAGCGTCATCGGAAGATATCCTTTGCTTATAAACGCTTTGTCCGGATGATCCATCGCAGCCCCATTTGCTGATCAATGTCAACTTCTCAGGAAGAATTTTCACCTCATTTTCAGGAAGACTCTCCAACAACCGTTTTGCTGTATGGCCCATGAGATCCTGCAGATTGGCTTTCGCAGAGACTTCCGTAAATTCCGTATGCAGTGGTCGTGAATTTATTTTGGCTTGCGTAATATGCTTGTATCCGGGTAAAACGTCAGCGCCGTGTCGCGTTAAAGATGCCCGTAGTTTCTCATATTTCTCTTTGGAAAGTTCTAAGTCCATAAACAAGGCCAAGGCTTCTTCGGAACCATACTTTTTAATGTGTGCGTTTGTGGGCGTGGGAATGCTTTCCTTAATCCTTTTTAGTCGCAGTGGGCTTGCATCAGCAACAGATTTGGTTATGTGCGACCTAACTCTTTCACTATCCTTTGTAAATTTAATAGACAGCGCTTCCGATAATTGCTTCGTGGTCAAGTCATTGGTGGCATCGGCAAGTTTCCTCTTTCTTGTGAAAATTGAACACTCCTCAATACTTTTTTTTGGCCTTCCTTTTGCTCCTCTGGTTGATGTGGTGGGTTTATCTACTGCCAATATATCCAGGATGGTATCTTCATTAAGCCAGTCCTCGTATTTGGAGTTGAAGTTCTGAATGGTTCGATTAGATTTCACCCATTTTGCCTTAATATTTGCATATATCAGATAAAAATTATTTTTTATAATTTCGCTTCTCTCAATATTTCCGTATAAGCTATCAAGTTCTTCTAAAGCAGCTTCCGTGAAAAAAATTTGGTGTGGTTGACTTTCTAAACAGTTCAAATAATTTAAAATTGTTCAACGCCATGTTTTCAGTACTTAAATTGTTTAATGGTTTCAGTAATTGTTGCGCCAACTTTCAGTCGTAGACTAATCCAGGCATTATGCTTATTTTGCAATATATAGGCTTATGCTACCATGCCGAAAAATGTACCTGTTCCCTACATACATATGGATTTAGGCTGAATAATGCATTTTTATATTATGCACGTGTCCAAATAAGATTTGTGCCTACCTGTAGTCAATATTGTTCTTGACCATTTGCAATATATAGGCTTATGCTACCATGCCGAAAAATTTACCTGTTCCCTGCATACAAATGGAATTAGGCTGAATAATGCAATTTTGATATTATGCACGTGTCCAAATAAGATTTGTGCCTACCTGTAGTCAATATTGTTCTTGACCATTTGTACGCCAAAGTATTGTTTAAGTGAGGTACGTACCTGCTAATTTCAATGAGTAGTTTTTTTAGATTTTAGATCAAACTACTGTCATACAATTTCTGCAACCATGTCTTTTTAACCTTTTTTACCTCTAGAAGCCAAACGGGCACGTACGGGCAGATAAAATTTTTGAATTATGTAAAGAAATAATCAAAGAACAGATTTTGCAAATATGGCAAATATAGAAAAATATAGATTTTTGTTATTTTCCGTCAAAGTTGAAAAATAGTGAAAAAACGGATAGTTTTTAAATAGTGATTTACCAGGAGAAACACAAAGCAAACAGTTCATTTTTTTTTTATCATTACACATTTAATAAATGCATCAATCAATACAAACAAAAAATAAGGCGATTCGTTACCTATTTTTCGTGATATTACACCTGAAATCGCAACAAATTTACTAAAAATTGTGTGTTTTTTTGAAAACCGAAAGTCGGTCAACTTTGAACGGCTATATCTTCTAAACTAAAAATGTGATATTATTAAGAGTGGCAGATTTGAAATCGTTGAAAAGTTTCCTATAACATGAGTTTATTCAAAACTTCGTCGGTGCTCATGAAAATTTTGATTTTTGCAACCTCGTTTGCTCTACGGGCGCTACTGTGCGACGGTTCGAAACAGACGAATGGCGATACTAGGGCGGGCTTCATGGGCCCTGGTTTCCAAAGGAGCTTGCCTATGGGCAAACAGCCTTCGATATTTTAGGCGGGAAACACAATGACTTGAATTTGTGTTGGGTGCCCGGCCATTAGGGCCATGCGGGCAACGAACGGACTGATTGCTTAGCAAATATGGGCGCTCGTCGCTCATTCAAAGGCTCTGAGCCTTCTTCGGCGTTCCTGACGGTCACATTAGGGGGACGTTACAAAAATGTTCCGAACGTGAATTCTTTCACACATGGAGGTCTACTTCTGGATTAAGATAGTCAAAAAGATTTGTGTCACTGTCCCGTAGCAAGGCAGGTAAGCTACTTCTGCTTGAGAAGGCGGAACTTAAACTGATTGTTAACCTATTTACGATGCACTGTGGTTTTAGATACCACTAGTTTATAATGGGTAATGACTATACCAAGATATGATTTTGTGAGACGGATGACGAAACGTCAGAACACCTGGTATGCTGTTGTCCCCCCTTAGGGACTTTCATATTGAAATTTTTCGGGGGGCAAATTATGAGCCCAACTGATATCTATGATCTTTCACTAGGCAGGGAAAGATCATAGATCAGGTTCAGGCTATATACATAGCCTGAACCTGACATGGTGAGATACAAGAGCTGCACAAAAGATCCTCTGGGTCGTGCTGCATATGGCCTTATACGTACATCATACATACAACTCCAAGTAAAAACTTTTGTAAACTAGCATGAGAGTACAAGGAAAACATTTCGAAGTGAGAAAGAAGATGTCGTGGATTCAAAATATTCAAGAATATACTGGAGTCCAAGACAGGATGCCTATTAAGAACAGCAAGCTTTACATAAATATTATTTTAGTTATCATACATGTATTTTATTGTAATTGTGTTGGTCGCAAAACATTCGTATGACGAATTGGCAAATAAAGAAAAAGAAAGTAGAATTTAGAAAAAATATATTAGAACTCTTTTTAAGGTCTTAAAATAGCATACATTAGGTTTATTAATAAAGAAACCAAGACCCAGCACAAAAAAAAAAAAAAACGACCTGAAATCTTATCAGATTTCAACATAAACAATTGCGCATACAAGTACTCAAAAGCAGAAGAAGAAGGCCCTTATCTGACAATTGTTTTTGTGTGCAGTTTCGATTTTTTATATTTATATCATAAATTTACTTGTTTGGTTTTCTTTACAGATAAAACACAAATGCAAATCGATCAAACGTCAATACACTAATTAGACATAATCATAATAATCAATCTTCTACACATACCAGTACAAGTAGATATGTACATTCATTTATACTTTTTGCCGTCAAAAAAATTTATTAGATTGTTCATGTACATTTGGATCGATTGCTAATGTTGTTAAATACCGTCGGCTCGTATCTGAAAAATTTCATGTTTTGCTTTTATATTTATTTAGTTTGAAAAACTGTTGGACATTTGATAACTTTTTGGCTATATTGATGATCACGTTATTGAGTTTTGGTGTATTAGTTCTGTTCTAAATATAATGTGTATATTTATTTTTATTATATAAAAAAAAATTAATAAAAGTTCTCGCGTACTTGCATATCTGACAAATCAAAAGCGGATAAACAATTTAAAATTGAATTTTATTTACATTGAAGAAATTTAGGCCCTATTAGCTTGACAAAAATAACATTCATAAATTAAGTTGAATGTTTTATATACTTTTCAATATGTACCCATGTAAATTAAGAGTATAAATTAAAATAATTAGACTAGAAGTGAAATAATCAATGTAAGAGATTAATTATTTTTCTTGAAAAAGTGATAATTGATCGTTTTACTGTAGAATATATTTATTTCTTCTACGAGTGTAAATCATACATATTTAAAAAATAAGAATTTAATTACATCAATCTCCTGATTCTTCAATCTCAAAATTAATTGTTATGCTCAAACTTTAATACAAGTGTAGTTCAACATCAGCAAAAGTTTAACATTTTTTAAGAATTTAAATTTAAGGTTTCGTGTATGAAATGGATCGATTTCTTAAAATAAGGAAATTTTTGATTATGTACTAAATTCTGAAAGAGCTGAACTAACTAAAAAATTTAACTTGAGGTTATTTGTTTTCCTCACGGGCTAATATGATCAATCGTTTTTTTTTTTTTTTTTTTTTTTTTTTTTTACCAAATTTTTTCGAACTTCATCAGGGTTTATTTTTTATTTAGGGTTTACATTTGTATTGCACTTTTTAACTATTTTATATTAAAAACTGGACTACACGACACAGAAATAAATAAATAATTAATAAGTAAAATACAACACAAACACCGAATAAAGGTCAAACTTAATGTAAATATCACAGAAATATCGAAATATTAGCGGTTTTCAATCTTGATAGTTAAGTACCCTTGTAGACCTAGTAAATCTCATTTACTTTGATAACGCTCTAAAATTTACAACCCCGTAACAGCAAAATGTATTAAACTTTAAAAAATCACACAAAAAAACATGTGTTAAGTTTGCCATAATAAAACAGTTGATTTACAAAACATACGAAAAAGACCCTAACGCTTTTTTGTAGTATAAAATCGTATTAAATACAACAGAGTTTAAACACTTAACACAAAGGCTGAAAGCCGCTATTGTTTATAAAATTGGTTTCACCGAAAAAGAAGTTTTTAAATATAATTCAACAAATCTCTCTCTTGATTAAATTAAATCTCTTAATTTGCATAAAAACCTGATTTATCTTAATTCTAATAACTTCGCAAGATATAATAGAATGCAAATTATTTTCTAATTGTTATTTCTCCCGAACTAATACACAACCACTTGACGTACTAAGAGATTTTATGGGCTTGTGTATGAGGTAATAATTTTCAAAAAGGTGAATTTCCACATGAATGTTTTCAATCGTATAAAACAATAATTAGAGAAAAAAGTTATCAAAATAATTGCACGAGTTAAATAATAAAATTACAACAGGAATACAAAAATTGTTACAAAAAAAAAAAAAAAAAAAACAATACAACAGTGAAACCTTCTCTAACGAACACCTCCAATAACGAGACAAATTTTGTAAATCCAACTTTTTTATTTGTTTTTCCGTGCAAAATCGGATAGAAAAGTGGTTTTAATTTAGTAGTTTTCCTTTTTCCATCTCTGATTCAAATTTGTGTTAATACCACTGAGATCTCAGAAGCTTATAATTCTCTTGTTCTTGGATAATACAGCATCTCATCCTAAAGGAATTAAATATAACATACATAAACATCGTTTTTTTTTTTTTGCCTTCAAATACAACTGTAGTTTGTCAACCCATAGATCAAGGTGTATAATCTCCAAGGCTTTAGTTAAAGCACTTCAGTGCTACTTTAGGTCGATACAGAAGTTTCAGCATCTCGCTGAAATCTTTTGATATTTTGTACATGTTGAACACCTCTTAGAATAAAGCTAAAGCAGCAACAATGAAAAAATGTTTTCAGAAAACTGGTTTCTAACCATCTAATTGTAATCTTTAGAATTTTGCAACGTATAAACTTTTCAATAAACTGTTTTTTAAAGAAGATGAATGCGTCTTAACAGAAGATGACTATATGGATTTCCAAAGTTCTTATGATGTCGCATTCAACAAGCGTTTTGCTAGAGACGACTTTGTCGCCTTCCCTCACATCAAAAGTATTTAAGACTCGATATTTAAATAGAATCGATTTAAGTTAAAGCAGTCTATTCTATATATTTTTTAAGCACAATAGACTAGAGGCTACCACTTCTTTAATTAGTGTACATTTCTTATAACCGGACAAAAATACCGCGACGGTGAGTGTCCGCTTATGAGAGGTTTCACTGTCTGTTTATTTATGTACAGAAGTATATATGTATAGAAGTAGAAAAAATTTATTTATTTTATGACCGCAAAATGACAGATCAAAAATATAATAAAACTGAAATTATTGTAATGGAGAACAAATTGTTGTAAGACTAAACAAATTAAAAATTGGCAAATATTTGAGGGTAGATGTTTGCTGTTTTTTTTATTTCCATTATATATATAAATATTATTGATTATATCATTTGTAATCACTGATCAGTGTTGAATGTATCGAAAGAGAAAATAGGGAAACTGTTCTGTAAAAGGAGAATTGTAAGATTGATTAAATTACAGTCATCACCTGTGATTAAATAACTGTAAAACAATTATTGCAATCATTTATTAACTTTTATGGATTCGTAATATCCGTTTATACTTAAGGGATAAAGTTTATAAATACATATATCGTTACCTAAAGCGCAAACGTCCCTATCTAACATTTTGAAAATTTTACAGAAGCAGCAAGAAACTAATTAAACTGTTTAAAATTTATTTCTCTTTGGTTTTTTTTTTTTTTTTTTTTTTTTGTAGAACCTTTCAGTTATTTTGATAATTGACAATGTTGCATATTATGCAAACTGTTAGTAAGGTCTTTTTGCATTAATCATACAATCTTTTGTTTGTTTCTTGTTGAAAAATTCCCTAATTTTCGTCGAAAGTTTCCAAAATAGTGTGTGGACATTTGTGTCGATTTTTAATTTTTCTTAGTTATACCATTTGCGTTTCAGGTAACGATATGTTTGTATGTACGGAAAACACTTTCAATACATTTTATAAATAGAAATACTTGTATACATACATATCGAGTCATTACCGCAAAAATTGCTTAGAAAATGAATTTATTGGCGACACTTGCATCATACCCTAAAATGTCATTGTCGCATAATAGTACGTTTCCACTTACATGTTTTGGGCCACAAAACTAGTTTTTCAGCAAAACAAGTGTTTTGCTACTTGTTTTCCTATACAGTTTTCATGTTCGAAAACTCAAACAAAAACTAGTTTTGCTCCAAAACATGTCGAAAATCATGAATACAACTCTGGGTTAACCATTATTGGTGATTGACAATTTCGAAAAAGTAACATATTTACCAAAATATCAAGACTTATTAACTAGGTTTATGCAACTCTCCAGCTGATTTATTTGTTTGCAGCGTAAAAATAATAAAATAATATAATAAAAAGGTAGTAAATTATGTGCTTTTATATACGTACATATATGTATATCTGTGTATTAAAAAACAAACAAGAAAATTTCATGTTAAAGAAAAATATTTTTTTTTCAACACATATTTTTTTGGCTTTCATATTTGTTTACAACATAAATGTCAAATTGATTTCGAAAATTCGAAAACCAAAACCAGTTTTACATAATGGAAACACTTTGACACGTTTTGCACAAAACAAGTTGTTTTGCTCATAGTGGAAACATAGTATAAGGAACCGTTACAATTTGATAGCAAAAACAATTTTAGCTAAGCGATAACCTTCATACAAAATGTGTATGAAATAAAATAAAAACCTTCTCCTGTAAAATAGTGTTTTTCTCGCTTAAGCTTTTTTGCGGAAAGGGCTCGATCTTTGTGTCATATTAGTTGTATTTGCTATAATATCGTTTAAAAAAATAGCAAATATTTGTCCAATAAAAAATTTCAAATCAAACCTGTAACAATTCGATTTTCAAAAACTCACCCTAAAACTTTGTTCACACATATCAAATATTTGACGTCCTACACATAACCACTAGTTTCATTAAAAAATGTTTTGCTTTTGCGAAACGTTTGCTAGATCAAACACCATTTAACAGTATCTAAATAACTATAAACTCGGTGACTATAAAATCGAGATAGTTGACACAATTATGGATCTTGGCATCTTACTGGATGTAAAATTGGATTTTATTCAACACATAACAATGACTGTCAACAGTGCTCGTTGTACTCTGGCTTTTATTAAACGTTGGGCGAAGGAATTCCATGATACTTTCGTCACTAAACAACTTTACACATCTCTCGTTAGACCAATCTTGGAATACGGCTCGATTGTATGGGATCCACGTTATATGGTTCATAGTGATCATATTGAATCCATTCAAAAACAATTCTTGCTTTTTTGCCTGAGAGATACATATCGAGGATATGATAATCTCCCCTCATATTCTACAAGATTATCTTTAATACGTTTGCCAACACTGAAAAGTCGCAGAGTTATGCTAAATGTCTCATTTGTAATTAACTTAATAAATGGAAAAGTATGCTCGAATTTTTTATTAAGTAGTTTATCATTTAACATTCCACGACGTCCGGTGCGGTACTATAATCCCTTATTTATAAAAACTTTCCGAACTAACTATGCTATGGCAGACCCATTTAGAAAACTGTGTTGTTGCTTCAATGAAATGTTTGAATTTATTGATTTTTCTCTGGATTTAAATATTGTTAAACGTAATATTATACTTAAGTTAAATACTCATTTGTATTAGGCTGTAAGGATTTATCCATAGACCTAATTATATATATTAAATAAATAAATAAATAAATAAATAAATTACATTATACAATTGTCTTCTTACCAATGAATAAAAATTGTTAAAATAAATCTAACGTTTGATCAATTTACTGGCCACGCTCTTTTTGGATATTTTTATCAAATATTTGTAAGGTTTGAACATTTCTAATTAGCTTTTTTACATAAACATGAATTGAGGGTCAAACTGATCATTAAATTTTTGAGTAGCAAATATGGCCATTACGATAAAATTAACTCCTGTAAAATATAGAAGATTGCCTAGAACGGAAAGAGAGAGAAAAACTAACCCAACTCAGCTGCCTAAAACAAAACCTATCTCTGTGATTGTGTAAGTAAAAAAAAAAAAAAAATGTTTTTACTTTGTTGTTGTTACTTCAAATTTACGGAATTTCGCAAGATAACCCTACAAGAAATGAATGAGCGAATCATCATATTTTTCACGTTGGCGTTTAGAAAATGTTGGGAGGAATGATAGAATATCAAGTTTTCTATCATTTCTCCCATCATTTTCTTAACGCTAAAGTGAAAAATATGATGATTCGCTCATTCATTTCTTGTAGGGTAATTTCTTTTTTTGTTTTAAGAGTATCCGTTCCTGTCAATCTACTATACTATATGGCTTATTTTGTAAATCGCTTAACCTTTTTTCCTTAACTATTTTTGAAGTGAGGTTAAGTGTGTAAGTGTGTCCAGAGGACTTAAAAATATCATAATCTAAACTTATTCTAATAAAACACTTGAGCTACTTTCATATACCTGGACTAAATTGCCAACATTGGCATTTTGTTGTTATGTCGTTTGAGCTGGCCGCTATAAAAAGCGGCAATTCAAAAAACTTATCACATTCTGGATCGACGTAAACACTGCTACGGCGGCTACTAAACTGTTCGAACTCTTTAATGGCCAATACTTTGCCAACCATTTTCAGGCTCACCACAAACTCAAATAAATCACGATTTTTGTTTTTTTTTTTTTTTTTGTTTTTGTTGAATATTAATATTTTCACATAAACACAGCCTATTAAATGAGGTTTTGTTCTTCAAAAAAAAAAAACGATTAAACTCAAAAATCGCACCAAAAAAAATATTTAACAGCACAGCGAGATTAAGAGAATTTGTTTAAAACAAATTATTTATTTAAAGTTTTTTTTGTTGCGTTTGGTTAATATTTATTCTTACTTATTTTTGTTTTTTAAGTTGAATAAAATATTCTTTGACTCGTTTTTTGTTTTATTGAATTAAATTGGATATTTACATAATAATTTATATACATTTTCTTTAAATATTTTTTATTTAAATTTGCACATTTTTGCTGTTTTCTTCTGGTAAAAGCAAATCTTTATCTTTTCATTCGTTACTTTTTATCTATGTATCTTCCGAATTTCACTTTGCGTCTCTTTAGTATTGCAGAATTGTAATTTTCTTCTTTTTTCTGTTTGTAATTTTATTTTCAATCAATTTTATTTATTTCAACACAAATTATTTTATTTTTTCTACGCGGAGGAACCTTGTTCTAAACTCGATCAGTTAACGAGTACAAATAAATGACTGATGATAAAAGTGACCGGCATTTGTTGAAAATTCAATAAAAATAGAAAGCTTTTCGTTGCTTGCTCTCCCAACCAGATGAGAACAACAATAATACAATACCAGGGATGGGAAATAAGTTTGATGGTTTTGTACAAATTTTTTCAATTTTAAGATCTTTGAGCCATTTCTAAAGACCCAACCAGAATGTGCATAACGTGACTTAATCAACTGTGCGAATGAATGTCAAACCATATTGAACTTAAGGAAGCATTTTGTTAAGTTTTATGAAACTATCATTGGCTTAAGCAAACTGCGAAACTGATCGCACATTCTGTTTTGATTTCGAACAGAATGTGCGATCAGTTTTCTTATCAGTTTTCTTCTTGTTTTCTTATTTGGTTTTTGTATTATTAAATGCATTTGAGAGGCTTTTCTTTAATTTTTGGCAGTAGCTTAAGCTTGTTTATGCACATTCTAGTTGGGCCTTAATTGTTGACTCTACAGGTATTGTAGGATTTGTGCAAGGCGAATTAACTACAGGTGGTGTCGAAACGGCATCTGATTTTGGCAGTTCGAGCTTATTTGTTTTGACTGCAACTGGTACTTTTTTTAAAAACCGTTAATACTGGACCTAGAACCATAAAATTCAACATGCAATATCCTGAATTATAAGGCTCTATGGGGGAACTTTTTGGTACTTCTTTGGAATTTAACTGGTACTTTTTTAATTTCCGTTAGTATTGAACTTTAAACATAAAATTAAACATGCATATTCCTGAGTGAATATGAAACTTTAAAGGGATCTATTTGGTACTTTTTCCTTCTTTTACTGGTACTTTTTTTATTTTCGTTAATATTGGGCCTACGAACATAAAACTAAACATGCAAGGTCCTGAGCGGATGAAAATCTGTAACAGGGCTTTTTGAAACGTTCTTGTTCTTTTGGTGGTACTTTTTGAATTTCCGTTAATATTGGACCTAGAAACATCAAATTAAATATGCCAGGCCCTATTGAATGAGAATCTGTAAGGAGGAATTTTGTTGGTTCTTTGTATTTCTCTAACTAATACTAACTTAGAATATGTTTCAGGGCTATTGCTATTAAAGCAATTGTTTCTTTATAAAAAAGAAAAAGAAAGCCATTTTAACATGAGTACGCTGTTCAACCTCTATTCCGCCTCCAGTCTATCCCTCCGCTCGACCGTCCATAAACCGAATGCGAAAGCGACCAAGAGGGGACAACCGGACATATTAATGCCACTCCGAAAATATCTAAACAATTTTTGTGAAATTTGAATGGATAGATCAGCGTAATATGTTTTTCAAAGCTAGGAATATGTAGGGACATATGGGCAATTCCGTTAATTGCAATACCGATACACAGAAAAAATGTTGCACCAGTAAACGCATTAATCAAAAATAAAATCAGTTTTAATTAAAATTTAATCAAGTGAATTAAACGTTTAATCAAGTGAATTAAAAGTTTAATTGATATTATTAATTTGTAAACTGATGCAAATTAATGTTGTCAATTAAACGTTTAATACACTTGATTAAACATTTAATTCTCTTAATTAAACGTTTAATTCAGTTGATTAAATGTTTAATTAAAACTGATTTTACTTCTGATTAATGCGTTTACTGGTGCAACATTTTTTTCTGTGTATATACCGTTAAGCAAGTTGCTAAAACGGTATACCGGTACTAATAAAATTCAAATACCATAACGAAATTCGTTTCGGTGTCCAACCATGCTATTAATTGATAATAAATATTGTAGCAAAAAATCGCAGTAGTACAATTGTACCAAACTAGTTAAAAAAAGGAAAAAGGACAAATGTACCATGACTCACTTCTAAAGCCTAGATTACACTATCTCACAAGTCTTACGTATTCCATAATACTTTGCGCGATAGAAATCTAATGAGTTTTGTTGCGACTGTCAAAAAATCTAATGTAACATGACAGTTTGTGTTCACACCATCACACAAAGTATAAACACTCACACATGAAATAAAATGCAACCCTGATCCAATGAAAAGTATTATTGTTTAGAAATTTTTCAAAAAAAGATGAAGTCGTATGGGATGTCAAACTTTTTTTTTAATACTTGTCATTTTCGTGATACATTGCATTCACACTATCACACTTTGTCATATTACTTGAGTTTTTGACATGTATTAATACAAAGTATAATAGTGTAATCTAGCCTTAACCTGATGTGATGGATGTCAATGGAAGTTGTGATTCAAATACCAAGAACTCGCGAACCAAATTATGTATCTCAATAATCGTTTAAAATTTAGTCGCCTCGGAAGAAAAAACCTTATTTAATTTAGGCATCATACGTTTCGAAATCTCAATTTTTTTATAACTGCAATACGTCTGTGGAACGATCTTCCTCCAACAATTAAAGAAACCAGCAGCGCCCTGCCTTGCAAACAACAACTATTTCTATTTTATTCATAAATTACTATCATTTATTTCTTTTATATTTCGCTCAATATTGTTTTCCTATATTCGTGTGATACCTTTTTCCTATTGTTATATTTTCTCATTCTATTATTATAATTATACATAATTTCTTATTTAATTTTTTTTTGTATTGGTAATGTAAACAGATAATTATTTTAAATCATAACTTCATTAGTTTTCTACTCACTAAAACCACACAGAAAAAATTCTCCATAATTTTTCACCAATTAAAGCATTAGTCAAAAATAAAATCAGTTTTAAATAAAAATTTAATCAAGTGAAATAAACGTTTAATCAAGTAAATTAAACGTTTAATTAATACTATTAACTGGTTTAATTGATACTATTAATTTGTTTACTGGTGCAAATTTAATTAATTTTTTAATTAATATCACAAATTTTTTTAATTGAAATCAATTTTTATTTTTTTCTGTGCAATGTTGCAGAAGTTGCAAATAATAAAATAAATTAATAAAGATAAAAAAACGTCCATCCCTGTGGAGTACAATGAAAATCAGTATTGTACATTATAGCGATTTTGACGAAACAATTTCATGTTTAACTAGGCGTATAAGTAATATTTATTATTTAAATTTACCTTTTAAAATAAATTAAATGTTTTTAAAATACATTCCTCACAAAAAGATGCATTAATAAGTTTAAATTTTCTATTTTTATAAAATATTAAAAGTTTTGCTTTTGCAAGTACAAAAAACATAAAATAATGAGTTGCCACCATCGATGAAAACGTTCAGTAGAGCGTACTCGAGAGTCGCACGTGATTTTTTTTTTTTTTTTAATTTTTAATCAACAAACAGAGAAGGTAAACAGTGATGCTAGATAATGAAAGAACGAGAGCTTAAGGAAAAAGGTGTGTTCGTCTACTTATAGCTTTTTTTAACTGTTTTAGAGCAAAAATAATACACAATAATTTTATTTTTGAAAAACTTTAGCAAAAAAAATATTTCTCTTTAACTGAAAGAAGAACAATATTTTTCTACATAAACTGCACGTTATACGAGTATTAATCATAGAAAACGACTAGAACAGAAAGAGAGAGAAAAACCCTAAATTCAAATGTAAAAACACAACTTTACTCCATCATTGTGTTAGTAAGAAATGTGTAAATTTGTTTGTTATAACTTCACGCGTATTGAATTACAAAAGGATTTTTTGAATTTTATTATTACATTTGAATTCCAGTTGTCTTCTCAATCTTATACATCTACCTCATTAAAGCAGAAGGGGAGAAACTTATTAGAAAACAACAGCCGATCAACACACATATCGCGTTTCTAGTTTTCATCTCAGCTTTTCTAGTTTTCATTTTAGCTTGTTAAACAAAGAAGATATAACTCAAATAAATAAAATATATAAAATGGGTTTAGCTTGTTGAAAAAAGTATAAATATTAATGATACAATATCAACTTTTTTACGAACCAAAAAAAAGCTTAATTTTTTATTTAAAGAACGAGAATTTAATATAGACAGACTACATTCTCTTAAGAAACCTTAATGCGTCTTATAATGAACATTTCGAAAACAAAAAGACAAAATGTTGCAATTACAATTAAAAAAATCTTGCAAAAGGTGATATTTTTAATATTTGTTTGCCAAAAAGTCATGCCAGTTTATATTTAATTTTTTTCCTTATTATTGTTTTTATTAAAAATAAAATCTACTTTTTTATGTTGATGTTGTTGTATTCGACATTTAAAAATTGTTTATACTTGTCATTAAAGCTTTAATTTGTTTAAATGATTCAAAAAAATATTTTTCCCCCCATTATGTCGTTCAATTTATTCATACAAGTTAAGAAAAAAATAAACAAGAAATATTATTTTTGAAATTTTTATCTTTTTTTATTCCCAAAAACTGAACGAAACAATTAAAACGAAACGTAAACAAAATTTTTTTGTATGACGATTTTTTTATTTCTGCCATAAAAATAAAATTTTAGAAAATAAACCACGAATTTTTGTCAGTTGGCCAACAAGTGTTCGTTCATTCTTTTCATACGTAAAACGGTTTCTAAATTTACATATTTTTTGCATCTGACGATAAATCTTTTTTTTTTCATTCAATTTAAATTTAAAAGAAAACATTTTTAAGAAATTCTACAATTTACATACTTCATGTATGTGTAAAATTATAACTAAGTGATTTTTCTTTGTGTATTAATTGTTTTGTTCATCTTGTGTGGCTTTTCTTGAAAACATAATATTTTGTAGAAAAACAAATTTTTGGAATATCCGAACTTATAAATTCAAAATTTTAAAAGGGACATTTGAATGATTCATTAAAATGTTGAAAAAAATTTTTTTTGAATAATACAGAAGTAAAAGAAAGAAGCATGAGGTACTTCTGATACAGGAAAAATTGAATGCAGCAGTCATTTAAATTTAAAAATTGCTTATTTTCAATAAATTTTGAATTTCTCTATATCGAGCTTTTGCCGCAATGGAGTCATAACTCAATTTGAATTTTCTAGCATCTCAAAATTAAATTATTTTCTTCAACATTTTTCATTTTTCGAATTTATTCTATGAGCTAAATTTCAGTTATGTATTTTATAAAGCTTTTTTGTAATAGTTCTATTCCTACAATTTTTCAGAAATGACTTTATACACTACCAGACTATTATCGGGTGTTTTTTTCAGTGGTATAGAACTTCGAATTGAAATAAAACACAAGAAAATCGTTTTAATGACCATCAATTTGGCTTTATTGGAAGGATAATTTTATGCCATTAATGTTTAAATATGATTTTAGGCATGTGGCCGCCGCGGCTGGCTCGAATAAAGCCAATTCTACAGGTCCAATTTTCAACCACTTTTTCGAGCATATGGGGTCGTATGTCGGCAATAACGCCACGAATGTTGGCTTCCAATTCCCCTAACGTTTCTGGTTTGTTGGCGTAGACGAGCGACTTCACATATCCCCAAAGAAAATACTCCAATGGTATCAAATCACACGATCTTGGTGGCCAATTGACAGGTCCATTCCGCGAAATTATGCGCTCATCGAATGTTTCCTTCAATAAATCGATTGTGGCGTGCGCTGTGTGGCATGTAGCGCCTCTTGTTGGAACCACAACTCATCCACATTCATGCCATCCAATTCGGGAACAAAATAGTCGGTTATCATGGCTCTATACCGGTCTCCATTAACGGTAACTGCCTCTCCAGCATTATTTCGGAAGAAGTATGGCCCAATGACTCCACCAGCCCATAGAGCACACCAAACAGTCAGTTTTTGTGGATGTAATGGCGTCTCAAGGGTCTCATGTGGATTCTCTTCACTCCAAATGCGGCAATTTTGCTTGTTGACGTAGCCATTCAACCAAAAATGAGCCTCATCACTGAACAAAATTTTGCGATGAAAATCAGCATCGAGATCAATCTCATTTTCGGCCCATACACCAAAATCACGACGCTGCATGGTCTCGCGGCTTTAATTCTTGCATAAGCTGGATCTTGTAAGGTCGCAAGCCAAGATCTTTGCGCAAAATCTTCCATAAAGTTGATGGACAAAGCTCCAATTGCTGTGCACGGTGGCGAATCGATTCATTCGGGTCCTCTTCAACACTTTGCTCTACAGCGGCAATTGTTTCTTCGGTGCGCACTGTTTGACGTCTCTGCGGATGCGTATTATCACATAGAGTAAACGTAGTGCGAAAACGATCCATGGTTAACCGAATTAATTGCTCTGATGGACGATTATGTCGACCATAAAATGGACGGAGCTTGCGGTAAACTTCGCGAACTGAACCGTTATTTTCGAAATAAATTTGCACGATTTGCAAGCGTTGTTCTTTTGTCAACCTGTTCATGATGAAATGGCAAACCAAACTGAACATAAATGACATTAGAGTTGCCAGATTTGACCACAAAATGCCAGTTTTATCTCTATTCGAAAAACAAACCTGTAAAAAAAACACCCGATATATTGTATTTTTTTTACATTTTACCTTAGCCTTCCGTTGGAAAGCAATGAGGTATATTGAATGTACAGAAAAATTTACAATTATTAGACACCAGCAGAATGTAATGCATTTTCTGGCCCGCTACGGCCGTCGTCAGCATTCTTTGTGTCTCACTGGATAGTGTTACTTTATAAATTGAATGTATTTAACTCAACTATTTTAACAAATAGAAACTGGGAATTATTTCCTTCCGAAGGTAACTTTATATTACAAAAAAGCTTTATAAAATACATAACTGAAATTTAGCTCATAGAATAAATTCGAAAAATGAAAAATGTTGAATATAATATAAAGTTACCTTCGGAAGGAAATAATTCCCAGTTTCTATTTAATTATTTTCTCTAAAATGAGTAGATAAGATATTTGTATAAAATTTTTACACAATATGAATAACGATATGGCGATGAACTCCATATTATTAGCTTTTAGGCGGCCCTATTTTCACTGTGAATTAAAGAATTTAAGCTCAACCATAATATGCATAGCCTTGCTTAACCTACTGTCAAAAATTAACAAAAAGTCTCTCAAATATATTTAAAAAACAAAATTCTTATTCGCTTAACAGTTTTATTTGAATAATATCTTTAGTTTTTCTTAAATCTTTGGATGAAGTTTCCTGACGATCTGGCCTAAGTAACCAGTGAAATGCGCATAGGAATGGCTAATCCCATCAACAATAAACTTTAGTTTGTCAATAGTATGAAATGGGAATTTAGCACATTATAACGAAACCTTGATAAACAAAACATTTGATTTCGTACGGAATGTGCGATTAGATTCGCACCTTGCTTAAGCAAATGACAGAGTCATTAAACTTAGCAAAAAGTTTCCTTAAGTTGAATATGGTTTGCCTCATATAATTTACATGTATTCGCTCATTCGCTTAAGCCAACTTGAGCACATTGTGGTTGGGCCTTAAAATACATCAGCTCAAAAATCAGGGTTTTTGAGTTATGACTCTATTGCAGCAAAGGCTCGTTATGTATTGTACTTTTCAATTAAAAAGGGAAATTTATTTTTTTTATTATTTGTTGAAGTTAAAGAAACGACCAACCAAAAAAAAAACATTTCTAAAAAATAAAACTCCATCATTTAAACAAAAAAAAATCTTAAAATATACTACTAAGTATAATCACCCTTATTCTATTTGGCGTCGTCAACAGTAAACAACGCCGTTTTTTATGTTTTGTTTCAATTTCGTATTCCCGTTGGCAATATTGCCATATTTCGATGACTGTTAACATATGTTTGGTATTTTCTAAGAAAAATTGGCATTGCTGTTGCCTTAAATTGCCCTTGATTTTGTCGTCGGCATTGTTAGTGTTGTCTTGTGCTGCTTTGTGTCGTGTTTTAAAAATTTTACGTTATGGTTGGCTGCAATTTTGATTTCTACGGCGGTTTTGATGTTTTTCTTCATTTGTGTTGTGTTTGGATATATTTTTTGTGGATATAATTGAAAAAATTTAAATAACAACTAAGCGCCAGTTCGAGAAGCTAGTAAGAATGGCTTGTAAAAAATCCATCACTAGCCAGAGGATTATGAAGGGTCTCTTTTCCTAATAAATTAAATATCCCTTGCGATTAAAGTAGAGATGGTGGTCTTGTTTTTTTTTTTTTTTTTTTGAGCTAAAATTTTGATGTGGGTTCCGTCCACACAGCCAATTACACCTGGAAATGCTGCTTTTTAAAGAAATGCAACTTTAATTTATCCATTGTGGACAAAGTTCTCTCTTCATGACTTCCAGAGTCTCAGACAACATTTTTAAACTAGTGGCTGGGACAGTCAAAAGTTGAAATAATTTCCAACGCTGAGCTGGTACGATCCCTGGGCCAAAAAAAGCAATGTTGCTGCAAATATATTGTGTTTGGAACAAACGTTCCCTTTTTTAAATGAGGCTCTACTATTTCCAACACACGTTTAAAAGAAAGTTTATTCAGCCATAAATAACTTTCAAATCTTAAAAAGTTTAAAATAAAAATCCATTAGGCACTTGGGAAAATTTAATATAATAAAAAAAATTTTCATTTAAACATTATTTTTTTACAAACTAATTTTTATTTAACTTAAAATTTGCACAAACAATACAGAATTTTTTTTTTCTTATAAAAAAACAGTAAACAAAATGAATCAGCTGATTTTAATATTAGAGATGTGTGCTGTATTTTATTAACATTATCGATAAATAGTCAACGGCGTCATAATACTCTTACAAAATACCAATTTAACATAGAATTGATGTTGTCTTTGATAAGAATTGCTGTTGCCTTAAAATTGCCGTTGTTATTGCCGACGCCAAATAGAATAAGGGTGAATATAATATAATTTTAATATAATATATAATAATTGTTTATCTCTCTTATTTGTAACTTCAATTTTATTTTTATTTTCATCTAAAAAGATACCAATCAACTCAAACAGACAGGGTCCAAATTACGGTATTCGATATCTACCAAAATTCCAATAAAATTTAAATGGGATTGAAATCGAATACCGTAATTTGGCCCCAAAATTGCTTAATGAGAACTCAAAATCACTCAGCCGCGATTTACGATTCCTCTAATTGTTAAATTAATGGACTAATTAACAATAACTGGCCTATCATACAATCTTACACATACTAATTAATTAATTATTTCGTGTTTTTTTTAACAAATTACAAACAATAAAAAATTATTTTGATTTTATCACATAAAAAGCAAATAAATTTGTATGAGATATTATATTTTTAATAGATCGCATTTAAGACAGCCTTTAAATTCAGAGTTTATTACAAAATACATTCAGTCACGATATTCTATTTTTATTTAATTACATTTTCATTTTTCATTAACACAATTAAATATTATTTTATTTTTAAAACTCATTCTCATCCCAAACTAAAATAGATATTTACTTAATTTTGAATAAATTAACACCGTAACAATTTAGATAATACGTAGAATGAAGTACTTCTTAGTTAAGGGCATAATAAAATTTTTAATTCAAAACTTTTATATATATTTAAAGAAATTTGCATCTTTTTCTCTGACTGAAATATCCATGACCAGCGTTGCCACAACCAAAAAAAAAATTTGTTACCAAAAAAAGTAAAAATAAATTAACCAAAAGCGAAAAAAGTAACCAAAATTATTTTGTATCAAATGTGCATACTATTTTATTCGCACTTCAGTTGAAATATATATCTAAAGGAGAAAGTGTGTATGTTTGTGTCTTGTAGGCTCATAAGCCCCTGGACCGATTTTTATAAAATTTAAGAACAGAAGGCTATATAGCTATTCGAAATGTTTAGTGGACGTGCACCTTCTAACAAGGTTAACACTTATTTTTGCCAATTTTAAAAACTTTATGAGCTAGAGCTTTCAACCTTTTTATATAAAGAGCTCTTGCAAGTAAAACTTTTTAAGTCTTGGTATGTAATTATGGTATCAATATGCTAAATTTAACTAAATTATGCGAAATAGAATCCAATTAAATGGGATGGGATCGGAAGAGCATTTGACTTATCGTTAACCTAGAAAAGTGTTTCAGTAAGACCTATGAAGAATTTAAAGTAGCAGATAATGACCATCTACACTTAAATGTATACATTTACCCTACATGGTTAAGTTGATAGTCTGTTAAAGTTTAAGCTTTTTTAAGCAGATAATTTTTAAGAGTCAAAAAAGCGGCGCGGGTAATTCTGGTTCCAAAACAAAAAATTAGTTATTTTTGTGTTGAAAAAAAGTAACCAAAATGGAAAAAAGTACACAAGTACAGATTGCAAAAAAGTAACCAATTTTGGTTAAAAGTAACCAAAACGGCAACGCTGTCCATGACATGGTTGATATTACATTTAGAGCAATATTGGCGAGAGCATGATCCAAAGAAATCGTAAATATTCATACCAAAATATAGAAAAATAAAAATCTTCATAAATGTTCGTCCATTTCATGAAACATTTGCTGCAGAAACTTTCTTTAGGTTTCTTTAGAAATTTCATTCGTGTCCATTTTTAGTATATGAGAAATTTCCCATTTTGGGTTTCTTCCTCGAAACAACAAATTCACAAAACCTGCATGTACATGAAACAAATTACACTTTTACTCACGGGAATGGTATCTAAATAGATTCAAAAATCGAATTTTTCGATCTACTTTTTAATTTCTTTTTATGAAACTGATTAATTAAATTTAATAAATTTGACTGGAGGATTTTGGTAAAAAAAAAATTCTTTGTTAATCGAATGACTAGTTTCTTTGCTGAGTTACAAAAATGAAATTAACTTCGATCACTTTCTTAGCCGAATGTTAAAGATTTGTAGAAAATTATGTCCAGTGTCACCTGTAGGTGACACCCCTATAAAATCGGAAATAGCAATATTTGTTTTTATTTTGATTTTTTACTTAAATTATTTGAAAGGAAAATCAGTTTTGTTTTCATTACTGAAGGTATGGAAATTGCCGGGTTAATTAAGCTTAAGAAAACAAACTTTAACAGGGCACTGATATTGCAAGGATGCACAAATATTCCCTAGCAATTGGGTCTGTGATTGGATAAATTGCTTTGTGTTTTCCCGACTTTTTTGGTGAATTTAAATTTCGACCACAGACAGGTCTAATTAAATATCGGCATAATGAAACTGTTGTTTGTGTTTCAATAGTTTATTATTATTATCGTGAAATTCCCAACGTATATTAATGACTACCATAAAGTTGGGAAGTATACCAAGCGTTTATAGGTGAAACTACAACTGTATTTTACTTAAAACTTATCAAACTGCACATGGGCATTTCCAGCGAAAAATCTTCTTTTTGTTACGTAAAGTAAATTAGAATTGTTTTTTCAAAAATGTACTTTTTATGTTTTGGTGTAAAGCGCATATTAAGTAACAAATCGGATAACATTTGAACAACATGGGCCCAAAATTCAAGCTTATTTCATTGCTGGCGTTACGTTACAAAAAGTACACATACATACCTACACGCGCAAATGTATAGCCAAATTGAAATTTGCAGTGGTATTGTTAATGTTCATATTTTATTTATATAATAAAGATTGAAAAAATTATCGATTTCAGTATAAAATCGCAGACGTAAATTCGATTGCAAGAAATCGGGGTTTTTTTGCTTTCACTGTCAAACTCTAGTTTTTCGCAGCAAACGTTTCATAATGTGAGCGTGCACTAATGAACTCGTGTGTTTTTTTTTCTTGTTATGTTTGCGTAATACACTTATGAATATTTGGCATTTTGTCAAGAAGACTTGGGGAATTAAATAAAAATAACTTAGAATCGAACAAGAATTGTTTCACTCGAAATTTTGCGAAAAATTATGGAAAATATGTAAATAAGAGCACGTAAGTGTGCAGTAGAAAATGGCAATTACTTGAGAGATAAAATTTTTCACTGTGTTTAAAAAAAAAACTAAAATAAAATGTTATAGTGAACCCAAACCCCCATCGGCCATTTTGGGCCACCCAGTATATGCATTTAACCGTAGGAACGCAGTTGCTTCGTATGAACGTAGTAGCGTACGACGTTTATTCGTTGTCAAATTAAGACGTTTTTAATTTCAAACAAAGGCATAACATAACTGGCGCAAACATACGTCGACTTAAATCTAATTCTAATTCATACGCCGCGGCGGTTGCCACCATATTGTCACAGAGAAAAAAATAAATATGCGTATGTATGCACATTATGATACTGTAGTCAGTTTAGATAAAGATCGGCTAATAAATTATATTTCCCATATAAAGGCCACTCCTGAAATATTCTCATTCTCGGTCGATAGTATTCCAGTCGAGCACAAAAAGTATCAAAAAGTCTCCTAATTTGTAAATTAGCTGCATTGAGTTTTATTTTAATTTTATTATTTTTTTTATAAAATTTCTCAGCTTTCATGCCCAAATTGTATATTATTGTTGTTTTGCTGTGCCTGTGGTTGTTTTTGATTTTTGTTTGTTATCAAATTTAAGACTGGTAATTCTCAATTGGTTTGTAATTGATTTAACAAATTTACGAAACATACAACGCTTTAAATAGATTAATGGAAAAAAAAAGTGAAAAAAAAATATTTTTATCATGTGTCAATATCAATAAATATTATTTCGAGAACATAGTGATTAGGAGATTGAGTAAACTGGAGCAATTGGCGCTCATGAAATAAATCTCTCATTCTCTGCATGTTTTTGGTCAGGCTAAATAAGTTTCATTTTTGAAGTTGCATTTCGATGAAAATATTTTAATATGTTGATTCTTTCAAACACATAATGCACCATCGCTATCATCATTTTCTTCGTGATCATCATGTTGGGAAAATGTTATAATGACGTATCACTGTTGACTATTGTTGGTTTTTTTTCTGATTCGTCCAATTTATTCTGACTGACTGACCGACCAACCAATTATCAAAATAGTGACTTTTTTAAAAATTTCATGAGAATTTTGTTCAATTACAATGTGGACAGTGGCTGTGTGCCAAGAATTGTTAAAAAAATTAAATTTATTCATTTGGGTTCTTAGTCAGTCCACCTCTTCAGATTTAGTATTGCCGTAAGTGTTTGTTGTATTTCTGTACATGCATCTAATAGAACAACAACAACAAAAAGAGCAATTTAATTGCATCAAACAGCAGAGTTCATTGCAGCGAAAATATCAGCAGAATGAAAAACAATTCAGAATCAAAACAATTTCAAATGGTCAACTAACTGTGTTCTGTCGTCGTGTTTACCGAGAAAATTAAATTACAATTTTATTACGAAATTTTATTTTTCGAAACTTTTTGCTGTTGCCATTGTTTTCTTAAAATACAACATGTATCTAAAAATGAGATGTTTAGTTGAATTTAAGTCAGTTAAATAAAATTCTAATTTGGTATAAATTAAATCATTTTAAAAGAATTTAATTTTTTCAATTTAAGTGTTTGCAAATGGTTTTCTGGTCAAGATAAATTTGGATTTCCCACGAAAATAAAAACAGATTAATATTTAATTAAAAGAGAAAACATTTCCACTTATTGAAGAAAATTGTTTTGCATTTGTCACCAAAATTTTTGTTTATTTTTTTATGAATCACTTTAAAAATTATAATTATTTTTTAGAGAACAAATAAATCTTTCAAAATAAATAAGTAAATTTTCATGTTTTTAAAGCGAGAGCGTAATTTAAAGAAAATTGATTCATTTTTCTTTGTTCGTCGTCACATTATTTTTGAAAGAACATTTTTAATAAGTTCAACACGACACTTAATTATGGTTTTATTATTAAAAAACTCGCATCCCTTTTAATAGGCTTTTGTGTAAAAATAGATCGGGAAGCAAAAAGCCAAGTTAAAATATATTGAATCAACATGAGCTTTAAGCAATTCTACAATATTTTTTCTGGAAATACCCATCTTCTATTAAAACTAATCACCAAGTTCCACCTTAAATAAATTTTAAGCAGGGGACGCAAATTTTTGTAAAATATAAAATGCTGATAAAAAATAAGTTTCTTTTTGCATTCTACAAATTAATCCTATTTAAGCAAAATATTGTTTTACGTCACACCATTAAGATCAATGCCAAAAGATCACTTGCAATCAGAAAAAACATGCCAAAGATGATCAAATGTTTGCTTATTATTTCTTTAGGTATCACTATCACGAGGTGTTTGCATGATTACTTTCATTAAAACGATAAAATATGTGGAAATGCAATGCAACGCCCTTAGCCAATAATCGTGGTTTTTGTCTTTGATTAACACAATTTACATTGCGTGCAATAGATGGGAATAATTTATTTCGGAAAACCAAGGAGTATCTAGAGAAAGAAAAACTAGAAAATATGTTAAGAGAGAACAACGAAAATTTTTCAATAAATAATTTTGAACTTTACAGCCCTGATTAATAACTTTATTACAACAGCTCATTCTTTTATAAAAATTGTAAAGATATTGATCTTGACTAACATTTCTATATGGTTACTTATGACCAGTGTTGCCAGCTCTTCATCAGCAGCAATGCCGCTCAAAATATTTCCAAAACTGTATCATGACTAGGTGGGAAGGTAGGAAGAAAGACTAGAGTTAAGTCAAACTTCTTACCGTCACCCAGAGACAAATATGGACCATTGTGAAACTAAAAAGAAGGAAAGGGAAAGCACAAGCAATAATGGAAACTTATATCATAAAAAACAAATGAAAAAGGGTATATTTCACAATTTGCAGACTGGTATTGTTTTTTACAACTGACGTGTCTAATTTCCCACTGCAAAATGCATACATGTCGTGTGTTACCTTAATAACGTTGCTTCTGTAACAGTCTAGCGGTTTTATCTCCATTTTTTATTTATATTCTGTGAGTTTTATTAAACAAAAAAGTAAACACCACTGTTCACGATACAATGTTGACGCTCTTGTTTATGTGTGGCTTACCAGCTAAAGGCTAAGCGGAGGAAAACGGTCCGTCTTCCGCTTTTGTTTAGATATGGCTGAAAGGGTTATTGGAAGTAAAAACCAATAACGACTTAACAATTGGAAGCTAACATTAATCGCGTATTCGTGGCCAACATTTGAATAAAACTATTTTTAAAAAATAAATGTCCAAGATTATTTTTTCGGAATAATAAAGATTCCGACATTCAGTTCTATTTTAAGAGTGTGAATTTAAATAATAGAACGGTCTAAATGGATCACCCTTTACATCATTTATTTTTACCGCAAAAGAATGTGTGAATAGGCTGAACATAATTGTTTTCCTACATTCATATTTGTACTATGAAACAGTCTACTGCCTTTCTGATATTTTGTTGTGCTTAATTTTATAAAATGTGTTGTCTTTGTTACCAATACTTTATTAATATTTTCTCCAGCTAAAGTCAAATTTAATCATTGAAAACTGCTTTACTCTAATTAGACAACAAAATATTTTCATATCCACTTAACGATAAAAAAAAAAATTGAGCTGTATTGTACGACAATTTTTTATAACAACTGGCTGATAAGTTAAGCCAAATGTAGTCTACTAAAAAAAAAATAATTAACAAAATATTAGGAACTATTTCACTAAAGCCATAAATCTAATTTTGGTTAATTTTATTCCGATCGAAAGTTTTTTTTTTTATTAGTTTTTTCTAATAGTTTTTATTAATTAATTGATTTAAGACTGGGACATTAAAAGAAAGTAAGAGTGCTTAATTCGGCTGTGTCGAAACTTTAATACCATTCACCATATTCTTGAAAAGCCAATTTATTCTTTATAGTTAAAAAAAAAACAAAAGTGCGATTCAACCCAAGAGAAAATGTCATGTAATACAGTGTCTTAGACAACTCACCCACTAACACATATTATCAAACATAATTAAAAAAAAAACAAGTAAGAGTGCTATATTCGGCTGTGCCGAATCTTATATACCCTTCACCATTGTGCGAGCAGGATACAGAGCAACTAGACAAAAACTAAATAATTGTTACATATGTATACATACATATTTATTATACTTTAAACTTCATTATAAATAAAATTTAAAAAGCGAAAACTGGTAAATATTTGTTTTAAATCGTTTTTAGAACATAAAAAAAATTAAAATATAAAAAAAAAATTCTTTAGAAAAAACCAAGATTCAAACCAGGGAACTCTCAGTTTCTAACTTAACACACCCCCTAGACAACTTTGTTTTCGTTTATCTTTTTGGCGAGTTTTTAAGTAGCAAAAAAACACAAAAATTCCTAGTTTCTATTTGTAAAAATTATTTCGTTAAATAGATGAAATAATAAAGAAGGGTGATAACGAAAATCATATTGGGCATTATGCTAGTATATCGTTAGCTAAAATGCAAAAAGACGTTACTAACAAAAAATTCAAAATCATGTTTTTGATTGATTATTATAAATGCCATTGAACTACATGTCTTCACAAAATTTTACACTTCTGCGATCAAAAATTGCGTTTTTATTAACAAAAAACAAAGGGACGTAACTACAAGTGTGTTTATTTTATAAATGAAAAACAAAATATAATGAAATGGTTTCCTTTGAAAACTGTTGAAAGAATTCCATGGATGACTCATTAACGCATGTTTTCTGACATGTTTATAGTTTTCATTTAAACAATTTTTTTTGCTACTCCTGTAAAATTATATTTTTGTTTGTTACGTCCTTTTGCATTTTAGCTAACGATATGTAAACAATTGAGGGGCATCACATGGTTAAATCAAGTTCTCTCCTCATAAGGACCCAGAATATATATACTTTATAGGGTCTTAGATCAATATTGTAGAAATTACAAACGGAATGACAAACTTATATATACCCTTTTCCACCTGAGGTGAAGGGTATAAAAAAACTATTTTGAGTACATTTTTTATGTTTTTATTTGTTATTTGTAAAAAAGCAACAACAAAAACTTCAAATTAAAATAAAAAAAAAATACAACAACAGGGGATTTTATCAGGGCTTAAAAAACTGCAGTCGAAACCAAAAACTGTCGAACAAAAAACGAAAATTTGTGTACAAATTTTTAATTTTTGAGAAGGTTTGACAGCGACGGTTTACATTAATTGAACAGTTTTTTTGATCAACGACAAATGAAGAAATTGCAGTTTTTCCACTTTGACTGCAGTTTTTTAAACGCTGGATTTTATGACAAAAATTATAGGCAATAGGAGTTTTCTACGTATATCTCATACATGGTCATATATGGACCGACATCGCTAAAGCCAGTGGTTGCAATTTTGTAACCAAACTGAGTTTCAAAAATGTTAAAGAAGACAGTAACGCCAACATAAAGGGTCTTATATCAATACTATAGAAATTACAAACCGAATGACAAACTTATAAACACCCTTTTACCTTCGGTGTAGAGTATAATAAGAAATAACATCGAATTCTGAATAGATTTTACGTAAAATTAGTTTTTTCTTTTTATTAGTTTCGGTGCCAAATTCTTTACAAAACGAAAAAAGACGGGTAATTTCCATGTAATAAAAATAAATAAAAAGCAATAAGCGTTCAATGATCGCAATTGAAACAAAAGATAATTTTAAATTCAAAGGCAAAATATGAAAAGTATGATTCATTTTCCACAAATTTTAATTTTCGAAAATACAACTTTTTATTAAATAAGTTCTGCATGCTGACCACAACTCTAATTTAAAATCGTACGATATGTTTTCGTGATACTTTGATTTTTACGAGGCGACGAGAGCAGGATCCGCAAAGCTTTAAAATCTCAAAAAAGAATATACACACATATTATAGGACGATAATTTCAAAAAAGCTCTAAGTTACATTGAAAAAATTTTACAGGAAAAGCAAAAAACTCTTTAAATTGAAAACTAACCAAAATTTAAAAAAAGAAAACGCAACAGATGATCTCTTATTAAAACACAACAAAGGCAAACTTATAATTGATAAACAAAAATAAAAACACAAAACTTTTTTTTTGTGTTTGTTATTTATTATCTATCGAAATGCTCTTGCACTAACGCCTTTGAGAATTTTTTTGATAAAAACGTTATATTTAATTACAGAAGAGTAAAATTTTCAAGAAGCGTGTACTTTGATACTGTGCATCATAATCGATCAAAAAGTCGATTTTGAAATCTTTGTAACTTAGGGCTTTTTTGAAATTATATGACGATATGTTCATATATATTTATTTTTACTGTTTCTTTTTTTGCCAAATTACTGTCACTACTGCTCTCATCACCTCAAATAAAAACTGAACTTAATAATAATTGTGTAAAACTTTGGCCACTAATGCAACGCTGTCGCCATAAAAAACGAATGAAAATTTGCCACAATAATGAGTGCAACAACCAGACGCAAAAGTCGACAAAAACTACAAAAAGCTTTTTTTCAGCACGAGACTTTTTCAAAAACACAAAACAAGAAAAGTTGTATGAAATTCACTTGTTTGTCATTTAATACTGCCATCAAAACCACAACCTGACATCACATTGTGAAAAAATAGCAGTATGTGCATATCGCTCCTTTATTGCACCATGGTCATATCTCAAAAAAAAAAAACAAACTTGGCAAACTTTTTCTATAATTTCGGTTCAGTGTTATATCTCAAACACTGATTTGTTTAGCTCTTTTGCTAAATTAACTCCAATAAAAATTTTATTGTTTTGCGAAGCACTTAAGTAAATTTTAAAAAGTAAAGGAGCGTTTTAAAGCATAACGGTGACAAAAAAATTCAGTGTGTAAAGCTGATTTTATTTGGAAATTTTTCAATTTCAAATTGAAATTCTCAATTTCATTTAGAATTTTCTCAATTCCATCTGGGATTTTCTCATTTTCAATAAAAAAAAAATGGTATAGTGTTTGCCCACTGGTCGAAATTCGATAACAATTATTTATGCAAATATGAAGACAACATACATATAAGTATACATATGCATATGTATGAATTTACATGTCTTGAGAATTTATTTTTATTCGTCTTAGTGTATCGATTAGGCGAGGGACCAACCTCTACTCCATATGTTCTCTTGCACTTAAGTCCATGAATGTTTAATTTAGTTTTGTTATTTGAATAATATAAAAAAAAAAATTAGAAAATACTAATCGAAAAACAAAAAGTATGAACAGATCTCCCTTAAGATATAGTTTTTCAGTCACTCCGGACTCTGCATGTTGAATTTTATGTTTCTCGGCTCAATATTAATAAAACTTAAAAAAAGTACCAGTAGAAGAAAAAATATGTCCTTATTTAGACAAAAACCTTTGATATAACATTCTTTAAGATCCGCCTCTAAATGCCGATGATATAACGAAAAATTAAAAAAGACGACCGACCCCTACGTTCGGAAAAAAATCGAAACCGCCTTGAAAAAAAAACTTTATATAAGGGTGTGTACATAAACTTTTTTTAAGGTAAGTTCTTCAGACGGTAGATGTATAAATAAATATGTTTACATTTATCAATTAATTACGAAATAAGTAAATGATTAAAAGTGCATTTAAAAAAACAAATTGTTTTTAAACGTGGATTAACTACACTTTTTAAATAATATTAACTTCGGTTTAAATCACATCGCATGATATTTAATTATTTCACAAAACTTTGTTTGATGTTTTTACTAAAACTAGTTTTTACACGAGGCATTTCTTTTAAAAACTTCCGTTAAAAACGAACATTCTCAAAAGTTAATTTTCATAAATGTAAATACAATTCAATATATTGTCATATTCTCAAATATGTACATATATTATTTTTTGTTTACAAACTTTTTGCACAATCAATTCAATAAAAAAAAAACACTTCTTTACAACACAAAATTGTATTAGAAACTAAATAAGACATTCGATTGCATACATTTGAGAACAAACACGAAAGAGGTTTTGAGTGAACAAAATGGCAAATTATCCATTTGTAAGAAAACATCTTTTTTGCTTGTACAGATACTCTAATTAAATATTTTGTAGTTTGTTTATTTCGAATTAAATCACAACGCAAAACATTTTTAATGTAGATCGCAACACATAGAAAAAAAATGAATAAAAAAAACACTTAAAATCGGCGTTGGCAAAGTTGGTACAAGTTTACTTTTGTTTAGGTACTATTTGATCTTCAATGGATAATTTAGTACAATTGGGGCCCCCAACTGTTTTCTATACAAGAAGTGAATGATGTTAGTTTAATCTGGCCAAAATCTTAATATATTGGTATCATTTAAACAATAGACATCACCCGCAACCTAAAGTGTTACCATTTGTTCGATCAACGTTTTGATTCGGCATTATTGTAGTAGCACTACTCCTTAACAGAGCTTTTAGCTTTATATCCTTATATCTGATGGGTACAGCTAAACATAACTTTAAATATTTAAGGATTTTTGCGGTCAAAGTAATAGCGATTAATGATGTTTCGAATAGGGTAAGTATTAACGTACAAACTCTATATAAAATAAAAAATGTTTTTACCTCAAAAAAGTTAATTTTTTTTTAAATTTCGGCTCTTAAAAATTCAGTAAAGATTACTACACTAAACTAAACGGTGCACTCTAATTATGGCGAAGTTGACATAGTCTATTTCGTGGCAGACAAAAGACGTGACTTTGATATTTAATTAATATAAAGCTCTACGCTTGTATGCAAGAGTCTAGAGTCTCTGGCGAGGATCGAACCTGAAACCCTCGTACTTATAGACCAGCTTACTACCAGCTAGCCTATCGGAGTAAGGTGTACTTAGAAATTAACTATTACAGGATGGAAGGCAGAACATCTGAATATGGGCAGTTCCAGCGAAAAGTCTACTTTTTGTAACGTAACGCCAGAAGTTATTTGAATTGTTTCTCAATAAATTTTATATGTATAGTTTACTTTTTTTATATTAAGGAGTAAAAGGAATAATGGTTGAACAACATGGTCCTAAAATACAACCTTATTTGCATTCTGGCGTTACACTAAAAAAAAGGAGACTTTTCGCTGAAAATGCCCATATGTACCTTAAAAAAGCAAAGATTTTTAAATTTTTTAACTTGAAAAATAATTCTATTTATGTCCAAAGTTTACTTAAAAAAAGGTTTTATAAAAAACGTCTTGCTCAATTCGCAGTCTTATTCAGTTTTGTAATGCAATTCAAAATCCACTTCCGTTTTTTAAACGTCACGCCAGCGCACATTTTTGCTTATATCTGCAAATCCTTAGCGTCAATTGCTGCAATTTTTTTTCTGAATATAGTGCTACTTCATTACTTTGTATATATAAAAACCCTTTTTACAAATTTAACTTCCTTATTTAATTTTTTTACATTTTGTGGTACAAATAGCACGACACGTCAAAATGGAAATGCCCATATATTTGAAAGTTTTGCATCGACCATCGTCGAAAGTTGAAAAAGGACAAAGGAGAAAGAATGGTATTACATTACTATTCTGAGAGAGTGCCTTCGCTAAATATAGATGGTATAACCATCGGATTACCTTTCCAGCAGAAACCCCATTAGGGGCCCTTTTTTAAAAAAAAAACTTGGTAATGATACAAATATTTTTCAGATTTTTGAGTTGGATTTTCATAAAAAAAAAAATAAGTGTTCAAACAGAACCGCGTCGACACCAACTTGTCCATACAACTTAATATAAAAATTAGACTTAGAAAGCCGTCGTTAAATGAAATCTCTCTTATTTTGACAAGGTTTTTTATGATTTCAGATATAGTCACTCATTCTCTCAACAATGCTACCATTTTTTTTTTTTTAAAGTAAATATGTTTACAAAAGTTTCATACTTTTATTGCACTAAGTACTCTTTTGGTAGGGATTCGGTACTATTTAAAGTCCAAATTTGCCATCCCCGACGGCAACTGTTAGTTAGAAAGCTTTTTAAAAGCTTCATTTGTTTACTTGATTTATTTTCTGAACTATAAAAACCCGTATAGAATACAAAATGTGATCAAAACAAAATAAATAAGTACGAATGTTAAAATCAATTAACATATCAATGCAGTGTTGCCAGTCATGGATATTTATCTCCAACCGTGCCGATAAAAAAAATCGTTTTTTGCGATTAAATTTATGAATTGCGATTGGCGAGATACTTGGCGATATTTAAAGTCATTGGCGAATTTGTTGCTTTATATTGTTATGTTCAATTTCCCCTTAATAAAAGAATGCGAGTTTTGCTTTATATTTAGGATATTTTGTTGCATTAGTTTACTTCTTTGAAATTAACAAAAATACTCCCTGGCAGTATTTAATGTTGATTTTAAAGGTATGTACATCCGAGACGTTGAACAAATTCGTTTTGACTTCCATATTTATGTACATACATTATTCGTAGAGATGTGCGATTAATCGGTCAATCATAATGCTGATTCAATTTCTAATTAAAATTTGGAATAATCATATTTGAAAAGAAAAAAAAATTAAATAAAATAAAGCCTTTGAAGTGAATAAAACAATGGTTTAACACATAAAGTGATTGTATTGTGGACAAATTGCATTCACAACAAAGCAGGCCAAGTGGAAGAAATAAGCATAAGCAAAAAGTAGAGCTTTTTCAACATTCCTTAGTCTGTGTTCATACGGCTCATGTCTTATTGGCAAGATTGCTACTTTAAAGGCGAGAGGGACGAGGGGAAAAGAAACGAGTACACAGATGCATGTACTGTCTCTACGTTTTGCTTTTTCATTCGTTCTTTAATTTTGTTATTGTTTTCAATATCAAAAAAGCACATGTCGTCAACATGACATGAATCATTTCAACGCCAATTCATGTTCAAAGAAGAAAAAGGAAGAATCTTGTCAATAAGACATGAGCCGTATGAATTCAGACTTATGAATTTGTTACATTTGTTTAAAGGCTGATTTAATGTGTATTATACCTGTAATATAATGTAGTATAATATTGTTGTATTACACTATGTGTAATTATTAAAAAAAAATAAGTTTAGCACTAAAATTAGACATGTATTTTCATATATTGGCGATACTTGGGCAATTTTGGCGATATTTCACAAGCCATTTGTCAAAAAAGCTAAAAAAAAAACTGGCAACACTGTATGAATGTTGTTTCAACGAATTTGCCTATTGTTTTCTAGTTCTTTCTACACAACACAACAACAATAAAGCAATGCCGAATCGTTAATACCCTTCACATCAGCCGAACCAAATCTTTTTTGGGATCCAAAGCAACTATTCAAACAAATCTTTAAATTATTGCAGCTAAGGAACTATATAGTATATTTTTGAAATTTTCGAGAATTCAATAGAATCTTAGAAGATTTCTCTGCAAAGTCATTGATTGAAATTAAAAGATTTTTGATACTAAATACCTTAACTGTCAGTTTACCGATGGCGAAACTAGACCAATTGCAGAATCTGAATTTAAATCTATATTCGTTGGAAAAGATCTAGTTTTTCAAAATAATGCAACCTAATTTAACCCCATAAACAATTTTTAAACGATGAGATGCTTGACTTATTGTTTCACATACAAGCAGAAATACTTCAAAATGTTTAACATAATAAAGATGTAGTGGTCATTAGTTCGGGATATCATTTGAGACATTATTCGTGAAGCGGGCAACCTAAAAACAATATATTGCCGAAATTACTTTATATTTGGCATAGAGAACCTCTAGTAGATATGAATGTGTGTGCCAAATATTTTTTTTATGATGTTAATTTGTCAAGTCGAATGCAGATATCCGGTAGGTATGTTAGAAACTAATGTTGGGGGGAAAAATAAAGTGGGGAGTCACACATTTGACCCGTCTAGAGGCATCTTGGGAGCTGTAGGGGCCAGTTGTATACAATTTCATAAAACTGCAAACATTGTATAGGAGCCCCCTGAAGGAATGAAGATAGGGGGAAGTACAAACAGCCCTTTTCATAAAAAAATCTTAATTCAGGATTGAAATATCCATTAATTTTACACTTTTAGGGCTTAACTACTTCGTTTAAAAACTCGAGTTCATTATCAGCATTTTAACTAATATACATTACAACGTTTTTTTAATTGGATGGTGGCAACACTATTTATTTTAATTGTCACTTGAATCGTAATGGTGCAAAACAGTGATTATTAATTCATACAGTACTCGCATCTATAATTTTTTTCGTCGTATTTGAGAAAAATGTTCTTTTTATAAATGAAAAAAATGGTATGATAATTTCTCTATTAACTCAAAAAAATAAAAAAGAGTCCAAAAAATATTTGGTAAAAGTGTAACTTAGATGATGATTTTATAGCTGATAAAAAATAGTGACGTTTACATGTCACTACATACTTTATTTTGTTTTTCATTTTCAGCGCTTTTTATCAATTTCCAAAATATGTATGTATATGGGGGATTTCATGTAAAGTGACCCAATTTTTAAAATTTTTAAAAATTTGCACCAAGCTCTGCCCTATTAAATAGTAGTTTAGACACAAATTTTCAACAAGATCGGTCAAAAACTTTCTGAGATAAACAAAAATATTTTTTAAAAAAAGATTGATCAAATAGCTATCTAAGCTACTTGGGACAAATTTGTCTAACACCAATAGGTAATAAGTTACATGGATGAGAAAGAACACATGTATGGCCAAAATGTCAAACTTTGACACCCACTAACTCAGAAACTTTTAGACCGATCGTGTTTTGTCTTGTGTCTAAACCACTATCCAATAGGACTAACCTTGGTGCAAATTTCATCCAAATAGGAAGACATCGATTTCAAAATTGGGTCACTTGACATGAAATCCCCCATATGTATTAATTATGCGTTTGATCATTGCGCGTCCATTATTTATTAAACAAAAATCAAATAACTTTCTTTTGAATGAAAAAATTTCGCAAAAATATTCAAAATAACAATCAACACATGGCAAAAAGCAAAAAAATATAATTTTAAATTAGGTTTAAACAAGGGTCGACAAATTTTAAAATTCGTTTACACAAGGTGTTAAATCGGTTTTTAAGCTCATATTCGATTATGAGCAGTACTGACAAAAATTGACGTAGTTACCAGTCAAACCGAAAGAATGCCGATGAATGTCGTCGCGGGTTAAAAAATTTATTACATGCAGTTAGGCTTCACTGTCCATTAAAGCTTATAAAAGTGGAAAATGACAAGAATAACAAAAAACGAAGAAAAACAATTGGGCTATTCACAAGGTGTGATATGAAGTCATATCGTCATAATGTCCTAAATAATATTTTACAATTGTTTAAAGAAAATATTGTTGTGTTTGAAACAACATGAAAATTGTAATGCTGTGTTCATTATTTCGTCGTAACTGTACTTTAGAAATCTAAATTATAAGCGCTTGCCCACAGCAGTCATATATATTTCTTGTAACTATTTTAAGACATATGACTTTACAACTTTATGACTATCTGGTGAATAGCCCAAATATATAATATATGATTTGAAACAGGAATTAAAAAAAAAACGAAATAAAATTACTTAAGCTTCGTTCACAATGGGAGAAACAATTTCGTTTTTCATCTTTATTCCCAAAGTATTTCATGTACTTTACTTTTATTTTTTAAACAAAAATTTAACAAAAGTTTTTTAAAAAAGTTGAGTCTACTTCTACTTCAGCAACAATATAGTTTTTAAATAGTTTTATTTAAGATTCATCCATGCGTTAACTGAGAGTGTTCTGTAGAACGATTCACCCATTTCGGAAAATTTGTCCGGAAAAACAAAGCTACCATATGGGTTACAGATGTAAACAATTATACAAAATGGAAGTACAACTCACTGATGGGATTTGTGTTACAATTATATCAAATTTGGTACAATCGATAATGGGTGCACTGGTACAATTCATCCTTTTTTGCTACAATTTAAATTAAACCAATTGAAGAAAAAACTTGCTGAACAAAATAATTTCTCTCGCAAACGTAAGACGTCAAACCCAATATAAAAAATTTTGTCCGGACAAAAATATTGTTTGGAACGCATGGGTGAATCGAGCTTTAGTTTTGAATGAAAATTTTAACAAAATGTTTTAAAAAATAATAATAAAAAAGAAATATTGTTGTGGCCAAATTTTGCAAACGGGTTTTTAATGCAAAATGTGTGAGTTTGTGAAAAAAATTGTTGCTGCATTTTACACACTAGTGAAAATGTTGCTGCATATTGTGAACGAAGCTTTAAAAAGCAAATTTTGTTTCTGCTTTCAGGATCGAGTTACCGTTTAGATATATTTGACGTTTTACAAAAAACACAATCAACTAATCATGCCAACTGTAAATATGTACATAAAAAATGTGTATCAGTATAGTGATTTTGTCCACAAAACAATCTTAAATTAAAAAAAAATATATACTTTTTTGTAAACAGTATTGAAAATATGATAGACTTGATGGCACCATCACACATCACCTTAGAGTAAAGCAAAGTTCAAATCGATTATGTATGGAAAATAAATAACAACGAAAAAGACTTATGAACTTTTTGTTTAACAAAATTTAAACAAAAATTATGGCAAATCTTGATCTATGAGAAACTGATTTACAATATCTAAACACAAATTCATACATTTGAAGGTATGTATGTGTAATAAAGTTCCCAGTTCCCGAAAATTTTATAAAAACGTTTTTATTATTTGTTAAATTCCTCTTCCTCTGTGCCCATCAGTAATCAAAAAAAAACAAAACAATTTTTGTAAACTTTTTAAAAAAAAATGTAGACATACCGGATTACATCCTATTTTTTCACTGAATCCCGCCCACGATTCGAATAGAACTAAAGAAGAAAAATAAATGTTACTATGTTTTTCTAAATTCAATACACCTAATTACTTTTTTATACATTCTTCAAAGTTAACAACAAAAATTACTATCTTTTTTTATTTTTGTAGCAGTTCAAAAAAATGTTTCCCTTTTGTAAAAGTTACCTCGAATATAAATATATTTGGCAACCCTAATTGATAACGAGATAACACAAGGTGGTTATTTGATAAAAAACTTCACTTGAAAACTAAATATGAAAAATAATTAAACGCCAAAAAAATATTATTTCTGTGATAATTAGGGTTTCTTATTTCTCGGAATTAGTGTTTTTTATTTTTTGTTAATGTATGCTAGAACACAATTAGGTCGTATGAAATTTACTGCCAGGCCCACGATGTCGACAAGAACATTTATTTCGCGTATTTATATTGAAAAAAAATAATAAAAAACTAAAATTTGTATATGAAAGAAATGTTCTTGTCGACATCGTGGGCCTGGGCCTTAATTTAAATTTATTTTAAAACACGCTTTAGCCGTCGAAAACGTATTTTGTTTTCTTTTGAAAATAATATTAAAATATTCTTAATTTATTCAAATTATTGTTTATGTTTTCACCTATTATTTGGTTTTCATATATTCAGTTTGAAAACACAAAAATCTTTTTATTATTCTATGGCAAAACGGTCGCAACCGGCGCACAATGGCTCATTTTGACTATTTTCGTTGCAATGATAGACAAACTTATTAATAACAAATCCTATTCATTTTTGTTCGCCCACGTTAACTCCTATTCCAGAAATCTGGACTTGTTCCTCATAAAAGGTGGTTAAATTTTAAGGGGCGTATTGATTTTAAATAAAACACAAATTACTTAGGAAATTATTTTCATTTTTTTTTATTATGATAATATTGGTATGGTTCAATTGTATATGGATAAAAATATCGGCCAAATGGCCGCCGCGAGTTCGGCGGCACACCTTCATCCGATTTTCCAAATTTTCGATGACGCTGAGGCATAATTGAGGTTCTATGCCGTTAATGTGCCGAATTATCTCATCCTTTAGCTCTTGAATTGTTACTGGCTTATCGACGTATACCTTTTCATTCAAATAACCCCAAAGAAAGAAGTCCAACGGTGTCAAATCACATGATCTTGGCGACCAATTGACATCGTCACAATGTGAGATAACACGGCCATTGCATTTGTCGCGCAAAAGAGCCATTGTTTCGTTAGCTGTGTGGCAAGGAGGTTGCCATCTTGTTGAAACAACATATCGTCAACATCCATATCTTCGAATTCGGGTCATAAAAAGTTCGTTATCCTACACGATAGCGAACACCATTCACAGTAACTGCCTGACCGGCCTCATTTTGGAAAAAAAATACGGCCCGATGATGCCGCCAGCCCATAAACCGCACCAAACAGTCACTCCTTGTGGGTGCATTGGTTTTTCGAGAATCACTCTTGGATTATCATTCGCCCAAATGTGGCAACTCTGCTTATTGACGAATCCACTGAGGTGAAAGTGTGCTTCATCACTGAATCACGAAGTGCATGATATGCATTTTGATTTGAACGCCCATTTTCATATAAGCCTGAATAACTTTAACGCGTTGCTCGATTGTGTATCATGGTTCAAATTGATTTAGTATGAAATTGAGAAATGTCCAATGAAATGCAGAAAAAAACTTGACGTTTAGGTGTGGTTCACATTCAACATCGGCCCTCCGAACCACCCTTTATAAGTAGTTAACATTATTCTGTTAACAAACGGAATATGTCTGGGGTTATGCATTTTAAAATTTAATTTCACTCACATATCCACCTTTTTTATTGAGTCAATATTCGGTTTATTGACATAATTATCTTTCTGTTCACATATATGTACATACACAGTTTAGCTAACTCAATTTATTTTACGACTACATACAACATTCAACGTAAACAAAAATGTACATGTACAAGCAATATGTAAACAACTTTTGACATATTAAAGGAATAAACATCTGGCTTTTGCGCAGACCCAATGGATGGGCCTTTGTTTTGTTGTAATTTCAGAGTGCCCCGGTAGCCTAGCTAGTACTGAGCTAGTCTATCAACCCCGGGGTTGCGGGTTCGATTCCCGCCAGAGACTCTGGTTTCTTTCCTGCAGACAAGCGTATAGCTTCGCGGGGATTAGCATAGGGAATTTAAAAAAAAAAAAAAAAAACACTTTGTTTAGTAAGTTGTGTTTTGCTCACTAAACACACTTGTGACAGGGTCGCATTTTAATTTTACTCAATATTTATAACAATTTCTTATTAATTGAACAATAAATAAATTGCAATTTTATATTGATTATTGAGCTCAACAATGACATTTATTGCGTAAAACTCAATTAAGGTGCATATCTTAACACGGTATTACACTATTCTACAAGTCTTAAGATTTTTGATCTGGTTGGTGTACTTTTTTCGTTTGTGTACCGTATTAATCTTAAGGAATTCTTTACGTTAGGTATTAAACAAAACATTCGTAAAATATTCGAAATTCGTACAGCTCTTAGCGCCAAGGATAATTCAATAGTTTCGCTCTTTATTCAGATAGTTCTATAGATAAGGGTGTATGCCAATTCGACTTAATTTTTAAAATAAGAGATATTTAAGTTTTCATTCTTTGTTTCACTCATGTTTGTAGTTCTAACTGCTACGGAAGCTAATAATTGTTTAAGCACAACGATTAAAGTTCATCATATACTGAGAACAAAAGAAAACTTGATAATGAATTCAAAAATGTATATAAAAAAAGTCTAAGCGGACATATTTTCTTGGCAAAAAAAAAAAATTAAATGAATAAATTTATGGACGGACATCTGTTTCATACTCGAGAATTTTTGAATGAAGTAGCCAAAGTTTGCTAGAAGTAGGTATAATATGTGTATTAGCCTCCACATCAACAATATGTGTACATACAAACATTCTTATGCTTCACACAGAAATGAAATACATTATAAAACCCAAATATTTAAATTCGGATTTAAAGAAATGAAGAATGTTTCTTTAATAACTTTAAAGTTTTAACGAGTTTTGCGTTAGCAAAATGTTGCCAACAGCATATATAAAGTACACACAGCGTTGCCAAAAGCTCTGAAGGGAAAATCATAATTTAGAGAAAAAAAAAATCATATTTTGAAGAGAAAATTCATAAAATTTTCTCTTATACAAATATTTTATTACAAAGACAAACGTAATGACAATGAATTTATTTTTATTTACATGAACTATTTAAATTGAATTAAATAAATTTAAACATACATAACTTAAGTATTTATAAAAACAAAACCTCAACAGTCTTGAATTGGGATTTTAGTTAAATTTGCAATAAAAATTTTGCTGAAATTTGCCATAGGTGCAACTTTTAATCTCAACCATTTTCGTACCACTTTATTGCTTGGGATAAAATACTTTAGTTTGGTAGCTTTGAAGTCTCATACATCATATGAAGTCTTAAAGGTTCTGTAATTTATATTTGGGTATTCACAAGGTGTGCTATCATGTTATATTGTCATAATGTTCTAACATTTTACAATGGTTTAAAAATATTGTTGTAGCTTTGTAAACAAAAAGTGTTTTAAATTAAGAGAACTTTGCTTGCTATGTTTATTGTGCTGTTGTAATTAATTAGAAGAGACCTGCGCTGAGCGGCAGAGCCGAGCCGCATTAGTTTTTGTAGCCGTCGCCATTGATGATATAGTTTTATCCGGCTAATATCCGAATTAAGCCTTCGTTTAGCAATTTTTGCAAGAAAACACTTGCGGCGTCAAATTATATCGACTAAGGACTCTGATGTTTGATAAACAAACAAAATAAAATTTATTTATGATTTGCGTCTAAAAATTGGAAAATAGTCGGGTAAGATCTAATTTAATTTATTAATTCAGGGATTAGAATTAAAAAATATTTTGTTATTAGGCAAATATTTATTTTTTATATTTGTTTTACATCAGCTGATTTAAATTCAAAATAGCACACTAAGTAAAGAGGGGTTGTTCACAACAGTTGTATTTTTTCATGTTATTATTTTAAGACTTATGACACCTTGTGAATCTCCCAATTATACTATTTTTTATTCCGTTATATCGAAAATTAAATTTTTTTTAACTCATCGGAAAAATATAGATTTTCCGAAATAAGTTTCTGATGAGTTAATTATTTATTTATTAATATTAATAAAAAATAAAGGTATCATTGGCAATAAAATATGCATTCTAAGATAAAATGACATACGAAGCGATCTGATAAAAGATCATATGAAGTGAAGCAGAAAATATGTAACTATATACATAAATTCAATCCATAAATATTATTTTCTTCATCTTTAATTTATAACTGCACTAATATTAATTTGTTTTTCTGCTTATTCAATATTTAGAACTCTCCGATCTCTGCCACCTGATAAAATAAACTATCAGCCCAATTATGAATGAAAATTCCCCGTGAGTTTTCTCCCATTTTATTTACACGAACTATTTCAATTAAATTGTAAAAATGGGAAAAGGGAAAAAGGAAAACGCCCGGGGAATTTGTATTCATAATTGGGCTGTATATAAATTGATTTGTGTCCCCAGCTACATAAATATTGTCGAAAATAATGAGCATTAAATAATAAAAATAATAAGTAAGTCCTATAGTTAGAGGTTGGCAAAAATAAAAAACAATTGTCAATGGTCAAATGCTGTAAGATATCTCTAGGAAGCATATACGTTTTAATTATACATATCAAGTTATGATTTTATTGAACTGAAGTAAATTGCGTTGATTTAGATAGTGTCGACTGTTACATTTCAAAAACAAATTACTAATCATAAGATTACTGCCCCTATTGCGGTTCTCCACTTTTGCAACAGTTTGGTGTTATTTGGTAAAATTCACATTGCCATTCACAACTCAACTGGCAGTTGGCTATTCAGTTGTGTATCTGTTTGTTTCGTGGTACTATTGCCGTTTTCAACTTTGTAAAAGTTTGGTCGACAAAAATTTTAAATACACACAACTGCTAAAAAGTAGTTGTGTTATTGGCAGTTAAAGTTCACTTTTTTCGGCAAAAATTTAAAACAAAAAGGAGAAATCATATGTACAAATTTTTGTAATAACTTTTTCGCTCTTTTTAAAAATTAAAGCGGCTTGTCCAGCTTTTTTAGATAAACTTAGAAATTGCTCGCGAAAAACGCCAAAGTTTGATAAGATGAAAAATTCATGTAAGGAGAAATGGAAAGAGTTTTCAGTGGAGTTAAATAGTTTGGGACCACGACAAGTACTTCTCTTAGACACTTATAATCTTCTTAATCTACTGAACTTATAAATAGATAAAATTACAATATTCATGGCACAGGTTTAGATACACTACAAGGCAAGTATAAACAAAAACTTGCCAACAATAAAAGAAACTCTCAAGCGACAGGGCGAGGCCTATCACAAGAAGTTCCATTAAATAGCCTTGAGGATACGGTTTCGCAGCTCTTGTCATTGCAAGAGCAAGTGGCAACAACTGGCCAAGTACTTGGTATTGAAAATATTCCACCACCAAGTGACAATTTTACTGAGTCAGTTGAACCAATTATACAACCAGCAGATTTGCCGACAGCTACCCCAACCAGAAGAAGAACTCACCAGGCACAAGAAAGTTTCAGTTCTTTTTATAAGTTCTTACTTGGCACTGGGAAGTTCAAGAGGGTTGGAATCATCACGAATTTGTCTTCTTGTACATAACACATCTATACAAAAGTTTTCCTTTTCGTTATCATACAATAAATCGACACTAACATCCATTATAAATACTGTTTTTTGACACAGTAGTTAGAAACACTTGTAGTTTAAAAAAAGTATTTAATTTTATAAAATTTTCACTTGTCAAACGTGATATTTTAAGTTGGCAACTTTATAGAAAACTCAACTAATAACAGTTGGGTTTCACAATACCTAAAATGAGTTTGGTTGTGCATAAGTTGGGTTTACTCTCACAAACTGAGTTGAGTGGAGAACCGCAATAGGGGCATGCATTTATTAAAATCTTAAACATGAGAGATGTTTTTGGAAAAATTTTCAACTTTAAAGCTTTATAGCATGTAAACTAAAAGTTTCTTGGTTTCCATTAGTTTTGCGTTTTGGTTCTAAATATGTACTTCAATTACAATATCAAACTTTAAACAAATAACCTTTTTCTTTTTAGAAATAAATTTATTCATCAATATATTCAAACTGTTCTACAAAGCTGTTTTAAATATTATGTATTCGCAGAGAAAAAATATGGTTGGGCATTGTTACGGCAACAACACTATGTTTAATGTAACAATATATTGTTGTCGTACACAAATAATTGATATTTTTATTTAATATCAACAATATTATAGTTACTGTAAACATATTAATGTGTATCGCAACTATATATTTGAGTATTGTTGACCGAAAAATAATTATTTTTCTAAGAACTAAATTATGATAACTTTCAAAACCTATTATATTACTCACAACCATATCATGATATTTAATAGCCATAACATGATAACTTTCTATACATTAATCATATTATGTTTAAGATGCAATCAAACTATTTTTACTATAATAATATTATGTTAGTGCCATTTGTAAAATAATTTTAAATCAGTTGTGTCGTTTATTTTATATGTGAGCGGTTAAACTATTTAAAGATAAATTCCCATAAAAAAAATAAGTTTAAAGAAATTAAATAATTAAAATATTAGCGGAATTCAGTCCTCGGTATAGTGATGTAATAGTGCAAATGCAAAATATCGTACTTTTTTGGTAAAATCAAACATCAAAACACACAGAGATTTCGTTTTATTTTTTAAAAGTGTTACGATATTTCTGTGGTTTTCATGGGCAACGGCGTATGTCTTAAAACAAATGTTTCAGGAAAGCCAAAAAACCATTCAAGATCAAATGGGCAAGGTATTGCACTTTTTTAACTTTGTGATTACGGTAAAAAATCGGAATTGATCTATCTTTTTTCAAAATTTTTATGAAACATGTAAAGAGCGTTTAAAATTAGGCAGTATGGCATCAACATCTAAAAATCGACTAAATGGACATACGTGGTTGCCCATGAAAATCACAAATTTTGTATTTGCTCTTTTGCAAGCCTTATATTGAGCTCCGCTGTTTGATTTACATTAAGAAGAATTGTAAAAAGCCACAAAATAAAAAATCGATGCAAAACAATTTTAATGTATTTTGTATTTTTCTGACAGTTATGAAAGTGACTGTATCATAACATGATTGCTTCTAAATTTATTATGATTAGCATGATGATAATATGATTACTTCTTAGCTTATTATGATTAACATGACAATAATATGATTAGTTCTTAACTTATTATGATAAGCATGACTATAATTTGATTGCTTCTTAACTTAGTATGATTAACAGAATAATAATACGATTAAGGGAAAAATATTATTTCGTAATATTACGAGTATATTTAGTCATAATATGATTCAATAATAATCTTAATATGGTGACTACAATAATGAATCTTATCATAATATGTTGCTCTTAGAATATGTTTACCACAACCATGTGTTTTCTTTGCGTGTATGCTAATATACAACAAAGCTATAAATCTGTGGTCACAAGTAATAAAAGCCTAAGTCTGTTTTTCAATATTTTCACTACTGCGGTTTAAAGTTTGGAATATTCACTGAAAATCAGGAGACGGCTTTTTTTGGATAACTTTGCTACAGATTCCAAACAAACGAATTTCTTTACTTAGTTGTTAAAAAAAAAATAGTTGTTTATTCTCCCAGTCAAAAGATATTACCGAATAAGATACTTAGGCCACAGCGCACACAGAGGCGTCACAAAACAGAAAAGATGGTGATTTTTCTGTCTTTTTTCTTCGAAAGCTGCCCTTTTTGCATTTTTTTGTTTTGATCACGCAATTTGTGTTGACAGTAGCGGCCTGTTTTTACACATTGCCACTTCACTACCAAAAAACGTTTTCTTTCTCTTTCTTCGAAAGCTGCCATCGCAAATGATTTAGGCATTTTTCATACGTCACTTGTTTCATCTCTGTATGCTTTGTGCTTAGGCTCTTATGAATTGTTGAACGAAAGAAAGTCAAAGAGTTAAAAGTTGAGTTAGACTAATATTCCAGATAAAATAAAAAACTTTCAGTGCGCCTAAATTGACATAAATGTTAATTAAATGCCAAAATTTTTTAGATTCGATTTCTCATGTTGAGTTAGGTTGTTATATCTATATAATAGTTCATAAAGTTTAAAGAATAACGTTTTAAGTTGATTAAGGCAATAATGAAAAAATAATGTTTATATATGACTTAGGCGGTTATGCCACAACAGTCACTTAGAAAAATAACTTAAGCTTTTAGGTTTTTTAGGGTTAATTGCCTTCCTATAACAGACACAAAAATTAAAAATTAATAGCAAATAGATTTAGACTCGCTGAATACGATGGTACTAATAACTCAATTGTGTCCTAACTCGAGTTAGGCTGTTATGGGTTGTGACCACAGAAATAACCAACTGACATAAAAATTAATTGTTTTAAGAATTGACGGTTTATAAAAACAGTAAAAAGCTTCTGTAATTTGTACAAACATTCTTAAAAAAAAAAAAAAAATCGCAAAATTATATTTTAGGCAAACAAATCAATAAAAATTTGATAAAACCATCGTTCTGGCAACGCTGAATTTATTTTGTGAGTGATATTTTTTAAAGCATATTTTTAGGATCAAAGTAAACATTTTAAATACGCTTGTTGCTTGTAGAAATTTTTAAAAATTGTTCAAAACAATAATATTTGATGCAGTTATGTTAGCCGTACAGTAATAACTGTTGTTTGTAATGTTATTTCACCTTAAACGAAAACGAACGTAACTACACAAAAAATCGAATTAAAATTTTTAATTGATTATGGTTTGTTTTATCAAATTTTTAGACCCCTGCTGCAATCAAAAATATCGACTTTATTAAAGAAATTTACACGCAAAGAACACTTTGTAAAGCTTTTTTGCTTCTCCTGTAAGAAACCCACTCCCGGAAAACACGAACGTGTATAACGAATAATGCTCTTCACGGACAGAATTATGATTATTATTAAATCACCAGACAATTTTGCATGATTCTGGTCCAATTCAAAAATTTCTCATTATGAACAAATGTGGGTGGCTTGGTTTAAGCAAAAAGTCATGACTCAAAGCGAACTAAAATTTACTTAAAAACTTGATTTTCTATCATCTCTCCCATAATTTTTTTAGCACCAACGTGAAAAATAAGATGATTCGCTCATTCATTTCTTGCAGGTTAGTTACTTGATTCAAGTTTTCGTTGCTTATGGACAATTTCACCAATTCAATTCATTTAAATATAATTTTTCATATTATTTTATATTTATTTGACATGAAAAACTAATTTAAAACTTAAATTGATATTTAAATAAATTAATGAAATGGCGATTATTATTTTACAAAATACTAAGAAAAGCCTGAATTTTTTATATAAAACGTATAGAATTAGTTAGTTTAAGAAAACTTAATATAAAAATTAAAAACTTTTAATTGATTTGCTTCACATGTCGGTCGATTCAAATAAAAATTAATTGAATTAAACCAAGTTTTCTTGAGCATTTTCTGAAAAATTTAAAGAAATCCATAGCATATCTTTCTTGATGCAAGAAATTCGATTCTATTTAAAAATCATGAAATCATAAATGCAGCTTGATTTAAGAAATATCTTTCGTACTTTTAATCGAAACAAGCTTCTGTTTTATTTCTTGTTTTAAGAAATTTTTGATCATACATATTCCAAAACGGGAATTTTTTGATCATGAGAAAATGTTTCTTTATTTAAGAAAATTTTACTAAATACGAAAAAAATTAGTTAAAATCATGAAATAATTTTTGGATTTTGGATGTTCTTGTGTAAAAAACGAAATGTCTTTTTCATAGCGTTAAACAAAGTTATTTGAATTTAAAAATTATTTAAAAAAAAAATTCTAAATTGTAATAATTAATTAATAAATTGTGCTTATTAGTATAAAAACAAACGTATACTTTCGTACATGTATGTTGTATGTATTTGTAAAAACTAAATCAGGTGTATGAATGTAGAACCACTCAAAACAACAATGTAAACACTTGAAGAGTGACAAGATACACTAACTTCTCATACATACTAAAGTGGTTCTTGACCTTAACGACAATTGTTAGAAAGAATGTAACCGAGTTTAATTTTGCAAATAATTTAACCATATTGCACAGGGTGGCGCAGAATAAGCTACACAAATGGTTTGAATTCTGATTAATTTTTTTTTTACATTTTGAGGAGAAGACTTAGGGAATACGAATAACTACACAATCTAACAACGTGAATGAGCTTTATTTTTTAGTTGAAAGTTTTCATCACATTAACAAGGAGATGTTTGAGACAACGTTGGCTATCACGGCAGACGCTGCAGAAAATTTTTATTTATTTAGACATATTTTGATGTAAAGTTAAACTTGTGCATACTAGGGGATGGTAAATGGATTCCAAAATCGATTTTCGATCGACTTTTTTAATTTCGGTTTTTGAAATCGATTAATCGAACCTCAAAATCGATTTAAACATCGTTTAAGATAAATTTGCAAACTTATACCTTATATGACAAAGGGGAGTGGGATACACCAGCATTTTTTTGGCGAACTACTAAAGAAATTGAACAGATTTTTGCAGTGGGTACATATGACTACGTTTTATGATTTTCCTGCAAAAATTGAAAATGTGTACATTTTGTGATGGCCGCTATTAGAACAAGTGCATGTACATTTCACATATTAAAATTGTGTTCCATAGTGAAAGTGATTTCGTATCTTGCTTCACATAAAAAGAAATCACTTTTGATCGGAATTGATTTCTGTGACAAGCCTGAATGTATGGTTAGTATTTTAAAGAATTATGACAATAGTTCCTGATCGGAGTTAGTTTTAAAAAACCAATGCTTGCATGTCATTGATGCCAGAAAGATGCAGAGACACTTCCTTGTAATTTCGTATCTGCTAGGATAAATTACATACTTTTTGTTTTTTCACTCTGCTTAAAACAAGATTTAAATATCGCTCACACACTGATCTGTTTGAATATTAGCGTATTTCCACAGGAATGCCATGATTTAATTCACCTGTTGTCTTTCTATATGGGTAATTCCAAAATGTAAAACGTGACCATCGTACGCATCAAAATGCAATTACATTTTAAACAATAAATATTTTTAGGTTCTCTTAACCCTTAAATTAAAGCAGTAAGAAATCACTGTTATCTATGCTAAAGTTTATGGAGGGCGGGATTCTCCGTCAAAGATAAAATTGCAAAAGAAGTAGCGGTTCACTGTAACTTTTTTTTAATTTTTGATACGCCTAGACAAATTTAATAGCTTCAACGTTAAACTTTTCCGCAAAGAAGTTGGCAATAACGTTATAACAAAAATACTTATTGCCAAAAAATTATCTAAAAATATTTTTATTTTCTCATTATTTTTTTGATATTTTTTAATAAATCAAAAAGAAAAAACATCTGTTTAGCGATATTTATTTTTTCCATACAAATTCCATTCAAATTTAAAAATTAAAAACAAAATTACAGCAACCACTATAAATGCTTGTTTTTATTACATTTTTATTCAAATCGAATTCAATTCAACACAGCAGCAATATTCAATTTAATTGACCATTAATTTCAACATTTGGCCATACGAAAACCTCTTAAAATTGTAGTGAAAACTACAGGAATAAACATTTTTAGTTGCCACAAATTATACGTTTATTTTTGTTTTTTTTTTTTCTCTTTGCAAAAAATAAACAAATTGAAAATGATTGATAGAAAATTTTAAATAATTTTAAAATAAACGTACATATGTACATTAGGGCTACAACCAAATTATTGGCATAGTACGACGGAGTGGCCAAGAATGTTTTAGTAATGAAAACACCTGTCTCCCGTCGTTTTGCGAAAAAAAACCTGACGCAGGGAAGCAAATTTCTAAGACCTTCTTAGAAATTTTTAACATGATGAATTGTAAGCCGTAGGAAAATTTTTAAATCTAAAGCAGTGGATAAATTCCAAAATAGCATTTAAGTGATACGTATAGGAATATAAACAAATATCAGTATATTTTTTAAAATTTCCGTGAGATAAAATGGTTGTTTTCAAACTTCAACCCGATGCCTGCGTGAACTTTTTTAACAATCCGAACAAATTATCATATTTTTTATTAATAACTTTTAATGTTCTACACGACTATACTATGCCGTTTTTGATTTTCGCAAAAAGTGTGAAAAAGTTATAGCCCTAATGTACATATAGAAAAATAATTATTTTTTTAAAAATTTACTAAACAACAAAACAAAAATATAATAATAATAAAAACAAGTAAGAAAGTATAGTCGGTCAAGCCCGACCATATGAAACCCTACAAAACCCTACGATTCGGCCCATTTTCAATAGGCTTGGTCCTTGAGCCAATAAGAACCTATGACCCAAATTTCATCAAATTATCTCCAAAATTGCGACCTGTACTTTGCGCACTGTACTTTGCGCACAAGGTTACATGGACAGCCAGCCAGCCTGCCAGCCATCCAGCCGGACGGACATCGTTAGTTCGACTCAGATTCTAAGACGATCGGTATACTTTAAGGTGGGTCTAGGACCAATATTTAAAGGTGTTACACACATCAGCACAAACGCATAATACCCTCTCCTCTATTGTGGTGTGGGTATAAAAACAATAAATTCCGAATTTATGCCAAAAAGTTAACCAAAGTGTTTTTAAATCTCAAAAATTTAATTAATTTCTTTGAATCATAAAAAATAATCCACTTAAGAAAAAATAACAAACATTTATTTCATATTCTTCGAATTTGATTTATAAAAAATTTGATTTGCCTACGCATATAGTTTTGAAAAAATGTATGTATGAAAGATTAAGCTATAAAATTATTTTTAGTTTTTTTAATTGAAGAAAACTTTTTTAATTTTTAAGTCCTCGTCCATAATATAAAACATTTTTGCAAAGTTTTTTTATTTCTCTTTTTAAATTGCATTCGTGTTCATACAATGAAACTTTTGTTTTGCAGCATTAAGGTATTTTGTATGCCTTATCTCTTTCTTCTTCTTCCTTTCAATAACAAACGAGCAAAAACAGATTGTACACAAAAGAAAGTACAGTTTTCCATTAGTCTTCAAATTTTTACTATTAAATTTTAAAGATTCGCAGCAAATGTTTCATAACATGGATTATTTGTTGAAGGGATAAGCTATTCCTATGCGCATTTCACAGATTGCCTAGGTCAGATAATCAGGAAACTTAAACCAAAGATTTAAGAAAAGCTAAAAATATTATACAAATGAAACTGTTAAAAATCAAGTTTTTTGATTGTTGCCAATTCATTGTACCACCTTCGAATATCAAGTGTACAATACGAAAAATTGAACTTTAAGTGTTCACTTTGGCTGCTATTGCCAAAAAAAATATGGACAATTAAGTTTTTTTGAAGGTTGATCTGGCGGTTTTACCTCCATTATTTTGTTTCTATTGCTCCAAAGCAAACTTCCTGTATCAGTAGCAGCAAACACAACTGAACAAAATTGGACCAATATTAAAACAGCCTCAGAAGAGGTTTTTGGTAAAGCAAACCAAAGAAGAAAGGAATTTATTTCAACCCAAACTTGGGAACTTATTAATAAGCGTGCAACAGCTAAAAACAAAATTAATTCCGTTAAAAACATTAATGAAAGAAAAGAAGCTCAAAGGAAATACAGTCAACTGGATAAGCAAGTAAAACGCGCCATAAGGGACGATAAAAAAGAATATATGATTAGTATAGCGAAAGAAGCTGAAAATGCAGCTACAGCTTTTAATATGAAAGATCTATTTAACATCACCAGAAAAATTGCAGGATCTGCAAGAACGAGAACCGTTGCTGTCAAAAGTCTAGATGGACAATTACTAACCAACGTCAAAGATAAACTCAAACGATGGAGAGAACACTTTATGAGTGTATTAAACATGCAACGAGATGGAATCAGCGTAACATATAATAATGTTGATAACGTACTACCCATAAGAATTGCACACCCATTAAAACGGGAAATAGAGGATGCCATATTGACTCTCAAGCGTGGGAAAGCAGCAGGTGTTGACAACATAACGGCAGAGGTACTCAAGACAGATCCAAAGCTATTTGCTAGCATACTGTACCCGCTGTTTCTCCAAGAAAGGTGACGCAACAGATTGTAGCAATTGGCGCGGTATTACTATTCTCTGTGCAGTTATGAACGGCCTGAAAAAAACTTAATTGGCAATCATGTATTTGAAATTTGTTTTTGTTTTCATTTTGTTTTACTTAACCCACTTACAACTACAATTAATGTTGGGAGAATTCCAATCAATTGTAGTGGGGAATGTAAGATGAGATAAACTCACTGTTTATTTAGTATTGTGGTTATTTTGTTGAACTATTTATGGTTTTTAATCCAAATTTTTATTATTTTTAATTAGGCTTAAGTTCATGAAATTTAATTTTTTTTTTATTAAATTATTTTTATGAAGAAGGAATTTTACAACATGAAAATCAATTAAAATTGTTATTGATAATCTTTCATTCTTGACGTGGCTCGGGCTCGAACCCTGGCCTTCTTCATAAAAATAATTTAATAAAAAAAAAATTAAATTTCATGAACTTAAGCCTAATTAAAAATATTAAAAATTTGGATTAAAAACCATAAATAGTTCAACAAAATAACCACAATACTAATTATTGTTAAAGCTAAGGCACGAGCTCTATGTGTACATTTGTCCTTCAAGTTGTGCTGAAAAAGGTCAACAGAAAAGAGAAAGACAAAGTGAAAAAAACAAAAAAATGTACTTGGACTTCAAGAAAAATTCTTGACGAAAGTACGAAAAAAACAGAAGTAAAGGAAAATACATGTAAAATCAATTAAAATAAATAATCATTCAGGAAAGCAAATTTCGATCTACCAAATGTTAAAATACAATTTGGTTTAAGGATTGATGTTTGACTAGTGACGTCAGCAGTCGTCGATGGCTGCGAGTGTAAGACGGCAAATCCATCTGAGGAGATCGAGTGGTTGCGATCGAAACATGTCATGGTAACCTGCCGGCCAGGGTTCGAGCCCGAGCCACGTCAAGAATGAAAGATTATCAATAACAATTTTAATTGATTTTCATGTTGTAAAATTCCTTCTTCATAAAAATAATTTAATAAAAAATAAAATTCACTGTTTATTGTTGATGCTTTTGTTTAAACTTTGATATTGTTACAAGTAGAACTGTTGCTTATAAGTCTTATACGTTTAACAGTTTTATTTGGTTAAATATCTTTAGTTTTTCTAAAATCTTTACGGATGAAGTTTCCTGATGATCTGGCCTAAGCAACCAGTGAAATGCGCATAGGAATAGCTTATCCCATCAACAATAAATTTCAAGTGTTTTGATCAATAATAACAACTGGGAATTAAGCACGAATAATAAAATCTTTTAAAATTAAAATTTTGTATTCCAAAAAAATTATTTTGATAGTATTTATGAAGATCATCCTGGAAAGACTCATCAAACATGTTGATAAAAAGCTACGCCCAGAACAAGCTGGTTTCAGAAGTGGTAGATCATGTGTCGATCAAATTAACACCCTCAGGATAATAATTGAGCAAGCCGTAGAAAAGCGATCTCCATTATATATGCTGTTCATCGATTACGAATAAGCATTCGACTCTATCCATAGAGAATGTATTTGGGTCGAACTGAAGAATATGGGGGTTCCACACAAGATTATTTCTATAATACGCAGCAGCTGTGCAAGTTTCCAAAGCACAGTTCTTCACGAAGGTAAAATGTCTGAAGCCTTTAACACCATATCAGGCGTAAGACAGGGCTGCTTGCTTTCACCCTTGCTCTTTCTTATTGTAATGGATGCAGTCTCCCGCCGCGCGAACCAGGAGAAGCCAAGAGGAATTGTTTGGAATCCGCTCCGACCAGAAATCCGATTGGAATCACTTGATTATGCGGATGATAAATGCGAACTATCCCACAGACTGTGTGACATGCAAGGAAAGCTAAATGACCTATCTTTAGAATCCAATAAAGTAGGACTCAGAATAAATATAGACAAAACAAATGAGATGCGAATAAACACCATAATAACTGACCCATTAAATCTTCTACACGCCACAGGTTCAAAGGGTAGAAAGGTTTCAGTACCTGGGTAGCATTATCACAGAGAGCGGAGGAACTGTCGAAGACGTGGAAAGCCACAGCAAAAAAGCAATCGGTGTATTTACACAACTTCAGAGAGTATGGAACTCAAGCACGTACAGCGTCAAAACCAAAATACATATATTCAAAGCATGTGTTCTCTCCGTGCTTCTGTACGCATGCGAAACTTGGTTTGTAACGGAAAACATACAAAACAAACTTAGGGTCTTCGTTAATCGTAGCCTCCGAAGAATTCTTAAAATATTTTGGCCTCGCACAATAACCAACGAACAGCTATGGTACAGATCTGAGATGGGTGATTGAAGGTAGAAATTCGAAAGAGAAAATTTGGTTGGATAGGGCATACACTTCGAAAACCACCTGAAGAAATTGCTCACCACGCTCTTGTTTACAACCCCCAAGTTAGTATCAACCCTACAGGAAATGAATTCCATATCCCATAGTCTGGGAAGAACCTTCAACACCATCGAGGAGCTCAGAGATATAGCTGCACGTCGACAAAGATGGAGACAACTTATAGACGGCCTATGCCCAGTATAGAGGCAGCTCGCGATCATGTCCTTTTGATCTGTGGCCTTTTGACAAAACATCTTAAGTCAAATTTAAAAAGTTGAAAAAATGCTGTTAATTATACGAATTTTCCTTCAAAAAACATTTTTGTTTACGATTTTTAAATTTTGTATTATAAAGAAATTTTTCTTTTATTTCGGTTTATTTTATTATTTGGTAAAAATGATTTTTTCACCGAGATTTTTTTAAAACTTTTTTTGCTAACTTATCTCGACTTAAGATATTTTGTCAAAATGCCACAGATATATTGCTTAATGGTTTTAAAAATCAAGATAAGTTAACACGTTAACGCGTTGTTGCTTAGAAAACGTTACGCTTGGCGCGCTGATTTACATTGGTCAAGTTTATTTTGATTTAAATTTCCAAATCCTATACATAATGTTTAATGCAAAATAATTTTGCGAGTCGCGGAAGAGAAGTGAAACTTCTTAAGGGAATCGTGAAACAAAAATCGATTGTTTCACATATATACATATTTTATTTAAATGCATTCAGCAAGAATTTTAAAATAATTTTTTTTTTTTTTTTTTTGTTTTGTTTTTTTAACTTTTAATGGTTTGTTTGTTTTAAAACCTTCAGTGAACTATGGAATTGAACAAAATATCAAAATTAATTATATTTGCTAATTTATGTGTTTCACGGAAACTTGTAAATTTCAAAATAAAGTGTTGATACGGATTTAATTAATTGGTAGTGTTGACAATTTGGCGAATATGTGGTGTAGGAATGGATAAATTAATTTTTAAACATCAGACAATTTTATTTAGAAAAATGTTTTTGAAGGTTTTAAAAATATTTAATACGAAGTTGAAATAAACGTTTATTAATTTATTTATTTAGGTCTGTAGATTAACAATCCTTACGGTTAAAGTTCACATTGATTAACCAACACATTAAGCCCAGGAAAAGTGAATGAGTTTTAATGTGTTGGTTAACTAATGTGAACTTTAATTTGTTCTTGCATAGAAAATATTTTCAGACAAATTTTTTGATAATGCAAATAAATTTATAGACTTGAAATCTCTCTGCCAAATTTAATGATGATCGGTCTATAATTTTCCATAAAACCATTTAAGTTAAATATACAGTACACGCTCGGAAATTCGAACCACTTTGTTTTTAGGGCGATTCGAATTTACGAATTATTCGAATTTCTGGACGGTTTTTTATATAAAAATTTAGGTAAATTTGACCATAAAGATTTAAAAAACTATGCTTTTTTAATTTTGATTTGTTTAACATAAAAACTATAAAAAAATTAACGAAATATAACCAAAAAAAAAATAATTCGGTTAATTTGACTTTATTTAGTACATATGTGTAATACAAACACCAAAAAAAAGACTTTTAAACTCTAACAACATCAACAAGATCTGTAAATCATCTCTTAAAATGGGATTCCCCTATTTACTTTGTATTTGGTTAAACTAAATTGTCAAAATTTAAGTGATAACAATAAAAAGAAAAAACCGCTCGCAAATTTGAATTTTGGATTCTAATTTTAGATCGCCAAATGTAATGAAATTACTGATTCGAATTTCTGAGCGTCTACTGTATAGGGTATTCATTTAATCGACCTTTTGCTTTAATCGGTTAATCGCTCGATTAATTAACCGAGGTTTTGGTTTAATCGGTTAATTTTGCTTTTGATCGGTTAACCGATTAATAACGTTTTTTTATAAATAAAGTAATTTCAATATATAAAAATTAATTAATTGTTTATAATTTGGAATTTATTAGGAAAAAAAACAACAATATACCAAACAAAGCAGTTCTTGAACTAAAACGAGCAAACAAACAAAAAACATAAATATGTAATATGCATTTTTCAATTAATACACAAGGTGTGCTATCAAGTCATATCCTCATAATATCCCAAATAATATTTTGCAATTGCTTAAAATAAATGTTGTTGTGTTTCAAACAAAATAAAAATGTTAATGCTGTGTTCATTAATTCGTCATAACTGTACAGTTGAAATCTAAATTATAAGCGGTAGCCCACAACAGTCATATCGTCGGCTTAATATGAAAACCTGCTAACTCGCTTTCAGCATCTTTTACAGGAGAGACAAAAAGCTTTTTATTTTTCCTTTTTGCTTGATAGAAAATTAAAAATAGTTAGTTTTGCACACTTCAAGACTAAAATAGAAGATAAACTAACTACATGCTGGTCGACGAGGCGTATCTTTCTCTACCACACGTTATCAAAATCTCAATTTACATAAAAAAAGGATTTAGCCGGTTTGCATATTAAGACGTCGATATCTACTTCTTGTGATTATTTTATGACTACCTTGGTAAATCCCCCAAAAATGTGTTAATAAAAAAAGAAACTGAGATAACTTAATTAGTTATTTCAATTGTTAAAGGAGATCTTATAAAATAATCTTTTAGAAAAGTAATTTGGTTTAAATGTTTAGGATCAAAGCGATTCTTTTCCTTAGTTTTGACAAAACTTGTCTCATTTTCTAGAAATTCTCTAAAATTTTTAACACTTCTAATTGTTTCGGTTTATTCTGTTAAAAGACTGATATGAGAAGATATAAGAAGAAACAAATAACTAAACACTTACATTACAAAAGGACGTGAAAAAAAGGTGTTGGCAATTAAACATTTAACCCATTTTTCGCAACATTCCTGTTGATCGATGATGAAGATAGAAAACATTGTAATTTATGTCACCGGTCGTTGGAAAAAAGGTTAAAATGAAGGTCACTGAACACCTTCTTTGTTTGTTTGAAAAAAATATTTTCTTAACACATAAATATATTTTGTATATGATACGAAACAAATAATTAAAAACACAAAAAAATACTACAAAATATTGAGAATTTTCTTCCATCGGTTAATCGACTGAAATTAACCGGTTTAATCGTTAATCGAAAAAAGCCAATTTAAAATTAACCGATCAGTTAATCGGGTAGTAATTAATCGGTTAACCGATTGACGGTTAACCGAATGAATACCCTACTGCTGTACCTAATAAATCATAACTTTCTTTGATAATCGGTCTATACTTTTATATATGTATAAGCCCCACTACGGATTTTTTTTACTCTGGCTGGAGGGTGCCAAAGATTCGGCACAGCCGAATAAAGCGCTTTAACTTATTTTTTTCTTATGTACATTTTTAATTAGCATGATGAAAAAAATAAAAAATAATTAAATATTATAGTTTTTTGCTTAAAGAATTTATTTTAGTTTGTTTTTAATATTAATAGGTTTCTGTAATAAAACCATTTTTGATTTTTTTTTTTTTGCATGTTAAAAAAAAGATTATTCAAAGGAAAGATTTGTTGAATTTAATCAATTTTTCATGTTTAATTTAGTGTGGACAGTAATATTTCTTACCGAAAATGAAATGATTTAAAATTACCTGTTGACTTTGGCAAATTGTAGAAATCCAGCACCTTAATTTCCGAAGTTTCAACATGCGGAGCAAATCCTTCATACAAATCGCTCTCCTCCTCGATGCCACTCAGTTTGTCAACTTGAGCTGAAGCCGTGTCACGATTAAAAGGCATTTTCAATAACAATTTGATTAGGAAATAGAAATCTTAACACGAAACGCAATCACGAAACTCGCATATACAGAGATGAAAACGAATATTTTTTTATTTTTTATTTATTAACACTATTTTGACCGGTAGTATTCGTTGTATAATTTACTAACTTTTGTAATGACTAGAAACAATATTCTTTTTTTTTTATATTTATATAAGGGGTTTTAATTTTAAACTTTAAATTTAAATGTATTTTAAATTTTTCACTTTTCAAAATTAAGTTTTCTTATTAAAAATGTATGTTTTTTTATTTTTTGATTTCATTTAATATTCCTTGGAGATAAAAATACTCCAATACGATGGTGCTTGACTGAATTCATTTCCTTTTTAAATCCAAAAACTTATTGAAATTTAAATTCATGCCAGTCCAGAACAAAAATCTTTTGTAAAATATTTTCTCTTTTTGATTTTTGCACCACCAGCCGCTGAATCTTCAAAACGAAATCACGAGATGTGTTGAAAAATGTCTGCAATTAAAAGAATTGAAAAAAAAAATTTTGGATTATAATCGCAAACAAATATTTATTTTTCTTCGTTTATATATTTTTTTTTTTTTTTTGCTATTTTTGTTTAATATTATTTTTATTGCAGAAATAGCAAATAAAAAATCGATCGAAACAATTTACAAGAACAACAAACTATAAAATTTTGAAATAAACATAAACTATTGGCACTTGATAGAAATTAAAATTTTAATAGAAAAAAAAATTTTTTGGAGGTTGCCAAAACATAAGTAATTATTCGCTTAAAACGGAAAAAGAATTCAATTGAATGGAACTTTTATTTTAGGGATTGCAAGCAAAGTTGAAATGCTGAAAGACAGATGTTTGAGTTTAACTGGATTTATACCAGACTTGGACGTTGGGAATTACTTTTAAATTGCCTATTGCTTTAAATTTGTACCTGTAATTAACTACAACATGTAACACCCAAGTCTGAGTTATGCACAGTTAAGGCTAGATTACACTATTAATGTGTGTGAAGATAAATTCGAATTTATAAACCCAAGACAAAAACCCACGTCTTTAACATACAATGATTTCAAAGCTAACATTGCACTGTTACATACTTAACAGAGCTATGTTAACATTAAATAAATTGTAAAAATTAAAAAAATACACCAAATTTAATAAAATATCGCTATACCACTACATGGAATCGATAAGAAATTTTTTACAAATTTCTTAATTTCTGAAATTATTTGAGAACTACCGCTACCATCGTTCGATAGACCATTGTCCTGCCCATCGATTCCATGTAATGGGATAGTGGTAGTATTTCCCTGGAGTCCATAGTGACCACTCATCCCTCTTAAGAACGTACAAAATTAGAATTTTTGATTTTTTTTTATAAAATTTCTTAAGTTCTGAAATTATTTGAGAACTACCGCTACCATCGTTCGATAGACCATTGTCCTGCCCATCGATTCCATGTAGTGGGATAGCGATATTTTATTAAATTTGGTGTATTTTTTTTAATTTTTACAATTTATTTAATGTTAACATAGCTCTGTTAAGTATGTAACAGTGCAATGTTAGCTTTGAAATCATTGTATGTTAAAGACGTGGGTTTTTGTCTTGGGTTTATAAATTCGAATTTATCTTCACACACATACACTATTATACTTTGTATTAATACATGTCAAAAACTCAAGTAATATGACAAAGTGTGATAGTGTGAATGCAATGTGTCACGAAAATGACAATTATTAAGAAAAAAGGTTGACATCCCATACGACTTCATCGCTTTTTGAAAAATTTCTAAACAATAATACTTTTCATTGGATCAGGGTTGCATTTTATTTCATGTGTAAGTGTTTATTAGGGTGGGTCGAAAAAAAAGGTGTGCCAGTCACCCCCTAGAATGAAAGATATGTCAATGAAGTTTCTAAAACAGGAAAAAATTTTTTTTTGCCACGCCCCAAAATACAGCACTTTTGGGTTTTTATATGTAGCGCTGCTATTTAAAGTCCGATCTTATCATATCGCATATCGTTGTTCATGGCTTGATAGTGGCTTCATTTTTCTCTTTGCTGACTTTTCAATCCGACCTGAAATTCTGAGCGCCACTTATGCCATCTCGGATCCTTCCCCCAAATGTCCAATTTTTTGACGGTCAAAGAAAGTCCTTATAAAACTACGTATGTATAGATTTTAATAAATGGCAGCGCTACATATAAAAAACCAAAAGTGCTGTATTTTGGGGCGTGGCAAAAAAAAAATCCTGTTTTAGAAACTTCATTGACATATCTTTCATTCTAGGGGGTGACTGGCACAACTTTTTTTTTGTATGGAGGTCGACCCGGTCTAGTGTTTATACTTTGTGTGATGGTGTGAACACAAACTGTCATGTTACATTAGATTTTTTGACAGTCGCAACAAAATTCATTCGATTTCTATCTCACAAAGTATTATGGAATACGTAAGACTTGTGAGATAGTGTAATCTAGGCTTTAACATTGTTTACTTTTTAAAAGCGCTAGTAACACATACTTATTAAAAAGTAAGCGCAATTAAAGACTGTGTTGTCATATATGTAAGTGGAGTGAGGCAATATGAGAATAAAATATGTGTGTTGGGCACTGTTGTCAGAAATTTTTTCTAATAAATCTGAAAAATTTGACTAAAAACTCTGGAAAATCTGAAAAAAAATTGTTAAAATCTGCAAAAAATCTGGGAACATAAAATACTTTATTTTGGGGTTGATTTTGTTTTTATTTTCGGGTTCGTACATTAAAATTAAAAGTTAATATAGACAAAAGAGAAAAAATATATATTATATGAATGTATGTATATACATATGTATTTACTTAAATGTATATTCAAAAACATTGTGCATACTAGAGGTCTGCAAGAATAAATACAAAGCAATTTTAACACACTCATTTGTTTTTTAACTACAATGTGTTGAGCACCCAATAATAACGAAACAAATGAAAGAATAACCAAAGACAAAACGAGCAAAAACTCATTAAATTCAGTCAACTCAAATCAAATGAGTTAAATATTCAAATATAATTTGAATATAAAATATCTGTACCAACACATTATGTATGTATGTGTAAGCTTAACTCTTCCCTGCAAATAATAGGACCAGTCCAAACACGCGTGTAAAGAGTAGTCCACAAGGACCAGGACTAGTCCAAAAGTAACCCAAACGTATGGAAAAGACCTGGTCTATTTAACATTACGATGTCCTAGGAGAGGACCATATAACCCACCTTTGAACCACTTAGGAGTAGTTTTAAAACTACTCCATGGTACACTCAAGAGTAGTCCACAAGGGACCAGGACTAATCCAAAACTAACCCAAACGTATGGAAAAAACCTGGTCTATTTAACATTACGATGTCCTAGCAGAGGAACATATAACCCACCTTTGGACCACTAAGGATTAGTTTTTAAACTACTCCAAGGTATACTCAAGAGGATTAGTTTTGAAGTCGTTTAAAAACGAAATCATGTCGTTAAAAAACGAAGACATGTCGTCTCACTACAAACACTTTTTAACAATGACATGGTCCATGCTTGCATTACATCGGACCAGTCCATGGAGTAGTCCATTTTATCAAAATGGATCAGGTGGTCCAATTTTATTTGCAGGGAATTATTCAAAAATTATTCGAATATTTTTTGTAAACTTGCTCTCTCTAACGAGTCATTCCAATGTTTTGTTTTTTATGAGTGACTCTCAAATTCATTTACAGCAAACAAGTTTTTTATTCATTTCATTCTTCCTTATGTTTGTATATGGTTTAAGGCCCAAATACACTTGTCAAATGCTTGACATCAAGCTCGTGTACGTGTGCTTGACATTAGAACATACATTTGCTGGATCAGCTGTCAAGCATTCATTTTGCATTTTATTTTGAAGTGACAACAACGGGAGCAAAAAATATTAAAATATAGATAAAAAGTGTTTAATTGTGATTACATACTTTTAACTGTGTTGCTTTTTAATATGTAAATAAAAAAATAGAAGAAAATTATTAAATAACATTTTTTTTCCTCCAAAACATAATTTTCTTTTCATCCGACATTTTTAGCGTCTGTTCGGTTTGAAATTACGTTTAAAGTGTGTGGGTGCTTAAAGAGTAACGCCAATACATTCATCAAAATCACTCGTCAAGCATGCTAAATATCTAAATTTTTTGATTTTCCATCAAGCATCGTCGGTGTCACACATACAAACTTATTTCCACTAATACACCCTTAATGCTGGATGGGAATTTGACCAGTGTATTTGGGCCTTTACTCTCATCTTATCTTTTTGAATGTTTTATATTTGAATAAATGTTGTGCACTTTGAATAAAGGCAAACGAGTGAGTTATTTAAAGCAGACCTCTAGTGCATACATAGTATCATATCATCGTATTTAAAATAATTTTATACATTTATTTATTGTAAATTTTAGAAGCCATTTGTCGTAAAATTTTATTTTGAATTAGAGTATTAAAATAATTTGATTTATTTAATTTAAGGAAGTCTTTTGTGCACAAAACTCCTTCAAGCGATATTTTATCTGAACGATTTTGCTTTGTTTTTTTATGTATATTAACTTAATATGGTTCCACATTAGCTGATGAATGTGGCAAAACAAATTTTTTTAGCCAAAAGGCACGATTTTGGGAAAATTATTCTTGAGTCAAAATTTTTAATTTGACATTTGTTTTTCCAAAAGTGTAATTAATTGATATTTTTATTTATCAAGTATTGGAAATCAAGAGTCAATTGTTTGCATATCTTCTTTGCATATTAAATTTGGAAACTGTTTATAAAATTTCAAATATTGATTTAACTAAAATATTTGGATTTATTCCTTTTAAAAATTTTAATTGAGCTCCAAAATCAAATCTTTTAAAAAGTTAGTCACAAAGTTCAATATAAAAGTCCAATTTTTACAATTTCAAAAAATCTGCAATTTAATAGCAAAAATCTGCAAATCTCACTTCGTAATTTTTGCAACGAAAAATCAGCCAAATGCAGAGAAATCTGCACTTCTAGCAACAGTGGTGTTGGGAAATTTTGTATTTGTATTTATTAAATATGATTTTCTAACACAACAAGACATACTATCTTATAAATTACAGTATTAGAATCTGAAAAGTTAACCATAGATTGATTTAATTAAATTTAAATAATTATAAAATAATGAAAAATAAATGAAAATTAAATAAATAAAAAAAAACAAAATTAAAAATAACGTTTTTCTATTTTTTATAGAATATTGCTACATCATTAATAAAATTTACGAAAGATGTTCTTTAAGTAATTTTCTGAACCTCATTGCGTTGCTAGTAGTCTGCAAATTATCAGGGAGTTCATTCCAGAGACGGATGCTAAGAATTTGTTGTAGATTTTTAAATGCTCAAGGGATTTTAAATAAATATTTTTAATTTCACATTTATTTCCATGTTTTATGGAATCACAATAGTAGATTGATTCTATTTATTTATATAAAAAACTTAGATAAACAAGTTCGTGTACATCATGTTTATACAAAACAATTTGAGACCAGAGTTGGTATGAAAACTGCATACCATTAAAAAAAATATTAAAAATGCAATTTTGCAAGTGGTTAGGATACATTTGCTTTACCTGCAGACAACATAGCTGAAGATTTGGAATCTTAACCATATGATTTTAATTATAAGGCTAATATTGTTGCAGTTGCTAAAAAGAAAATACATAATAACCTAATCAAAGTTAAATTGGGGATACGACTTCAAAAATATCTGGCAACCTCCGAAATAATGATGAAAATTCTTATCTTTCGGATGTAGGTATGTATCTTTAATTCGAAATTTTGTATTCCCAAAAAAAATACTTTGATAATAAACAGGCAAGTGCACGGCTTAAAAAAAACTAAACTGGCAATATGCTTTATTTTTTGCGAGAACAATAAAACAAGTTGTTTTTGTTTTCATTTTGTTTTTCTTAACATACTTACAACCAGAGATGTAAATGAATCATTCATTTTTGATTTTAATTCATTACGAATTAGCTAAATTTTGAATTAATTCTTTTCCCACAAAAAATGAATTGAATGAAATTTGAGTCAATTCATTTGAATTTAGTAAAATGAATTGCAATTCATTTTAAATTCAAATGAATTGGTAAAATGAATTGCAATTCATTTCCAATTCATTTGAATTGAATTGACTTTGAATTAATTGAAATGAGTTAGAAAAAATTAATTGCAATTCCCGTTTTGTTATCCAATTAATTTTATTATATCAGACAGAATTACACTCATTTCGGATATCACCTAGTACGAGATAATCGTCGAAAGGCATAGAAAATAATAAGAATAGAAATTCCAATGATGGACTGTAATTAGCAGGTAACGGCAGAATGTGACTTGAATTAGTAGGGAGCTGCGAAAATCCTATCAGCATGAGCATTAATTCAAAATCAATTCAAATGAATTGCAATTCATTTGAATTAAAAATGAATTGCAATTCATGTTGCCCAATTCAAATGAATTGACTCAAATTTCATTCAATTCATTTTTTTTTTTTTTTTTTTTTTTTTTGAAAATAATTAATTCAAAATTTGCTAATTCAGTGCATTAATGATTCACGAAATAATTCAAAAATTAATGATTCATTTACACCTCTGCTTACAAGTACAATTAATGTTGGAAGAATTCCAACCAATTGTAGTGGGGAATGTAAGAAGAGATAAACTCACTGTTTATTGTTGATGTTTTTGTTTAAACTTTGATATTGTTACAAGTAGAACTGTTGCTTATAATTCTTATACGCTTAAAAGTTTTATCTGGTTTAATATCTTTAGTTTTTTTTAAATCTTTTTAGATGAAGTTTCCTGACGATCTGGCCTAAGCAACCAGTGAAATGCGCATAGGAATAGCTTAAGTGTATATACATTTTAGTGTTTTTATCAAGAATAAATATTGGAAATTAAGCACGACAAACCAAATCTTGTAAATTAAAAAAAAAAATTATTCCCAAAACTTGTAAAAAATTAATCGCTCCCTTAAAAGGTGTTACATTTTTCCGATCACAAACTGCCAATCATTTTAATACGTTCAAAAAATAATTAGTATTGTGGTTATTTTGTTGAACTATTTATGGTTTTTAATCCAAATTTTTTTTTTAATATTTCTAATTAGGCTTAAGTTCATGAAATTTAATTTTTATTAAATTATTTTTATGAAGAAAGGAATTCTTGACGAAAGTACGAAAAAACAGAAGTAAAGGAGAAAACATGTAAAATCAATTAAAATGGATAATCATTCAGGAAAGCAAATTTCGATCTACCAAATGTTAAAATACAATTTGGTTTAGGGATTGATGTATGACTAGTGACGTCAGCAGTCGTCGATGGCTGCGAGTGTAAGACGGCAAATCCATCTGAGGAGATCGAGTGGTTGCGATCGAAACATGTCATGGTAACCTGCCGGCCAGGGTTCGAGCCCGAGTCACGTCAAGAATGAAAGATTATCAATAACAATTTTAATTAGTTTTCATGTTGTAAAATTCCTTTCTTCATAAAAATAATTTAATAAAAATTAAATTTCATGAACTTAAGCCTAATTAGAAATATTAAAAAAAAAAATTTAGGTTCAAAAAATATTTGATTAAATGCAAACGAGTCCAAAAAAAACATTTTTTTCTTAACAGACAGCAGTTTTAATAGTGCTGCATTTCTAACCCACTCATCAAATTGAAGGCGAAACATGAAGCATATTTTTGGTTTTTGGGCAACAGTATTTAACAAGAACAAGATTTTTTTATTTAAGAAAGGCAAAAAGCAAATCAAATACATCTTTCATGTCAGAAAAAAAGCACTTTAAACATTAGAAAATTACAAACAACAATTTATGTATTTACAGTGTAAATTTTACAAACAGAAGATAATACCAGTCATTTTATAACCAAGAGACGTCTTGGCTCTTAAGCCAGGGTCTTGGTTGGCCATAGAAGGTTAACTATAATGACATTTTTGATAACGTAAAAATGTAATTTACTACTACAGTAAAACACGATTATAACGAACACGATGGGATCGACACTGCAAACATATATTCGCATTGAAGATATTTCAAAAAATTTTAATAATTTATCGAAACACATATTTTATTAGAATTTTCACTTGATTTTTCAAATTTCACATTTTTAAACAAAACTAAATAATCTTATTTCAAAAATATCGGGTATTTTTTAAAGGCGCATAACCTAAAATTGACAGCAGTCTCTTTTGTGACATCTGGTTTGACAGTTTTGGTTGTTCTGAGATTAGTTTGATTTGACAATTCATCATGAGAGACTCACGCCAGAGAAAGAAAGACATTTTGGGTAGTGATAAAGCACACTTTTGCTTAAATGGACTATGTCGAAAATTATAATTGTAACATTTGAAGCGTTGATAACTCTCAAGGCATTGTCGAAACACCCTAACATTCCTAAACACCCAATGTTTGCTGAGATTTATGGACCAGTGGAATCATTGGTTCATATTTCTTCAGAAACAACGATGGTACGAACGTAACAGTCAACGCTGAGAGCGGTTAAGATACAAACCTACCAGCTTTTTCGTACCTCAAGTAGCTGGCATTAATCTTCCTTGATTCCAATAGGTCGGAGCCACATGCCACACAGCGTATGCTACAACTAATTTACTCAAAGAAACTTTTGATAAACGAACAAATTCACGAAACGGTCGTGTTAATTGGCTACCAAGATCGCGTGAATTTTTTTTTTTTTAATTTTGTATCTTTATTTCATTAAATTTTTAACAAAAAAAATTATATTTTTGCCTCAGCGCCAAATAAGGCTTTATAGAGGCCGACAGGCAACATAAAATATTAACATTAATTTACAAATTTAAACTTATTTTACTTAATACAATTTTCTATATAAAATAAATAAGAACATTAAAAAAAATTTTGCCCCCCCCCCCCCCTAGATTTTAGCCTGGCCACGCCCATGTATTCGTGTATTGTCATCGGGAATATGTATGCCTGCAAAGTTTCATCCATTTGCATTGAGTAAAAGGCGGTTAAATTAACGTTACAAGATTTGATTTTCCGAAGTGATGGTAAAGAAAAGGTTTAAAAAAAAAGGATTTAACGTTTTCAAGATGCAAGAAGTAAGTGATTGTACACAGAAAAAATTTTGCACCAGTAAACGCATTAATCAAAAATAAAATCAGTTTTAATTAAAACTTTAATCAAGTGAATTAAACGTTTAATCAAGCGAATTAAAAGTCTAATCAACTCATTTGTATCCTGCATCAAGACCGCTACACACAAAATTATTTTCTTTGGGATTATGTAAGGTCCCTCAGTAACGCCGATAAACCAGTGGAAATCAACATTTGTCGAGCAATTGACGAAACATTAGAGCTCCAGTTTGCGCCATGCATGCGCCAGCCACGTCGCAAGTTCAATAAACCCTACACCACAGGTATACACACAATATTGATGAGTAGCGAAGTTGATTTAAAAATGTCTGTGTGTCCGTTGAAATAAGATTTCTGAAGACCACAAATATGATAGGGACGAGGTTGTTACATATTTATATCATATATAATCCTGAGTTTTTTGCTATTGAAATTCAGCCAGATCGATTCAAAAATCGCTGAGATATGTGGAAATAAGCACGACTGCCTCCCTTGTTGTGGTTTTTTAATTCTGTTTGTAAAGCACTCTGACTTGTTTTATTTTAAAAATCTGTAACTCTAAAAAAACACCCTGTATATCGAGTTCGTTATAAATGTAATTATTTGAATAAAATATTAAGCCTTATTGCGGTTGTCGTTGTCGTATACGATAGTGTCGTTTTTTGTAATAGATTAAAGTAAAAAACAACCTTTGTTCTTTAATCTGCTACAAAAAATGACGCAGTCGTTTACGACAACGCGACCACAATAAGGCTGATTATTTTCTTGGAATAGGGAAATATGTTCGTTATGAAAAAAAAAACCGTTGGAAAGGTATGAAATTTTTAAGTGAACTAGAGTTGACCAATGACAAGTTTTTGTTATAGACATTCATATTTGGTCATATTCGCTGTTTCATTTAATCGTATTTTGTTGTATTTAACAATGTAGAATGTTAGAACTATTTATTGAATTTACACGTGCAATAATTTACGTCATTTTCAAAATATTAAAAATTTTTTTTTTAATTCAATACAACTAGAAATCAAGTAAAATTATTTAGAATGTAATAAATAACAAAATTTATCTGCAAAAACAATTTACAAGATAATTTAACTAAAAATACAAATTACGTATAACCAAAAACATTTAATAAGCATTTTAATGTACAAAGAAGATTTTTGTAAATCGAGGCGAATGTGTATTTTGAAACGAAATAACAAATAACAAAAATTAAAAGTGAAATTCTATAATTTTTTTTTTTTAATTATATTATCTAATTGAAAATTACAATATTCTTAAAAGGTTTTTAGCATTTGTAATTTAATCAATTAAAAAGTTATAACTCAATTTATTTAATTGTCATTTATTTGTTCAAAACAACAAAACAAGTAGAAATATTTTAGAAGGTATTGATTGGCTGTGCAGAAATGTGTGTTTTCTTCCGCTCATGGGATCATTCAATAAACTTGACAAGTTCATTTTAAAATAAATTAAAAAAATTGTAATTGATTTATGATTTAAATGGACAAAAAAAACCAACCGCTTCTAGTTTCAATTAAATCCCTGCCATAATTTAAAAATAAATCTAATTTTTTGTCTTATTTTTAAAAGTATCATTAAAAACAAAATAAACTCAAATTTAAATAAATTCTCACTTTTGAACAAATTTTTTTGTGGCAACTACTTTAAAAAAAAGACTTGTGAGTCATTGACAGGTGACTTATATTTCAATTACACTTAACCAGCACTTCTCAAAACATTTTCTTCGAATTGAAGTTTGAGTTTTTAAATAAGCAATAAAAATTTTTTTAACATTAAACATTTCTAAAAGTCAATAAAATATCAGGGCAAGTTTTTAAATACATACAAAAATGTTAAATATATAAAAGCACGAATAAGTAAATCTTTTAAATTAAAAGCAAAAACTTTAAAAACTTGCCTTGTAAATAATGTAAGAAAGGATAAACTCACTGTTTATTGTTGGTGTTTTGTTTAAGCTTTGATATTGTTACAAGTAAGACTTTGAGTGTTTAAGATTCTTATTCGCTTTAGGGTTTTATTTGTATAATATTTTTAGCTTTTCTAAAATCTTTGGAAAAGGTTTCCTGATGATCTGACCTAAGCAACCAGTGAAATGCGCATAGAGGCTAGTTTTCCCTCAACAATAAACTTCAGTGTATTTATCAAATATAAAAAATTGGGAATTTAGCACGTCATACAAAAATCGTAATAGTAAATTTTGTATTCCCGTAAATAACTTTGATGTTATTTCTATTTCTTCAGTTCAAGCAAACTCAGGCCCAGATTGTTCTTGCTGGTATTTAATTATATAATTAACCCAATTAAATATTTGTTTATCATCGACACATTTCAGTTTTAAATAAATACTTAACAAAAGCCAACAAAGCGAGAACAATTTATAAGCAGTTTATTCAAATAATGTGAAAATATAAAATATAATCAGACCACAAATGGCAGACATATGAACAAAAAACCACGACTAACTCTAATTTTACCCTTAAATCACTTGTTGTTGTGTTTTTATATCTGGAGAACGGCAGAAGCAAAAGATTCCAAATAAGGTACAAGCATTTTGGTTATCAATAGGCAACATCCGACATTATGTCGTCGGGATTGGAGAAGTGGGCGTGGCATAAAATAGATTTATTCCTATCTAAAGAACGTTAAGAGAAAATCGTCCAAATTTGGTACACGTAGTTTGGGTAATAAGTACACAACCTCTTTAAAAAAAAAGGGCGGGATCGGAAAAGTGGGCGTGGAACAAAATAGATAGTGTGCCCCGGTAGGCAAGCTGGTAGTGAGCTAGTCTATCAGCGCCGGGGTTGCAAATTCGATTCCTGCCAGAAACTCTCTGGCAGAGTTGTATTTTATATAACTATCTGTTCTTAAAAAAGATAAGAGGCAATTTTATGAAAATATTGGCAAAGAGGCACAGACAGCATCCGAAAAAGGAGATATGAAGGAACTTTTTAAGTTAACCCGAACACTTTCTGGCTGCAGCGGTAATATTAATGGTAGCTCTCCTGTCATAGATGGTGATTGTGGTGAAACCATGACTTCCAAACTAGAGCAATTACATGTTTGGAGAAAACATTTCGAAAAAACTTTGAACATAATGCACAATGAATCGGACAGTTTTACAATACGAAGACGTTTAAACCCTAACGGAAATATAAACACCAACCCCCCTACTGTTAGCGAAATCTGTGCAGCAATTAGAAATATGAAATGCGGAAAAGCGGCGGGTAACGATAATTTACCAATAGAATGTTTCAAAGCTAATCCCATTGCAATGGCAGAAATCTTGCGCCCAATCTACGAACCAGTCTGGACTACCGAAGATTTTCCTTCCGACTGGAAAGAGGCCATAATTATTAAAATCCCGAAAAAAGGTGATAAGAAAAATTTGCAATAACTGGCGTGGTATCTCGTTATTGCCGGCAGTTTTTAAAATATTTAACCATATCATACTAGACAGAATAGCAGAAGCTCTAGATAAAAACATCCGAAACACCCAAGCGGGCTTTCGTCCTGGTAGGTCATGCATAGACCAAATCAATACGGTACGAAACTTAATTGAACAGGTAGCAGAATTTAATGCAGCTATGTACTTGACCTTTGTTGATTACGAAAAAGCCATTGATGCTCTGAAGAGAGAATTTATTTGGACGGCGCTTGATGCAAGGGGTATTCCTCAAAAGTTAATAAACATTCTTAGGCATAGCTACGAAGGTTCTACGTGTAGGGTTTTACATGATGGCACGTTAAGCGATAGCTTTGAAACAAAGAGTGGTGTACGACAAGGGTGCGCTCTCTCACCGCTTTTATTTATAACTGTGATGGATGTAATATTCGACGTTGTTGATACATTATCAATGGGACTGAATTGGGGTATGTGCAACAAATTAGCGCATCTAGAGTATGCCGACGATGTAGTCCTTCTGTCCAACAAAAACTCAGAAATGCAATCCCTTTTAACATCCCTTACGGAGGAATCAAATAAAGTAGGACTTAAAGCCAATATTAACAAAACCAAAACTATGAGAATTAATGCGGTAAACACATCCCAGTTCGCAGTCAATCAGCAGGAGATCAGTGAAGTAACCAGTTTTGAGTATCTCGGCAGCATTATAAGCACTAATGGGGGAACAATACTTGACGTTGAAAGACGACTAAAGAAAGCTAAAGGCAGGTTCGCAATTCTGTTTAATGTATGGAGGTCAAACACAATTAACACAGCAACGAAGATAAGAATATTTGACGCCTGCGTAAAATCCATCCTGTTATATGGATGTGAAACATGGTTTCTCACAAAAGATTTATCTCAGAAATTACAGACATTCATCAATAGATGTCTCCGCAATATTTTAAGAATATGGTGGCCTCAAATAATAACTAACGAAAATCTGCTACTAAGAACTAATCAACTAAAGATTGAAAGCGAAATAAAGAAACGTAAATATGGATGGTTGGGACACACACTAAGGAAAGAAAGATCCGAGGTCCCACATGCAGCACTTGAGTGGAACCCACAGGGGCCAAGGAAACAAGTAAATCCTACAACCAGTTGCGATACATAGCTAGGGAGAGGGAAGACTGGAAGATATATGTAAAAAACATTTGTAAATAGACTAAGTTCTAATTAAAATTTGTTAATGAATTGTAATTAATGAACATGTCTTAATAATAATAATAATAATAATAATAATAATAATATCTGTTCTTATCGCACCATGGTGAAAAGTATATAAGATTCGTCATTGCCGAATACCCTTTGCACACTTGCATACATTTCGTAGGAATGTAAAAAATTAAGCAAAATAACGCTTGCAAAAAAGGGAAAACTTTAGAAATGGTAACGCTGCTATCAAAGCAAATGCCATTTTGTCAGTGATGCCACAATAATAATAGAATTTGTTGCCACTTTTCTAGTGATACATAACACTAAAATAATCGGAAGATGTGGAATGGAATACAATGAGATAGGAACATTTTGTTTGTGGGTGAAGATAAATATGTCGAACTAAATATCTTTTGACGTAACATTTTACGTCTTCACATATTTGAAATATGTTTTTCGTAATTGGGACAATTTTCCAAATATGTTTTAATATTTATGACAAACCATTAAATATGTTTTCGTATTTGTGACATATTTAAAATATCAAATTATTAAATATCTTTGTATTTGTTACATATTTAATGAAATTCAAAAGAAATTAATAAATTTATTAAAAATGCAGATTCTCTGAGGGATTTTTGGATATTGTGGACAAACTGAAAGACATTCTCAGATGTACCAGTACTAATTTCTGAGGGATTTTTGGAAATTGTGGAATTGGAAAATGAGGTATTTGCCATCCTGTAAGGTCTTCCAGTTTGTCAACAATTTCCAAAAATCCCTAAGTTCTCGATTGGGTTAAGATAAAGTGAATTTATTAAGACATTAATTAAGTGCAAAATATAGGATAAACAGATAAATTATTTCTAGGCTAATTAAAAAGTTTTTGCAGACTGGTCGCACATCTCCTACTCATTCTGGAGTAAGGCCAGGTTAAACTTCGCGACATGAAGACTCCTTAATTAAAATGACACTCCAAAATAATCCTACAGCATCTTCTAGTCACATACGAAACCGCTTAGATTTAAAAATTAGCCAAAGAACGATTTGCAGAAGGGCGGTAGAGGCCGGATTATTTAGTCGACGACCAGCTAAAAAACCTTTCATATCGTCAAAAAATAATAAAAAGCCAGACTTGAATTCGTCAACTGGATTGTCCAAAAATGGAGGACTGATGCACACAGAAAAAAAAAAGTTTGTCATAAATATTAAAACATATTTGGAAAATTGTCCCAAATACGAAAAACATATTTTAAATATGTGAAGACGTAAGATGTTACGTCAAAACATATTTAGTTCGACATATTTATCTTCACCCACATACATTTTGTAAAATGTTGAAAATTTTGATTTTAGCACTATTTATTTCTTATGGGAAAATTTTAACATCTTTGCAAATTAATGTTAGATGTTAAATGTTGACAAGTGTGAAAAGGCTATTCATTGTTACAATAAATTGTTGATTTTAAAAGTGAAATATTTTCTTATCAACATTTATACTATAAAATCTAATTTTATCGCTTTTTAATTTAATATTTATGGGTTTTTGTAATGAAGTCCTGTTTAGCTATTTTTTTTCTAAAAATTTAGCAATTGTTGGTCGTGAAGAGGTGGCAGCACTGGTAATATTATTTATTTATTATGTCTTGTTATACATAATATTAACTTATTCAATATTAATACGTCACCACGACAATAAATGCAGGAAATACCGAAATCAAAATTGTGTTAAATTCGCTACATAAATTTTTGAAAAAAAAATTCAGTATTAAAAACCGCACTAAAACAAACAGTCACAACGTATTTGTCTTTTTAATTTTGTGATGTAGTTTTGGAAATAAAGATGTTATTTTGAATTGTGATTTTACTCCATAGGCACAACTATAAATCTTACACCCCAAAAATTAGCACATTTTTCATTTAAAGCGTCACAACTCGAAATAATACTATTTAGGTGACAGAAAACTTCTCCTAAGCGCGAGTTAAGTGAAAGTCTAATTGCACTTCGAAAAAAAACACAACTTCTTTCTTTCACTTTCAAAATAATAATCATTTTATTTATTCTTTTTGTTTAAAATGAAACTTACTTTCTAAATACAAAAGTGCTTACACAACTACAGTTCAATAATTTCTTATTTTATTTATTTGGAAATTTATTACTTGTTAAAATTTATTTGCTGATTAATAATGTTTGTAATAGTTTAGTTTTATTTTAAAGTTCAATAACTTCTTATTTCAATAATTTCACAATAATGCTTATTAACTTAATTTCTTTGGAAATTTATTACTTGTTAACATTTATTTGCTGATCAATAAAATTTGTAATGGTTTAGTTTTATTTCTTTTGAATGTTTAATGTATGCTGATGCAGCTATTTAATCTGGGTGGCTTTATTGGTGAGTCTGTTGTTGTTGTTGTTGTTGTGGTTGCAGTTGTTTCTGTAACTCCTCCCCCCTTAGAGTGGAGCGATGGCCAAAAGTATTGCTGGTCAGGAGCGACTATATACGTGGTAGGGATTTCTTGTACACCATATTTTATTTTTCTGTTGGTTATTAGAATGATAATTGTTACACTAATTATTGTAGTTATGAGACCATAGTTTATGTATCTGTGTAATTCGGTATTGTTTGCTAAGGATTTAATGGCTAGTTTATTTTTTAAATGGTACTCTTTAAGTTTGGGTATGCTCAAGCTTTCAATTGTCGATAAAGGTTTTATGTTTGCTTGTGTCGGTGGGTTTAGAATAAAATCGTCCCAATGTATGTTTGAACTATCTTGATATGTTATCTCATTTATGATAAGGTTACAGTTTTGAAAATGTATTAAAAGGTTTCCTTCAATGACATATTCTTTCGGGTCGCATGACGCCTTTATTTTCGTTGGTGGTAAATTGGTTGTTAATAAAAGTCCTTGTTCGAGTTGTGAGACTCTAGTTATCTGGCCAATATCGTTAAGTTTACACTTGGCTTCCAAGTTTCGTATGATTTTCCCAAAGCATGAAGATTTTTCTATTGTTTCTTGTTGTAAGCTTTCTTTGCAGTAATACAGGTTTTCAATCTTTTTGCATATCTCATCGAAATATTGAATTTTATCATTGTTATATATTATATAAGGTTTCGTTATTATTTCTTTTGTTTTGTTAATGGGTATGGGGATTGTGTGTGAAATTGTGTACTGATCATGAGGTATGTGAGGTATAAGAATATTAAAGATAATATTTGTATCATTATAGTAGGCTTGTAATTCCAAAAGTTCATACAAGTGTTCTATGGTACTGACTTTGACAGATTGATCTCCCAGATTATTTTCGATGTCTTTTAGTTCGTCCGTGTTTAAGATCATTTTTGGTACGATCCCAAGTTTGGATAGGGTCATTGCTTCGGAAATACTTGAAATGTGATTTGCCAATAAATCGATATGATAATTAATTTGGTTAAGGTATTGAATATCATTGATAAGCCTATAATTTGACAAAATACTATTTTGTGAGTATTGTAACGACCGTACTATAATATCTTGCTCTCTATTTATATAATTGGTAATATTTTCCATTCTTTCAATAATTTTATTGTTAAGTATACTTTGGTTATTGGTTTCAATCTGTTGCTTCGATGTCAAGTTAAATATTAAATCGTTAATACGAGAAGCATCATTGCTATCCATATTTCCTGTAATGAATTTTACTGCTGAGCCAATACCATTAAATAATCCTCTTTTGTTGCGGTATTTGGGCGTTATTGAATTTAATTTGTTTTTGAGGTCCGTTAACTTGTGTTTCGTGGTTCCCAGAGAACCTTTGTTATAATGTGAGGGTGTGAAATGTTTTAGTGATACCTCAATCTTCATGATGTTATTATTATATGGTTCGAGTTTTATAATATGTATGAGGTTAGTGTAATCTGTTATTGTCCTGGCTGTTCCTAGTTTAATTCGTAATAACCCATGAGTATCGGTCAGATTCTGTATTTTCAGTGTTTGTGAGTGCACAATGGCTATTAATCTGAAATGGCATACATATGTAAACTTTTAGATGTTTTTTTTTTTTTTTTTTTTTTTTTTTTTTTTTTTTTTTTTTTTTTTTTTTTTTTTTTTTTTCTTTCAATATTTTCTTTTCCTAATCTTTGATTTGTGTAATTTTTTGTCTTGTGTAGTTAGTAATGTTACTTTGTTGTTTTTCTGTACTTTGTGCTTAGAAAATCTTGGTGTTAATTTATTTCTTCTACATTCTTTCCTGTAAATATTGTCATTTTCGTCGTAATTTATTGGGTCTTGCCTATTTACGTTAAGTTTTTCTATGCGTTTGTCCGTGTCAGTTTGCAGTTTATTTTTGATGCAGTCATATAATTGAGTTTGAAATTGATTAATTTTGGAAAGGTATTCGTGTTCGTTATTATATGTGATCTCACGATCGAATTTGTGTGTTCTACCATAAAAAAGTTCGAAAGGTGTTAGTTTTGTAGAAGAGTGAATCGCGTTATTGTATGTTATTAGAGTTTCATTTAATATATCGTTATGATGCATTTCTAATTTTTTGTTTTTAATTTTTTCTGTTATTAACCTGTATATTTCTGTTAATGTTGAGTGAAGTCTTTCAACAGGTGCATTACTGTTTGATTGTTGAAATGAAGTGAAATGTAAACTAATTTGGTATTGCTTACAGAAAAGTTTGAATTAAATTCGGTGCCTTGGTCACAAACAATTTTGTTGGGTATGCCATGCATACTCAGAAAATGTTTTAAAGATTTAATTACACAAAGACTATTTCTCGCTGTTAAAGTATATGCGGCAGCGAATTTAGAGAATTTATCTATAATTGTAAGAATGTTTTTAGCGTTGATTGTGTAAATGTCTATGTGGATTATGTCTAGTGGTTTAGTGGGTGTTGGCGGTTTCTCGAACTTAATTTTGGGAGGGTTCCTGTCGTACTTGAGTCTTTGGCATGCATCACAATTATTTATTGTTTGCGTTATTTTTGACTTCATGTATGGAAAATAATATTCACGTTTTAAATGGTCTAATGTTTCCTGTATACCTCTATGATTGCTGTTTTCATGATAGTCCTGAATTAATTTGTCCTGACTGTCATTTTCTTTTACATCCTGTACTAAGTCAGTGCATCTTACTAACCGAAAAATCTTGCTTTGGGCAAAATGTTTTGCATATACGTTTTGGATCAAATAAAAAATTTCGTCTTCAGTAAATATTGCGGTAGTTTTATTAGGAGCAAGGTGATTTTTTAGAATTTCTGTTATAATTTCTTCTGTGTAATGAGGGTATGTAAAAGTTTTCCTATGTTTGTTTTTGAATATAGTTTCGAGTTTCATATGGGAATTAGAGTTTCCTTTCTTAAAAAGAGCTTGTAAATTAAAGTCGTTAATTGGTTTTTCTGAAATAGGTATACCATCATCGTTGTTCTCCTCTGCTGAGTGAATAGTACTTCCTGAAGTGCCTTGAATAGATACTGTATCGAATGTATTTATGTTTTGATTACATGGAGGGTCGGTTTTTATACGGCTAAGTGCGTCTGCGTTAGTGTTTAATTTTCCTTTTTTGTAAATTATTTCGTAGTCAAATTCTTCTAATTTTAGTCGCCAACGGATAAGTTTTGAGTTTGGTTCTTTGAGACTCATAATCCATGTTAAGGGCTTATGATCCGTTAAGATTCTGAACCGGTGACCGAATAAATATGGTCGAAAATATTTGGTAGCCCATACTATGGCTAGCAGCTCTTTCTCTATTGTTGAATAATTGATTTCTGATGATGTTAGTGTGCGACTTGCGTAGCAAATTGGTTTATCGTTTCCTATGGGACCTTGTGACAGAATGGCTCCTATCGCAAAATTACTTGCGTCTGTTGTAAGGTTGAAAGGCTTAGAAAAATCTGGATACTGTAAGATTGGGTCATTAGTAAGGAGGCTCTTACAAATTTCAAAAGTTGTTTTATATTTGTCGTCAACTATAACAGTTTTATCCTTCTTAAGACATGCTGTGAATGGTTTTGTTATTTTGGCAAAATCTTTTATAAATTTACGATAATAGCCTAGTAAGCCCAGAAATGACTTAATTTCCTTCTGATTAGTGGGAATTGGAAAATTTTGAATAGCTGATATTTTATCAGGGTTGGGTTTTACCCCTTCAGTGGTCACGATATGACCTAAAAATGCACATTCCTTGTGTAGGAATTCTGACTTTTCTAGCTGCACTTTGAAGTTGGCTTCCCTTAGAGCTTCGAAAACTTTTTTCAAATTTTCGGCATGTTCTTGAAGTGAAGTTGAATAGACAATGATGTCATCCAAGTATACTAAACACACTGTTCCAATTAAGTCTTTAAGAATATAATCCATTACCCTCTGAAACGTTGATGGTGCGTTTTTAAGGCCAAATGGCATTCTAACGAATTCGTAGTGGCCTCCTTCTACTGTGAAGGCAGTTTTGGGTATATCTTTTGGGTTCATCTCTATTTGGTGAAAACCACTCGCTAAGTCTAATGTAGTAAAGTACATACTCTTCCCTAATTTGTCCAGAATCTCGTTGATATTTGGTATTGGGTATCTGTCCGATATTGTCTTCTCGTTTAATTTCCTATAGTCAATTACTAGACGCCATTTACGTTTTCCACTAGCATCTAATTTTTTGGGAACTATCCAAACTGGTGCGCTCCAGGGTGAATAGCTTTCTCTTATGATACCTTGGTTTAACATATCTGAAATTTGCTTTTTCACTTCCGCTTTGTGGACGTGTGGATATCTGTAAGATTTTGTGTAAACAGGAATGTCATCTTTTGTGACTAAACTATGTTTAATTTTATTAGTGAATGTAAGAGTTTGATTTTCTTGAAAGAAAATGTCCTCAAATTCTTTACATAACTTTGTTATAATTTTCTTTTCTTCCGAATTTAAATGATTCACTCTAAGATTTTCTATTAAGTTAAAATCGTAATCAGAAGAATATTTTGCGTTAATATTATTAAATTCTATACAGTACGAATTAGTAAGTGGTTGTACTTTTATTGGATCTTCGATTAAAATAACTTTGTCCGTATTAGACATGTTGTTAACTTCTACAATGCTGTACCAGTTTTCCGCGTTGTATATTCCAGTAGAGATTGTAACTTCTGGTTGAATGAGGATAGTGGGAATAAAGAAATTACCATTTTCGATGTCAACAGGCACTTTAATAATAGCTTTTGTTCTCGGAGTTATTAGGAATTTTCCTGAAGTTAAATTGGGTTTGAAAAGCAACGGAATAACCGTGTTTCTTGTTATTAATTGTTTGTCTTCAAGGTCGATTTTTGCGTTTAGTTCACTGAGAATATCTAATCCGATAAGACCATCAAAGTAATTGTGAAATTTAAATATAAAAAATTCGAAATTTTTGTTTTCCTGAAATTCTACAAAAGAGGGGACGTTTACTTTTAAATTAAGTTGATGTTTGTTCAGAACTGTCATTATCGTTATTGGTGTGCATTTCTCTGTCTTTAATTGTTTGGTGTATTCCGGATTAATAAATGATGCGGATGCACCTGTGTCTATTAAGAATCGAAGTGGACGTCCGAATGGGGACGAAATATTTATGTAAGGGAGATAAGTGCCGTGTTTGTTAATATCTAGGTATCCCTTTGATTCATGGAGGCATTGGATTGAAAATTTTCAGGTTCTTCTATTTCGTTGTAACTGTCCATGTTTGGTAAATAGTTGGGGATGTTATAGTCTTCGGTAAAAGTGTTTTCGGGGATGTGATCAATGTGATGCAATTCTCTTGGGAATCTTCGTGTTTGTCCGCTTGTGTTCCTGAGGTGTGTGTAACCTGAGCTAGTGTCCATTGGTTCTGGTGTCTGATAATTTATAGTGGGATTTGTTTGAGGTTGTTTTATGTTATTAAATTGGGTTTGGTTGTTTGGGAGTGTGTGAGTTTGTCTTGGTGTTTGTGTGTTAAAATTATGTGGAAACTGAGGTCTGAGGTACACTTGATTGTTTATTGGTCTTGAATATTGTGGATTATTGAACTGTGTAGGTTGATTAAAATATTGTGGTCTATTAATATTTGCGTTAGGGTTATAATTCATGTACTGCAGTGGTCTATGATTATTTGTGAATTGTCCTCTTGGGATAAATGGTTTTTGATAATGAGGGGATACATTTTGTGGAATGTAATTCTTTTGAGTTTCTTGTTTTCTTACTAAGTTTCTGTTTTCTTGTCTAATGTAAAACATATTTTGTTCCGACACACAATATGAAAAGGCTGTTGCCAATGATTCTGGTTTCATAGCCCTAATTGATGATCCTAAAGGTTCTCTTAACCCGGACAAGAATGTGTTGAGGCACATTTTCGCAAACAATTCTCTTTTAGCGGTGATTATATTGGAATCTACCTCATGAATCATTAAGTGGTTATTTATTGTAGCCTGAATTTCTACTACTGCACTATAAAATTCTTCTAAAGTTCTGTTATTTTGTTTTAAAAGATGCAAGTCCCTGATCAATGAGGTTTCGTTACGTTTGTCGGAGTAGTGCAAAATTAAATTATCTTTAATATCTTGCCAGCTCAAACTTGTGCTGTACATATTTAGTATTTCGTTTGCCTCTCCTTCGACTTTGTTACGAATAGCTCTTAAAATTACTTTGGCAAAAGGGGTACCATCGATAGGCGACAACACTGAAAGTATTTCCTCCACGTTGTTTATAAAATCGTATAATAATCTGGGGTTACCGTCAAATTTGGGAAGATCCTTGACAGCGTCTGGGATTCTTAAAGTTTCCAGAACATTCCTAACTGTCGAGGTTGCATCGTTAGTGGAATTCATTATAATATTATTTTCACTATTTTCGTCTACACTTGTATCACTTTCCGGAATAGGTGTAAGGGTTTTTATAATGTAAGGACGGAATCTGTGCATATGAACAAAAGAATATGTTTAGAAAGATTACAGGAGGGTCTCTTAAGAATCGCTGGTCTTTAAAAACATATAAATTCGTTTGATTCGTATTATAAAACAAATAATCTTTTTTCTTTTTTTTTTTTTAAAAAAAAAAGGTATTTATTTTATATATATCGAAATATTTATTTTAATCACACTTAATTATTATTACTTTTCTTCTTACAATCTACTGTTACTTATTTCACAATTTGTATATTTTAATTTGTATCCTTTTTATTATTTTTATTTCATTTATCTATTTTATTTATTCAATATTCGATTTTGACTTACGCAAAAATAATTGCAACCTGCATTGTAGCTTATGGGCTGTTAACAAAATTTTTCCTTTACGATAATCCTTCGTAGTGGTAATGGTCCTGTTCCAATTTGTTGCGATAATCCTTCGCAATGTTGATCCTTGCACAATTTATTATAGTGTTGATAGCGATAATCCTTCGCTTTTAACTTTTAATTTGTACAGGAACTGCTGGAACTACCCGACTGCGCCAGTTAAGTGAAAGTCTAATTGCACTTCGAAAAAAAACACAACTTCTTTCTTTCACTTTCAAAATAATAATCATTTTATTTATTCTTTTTGTTTAAAATGAAACTTACTTTCTAAATACAAAAGTGCTTACACAACTACAGTTCAATAATTTCTTATTTTATTTATTTGGAAATTTATTACTTGTTAAAATTTATTTGCTGATTAATAATGTTTGTAATAGTTTAGTTTTATTTTAAAGTTCAATAACTTCTTATTTCAATAATTTCACAATAATGCTTATTAACTTAATTTCTTTGGAAATTTATTACTTGTTAACATTTATTTGCTGATCAATAAAATTTGTAATGGTTTAGTTTTATTTCTTTTGAATGTTTAATGTATGCTGATGCAGCTATTTAATCTGGGTGGCTTTATTGGTGAGTCTGTTGTTGTTGTTGTTGTTGTGGTTGCAGTTGTTTCTGTAACTCGCGCTAACAAACACAACAAAAAATAGTACATTTTAGTTGATGATGTACAAGCGGCACAAGTAACATAAAAGTGGACAGTCCGCAAACAAAATGTTCGTTTTCATTGGATATTTACGGCCATATTTATTAAGAAAATTTAGCATGAATTTATTCTACATATGTATTTCCATTTACTAAACTTATGTTAACAAGCAATCAAACACTTGCTAAGTATTTGCAGCTGTTTTGTTTCAAAGTAAATTGTAAACAAACGTAAAGTTTGAGGGAAAAAACTTTAAATGTCAACAAATACATCAGAGACGATTTTCATATAAATAGTAACACTTGTAAGAGTTAATATCAAAATTATATTTGACAGCTAAAAACTAGTTTTAATAAACTCTTTGCTAACTCTCTGCTTAGCCTAATCGGTCTGCTAGTCAGCAGATCGATTTATGTGATTCATAAGCAGTGGCCTAAATTTGGCTATAAATACTTGGTTATAAAAATAAAACAATTTTGAGTTGTGACTGTTTATGATTTAGTGTGCGATATCTTGTATTCAAAATTATAAAGTTCAATGACCACAATTTTCAGCCAACAAAAAGAATTCGGTTCCCTAAATACTGAAACCTTAAATTTTGTGATGAGTAGCTGGCTGGGCTGCTTTGTTAAATTTTATTGAACAAACAATTTTTGTATTGCAAGTAACACACTTAATCGCACAATCAACAGGCGTAAACACCTGAATAAATCCACATTAGTTACTGACAATATGTGACATTTAAATGTTTCTTTTATTAAGAACAAAAAAAAACAAACAAAATAATACCGATATTTGAGTACCCACCTCAATTTGCTATATTGAATCAATTAATAAAAATTATGAAAACTTAATAAAAAAGTTTTTTTAACATAAATAGTTACTATCTAAATTCACAAATATGTCACTTTTTTTAAAATCTTGACAATTCCTATTTTTATTTTTAATTTTTTAAACAAATTTTCTGCATACGTTTTTTTTTCCTTTTAATTGCCCTGAAGGAAATGTCACTAGTGAATCTGTACTGATTCACTATTGACACAGTCACCAGTACTAGTGACCTTTTATACCCCATGCAATGTTATTTACTATAGACATTTAACATGTGCGTGTCATTGGAAATCTACCACTGACGCTGGTACTATTGACTAGGTACTGACTAGGTAGTTCCTTTGGGAACATAAGTAGACATTGGAACCAGAGAATCGCTAGTACATTTTAGTAAAAGTAGTCTACACTTTTTGTAAGAATATGAAATCAGTTGTTATTGATAAAATCTTTTTCGTATATAGCGGCAAATGTAATGTAGTGTGGACACTTCGTTGACAATCCCCCTTATTGCTAATGTCAATGTCGACTTAAATGACGTCGACACCGCATGGCATTACCGCCGTCAATATTTACGATAACCGATTACTATTGACAAAGAATTTGTATTAATAAAGGCGATTTAACGCCGACGTTGACTCGAATTCGCTTTGATTTTGTCAACAAAGTTTTTACCGTCGTCTAGTGAAACTGTGACAAAGTTTTTACAATATATAAATTAACCATTATTCGACCTTTACAAAATTTTATTAGTATTATTATTTAATTAAGCTTGAGGTCTCTTTTTTTTATAAAAAACAAATTATTTTTATTTAATCCAATATTTCGGCACTCCGTTGTGTGCCTTCTTCAGGGTTTTTCTTGAATGTTTGACAAAGAATTAAAAAATTTTTAACAAATTTAACAAATTAAACAAATTTAACAAAAATTCTGATAACAATTTTCATTTAAATACAAAAAAGGTTTCCTAATTCAAATACAAAAACGGTTTTCCAATTCAAACCTAATCTATTACAGTTTAAATAAATTTTTAACTTCCGTTTCTATTTTTATAAATTAAATGTCTATAATTTTGTGCTAAACTTTCAGTATCTGACTTAAAATTAATTCTCGATATTGTCGGTACATTTATAATTTGCAACATTTCTAACATAAATCTACGTTTATAATTATTTTCCGTATTTAAAACTGTTGTATTTTCAAAATCTGGATAATGGTTTAGATTAGCACAATGAGTTGATAAAGCTGTTTTTTGTGATGAAATATTTCTATATTTCTGATCTGACTTATGTCCTGCTAACCTAATTTTCAGTTTATTTTTTGTTGTACCAACATACACTTTACTACATTGTCCATTAACATTTCCCCCACAAGGTATTTTATATACTACATACTTTCAGGGAAGTACAAAAGGAATATAGAATGAACACAGAGAATTTAAGAAGATATTTTAATAAAGAAGAATACACTAAATTTTTGGATTTTGAAGATAAAGTAGCAAGAAATTTTAATGAAAAGGTCAAGAACAGACACAAGAGGAAGTTTGAAAATCTGGTAAACTTACAGAAAAAAGAATTAGGTATAAAATTAAACAATAAGTGGTTTATAAATAAATCTAAGATAGATATACCAATAGATGCACAATGGGTTCTTTCGTTAGGACACAAACACATTTTACCAACAGAAAGAAAACATTTTCCAATTTTGAAAGTTATAACGGAAGGGGAGGATTTGGTTCAAACACTAAAAACTAAGGAAGAACAGGAAATAGCTAGGACAAAACTAACAACAAATATAGATAGCTACATGAATAAAATGCGATTGACTAATAGGGATAAATTTGTTCTCGACAAAGTAAAAGAAAAAAATTTTTACAATATGTTTAAAAAAAAAATAAAAAAAATATAAATAATAAATAAATGGAAAAAATTAAAGTTACAACTTTAAAACAATTTGAAACCCTTTTTGCTGAACTTGAAAATAAGCCGAGATTGGCAAAAGGATTTCATCGAAGTTCAACTCCTAACAATTTCAAAAAAAAATGAGAGGAAATAACAACAAAATTAAATTCAATGGGATTCAATTAGAGACAGCGAGGTTTGGCTAGAAAATTTTTTAAAAATATAAATTTTTAAATTTCGACCATTTCCAATGGTTGTCAATTTGATTGTGTTGGAGATTGATGCTGAGCGAGTTATACTTCTGATTGACGGCTCAATTTTTTTCAAAACAAAATTAAATGCCTGTTTCCCAAAATACTCAATAAATCTATATAAAGAAACAAATTTACAAATTGCTCGTATGAATTTTCACAAATACAAACCAAATTGTTTTATTACTCACGTGTTGTCCGGCAAATTGAAAATGGATGATCTTTGCCTTATAACTTTCCTCTGAAGTTTTAGCATTTCTTTATTTTCTTCATCACTACTTTCAGAGTCAACAAAAATAACATTTTACACGAAAATTTAAAAAATAAATTAAATTACTGTCAAATTACATAGAGATGAGCAATATTTTTCTTTAAATATCGATAACATGTCGACATCAATATATACATGCAAATTAATACCGATTTAATGTCGAGTTGACGTCGGCGTCGACTAAATGTGACTTGAGCTAAAAATTAACGACGCCGTCGACAACGAGTTCAGTAATAGAGGGGAATGTCACCAATATAGTCGACAAAACTGGTGACTTGGAGACACTTGCACCCAGGTTTCCTTCAGGGTGCCTTACGGCATATATGTATGTGTATACAATGTACATTGTACATATGTAACTATTTCAGATCGGAAGATAAAGAAACTATTAAAATTTTTTAATGTCATGTTTGTTTTCTTTCTTGGAGTAAAAATCATTAGCTCATGTAAATTAAAGAATTGGTAAAATATATCACAGCATACTTCTGGCAACATTGACATTGAGTTTGTTAAAAAAAGTTAGGGCAAAAAGCAAAGAAATATAATTTCTTCCCTTTCTGGGAGGGTCTATCGATGTCCATCCGTCCGGCTAGATGTTTGTATATCCATATAGCCTAGTGCACAATGTACCGGTCGCAGTTTTGAAGATGTGGCACAAACTATTAAAAATGGTAAGAATCGGTCCATAATTTCACATGGCCCCCATACAAACTTCTTTCGGAATAGAGTGTCCATAAGCTTTTTTATTATGGTGGTATTTAGATTAAATTTGGTCCAAGTATGTTTTATTGCAAGCTAAAAAATCTTGTAAAATTCTTTTGAAAATCTGTTATTATTTGCCCATAGCTCCCATACACTCCTGAAATGGCATAACTTTCTTATAAATGTTAGTACGGGCAAAAAAAGTTTGATAGGCTTGATAATAGCTACTTTGTCGTAGCAAAATGTTGGTCCAGCATTGACAATAGCTCCCATATAAGCCCGCCAAATCGCTTTAACAGAGAAAAATATTGTAGTTAAAAGCTTGATGCAGAGCCATAAAGTGCAAATTATCGCAACCAATAGAATATTTTCTAACCGCACTCAAGATTACAAAAATTTGCTATTAAATGCAAAGTCTATTACGATCGCTATGAGCTCTGATATTAACAGGTATCTGTACGACCAACTGATTTTTTAAACTAAACAGCATTTTGAACAAAATTTAAAAGTAAAAGTATTTATTCCCCAATATAAAATATATGCCAGTTATCTGGTATTCGGTTTTTTAATACATACAACATCTAGTATTCACCTTAGTCTCGTCCTCATTCATAATAAATGCAAGCATTAAGTTTTTTTTTTTTTAATCAACGTTAAGAAACCTTTATGAAATTTTTATTTCCTATTGTTTAAAATTTAAACCACTTTTTTCATTTTTATTTACTTAACTTCATGCACACATGCAGGTTTACTGAAGCATTCATGTTTGGACAGTAGACAAAAAAAGTCCAAAGCAAAAAATTGCTAACTTTTCTCTTATGTAATGCCATTGTAGTTGCAGTACACGATTTTTCCCTGCTTTTGGTTTTTTTTTTTCTTTCTTGGATAATGATTAACTGAGCTTTAATATTGTTGCTTTTGTAAATTGTTGCTTCTTGAATGCTTAAGGTTGTTGTTGTTGTTGTTTATATTACATTTGCTTATATTTCCGAGATTTTTTTAAGTAGACTTTGTGCTTCCTTGTATTTATTTAACAATAACACAGTGTGACAGTGGAAATACACTTCTAAAATGACGTAGATCGTGGGTAGGGTTTCTAGTTTCCCAGACTTTTACCATTTCCAGGAATTTTTTTCTCTCATTTTCAGGAATTCGCGGTAATAATTCTGCAGAGAATGACATGAGAATGTTTTAAAAATTCATAATTTATTGACAAGTAGGGGAAAATTTAAGCAGTGAAACCTACATTCCGTAAAGTTCGCCCGGCTGCCTTTTGTTTCAGATGATTACTATCCCAGTTGATAATTGAACCTGGGGGACTACCGCGTACTACGATTCGAAAAGAAAAATTTTTCGGAAGCAATTTCCGATTCGAAAGTAAAACCTCACTACTCTTTTGAAACGACCACAGAGTTATATTTATAAACAAATGGGAAATCTGATAAAAAAAAAAGTTGGTAGCACTGCAAAATAGACGAAAATATCAAAACAAAAAAAAAAGAAATACTTATTAAATAATATTCAATGTGTGAAAAATATTATAATTGCGCGTTTTTAATAAGAACGGGTTGTATTTCTCTGTGCTATTAAGATTTCAAAGAAAATGTCAATTATTTCTTAAGAGTGCTTTTTGTTTGCATATCGATGGTTTTCTTCCGCAACCACGTAACTCAATTTTTTCCGATTTTTTGTTTTAACCGAAAAGTAATCAGTTTGGCGGAATATCGGAATTTTTCCTAATTTTTGGATTATAAAAGAATATACAACAAAGTTTCAAATATTTTTTTTTTTTACTTTGATCCAACACTTAGGGGATGCCCCCTTTTAATGAAATGCATTCTGTTTGGATTAGGAAAATAGGTTATGGGGAGAAGGAAAGAGGGAGTAGTGTTTGTGGACATTTAATTTGAATTTTTCCAAATTATAGCCGACTGGGAAGACTTCTGCCGGGAATCCATTCCACATACGGCTAGTTCGTCCAAGAAACGAATTTTCCCTGTAATGCGTTGTGCATTTTGAAAATTTCAAGACCACAAATATTTAAACATTTTAAAGAAAAACATTTGAACATTTATTTTGTACCAAATCTAATATTATTTGGTTTAATCTGTTTGTTTTACACTTTTATTAATCTTGACAGATTTAATTTCTAACCCCCGTATTCATAAACTGTTATTAAATTTAACAAACGTTTATTAAGGAAAATTTTCATTCAAATTTTGTTTTGTAAACCTTAATTAAATTTAAAATATTTTAATGAATACAGGCATTACATTTTTTAGTCTTCTATCACTCTGTCACTAACAAATTAGCTTTTGAACAATTTCCTCACGCTTTTTGCATAACGGACGATTGTTTTCGTAATACAGAGTAGAACTTTCGAAAGGGATTTTTATTATTCGTAATAGAGAGTTGCCGTTTCGAAGGGGACGTTTTGTTTTCGATAAGGTATAATTAACTTCTGTTTATTCAAAACTAACTGCCTATTTCTTCTAAAAATTTTGTTTTTGTTTTCAATTAATTTGTACGAAAGAAAGAATTCTTTTACACATCGGAAATATGTACGTGGTAGACCCCCTGAATGTTCTATAAAATTCTTGAAGAAGTTTTTAGTGGAAATTTCCTTACAAACTAAACTTTAACTAAATTTAAATTTTTTTGACATTAAATGCCATTTACAAACTGTCTATTTACCAATGCAGAAATGGTAAAAAAGAACAGTGTGAACTCAGAGATAAAGAAATTTATAAGTAAAACAAGAGTGAAAAACAAAAACGTATATTTTTGGTAAAAATCCAAAAATTTATATTAAATTTTATGACAATGTTTTGGAGCACCGCCTTTGAAGAATAAAAACATAAAACGAAGGGAACGATTGCTTAAAGCTAGATTCACTGATACATTGTTTTCGAAAATTGTTTTTGTCCGGACAAGTTGTAGTCCCTCTTCTTTGTTCGGAACATTTTCAGCTTGAATTGGCTAAATTTTAATTTTTGTCCGGACAAAATTTAACTGTGGTGCCACATATTTAAATTTGTCAGCCAAAGTTGAACTACGTTGCCACGTCAAATATATAATAAAATCACAGACTACACTTTTGAAAACCCGGTTTTTATGGCACAATCTTCATTACAACAAATTGAAATTGAAAAATATTTACAATAGAGTTAAACCTATCAATTGCACTAAAGCTTACGCCTCGTTTACACACGTATTTCATATGGTAGCTTTGTTGTTCCAAACAAATTGTTCGAAATGGGTGCATCGTGCTAGGAAAACTCCGGGTAAAAAATTTGTTCGGAAACAATGGGTGCATCCATCTAGCTTAAGTTGGTTTTTTATATTTATTAGCAAGGATTTTTGTTTGTGTTGTGTTGCACATAATAGTTGCCAATTTCTTGCTGGGTTAAATATTACGAAATTGTTAGCAATTCAATAAGATGTAGTGATATTTTGTTTTTTGAAGAGATTTATGTTACTTTTTCTAATACGGCAGTTTACAAAAGTACTCCGCTACTTAAGTTCAATGAACGTACGATCATCGTTTTATATCAGTTAAGATTACGACAAGTGCATGCCACAGCAAGGCAGTCAAGTCAGCCAGCAGCAGCCAAACCAAGCCGCAAGAGGTAATTGTGGAATATTGTTGGTAAAAAAAAAAATCGAGTTTTGTTATTTTTTATTACTGTTTTATTATTTGTGCCACAAACGGCAAGCAAAACAAATGTTGAAAATTAATCATGTTGCATGTTTTCATGCTGTTTTGTTTCGTTTCGGGTTTTATTATTTTTTTTTTTTTTGTCAATTTTTTTATACACACAATTTAGTTTTTTTACCAATTTTTGTTTTTGTTAGTTTTGCAAGCCAACAATTTCGTTTTATAAAGTCGTTGAAATCATGTTTTTGGGAGGTGTTTTTTTTACCAAATCAAATAAAACACACATTTCATTTATATAAATTTTATTTGTGTAATTTTTTATCTGAAATGGCAGCAGCAAGTAATCACGAGAAGAAACGGCCAACACCAAGAAAAATCTCATGCACGTGCCATCTTTAGCGGCCAACAACAAAAAACGTGTAATTTTTAACCCATGTTGCATTCCGAATTTATTTTAATATCAGGTGTTTCTTTAGCTGCATAAGAACTTTCGATATCGATAACTATGATTTGACAGTTGAGATTTATGTTCAGTAAGGCTTGGCAAGTATGTCATATATCATGAATCGTATAATGCTAGCATAACGCTGCCAGATTGTGGAAATTTACTTTGTTCTTTTACGAAGCTAATTCGTGGTTAAATTGCTACTTCAATAAGCAAAATTGCCCTATTTAAAGCAAAGACAATCCTTAGACCATTAAATAATCGACGTTTCCTCCGTTAACATTGAATGTTTGGTGCGGCTTACACGCTCTTTCAAAATGAGCAAGGAGCTGTTGTTACAGTGAATGGCGAGCCTTATCAAGCCATGCTGACTGAATTTTTGTTTCCAAAAATCTTTCAGCTAAACATCGACATAACGTTCCTACCAAGTTAGGTACTCTTGAGCCATCATTGCCGCCATTCGGCCAGTTTTTTTGAAAAAGTAGGAAAAATTTAACTAATCGTATGGACCATACAACTCGTTGCCGCCGCACTGCGTCGCGATTTCATACAACGGGTGGCCAAAAATAGAAGCAGCTAGAGTAGGGAGGTGAAATTTGGCATGAATGTTTTTCTTAGGAAAAGAAGTATTTATGCGAAATTTGGAGAAAGTATAGCAAGTGCCACGCCCACCTCCCATACAACCTAAATTTTAAAATTGTTAAAACTTGGAAATTAGTAATCAGATAAGAGCGACAGTTTGCATGTGAATATATTTATTAATATTTTAACATATTTCCAATTTTCAAAAAAATCGGACAAGCGCCACGCCCACCTCCCAAACAACCTAAATTTAAAAATTGTTAAAACTTGGAAATTAGTAATCAAATAAGAGCGACAGTTTGCATGTGAATATATTTATTAATATTTTAACATATTTCCAATTTTTAAAAAAATCGGACAAGCGCCACGCCCACCTCCCAAACAACCTAAATTTAAAAATTGTTAAAACTTGGAAATTAGTAATCAGATAAGAGCGACAGTTTGCATGTGAATATATTTATTAATATTTTAACATATTTCCAATTTTCAAAAAAATCGGACAAGCGCCACGCCCACCTCCCAAACAACCTAAATTTAAAAATTGTTAAAACTTGGAAATTAGTAATCAGATAAGAGCGACAGTTTGCATGTGAATATATTTATTAATATTTTAACATATTTCTAATTTTCAAAAAAATCGGACAAGCGCCACGCCCACCTCCCATAAATTTAAAAATTGTTAAAACTTGGAAATAAGTAATCAGATAAGATCATACCCCGTATTAACCTTATCAACTATAAGACCCATTTCAGACTTAAATTTGGCTTGAATATTTCTCTTTTGCTCAGCAACCTGATCTTTATTTTCTTTTCCTACCACTTTCCATTTCTTTATATGCTGTTTGTAAGAAATATGCAAAATGCATTCAAAACATTTGATCCATGCATGTAATGTCGACAATCCATACTGATAGCACTGCTCATTCACAGGCCTTTCGAAAACCGATAAGCTGTTCATTTCAGATGGCTTAGCTCGACATAAAGCACAAGTTGAACTACTACTGTTTCCACTTAATACATTTTAAACTGCACCATCTATCATCGTCAACTGCATTTTATAATGAACGTTAAGATTTTTGTTTTTTGAAATGTATTTATATGTATCTAGACCTTCAATTTCTGAATTTATGACATCCCTTACTGATTGTATTACATTTGGATTCTCCTTTGTAAAAATAATTTTAAGTGGTCTACATAACCTCCAAGATGAGTTTTTATCATTTTCCCAAACTACTTGATCATCTACCCAATCCAACAAGCGTAAAGGAACGAAAGAAGTAACAAACATAAATTCATCACTAGCTTCCTCATTTTCAAATTTTTGTTTGTATACACTATGACCACTACTGCCGTCAAATCCCCACTTGCATTCCAAAACTATATCATTTTCGGTATCAATATCATGAACATCTAAAATGCTTCAGTTTTGTCTAAAATTTTTTGTAAGGGAACCTCTGCAATAGTTTCTGTTACTTGAATGTCATCAGGCAAAATCTTTTTTTTAGCATCTGCATTCATATAGTATGACGGAAAGCAATCTTCGTGAAGAGCATTTACTACTTTTCTCATCATATTGTACTGCCTCATAGATAAATCCATATCAATGTATAATGCTAGAGCACTTTCAACAGAAATTTTCTTATTAGTATTTGAACCTGTTACCCTTTCTGCGGCTTTTTTAAGAGCTTCAGATGAAGTAGAAGCGACAAGTTCTTCCACTCGCCTCCTTTTTGTTTTCATTGAACCCTCCTCGTAGGAAACATTCGGTCGGCCTCTACCACTTGTATTTGCTTCCTAATATAGTATAACACAATTTAGTTTTATTGCATTTACAAATGAATTCACCAAATAATTCGCTATCTAGCCAGTCACTCAACTCAGTTTCAAATCTATCTCTCATGCGATGATATTTAGACCAATTGTTAGAAAATTTTAAAAGAGTAAGCCTTATTTTCTGTTGTTCCCCTTCTAATAACACTCGTTTAAAATGATTTTCTACAAAATCTTTAACATAACGCATAACATCGCAGGGTCTGTTTTGGTTTATCTCTAGCCACAGTTGAAAAATAGCACGAATCCGCAACGAGGTTGACACTAAAAAACAATCACAAAAAGAATTCGGGCAATATCGGGCAGCTGAACTTTAAATATATTAAAATACATACTTGCAGCTAAAAAATACAAAAAAACAGGAAAAGTGTTATTTCTACTTTCTTTTAAATTCTCTACGAAAGTTCACGGTTGCTGAAAAATCTTGACAATGCCTCACCACTATTTTTTTCTAACGGTATCTGACATATGATCAATATTTGTAAACAAACACAGAGTTGTAATTATAACTAGAAGCATCACTTACAACCCTGTTACAAATTTTGGTAGCCGTTATATTCAAAAACTTAAATTCTTATGGCGATTTCTTTTCTGAGAAAAATGTTGCATTAATGTTACATGTTCTATATTTTTGTGTTCGTTTGTACAAAAAATACAACTGTGGGAAAAATTTTAAAGTTCTTTTGTGAATATGTTGATAAAAAACGTGCAAAACATGTTGCATGTTTTACCCTTACTTTTACTTAAGGTGTTCATACTGCAATGTCTTACAATTTTGGTACTTACTACTTTCTTTGTACAACCAATGTTTTATTTTGTTTGTCATAATTCATACAGCTCATAATTTTGTAAAAAAATTATTTTAAAACAAAATATAAATATATTTACACATTAAAATGAAAAAAAAAGTCTATTTATATGATAATCATTTAAATTTTTTTAAGCCATTAGTGATGTCAATATTTGTTTCCAAGCCATAATTGCGTGCAGAAACCGCTTAAATAGCTTTAAAAATCGCTCATGAAGTACATTAATGATGAAAGTGTAATAGTTGTAAATAAAAGCAGCTAATTGTGTTCTATTGAAATTGCACAACATGTAACACTTCCAGTGATTATAGGTAACATTAGAAAATGTTACATGTACATACTGTAACATATTTTTTTCAGAAAAGAAATCGCCATTAGTATTATAAATGAACATTAAATTTGGGATTTTTCCATAAATTTCGTATGCTGTAAACAAATCTTAACTTTGAACCACTATAACTTTACAATTTGTAAACATTTTAAGACGATATTTTAGATATCATCTAACCAGAGTGTTAAAAAAAATAAATAAAAAAAAAACGTTCAAATTCTAACATTGACTTTAACCATTTTTGGCCACCCTCATGACACAGTGCGCCGCGGACATATACCTGTTCTCATATCTAAAAAATAAACGCCATGATTTATACCAGATAATAATAAAACAAATTTCATTCCAACAATATTTCTGTATTTTATTATTATTTCAAGTTTTCATGATGCTAAAAAACGCCATTTACTTCTTTATTTAAATTAAAATAAAGTTAGATCTTTTGTACAATAAACCCATATTAATTAATTTAATTAAGATTTATTTGCAAAACTACTGTAAAAATTAACTTCTACGATTATCACAAAACAAGTAAACAGTGGTCTAATTCGTCCTGTTAATTTGTCAAAATATTTTTTCTACTTTGATTTTGACAACTGATTTTCATAAATAAAACGGATATTTTTCAGCGCAAATTCGCGCAAGTCTAACTTGTGTGAATGTGCCTTAAGTATTTAAGTAAGTAAAAAATCACAAAGCAAAACAATGTTACGAAATAATCTTTTTTTGTACAAAACAAAACGTCTGTTAATTTTGTTTTGATCACGAAATTTGTGTAAAATGTAGCGGCTTGTTTTTACAAACTGCTACTTCACTACCAGTAAAATCGTTTACTGTCACTTTCTTCGCAAGTTGCCCTCACAACTGATTTGGGCTATTTTCGTACGCCACTTTTTCACGTTTGTTCTACTTTGTGTTTTACGTGTGAGAACTACATTTGCATATATGAAGATGCAGTTAGTTACCATGTCGCCTTTACACCCCGTCTTGTCAAGCCTAGCGTTGTTTACCGTCAACCTCACAAGTAATTTGAGATTTCGTAATCAAAAACAATCACGCCGGCAGAATAACTGCGTCAAATTGCCAATGTTCAAGCTTATATCTAGAAGTGGGAGAGCGTACATATCTAACAGCCGAACGTAAGCAAGAGCGGAAAGCGTTTTCTAGCAATCAAAAATTCTCATGCCCACACAATTTGTTCTTAAATAGCGCAGCGTCAACGGTTTGCAATTGGAAATTTCGATTTTGACAGCGCGTTTACTAGTGAAGTTGGCCGCTATTGTTAATAAAGAAAAGCAATTTAGCTACTTTTGGTCAATCCAGCGGTTTCATCTCCATTTCTTTGTTTCTATTTTTTATAAACGTGACACGACGTTGACGCTCTTGGTTAGGTATGGCATATCAGCGTAAAAACTAAGCGGAAGGAAACTTTTCGCCTTCCGCTCTTGTTAAGGTATGGCTTTAAGAACATAAATTAAAAAATATGCTGAAGAAAGGTTGCGCGTATTTCCATTGCAAAGAAAAAAAAATATGAGTGCTAAAAAAATAAATCACACATTTTGAAGCAAGTAAAAATTAAGTTTTATTTTTTTGTAGTCTTTAAAAAATACATGATTAAAGTCGGAATTAGTTTATACCTACTTTTCTGATTTGAATCAGCTGTTTTGTTTCTGTTGAATTGAAAGTCTGTGTGTGGTAAGTTTTCGATCTGTTCTAATGCGAATAAATCTGTTGAAAAGAGAATTTAACGTTATGTGCCAGCTTAAAGTGCGTATGTATTAATTTGTTGTTGTATGAAAAATACAAATTTTTTGTTAAAAGCGAGAAGAATTTTTAAAGAGTTTTTAAAAAATTATGTATTTTTGACACAAAAAATTAATTTTTTGGTTATTAATTCGTCTTTTTTTTTTTTGTTCATTGAAGCAACAGAGTTTTTAAGAAAAGTTTTTTTTCCACAATTTTAATGTTTTTTTGTTTCTTTAATACCAAAAAAAAACTACATTTAAGTAAATTGCAATTGAATGCGGCAGCAATTTTAGCACATATTTATGCAGGCCCCCCGCAGAAATATCTTGTGTTTGCAATTGAATTTGAAAGTTGATAATTGTCAAACTTATTGCTTGTGTGGTCGGGTTTAAAAAACAAACCATTTTATGTGCGCACATAAATTTGGATCGTAAAGAATTCTGTTGCCGATAGTTTGTTCTTTTCAAACCGCGTTCGTGAAACATCTGTTGGCACAACAATGTTTGCACAATGTCTTACATGCAGGATTTCTATAAATTGTTGTTGTTACTTTTTATTTAGGTTGTCGTGCCATACGTATTCCCCACAACAAAGTAAATAAGCAATTGTATACCGGTAATTTTGACAACATTTAGTTCTAGTACACACATATTAATGGACCGTCAAGATGGTGTGTTAAACACAGTCGCCACCCTAATGTCTATTATGATCTATTATGTCAATTATGAAATCTTGCAAAATATGTCAAAACTTATTATTTATTTATTTATTTATTTATTTATTTGAAAAATAAGCAGTACAACAAGACTTAATCTTATTTAATAGTACTGGGGAGATAAAGGCACATTAGATTATAAAATTTACAAAGGTTTATCTTAAAACTAAAAACAATATAAAAACAAATTAAGTAGTTATGAATTGCAGATTTTTATATAAAAGAAAAGTAATAATTATAACAATAAAATTTTTAGTTATGTATGTGATTTTTCGTTAACCCAAGAGGGTAAATATTTCGCATCTAAAGTGCTTTGCATTGCTTATTATCTGTATATTAGGAGGAAGTTCATTCCAGAGGCGGATGGCATTAACGAGAAAGTGTCTTTCAGATATTTGCTTACGGTATCTTATGGAGTTTATTCTATTGCCCCGATTCGATCTTGAAAATGTCATTCTTTTGTAGAGATAAGTAGGTTGTCTATTAAATATAAGTTTATGTAAAAATATGAGTGTTCGGCATTTCAATAGATTTTCAAAAGATATATTATAGATTTGGTTTGAAAACTGAGTTATACTACTATATCTTGTACGTCCATATATATATCTGGCAATGTTGTTGTAGGTCACTTTGAGCTTATTCTTGCTTATTGAATCGCAACTGGAAAATAATTCACATCCATACATTAAAGTGGGTAGTAGATATGTCTTAGCGAGTAGCATGCGGATATTAATTGGCGTAAAATACTGTGTCATCCAAAGATTTCTTAACATAACATAGGTTTTTCCACATATGGCATTTATATGATTTGACCAGGTGAGATCGTTGTTAAAAATAACGCCAAGGTTTTTGGCACTTTTCACGATTTCAATAGTAGAATGTCCAATTTGGATTGGCGGCAAGCTAGACGGTAAAAATTTTGTTTTGCCTATAAGCATTGCCTTCGATTTTTTCGCATTGAGGCAAAGGCCATTCACTGACGCCCATCTTAATACGTTATCAAGATCGTGATTTAATTTGCTGATACAATCAATAATACCTGATGGGGAACAGCTGATGTAAAGCTGAACATCATCTGCATACATCTGTATACCACAGTAGTTGAGTCTAGACGGCAAGTCATTGGAATATATTGAATATAATAGTGGGCCAAGTATCGAGCCCTGTGGAACACCTCTTGTCATTAAGCAGCTGTTTGATTTATTAGAACCAAAAGAAACGAATTGACTTCTACCACATAGATATGAAGCAAGTAACTTTACAGCTGTGTTTGAAAAATGGCACATGTATTTCAGTTTTTGGCAAAGTATTGTGTGTTCGACGGTATCAAACGCCTTAGAATGGTCAAGCAAAACCAAAAAAGATATCATATTGTTATCAAGTTTTGACCGTATTTCCTCTGAAACATCGATGAGAGTAGAAATACAGCTGTGTCTAGGTCTAAAACCAGATTGTCTCTCAGAGAGCAGAGCATTTTCATACAAAAATCGAGTCATCTGCGTATGTATCAACCTTTCAAATACTTTAGACAAATAGGGCAAAATCGCAATTGGCCGGTAATTTTTATCAGGTTTAGGAACAGGTATAATCTTTGCTTGTTTCCACATTGATGGGAAAGTAGATGTTGTAATTATTGTGTTAATCAAATGTGTTATATGTTGTAGTATATATGTAACTATCAATTTAATAAATTTCGGATGAACCTCATCATTTCCCAAAGAGTCAGATTTAATACTAAGCATGGATTTAAGAACATCGTCCTGGGTAACATGTATGAAATCAAAACATAATGAAAGTTGTTGATTAGTATTGTTAGCGTTGTTAAAGGCATTTTTAGAGTTGTAATATCTGAGATTTGCTTCTGGCATTGGTATATTGGCAAATTCAAAGTTAAGTTGATTAACATCAATTTTGTTTTCCGTTTTCATGCAATTGTTAACGATACCCATCGTACGAATTTCCCTCCATTTCTTTTTTGAGCAAACAGCTGATTGGAACTTTCTCTCATAAAATTTGGATTTTTCAGTTCTAATTTTTAAATTAACGTTTCTTCTGCATATCTTGAAAAAATTATGGAGTTCCGGGGTTTTAAATCTTTTCCATCGTGCATACGCATCATTTCTTTCATTTATTAAGGCTTTAATTTCGTTTGAAAACCAGGGTTTCTCATTTTTTATTTTTTTTACTTTAACTGTCACATACTTTTCATATAAATATTGTATATTGCAATGCAAAAAAGTTACCTGTTCATCTACAGTAGGCATTAAGAATGTTTGGTTCCATGGTATTGTTGTAAGTTCCGTTTCCAGGGATTGGAGATCTATGTTTTTAAAATCTCGAAATGTTATTGTTTGTTCTTGCGCTATTGCTTCAAAATTATAAGACACAAAAATTAAATCATGTTTTGAAAAAACAGAGGCAGAAAGTTGGTCAAATAAGAGCATTCGATTAAGATTATCTACAAAACAAAGGTCGAGAAGAGTACTGGCGGTGGATGTAAAATGTGTCGGTGCTAAACTATTTATCAAAATCATACCAATGGCACTCATATCCTCTATTAACCGTTTATCTATAAGTATGTTCGTGTTGAAATCACCAGTAATAACAACATCTGTGTAACCAAGAGTAAGCATGGATAGTTTATCTAACAAAGGCTTAATTTGTATTTGTTTATTAGGCCGATAAATTGTTCCCAGTAAAAGTTTTTGGTTGTTATTGAAAATTTCAAGAAATAAATATTCTGGTTTCTGAGTATTTAAGGCAGATGCTCCATTATTTTCATTTATTTCGACATTATAGGCATTAACATCTTCATCAATAACGACTTCATCGTCATTGACTTTGTCTTCATCGGACGTTTGGCATTTAATTTTGCATGAAATTGATGATTTAACATATATTGCCACACCACCAGCGTTTGAATATCTGTCAGATCGAAAAAGCATATATCCTCTCAGTTTGTAGTAGTTTTCGTGAATTTCAAAGTGAAACCACGTTTCCGAAATACATATTATGTCCATACCTGACCCCTCAAAGATCAGTCGAAATTCATCCATTTTGTTGTTTAGGCTCTGGGCATTTATATATTTATATTACTTTCAAGAAAAAAGCATAAAAACTTGCCCTGCTAATAAATATTTAATTACAAACTTGATAATATATTTAACTAAATTCTTTTGTATGTTTGTATGTATGTATGTTTGTTTTTTTTTTTTTTTTTTTTGTTTCTTAAAAATCCAGCATTTTTAAATAAAACCAATAACGTAATTTGAGCTGCAGGATATTTTTCCAACAATAACCACCGTAAATAACACATACATAAATATATTCTTGCAGTGATTATGTAACATAATAGAAATTTTCGTGCGCATGAGCCGCCACCTGTATTCGGGTCACATCGATTTCTTCTGCTATTCAGTTCTTTTTATGCCAGAAGTTATTGCTCAACCTGGTGACACACACAGGCATACATATCGTTAGTACCATTAAGCAACATTTTTGTATCACATTTTTGCATCAACTCCCCGCTTCAACTGCAATCACTTTTTAGTTTACATTTACAAAATATTTTCATTGGAAAATTTATTATCTCTTTTATGAAGTTTTCAATTTTTATTTTTTTGAGAAAAAAAAAACTGAAACAAAAACAAATAAAGCATTTCAAAGGAAATGTAAAAATGTCTGTTGAGAACACTCCCATTGTCGACTATCACATAAACAATTGCGGCATTTGTCCCCAAGGGAAGCCCGTTTTCGAATACATATTTTATTCCATCTCAATTATAGTCATATTCAGTGTTGCTATTTGCACAATAATTTAACAAAAAACATACTAGCATGTTTAAGAGGGCGGGCCAATAAGTCAGTAACGCTTTAAATTAAGCACAGGTTTTTTCATAAAATATAATACTTTTCAGCGTAGTCTCCTGTGAGATTTATCGTGAGATTGAAATCTCTTTCCGAGCCATTTCTTCCGGCTTGGAAACAAGAAATAGTTACTCGGAGCAAAATAAAAAAAAGGGCGGATGAGGAATCAATACGTAGCTTTTTCATAGAATTTTACCATGAAAACCTGAAAAATCAATAAAAATGTTTGTTTCATTTCCTTACGTATTTTACTTATTTCAATTGCCCATTCGAAATACAGTTAATAAACAATAGTTATAAAAGTTAAAAATATTTAAATATTTCCAAAAAAGTTTGTTCAACTTAAAAACTTTGCTTCATAGCGATGGTTGGCGCTGCGAAATATGGCCCCAAAAAAATAAATGAAAATTGACCCCAAATTTTGGGCTATTTTTCATAATACAATATGACCCCATTAATGAAAAATTACCCCAAAAAAATTAAAAATAACCCTGCAAATAAAATGAAATATGACCCTAAATTTGGGGTAATTCTTATGTGAAAAATCACCTCAAAATTTATTATGAATGTAAACCCCAAAACAGAACAAAGAATGTTATATTAAAAATTTTGGGTGGAGTTCATATGCCCGAAACTAAAAATCCCAAATTAAGAATCCCGATTTCAAAATCCAAATAATTATACAGTTTTGGTTTTAAAAATCGTACGATTTTTTCCTCTATGGTATAACGAACTCTGGCTTGCTTACTAAAGCTTCACGTTATAGCCGGCCTTTGGCCGGGCGCAAGAATTTTCTTCTCTATGAAATAACGAACACTAGCTTCGCTAACTAAAGCTTCTCTATACAGGCGGCCTTCGGCCGGGCGCAACAATTTGTTCCTCTATGGTATTACAAACACCGGCTTCGCTAACTAAAGCTTCTCTCTCTAACCGGCAAGGATTTTATTCACTTTGGTCCAAGAATTCGGGTTTTTTATATTATCCATAGAAACTTTTAAATACAATTTTATATAATTTGTGTACAAATGTTTAGGGGGATTTTTCATTTCTTAAAATTTGCATTTTTTATTAGTAAACGAAAAATAGGCACAAAGTAAAAATTGTGATTTTATTAAGGGCCATTTTTCATTCCACTTAAAATGCAAAAACACCCTAACCAAAAATTAAAGATAACCCCAAAAAAAACAAAAAAATTGCCCCAAAATTGCGTGTTGTTGTGTCTCATGTACAATTTTGGGGCCGTTCTTCACTTTTCTTCTGGGGCCATATTTCCTTGGATAATTTAACGCACCGCCTCTGCAAAATCACAATTTTACAGGAGAGCGAAAAAATGGGGTTTTCGTTAACTCTAATGGCCATTTTCTCATTAGGCGATTATCTTTTTTCCCAACGAAAAACTGCACATTAAAGAAATTTGGTTTTCTCAATGTCTTATTTGCTTCGTTTTAATCGCAAAGCTAACCGGCACTCATCTGCCAATTATTTATTTTCCTTTTATTTACCGTACAGATAAATTCAATCAGCTGACTCCCATTTTTTACATGTATTTTGAGTGGAGTTGCCAGCTGAAAACTTTGTTTTTTGTCGGTATATTGAGAAACCCAAAATCGTTAACGGACAGTTTATCGGTCCAATAAATTTATGTTGACATTAAGTAACAGACAGTTTGTCGATACATTGAGAAAGTGGCCATAAGAGTAATAACTAAAATTTATTTTACAATGTTATTAAACAATCACGTCTAAATGTTAAATATTTTAATTTTTTATTAATTCCTGATATTCGCGCTTATATTTGATACAACTTTTTACAAGTTAACATTAACATTAATTCGAACATAAAAATATGCAGATAAAACTATTTTGACACAAAAAAAATTGAGTTGTAATGAACAGTGATGTCAACTCGGTGTGTTCATTAAATTTTCTAGCTGAAACTTGCAACGAGGGAGTAAATTCAAAATTTACAAAGTATCAAAAAAATAATAATAAAAAAGTTAATTAACGCTTTACCAGCACCAGCAACTAGTAGGTTAGGCACGTTGACAGTATCCAAGTGTAAGATACGAAACTCTGTCTTCATTAGTTGAATTGTTTCGAACTGTTTGCATATTTATTTAGAGAATTATATATGTATTTCATGTTATTGAAAAACTTTTTATTTCAAAATTATGAAAATAATTGTTGTTTTGTAAATTTTGTATGATAGTAAAATTATTTAACCACCTGTTTCATGTGTTTGGTTAAATAATTTTACTATCAAAAATTTTCAAAAAAATTTTGTCTCTCAAAGTTTTATGCTCTATTTTCACTCTGTGGCTGCAAGTTTTTCGAGTACATGAACGCTAACTCAGCGTTCTCAGTTTTGGGGATTTATCCCTAAATAGAGATTGAAATAATAGGGGACACAAATTTCGTGAAAATCCTCAGGAGATTTTAAGGACAAAAAGCACTTTTTTCGCTGAGAATTTTTGGAGACAATATATTATTGCTGAAATAGTTTTAAATATGCTTTCTGTACCAACATGTAACGCTTGTTTCTATAATAAATAGAATCAAAACCAAAATTTGCAACATAATGCATAATGAGTTAGTAAAAGCTCTTCTTAGAATAAATTCACACTTAAAACATAATTCAGTTTGCTGTAACAAATTTATTCCATCTTCTTAAACACTTTTTAATGCAAACAACATGTAAAGCTAAAGTTTTTGAAATGATAAACATTGATGTATAATTATATTTCTTGTGCTCCATTTTAAGTTACTATTTTTATATACCTGTGTATGTAGACAGTGTTTAGAACTCAAAGTACAAATCAGTGATGGAAAATTTAAATATGTACATATTTAGATGGTACTGACCTCCAAGCAAAAGAGTACTTTTTTCAACATTTTGTTTTTTTATAAACAAAAAGTACAAATCAGTGATGGAAAATTTAAATATGTACATATTTAGATGGTACTGACCTCCAAGCAAAAGAGTACTTTTTTCAACATTTTGTTTTTTATAAAAATTTTTTTTTTTTTTGTTTTTTCGAAAATATCCTTTTTTTTTTTCTCATATTTCAGCCATTTATGGATCAAGCTGACTACATTTCAACAGCAAAATTCCGATGAGGATATCTAACATTAAAATATGCCAAAAAGCAAATGGTTTGTGTAGGCAATGTTGTAAACAGGGCTGTGGAGTCAGAGTTAAGGTTTTTGTATTCGAGTCAGAGTCGTCGTAGTACCCACAAAAAATTCGCAACTCCGACTCCAAAATTTTTCGGCATAAAAAATTTAAAAAACTATTCTAACAATTTCCAAAATAAAAATACTTCGAAATTGGCGATGCAATATTAAAAATATTGGTTCGAAATTTTTACTGAATCCTTTTCTTGCTATATTTACTACTTTAATAGGTACTGCATTAAAAAAAGAGTTTAAAGTCAAATAAGAACCAGTCTCATATATATTTTGCGTTTTGGTTAGATTAGGAGTCGGAGTTGCAATTTCAGCGGTTGGAGTCGGAGTTAGTACTTTTTGTTGACGACTCATTGTTAAAAAAAATCAACGTTAAATTTCTAAACATAAAATCCTAACAAAAAGAGTATTAAAACGGACGTGGGGTATTGTGGTATTTTTGAAAGGAAAAAGTACTAAAAATACTACCATAGTACCGAATTTTCCATCACTGGTACAAAAACAAGTACAAAACAATAGTTATACTTAATAATATTTCCACTGACATAATAATATTTATTTATTTTTTAGGATTTGTGGGGACAAGAAAATAGCTATTTTGGGGATTTTTAGGGACAAAAAATAGAAAATTGGGGATAAGGTGTAAAATAAAACTAGGAACCCTGCGCTTACAAGTAACAACTAGTAAAAATAAGAAATAATTTTCTGTAAATGAACTCACCTATTAGTTTAGGCTTCATGTAAGTTTAAATGGCAAGCATTTTGTCAAAATTAATTGAATTTTGAACGTAAAGTAAAAAAAAATACAGCACAACTTCTATTTTTATTAAAGTTTTAAAAATAGTAGGGGTAAAACTTCATCCTTAAAAGACTCATTTTAATCTTATACAGGGTGGCGCGAACGGGCGATATGGTTTAAATAATTTATACCATTTTTTTTTATGCGATTGTTATTACTTTTTTTAATACAGTTTATTAAAAAAAGTATATCCTGTATGTGATGTCCATTTGTTTCTTTGCACATACTCTTCTTTGCTCTTTTTGACATATTTTCCATAACTTTTCACAAAATTCCGTGTGTAATTTTTTTTGTTCGATTGTAAAGTTATTGATAATAAATTCCCCAAGTCTTCTTCACATAATGCTGAAAAACTTATACTAATTAAAAAAGTTTTATAGAATTTAAGCTCCATATCTCATTTTACGCCACCAAATTATGTTTGCGTGTGCTTTTGAATGACATTAACATTTAATTGTTGAGTACTTGAGTACTTTTTTATGGCCCACTTTTCATTGAACTCCTACTTTTCTCTGCATATTTTACCAAAATATAATAAAACAAAAAAAGGTCGGTTAATATGAAAAGCAAATAAAAATGAAAAATTAGGGCGTTGTTACATTAATAACATCTACTTACACATTTTCTTTTTATATTTTATACAAAATCCACTTTATTTGAACAATACGTATTCTTTAATGGAACTTTTATGTTTTACTCGTTACTTTTTTTTTTGATGAGGTGGCGAGGGAATAAAATAAAATATATATTTATGATGATTTCATTTAGAGTGTTGTAATAATACGTTTTCTACACATTTGAGCATTTTTTTTTTTTTTTTTTCAAAAAAAAAATATTATTTTTATAATCAATGTAAGTAATCTGCCAGCACGCGGTACATTACACTGGTCTGCAAAAAACAAAAATGTTCTCGCCATTAAACAAAAATATGTGGACTATAGAGATTAAAATGCGCTAAATTCAAATCTGTTTGCTGTTTTTTTCTATCGGACTTGTTACAAACAAATATACAGAAATAAAATATTTTTATTTGTAACAAATAAAAAACAGATCGTCTAAATTGTCAACACTGAAAACAAATTAAATTGTTGTATTTGGCTGTGTTGCAGCTTTGATACCCACCACCGAGAGTTAAAATATTTCAAAAGGTTTTATATGGGATCCATGATAAATTAGTTACAGTCGTATTTAGTTAAATTCCAAAAGAACGCTTAAGTTGGGATCTTTGTTAAGCAATTGAACGATTATTACAAAGATTTATGATTTTAGTCATATAAAACTTAATTAGACCTAATTCAAAAATATCAAGATTTGTTTAGTATTGAAGTGATTTTGATAGGGGGGCTTTATATAATCGCCAAAAATTGCCGTTATTCTTCTTATATGTGATAAAAATTAGTTCTATTGCATGCTTTGAATAGCAAAAAACCTTCATACAAAATTGGTTGAACAGGATATAAAAAGAAAATGAATTGAAAGCAAAGCCAATTGTAATGAATACTGTACGAATAAAAGGAAATAAATCAAGATCTGAAATTGTAATTTAGCACATTAATCGCAAATATGCCTTTTCCCAATTTTAGTTAAGCCGGCGACACACTATCCTATTTAGTCGTACGATTTGTCAAAAAAATCGTGTGTGCTCATAAAGTAGAATATTGTGGCTTAAAAATGAATTGAGTGACAGATTTTTTTGACAAACGTTTATGAAAATTTTCATAAAAAGATAGTTTATATGCGATCAGAGTTGCATTTTCTTGTAAAGTAGCTGAGTCATTTGAGTTGGCATCATTTTTGTGGGATAATGTGGCATTGACAGCAGAACTTTGAACTTTTTTTATGTCGGATAGAATTCAATCAGATTTTCGTGTGAATGAATCGTACGATTGTGTAGGATAGTGAATCCCGACCTTTACTCCGATCGATTGAAAAAAAATTTGATGGTTTTGAGTTAACTCTAACTAACCAGTGCCCATGTTCTGTAACAATCGCGTCGAGAAACTTTTCGATTGAAATGTATGAAATGCCTTATATTGAAACACAACAGCTGTTTTTCTCACTAAACTGTGTCTTTAACTTTTTTGGAGAGTACAAGCTGTCACGTAAGGAAATTACTCGCCAATTTACAGAAAAAGTGTGTCTGTAATATTTTGCTGAGAAAAGTTTCCACTTTGAACTGTCAAATAAACCCACGAATAAAAATGGGGCGAGAAACAATTTTAACACTAAAAAACAATTAAAAATTCAAAGAATAATAATAATAATAATATTTGGTTCTTGGCACATTTTTTTATTTTTTTTATTATTTTGCTTTTAACATTTTTATAAAATATACGAATGTTTTCAAAGCTCGTTTGCAAACATCAAACATTAAAGTCGCACCTAACATTATTTGGTATAGCCGACGCACATAGGGGTTTTTTTGCCAATCTAGCCGGACATTAAGCAAAAAATTAAATTTAAGAAATGGAAAAATTTAAGTACGCAGCTCGACAGACAACAAAGTTCTGCATCGTATAGTGAATTTTCAAGTCTTTTGCTTGAGATTTGTGGTTTTGGGACACTGTTTAAACCAGGAAAGTTGATTAAATTGCATGCGTGTTCATTGTTTTTTTACGGTTTTGGGAGGTTTACAATATATTTTTTTGTAGATAAACGAATAAAGATTTTACATTGATTTTTTTTTCTGTGAAAGACTATATAAACAGCTAATTATGAAAATTTTTAGAAATTTTTTTAGAAGTTTTTATGATAAAAAAATTAGTTCGAAATTAAAAAAAAATTTTTTTTTTTTTAATTTTTTAAGTTAAAAAAAATGTTGCGCGTTGTTGCGCCATTTTTTTATGATTTTTTGAAAATTTCACCTTTTTTCTGTTTTTGCTCATCTTGCATAGGTACATATGATAGAAACCCTTTCGTCCGTCATAAAATGTTTTGGTTGTACGTAGATGTTTTTTATTTAAATTATTACGTCTAAGACTAATATTACCTGTGTAAAAAAGTGATGTGCGAAACAGTAAGTAACGGGTTTTAACCACCTGTGCGGCCGCTAAATGACGTTATTTTATGGAGCAAAATAAATGTACCTGTTTTGCATAACTTTTAAAATCATTAACAACAAAAATAATATATAATAAAAAATCAAATCTGGGCTCTAGGTAATTAGTTTTTTTTTTTAATATATATTGTGGTTATAGCATAAAATTGTTATCAGAACCATTTTGAAGCTTTGAGAGTAAAATGGAAAAAGTGTATAATACATGGCGCAACTGTAATGAGTGAGGCATTGTTGCCTATCGGGCTATTATCAGAAGAAGCGTCTGAGACATTTTCGGCTTTACAGGCAGAATTTTGCTACAAAGTTTTCGAAGGTTCAGTGTAACAAAGATATTATAAATAGACTTTTGCTCAGTTCTGACCCACTGATTACTAGTATAAGACCAACTCCAAAAAAAAGTCATTACCCTTTACGAAAGAAGCAATTTCTTTTATGCTTCCAACTGTACTTGGCTCTGAAGAGAATTCAGATTTAGAAGAGGATTTTGAAGAAGCAGACGAAGAAGAACCATGGCACTCATCATCATCTTAGTGCAAAAGAAAAGTTATTTTAAATAAAATTTGCTGTTACTATAATAAATAACACTGGTTTACAGCCAAAAAATACCAAGAACACCACATGCCTAGAGAAGTTAATTGGGACCTCCTGAACACGAAAATCGCTGTAATTTTTTTTTTCCTAAGTACCGTTTTTTAGATAACGGTACTGTTTTTCGGTGTATGGTCCCACTCAAACCCTTGTGGAGCCCAACCAAAAAGTCCGATCGAAATAAATGGCATATCGTTGGAAAGGTTATCGAATGCCTTTTCCATCGATATGCTACAAATTTCTATCTGATAAGAAATGGCTGAGTAATGGCACCTCAAAGTTCAAAAGTTCGTTGACAATTATTGCTAACAGAAAACGTCATGGTTGTCAATTGTAAAAAAGAAGCAAAAAAAACAAGCAAATTCTGTGGGAAATAATTTAAGTTTGCGAAATGGTTGCAAATTATAATTGAAGTAAAAGAATTAAATAATTAAAAATAAACACTAAAATAATTTCTTTTGAAAATAAGCAAATAAGCAATTAGTTGCAAACATTATTTTTGACAATCCTACTTTTAATGACTTCCTGAATTCATTACTTTAAAGCTTTAAAGTAGTTAGTAGTGCTGGGATACTATCGATATTTTCTACTATCGATATTTATCGATAGTTCAGATTTCACTATCGATATATCGATATTACTATCGACTGAATGTTTGTACTTGTGCAGAAAAACTTTAATTATTTTTTTATAAGGCTACAGTTCGTTGCTTTTAACACGTTATTGAACGTTTGAGCCGTATGTAAATACGCACGTTATTTTAGATTGAAATTTTTTAAAAATTAATAAGTACCTTTCTGAAGGAACCGAAGTAACAGGGACTATAAGATATTCCATTGCAACTTTAAAAATTTTTCTAAATTCTAAACCCAAAAAGGTAATCAATCTAGCGGACTTATCCTCTAATGGTCGTTTATTGTTTTGTCTTATGCCTGCAATTGCATTTGGATTTGTATTTTGTTTACAACATTACAAAAATATTTGACATTTCAGTCCATATATAAACATGTACAAATTTCGACTTAAAGGCCTTAAATTAGCAGTAAAAAGCACTGCTAAGCAGTCCATACCACATAACATTCTGGTTGATTGTATTCATTGCTGTAATTCAGCGCGATTTAATAATAGCAAGTTAAAATTTGCGGCAAAAAACTGTGTGTGTTAGATGTCTTTATAGCTGTATTTTAACTAATAAAAATCTCGATATTTATATTTTTCCTATCGATATTTTCGATATTTTCTCAGCACTATTAGTTAGATATTAAATTATAACTTTATTATTTTATTCAACATTTTTCATTTTTCGAATTTATTCTATGAGCTAAATTTCAGTTATGTATTTTATAAAGCTTTTTTGTAATATTTCTATTCCTACAATTTTTCAGAAATGACTTTATACACTACCAGACTATTATATTGTATTTTCTATTTACATTTTACCTTAGCCTTCCGTTGGAAAGCAATGAGGTATATTGAATGTACAGAAAAATTTACAATTATTAGACACCAGCAGAATGTAATGCATTTTCTGGCCCGCTGCGGCCGTCGTCAGCATTCTTTGTGTCTCACTGGATAGTGTTACTTTATAAACTGAATGTATTTAACTCAACTACTTTAACAAATAGAAACTGGGAATTATTTCCTTCCGAAGGTAACTTTATATTATATTCAACATTTTTCATTTTTCGAATTTATTCTATGAGCTAAATTTCAGTTATGTATTTTATAAAGCTTTTTTGTAATATTTCTATTCCTACAATTTTTCAGAAATGACTTTATACACTACCAGACTATTATATTGTATTTTCTATTTACATTTTACCTTAGCCTTCCGTTGGAAAGCAATGAGGTATATTGAATGTACAGAAAAATTTACAATTATTAGACACCAGCAGAATGTAATGCATTTTCTGGCCCGCTGCGGCCGTCGTCAGCATTCTTTGTGTCTCACTGGATAGTGTTACTTTATAAACTGAATGTATTTAACTCAACTACTTTAACAAATAGAAACTGGGAATTATTTCCTTCCGAAGGTAACTTTATATTATATTCAACATTTTTCATTTTTCGAATTTATTCTATGAGCTAAATTTCAGTTATGTATTTTATAAAGCTTTTTTGTAATATTTCTATTCCTACAATTTTTCAGAAATGACTTTATACACTACCAGACTATTATATTGTATTTTCTATTTACATTTTACCTTAGCCTTCCGTTGGAAAGCAATGAGGTATATTGAATGTACAGAAAAATTTACAATTATTAGACACCAGCAGAATGTAATGCATTTTCTGGACCGCTGCGGCCGTCGTCAGCATTCTTTGTGTCTCACTGGATAGTGTTACTTTATAAACTGAATGTATTTAACTCAACTACTTTAACAAATAGAAACTGGGAATTATTTCCTTCCGAAGGTAACTTTATATTATATTCAACATTTTTCATTTTTCGAATTTATTCTATGAGCTAAATTTCAGTTATGTATTTTATAAAGCTTTTTTGTAATATTTCTATTCCTACAATTTTTCAGAAATGACTTTATACACTACCAGACTATTATATTGTATTTTCTATTTACATTTTACCTTAGCCTTCCGTTGGAAAGCAATGAGGTATATTGAATGTACAGTAAAATTTACAATTATTAGACACCAGCAGAATGTAATGCATTTTCTGGCCCGCTGCGGCCGTCGTCAGCATTCTTTGTGTCTCACTGGATAGTGTTACTTTATAAACTGAATGTATTTAACTCAACTACTTTAACAAATAGAAACTGGGAATTATTTCCTTCCGAAGGTAACTTTATATTATATTCAACATTTTTCATTTTTCGAATTTATTCTATGAGCTAAATTTCAGTTATGTATTTTATAAAGCTTTTTTGTAATATTTCTATTCCTACAATTTTTCAGAAATGTCTTTATACACTACCAGACTATTATATTGTATTTTCTATTTACATTTTACCTTAGCCTTCCGTTGGAAAGCAATGAGGTATATTACAATTATTAGACACCAGCAGAATGTAATGCATTTTCTGGCCCGCTACGGCCGTCGTCAGCATTCTTTGTGTCTCACTGGATAGTTTTACTTTATAAATTGAATGTATTAACTCAACTATTTTAACAAATAGAAACTGGGAATTATTTCCTTCCGAAGGTAACTTTATATTATATTCAACATTTTTCATTTTTCGAATTTATTCTATGAGCTAAATTTCAGTTATGTATTTTATAAAGCTTTTTTGTAATATTTCTATTCCTACAATTTTTCAGAAATGACTTTATACACTACCAGACTATTATATTGTATTTTCTATTTACATTTTACCTTAGCCTTCCGTTGGAAAGCAATGAGGTATATTGAATGTACAGAAAAATTTACAATTATTAGACACCAGCAGAATGTAATGCATTTTCTGGCCCGCTGCGGCCGTCGTCAGCATTCTTTGTGTCTCACTGGATAGTGTTACTTTATAAACTGAATGTATAGAAAATACAATATAATAGTCTGGTAGTGTATAAAGTCATTTCTGAAAAATTGTAGGAATAGAAATATTTCAAAAAAGCTTTATAAAATACATAACTGAAATTTAGCTCATAGAATAAATTCGAAAAATGAAAAATGTTGAATATAATATAAAGTTACCTTCGGAAGGAAATAATTCCCAGTTTCTATTTGTTAAAGTAGTTGAGTTAAATACATTCAGTTTATAAAGTAACACTATCCAGTGAGACACAAAGAATGCTGACGACGGCCGCAGCGGGCCAGAAAATGCATTACATTCTGCTGGTGTCTAATAATTGTAAATTTTTCTGTACATTCAATATACCTCATTGCTTTCCAACGGAAGGCTAAGGTAAAATGTAAATAGAAAATACAATATAATAGTCTGGTAGTGTATAAAGTCATTTCTGAAAAATTGTAGGAATAGAAATATTACAAAAAAGCTTTATAAAATACATAACTGAAATTTAGCTCATAGAATAAATTCGAAAAATGAAAAATGTTGAATATAATATAAAGTTACCTTCGGAAGGAAATAATTCCCAGTTTCTATTTGTTAAAGTAGTTGAGTTAAATACATTCAGTTTATAAAGTAACACTATCCAGTGAGACACAAAGAATGCTGACGACGGCCGCAGCGGGCCAGAAAATGCATTACATTCTGCTGGTGTCTAATAATTGTAAATTTTTCTGTACATTCAATATACCTCATTGCTTTCCAACGGAAGGCTAAGGTAAAATGTAAATAGAAAATACAATATAATAGTCTGGTAGTGTATAAAGTCATTTCTGAAAAATTGTAGGAATAGAAATATTACAAAAAAGCTTTATAAAATACATAACTGAAATTTAGCTCATAGAATAAATTCGAAAAATGAAAAATGTTGAATATAATATAAAGTTACCTTCGGAAGGAAATAATTCCCAGTTTCTATTTATTATTTTATCTTAAATAAGTCATAATTATAAATTAAAAGAAAAATTTTATATAATAATGATTTCAATAAGTTATTATTATACGATTTTAAATAATTATTTTAATATATTTGCAATATATTCCGTTAAAACTATATAATTTTAACAATAATTTTGATGTGAAATCTATGAAAAATCCAAAAATCAGTTAAATGTATGTAAATATATACATAAATATGTTCCAAAATTATCCCCACAGTATATATTTGCTTCTTATGATTAAGATGTATCTAATGTAAACGATGTTTTTGGAAGAACATAACATTTACATTACACACATTTGAATTACAGAGTTAGCGATATAAATGATTTTGTGTAGCCACTCTTTTTTAAATGTTTTCTTACATTTCGAAAAATGTATTATTGGGTACACTTAATATTGCCCCAAAAAATATATGAAAATTGACCCCAAATTAGGAGCTATTTTTCATAATGCAATATGGCCCCATTTTTTTAATGAAAAATTACCCCAAAAAAATAACCCTAAAAATAAAATGAAATATGACCCTAAATTTGGGGTTATTCTTCATTATGAAAAATCACCTCAAAATTTATAATGAATTTGAACCCCAAAAAAGAACACAAAGAAAGTTACATTAAACATTTTCGGTGGAGTTCATATGCCCGAAACTAAAAATCCCAAATTAAGAATCCCGATTTCCAAATCCGGATAATTATACAGTTTTGGTTTTAAAAATCGTACGATTGATAGCATGGTTGGGCTTTCGGCCATGCGCAAGGATTTTTTTTCTCTATGGTATAACGAACACTGGCTTCGCTCACTAAAGCTTCACTGCATAGCCGGCCTTCGGCCGGGCGCTAGGATTTTCTTTTCTATGGTATAACGAACTGTTGCTTCGCTCAGTAAAGCTTCTCTTAATAGCCGGTCTTCGGCCGGGCTCAAGGGTTTTTTCCTCTATGGTATAACAAACTCCGGCTTCGCTAAATAAAGCATCTCTGCATAACCGACAACGATTTTCTCAACTTTGGTATAAGAATTCGGGTTTTTTATACTATCCCTAGAAACTTTTACATAAAATTTTATAAAATTTGTGTAGAAATGTTTGGGGTGATTTTTCATTTCTTAAAATTTGCATTTTTTTTTTATTAGTAGACGAAAAATAGGCCCAAAGTAAAAATTGCGATTTTGATTTTATTTGGGGCCATTTTTCATTCCACTTAAAATGCAAAAACACCCTAACGAAAAAATGAAAAATAACACAAAAAAAACAAAAAAATTGCGACAAAATTGCGTGTTGTTGTGTCTCATGTAAAATTTTGGGGCCGTTTTTAATTTTACTTTTGAGGCCATATTTCCTGGGGTCATTTTGCGCACCGCCGTTAAGTAAGTAGTCTTCTCGTCAAGTTATAATTTTTCCTGCTTATTTTGTAAGCAATGTTTTGGCTGGGTATTTAAATTTATATTAATTTTTTTAGGCTTGAGGTCTTTTTTATATAAAAGTATTAATTTTATTTCAACAAAAAAAAAATAAAAAAAGCGGAAGTTTACGAGTCAAAATTGTTACGCTAATTTACGAAGTTCATTTGCGAGGGCTTGAAACTGCAGTTTGCACAGTAGACTGGTCGCAATTTTTTTTTAAAAAAATTATTTTTTTTTTCCAGAAAAAAAATTATGTTTCTAAAACGACTGACTGCGCATATAAGAAAAACGTTTTACTTCTCTTAAAGTAAATTTTATTGTGGAATTTCGGTTTTTTTTTAGTTTTTCAATAAACTAAAGCGTTTTTGAGTTACGCGAACATATGTTGTGCAACCTCCTTAATTTTCGAAATAACGGTATATCTCGAAAACCAAAGCCAACATAAAGAAAAAAGTTTTAACTTTCTTAAAGTAAATTTTATTGCGGAATTTCGGTTTTTTTTAGTTTTTCAATAAGCTAAAGCGTTTTTGAGTTGCGCGGACATATGTTAATCTATCTATACAATATATAATTTCTTAGTATGTCAGGATGTTTGAATGTATGTCCTATTCTTTCCGCAACTTTCTGAAGCCATCTGATGACAAAGGAAGCTGAAATTTGGCACACTTGAAGTACTTTCTCTGCGGAAGATCGTAACGAAGCCATATTTTTGATTTTCGGCTTTTCAACTAGTATAACTATAAAGATCTGATAGAAAAGATGTTTTTTTATAATATGGGGAACTTTGGGCCCCACCCGGAACGGCTAGGCACCGTCGGATTGACCTGAAAAATTAGATCATGATTTCTTACACCAAACCTCATATTTTAAGCAGCGCAAACAATTAAATTTAAAAAAAAAAAAAAATTCCATACAAGATGCGACCAGTCTATTGCACAGATTGCGAGACTTTTAAGCGATATCATGGAAACCCCTATTAATATTGTGTAATAAAAAAATTGAAGGCGAAAAACACGCACACACACAAAAAATAATTAAGCCAATTGATTGAACAGTCTGCAAAGAAACAGAATTGCTGATTTTATTTTTAAGTTTTAAATTCAATTTTAAGTCCGGAATCATTTTGCGGTCAGCTTTTATTTTTAAATCGTTTATTTGTTGATGCTATAAATTACAATGAGAAAGAGTTCGCAAGTAGAATTATTTATGGAAATGCATCGTTCCAACTTAATTTGACTGTCTGAGATTCATTTCTAAACATGTTATTTTAACACTTTCATAAATTTTTGTTAAATTTATTGGCAACATTTTGTTGCTTTAAAACTCGTTTTGGCTTTTTATGATGGGCTTTATTTAGTCGTTTCGTGTAAATGTTTCGCGCACAGCAAGCATTTTATCTTAACGAATCTATTTTTGTATTTTAACATATCGTCGCCTTAGAGTGTAAGCCCGCTAACTGACTTTTAGAAAATTTTACAGGGCATACAAAAAACTTCTAATGTTTTCTATTTCTACATGAAGAAGCCAACCAATATATCGTCGCAGGAATTAAAGAACGCTGTGACTGACAAAACATAAAATTTTCACCAAGGCCTGTATGAAAGAAAGTAGAAAAAATTCATATCACAAAAACTATACAACGTAGGAACATGATTTTAAAAACGTATTTTTATTTTTTCTCGCTTTATATATTGGCTCTAAACATTTCCTCTCAAGTCTATTATTCCCGGTGATTCTGCGGCTTACAACAAACGATTTTTTTTTTTCTTTTTTGCGTAAGTGAATTTTTTTTCATCTTGCAAATATGGGACCGGGACCAATCGACGCAGTATTTTTTCTGATAAAAATTATGCCAAAAAAAAGTATTTTCGATTTTTTGTCAGTTACAGCGTTCTTTAATTCCTGCGACGATATGTATATACATATTTGGTTTATTTTCTAATATTGTATTGAGTACTAAATTAAAGTAAATGTTTTTCTTACTCGATGCGGCGTCTCTTTATTTTTCAAACGGTAACAACCGGTCATGAACTGTTAAAAAAGGATTTAGCCGGTTTACACTCTAAGCCGACAACATTATTTTCTTTACACACCATTAAATTAATAACAACAATTTTGTTTATAGGCCAGTGCCCATGTTCTGTTACTCTCGCGTTGAGAAACTTTTCAATTGAAATGTGTGAAATGAAACAAAAATGCCATATGTATATTGAAACAAACAGCTGTTTTCCCCACTAAACTGTGGCTGTACATTTTTTTTTTTTTTTTTTACTCGCCAATTTACAGAAAAAGTGTGTCTGTAACATTTTTGTGATAAAAGTTCCCGCTTTGAACTATCAAAAATAAAAAATGGGGCGAGAACAAATTTTAACACTAAAAAACAATTAAAAATGCAAAATACAAAGAATAATAATAATAACATTTTGTTCTTGGCACTGTCTTTCATTGTTTAATTATTTTGCTTTTAACATTTTTATACGAATTTTTTCAAAGCTCGTTTGAAAACAACAAACATTATATTATTTGTTATAGCCGACGGTTGTATTTTCGCCGCCGTCGTTGAAAATGTTTAAATTTTAGTAAATCTTGGTCGCCTTCAACGACATGTGTGACTGGCGTTCTAAACGTCTTCAATTTAACAAAGGCTTCGAGTGGAATACTATAACGTAACGACGTAATCTCTTTTGATAGTTTTCGACATGAGTTGCAGACACGCTTTTTTCTGACTTTCCGAAAAACGATGGAATATTTTGTTTCACAACTTTTCGATGATAGAAGTTCTCACTAAAGTTACAGAACATGGCTACAGGATTAGAAAACTGCTTTGAAATGAATAGTCTCAAAAATGTTACCCAGGAATTCAATCTAATCGTTTTCGGGTTAATTTAAAGCACATAAATATTTCTAATTTTTATTTATACTCACCCAGATTAGACGGTATTTTTGGATCTGCAATGGAAAGAAATTAATTAGAAATTTTGATACAAGAACTATAAGAAAATAGGAAATTCATAATATGGAAACTGTTTTTTTTATTCCTAGTCTCCCCAAGAAAGCGGAAAAAATTCAAATTTTCCGGGATCCCAGGAATTACCGCTACATAGAAATAAAATAGAATATTTTTTTTTTTTTGTTTGTTTAATGCAGTTAAAGCAGTTTGCCAAAACCTGTCAACGTTAGATGTTTGGTGCAATCGTTTTCTTATGAAATGTTATTTATTATGTAATTATTGATTAGTCAGCATTTATACAACTTATTTGCGCCAGCAGCAATCCATTTGTTTTACTACTCTTAAAAAGCGAGAAATAAAAAATCGACTATTTTTGATAACAAAGAAATCGTTGTCGTGGATAAAGTTGTGAAATTTGTTTCTGTCTTATTGTTTTTTTGATAACAACAACTTAAAGCACACAATCATTTGTACAAACAATATTTTCCAAATTTGTATGTAAACAAATGAAAATCCAACACTTGATATTCTTTAGCTTTTACTTTGCAATGAAATCTAAACCAAATACGTGTTCCTAATGTCTTTTTTTGGAGAGAATATTTTTTAATGTCAACAAAAAAAAACATAAAGACGCGAGAAAACAAAGCTCCAAATGCCGTACATTGCACGTTGGGTCTTACGATTGACATTGAAAACTAAAAAATTTAAAAAAGACGTGATAATAATTGCAAAATTAACAACAAATTTACGTTAAATCTTTTTTTTTATAATATATTTTTTATTTGCTTATAGTAACTTACACCTTCAGCCCGTTATTGTGAATCAGACCAAAGTCTCAGGCAGAAATCCAACCCGCAACTCTCGCAATGATAGACTAGCTCACTACCAACCAGCCTAAAATAAGATGTATTTTATAGATGGAAAATCAGAAAATTCTGAAGGCTTTATAATATGAATTATTAGACCCAATGTGAATTGTTTATAGATACATTAGACCCCTTTAAAGTTATTTTTATTTAATTGAAAAACGTTGTTTATGCCGCACAAAATAATGTGTGGAGTAATCAGAAAAACAGAAAAGCACTACTTACAATTCTACTGAAAGAACCAATGAATTTTACAAGAGAAGCCCCAAAACGAAAGCATTCAAAAGTAAAGGCCCAACTATAATATGCTTAAGTTGGCTTAAGTTGGGACTAATCTTAATTCACTCTTCCTGCAAAGCAGTTTTCAAGAGTCGTTTTGATGTGCACAGCCCATCCTCCAAGTTAGTTTCACTTAAGTTTTTAGTGAAGAAGAGAATTTTGTATTTAAAACGATTTTAAAAATAAATGTGTTTTAAAATCTATCCTGAAAATTGCCCATAATTGTTTCCTTATTACAATTAATAAATTTTTTTACTTTTATTTGATTTACATAAATATTGCGTTTGTACAATTTCTTAAACATTTTGCAAATCGTTTGTGTGTCTGCAAATGTTTATACCAGATAAATATTTGCGTACGTATGTATTAATATTTTATCATTAATTTCTTATATTTCACTGCATAAACGAGTATTTGTTTTGCAGTGTTGCTTAAAATTGCCTATTTATTAAATCAAGGTTAATCAAGCATGAAATATCCGCCTTTTCACACATCACCAGATCACAAAGAGTCTACTGTTCTTGGGTTATTACTTTTATTATTACTACAAACATTTTATTTTTTTGTTACATGAGTAATTTTTGTTATCAAGTTTATTTTATTTTTTTACATATTGCGGGTACTTTAGCCAAAGACGATTGCTAAAGTGCATAATTTTTATTAAAAACATTTTGTAATGCGCCACAATGGCGAGATGAAGACGATAAATTACAGAGTGCATAAGTGTCCTAGTGAATAGTTTTCGTCTTCGGGTCAAATCTGACCCATTTTAAAATAAAAGTTAAATTTTTTCTAAGAGTGAGTGGCTTATATTTTTTATATTTTATGACTTTTATTTAATTTTAAATGCCAACAACCTCGTTAGGTTTTCAGAAAAAAATATTGGCGGAAAAACTATTTATAACATTTTTTGCACTTAAGGTCTGTAGCAAAATTCTTGAATTTTCGTTAGAAATTTACAGTTATTTATTTTTTTTTTTCTCCTCCTGTGACATGAGTTATTTTGAAGTTTACTAATAATGAAGGTAAATGTGTATTTGGTATTGATTGGACTGGTCTCTATGCTCTCTAGTTAGCTGAATTATATACACTGTTGCCAGAAGTGCAGGGGCCTAATCACCGCATTCGATACTATCGTATCGAATAAACTATCGAATTTTTTTGCATACGATAGACATTGACGTTTCGAATGAAAACTCGATAAATGTAATGTCGAGTTACTTGATATCGAATGCTATTATTTCAAATTCAATACATTTCATTCGATATCGAGTTTCATGATACCAAAATAAATAATTTCGATCAATTTTGCTCGATATCCTATGCGGTGATTAGACCCCTGATTTCTCTGCATTTGGCTGATTTTTCGTTGCAAAAATTACGAAGTGAGATTTGCAGATTTTTGCTATCAAATTGCAGATTTTTTGAAATTGAAGAAATTGTAAAAATTGGACTTTTATATTAAACTTTGTGACTAACTTTTTAAAAGATTTGATTTTGGAGCTCAATTAAAATTTTTAAAAGGAATAAATCCAAATATTTTAGTTAAATCAATATTTGAAATTTTATAAACAGTTTCCAAATTTAATATGCAAAGAAGATATGCAAACAATTGACTCTTGATTTCTAATACTTGATAAATAAAAATATCAATTTATTACACTTTTGGAAAAACAAATGTCAAATTAAAAATTTTGACTCAAGAATAATTTTCCCAAAATCGTGCCTTTTGGTTAAATAAAATTTGTTTTGCCACATTCATCAGCTAATGTGGAACCATATTAAGTTAATATTCATAAATAAAACAAAGCAAAATCGTTCAGATAAAATATCGCTTGAAGGAATTTTGTACACAAAAGGTTTCATTAAATTAAATTAATCAAATTATTTTAATACTCTAATTCAAAACAAAATTTTACGACAAATGACTTCTGAAATTTACAATAAATAAATGTATAAAATTATTTTAAGTACGATGATATGACACCATGTATGCACAATGTTATTGAATATACATTTAAGTATATATATATACATACCCTCTTCAGACCATGGGTACACATATCGCTCATTTGAAGCAAGACCGGCATAACTCAAAAAAATCCATTTCGAGATAAACGCATTTAAAGTTTTTGATTTGCTCTAACTTCTTAGAAAAAAAAGAAGACAAATTCTCTTCAAACTGGGAAAGTATAAAAGATATAAATATGAATTTAATACACAATATAAAGAAAAACAAAGCGGACAATTCTGCATCTCTAACTCCAAAATTTTTTGAGTTATGCCGGTCTTGCAGCAAATGAGCGATATGTGCACCTTAAAATATTACAAGTTTTAAAGACTAGCGACATCGTGTGACCAATAGAAACAGTTTAATTACTTGCTTTAAGCTACTGTGCTTCAAAACAATATCAAAAGATGGCAGGGTCTAGAAGTTTTAGCCATTATTTTTACATCTGAATTTAACTGTTTGAAAAAACCATACTGTTGAGATATTTTTCCTCAATAACTAATCGCTAAGACCTGAAGTACACATATGTGCACCTCTTTTTCTACCAGTTTAAATAAAAAAATTAAAAAAATAATAAAAACCGAAATTTAAATTACACCTCATAAGATAAAACAAATAGTTAATAAGCCCTTTACTTAATCTGTTCAGTTCTGATCTTAAGAAATTAAGAATTTACGTTGAAATTTTTCATATTTTAAGACCTGAAGTACACATATGTATGTGCCCCCTTAATTTCTAAGAATTCAACTAAATATGTTGTTGTTTTTTTGTTTGGCTTAAGGTCATATAAAAATTATAAATAAAAAATCCACAAATTTTTGTATTTTTAATTTTGCTTTTTATTTTTCATCCGATATTTCGACCATGCATCGATGGTCATCCTCAGGGGATTAAAAACACTGTCAAATTAAAAACTACAAAAAAGTTGATACGTCCTAACTGCTTGTCATATTTTCATCAACAGGTCAACAATTAATATTGAACATTCAACTAAATATTTCAAAAAAAAAATATACAGTTTTCTTATTTCCTCCCCAAAAGGTGTAAACAATATATAAGAAATGTAAAAATTCAATGGGTTAATGCTCGGGTCTTAAGAGGTTACATTCATATAATCAAAAAATCAACCCCAAAATAAAGCATTTTAAGTTCCCAGATTTTTTTTTGCAGATTTTAAAAATTTTTTCCAGATTTTTTAGTCCGATTTTTCAGATTTATTTGAAAAAATTTCTGGCAACAGTGATTATATATATAGATCAAATAAAACAGATTCAAAAAGCTTTCGAGAGAACTAAGTTTTGACAACAAGGATACTAGCAGTGAACGCCAAATTTTAGAGAAGTTTGCGCCGATACGTAAGCTATAAAATGTATGGGTTGATTAGTTATGCCTGGAAAATACAAAATGAACTTTGCCTGAAATAAACAAATGTGTGCATGTTTTTCTTGATTTGACAGTTGGTTTGAAATGTCACAGTATGTCTGCAGAAAATGGTTTTACATCGTATTAATTGGGACAAAAATTGCTAGAAAATCAAATTACTTTGGTATGAACTTTATGTAAAAACAAGATTGAATTGCCACAAGAGCTTTGACAACTAAAGGCTATCATTAACATCAGCTAAACATGGCTAGAACGAAAACTGTTTTGCAAAACATCGACATTTCTTAGACAATTTAGGTTTTCAACTTGCCGCTCCCTATATCAAGCAGCCAAAAACATTACCCAAAGACTAAGTTTCACGAAAAATTGCAAAAAAGTGCATGTAGTAGCTGAGCAGGAACACCACCCGCCATCTTTAATCAAAACCTAGGAAAAAATATGTTTATTTTATTTTATATTTATACATTGAGTTTTTACATTGCAGTGTAAAACTTCTTGTACTTTTATTTCTTAATAATTAAATAATAATTAAATTTAAACAATCAACATGATTAGGACATTCCTAAGATTCCATAAATATTCTATTTTTTTACAAAACAGATAAAGTAAGAAAAGATTATCCATCCAATTTACAATAAGTTTTAAAAACAAATTAAGTCTAACCAATAAAACTGTTCCTCCTAATTTTTAAAATAAAGCTAAGACCACCAGAAACATTTCACAAAAATGCCAAATGCTTAATGAAAATTTTGGAGCTGAATCAAAATGGTTTATGCGAAATTTAGCTGCAAAAATGCCAAAATGGTCACACTGATAATCACCGATGGTAATTGCGATGAGAACGGAGGATGTTACGATTCAATTGTACGCGAACAGAATTCTAGAGTGGGGTTTAATTAAGTGGGCGTTTTATATTTTCCATCCGTTTCTTTCCTTTTTATTTGGTTCATTTTAATTTAAGTTCTTGCCATTTACGTTGTACGACAAATGAATCGTTAGCAATCAAATACATGACGGTTACATTGTGGGCGAGCGAAAAAAACAAATGGATGAATATGTATTTTTTTGATTTTATTAATTCAATTAGAATTTATGGACACTTCTCATAAATGGTTTATGTCTCTATGGAAAACAAAAACATCTAATCTAAAAACGTGATTCGTTGTGTTACGGTATGTGAGTATACTAAATGAAATTTAATTACAAGCACTTAATTAGAATTAGATAAAGGAGGATGCAGTGCCCAAAAAGTAATGTTTACTTATTACTATGTCACTCTTATGTTTTAAAAGATTTAAAAATTAAATAAGAAACAGATTTCATTCAATCAACAAGTTGAATTTCCTGCCTTCAATTAAAAATCACAGAGTGACACTGTACTTATGTGAACGTGTGTATTTGATGATTCAATCAAATGATCATTTTCATTGTCTTTATGTTTTTTTATTTTTAATAAGCAAATACTCATTTATAAAATTAAAATATCGTTATAAATAGAGCAGATTGCAATTATTAAGAACAGTGTTTTTAGTTTTTTTCTTATTCATACATATTTAATTATTGTGATATGAAATATAATTCAATATATGCACAATGAGTGAAAAATATGCGACGTTTGAATTATTTTTTTAATACATTCTAAAAATTAATATTCAGAAAATGAAACTTTTAACAAGTTAATTCACATATTGTTAAATGATTATCAATATGGTTTTAGAAAAGTTTGTGGCACAGGGAAGGCTGTCGTATATGTACTAATTTTTATCTGCAAAGTACTTGGGAAACGTCATTAAGGGGAGGATGGTATTTTTTACGCTTTTATCAGAGCATTTGGAGGCTTTTATAAGTGAATAAAGAATTATGTAGATCGTGATTTATACAAAAATTGCAATATTACGGAATATGGGATTGTGGTTTAAATCTTATTAAAAACTATAATGCAAACCTTAAGCAATTTGTGCAAATTACGTAACTGTCTTATGTAACTGTTATGAAAAGTCTTTGCCTTTATAGAAAACTATTTGTATACGCGTATGATGGGATGAAGTCTTATTGGCTGAATTAAAAGTTTTCCCCAAAGTTTATCGAAATCGGTCACTTCTGCACGCTTTCTTATTTTAGTTTTCGTAATAATTCTCATTTACAAAATAAATAAAAAATTCATGGCACAAGAAGAGTCCCAGAATATTTAAAAGTTTTTGATTCTATGTTCAAGATTTATGCGACATTTCTGATTGATTTCTTATTTTAGCTGCGACTTTTCTTCAATATTATAAACGACGTAAAGGACGTAAAAATTATCAGAAAAAGTTAAAAATTTTATTGATATTTTACAAACAATATTTCAACGTGTCAAAGATTATTTAAAGCTGGCGGTTCACACCAGAGATCCCCTGCAGATAATGAGACCACCCCATGCATGTAAAGAGTAGTCCATAAAGAAGTAGGAGTACTCCAAATATATGGGTAAAAGGTGGTCCATTTAATATTACGATGTCCTAGGCGGGGACCATATAACCCATCGAAATAGTCCCTAAACTACTCCATGGAGTACTAAAGTGGGTTAGTTTTAAAAGTACTCCATGTTACTACAGTATGGAATACACTTAAGGGGTAGTTTAAACATTTTTCTTTTTCATTTTTTACTAATCGCCTTTTATGGTGTGTACTGTAGTCCAATATTGCTATTATTAAATATATTTACTTGGCATTTTTAATTTTTTTATTTTTATTCCACAAATTTTACAAACTTTCACTTTTAAACAAACAATTAATAATGGACACCATCAGGGCTACCAATGTGTAATACTTTAAACTATAGAAAAGTATACATCATGCAGTTGTTGGCAGAACTGCATGTTAATTTCTTACAACATGGTCCATACTACAGTACATTGGACCATGTTGGAAGTTGTCCATTTAAGCCACAATGGACCACGTAGTCCAATATTATCTGTAGGGTCAACAATGAATCGTTTTTTCGCTACTCATTCTGACTCATGAAATTGTAAGTATAAGTGCGTAGACATATCAAAAAATAACAATTAAACACAACCAGTTGCCTTATTAACAACTCAACTGAGTTGAGTTGTGAACCGTAATAGGGGCCAAAAACTTTAATTTAATTTAAGTTTGTCTTTGTTTTTTAATAAAAGAATTGAATTTCTTGTTTTGTTTTTTGATTTGTAATTAAAATGTACCTATTAAGTGCAAAAAACCCTTGTGTAACAATTCAACTTAAAATAAATTTTGATGTTTTTCTCAATTAACAAACGGCATTTTTGATTTGGTTATATTTTTTCACATTTGGTAACTTTTTTAAAAATTAGGGAGTTGCAAAAAAAATGATTAAAAGTTCAAGATATCGAAAAATTGTCTAACCTTAAGTATCTCAAATATATTGGTATCGGTATTCGTTACATCCCTAGTTACAGCAGCAAATACACATTTTTTACTAACCCAATCATTGTTAGGTTTATTTTCCTCCCCTTCCTGATGTAGTCTTTGTCAAAGGCAAAATGTTTCTTTTTACTTTAGCTAACGGAATTCATTAAACAATTCAATTACGTTTTTTTAACTCTATTAAAGGATATGTTATTCAATCCTTTGCAATTGCCCGCATACTTAATCTATAAAAATTGCTTTATCCAATTACCAGGGATACTTCGTGACTTGCATACCATAAATAATCAATATTATGACTTAAATTTTGTACTTAGGAACATCAAATAATTTAATAAATCCTCTTTTAATTTAAATTGACAAAACTCAACTCTACCCGTCTCCACTATCTATCACCTAAATATTAACTGCAGTCGGCTAATGATTCCGTCAATATTGCACCGCCGCTGCCGGTTTCTTTCCGTCATAGATTTCTGGCACAGCTAACGTCAGATGGTTTGTGAGAAGAAAATAGAGCACGCTCTAATTGAAATTTTGTCAGATGACTTTGCATCTGACTTTTACAGAAGCAATTTTATAAAGGTAACACACGACATGTACATAGTATGTATTTTGCAGTGGAAAATATGACAAGGCAGATGTACAAAACATGTCGTGTACATGCAGCTTTAAGAACCAAACGCATAACCAAAAAAATAAACAAAGCAAACACTTTAATAAACTAAAAATCAGAACATGAACACAAACATGTATTCGCCACATACAATAACATATTAATTCCGTTGCTCTGCCGGCGCGTTATGTTCATGTCTTGTTAAAATCGATAGCGCATGCTTTCCAAACGTACAACGTATGAATTGTGTTGTTTAAGATATCAAATAAATGAAGTCGTGAAACAAAACCTTTTTCATTATTATTTCATTTTTGATTCACTTTTAAAGAGATCTAAATTCCTTTAATTTTTTTTTTTTTTTTTGGTTGTGAAATGTTTTTACGTGTGTGAAGATATATATGAAAAGTTAAATAAGTTTTTAAAAAATATCGCACTGTGTCCAAACCCTTCGATCTCAGGGAATCAAACCTAATGGAAAATGAAGACTACGGACAGGGCTACTATAACCTATAAGCACTTTATTTAAATTGTATTTGTGAAAATTTTTATAAATTTTTGAAAATTTGACTTAGAGTGAAATTCTCTTGAAAGTGCTGTGTGAGGGATATGGCCACTGTGTCCAAACCCTTCGATCCCAGGGAAACAAACCTAATGGAAAATGAAGACTACGGACAGGGCTACTATAACCTATAAGCACTTTATTTAAATTGTATTTGTGAAAATTTTTATAAATTTTTGAAAATTTGGCTTAGAGTGAAATTCTCTTGAAAGTGCTGTGTGAGGGATATGGCCACTGTGTCCAAACCCATCGATCTCAGGGAATCAAACCTAATGGAAAATGAAGACTATGGACAGGGCTACAGTAACCTATAAGCACCACTTGAAATTTCCACAGCATGTAACTGTGACCCTGGAAGAGAAATTAGGCTATATAAAATTGTGATGGGCAAAGGGGCGATGCCACGCCCATATAACCCAAAATTTTAAATCGTGTTTTCTATGATATTTTTTGACCTACGGCGATAATGTTTGGTATATATGTTGTTGGCATGAATAGAAATACGTTTAATAAAAAAGTAGGCGTGGACCCGCCCCTTTATAGAAAAAGTAAAAAACGTTATATCTAATAAACTACTAAACCGATCGTCATCAAATTTTCACAGAAGGCTATTGTTTTGAATTAATGTGTCGTAGGGTTCAAAAAGGTCTGATTGGACAAAGGGGTGGTGCCATATTTTTTCATGGATGCCAATATTAAATATCGCATATGTTAAGAGCCGCTGCAAGCATTTTGTTGAACTTTTGGTAGTTGGATCTTCTGAGCCCCAAAATTGAAATGAAATAGCAGCGGGGGAAGTGGTACCCCTCATAGGACGCCAATGTTTAATATCGCATATCTTAAGAATTGTTATAGTGAGAATATTCAAACTTTGTAGAAGTCATTCTAATGGTATACTACACTTTTGAAAATAAAAATAAAGCGGGTAGGTGCAGGGGGAGCAATACCTCCCATAAGATGAAAATATAAATTATAGCGTTACTGAAGATCTATGATAGCTAGAGTCTTCAAACGTGGTAAAATCCACTATGATGGTAAATTTTAAAAGAAAAATAGGCGGGGTTGACGGAGAGAGAGCAATACCCCCTATAAAACGAAACTACTGAATGCCACGGAATTCTCTTACTACGAAGCAGCTAATAATTTAATAAATACATTTTTGTTTATATATATTGTAAATACTTTCATTATTATTTTATAACGATGGGGGTAGCGAAGCCCACCGGGTTAAGCTAGTATTAAATAAAAATTATTTCAATTCAATTCAATGGTAATCTTTATTTAGCATTTAAGTATAAACTAATTTAACAATGTTTTAAGAGTTTAGGACTATTTTCCTTTTCTACTAGATTATTTAATAACAATATTATGTAATTTATTTGCATCTAAGTTTAACATTGTTTAGAGAAGGAAAAATTTGCAAAAAACCTTTCTGAATTTTTTTTTTGGTTTTTATAAAAAGAGAAATAAAAATTATTAATTTTTCATAAAAACTGTAAAATTTCGTTAAATAGTCGTATTTTCTTTATAATACGCATGCGATATTTTTTTAAATATTTTTTATCGCATGCGATATTTTTTAAAAACATATTTAACTTTTCATATTTATCTTCACACACGTAATGTTTTTTATTAAAATTTTCTTTAGCGGTGAGTGTACGTTTTCATAAATAATTTCAGGGCCATAAGTAAATAAATAAAAGACGCATTAAACTGAGGCTGAATTTTTTTCTTAGACAGTGTTACCTACACTGCATAAAAAAGTTGCATGGCTTTTTGGTCAATATTCACCCCTATCGTGAATAACAAGTGGAATTTTTGTTCCCATGAAATTTTCATTCCCCTCGAAGGGAAAAAAGCAATCGTGAATCTCATGCGAAAAATTTTCGACGCTATCAGTTCCAGTGAATGTAGAAAATCTAAGGGAAATGTGAACAAATTACGAGGTAAAAAATTTTTCACGATAAGGGGAACTTTTTCCCGTGAACATTATTATTCACGTTATTATTCTCCTTTGAATGACATTTTTTCATGGAAGTTGTTCATGATCGCAAATATGTGAAAAGGGGAAAAATTACGAGGGAAAAATTATTCACGATAGGGGTGATTGTTTTATTTTGAATAAAATAAAATTAAGTTAATTCGTGTTTTTAGCAAAGATTCCGAATGAATAGTGAAACAGTTTGTTATTAAAAGTTTTTAGTACAATGTTGCAATAATAAGTTATGGAAACAAATTGTGTTTTATCAAATAATGTTTTTTTATGCTAATTGCACCAACACAATACTACAAACTAGTACCATCAGCAAAATATCAAACTCGCTACAGCAAAGCGTACAATCACACTCAAAGCATTTACACGGTCAATCGGCTGACGCAACCACTTAATTGCGGGCGTACGGCCCTCTTTAGTATTTACACATGTATGTTCGGTGTCGATCTGGGAAAAAATTTCCAGGATGTTTCCGGAAAAAAATATTTTTCAAAATCGCGGCAGTTTTGACGACCGGTCCAAATGACAACCAATTCAACGTAGTTTAATACATACTTTATTTCCACTATGAGCAAAACAACTTGCTATTAGCAAAACGTGTGAAAGTGTTTCCAAAATGTAAAACTCGTTTTGATTTTTCGAATTTTCGAAATCAACTTAACATTTATTTGTAAACAAACAAGAAAGCCAAAAAAAATGTTTTGTAAAAAATATTTTTCTTTGACATGAAATTTCCTTGTTTGTTTTTTAATATACAGATATAAATATACATATGTACGTATATAAAAGCAAATAATCAACTACCTTTTTATTATACTATTTTATTATTTTAACGCTGCAAACAAATAAATCAACTGGAGAGTTGCATAAACCTATTAAGTCTTGATATTTTGATATATGTATGTATATGTCACTTTTTTCGTAATTGTCAGTCACCAATAATGGATAGCCTAGAGTTTTATTCATGATTTTGGACATGTTTTGGAGCAAAACAAGTTGTTGTTGGAGTTCTACGAACATGAAAAATGTATGGGAAAACAAGTAGCAAAACACTTGTTTTGCAGCAAAACTAGTTTTATAGCCTAAAACATGTAAGTGGAAACGTACAACAAGGAACTGGATTTAAATTATATATTCCATTTTTCACATTCAGTGTAAATTTATAACATCGCTAAAATCGAATTATTGAAATTAAAGCTGCATTCACAATGAGAGCACCAATTTGGTCTTTCGTTTCATATTTTTTTTCTCAAGGTATTTCCTTATTTTCCTTAGTTTTGAAGAAAAATGTATTTAAGGTCTGTAAAAAAATTTTGTCTGCTTCTAATTCAGCAACAATTTCTGTGAAATTATGACATTTATAATTTGTAATTTTAATGAGTTAATATTTTGAAAATAACAGTTAATACGTAAACTTGTTTGGGACAAAATTTGCAAATATTTTTTTTTCAAGAAGTATCTACAGGTTTTTATAAATTTATTTAGAAAGTGGCAACGCTGCTCGTAACATACGACAAAGCGATGGAAACAAATATAAATAAAAAATGTTTAAGCTTTTGCTAAATTCCTTCTTTATAAACAACAAAAAATATCTACTGTCTTCCATGGGTCGTTTAAATATTTTACAATGACATGCAGAAAACAGTCTTTGTTTGTAGGAATACATCTGTGCGGGAATTGTTTTACATGAAAGCCACTTTAAGAATGTTTATTCCGTAAATATAAATAAACTCTGAGATTCTACTACTTGTAAAATTCTTGAAATGACAAAAGAATAAAAGAAGAGCACAAAAGAAAAACCCCTTCGTTACGTAATTACACCCGCGCGTTGTAGTTTAATTTATGCGAAAGTTTGTGGTACGAAAGCTAAAACGCATTATCGCAATAAAAACACTAAGAACAGAACTTTTAAAGAATGTTTTTCTGCTTTTAGAGATCACAATTTTCCGAGAGGTTTTTTGTGTTGCGTTGTTAAGATTAGAAATATTTTATTATGCATATGAATGTTTTTTGTAATATTTGCCTGTTTTTTTAATTTACGAATACTTAGCATAAAATAACTTAAAGGACCCATGCCGAATCTTATATAATTTTCACCACGGTGCGATAAGAACATAAAGTTATATTATATAATGTTCTTTAGATATGTATAAATTAATTTACTGTGTGCCACGCTTACTTCCAAGAAGCTTGTACCTAAATTGCCTCTTGCCGTTTTTCAGATATACATAAATAAAATCAAAAAACAGCAACTAGGAATATTCGGCAAATTTATCTGTGCTGTTAAAACGGTAAATTGATGAGCTGAATGAGTATTACAAGTATTTTCCTGAAATTAGGTCATTTATGGGTATGAGTATGATGTCGATGTCGACGTCGCACTCATATTTATTGCTCTCGTGGGTATGAGTGAATCAGAGTAGTGGAGTTTAAATGATGTCTACTTACTTATACATACTTGCAATTCCATCAGTCATCATGATTAGCGAAAAAAAGATTCATTGCTGATCTCTGTTCGGTACTCAGAATATATATATTTTATGAATATTGAAGAAATCACATACGGAATGACAAACTTATAATAGGAATACAAATTAAAGACAACTGAATAGCGAAATAATTTCAAATAGAATTCATTCTTTCGAAGGTATAGTTCTTAACAATGAAGTTGTTGAGTTTAAAATAAGATCTGGTGTACACACATCATAAACAAGATTACAATCTGGCAAGGTCGCCAGAATATTACTTTAAACTCAACATGTGGTGCGCACATTTAAATAATAATACATAAATACATGTGAGCGATCCTTTTTTGTTGTTGTAAACAACAGAGTTTTAATCTCCTATTGTTGTAACAAACAGTAATGCGTTTATAACAGTGATAACCACTCCATAGACTCGCGAGCCAGTCAATAATAGTATTTTTCACACAGACACAGTCGGCAATTCACATGTATATTACAACTTTGTTCGTTTCAAAACATCAGACTATCATCAGTCTCTGCGACCGCACACAAGCACATAATATCTTTGTTTGCGTGCGTTCGGGGTTTCCTTAGTTCGGGGCTTGGTTATCACTGGTTTATAACGATAGTTAAATCTTTTGTTTATTTAGGCTGCATGTATGTGTTATTGTAATTTATAAAATCTAGTAGGTAGGAATATTGTTATTGTTTTAGTAATAAGAATTTTAGTATTTAAGGAAAAAATATTAGAAAATAAATTGAGTTCTTTTTTATATTTCAAACGAATAAGTGTGTACTATTCAATTCCTGCGGAAATTAACAGAAGTATTTATTATTTAATTTTAATTCAAGGCTTTGATTCACATCCTAGGCAAATAATTTTATTGTAGAAATTGGGGAATTTTTTTAGAAAGAAATAAAATCTCAGTTCAAGGCGCTTATTTTATTTTTATTAGAAAAAGGAATTTCATCAAATCAAGCAAAAACAAATACATATGTACATATAGAGCTACACACATACATTGTTAGAAACGTTAAGACTTAACATTTCTATATCTTTTGGTGTTGCCAAAAGTAGGAAATATTCCCTTCCCTTTTTCTTCGCTGAAATAGTAGCGTTGAAACACAATTACAGTGTATGAACGTAGTAGCGTAAGATGTAGATACGTTTTCAAATTAAAACGTTTATTTTGTATAAAGCCAAACAATAGCTTTCGCAAACATACAAAAGTATCAATGTCAAACGTCGACTTAAATCTAATTCTATTGCATGCACCGCGACTCGCCGGTTGCGACCGTTTTGTAATAGAAATTTTATATGAAAACAATTTAAGGATTTTCATGAAATCGCTTAATTTTAAACAATTAATGTCAGTTTGTAAGAAACTTTAATAGAAAAAGAAATTTAAAAAAAATTAATGGTAAAATCTGTTTCTAAAAAGTGAAATTTGTTTTTAAAATGTCTTAGGAAAGACATATGACTGATTTTCTCAGATTTTTCCAAGAATTTATTGTTTGTGATATGTTTTTCAATAAAAAATGTGTTAATGCATAATTGATTAGCGCTAGTTAACAAGTCTTTAGGCCCAACCACAATGTGCTTAAGTTGACCTAAGTGAATGAGCGAATACATGTAAATTATATGAGGCAAACCATATTGAACTTAAGGAAACTTTTTGCTGAGTTTAATGAAACTGTCATTTGCTTAAGCAAGGTGCGAATCTAATCGCACATTCCGTACGGTATCCAATGTTTTTTATTTTGTTTTTGTTTTCTTTAATACATTTGAGAGACTTTTTGTTAATTTTTGACAGTAGGTTAAGCACGGCTATGCATATTATGGTTGAGCCTTTAATTGTTAGGCAAATTTACGAAGGTATTGTAAATGAATTCTCCGACAATTTTTGGCAGTTCATGTTTTTTTTTTTTTAAACACACTGTCCAAGTCGAACTTATGTAAACGTTTGGGGCGATACTACAACATGTACAACACCAAAACACAACATTGCACATTTTTTGCTTTCGTTGGTCAATATGTCAAAAACCCAAGCAACTTTTGGCATTCCTCTCTCTAAATACGAAAAAAGTAACACAGCTGTGCGTTCAACGCCACCTGAAAAATGAATTCGCCTTTACATTGTCTTTTTTGCTAGTAAGTGCCGGTTCACAAACGTCAAGTTTGACTTGAGCTTTTAAGAGAGAAGGGAAGAGAGAATGACATTTATTTTCCCCTCTCTCCTAAAAACTCTAGACTTGTCGAGTCAAACTTGACTTGTGTGAACCGGCACTAAATAAATAAATAAAATTCAACGTTACCACTACGTTTATTTTAAGCAAACTTAATTTTCTCTAATTTTGCCATATTTAAAAAAAAGTGTTTACTAGCATTTACAACTTTGGGAATAAATTACCAAAATTTCCCCTCAAAAATTTTTCGGCTGATTTAAAATTATTTTTCAGGAATTTTTCCCATAAATAGAGGCCCGTACAAAATAGACATACATAGATATATAGTTGTTATTTCCTAGAATAAAAATTTTCTGTTTTTGAAATTAAGTTTGGTAACACTACGTGACAATTTTTTGACCAAATGAATTTGACATATAATCTTTATGTAAAATTTTCCCCTGAATCTGAATATGAAGTCAGAATTGTCAGAAGTAGAACAGTTTTTGAGATATTCCAAAATAACCGTTATTTGTGTTTTAAAAAAGATGCTGTGACTGAAATGGTCAAAAAATTGTCACGTAGTGTAATTAGAACTTTGAATTTTTTTAAAAAACTTTAGAAGATAACAAATTAAAAAAAAATTAATGGCACACAATTTGTAGGGATTTTGTAACGATAAATTCTTTTGGCGTGCTGGGAATATCGGATTTTTTACTGACTCCGCACTTATTTTTGAAATAAATAAATACAAAACATAAAATAACTTTGAATGCTAAGAAAACATTCCTTTAAGTCACCATAATACACGTTTAAAAAAAAAACTGGTTTAGATCCAAAAAAAAATGAATGAGTGTCTTTATATTTTGCATAAAAACGAATAATAAAAGAAATAATTTCAATTACACCGGATGTTACTTATTTATTTTATTTAAATCTGTATCCAGACAAACCTAGTTATTTGTGCACACTGAAAATAATTCATAGTACATTTTACACAAGAAACTTTCGTAGGTACTTTAAATAAATAATATTTAAAAAGGCCTTTCGGAATTCTGCGAAACTAACCAATTCGTTTGTTTCCAATTCGTAGTTTTCGGTAACATATATAAAAAAAAACTTTTTATGTTTGATTAGAGAGAAAAAAATCGGAAAATATTTTAATTTAAAAAACTATTTTTATTTAAATTAACATACGATTTAAAATGTAGTAAAAGCATTCGACCCACCAAATACTCAGTGGTTGACTAGCTTTTTTTAAAAATACACATTTGGTCAAAATAATAAGTACATGATATTCTTCCGCATATTGTGATTTATAAAAAATGTTTGTTAATCGGTTAACCGATTAATTACTACCCTATGATCAGATCGGTTAATTTAAAATTGGCTGATTTCGATTTATAATTTCAGTTGATGAACTGATTTTTAATTTTTCGTAGTATTATAACATTTTTTTTGTGTTTTTAATTATTTGATTCGTCCCATATATGAAAGGTATGTGTGCTTAGAAAAATTTTTTCATACAATATAATTCCTTCAAAACATTCCTAAAATAGAGTACAAAAACAAAATGCAAAATGTTCGGTGCTGAGCTTTGCAAATATGAGTCAGATGATGCCCTGACAACAGAAGAAACTCTCGCTATAAACTAGGGATGCCAAATGGGACCAGGTTTTTTGAAACCCGGGATTCGGGATTTTTAATTCTAAAAAACGGGATCCCGGGATGAATCGGAATTTTTTGGGATTTAATATATAAGAGCCAATTTTTAAAATTCATATAAATTTAATTTAATGTTTATGTATAAGTATAAAAACAAATTAATTCATGAAGAAAATTAAACTCATTACAAAATAAAACAGTATAATGTATTCTTTTAAAGTAATTATGTATTAAAACTTATATTTTAAAAAGCGTCTAAAATAAATTAATGACGTCTGATAATCGATACCTTTTATTTTATTGCAAACATATGCTGCCGACGAAACGCATGTTCGCATTCAACATTTCTGGGTGGTATCGTAAATAAATAGCTACATATATGCTTTATGATAATATTTAATTTATTTTATCTCAAATATATATGCAAGTATTATGCCCAATTGTCAGGATAATATTACAATCTATATTAATTTAATTTTCATATAAACTTAAATCGTATTTAAATACAGATTGATTTTTTGAGTTTTGTTTTAAAAGTCTTATTTAATTAAGATAAAAGTATGGTAGCACTTCTTAATACAAAAAAAAAAATATCATAAAAATTTGTATTTATTTACAAGGTGGCGTCAAAAAGCAGTTGTCTGCTATTGTTTTGCCTGTTGTTATTGTATAAGTTTAATATTGAGACGACCACCTTGCTAAGTTTTTCCAATGGAAACTTAAAATGAAATTAAATGTACCACATCGGTGAATTAAGTTATATTTAAGTGTTTAGTGAAGAAAATATTTTTTATTTAAAACGATTTTAAACATAAATGTGTTTTAATCTCAATCCTAAAAATTGGGCATTAATCTAATAAAGTTTTTAACACCTTTTTGCACAACTTGCATTGCAGATTTATTATCATTTATTTAGAAAAAAGACCACACCGAACTTTATCTTCTGATTTTTGCTGTGGTACAAAATACATTGCATGTAACATCTATTCACTTGCGACTTATTTTGTAAGCAGTTAAAAATTTGATTTATTGCCAGTATGATTTAGTATTAAATTTTTGAAGTTATTTGAAAAAAAAAAATTAGCTCATTTATACTAAACCCAAAATTCGGGACTTAAATTTTTAGAATAATCCCGGGATTTCGGGATTGGCATAACATAAACAATCTTCTAACAGAATAAACGGAAATTAGAAGTGTTAAAAATTTAAGATTTTATATGTTTAGAGAAATCTAGGAAAAGGGCTGAGAAATAAGATATTCTATATTATGGGTTGCTTTCGATTTCTTCAGCATCTGCGATAAGTGAAAGAATTTTTTCGAAGTTAAGCTTTCTTAAAGATAATTTTTTAAGCAGCCCAATTAAGAATAAAATATGTTTAGCAAAAAAAACTAATAACATTTATTTATAATCATTTACGGCCATTTTCACCAAGTTCGGTTAAAACTAACTTTCAATTAAAGTTCCGGTTATCAATATGTTTAGACAGCTATAACCGATAGTTAATTTTAACCGAACTTGGTGAAAATGGCCGTTAAACGCAAAAGAAAATATAAACAAGAAATAGACACCGGAGATATGCAGCACAATTATGGACAAAAATTAAACGGGAGTTTATTCCTTTTACCCCGGGAATCTTTATTTATAACTGGGTTATATTTTATATATATGTTTTATTTTAAATTAAAGACTGAAATGGGTGTTGCAAAAAAGCATAATAAAGCGCTCACAGTTAAATTAAAACGTACACTCAAAATATTATGTAGTTAAATTCAAACGAAAATTCATTTTAAACAAATTAAAGTTCATTTAAAAAACGGATCATTTACATTTCATTTAAAACAAATGATTTTTTCATTAATTTAAAAATTTTTTATTTATTGAACTTCATATTCCTTAAAATTGAATAGTTTTTACTTTAAAAAAAATATATTTTAACCGACAAAAATCAAACTACATAACAAAATAAATAAGGAAAAACATTAGTTTTTGGTAGTTTGTTTTTCGAACAACAAACATCAATGTTAAAAAATAAAATTATATGTAAAATAACTATATTTTTATTAAATTTTAACAGTACGGAAAACGAATTTAATAACCCACAATCAGTTACTGTAATAATTTTATGAGTGTAGCAAATGCGAACACAATTTCAATAAAATACGCACCTTTTTTGAAGTACCGCTCAAACTTAACCAAAAATCTATATCAAATAAACAATATAGCGAATTTAATAAAGATTTATACAAAATAGCAAGTTTGCAATATCTAAAAAGTGCAAAATATGTTGAAATTTAATTATTTGTAATTGAGTAATATTTCGTTGTTTGAAAACTCACCCTAATGACTAACTTTGTGCTTATTATACTGTGTGGTTGGGCGCTAACACGAAAAAATTTCATTTATTTATACGTAAAGCAAACTTCGCTTTGCACGGCTTCGACATTATGCTACTCAACCTGAACTTCATTTTCGATATTTCACGAAACAAGCAACCCGTGTTATAGGAGGGTCAACTCTAAAAAAATTATATTTTACGACAGTTTTCGTACATTTGGGGTATGGATTTGTTCAGTGTATATGATTATTAAGATATTAATTCATATTCTACTTATTTAATAAAAAAAAATTGTAAGACAGAATTTTACTTTATTCTGACTGCATGAACGGAGCATTTCAGACGAAGATTTATTTTTAAATTTGTAAAACGAAATAAATTAAACTAAAATATGTAGTTTTGAGTTAAATTTATTTCCCATATTAATTATTTCATTTTATTTTATTAAATTTAATCATGTGATTTTGATTTTAGTTAACATAGCAACGACGTCGTACGTACGCTGTAATTAAAAATACCTGTTTTAATTATTTATTTTTAAATTTTTTTTTACATTTAATGTTAAATAAAATTGAAAATTAATAAAAACCATGTTTGACTCAACCTAAACATTTTCTAAAATGTTTTTGGTACTATTGTCTGTTTACACATTTAGTACCATTGGGCTTAAGTTTCCAAAGCCATTAACAATTTCTTTAGCAATTTAATTAGCAGTACAATTGCCACATCATTAGTTAATTTTATGTGACATATTAATGTCCAGAATTATAATTATCTTTTAATGTTTTTGATTAACAAATTTTCTTGATGATCTATTGTAATGTGTGTACAAGAACAAAACGTTGCAAATCGTACCAACGCGTTGGTAGAATTATTGACATAATACAATTGAAGAGATCCATTACAAAGCGCAACAATTCCACTGTTTAAGTTTTTTTTATTGTTAATTAAAAGGCTGGGTTTGGCGAACGTTGCTGTATCGTTTCTGTAACGTATGAATCAGTTGTTCGTGTTTAGTAAATGAAAAGCAATCCAAAAGCCTACCGACTTTTGTAAAGCAGTGATGTGCTGGCTGCGCATGTATGTATGTTAAACTGAATGCGGGTATTTTCGCTCGTTTTTTTTTTGTCCTTTTTTGAGTATATCTATGGACAAAACAACTTCAAATACAACATATTTCTATATATACATACATATGTTTAGATCACCCAGTTGGCCAGATTGCCGTTGACGACATCGTCGTCAATGATGTATGCACGACTTGTCCCCCGTTGTTTAGGTTTTCTAGAAGACAATTTACAGGAAATCGTCGTGCACGACAGTTTAAGCGACGTTGTCTTGTAAGTTGTCTTCTATTTAGCTTTATGTGGGACAGTATGAGCGACTTTGTCTTATAAGTTGTCGCCTATTAAACTCTATGTGGGACAGTATGAGCGACACTGTCTTATAAGTTGTCTTGTATAAAAGCTACTGACGACAAAGTTTTCTTGAATGCTATTCAATCACTTGCTTGGTTTTCTTCAAATTCTCACATTCTTTTTTTTTTAATTGTTGATTTAAATACCTACAAAAAATTTACAAATTAGTTCTAAACAATAAAACCAAAAATGATGATGAAATTATTCGCGGGCGGGAAAATGGATTACATGGAGTTGCGTATAGGAGTTGAATATAAAACATATAACAGAAATTAAAATTAAAAGTATACTAAAAAACTGTCTGAATTAGATAACCATATAATAATTTTTTTTGTGGACGTCAAAATAGACGACATTGTCATGCAGGTAGTCGTTAATGATAAAGTAGGCGACATTGTCTTTCTTTGTGTCGTGCACGATTTTCGCGACACTTGTTCGAAAATGTCGTTGACGATTTGTTCCCGCTGTCCCTCACATGTCGTGCAGAAATTAACATTGTCGTGCATCCTTCTTCGAGGATGTCTTAAAGACGGGGCCAACTGGGCAGTGAAGGGCACACACATACTATCACATTTATGCTTGTGTTGACAAAATAACAACAAAACAACAAAACAAATCGGCTGTTAACAGCCGAACGTACATTGTCACAGGCACACAAAGAAGTTTATAGTATACATGTGTTGACGTCGCACAAGCAGCATTTTTATTCCTATGCACGCGTACATAGGATTTGCAAATGTGCCCGTCACTGGTTTAGATGTATAAAATAAACAAAAGCATATACACATACATACAATAGAAATGGGAAATATAAATAAGGCTTTAAATGGTATCAAAACCTTGTTTTTGCATGCACATTTGCAAAATAACATACATATGTAGGACAACAAGGTTATATTTGCACCCAAACTTAGGGTAGCCAGATTTTAAATTCGGAAAAACAGTACATTGAATACATAAAAACAGTACAATCAAGAAAAAAACAGTACATTTTTTTTGACGACAACATTACCATTTGTTTTAATAAGTAACCCCCAATTTCACCAAGTTCAGCTATAATAAACTATCAGTTCAAGCTGTCAAAACATATTGTAAGCTGGAAGTTAAAGTAATAGTTAGTTTTAACTGAACTTGGTGAAATTGGGGTAAATATTTTTAACTTTTGATTGAATATGCAACAACAATTATATAAAGAAAGAAATACACTTAAAATGTGTGACGTCAAAGGAATTATTTCCAGTTTATGGCATTTCATAAATATACATATGAAATTACTCCATTTGCGTTTAAAAAGCAAACACCACAAACGAAGCATTTGGCCAGGAAAACCATAACATTGCTGTAAGCCATATAAGAAAGGAGAAAAGCCTTACTTAGCTCAAAACAATCAACTCATTGATTTTGTAAGTACGATTTTGTAAGCAATTTTCACTACACACATAGGTGCACAAATCATATAGAATTTGAGAAAATGTTTGTTTCCTAAATTAATTTTCCAATTTTAAATAATTTTTAAATTATTTACTGCTAATTTTACCAAGTTCAGCTATAATTAACTATTACTAAAACAATAGGTTTTTTGACTTTTATAATGAAAGTTAATTAAACCTGAACTTGGTGAAATTGGCCATTAATCTATAAAATCCAAAAAAAATAATTTGGTTTATTTTTATTTCACAAAATCTGAAAATATTTAAAATCAAGTGCAATTGAAAACGATGAATATTTTCAAAAAAATTTTTGTAAAATTTTACTTATCTTTTTCTTATTTCAGTAGTTTAGGTAAAGAAAAGTGGTCCTCAAAGGTATTAGGTATTTTTATAAATTTTGAACACGGATAATTTTCCAAATTTGTTTGTTTTCAATTTAACGTGATTTCGATTTCCAGAACATGCCCGAAACTTAAAAAAGTTCTAAAAATTAACGATAACTGTTTTGGAATAAGTATTTTTTAGTACTTAAAAAAATTTAGATTTTTTTTTTTGTCTTTCTCAGGTGTGGAAAGGGAAAGACTATTGGAAGAGGTAGCCATAAAATCATAACAACACGAAAATATACCACTGCTACGAGCCACCCATTATAATTTAGATTTCTACTGTGTATTTATGAGAAAACATAACCACAGCGTAAAACTCTTATTATTTTAGAACTTTTTTTTTAACACAATATAATTTTTTGTAAGCCAGTTCTGTAAAATATAGACTGAGCAAAAAAAACAGTACAAAAAACAGTACAAAGTGTAAAAAAACGTACATTTGCGTACTGTTTTAGGAGTTGTGCATAAAACAGTACAATTGCAAAAAATCAGTACATGTACTGCCTTAAACAGTACGTATGGCAACCCTACCCAAACTACATGTAAGATAGAACCTTGTTGTCCTAAGGTGGTGAAATATCAAATAATAAATTACACAGGTAAACATTTTAGCGCCTTTTTAACGTTTTTTAACTACTCCAACTGATTCTTATGTTTTTTGGTATGTTAAAGCCGAATATGAACCCCGTTTTCTCCTATCACGTCACACTTATCCGATAATGGTCCATTTGTATTTTTCGATGTATACTTCCCATTCAGCCGCCATCCAGAATCTAAGATTTTATGAAAGTTTTTCACCAAGAACACTGGCTGTATGTTAGCTACTTTAATATACTACAGAAAACGACTGTCGCGTTAACGAAAACGCCATACATAATAAGGCCGATTGTCTCTTCGAATGATGTTTTACCACGTCTAATAACAAAATCCAGTCTTATACATCATTTAACAAAAATGTTAAGCCATAATGTACTGGAATCGGATTAAAATTAAAAATCGTATAATAAAACAAACTTTGGATGGCGACTGAAAAGAATTATACAGCGAAAAACACAACTCTAACGTTTTTTGATAAATGTGACGTAATGGAAGTTGCAAATTGCAATGGTTAAACAAAACTTTTTCAATGTTGACCTGTGTTATTAATGTTGTTATACATACACAAAATACGGTTTAAATTGCTTTTACATCACTTGGTACTTTTTCTGCACAGAGGTCACCATTTGAACATTTTTAATTCCCATCACTGTGTGTTGATTTATGTATGCTATTGCCTTTTTGTTTATGTTTGTGAAAACATATATGTAACACGTTTTTAAAAGTACGGTACGGTACGTTGCGGGAACAGCAACGCTCGGCTAACATGGCCTTGACTGCTAACAAATGATTTTCAGATAGATACAAGCATGAATCTTAGGCCCCTATTACGGTTTACAACTCAACTCAGTTGAGTTGTAATAAATACAACTGGTTCTGATCAGTTGTAATTTTTGTTATGTTTTTGCTCATCGCAATTAAGCAAAGTTGTAAGCCATAATACAAAAATTAAGAAATTACAACTCAACTGAGTACCTTAGGAACGAAACTGTTTTTGATTTACCCCATTACAGAACTGGATTGAGTTAAATTTTGCGGAGATTTTCGAACCAGATTTGATATATTTTATGACTTGGTTCGGTTCAGCTCTGAGCCCTCCATTTAATGTAGGTAAAGTTTTTGTGGGTATGCTTCGTATTTAATTACAGTTTAACAAATACATATTAGCTAACTATTGGTGTTTTCTTTTCTACAAAAAAGTGTGACATTTTATTTCAAAAAATGCAATTTGGTGTATGTTTCATAAAAATTTTGCTTCCAAAAAAGGGTGAGTTTTGTAGAATAAAACAACCCACCCTTTTCGGGAGCAAAATTTTTATGAAACAGACTCCAAATTGCATTTTTTTTTATATAAAATGTCACATTTTTTGTAGAAAAGAAAACACCATATGTTAAGAGTATTTAAATGCAAAATATACCAATTTTCTATTTAAATACCAAGGTTAAAAACTAGGGAAAAATCTCATTATTTTTGTCCTGGTTACATTAAGATTAATATTTAAATATTTTTAAAATTGTAATGCATATTTAAGGCGTTCACCTAAAATTTTGTCACCTGTTTATAAAGTCGACATTAAAAAAATTATTATTATATAATTAAAAGCTATACCGTCATACTTATTACCACATAAGCGGACAAACACGAATACCAATTTTATAAAAAGGAATGAAAAGATGACAAAAATCCAATAAATATGTATAATTTAAGTAATTTTATAAATACACAAGGCAGGGATGATAAATGAGAAAACCAATATCGTACCAACGACCTTTTAAAATCGTACTTTTGCGGTCCCAATAGTACTAAATCTCCTTTTATAATTATTTTATTTTATTTTTAAAAACAAATATTTAATACAACAAAAACAAAAGGTACTTAAAATTCATTTGTACATTAGTTATGCATAACAATAGGGTGGTTAAAATTTGTTCACGTCAAAAGCACATCGCGATTCTTGTTCTGTAAGTCATTCCAAGAAACTTTGCCAAAGAAACCATAGGTCAAAAATTAATTTCGAGCCCCGGATTTTTCAAAATAGTTAGTTTTCCAAAATATTGAAGAATAGAGGCAAACAAATTGTATTTGATCTAGCCAGACCGGTATCATACGGTTTTAAGAGTCTAGAAATCCATTAATTTTTATTTTTGATTGCCGCCAGAGAGCGTTTTCATACACTTTTTAGAATTTACCGTCTTTTTTTGTGGAAAATTTACGAATATTTTTCAAAATGCAATCTCTAATTTTAAACGAAAATAAAATTTTTAAGCGTTCCAAAAATATGTGCATACGAGCATCTTTGGATTGCATTTCCAAATTTATTATGTTTACAATTTTCAATATGTACTACAGAAACGAAAGGAGTAGAAAGTTCGGATATAATAAAATTTAATTTAGCGCTTGTAAAATCTCCTTCAAAATAATTCGGAGTAAAATAATAATGGAGTAGGCTCCCACTGTTCCAAAATTCTGTTGATTACTTCTTGACATGACAACCATCTTGTTGAAGAATATTGAAAATATTATTGAGTGGAATTTGTCTCTTGTACTATGTAAAACTTTTGCATGAGTGGTTTCCTACATCTTTCAAAAACTTGTCAATATCATCACAAAATGTAGCATAAGCAATCGTTCAATCAAACAACAAGTGCAAAAATCTATACACAGTAGCGGTGTTCAGTGTTTGGTGCAAATGTTCTTGCAAAAGAGCAAATGCAAAATATCATAGCTGTTTTGTTAAATCTAACAATAAATTCATTGTACAGTAAATACGAGTTGCTATTTTATATCAATTATAAATATATAAGAGAGTCACGGGGGTACCAGCGTACTTTTTAGATTTAAATTGTACCTAAAAAAAGTGCAATTATACCAACTTTATCAACAGTCCATAAAACAACAATGATATCAATATATTTTTACGCAACTCAACAAATTACGAACTTTTTATTTTATATCAGGTCGCATTAGATGTTTATTTTTGATGTAACAAAAATACATGAATGAAAATTTTCTATCATGTCTCAATTTACAGATAAACAGCCATATCTTTAACTCAAATTAATTTTTTAATGTAATTTTTATCTGTTCTACCCGAAGGACATGGTTTCTTTTTTGGAATGACTGGCTTTTCTCTTGTACTGGAATTCACTGGTATCACAATGCAGCGACAACTTGGTAAAAGCGTTCACCATGTTCGTCACTGATTGACCCAATATTTTCAGGGAAAAAATTTAATGCAATTCATTCATTTATAGACTTAAAATCATTTGGAAAGAAAACTCTTTTTGACATTATTGCTTTTTAATATCGTTAAAAGCAGATGAAAAAGATGATTACGCTGTATATGTATGTACCTACTTCTAAACTGGAAATAAAAAGTCCACTTCCAGATGTTATACCAAAATAACTAACTAAGCAACACCCGGGTCGGATATTTTTTTAGAGTTAAAAATATTTTTTTAATTTTCTACCTGCCCTCATCGCACAGTGTCACTTCGTGTGGTGTTACATCGAAATTAACATATTTATATATTATATTTATATAAAAATGTAATATGAATTTGTCAGTGTGTGAACTTTTATGAAATAAATTTCAAAATAATGGTTTTTTTATTTGTCTTAAATTCTCTATTGTCTAGTTTGCAGAATAAAGCACATGAATATACATAAACTCATCGTTGTAGTCAGATCGTCATTCTTACGTAAATAATTTTCGTTAGGAGGTTTTTCAAAACCAGTTTTGAAATAAAATTTGTCATTATCAAATGACTTTGTGATTAATAATTTTGATGTTTTGCTCACTTCTTTAATTGCAGTTTAAATTAATAAAAAACTAATAATGGAACAAAAAAAATACTTTTTTTACATGTGTAAATATATAATATAATGTAATATATAATATAATGTAAATACCACCCGAGACCCAATTTTTCCCACCCCAGTATTATTCCTTTTTTTTCTTTTAATTACTGTTTTCGTGCGACATTTGTTGTAAGTATATTGATATTTTAAATAGCCGATTATATGTATATTCCTTCATTAATTTCTTTGACATAAGTGTTTACATTTAATGAAATGTTTTCTCAATGTATAAAACAAAATAATTATACTATGGAGATTGCCATTTATATTGACAATATGTATTGACATTCATTAAGAAACCTGATTTCATTGTGAATTTTTTTATCTATAATTTTGCTCTTCAAACGATAAACCTTTTAAACAAATTATTTCAAACGAAAAATTCGACACTTGGACAAGCTCATGATACAACTACCGCTACCCTTGAAATATTTAGAGAAAATCGTAATAAGTTTGATGAAATTTGGCGTGATATTGAAAACTTTTCAAAGGAAAATAATTTTTCATTGGAAGCAATGCAAGCTACGTAAAGATTAAAAGATAACTCTTTAAATAAAGATTTGTACTGTGAAAGAATTTTCAACGTGGTTACGCAGTGCAATGTTTCAGGGACGATTTTTAAGTTTAGCACTTTAAGGTATTGAAACTGAAATAGTAAAATACAAAATGTCTTCAGAAGAAGTATCAAACATATTTTGTAAAAAAAAGAATAGAAAAATAACGTTAGAATAACCTTTTCAATAATAAATTGATTTTAACAGAAATAATTTTTATAAATTTTAAACTCGAAAACACGAATTACCTCTTATTTTCGAAATACTTTGCTTTTTGTTACATTTATTGCAGACTGAATTTTTGTGATACATTTTTTGTTTTGCTTTAATAAAAAATTATTTTGTATTTATTTTTTGTTTTTGAGAAGGACATTTGCCCACCCCAGAATGCCAGTTTAGCTACGGTTATGGTGTTGTTATATGTGCAACTATTCTGGCACCACAAAATATTTTTTTCAATTATACACAAGCATATTAAAATGCATTTTTTTCTTTTTTAATGCATAATTTAAATTTTATTTTATACATATGGGGGATTTCATGTCAGGTGACCACACTTTTGAAATCGATGTCTTCCGATTTGGATGAAAGGTTAGTCCTAATGGATAGTAATTTAGACACAAATTTTCAACAAGATCGGTTAAAAAGTTTCTGAGTTAGAGGGGGTCAAAGTTTGACATTTTGGACATAAAGATGTTCTTTCTCATCCATGGAACTTATTGCCTTCTATTGGTGTTAGCAAAATTTGTCCCAAGTAGCTTGAATAGCTATTTTAGCCATCTTTCAAAAAAAATTTTTTTTTTTTTTAAACAAAATTTTCAATTGATCGTTGAAGCGTTTTTGTCATATAATGGTAAAGAATGCATATAAATGTGCATATTATGTTTGTTAGTTCTTAAAGAAAAAAATATATTTTTGCATATTCTTTATTTTTATTCAAATAATTTTATATCGTGGAACTTTTTTCCTCATGCCAAAAACTATCGAAAAATCGATGGCACAATTTTTGTCCTTACAAATCGGACCACCATAATGTGCATGCCTGTCAGTTACATCTATTTTTTTTTAGTACAAATTAAGTTTAAAGAAAAATGGAAACCGGCTATGGAGAGATTAATAAAAAATTGCTATTTTTGGTGGAAAAGGTTGTAGATCTTATGTCCGAAGACCACATAACAATGAACTCAAACCGCGGTATACAACAAAAACCATTTAACATGGTGGTTGTAGTATCATGATATGGAGTTGTTTTGCATATCAAGGTGTGAGCCGCATACATTTGTATGTAAAAATCCTTCAGGATGTAATGCTACCATGCCTCTGATGAAATGCCGCTGGTGTGGCCATTCCAATAGAACAAACACACCAGTAAAATGTCAAAAAAGTGGTTCGATGATAATTCAAATGGTTTGGTGCAGTCAGAACCGTCGCAAGATTTAAGTCCTATCGAAAATCTATGGGCAGATGTAAAAATGGGAGTATATGCGATAAAAACAACAAGTGCTGATCTTGGAAACCTTTGGAAAACTATACCCGAAATATAAAAGTCAATGAGACTGAAATTTATTGTTGATGGGATAAGCTATTCCTACGCTCAATTCACTGGTTGCTTAGGCCAGATCGTCCGGAAACTTCATCCATAAAGATTTTAGAAAAACTAAAGATATTAAACCAAATAAAACTGTTAAACTTTTAGAATATGTTTTCTGCTTGCTAGAAAAAAATTCATATATCTTTGCTGTTGCTCGCTTACAAATTTTTTTTCAATTGAATGTTACTCTTATGTAGATTAAAAGATTAATTTAAAATTTACTGACCCGCTCTTATACTGTTTTCACACTTGGGTTTTTAAACGTGTTTAAGAAAAATATTAATTTAGCTAATAAAAGCCGTTCACATTGCATTTGAGATGAGTAAGATGACAGTTGGCTGCGGAAAAAATACAACAAACAAATTTATATTTCTTTAAAGGATTAAAAATTGATTTAAAAAAAAATACTTTAATAAAGTTATCAGAAGGTTATTTTAAACATAATAGTTAATGATGAAATTGTGAAAATTTATGAATTATTTAATGACAAAATAAAAACATTAAGAATAAATCGTGGTCGGTTGAACACGTGAGGGGTATGTTTATTGTGAGCGATGCTACATCATACTCGGTTCGTGGTATGTTCAGAGGATTCTTTGTGATTAATGAAATGATTTAGTTTTAATCATGTCAATTTTAAGTGATTAACAAATCTCTTCAATGTATGGTTAGTCATCTCGATTTTGACGTGATAAGAGCTTAATCACGTTCGAGGTGCTTAATCGCGTTTTAAGAACAAGTGTGAACATGGTCAAGTGTAATACACTTATTAAATCATAACACATCATATAAAAAATCTCCCAAACACTGTTTTTGTCATTTGTATGGGAATTTACTTTAGTTTATCATGACCTATATAGATTTTTATCTCTTTTACTTATTTTTACCATTTTCCAAATAGTTCTCACTCATGCCAAGTAAATCTGTAAAAATTCAACACAATTAAAGCAAAAGTTTTGGACCACCATCCAAAAAATCAATACTAAAAATAAAAAACACTCCACAACACGCCGCCTCCACCCACCTTCTAATTTTTTCCAAAAAATATATTTGTCAGCAATTTGGAAAAAAACTGGCACTCGTCGACGGTGGTTGATTTGACGTTTTTCTTTATGAGCAACATGCCTAAGCAGTGAGTGGGTGGGTGAACTATGAAAGAAATTGTAAAAATCGTTGACTATTGTCATAGTGACGACACGACCAATTTCCTATTTATTATTTGTTCCATTGAGGCAAAGAAAATTACAAAAATAAAATAACTTTAAAAGCCTCAATTCAAAATACTCAGCTCAATGTTTGTGTTGTTAAAAATGTTTATGGGAATTCGGTTGTTGCAATTTTGAGAGAATTCATTTTTGTGACGGGATTTTCCAAATAACAATTAAATACAGAAAAACTTGGTTAATAACTTGACCCTAGCGCTACATATGGGGTCAAAATTTTATCGGGAAACTTTCTTTTGTTTAATAAATATATTTAATGAATTTTAGCCAAATCGTTCCATAAATTGAAAAAATTTAAATAACGACCTTCGGGAATAAACTTAAGAGAAACTTGGCTTCATTAAAAGCTATAAAATATTAGTTATTTTTCAATATTAATATTTAGTTGCTTATACTTTCTATTTTATAACTGCTTCCAGTAACTGTGTGCTGACTTCATGCCAACTTTTCGTTATAAATATTGTAGCTGTCATTCATTAATTATGATGATCTAAATTCCCAATTTTTATTCTCGCTGGTTGCTGGAAATATTTAATGATTTCATTATTAAATATGTTTTATTGAATGCTGTTTTGCAAAGCTCAATTTTAATAAATTTTTTCATTTAATCAAATAAAAAGTTTGTTGCCCTAAAATTTTATTTTTAACAAACTTTGTTGTTAAAAATTTTCTTGAGATATTTTTTTCTGTGTAGCGCAGTATGTTAAATTTATTCCAATATTTCGACTAATTTTGTTGGTCATATTCAGGGAAAAATATTTTAATTTGTAATACAGTGTTGTCCGTTGTTTATTTTTCAAGTTTCCTTCACTGAAACCTAAACAAGGGACAACACACATTTTGAATCTTCGTTTTTAAAATGTTAGTAAAACGACCGAATTTTGCGCTCAGTAAAATAAAAAAATACAACACTTTTTTCTCTCGATCGGAAAAACTAAACGATTGGTAATTGTACATGAATCCTCAAAGCACCAAAAATTAATATACGCTCGAACACATTGAGAAAATTTTTGTGTACAATGTATGTACATATGTATATGAGTTTAAGCTAGCAACTTAATAAATGCTCCTATCTGGTGCAAAGAAACAACCGATAAGATAAGAACTGACTATCAGCCACAAAATAGCATTTAAGAAAAATTAAAGAAATCAAATTCCTACCATCAAACACATTGTATGTACAGTAGAATCTCACAAATTAGAACCACTTTGTGCACCGGGCAATTCGAATTTCTGAAAAGTTCGAATTTCTGGACATTTTTTTACAGAAAATGATAAAATTATAATGAAATAGTGATAGATAATGAAAAGTATTTTAACTCAAACAATTTTTTTAATAACATTTAATTAATTGAACATATTAAATTCGTAATTGACCTTCAGTTATCAACTGACCACAATTTGTACAAGCATATTAAATTTCATACGCATATGACCGAATTGTACACACCCCCAATAACTCGGTGAGGTGATTCCCCGTTTTATTTTTACTGTAATGAGCGAAAATAATAATTTGTAGTGAAAATACAAAACAAAATAAAGTTTTAGAGCGTTTAATTTGAGTTATCGCCTATTAAGTTCAAAATCATAAAAAAAATTCCTAGTAGAAAGAAAAACAAAAAAAAAAAAAAAACTTCCAGAAATTAGAACCACATGTTCTAATTTTAGAGCGTCCAATACATTGAAATGGCCGGTTCTAATTTCTGGGCGGTTCGAATTTGTGACGGTTCGAATTTGTGAGATTCAACTGTATTATGAAATACAAAATACATTTGGCATTTAGATATTAGTGTTCTCAGATTTTTCCGTCATAAAAGGGATTTTGTAAAAATAACATAGAAACATACACAAATACATAATTCTTACCCATGGTTTAACAATTATTATTATACCATGACTCTTACCTGTTTGTTTAAATTTTGTAGTTCTGGGTACATGCAATATTTTAATGTTGACAATTATTGGTTGCCGTTGTCAAAAATTAGTTATGGTTGTATTGAAATTTGCGAATTTTTGGTTTTTTATGAAGAAAATATTAATTTTCTCTCGTGACGCAAATAAACAGCTGTATATATATTTTTTTTTTTTTTTACTTTTAACACAATTTTACGTCACTTTAATATTTTTTGTAGATGCAATTTTGTGTTTATTAAACACAATCAAAAATAATCACGTTTCTGCAAAGCACGTTCACGTTGCTTGTCAATTTGATGTGGAATTAATTTTGTAAATATTTGAAAAGATACAAATTCGAACAAGTTTACAAATACAAATTCCTTTTCGATTTGTTAAAGCACTTTCGTTTTCTCAACTAAAGAAAAATTTTCAATTCATTATTTATTTTTTATTTTAACTTATACGACTTATTTTATTATACACAGAGCAATACGACTTTAACATGAACTTTTTAGTGATATACTGAATATTTTTCCTAGGAAACATTTTTTCATTTCATTGCGTTAAAAAATCAGGGATGGCAAATGACTTACCAATTTTGTACCAATTTTTAAGACAAAATGTACTTTTTAGGCCATGATGGTACTTTTTTTTTAAATGAAATATTTAGTAATTTGTTTAAGTTTGATGAAAAGATATTTCTTTGAAAATAGGATTTTAGTACAGAAGTAATCATTTACAGAATCGTATATTTCTAATTTAAATCAAGAGGAGTTCTTTCAATGAGAAAACACATTCCCTTTCCACGGATGTTTGGATTTACAGTCAAAAGAACATTATATACGGCCATATTTTGCAAATCGAAATCACGTGATATTGAAACTGCTGGATATTTAAAATAACATTTATATTTTAAATGACGTAGTATGTCCTTGTTTTAAGATAAGTTCTGGGCGCTGTTTCTCAAAGCTACAAGTTACAAATCTACAAGTAAAATAGATTTGAAACAAAAACAAAAATTGTAAAATTGTTGCTTTTTTAACGTATTTTACTTGCAGATTTGTCTCTACAACTCTAATGTCAAAAAATTAACATCTTGAGTGATGTTGCGAATATCATTTTTTAATATTCGGAAATAAGAATAAGAATATCCAATCTAAACTTAAGCGCCACTCGATACATCAAATTTAATTGAAAAAATATCCAAGCAATAAATTGAAGAAAAAACTTAATGTATCAACATTATTACGATTAGGTAAGCCGGAAATATGCACTTAAATACAATTTTATAATACTTGAATATAAATAAGTAAAATTAGTTAGGCTTGAGGCCAGTGTTTTTTGTAAATAAAAATTAAGCCTCGAGCTTAACTAATTTCACTTATTTAAAATTTGAAAGGTCGAATAAGAACAACTTTGATTAGCTTGAATATATTTATATTTTTTGTTCTTGTTTTTTGTTAACTGTAACAGGAGTTAAACATGTTGATTTAAATTTTGTATTGTATTCAGAAAGGTCTATTCAAGAGCTTTAAAATAATACCAATATTAGCACTATTGTATTGTTGTATTGTATTGTATTCTTCTTTATTTATTTGTTTATTTTCTAAAAACATTACAAAAGTTCATCTTAATTGTACAAATTATTTACAAATAAACAAAGAAATTTTACAGCTTGGTTTTATAAAAAAAACCGTCAGCTGGAAGATATAGTGATTTTTTTTTTTTTTTTTCTTTTCAAAAATTAAATTCTTCTATCAACATTTTCCTATATTTTAAAGCAACTCTTACATAGTTATAAAGGTTTGACCAACTAGCAACTTCATCACCATTTAGAATATTAATCATTTGTTCTTCTGGTAAAAATGTATTACAGAAGTACCGCCATCTTATTTCCTTTAACACTGGACAACGTCCCAACATGTGTTGTACAGTTTCCTTCTCTTTAAGGTTGCACAAGGAACAATGACAATCATCACCTACGCGGTAAGATGTTCCGTTTAGCCACAAAACACCTCCCCTGACTTTCATAATTAATGATATTTGGAATTGGTTAAAAAACTCATTACAATACGTTAAACCTTTTGAGAGGTCTAAACAACGATATATTCTATCTTGACTTTGGCGTGCCTCATTGACGTGTACATGGTACATCAAAAGTATGTTGGCATTGTTCCATAGCATTTTGTTCTGTTCAATGTTGTTGTGTTCTACGTTGTGCTGTATTAGCCAGGTTTTGAAATATTTGTACCAATATATATTTTTCATTATTACTTTTGTGGATAACAGGTGGGGTAATCTATGATTTTCATAATCGAAAATAGTTTTTGAAATATATTTTAAGTACAGAGCAAGCGTGTAGAAGTGTCCTTCTTCTTGATTTGTTTATAAAGCGATTACGTAATTTGGTGTGTTGTCTGGTAGTTTAATGACTCTTTTCGTAAAATATCTGCTCAACTTATTTACACCATCAAAGTTTATGTATCCCCAAATTTGTGCCCCGTAAGAATGAATTGACCTACATACTGCGAGAAACATTTTCCATTTTGCTTTAATTGAGACATCTTTTTTGCCTGTAAAATTTTTCCAGGTTACATTTAGACATGATTTTGCAGCATCTGTTTTTTGATTTATGTGCTTTGTGAACGACATTGTTGGTGTGAGCAACATTCCAAGATATTTATACTCATTTATTATTCTTACATCTTCTCCTTTAAACGTCCACTTTTCACTTGAACCAAGTCTACCTGGTTTTCTGAAAACCATTATTTCCGATTTCGTTTGATTTACTTCCATTGCCCACATATAAAACGAAGTAGACATCTTAGTACCTGTCCATAGAGCTGCCTTTGTATTTTGGTATGCTTTCTCAATAAAATTTATAATTTTAGTTGACAGTCCACATTGGTGAAGCTTGTATATTAACATTTTTCTAGGTATTCTATCAAAAGCTGCACTAAATTCTACAAAACAAGCGTACACTTTTTTGTTCTCAGTGAATTTTATATTAACTATTGCAGATAAATTGTATAAATTGTCAATAGTTGAGTAGCCTTTGCGGAACCCAGCTTGGTACTCGTTTAAAATGTGATATCTTCACCCATTCTGATATTCTATCATTTATTGAGCCCATCATAATTTTTGCTTCATAAATGATATTCCTCTATAATTACTAACTTCCCAATAAAAATTTTTATCATTTTGCGAAGCTCTAAAGGTACATTTAAAAAAATAAGCGCACAATTACGCGCTACGCAATAAGACATACAGAAATGCAGTAAAGTAAGTGAAAGAAGTCTCAACAACTTTTATTAAAAAAAAATAACATTTCAAGTGCTACGGCATTCCCTTACTACGAAGCAGGTTTGTAAGGAAGAATACTAAAAAATAACTGTATCAAAACATTCAGTGTGTAAATATGATCGTTACATCCAACAATGTTTATGTGCGCTGAATAATGCGCTTTATGTGTCAAAAATGTATTGCTTCAAAGTGGGAACTTGCCATATAAAATTCATGTCTTCCGTAAGCGCAATAATAAGCGAAACCCTTATGTTTCTCCCTTACAAACCTGCTTCGTTGAATGCATTTTTTATTGGGTTGGTTTATGTCACCTTTTTTATGTATAGGGAATATAATACTTTTTCTAAAAGCTTCGCAATCGTTGCAGCCTTCTAAAATTTGGGTAAATACATCTGCTAGTGCTTTTAAATAATTTTCGCTTGCATTTTTGAAAAATTCGTATGGAATACGGTCTTCTCCAGGAGCCTTATTTACTTTAGCTTTTATAAGTTGTTGCTTAATTTCTTGAAGTGTAAATTCTCTGTCTAGATTTTCATCTGTCACAAAGTTTGGCGCATAGAAAATTTCAGCTGCATTGGCAGATGGATTCAACAAACGTTTGAAATAATCTCTAAGACTGTTTGAACTGATTGTACATCCAATATGGGTTGCCTGATTTTTTATTTCCTTTGCTATTTGCCACCACTGCTTACTATCTGTGATTAAATCCGATTTGCGTTCTAAATTTTTATAATAATCTTTCTTTTTACTTTTACAGAGAGTTTGATACTCATTTCTTTTCTTAATATAAGTTTCTTTATCAGCAAGACATTTTGTAACTCTAAAAATATTCAAGCGTTCCATTGACTCCTCTCTAGCTTTGTTACATTTCTTATCAAACCATTTATTTTTGAAGTCGATAGTCTTTTTCGTATTACTAGGCTGATTCTAGAATCACGTTTTTAAGATCATTTAAATCCAAACATTCTTTTTGTTCTTGAACCCTTCTCAAGTTTGCATCTAAATTTTGTTGGTACCTCTTTTCATTAAACGGGATCCATTTTAGCTTTGGTAACAAGTTAATTTTCTCGGCTGTGTTGTTTGCTTCTTTTAGTTTTAAATTCAATCTGATGGGAAGATGATCGGAAAATATTTGGTGTTCTACTACAAAGCTTTCTACATATTTTAAAACCTCAATCGTTAACGCACATATGTTATTTACGGAACTTCCATTATAATTCATACATGTAAAGCAGCCTTCCTGATCACCAACTGTTCTGCCATTTGCTATCAATAGCCCATAATTATTACAAAATTCTAAAAAATCATTGCCATGTGAAGTAGTTGTTTTGTCCATAGACCTTCTTTTTTCTAAACCAGCGGGAAACATTGATTCAATTAAACCTTCTAAGCATTGCTGTTGGAGTTCACCTATTCTTACATTTAGATCACCCATTATTATTGGATTAATCAGATCATTATCAAAAATCATTATTAGCACTATACGTTAAGAAATGTAGTGAAAAATCGCATATATACATATATGAAAACTTATGAGGTCCATAACTCGAAAACTAAGCGTTTGCGCCACTTTTTCACATTTTATTTTTTTTTATTTAAGCCTTCTTTTTATTAAAAAACATAATAAAAAAATATACATACACAATCTGTTTGGTCCCGGCGCTGCTCGGAATTTTATATTTAAAAATAAAAAATTAAATACTGGAGAATTTTCTTAACAACTTGTCCCCAGCGCTATCTACCAGTCAAAATTTTATCAGGAAACTTATTTTTGTTTAATAAATATATTTTGTGAATTTAAGCCAAATCGTACCATAAATAAAAAAAATATATATCACGACAACAGCGCCGCCTCTCGGGATTAAACTTAAGGGAAATCTGGCGCCCTACTAAAATAATTTATTGTCCAAGTTAAGTCTCAATCGGTCCAGCGGTTCTTGAGTTTAAGGAGCACATACACGGCACACACATATACGTGTGTGCATATACATATACGAACTTATAAATATATCGACCCCTAACCGCGAAAATAACGTAAGCGCCAAAAATCAAATTTTACAGGAGAGTTTTTTATTTTTTTTTTTTATTTAAATTTTGTATGCAATTTGTCGCTCACAATAAAATTGTTCTTGCTTTAAAATCGCAACCATACCATGTGATCTTGACATTTTAGGAAATGATGCAAGTGTTGCCAATAAAGTCATTAATTTAAAAAAAAAACGAAAACTGAAAATGATGTCGCTTACGTTATTTTCGCTATTAGGGCTCAATATATAAAACACATAAAATAAAATGTATCCATTTGTTTTGTATCACGTATTAAATTCTTATACTTTGAAATAGACTAAGATGAGTAAAGATTAATTTTTTACAAATTATAACTTAATTTATGTAAACTACTTAAATTCCGAAAAACTTTTTTGAATCTCAAAAACAGATAAATCTTACGATATGACAATACCGTATATTAGAGCGTACCACCTTACAAGAGAAAAAGTGCGCCGTACACTCTCTTATATAAAGTATTTTTGCCTGAAGTAGCGTGTCGCCTTTTTATATTTTTCGTTATACCTTCGGCATTAATGCCTAATTTTCAGGATAATATTTAAATCAATATTAAGTTGATTTTCATATAAACTTAAATCGTATTTAAATACAGATTGATCTTTTTGAGTTTTGCTTAAAAAGTCTTATTTAATTAAGATAAAAGTATGGTAGCACTACTAAATACAAAAAATATCATAAAAAAGTGTATTTAGTTTCAAGGTGGCCTCCAAAAACAGTTGATTGCTATTGTTTTGCCTGTTGTTGTTGCAATGGTTTAATATTGAGACCACCTTGCTAAGTTTTTCCAATGGAAACTTAAAATGAATTTAAATGTACCACATCGGTGAATTAAGTTACATTTAAGTGTTTAGTGAAGAAAAGAATTTTGTATTTAAAACGATTTTAAACATAAATGTGTTTTAATATCAATCCCAAAAATTGGGCATAAGAGTCTAATCTTAAAGTAAGCCAGAAATTCATTTATTGAACAAAAACATCACTTGGAATAAATACAGATAAACGTGTGAAAATGTTAATTTAAAAATAAGAGATAAACCATGGTGAAATAATACAGTTGGCAGCACGAAGGCAACAAATACAACATTATAACAAAATTGAAAAATTAGTCTCCGTAAACGTCAAAAATAATTTTAAACTAAAATCAAATTTTGCTGTCAAACGCGATGAAATAAATAAATGTTTAACCAATATTTATTTCACTTTGTTTACTATTTATTTAATTTTAATTAAAACAATCAAAAACTTTAATGCAATATAATAACCACAGCACAACACGTGGACTTTTCGTTAACTCGATTCTCCTACCGGACGCGTCCCCAAGTAGCGGATAGGGTGAGGTGAAGGACATTCGGTTCTCTCCCAACATAGTTTCGCCTATGGGGGAGAGAGGGCGGAATGCCCATTACCTAAGGGAATCTCGAATTCCCCGCGGACCAAAAATCGGCTACGGGGCGGTTTTCCCCTAAGATAGCGACAGGGTCAAGTACTTGGGCGTGATCCTTGATCGGAAATGTGACAATCCTGGCTTCACTTATTTTAGTTCAGGGATGGAAAATGGCTTTTATGATTTATTTGTTTAAATGTTTGTGGTATTAATTCTTATAAAATCGAATAGATATTTTTAAATAAAATTTACTATGAAAAAAATTATTTCAACTTTTTAATATTAAATAAGTTGGATTCTCAAAAATTTTCTATAAGTCTTTTTACATATATTCAAATATTCTAAGCTGAATATATTCAAATCAATTTAATTCAAATAAATAAGAACATTTAAAAAAAAATTTTTTAAGAAACGCTTTTCTTAAAAAAGAACATTTAAAAAAAATTTTGTCTTCCCCCTAGATTTTATCCTGGCAACGCCCATGTATTCGTGTATTGTCATCGGGAATATGCATGCCTGCAAAGTTTCATCCAAGGCGGTCAAAAAAGCATTTTACAAAAAAAATTTTGTTTGCCCCCCGCCCCTAGATTTTATCCTGGCTACGCCCATGTATTCGTGAATTTTCATCGGGAATATGCATGCCTGCAAAGTTTCATCCATTTGCATTGAGTATAAGGCGGTTAAATTAACGTTACAAGAATTGATTTTCCGAAGTGAAGCTAAAGAAAAGGTTTTAAAAATATTTGATTTGTAGTTATAGAATTTTTTTTTTTCAACAAAATTAGTAAAAAATAAAAAATTCAAACAAAAAAATTTTAAATACAAAAATTTCTATCAATTTTTTTTAATTTATCCCTTTAAAAATGAGGAAGACAGTGTAATAAAATACTGAGATAAAAAAAGTTCAGCTCCATTTTAAAATGCAAGCATTAAAAGTAAGACGATTTCGTATTTGAAAATTTAAAAAAAACAAGTAAGAGTGCTATATTCCGCTGTGCCGAATCTTATATACCCTTCACCATTGTGCGAGTAGAATAGAGAGCAACTAATTAATTTTTACATATACATATACATACATATTTACAATACTTACAACTTCATTATACATAATTGAAATTTAAAAAGCGATAACTGGTAAATATTTTTTATTATGAAATAATAAAGAAGGGTGATAACGAAAATCATATTGGGCATTATGCTAGTATATGTAAACAAATACGAAGGGTGGTGAGGGGATAGGAAGAAGAGACGACAACCGGATTTGAACTTCGCTTTACATAAGGACCCAGAATATATATACTTTATAGGGTGTCGGACTTTCAGTGAAGGGTATAAAAAACAATCTTAATTATAAAAAAAGAGTAATTTTTGGGATTTCAGTATTTTGGTCATAACTCTGCTATTTCTTAACCGATTTGACAGATTTATATACCGACGTGTTAAAGAAGAAATTTTCCAGTTATTTTAGCTATAAAACGTGGACTCGGGAAGATCTATGGTTCCTGAAAATGGGTATTTTTCAAAAAAAAATTAATATTTTGGTCATAACTTTTTCGTATCTGAACCGATTTTCCCGAGTTTTTCAGAAAATATTTTCTATTAAAAATTTCCGATCTTCTGATACATAAGGCGTAACCATAGGTCATATTACAGTCAAAAAATTCAGGTTTTTATACAATTTTTAATGCTTTTTGTATGAGAGGTACGACGCCTACTTCTCCAATCCCGCCCACATTTTGTAGGATGGTGTATATTTATAACCTTAATGTTTGTACCTAATTTTAAAGCTTTGGCTCTTGCCGTTCTCCAGATATACAGAAAAAAGTAATACAAATACAACAACCAGAAGGGATTTTTTGGAAAAATTAGAGGCAGTCGTGTTTTTTTGGTCGTATCTCAGCCATTGTTGGACCGATCTGGCTGAATTTCAATAGCAAAAAATGGTGGACTATATGTGACATAAATGTAAAACAACGTAGCCGCTATCATGTCTGGAGTCTCCGGAAAACACATATCAAACGTAAGACGGACGGACGGACGGATATCGTTAAATCAACTTCTCTCCTCATAAGGACCCAGAATATATATACTTTATAAAGTCTAAGATCAATATTGTAGAAATTACAAACGGAATGACAAACTTATATATACCCTTTTCCACCTGTGGTGAAGGGTATAAAAAAAACGATATTATAAAGTTACTGGTTACTTAACTACCACAAGGTCAAAGTTATTTACGGGAATACAAAATTTATTATTAAGATTTTTGTATGGCGTGCTAAATTCCCAATTTTTTATATTTGAAAAATACACTGAAATTTATTGTTGAGGGAAAGCTAGCTTCTATGCGCATTTCACTGGTTGCTTAGGCCGGATCATCAGAAAACCTTTTCCAAAGATTTTAGAAAAGCTAAAAATATTATACAAATAAAACCCTAAAGCGAAAAAGAATTTTAAACACTCAAAGTCTTACTTGTAACAATTTCAAAGCTTAAACAAAACACCAACAATAAACAGTGAGTTTATCTTTTCTTACATCCCCCTACAATTGGTTGGGTTCTTTCCGACTCGAATTGTAGTTGTAAGTGGGTAAAAAGAAAAAACAAAATTTAAAAACAAAAAAAAAACCAATTTGGCAATTCAGTTTTCTGCACGGGCACATGCAAGTATATTATCAAAGTTATTTACGGGAATACAAAATTTATTATTAAGATTTTTGTATGACGTGCTAAATTCCCAATTTTTTATATTTGATAAATACACTGAAATTTATTGTTGAGGGAAAGCTAGCTTCTATGCGCATTTCACTGGTTGCTTAGGCCGGATCATCAGAAAACCTTTTCCAAAGATTTTAGAAAAGCTAAAAATATTATACAAATAAAACCCTAAAGCGAATAAGAATTTTAAACACTCAAAGTCTTACTTGTAACAATATCAAAGCTTAAACAAAACACCAACAATAAACAGTGAGTTTATCTTTTCTTACATCCCCCTACAATTGGTTGGGTTCTTTCCACGGCATTTAGACATAAATTCGGCGGAAAACTGACCAGAAACGAAAAGCAATATTATATTCCTTGAATTTTGGTAAAGTGCAATTTGTGAAGTTGTTTTGAGCTTGAATTGCTCAAAGGAAATTTATGTAAGACTATGGACTGAGCTCTAAACACTTGTAATAAAACTTCCTTGCCATTGTTTTCCAAATAGAAACGTGCAGTTATGTGCTAGAATTAAGTTCGACTGAAATTTAAATGGCATAGCCGAATATACCATTCTTACTTATTATGTATATAAAGGGTAATAACGTTTATAAATTTTTTTTCAATTTTAGAATTAAAAAAATACACAATAATTCTAGTATCGAAGAACAGATTATGAGTAAGAGGGAGTTTACACGGAGTCTTTTCAGACGTATCTGATTTTGACATTCTCTTTTGAACATGCTTTCAAAAACCTATTGTCTTTTCACGATGTCTTTCCAAACATGTCTATTTTCATGTATAATAGCCTAATATACATATATGTACATACAAATTAAAAACATGGAAATTCATATAAACAAACATGAAAACTGATTTCATGTCTGTTTGGCAACCCCTCTTTCTTCTCTACCCCGATCGCCTACAATTAAAACAAACGTGTTTGTTAGACATGTCTGAATAGACACCGTGTAAACTTCCTCTAAGACCGCATTTACATCTATGCAATTAACGCCGAGTTTTTTTTTTCTATTTTCTTTTAAAGTAGTTTGTACGAAACACTTTTCACCTTTACATTTACATTTTCTTCAAGTACTTTAATAAATTCTTCAAGCTTAAGGTCACTTATTTATAAAATTAATTAAAATAGTTTTATTATCGATATTTCGATTTCCGTTGGAAATCTTCTTCAGGAAAATTTTTTTACAATAAAATAAAATTTAAAAATTGTGTTTGACAATAAATGGAAAATAAATAAAAAATGGAAAAATAAATTTTAAAATTTCAATTAACAAAATTATTATAATAAACTTTAAAATTCCATTCTACAAACTTTAAAGAAAAAGACAAACAAAAAACAAAATTTTTTAAAAAATATTCAAAGCCTAAATCCTATTTTAATGTCCCTTTCTGTCAATAGTTATTTGCATTTATAAAATGTTAACCAACTGAGCTACGCCATCTGAAATTTATTTTACAAAAAATCAAGAACAAATACCTATTTATAATTATCCCTTCCATCAACCTATTTATTTTTATTCAATAAATGTCTATAAATCTGAGCTAAGCCCTCAGTATCTTTTTTAAAATTAATTATTTTCTCAAATGGAACATTATTTATTTGCAACATTTCTAACATATATCTACGTTTCTTAAAACTCTCTGTATTCAAAATTGATGTGTTTTCAAAATCCTGATTTTTTAAAAATTTTGTTTTTTGTTTGTCTTTTTCTTTAAAGTTTGTAGAATGTGATTTTAAAGTTTATTATAATAATTTTGTTAATTGAAATTTTAAAATTTATTTTTCCATTTTTCCATTTTTTATTTATTTTTTATTTTTCCATTTATTGTCAAACACAATTTTTAAATTTTATTTTATTAAGGGTATTCATTTCAATTTTTTTTGGTTGGAAAAATGGAAAAAAGAAAAATTACACTCTTATTGACGTGAACGTGTTTTTTTTTTTTAAACTGTCAAAAAAATCTGTCAAATAATTCGTGGAAGTAATTGATATTTTCCAAGATGGCGAACAAAAGTGTTAAAAGTGAATTAATTGATTATTAAATTTAAAACGAAGTGATTGGTGTTATTTTCATCATAATATTCGACTACAAAAATTTACTCAAAATGGCGATTGTCTGCCAAAAGTCGAGTATTTTATTAACTTTAGCTTCTGTCAATTTTTTTGACCCCATTTCTTTTTTTTAATTCTTTTTTAATAACTTTTTTCATTAAACACATACTTAATATTTTTTCTTTTTGACAGATTAAATGAAAAATAAGTTATCTATGAAATGTTGTAACTATAAAAAATAATTTTTAAAATCAGAGTTGTACAATTCAAGAGTTTATAAAAAGAGATGCAATTTTTCGTACTTTGTATTAAAAATTAGCAATTTTTTATGAATGGCAACATCATTTCGTTTGACGTTTAAAGCGGAAAATTACAACTTTTTATCCTGACTTTTTTACACTTGGTTATAGTCTGATAAAAATGTAACTTTTGGTGGAATTTTTTTTTCTTGTGGTTGTTGTAACAAAAATTACATTTTTCCACTTTTCCATTTTTCCAACAAATAAAAAAACTGAAATGAATACCCTTATTGTAAAAAAATTTTCCTGAAGAAGATTTCCAACGGAAATCGAAATATCGAAAACGTTTTCTTCCCTACACCTCTTGCTTACAAACAAAAAGTTGCATGCGAAAGTTGCGGCAAGTTGCGGCGTTAATTGCATAATGTAAATATAGTCTAATTCAAAAAATTTTGGTTGAATTAAAATATTTAGGCATTTTTATTTATTTATTTATTTATTTATTCACAAGTAATATAATAAGCCTCATAGGCCAAAAACAATTTTATATTACAAAGTATATATAATAAAATTTTTTCATACATAGTCTGAAATTTTTTATTCCACAAGTTTTATACAAATTTATTTTATTTGTTTATTTTAAATTAAATTTTTTTCAAACAAAGACCGCATTTACATCTATGCAATTAACGCCGAGTTTTTTTTCTATTTTCTTTTAAAGTAGTTGCTACGAAACTTTTTTCACATTTACATTTACATTTTTTTCAAGCATTTTTTTAACTTTTTCAACCCCGCTTTCTTCCCTAGACCTCTTGGTAACAAACAAAAAGTTGCATGCAAAAGTTGCGGCGTTAATTGCATAATGTAAATAAGGTCAAATTTGTGTGCTTTTCTATGCTTTTCTTGATTTAAATATATTTTTATAATATTAATTTGAATAATATAAATTGAAATAATATTGAATTTAACTTCCAAGAGAAGAAATAAAATCTGAAAGATATTATCATAAATTATTTGAAACTGATTTATATGTATTTAATTTAAGGAAGTATTAAATAAATTTATCATATTCAACATTTTTCATTTTTTCGAATTTATTCTATGAGCTAAATTTCAGTTTTGTATTTTATAAAGCTTTTTTGTAATAGTTCTATTCCTACAATTTTTCAGAAATGACTTTATACACTACCAGACTATTATATTGTATTTTCTTTTTACATTTTACCTTAGCCTTCCGTTGGAAAGCAATGAGGAATAGAACTATTACAAAAAAGCTTTATAAAATACAAAACTGAAATTTAGCTCATAGAATAAATTCGAAAAAATGAAAAATGTTGAATATAATATAAAAGTTACCTTCGGAAGGAAATAATTCCCAATTTCTAAATTTATCATATTTTAATTTTTGGAAAACAGTTACAAATTGTAAATAATACATTTCGAGCCAATATTTAGAAGAAAATAATTTACAGTGAACAGCTATGGACGGTACCATTTTTAATTATTTATTCGGAACAAAATTTAACATAAATGCGTATAAAAATTCGAAAGTTCAATAAATATTACATACATACATAAGTTTACATATCGTCTGCTTAGAGTGTAAACCTGCTAAATCCACTTTTTAATTAAATTGAGATTTTAATGCCATATGGTAGAGAAAGATATGCCTCGTCGACCAGCATTTAGTTTTTCTTCAATTTGAGTACTGAAGTGTGTCAAATCAACCATATTTTTGGTTTTCCTCTCAAGCAGCAAATAGGAAAAATAAAAAGTTTTTTGTCTCTCCTGTAAAATTTGTTAAAAGGGAGTTAGCAGGTTTACACTCCAAGCCGACGATGTGTACATTAGTCATTGCAGTTCTAGTGATCAGTTACATATTAAAAAAAAAAACAAATTAATTTGGCAATCATGTATTTGAAATTTGTTTTTGTTTTCATTTTGTTTTACTTAACCTACTTACAACTACAATTAATGTTGGGAGAATTCCAATCAGTTGTAGTGGGCAGTGATGGTAGATGTTTTTTTCGAAATATCGTCAAAATTTAAAAAAAAAATCGTCAAAATCGTCAGTAGTTTTGAAAAAACCCGTCAAAAAATCGTCATATAAAAAAATCGTTTTTTTATAAACACGGATATATCACTCTATTAAAACATAAAAAAATATTAAGTATAAAATCATACAAAACCAAAAAATATAGAATTTTTAATACTTAAGACGATTTGGTGCAATTCCCGTCATCCCCAAATCTTCTGCTGCAGATGAACTTAACGCCTGCCTGAAATCGTCGTCTTTGTGGAGGCATGTCCAGAAGTTGCAATTGACCGCAAACATTAGAGTCGTGTTGCAGAACGACCCTGAATTCTCGAGACAACTGCTGGAGCTTGGCAACGGCCAAATTCCTATTGATGTTTCGAATGGATTGATATCGTTCCCTGAAAATTTTTGTGAATTCACATCGTCCAAGGAGGAGCTCATCAGCAAAGTGTTCCCCGACATTGCACAAAACTACAAAAATCTCGATTGGATTGGTGAACGGGCAAAAATAGCAGCGAAGAATAAGGACGTCGATAACTTAAACTTAATTATTCAAAGTTAAATCGCAGGACAACTACATATAGGGTTCCCAACTTTTTTTGTTGCAATTAAAGTACATTGATTATTAAAGGTTAAGAAAAAATGTACACAGTATAAATATAAATTCCAATTAATTTCTTTTTATTGTTATATTTAAAAATGTTTTTTATTGCTTTTCGCAAGTTTTATCAAACAATTACACTGTGCTAGAATTTGGCAACTGGCGCTTAAACCTTTTTCGGGTACGCTGAATCCAATACCGGTTCAAAAACGGTTCAGTTTATTGAAATTACATACTAAAAAAAACGAAAATCCGCAATAAAATTTCCTTTAAACGTTAAATTTTTTTCTAACATGCGCTGTCGTTTTAGAAACATATTTTTTTTTTTTTTTTTTTGGCAACAAAAATAATTTTTAATCAACATTTCGAAATTTTTGTTTGTTAAAAATCTGTTAAAAATTACAGCTATAAATGATTAAAATCTGTTAACAACTTTTGATTTTATTCACAAAAGTCAAAAAATTTTAGTTAATTTAAAATTTTCATAAATCGCAATATTTGTATGGGAGCCCCCTTAAGAAGTGGTGATAAGGGGCAAGTATGTCTCGAAAAATTGTTAAGGAGACTCCTTGGCTGTTATGGTACGTTTTCTTCAATATATTTCTAGTCTGTATTTAACTTTTTGTATGGGAACCCCTTAAGGAATGGACATTTTTAAATTTTGTTTTAAATATTAGTTAAACGAGTCACTTTTGTGCTCGCGATCTAAAAGCAGGCAGTAATTTGAAGGAGTTTTGCACTCGTGTTTTAAAAGCAGGCAGTTATTGTACTCAAATAAAACAAACAAGTGAAATAGTGCTGTCAGATATTTTTTTTTTCGAAAAATCGTCCTGCCAATATAAAAAAAACATCAAAAAATGGCCCTGACTAATATTAACTAGTTGTTTTTTAGTTTTTCTAAAAAAAAACTTGTACAATAATGGCTAATAAACCACTGATGGTTTAAACGCTGGTTTAGTTGAACTAAACTTGAATTTATATGTAGTTTAAACTCAGCAACTATAAATCATTCTCCCATGTGTTATATGTGGTAAAAAATAACATGTGACAGCACTACGATAAATCTTATCAAATTCATATGGTATGTGATGGTAGTTTAAACGCCGAATTTTATGCGTTTAAAGATGGTTTATATATTTAGTGATTTATAGATTTTTGTACATCAAATCGCTCTCTACTGATTCCATTCAAATAAATCATATTAAAAATTTTAATATTTGTGTTGTATTATTACTCTAAAGTTTGTCTAAAGGCTTAAAATTGGGACGAGGCGAAGTTCGTCGAGTCCGCTAGTAGATATAAATATATATTCGCCTCTATATACATATATTTACTAACCCCCCGTTTCCACATGCAAGTGCAAGTTCGAAAAACTTAATACACTGACACTTTTTCACTAACATTCACACAATTTTTGTTCATTCATCCAATCGGCTGTTTCTTCGATTTTTTGTTGATAATATGTATACACTATTTGCAAGTAATTACTTGCATGTGGAAACGTTCGGTAAGAAAAAAACTTTACTTGACAGATTAAAGTGTTAAAAATTTGATGAAAGATTAAAGTTTAAACTAAATTTATTGACGGGATTAAATCGTCAACACCTAAGTGACTCTACATTCAAAATCGTCAATCGTCATTTTGGTAAATTCAGCGAAAAAAATCGTCAAAATGACTTAAAATCGTCACATCTGACATCCCTGGTAGTGGGAAATGTAAGATGAGATAAACTCACTGTTTATTGTTGATGTTTTTGTTAAAACTTTGATATTGTTACAAGTTTAACTGTTGCTTATAAGTCTTATACGTTAAACAGTTTTATTTGGTTTATCTTTAGAAATGCGCATAGAAATAGCTTATCCCATCAGCAATAAATTAAATGTTTTTATCAAGAATAAAAACTGGGAATTAAGCACGAATAATAAAATCTTTTAAACAAATTTATTTATAAAAGAATTTTTCGTTTGACATCGGCCGATGAATGTGGAATAGATAAAATTCTTCAAATATATAATTTTTTAACTGTGATACTTCAGTCCGTAAGGAATGTATTTTGATATGAGCAAGATCACTAGTTGTTGATATTTTGCAAAGAGTAAACATCATGATTTTTTAACCATAGAAATTGTTTGATCTACTCTTCCCGAAGTGGCTTTCCTTCCTTACTTGTCTTACAATGATAATATGAACTTTCAAATAATTTAATCTTCGTTCTGCAATATAGATAAGTTTTCAAATAATTTTTATTTTAATTTCAATAAAAGCTTTTTAATGTTTTTAGAATTTATATTTATTTAAGGCACGTTTTCACAACTTATCGATAGCTTAAGGTAGGATTTTATCGGCCGTATAAAATGTGTACTATAATTACAATTTGACCTTGAAACTTTCTTTAACTTATCGCTTACATTATGTTAAAGTGAAATTGTAATAATGGAACACTTTGAATATGGCCGATAAAATCCTATCCTTTAGCTATTGGTAAATTGGGAAAACGGTCGTTTACACCATATAAAATCATAACAGACGTGAAACACAAAAGCTGAGCATTAAAAAACGCACAAAAATTAAAAGAGAACAAAAATAGGGCCCCATTATATAAAACGCAACGCAACCAAAGTAATAAATATTTTGTTATTAAGTTGTTGCTTTTTACAGAAATTCATGTACCGTTTTAAAGTTTTCAACGCCACAAGTTATAAGGCGTTTGAAATTTTAAAAGGCAACGTTAATTTCTGTAGAAAGCAACAAACAAATAACGAAATATTTGGCAGTTAAAGATTAAGTGATCTATATCCAGTATGGCATTATATTGACATAGAATGCAAACCGTTGGTTGTGAGTTAAAGATATGTTGATGTGTTGATGCGTCAAGAAGGTATGTCCAAATCTCAATCTTGTAAATTTTTCTATGTCGAGTCGTGACATTGTGTGAGGGTATAATGCAGGAATTCCATAGGTTGCCCAATTTGAAGCTTTAGCGTTTTAAATACTTGTTGATATTATTATTTTTATGTACTCTTTATTTGCAGAGGGATAAAATATTATAGGGGCAAAGGTTGTAAATTTAGCTGCTTGATCAGCTAAAGTGTTATCCTCTATGCCTATGTGACAAGGGACCCACATTAGTTTGAATTTTGTGTGAAACATTATCAATAGGTCTCTTATTTTTGAAATAGTAATACTTTTGTTTTTAGTGTTTTGGATTGCAGTACTTGTAGATTTAGAGTCGGAGCAAATTATATATTTGCCTCGAGTATTTTTATACTTATTTAGTGTATGGAGTATGGCGTTAAAAATGGAGCTTCTGTGGTTTAGTAGGCCTTAAAAGTCTGTCTTTAAATTGTGGTTAATGACCGCAAAAGATGTAGCAGTTGACGTCTTAGAGCCATCCGTGTAAAGAATTTTCCAATTGATGTTGTTGTAAAAAGAGATATCTTTAAAAGGTGTTAAATAGATGTTGTGAGGTGTAGATTCCTTTGGCAGCGATAACAAATCGTTGATAAAGCATGATGCTTTGAGTTTCCAGTAAGGGGTGGTTGATTTATAAACTTTTTGCTGCTTAAGGTCAATATGTGTTAAGGTCAGACTATCAGAATAGCACAAATCTCACTCTTCGGAAACATATGTTTACCGGATCTTTTAAAATGTATTAATTACGATAATATCAAAGATGTTAACGCCCTATTAAAATACTGTTTTATTAACAACCTAATGTAAAACAATCTAGTATAAAAAATGTGGTCGAAAACCTATGTTGTAAGTACCTTCTTTTCTATTTATAATCATAATTAATTATGTATATACATTTTTTAAATAGATAACGAAATATTTATGACTAAGTTTTTTCTTTCAATGTAATTTTTTGGCGTTGCAATGCGTTTTACATAATTAGGGCCTTAATGTTGCCAAAAAGCCAAACGTTGGGATTTTTAAATTGTACCAGCGTAAGCCACAGTGGAACGACAGTACCAACCAGCTCCAAAATGTACAAAATAAAAGTACAATTGTACCATGATTTCCATCACTCTTTAAGTTCTCATATACTGAGCTACCTAAATCAGAGCGGCAAGCGTCTGTTTTCCCTGCAGATAACGAGACTAGTCCATACATGCATGTAAAGAGTAGTCCATAATGGAGTAGGAGTACTCCAAAACTACTCCAAATATATGGGTAGAAGGTGGTCCATTTAACATTACGATGTCCTAGGAGGGGACCATGTAACCCACCGAAGTAGTCCCTAAACTACTCCAAGGAGTACTAAAGTGGGTTAGTTTTAAAAGTACTCCATATTACTACAGTATGGAGTACACTTAAGGGGTAGTTTAAGCATTTTTCTTTTTCATTTTTTACTAATCGCCTTTTATGGTGTGTACGGTAGTCTATTATTGCTATTATTAAATATATTTACTTGGTATTTTTAATTTGTTTACCTTTTTTCCACAAATTTCACAAACTTTCACTTTTAAATGAACTATTAATAATGGACAACATCAGGGCTACCAATGTGTAATACTGTAAACTATAGAAAATTATACATCATGCAGTTGTTGGCAGCACTATGTGTTTATTTCTTATAACATGGTCCATACTACAGTACATTGGACCATGTTGTAAGTAGTCCATTTGAGCCACAATGGACCACGTAGTCCAATATTATCTGTAGGGTTATGTCAAAACTTTTCATTTTCATACAGTTTATACGAAACAAACCTTTAGAACGCGGATTTAACACCACCCGGCTGGAAAATCTTATTTGATAGTTCGCTTGGTCGTTTTATTTTATTGAAAATGTATTGGCAATAGATTTTGCATGTTTAAAAAAACGCTTGCCGCTCTTGTGTAGGTAGCTCTGATATAGTGTTGTCATATTTTTTTTTTTTTTCAATCAAAAACTTTTTTTTTTACAAATCGTTAAAAAAAAAACACTTACACTGCATGTGCTTCGATTCTATTTATTAAAAAAAAAAAAATAATATAAAAAGTATACATACATATATGAAGTTATAAATAAAATATACCTAAAGGTATATAAAAATTAAATTCATCAATTTGTTTTATATAATGTATTAAATTCTTATATTTTGAAATAAACTAAGCTGAATTTATGTTAACTATGTTCTTAAATTTCAGAAACTTTAAAAAAAAAAAATAGTTTGGTCCAAAAAAACTTGCAAAAAACAACACTGCTCATAGATATTTGTTATTACTTCAGTAGGGATCAGAATGTACTAATCAAGGTCTATCCAATAGGTCTGCTTAAGAAGCCAGATGTTTATTTGGTTTTTTCCTCAACAATATCAAGAGTTGCTTACATTTTCCTTATACGTGTATATTTTTGTTTACTGTTTTGGTTTTTTGCCACACATACATGCACACAAAACACATTTTTCCTTTTGTTTTGCCTATGTAGTAGTAAGATTTTGACAACCGCGAGGAATTTTACACAAACAAAATGCCTGTTGTTTTTTGTATTGTTGTATTGTTGTAGTAGTAAGCAGACCTATTGGATAGGCCTTGGTACTAATAAAGTGGCCTCACAAGCGCAGCTGTTTGCAGTGATTTTCTTCGTGTGTGACGTTTGTCGTAATTTTTTTTTTTTTTTTGTTTATTTACTTTTTTTTATAAGGCAGTTTGACACTTGCCATCTCAATTCTAGCAACAAAACGCCTGTTGTTTTTTTTATTGTTTCATTGTTGTAAATAGTACTTAGGTCACTTTGTTAATACATTTTGGTAGGTATAATTTGGAATTTATGGAAATTATGAATTTAAAAGACTCATATTTCAAACCATTTTGAATATTTTTAAGTCATTATTAATGCAGCTATTGTATCAATATTAAATTAATTACTGTGGTTAGTCGGTTCAAGTTTCATTTGGCTAAATAATCTCTTCACACACGAATCGACAAATAGAATTAATTACCAAAATGAAACATCAATTTTTTTAAATTTTTGTACAATTTTTTTTTTTTTTTTTTGAAAAATAAGAACAAAAATGGCGCAAACGCACAGTTTTCGTCTTATGGGACTCAAAAGCTTTCATAGCTATATATATACATATATATATGTTTAATATACTATTTTCCACTACATTTCTTAACGTAGGTATATGGCGAAAATCGGGATCATCTTTGCGTCCGTCCGACTAGCCACAGATGCTTTATTTAGCAAAGCTTGTGTTTGTTATGTAATAAATTTTTAATTTTTTACACTTTTACTGGAAAAACATATACAAGTATGAACCTAGTGCGCATCCGTAATATCGAGCAAAAATTATGTAACCAACAAAAATAAAATTTTACAGGAGAAGGTTTTTTTTAATATTTTTGCTTCAAGTCTACAGTTTCGTTTGAAATTGCTTTTGCTCTCATTTCGCAACAGCACTTCCCAGAGATATGAGATTTTAAGAGATGTTGCAAACGAACAAAAATTATCGATTTTCACCAAAAAACAAATATCTAAAATGTTGTTGGTTACATCATTTTTGCTATTAGGGCTCGATATGTTGATGTAAAATTTTGTAAAAACTGTAATGGGAATCAAACATTTTGATATAAATTTAGCATATACAGAAAGATCTTTTCAAAAGCTTTAAAATAAAAGCAATATAGGCTCTATACGTTCAGAAATGTATTGGAACATGACATATACATATATATGAAAAATTAGGAGTTACATAACTCGAAAACTATGTGTTTGCACCACGTTTTTCACTTATTTTATTTGCAGCTGCGTCTTTAAACTAGATTTGTTCACTTAATACTACGAAAGTTTCGAAAATATGGCTAAACGTTGGGCCTTAAAAAGTTGCGAAAAATTTAACAATTGTAACCAAACGGCATCACTGGAACACGAAATTTTTGCTTATTTTCGACAAACTTATTGCTGTTGGTACAATTGTACTTTTTTTGGTACAATTCAAAGCTAAAAAGTACGCTGGTACCCTCGTGACTCATTTGGAACTACATATTTCCAAATTTTTCAAAACCTATTGTTATTTGATATGAAATGGCAACTTATATTTTCTGTCTAATGAATATGGAGTTCATTGTTTGGTGCAAATTGTCTTGCGAAATATGTACATACACATGTATTTGGACAAGTAACGGTTGATAAAGTTGGTAAAATTGTACTTTTTTGGTACTATTCAAAGCTAAAAATTACGTTGGTACCCCATGACTCATTTGGTACATTTTCAAAATTTTTCAAACCTATTTTTATTTCATATGAAATGGCAACCAGGGCTGCCATGTACTTTTTTCGTCCTCCCCAAACTTAAAAAAAAATTTCCCCAAAAATCCCCCAATAAAAGAGAAAATCCCCAAAAATAAGCCCCTGTAAAAAATACGTAATTTTTAACGGATAATTCCAATATTTATTTGAGTTTTACTTGTTCTATGTTCTACAAGATATCATTTTTATTGTAGGGAAATATGTTGTTGTATTAAACACATATCGTTACCTAAAACGCAAAAGGCCCTAACTAACAAAAAATTATAAATCGACTTTTTCATTAAATCCGATGAATGTCATTAACACTAATGTCCACAATAAATTTTGGAATCTTTCAACCAAAACTAGCAATTTTATTAACAAAAAACAAACGGCCCTATCTACAAAAGATTATATGATACGCGCTAAAAGGCCTTACTAAAAGTTTGCATAATATGCAACATTGTCAATTGTCAAAACAACTCGTAGGTTTTACAAGAAAAATAGAAGAAAAATAAATTATAAACAGTTTAAGACAATTTATCGATTAACATTTTTAATAGTAATTTGCATCTCCTGTAAAATTTTCAAAATGTTAGATAGGGCGTTTTGCCTTTTAGGTAACGATATATAGTTTATATATATGTATGTATATATACAGTCGAACTTCCCTATAACAAACTTTTTTTTTTTTTTTTTTTTTTTTTTGATAAATAAAACACTTTTTTACCCGGTGTTTATTGATATTAAGTGATATTGCAAAAATTGCCACCCTAATGTTTATGTGTGCATAAAACTTAGTTATCTTCTATAGAAAAATTAAACACATATTGTTTATTTTCTAAAGTAACCAATTTCCTTTCTTAACACAGAAAATCCAATAATAGTTTTCTGATTTTAAGATATTTTGTTCGTATTTAATAAAATTTTCTTGAATAAACAAACATTTTCTCATTATTAAAAAATTCACGTTGATCAAGAAATACAAAAGAAGCTTGTTTTTATTAAAGATAAGAAAGATTTTGCTTAAATAAGGCTGCATTTATTTAATATTAATCTGGTTATCTTGATTAATTAAAAGACTCGAATTTCTTGCATCAAGAAACAAATACTAATGATTTTTTTTAATTTTTCAGAAAATGTTCAAGAAAACTTGGTTTAATTCAATTAATTTTTATTTGAATCGACATGTTAAGCAAATTAATAAAAAGTTTCTTTTTTATATTAAGTATTCCTGAAACTAACTAATTCTATACGTTTTGGAAATGGTATTGGGAAATAGAAAAAGCTAAAATTTGTAGCTTTTTTTAAACTTGCATTATTCAAGCTAAGATTTGAAGAAAATCATATGCCATTTTTTATACCTACCTATCGAAGATATTTATATATTCAGAAATAACATTGAACATTTTGCGAGGCTTTAAGAAATAAAGTTAACTTCGACGACGAAATTTTAAACTGGCTTGCAAAATTTACGCCAGAAAATGTGATTTCAATAAAAACCAATATACCTATTACAGCTTTTTTTTAAAATATTTGTAAATGGAAGTGCAAATTATGATAATATTAATAACGAGTTTCGAACGTTATCGGATATTGATGCTTTACAAAACTTAGAAAACGAAAATATTTATAATTTTTGGTCCAAAGTGACCACAAAGAAAAATAATTTAGATCAGTTAATTTTTCCAGAGCTTAGTAGAATAACCAAAGGAATATTTTCTTCGGCGAATATTGAAAGAAAATTTTCATGCCAAAAAAGGTACATATTATAAAAACAAAGAAACGAAATAGACTAGGTATACCTATGTGCCAAGGTGAATTCAACTTGATATGTGCCAACGGTTTAAAGTCTAAGGGCACTGCTACACGTTCAATAAATATCGTGATATTTCTAGTATCACGATATTTATTGAACGTGTAGCATGCAATATTGATGGATCGCGGCGATCCATATCGCAGAATGGCCTAAAATATGAAATCCAGATCGCGGATCGTGGATCGCGTGATAAATATTGAACGTGTAGCATTTTCATGATATTAAATAGTCATGATACGTCAGTAAAAAGTGTCAAAATAAAAGAAATAAAATACGCAGTGGAAAAACTTAAACAAATAAAAAGTTAAACAATTGACAAAATTTTTGTAAAGTTTATTGAAATAAAGGGTAATTGCAGAAGACAGTGAAATTGAGTGGGTTCTGCCGGTGGAATCGGAATTAAGCAGTGAAAAAATTATTTTAAAAGATTTCATTTTTAATTTGAAGGCATTGCCGGAATTGTGGGACTCGTCGGCTAAAGCTTATTCCGACAAAATAAAAAGAGCGACTGCACTGCAAAAATTATTAAAGGTTTTTAAAAAGCAAGCAAAATAGCTAAACAGGCTTTCTTTTGGTTTTCTCGCGACATTGATAAACGACCCGCACAACACAAAAATAACATAAATACCGACGCGATAAATATTGAACATGTAGCATACGCTCGTGATCCATCAATATTTTAAAATGGATCGCGATCCAAATATCACAATATTTATTGAACGTGTAGCAGTGCCCTAATAGAAACAAGAATTTTTCTCTTATAAAATCTTATAAAATGTACTAAATCATATTGGGGTCGAAAAAGTACGATTTTAAAAGTTCGTTAGTACGTTATTGGTTTTCTCATTTATCATCCCTAAGACAAGATGATAAAAATTGATTTTTATTTAATTATACATATATACATTATACATGTTTAGAGCGGCAGTAAAATATTAAATAAACAACATTTAATAAAGTGATAATAACTTGACAAAATAAAGCCTTTTTTATTTTCTTGTGAATTAATTTGGCATTTAACAAGAGGGCGAGAATGTGCATGTCGGAGATGAGCAAGTGGTACAAACTGCACTTCTGGCATATAAATAAGACACCACTTAATTCTAAAACATTTTCTGCTTGTTTTTTAGGTTTTTACCAGAGCACATTAACAATTTGTACATGTTAAGTTTTATTTGCTGTAGCTTGTTTTAATTTGTACTTTAAATTCTTAATTAAATATTGCAACTAGATTTTAAATAAAAACTTTTATCAACAAATTTACTCGTCATATTGTACGCAAATTTTATTTTGCATCCCTAGATTGCTCCCACACTACTTCTTTTTTTAGTAACCAATATGTAAATTGTTTCTTATTTTGAAACATTAGCACTTTGTAATCACCAAAAAGTTTAAACATATTTGGTTAATTATAACTGTAGTTGTATTATGCTTGTTATTTCTTACAAACTTTTATTGTCTCTATAATTTTTACATTCTGCATTGTTTTGGCAAAAATCAATATTTTTCATATCACAATAGGTATAAACTTTCGTACACTTTTACTGAATAATAACCACCTTTTCTCTTAATTATTTTATAATGAAGTTTCCTTAATAATTTATATATTAAATTTGTATTTTACACACAATTTATTAATTTTAACTTTGCTTTTTACTTGTTTTAAAGGTTTTTTTTTTAATTTACCGACAAATTACACATTCCAAAAGAGTTCCACTAAAAGACTGAAGCAAAAGAATTTTTTTATGGAACGTTTTTGTTGGTAGTCAGCGTTGCCAAATGTGCAGATTTATCTGTTTTTTTTAGGGGCAAAACAGGCTTGCAGGTTTTTACTTACACACGATCAAGCTTTTCTTGATAGTCTTTTACATACACTGTTTGTCAAAATATGCAAAAATTGGCAGCTGTGACGTAGGCTGCGCGCAAGTTGAAAGCAATTTACTTTTTCAAGATGTCGTCTGCAATCGTTTTTAACCTAAATTTGAGGTTTTGTCTGGTGGTGAACCATTAATAACTCATGTGACTGGTGGAGAACCAATATAACTCAGACGTTTTACTAGTGGAGTACCAAGGAAATAACTCAGACGTTTTACTGTGGAGACAAGATATACTCTGGAGCTTATTCTGGAAGCTCTTCGCCTTCCTATACGAAGGTCTAGGTCGATCGAGGACTTGTGGATGAGGCTCCAACAAACCGTGTGATACCCTGGCAATATAACTCTAGATAGTTAGCCAAAAATTTTTTAGTGTTTAAGCAAAATCAAAAAAAAAATTTTTTTAAATACACGTTCAATTTTTTCTTGATAGTCTTTTACATATCGTTACTTTAATATAGAAAAGCCCTAACTAACATTTTCCTTACATTACAGGAGAAGGAAAAAACTTAATAAAAGTTGTAGTATTGTAGTCACGATTTTTTTTTAAACGCAGTTTTTTATTAAATTGTTTAGAGAATTTATCAATAATCATGTCAGTTGTAGACGGGGAGTAAAGCAACAAAAGATATAGAATCTAAATTATTCTTATGAAAAGTAAAATTTATGTATAATTTAATGATTTGCAATGATCTCTATGTGAATTGAATGAAACATTTTTTTGATATGTATAACTTATAATTATCTTAATATAGAAAGAATATTGTTTTTTATTCAGAAAAAAATTCATATATTTGTTATTTTTTTGATGATTTTTTTTAAGGAGCAATTTTTACCATTAAATACTTTTCGATTTGAAAGCAATTTTATTTCTAATTCTTTCAGTCGATACTGAACGAATTGAAATTATTTTTCAGTGTTGTAAAGCATTTATTTGAGTTTTCACAACAGTGAAAAAATAATTTCGATTGACTTACTTGGCCACACGTTCAAGTTTTGCCTCTCAATTTGCAATACACTCTAACTTTTTTACTAATGTGCATATTAAACCTTGCTTGGCAAACACACATTGTTTCCGTTTGGTGTTTGCCAATAAACAACACAATTATTTTCCGTACAAACATTAATTTAATGATAGTGCCTGGGCAATTTTGTTGTTTTTTACTCAAAACGGAGTAAAAATATAAAATAAAGGCAAAGAAAGTAAAGTAAAATGTGATTAAAACAACGAGCTGTTTTGTGGTAAGCAATACTGCTAAAAAAATCAATTTACCATTTAAAATTATTTAAATGCTCCTTTTTCAACGTCTTCACTCCGCAAAGTCGTCGCTGAAATGAATACATTTAGCATTAAACGCCACAAAAAGTTTGACAAATATCCAACATGTCTGCTAAATATTAAAAATTTTTAATATTTCTACAAACAGTGCTTCAAATGTTTGTCCGAACAGCAAACACCCCAATTGTGCAAACGTAAAATTTTGTCGTGTTTGCCAAGCCATTTGTGTTGTTTATTATGCCCCTAACACACTCACACTTTTTAAATTGACCACGAGATTGATCTCAATTTCACCTTTCCATTTGTTTGGCAATTTAACTTTCAATTTAAAAGCTGATTACAAGTTTTTCTTTATAAATTGTTTTCTTGATGGCATCTTAAAGGTAAATTGCTTAAAAAATGAGTGCAGTCTACGTCACAGCTTTACACTGTTCGGACACACGGTCAAGTTTTTCTTGATAGTCTTTTACTTATAGGGTGAGTTCCAAAACATCAGTTGCAAAGCAACTCGCTTTTTTAAGTGCTTGCTACCAAGCAATCGTGAAAAATGTTACAATGTTATCTGTACCAAAGTTCACCAAAAACAAAATCGATGCGTACACAATAATCAAACTAGATATAGTTAAACTCTATGATACTTTTTTGACTTTGACTGCAAAGTATTATGATGTTTAGGAACTCAGCCATACTGTATGTCAACATTTAAATAAATTGAAATACGCCAAAAATTACAAAAAAGTCGCCATGATATATACATATTTTGTTTAATTTTTATATAGAACGAAGTAAAAATAGTTAGTGAACACAAAAAAAGAAGGATGATGTTTACTATAAAATTGTTTATAGTAGTCTACTTAAAGAAACAAGAAAAGAATTATTGCGGCTAGAATTAAGCAAATATAAGATTTAGATCTACGACGAGTTTAAGTGGAGCTCAAAGTTCAAACACAGGCATTACTAGTTGTAATTACCGCATATAAAGGACAACCAAAGATAGTTCAAATTGTAAGTCCCTGACGAATCCTTGTAACTTTAAAATTTTTACCTAAACTTAATTATTTTTCCAATAAACCAACGCTTATTTTTTCCATTGTGTTTCATAAATATCTAAAGGTATGGTAGGATGTATAAGACTCTTTCAAATAGCAACGTATTTTATGTGTGATAATAAATTGCCACGTACATATAATGAAAAAATGTTTATAGACTTAAAACATTTTCAAGTTTTAAGGACTTCTATTAATTGATTTTTTTTTTTAAGAGCACTTTTAAATATAAAAACAATTTTCTAGAAGATTTTCATTATCTTCATCAGCCATTTGAACAAACTTTCAAATACCTATCATACATACTTTAACAATATTATTATTATATGATTTCTTAGTATTGAATTTAACGAATTTCAAAACAAATTCATAGCTCATCAAAAATAACCAAACAAATCGCCAAATATTTTATAGATCGCCAAAAAAATATTTTTATAAATTGCCACATTTGGCGAAAATGCGCCACATCTGACAGCCCTGTAGTGGGATTCTGTAACTTTTAACAATAACAACAGTCGTATAATTGTCAACCTGTTTTGTTGTTTGCACTAACGATTATGTGATTCTGTAAATTTTTGTTAACAACATAGATAAAAATTAACGTCAAGTGGCATCACTATCAAAAAAATGGCAAAATAACGAAAAACACAAAGAGGAATAAAAAAAAACAAATAAAATTATTAAAACTAAACAGAATTTTTTTTGGTTTTTTTAAGAAGATAAGCCAAACATTTTACTATTAAATTAAATGCAAATTATTTAATTGCCGTTTTCAAGTTATATTATTTCTTTTAACTAAATATTTTTTATTTTTTCGACATTTAACAATAAATAAACAACACTAAAAAAGTTGTCGTTTAAGGTGCTATCAGTCGGGATGTATTTTACATATGTACTGTCAAATTTTCCATCTGTAAAAGTTGTACACATCGTGTGATACATATGAAACTTTGCATGTGTAAAATACATGTGGAAATACATATGTAAATTTTTCGATTAGAACACGCTCTATTTTCCTGTGGCATACATAAACAAAACAGCTGGTTTGTTTTGAAACGTAAACAAAAGTCAGCTTTTGTTTACATTTATAGGTTATGTCATAAGGAAAAACATAAGCAGGTGTGATAGCAAAAATTATGAATCGTATGTAAAATGGAAATTTTGACATACATACGGAATTACATATGGGAAAGAAAAGTGACAGTACATATGTAAAATACATCCCGTCTGATAGCACCTTTACTTAACACAAACAGCTGACTTAACGATAGCAAGTGCTGTTTAAAATGTTACAGAATAGCAAAATCGTTAATTTGCTTGTTAATTTTTTTAACAATGACAACTATTGCTAAAATTAATTACAGAATCGCACTACTGATCAACACTGCCAGAATTAGCCCCCTGAATTTTGTTGTAAAATATGTGGCAGCACTGTTTGTGGTTATTAATCAGTGCTGCCATTTACCGGGTAATTACCCGAATTGGCTGTTTTTTTACTATCGTGAGTAAAGCGTGGGTAATTTGGTTAAGGTGTAGATCTGTAGTGGGATTCTGCAACTTTTAACAATAACAAGAGTTGTTATAATTGTCATCCTGTTTTGTTGTTTGCACTAACGATAATATGATTCTGTAAATTGGTGGTAACAACAAAGATAAAATTACGTCAAGTGGCATCACTGTAAAAAAAGTGACAAAATAACGAAAAACACAAAGAGGAATACAAAAAAAAACAAATACAATTATTAAAACCAGCGTTACCGTTGGTGCCACTAAAGTGGCAATTTGCCACTTTTTCGACTGCTTTGATACTATTTGGCCACTTTTACAAAATGCACCTAAATGTGGTACATTTTGTGATTCTTGCCACTTTTTTGATACTTTTTACGTTAGGAAAATATACTTTTTTTCTTTCTGTTTTGTTATAACTCCCAGCTTTATTATAAGTAAAACTGTTTTAATATATGTATATGTAAGCAAGTTTATATGAAATTTATTTTCTTGTCATGCGTGGTTAGCTGAAGATCGGTTGAATAAACTTTCTATTAACCTGTTTTATTTATTATATATATATATATTGGTCGTGAAGCACAAACCGAACTGCTGTGTACCGAAAACTTTTCTAAAATTTGTGTAATTGATATTAAAAGTAAAATCTAAGTTTTTACCAAAAATTGTGTAAAGAATTGATATAAAAAACCAAAAGCTCAATATATTGAAGTATTTAGACCCATTATTTATAGTGCCTAATGAAGATATAAACTATTTCGAATTAGTTTCAGAGTTTAAAGATATTATAACTGACCCAGATGCATTTATACGTGAATTTAAACTTCTAGAGTGTAAAGTAAGTGACACGAATTATGAACACATATTTAAAATTTCGAATACTGTGAAGATTTTTGGCGTGAAATTGGAACATTGAAAACTATATTTGATGAGTATACCTGTATATATATTTATTTATTTTATTTATTTTATTTATTTATTCATCGGTTAGGTAATACAAAGCCCATGTGGGCCATTAAAAATATATTACACAGTCTTAATACCTAAGTAATTAAAAGTTAAAAGCAAAAGAAAAACTTAATTCTTTATACCTACATACATATTTACATTTTTGTGTCATTTAATCATAACATCTTGAGTAAAATTTACGAATCATACGAACTTTCATTCAAAAAAAAGAAAAAAAAAAATTTTTATTTACGTTTTTAAAATATTGTATTACAAACGAAAACCTGGTTTATTTATAATTTAATAAAAATTATTTTCACCAAGATTTTTGTTTTAAAAAACTGGTTTGTTAACGCACCTCAACTCAAGATGTTATGTATGTACTAAAAAAACAACTTTTTTATCTATAACTTATCTTATTATATAACCTAATACTCGCCCCCCAAGGCATAATACACATCCTATCATTAAATATAAATAGTAAGTAAATTACACAACTTATATAAACGTCCCAGTTAGGGAAATAGCGTACCCAAGTAAAGAAAAACATCAAATACTATGCAGTAAGTAAGAACATTTAGGATGAGAAATGTTTAACAAGTTTTAGCTTAAAGACATTGTTTGAGTGCGTAAAAATACGCAGCTCTAATGGCAGTCCATTCCAATAACTGGTTACCCTAACTAGAAAAGATCTGGAGAAGTCAGACCTAAATATTCTTGGAAAATTAAGATGAGGATTTCTGTTTCTAGGCGAAAAAAGAAAGGAGTTGCACAATACAACAGGTCTACCACTTTTTACCATTTTATGAAATGTACACAAGTTACGAACTCGCACATAATTATCAAAATCACAACCAAGGAAATCTTTCACAAAGCCAGAGATATGGTCTCCGCGTCGAACATTATAAACAAATCTAGTAATGGCATTTACCAAGTGCCTTAGCCTAGTAAGGAGTATACCAACGGTACCCGTCATAACCTCAAAACCATAAATAATTTGGGACATCAATATTGCATGCGCTAATCTCTTCCTTGCATGCAAAGGAAGAAATATACTAGAGCAGTAGAACTTGCGTAGCATACCAAATATCCTACCCGATAAGGCATCAATATGATAATTAAACGAGAGCCTATTATCTAGAACCACACCCAAGCACTTATGGCGATCAACAAATTGAATCACATCATCATCAAGAAGTATTACTAACTGAGTGAAGAAACGGGGTGTAGGGCCAAACATTAAGGCCTTAGTTTTTGACGTATTGACCGTTAAAAAGTTTGCTCTAGTCCACTGCGAGACATGCGCTAGGCATGAGTTAATGTTGCGTTCAAAGATATCAACAGACCCTCTATCACCACTAAACAGGAGAAAAACATCATCTGCAAAAAAATAAGAATTACAGCTCGGGTGATCAACAACATTAGAGAGGTCGTTTATGTAAAGGATAAACAACAGGGGACCTAAAACAGAGCCTTGCGGCACACCACAGGAGAGAGGAAGTACATCCGATGCAACACCATTCATGACAACAAACTGGGATCTACCAGATAAGTAGGACATTAAAAGCCTACAAGCAGTACTTGAAAATTGGAACTCATCTGCGAGTTTAGAAATCAATCTAGAAAAATTAATAGAATTAAAAGCCTTTGAGAGATCCATGGATATTAAAACACTCAATTTATCCTCATTAATGTTACCTCTTATCGAGTCAGTAAGGCTCAACAAGAGGGAAGTTGTATTTAACCCATTACGAAAAGCAAACTGTGATTCAGAAATTTTATTAGACACATAGTTTAACATTTGGTCCTTCAATATATGCTCAACAACCTTAGATAATGCAGGAAGTATAGAGATAGGTCTAAGATCATCCGGGCAGTTAACAACTCTTGTCTTTGGAATAGGAACAATACGTGCAACTTTCCACGCTGATGGAAAAGTTGATGTAGTCAAGATTGAGTTCGTTAGATGTAGGATAATATCAGACAAAAAGGGAAAAACTAATTTAAGGAATTTAATAGATATCCCATCCACACCAACCGACTTAGACTTTACTTTATTCACGGCATCAAAAAGTTCCATTGTATTAACGCAGGAGAAGGAAAAGGAGCTATCCAAGTTCACTAGCCTATCAAGAACTGCATAATTAGGTATAAGGTCACTAGAACCAGCAAAATAGTTATTTATAATGTTCGGATCAAGTTCAGGGGAAGAATCCTCCCCACCAATGCAACCGTGTCCCTTAATAACCTTCCAAAAGCGACGGGAATCTATAGAGCTAAAGAGTTTAGAAAAATGTTTAATTCTCTCCTTACGTATGACACTCTTGGCTTTGTTACGAAGCCTGCAATATGTTCTCCAGTTATGATTATTGGGGTTTGCTTTAAAAGCCGAAAAAGACAGATCACGTAACGACCTCATACGAATAACTGTATTCACCTTCATCCAGGCATCAATGCCCTTACACAATCTTTTCCTTACAGTAGGGACAAATTGAAAAAGGTCATTTAAGAGCGAACTAAAAAGGGTACACTTAAGATCAATATCAGTAGTATTAAACATTTGTGACATATCGTAAACACTTAAAAATGAGAAAAAACCTCCCCAATTTATGTTGTTGAAATCCCGATATTCAAAAGACTCATCCGTATAGTCAACATTGATGGCAAAACATGCAAAAATAAGCGAGTGATCCGAGATGGATGGACATTGTACTTGGTGACGGTACCTGGTAGTCAATGAATTACTAACCAAAAAAAAATCTATAAGTGACGTAGTTACAGTTCTCAAGTCAAAATGTGTCGGCAAAACATTATGGGTTATCGACAAATTATACCTCAAGCAAAAAGAGCGAACAATATCAGATTTCAAAGGCGAAAACAAATTGCAATTAAAATCACCTACAATTATAATATTAGCATATCGGGACAACAAGTCAATATGAAGCCTTTCAAAAGTATCTAAGCAGCCATTAGGGAGATAGACCGTTCCAAATAAGAATTTTACACTACCAGACACAAATTCAACGAAAAGCGACTCACAGCCTAAGTCTTGAACCTTGAAAACAACTCTGTACTTCAGCTTCTTAGATATATAGATTCCAACACCACCACCCCTGGAGGGCCTATCATTACGGCAAAACTTATATCCCAATATCTCCACAGAACGATCAGAGACATGATCGTTTAGCCAAGTTTCGGTAACTGCAAGTACATCAAACACACCATCACTTATGACGGACTTAAGCTCATCTAGCTTAATAGAATTCGCCCTAGGTGCCAAACTACGACAATTAAGATGTGCAATTTTATAAAGACTTGCAAACGGTAGTAAGATATTCCTCAGGTATGCACTATCCCTAACTATTGGACCAAGATTGTCGCTAAAAGACATCAAAATAATAATAGGATGTGTGTATACAGGGGGGGAAAGCAAAGCAGAAAAGAAAATACATTAAAAATTCACAATAATTTAATTTAATAAAAACAAAAATTAAATTTCATGAAATAAATAGCTAACCATATCATAAACTAATGTGAGATCAAAGTAAAAATAATAAGCAACTAGTATTTGAAATAATGCAATAAAATTCGTAATAAAAGGAAAAAGAAAATAAGAATTAAATTTAATTAAGAAATTCAAATTTAAAAGAATTAGCATATCGTCATCTTAAAGACCCAATAACCCATCTGCAAAATTCTAAAATTTAGTTTTTTATGGATTTTATTCCCCACATCAAATGCATATGAGACAAAGTTTTTTTTACCTAGATGACCGTAACGCACAAAAAGAAAAAAAAAATCATCAAAAATTACGATAATAGTTTAATTTAGTTGCAAAGTGTAATTTAAACAAACGTTAAGTACTTATACATTATTTTTCCTACTTTTTATTTTTATTTAAACCGGTAAAGGAAACTATAACTTTATAATGTATATAATATGCATATGTATTTATATATTCATACTAATTAGTCCTGCAGATAGGTTACTTGGTTTCAGATTCTTACATTTCCAATTAACAAAATAGCATAAGCTATGTTAAGAAAAAACAAATTTTCTCAACCGATATGTATTTCTGGTTTCATTTTATTCAAAATGTGTAATTTTCGTTTCAATATTGTAAATAATTTAAATTTAAACGTTTTTTCCCTCACCTGCAAACTTTGAAAACTGCAGATGGGCTATTTCGTCCTTAAGGTGACGATATGTAGTACGAATTTATAAAATAATAAAGAATAATAACAAAAAAAAATAATTCTTAAGACTTGCATTCCAGACAGGTGAAAAACAGCTAGGCAGCAACGTTAGATTTTAGCAAAGTAGAACAATCAGCAGCATCCAGAACAACCTCCTTACCATCCAGCATAGTGACCTTGGATTTAGGTTTATCAGCATCAAGTATTCGAAATTTAAGAATAACTTTATCTTTCAAAAGTTTCCTACAAATGGCATTTAATTTAGAAGAGGACGGAGAAAAGTGATCATTTAGAAACACCCTGCTGTTTATTTTTATACCACTAGATGTATCATTAGGGTTTTGCACGTCACACGCCACCAGATCGGAGACCAACAAAGGGCGAGATTTAACAGTCATAAAGTAGGCCTGCATAATTTGATCACGAACAGCAACACTATTGAATTTTATCAGCACAAATTGCTTATTATACATATAACAGGCATGGTTAACAGCATATGGGCTAACAGCTACTTTATAGTATGTAGCCAAACTAGAAGCAATGGTGCACAGATCATCCAATCCCGCAGGCAAGCCACGAATGACAATATCAGATCTATTGAATTTGCGATGCAGCGAATTATTCTCAATTTCTAGCATAGATATTCTCGAGCTGGTAAATGTTTCAACCTGCGCAATACGATTGTTGCAGTCACTCACATCCGATTTAATGCTGCTGATAAGTGTAGAAACTTCAGCTCTAAATTCAGCGACAATATCATGGAGCGTTTGCTTAATGGATCCGCAATCAACATTACCTTTCTTTACAAAGTCATCAAACTTTCCATTCAAGGCAGCAATATCAGCACGCACAGAAGTAATTGAGTTGGACGGAACTTTTTTGCATGATGAGCAAATAAAAGACAGATTCTTAAAACTCTCCATAGCTTTGAATTCATCACTGCCAACACCTTCACATGACGAATGAAACCATAACTGGCAAATATCACACTGCACACAATTCTGTCCTCTTGAAAAAGTAACATGGCACGCACCACACTGTTCATTTTTTCCACCAGCCATTGTAAGGTTTATAATAAAATATTGCTGTATAACAAGCCTTGAATGTAACACTATGCAAGAAGCAAATATGGCGCAAAAATCAGAAATATGGCGCAAAACACAAGTTCAAGGCTGCTACCAAAATGACGGCCAAAGCAAAAGATACCCGATACTATCACAAAAGGGAATCAGTATTAAAAAGCTCTTTTAAATAAAGAAAACAGTATAGTTGTAGGAGGAGTAGATTTAACTTGAATTTAACCAATAATTTACACGAACTTATTGCACATTTAAGAAAAATTAAAAGTTAATACATCAGAAGATATGACAGCCAGCAAAAACACGTTTACTCAGGCATGAGGTTGCCATATTCAAACTTTTACAAATTGATCTTTCATAGTAGGTCTTCTGAGCGTGTTTTTACTAAGTTAGCTTTAATTAAAAATAAAGTAACAAATAGGTTAAAAGTAAGAACTTGCGAATCCATGCTTTAAATTTGTTAGATACTAGCCTTGAAGATTGGGTTCCAAGTGAAGACATTTTACGAAAGTATAGTATATAGTCGTTTTAAGAACAATCAATTGTAAAAAAATTTGTATGAAACTTACCATTAATAAATAACACAGGACTACATTGAAAAAGTTTGTTTAACCATTCCAACTGATTCTTATATTTTTGGAATGCTAAAGACGAGTATCAGCGCAGTTTTCTCCCATCACGTCACATTTATCAGATACACCAATTATTGTAATTTCGGAAGATGTTTTGTACCACAATTTATAACTAAATCCAGGTTTATAGTTTTGGTTTATAAACCTGATTACAAAAATTTTAAGCAATAATAGACGAAATTGGATAAAACTAAATATGCTTTAGTAATGAAATTTAAACACTCGCACTTAAATTCAGTAGCATGTATGCATTTATTTGTATTAAATTGCGGAACTGATTAAATATAAAGTATTTGAAACAGTGATATTTTCGATTTTTTGTTATAGGATTAGCATTCTAGCATTCATTTCTTTCGCATATTTATAAAAAACTAAAATTAGTTTTTGTTTTCAATACAAATATACCAAAGAAATGTTCTTGTCGACATCGTGGGCCTGGGCCTAAACTTTTGTAATTAGGTTAACTGTAGAATAAAATTATAAAACTATGGATTTTGTTTTTAATTGTGGTACAAATCATCTTCCGAAATTACAGTAATTGGTGTATCTGACTAATTAGACGTGATGGGAGAATCTGGGGGAATGGGCAAATAAATTTCTAAAAAGTTTTTAAATATCTACCTGTGCAATACAATGAATGCCTTTAATAAATCAAAGAAAATGTATTCAGAAGGAAAAGTACAAGAAATATATTAATAAATTTATATATAAAACACATTACATAAATATTTTCTATTTGCAGCAACAATGTCATAATCAAAAAACATGTTTGGAGAAAGCAAGTTTAACGTTTTTGAATTACCAAAACATTAAAGTCAATATTTTATAAAAATTACTTCTCGAGAGAAATATTTCCAAAATATTTATTTTAGTTTTTACAACAAATGAGCCGTTTGTAAGTAAGGACGTATGTCTATTGTAATACGATCAATTTTTTTTAGTGTATAAAATTACGTAAAAAAGCGTAAAAACTGCAAAACGTGGTGTACTTATATTTTAAAAATCCCCTTTTTGGTGCCACTTTTTTTGTAGATATCCACTTTTTTTGGTACTTTTTTTAAATATCCGACGGTAATACTGATTAAAACCAAGGCATATTTATAGGTATGTATAAATATACCTTGATTAAAACTAAACAGAATTTTTTTTAGTTTTTTGAAGATAAGCAAAACATTTTACTATTAAATTAAATGCAAAGTATTGAATGGCCATTTTCAAGTTACATTATTTCTTTAACCCAAGGTATATTTACACAAGGTAAGCTCGTTGGCCCATATGTTTGTCAGCTGATTACCCCTAGTTGGAACCTTAACGTCAAATTTCGTGTATATGAGAAAAAATTTGTACATGTGTGCGTTAAATTGTGTTTGTTTTATATGAAGACAATTTTGACAATTCGGTTCCTTTTATAGAGCAGCATGTATACACTCCCAAATGAGTGCCAATTCACACGTTGCAAGTCTTATTGATCAGCTTGCTACCTTATAGGCGAGAGAGAGTGAGAGAGAAACGTTTATTTTCCTCTCTTCACTCTCGTTATAAAGTAGCAAGCTGATCAATAAGACTTGCAACGTGTGAATTGGGACTGAGTCTACCTTGTGTAAATATACCTTGCTTTAACCTTAATGTTTTTATTTTTTCGACATTTAACAATAAATAAACAATACTAAAAAGTTGTCGTTTAGTCCCCTTTTACAATGTGGCAAGTGGAAGGCAGACAGACGAAGTTTGTTGGTGAGGGGTTGTAGAGGTAAAGTGTGTAGTACATGACTATCTGTACTGGACATTTGTAGACATTTTTTGCTTCCATCGATGGTGTCGGCGCTGTAGAGGTATGTTGCAGCTAGGTTGTCTTCCGGCATTCCGTCTACTATAATGTCGACAAGCTCTCTTTCCTCAATGTCTGTCTGTGAAGCGATAGCTTGCATCGCAACCAAATAGCTTAAGCATGACTCATTAGACTGCAATGTACGAGCTCTTAGCTGTCGATAGACATCCTGCCGTGAAATACTGCGCTTAAACATCTTTATTAAACTTGCCTTCAGCTGATTATAGCACAGCAGGCCTATGTTCACAGCGTGTTTCTTTGCCGTACCCTCTAGTCTGCGGCGGACACCTACACACTTTTCCTTATCGGAATAATTTCATGCCTCAGCGTAATCTTCAAACTGTACAAACCACTTACTAATGTCGTAGTGGTCGTCTCCCGTGAACAGAGGTACGGCGGAATAAAGCTCGGACAAATCTACATGGCTAGTGTGAATGTCGCGAGGACCATACGTTTCTAATGCACTGATCTCTCGCTGTATCTTCAATATTTCCATCCGTAGCTTTAAATTGTTTAACTCCTCTTCTAAACTTGTGTTAATAGTCGGAGGATTAGGTACAGCCGCAGACAAATCGAGCACTGCGGTATTTTCCCTCTCGGTCACATTTAATTTAGTTTTTAAAGGGGCAGCGGCAGCAGAGTCGGCAGAAGATTCATTGGGTGCAGCTGAAATATCAGCTGCGGCAGCAGTTAAATAATGGGTAACAGCGGCATCATCAACAGCTTCAGTATTGGTTTAATCGGCATTAGGCAGCATATTCTTGATTTCGGGATTTTTACTCTCCCGTAAAGTGGCATCAACCTCAGTGGTTTCTACTAAGGAAGTGACGAGTTTATTTTGGGGATCTTCCAAAACTATATAATCTTTCACATTGAGAGAGTCACACAAAGTCTTCAGTTGTGTCAGTGAGGCTGATTCTGGAAAATCTACTTCGGCCGCATTTAAAGCTGCCATTACTGACTGACGTGTATACCGCGGACGTAAATCCATTTACTTGCATTTACTTTTGTTTAATTGCAATGATGTGCGTGTACTGTGACTTTCATTTTTCCTTTTATTTTATTGCAAAGTCGCACCCCACACGAGTTCTTTATTAAAAGTGAAGAAAATAGTACATGTCAAATTAAGTTAGCTGCAATTGTCCCTAAGTTTAGTTGGCTGCAGTTCAAGGGTGTTACCAGTACCCATGTTCTGTAAATTTAGTGAGAACTTCTTGCATCGAAAAGATGTGAAACAAAATATTCCATCGTTTCTCGAAAAGTGAAAAAAATGTGTGTCTGTAACTCATGTCGAAAACAATCAAAAGAGATTACGTCGTAACGTTATAAATGTCATAATATTGCACTCGAAGCCGATGTGACATTGCAGACGTTCAGAACGCCAGTAACACATATCGTTGACGGCGACCAAAATTTACTTGAATTGAAAATTTTTCAACGACGGCGGCGAAAACACAACCGTCGGCTATGCAAAATTGTGTAAAGAGCGACTTTAATGTTGTTGTTTGCAAACGAGGTTTGAAGACATTCGTATATTTTATAAAAATGTTAAAAGCAAAATAATAAAACAATGAAAAATGTGCCAAGAATAAAATATTATTATTATTATTCTTTGCATTTTTAATTGTTTTTTAGTGTTAAAATTTTTTCTCGCCCCATTTTTATTCGTGAGTTTATTTGACAGTTCAAAGCGGGAACTTTTCTCACCAAAATGTTACACACACTTTTTCTGTAAATTGGCGAGTAATTTCCTTACGTGACAGTTTGTACTCGCCAAAACAAGTTACAGACACAGTTAAGAGAGAAAAACAGCTGTTTGTTTCAATTTATGGCATTTTTGTTTCATTTCACACATTTCAATCGAAAACTTTCTGGACGCGAGAGTTACAGAACATGGGCACAGGTCTCATTACATTGCAATCACTACGATCATTACATTATACATGTTTAAAGAACGTTATTTATGTATATTGTTATTGTTCTTATCTCATCATGGTGAAGGGTATATAAGATTAGGCATAGCCGAATATAGCACTCTTACTGGTTTTTATAATAAATCTATTTCAAAACTGCGAATAATTAAAGTGAATTTAATAATTTCTTTAATAAAAAAGCGATAATTTTAATTTGCAATAAAAAATGCGTTATTGTTCCGTTTGCAAAAAACCTTAATATAAAGGTAATGGAAACATGTTTCAAGTTCCAAGTGAAGAAGCCGCTAGAAAAAAATGGGAGATTAATTGTGGCAGATCTTTTAAAAAAACATCCGTGGTGTGTGCTTCCCAATTTTTACCATCCCATATTTTGCATGGTGGGCCAAGAGCTTCTCTCTTGCCAAATGCAGAACCTTTTGTTTTGCAGGTGGAAGAGCCGGAAGTTTTAATGGAGAATGCTGAAGAAATTGGTGTGGACGATCTTTCATTCAATGCAAATTTAAAGGAACAAGAAACTCAGACTGCAGATGACGTTTCTACAAAGCCAAATAGAAAGGATAAGGAAACTCAGACGGAGTAGGTTTAAAAAAATTTTAATCTACATATCGTCGGTTGATTATTTAATTGTCGTATGTGGATACAAATTACATACGACATACGACAATTAAATAATCAACCGACGATATATATATAAACTTTTAACGTTACTGACTGACTGACTGACTGATTCATCATAGCCCAGTCTAAAAGCCTAAAGCTAACAACTTTAAATTGGACCGGATGTTGCTCTCTTCCCAAATGGAGGAGGTTGAACAACTTATATTCGCGTAACTAAAAATCGGTTCAAGTTTTTGAACAAAATGAAAATTGGTGGTATCTAAAAGTTGTAGAAATTGTCTTTACAATTTACTTCATTGCTAGCCAAAGCCTCGTAACAGAAATATTCTGATAGTGCATAGAAAGTATTCCTTTAAAATATCGAAGGAATAGGACTATAAGAGTATAAAAGCTTTTGAGGATTGTAATTTGACTTAGAAAACACATTCGAAAAATCTATATAATAAATGTTACTCACCATGAAAAATAAATTCCTAGATTCTATTTGTAAAACTTTTTTATAATATGCTTTTAAAAACATTTTTAGCAAAATATAAAATCTGTTTACAATATTTTTCATTTTTCGAATTTATTATATGAGCTAAATTTCAGTTATGTATTTTATAAAGCTTTTTTGTAATAGTTCTATTCCTTAAATTTTTCAGAAGGAAATAATTCCCAGTTTCTATCTGTTTACAAGTTTTGATTTTATTCACAAAAGAAGAAAAATTAAATTTGACCCGTCATAGAGGATCCTGGACCCTGCAAATTTAAGAATTTTTTACAACCTCCTTATTTGTATAATTTAAATTTTTAAATTAGGTCCTTGCAACGCGTAGGATGCTCCTAGACGTGTCAAATGTACGGCCAAACCCACTTTATTTTTTATACGAGGAAACTTCTTGGTACTTTTTTGTTTTATAACTGGTACTTTTTGAATTTCGATTTGTATATACAGTTTATTATACTTAAAATTTTAAATATAAATTTTCAATTTGAAAATACATATTGTTACGAAAGTAACTTTAGTTAAGAATTAGTTGTAATTATTGTTTAAGAATTAGTTGTAATTATTATTTATCTTGTATTGATTAGTTATTAAGTATTTGTTAGTTATTTTATTAATTAAAATTGTTATTGTATAATTTATGCACACTTCTAGTGTAAAAATCAATGTACAGATGTAATGTTAAAATGGTTGTGCATAATTGTACTTCAACCCCACTGTAAATACTCGAATGTTCGATATTAAGTTATCTCAATTTATGGTAACGCCTAAAAGTATGCCTTAGTTTATGATGCCTAATAACTAAATTAATTCAGCCATATAGATAGTAACTATAGATGAGTAAGTAGCCGTTATGCGGCGAACTTTCTAGAGCCATCTAGACGTCTGGGCTAGAATATAAATACTTGCGGCGGCTAGCATAATGAGATCATTCTAAGTTCAGACTTTGTCAAAAACGTATCTCGCTAAGAAAATTATAGTTGGTGAATAAAAGCTATAAATTACGGTTGCTAAAGTGACTAAGTACTAAATAAAGGTGTGTTAATTATAAAAAGGTTTTAAACTTTAAGGTGTTGTGATTATATAGTTTTATTTAAAGTGTAATAAAGAACTCGAAACGGTTTATTATAAAGGAAATAAACCAAAACGTTATTGAAAGGCAGTAACATAACAATATGTATATCACTTTTTAAAAGGACATTTTTAATTTTCTTATAAAAATATGATGTATTTCTATAAATTTTAGTTCGTCGATATTCGCTAAAGAATATTTAAAAAAAATTCGACAGGTGGAGGGCAAAAATGCCGGGTTAAAAAGAAACCTTAACAGGGCTTATGTAGCTGTAGACTCCTTAAAGAAAATATTTACGGAAGGACAGTAAGAAAATTGATGACTGGTGTTGCAGTTCTATGGAGATGGAAAGATATCTCAAATGCAATTTGTTTGCATGCTGCTGGGCCGAGAGCGTACAGACACCTCTATAAAAAAGGTTTTCCGCTACCCCACATTTCAACTTTGCAACGTTGGTGCGCGAAAATTGAAATAAAGGAAGGGGTATTAAAGTGTTTTAGCTTTCGACGAAATGAAGATAGCGGAAACATACGAATACGACTCCGTTCATGACACGGTCAGAAAGCCTGTTAATTACGTTCAAGTGTTAATAGCACGTGGCACAGTGGGAAATTTTACGAGAAGGCGGTCAAAATTCCATAACTTTTGACTGGATCGGTATTTTTTTATGCGATTTTTTTTGCTCGATAGGTGCGATGTTAGGCTTTAATTTGCGCTATAAAACGTAAAATTCGACTGATAGGAGCAAAAGTTATGGGGAGTTCAAAATGCATTTTAATTTTTTTCTTGAGTTTCGGTGTAAATGTTGAATATTTCAAATATGATTTTTTTATAATTTATCATTATTTCTCTTACAGCCTGATTTCGAACGTCATCGTTCGCATAGAAAATAACATTATAAACAAAAACAAACTTCGAACAATGTTCGATTTTTGTTTTTGCTTTAAATGTAATTTTCTATGCGAACGATGCCGTTCGATATCGTTAAACAGGCAGTAAGATCCTGTCAGAAAATGCCAATATTTGGCCCCTGTAAATTTTTTAGTCCCAATATTCACAGAGGCCAAAGGTTGGCTTTTTTGGGACGAGACGAGTTGTTATAAGGATAAAACTGAAAAGGAATATTTTGAAAAATGCCCAAATAGCATTCTTGGCTATCGATAACATGTATGTGTATTTTATTTTTATATATTAATACAAATATATTGTTACGTTACTGCCTTTCAATAACGTTTTGGTTTATTTCCTTTATAATAAACCGTTTCGAGTTCTTTTATTGCAATTCAAATAAACACAACACTTTTGCTACTGTTTACAATTTACACACCTTTATTTAGTACTTAGTCACTTTAACAACCGTAATTTTATAGTTCTTAATCTTCTCAGCGTGATACGTTTTTGACAAAGTCAGAACTTAGAATGAATCATGCCATCTCTTGCGATCCTATTTATACTCGGGCAAATGACCATAGAACGTTCGAGTTCTGAAGTCTAGATGGCTCTATAAAGTTCTAATAACGGCTATTTCGTTAATTAAACTTATTCAGCTATTACTATCTATATGGCTGAATTAATTGAGTTATTAGGCATCATAAACTAAGGCATACTTTTAGGCGTTGCCATAGATTGAGATAACTTAATAAAGAACGTTCTAGTTTACAGTGGGGTTGAAGTACAATTATGCACAACAATTTTAACATTACATCTGTACATTGATTTTTACACTCGAAGTGTGCATAACTTATACAATAACAATTTTAACTAATAAAATAACTAACAAATACTTAATAACTAATCAATACAAGATAACACGTAAATTAATCTAATTCTTAACCAATAATTACAAATAATTCTTAACTAAAGTTACTTTCGTAACAATATGTATACTTAAATCAAAAACCAATTATAATCTATAAACAATTTTAAATTAAACAATATTAGTAAAAATTTCTTCTAAATAGCTTTGGGTTTAATTTTCCAGAAGTTGTTTCGCTTCTTCCTCTAATTCGATTGAGGTTGATTTCCATTTTTGTCAAATACTGGACATATATGGATCTGATGTGCACAACAAAATAGTAATAAGATCTTCATTAGTACAACATCTGGACATTTTTCTTGTGTTATGCTCGCGGAAGAATCTGTAATCTTTGTTCCTTTTTTCTTGCGCTTCTTCCGATATATCTCCAATTGGTAGCATATTGTGTTGAACTATTTCTTCCCCATGGTATACAATTTTATGAACTGTGGTTGGCATATGTCTCCAAGAGTATTTTTTGTTATAAAGAATTGCTGTTTCATTTGCATACTGGCCAAATTTTTTTGCATTTATCTTTCTGCTACATGATATAACTTGTAAAATGATCTGGAATCGTCTTATTAATTCAAAATGTACTCCTGTGATAGATGCTGCAGTTTCTGGATCGGAAAAAAATCTCCTTGCATTGTTTCCATCATTTGAATTTCCTTCTCCTTGTTTTGGCTGATCAATTATGAGGCCTAGGTGAAGGTATTTTTCTTGAATTTGTTTTTTTGTTTGCTTCCTTTTTTCCACATTTTCTTTGTTTTTTCTCACTGTTTCGCCTAAAGGGCCAAATTCCAAATCATAGCCCAATTTAAGAATATGCTCCATAAAACGAATTCTGGTATGAAGAGGGGACATTCCAAATTCGTATGCTTCATTGAAACTATTGTCTTGTGATGGGGATTGGTTTAATTGACTTGATGTCTTTTGGCATATGGTACAGCTTGACGAAGACTTTGTTTCAGTTAATACTTGTGCAACTTTTCCATCGATCATTGTAAGGAACATTTGAAAATTAAATAAACACATATACAAACTTAATGAACTTAACCTAAAAATTAGTTGTTTCTTTATTTACTTAAGAAATACATAAATACCTACTACATATATAGTGCACATAGTTCCCCTACAAAGGTTTGTTGACCCTTAATATTACATTTTTAAAACCTGCACTCTATCTTACCCTTTCAAACCCGTAAGAACATTGGTTTGTATATGTCAAATTTAAATATTGCCGGTTGAAGTTCTTTAATTTGATCTTTTATTTTTCGAACTTCTTCAGTTATGACATCTTTAGTTTCCTTTTTGTAAACAAACTTTATTGGTCTGCAATACTTTGTTGAAGAGGGAATTTCATTTTTCCATACATCCATTTCTGTAACTCTACTGGTTGACGGCTCTAAGCCAGCGGTGGGCGCTGGTTTGCCTGGATTACGAAGTTTTTCGGGTTTTTACATTTACTCTTCGTGTTTTTTTTTACCAGAGCTGCTAAAAATCCAAAAATTGTCCTACTAAGGTATTCCTTAAAATCCCCAAAACATACCATACACTTGTTTTATTATACTTCTTTTTAACTTAAGAAAAGTAGGTTTAAAATAGAGAAAATAAATAAAAAACTATTTTTTAGCAGTCAAAACAAGAAGAAACAACAATATTTACATTGAAATAAAAATGTGAAAAAATTTACCGTATAACACATACACGTGTTTGTGTAATGTTGTTTTCGCTCATTTACTACTGCCCACAAACTGAAAATCTTGAGTTCGTTGTTTCATGCATAAACAGTAACAAAGGCAACCCGAAAAACAAATACAACAGAAGGAAAAAAAATAAAATTGTATTCAGTTGCTTAATAAATTTCAACAAAGCAGGACTGTTGCGCATGTTGTTATTTTGGCAAATTTTGCATTTCGTAGTAGTACACTGACAATGTATTTATTGTGTTGTGATCAAGCTGTGCTTATGTATGTTTTTTCAGCTTGTTTTAAAAACTTTTCAGCAATCATGTAGTATGATGAATTATATAATAATCAAGTTTTTTTTATTGAATTCCTTTTTTTTTTTGCGAATTTACATATAAATAGTACACATTTTGAAGTTTTTGCTCACGGTCTTTTCGATTTAGGTGACACTTTGCATATATATATTTTACCGTTAAGGAAAACTTGATGAATTATTTAATAATAATATTTTTACTAAACTTTTTTTTTTTTTTTGTTTTGCAAATTTACATACAGTTTGAAAAACTTTTCAAAAATTTCTCTAAGTGTAAATCAACTAATTTACTCTCTTTTATTCAATGTTCTCTATCTGCCCTTCGCTGCTCTAAGCCAATATAAGTTTTTCTTAAACGTAGTGGAACTAAAGACAGGGTTGTCAGATGTGGCGATTTCTCGCCAAACGTGGCGATTTTCAACCATGTTTGGCGACCTAATTTTTGATTTGGCGACATGGCGATTTTTTGGCGATTTATAAAATTGTTAACATCGCCAACTGGCTATTTTTGATGACCCATGAATTTGTTTTGAAATTCATAACATTCAATACTTAGAAATAATATTATTTTAATTCTCGTATTTTTATGAATGAAATTTCGGGCAAATATATATATGATAGGTATTTGAAAGTATGTTCAAATGACTGATGAAGTAAATGAAAATCTTCTAGAAAAGTGTTTTTTATATTAAAAATTGCACTTGAAAAAATCAATAAATAGAATTCCTTAAAACACTTATAACCCCTATCGTGAATAACAAGTGGAATTTTTGTTCCCATGAAATTTTCATACCCCTCGAAGGGAAAAAAGCAATCGTGAATCATGTGACAAATTTTCCACACTATCAGTTTCAGTGAGTGTAAAAAAAGAAGAAAGATTAAAAAAATTAAATATCAATGAAAATTTGGTTCAAAAATATACAAGTACATATATATTTTAACGAAAAGTTAAAATAATAAAGCAAAATATTTAGTACTGGAGGGATAGTTTAATTACAACGTAAGTTTTTTGCACTTTTTAAATTTAATGTACTAAAATATTTTCCGAAATTCTGCCACCAAGTCAATCAAAAGCTTCACAAATCCGCAGGCAATCGGCCTGTTGTTTTGCATTTTGTTGAGCAATATATCGGTTTTTGCCTTATTAACTTTATTAACCCTTTATATTCGATTTATAGGAGGAGCTACTTACATACATGTTCTGTTCCCTAGCAAAAATAAAGTGAGAAAATCTAAGGGAATTGTGAACAAATTAAGAGGGAAAAAATTTTTCACGATAAGGGGAATTTTTCCCGTGAACATTTCTTCACCCCAGCGGGAAAATAAGGAATTGATTACATAAATAACTAAAAAAATAATGTATTATTTTCGAAAGAATAATAATGCATTCATGGGAATCGAGAAGGTAATTTTATTGACACAATAATTATGATTTGATTACCACGTATATTCACACATTTGCAGAACAGGGAATGTATTGTTTCTGTTCGCAAAAATGTTTCGTGTTTTTTCTTCTGTTCGTGACAATTATTCGTATAATTTTTAATTATTTAAGTCATTCCCAGTATACATTTAAATAATTTATTACAATCCTAGGACATGTTCTGTGTTAAGAATAATGAGTTCTGGAATCAAATATTTATCAATATATGTATTACATTCTCGTTTCCAATTGATTCCATTTTCCCGCTGGGACGTTAGTATTCTCCTTTGAATTACATTTTTTCATGGGAGTTATTCATGATCGCAAATATGTGAAAAGGGGAAAAATTACGAGGGAAAAATTATTCACGATAGGGGTGAATATGTTTTAAGTCTATAAACATGTTCACATTACGTATGTTGTAATTATCACAGATAAAATACGTTGTTGTTAGTGATATTTTAAAGATTTTTATGAATCCTATCATACCTTTGGACGTTTATGAAACACAATGAAAAAAATTTGCGTTGGTTAATTGGAAAAATAACGAAATAAGTTTATGCAAACATTTTAAAGCTACAAGGATACGGCAGGTACGTACAATTTCAAGGACTTTACTTTAGCTGTCCTTTATATGCGGTAATTACAACTAGTAATGCCTGTATTGAAACTAAGAACTCCACTAAAACTCGCCTTCAAATTAGAATGCAATACGAATTTCTAGACGCGTTATTAGGAGTTATAAGTTATATGAATGGGAATAGTACATGTTGCACTTCTTTTGTACTTTCGTTGAATAAATGTAGTACCCTCACAAAGTATTCCAAATAAGAAGATAGCGTGTCTTGCCGGTGAAGCGTTTAGATATATAATAAAAGTGCAACTATTGTATTTCTAATATTTGTTTAGTACTAACCGCAAAAATTCTTTATTTGTTGCTTTAAGTAGACTACTAAAAATTATTTTATAGTAAATATCGTACCTTTTTTGTGTTTACTAACAATTTTTATTTCGCTGCATATAAAAATTAAACAAAATATATATTATGGCGACTTTTTTGAAGTTTTGGCGTATTTTAGCGATACCGAACTAATTTATTTTTTAGGATTTATAAAAAATATTTTTAATAATTTAAAAAATATGTATTTTATTGTAAAAAACTTGTAAACAAAGGCTTTGGCGATTTTTGACATTGAATTTGGCGGAAAAGGTCAAAATCAATCTGACAACCCTGACTAAAGATACCATGAATAAGTTAGCATCAGATGAGTTTTCTGAATTACATTGCTTGTATTTTTTCTGACCAGAGCTTCCATCACATCCTCATTTAGAAAATAAAGTGATGCTGCAATTTTTTTTAAACAGTCAGCATCAAGTGTATTTAATAATCGTTCTGCAGTGTGTTCGAGAAGAGCCTGCAATTTTACTTCTGCTGAACTTGAAGTTACACTAATAGGAAAAAAAATTAAATAGTTCTAAAGGTCGCAGAGTTTAATGCTTTAAACCACGTATAGCTAATAAAATAAACTAATACACAAAACTTATTCTGTCAAAAAATCTTAAAAAACAAAAAAGGTATGAGCATTTCAACTTCAAAAATTGACTCAGAAATTCAAAACTATAACCAAATATTGAGAAAGTCCATTTCGGACCACCCTGTTCTCAATGAAATAGTTGAAAAAGGGTTGAAATTTTTTGGCTCCCGACGTTCACTAGTATTTACTTTCACATGAATATAAAAATTTTAAAATCGGAGAACATAAAAAAAAATAATTTTGGCCGCCTTCTCAAAATATGAACCAGTGTGCGTGGCCTTAGAAAATCTTGGAAGAACCCTGTATTCTATGATTATGATTGTAAAATGAGCAAAGCAATTCTCAACAATATTATATGCGAACTATATAGCGCAGGTTTTCCCGTGGTGGCAATAGTGTGTGATATGGGGCCAACTAATCGTAAGTTGTGGAAAGATTTAGGTATCACTACAGGTAAGTAAAGTATATACTCCGAACACTAAGAAATTTCTAACAAAACAAAACTTCTAACCCCAGACAACTGCAAACATCACAAAATTTCGAGGACGAATCATATTGATATTTTTTGAAATGTCAGTATTTTTTTATAAAGGAAATAAAAACATTGAAGCTTCGATATTCAAATAGACGGGTAATTAAAAAAATCGTAAATTAATTAACTTAAGATTTAATATTCAAATTTTAATGATAATATAGTTAGGGTTAAAAGAAGTTAGGATTTATTCGGTGATTGTTATTAATATAACATACAAAAAATTTCGACAATAAAGACGTAATATTAAGAGATTAGTTATAGTTAAATATAAGTTTTTTATAATATCATATATATACACATATATACACATATCTATAAGAACGGGTTAATAATTTTTTTTCTATTTAAGATTTAAAATTAAGATTTTATTAATTAAGACAGTTAGTTAAACGTTAAGTGATAGAAAAATAAAAACATTAATAAATTTAATTTAAGATTAATTACTAAGCTCAGTACTAGTTAATAAGATTCGTCGTTAGTACACACATAAAACTAAAACAGTTAATATTTTTTAACTAATATTTCCAAATTTTTTTTAGATAAACCATGGTTTCCCAATCCGGCACGTGCGGATGAAAAAGTGTTTACTTTTGCCGATGTTCTACATTTATTAAAGCTGGTAAGAAACCATTATCTTGACACAGGCCTGAAGTATAAGAATGAAATGGTATGTTCTAAAACGATTGTGGAATTGCGAAAGTTAACGGCAAATTCGGATTTATCCATTACTTTCAAATTGGCCGATGAACATATCACAGTGAAAGGAGCAGGTAAGTTATAACATAATTGAATGACACATATAATAAATAACATTTTTGAATACTTTTTAGGAAGACAAAAAGTGAAACTAGCAGCGCAGTTGTTTTCGCACACAACTGCCAATGCTATTAGAAGATGTTACTTCCATGGAATGGAATTGTATAAACCAACTCTTACTGCTGACTTTATCCAGCTTGTTAATGATTGGTTTGATGTCCATAGCTCGAAATTAGGCACTTTTAAATACCCTGGGAAGGTAAGATTTGTTATTGCGTATAACATGTTGCTTTGTTTAGCACTAATTTTCCTCGCCAGGGACCATATGGTATAGCACTGGAATCCCAAAACCGGACATTAAATGCGATGAACGAATTTATGTCATCGCCAGTTATTCCCAATAAAAATACTTTAGAGCATTTTAATTTCAAATTCAGCTTTGGCTATGATTCTAAAATATGTTGAAAAGTACAGGGTGGCTGATGAATATTGCTACATTAAGAAACTCAAATAATTTTTTTTTCAGTGTATGGAATACATTTTTCTTTTATTCATGTTAAAGCTCATTCAATTTTATTAAATATAGTTTAATTTGTTTTAAAAATAATTGAATTTAAATGCCCCCCCTGCTCGTTGATGCATGTGCGGCATCTTAGCAAAAAGTTGTTCAATACTGCTTGCAGAGTTCAGACAGGAAGAAGTAGGGCCCGACAATGCAGCGTGATGAAACTGCACACCACACTGTGACACGAAGTGGATGCAATTCCGTCTCATGGAGTGTCTGTGGGTTGGAAGCACTCCATATTCGACAATTTGGTTTGTTTACGTTGCCGTTCAAATCGAATTGGGCCTCGTCAAACATGAAAAGACAGTTCAACATGTTTCCATCCATCCTCCACCATTTGAAGCATCTTCTGGCAAAATTCCAAGCGAATCGGCAAGTCTGCAGCGTTCAGTTTGTTGGCCATTTGAATTTTGTATGGGAATAAGTCCAAATCTTTGTGCATAATTGACTGTAATGACTGTCTGCTTATACCCATTTGAGCAGATAAGCTTCTGGTCGATACTCTTGGATTGTGTTGTATCGCAGCAGCTACAGCAGCGATTATTTCCTCCGTTTAAACTGATGGGTTTCGATGGTAAGGTCTTCTATTGACTGTCCCATGCTCGGCAAAATTGTTTACAAGTCTCATTATGGTCCATCTGCTCGGAGGATTGCCGCCAAGTGTGCGCCTATACTCTCTTTGAACCGAAACTACGGACTCCAGTGCGTGATAACGGCGGACAATCCAAATTCTTGTTTCGGTGTCCCAGTTATCCATTTTTGTCAAATCTAAGAATCAATCTACAAAATAAAAAAAAAATGGACCACATTCATTAAATAGAAAAAAAGTTATTACATTTTTTTTTTGTAGCGGCTTTCATCAGCCACCCTGTACAATATGATATATTTATTGACCAACAGGATCAACCAAGACATTTTGGAAAATTTCTTCGGTGCGATAAGAAGCAAAGGTGGTTTAAATGACCATCCTTTGCCAATGGACTTTAAATATATATCTATATTCGCAAATACATTCTGGGTAATTTTTTAACAAAAGAAAAAAATTCAAGACAATATGTAATCTCTTCTTTATGTTTACCCAGAAATACGGAGCACCTTAACGGACAAGGAAATGTAGAAGAGGATAACACTGAATGGATCAACAGTTCCAATGCTAATGAAGTTCAGAAACCATGCAGAACTGATAATGTTATAGATGCTATTGAGCCGTTACCTACATCAAACGAAGAAGACGAACTCGAATGTTTTGATGATTCGAATATCGAAGATGTTGGCTTACTTCAAGAAGACGCTTTGGAGTATATATCCGGGTATATAATACAAGGCTCAATCTCGAAGGATATGAATGTAATGAAAACTCTTTTTCGTGGGTCGATCAAGAGTATAAGGTTTAAAGCCAAAGAACAGTTTTCTTGCTGAAATAAAAAAACTGGAAATAATATTTGGGAAAATGAATGGAAAGGAAATATTGCATTGCCCACAGCTCAAAAAACATTGCTAGAGCACAGCAAATCGGTCGACCTACCAGAACACATTAAGCAAATGTTTTTTAAATGCCGCATTTATTTCCAAATTCGACAGCTTAACCAAAGGTTAAAAATGCAAAAGCCAAAGCAACGGCTTATGGGATTTAGTAAACTTTTAAAAATAAAATTTTAGAAGTAAGTATATTTTATAAATTTTGTAACACAAAATATGTATCTATTTTTTATTTATTAGCTAACTATTTATTGAGACAAACGTTTAAAACTGTACGTTACAAAGGAAACTAATGCTGGCGGTTTGTATTTAATTATTTTTTTAAGTTTAAGTATTTTAGTTATATATTACTTTATTATTACTTTGAATTTTATTTTATTTACTTTTTTGATTTGTACCTTGTATTATTACTTTAGTTAAAGAATGTTAATTTATTATATATCGTGGTGTAGGCCTACAGGGGAAACCACGTTAAAAAAACGCGCCAAGTACACTACCTAAAAGATGGCGTGGAAACGTGTACACTTCAAAATAAATTTTATATTCACCCCTATTGTGAATAAAAATTCCTAGGGATTTTATGTGATAGATACCCTTCCAAAGTTATTTTAGATTAAAAAATATTTTAAAATTTTCTTTTATAATTTTTTTTTTTATAAATATTTGCTCTTTTTTTCAACGTTGGCTTTTTTTACAACTTATCTTAAAATTATGAATTACATTTGAATCAACAAGAAATATGTACATATATAAGAGATTTAACTCTTAAAAGTACACACAATTTAAACTATAAATTGACCTATTTTAACTTGAAACAAGAAATGAAAATACAAATTTAAATTAAAACTTATTTATTTTTAAAAAACACTAAAATAGAAAATGCAAATAAGTTTAAAACTGTTCTTGGTTATATAAAACGGATTATTGTCTTTTATAAAAATTCTTAAAAACACAAATCATCTATTTTAATCTTTTATTAGCATTAATTAATTTTCCGATGTAAATTAAGGACGACATATAATGGAAATGCATTCGTTTCCAGTTAAATTGTCTCATTAATTTAAAAATTTTATTTGCTTAATCATTGTTGTGTTTGTTCATACCCAACAAACCCTCAGCAACGCCAAAGAAATAAGTCATTTGAGCGATACCAAAGAGAGGAGCGATAACAATGACACGAATCACCCTTGAAAAATGCTGTAGGTCCTTCATATTTCATAGTTTTACTAGAATTGTAGAAAAAAAGGAAAAATTCGCGTTGGATTCGCCTTTTTTGTAGTTCTTTTTTAAAGAAACTTCCAAAAACATGTTCAATTTTCACAGTGTTTCTTATTTTGTTTGATTTTTTTTTTATTTTCTTTATACATATATGTATGCAAGAATGATAGAAATAAAGATTACGCCTTGCGCATGTTTTACCGTTTGATGACGTAGTAGTTCCCTTGTAAAGATTACCAATTCTCTTTTATATGTGAAAATCGTAATTTCTTAGAAAACATGTATGTATTACGTGATAGTTGGCAGCCCTGCAATTAATTAACTCAGAGAGTTAAAATAAAATATATTATGTATATCAATTGTCAAAAAACTAAGAATTTTGCTTAAAATTTTATATTAAAAATGTTATTAATAATGTAATAAAGAAAAATAAAAAATAAATAAAAATAGAAGAGAGCAGAAAAGAGTGCAAACCAGTGTTCGAAAATAAACACTAAATATCGTTCTTTAGTGTTCGGTTCGGTAGATTTGTGGAAAACACAAACGCTAATAGTGTTTGTGTAGAAATTCATTAAAAAATAACGTTTCCCTGTTTGTCATCTTTCGAACACAAAAATAATGCTGTTTTCATCATACTCAACAAATGATGAGAACATTAAATTCCGTTCGGTTTTTTTTGAAAATCCACGAACTTCAATGTGTTCGGTTCGGCTCGATAATGTTCGTCGCTTTTTGCTGATAAAAAAAAACCAAACATTTTTTACAAAAACAAAATACACACACGAAAAAAACATTATAGAACATTAAAATATAATGTTTTTCTACAGTATCACTACAATTGTTCTGTTTTTGAACGAAGAACCGAACATTATATAATGTTCGGTTCTTTCTTGAAAATAGTTACGAACGGTATAAAGGTTTGTGTATGTTTACACAAACACTAAAAAAATAGATATCGTTCTTCGGTGTGTGAGCCGAACGCTAAATAATGTACCATTTATTTTCGAACACTGGTGCAAACATAAAGTGTGCAGTGGGAAAATGCCAACAAATTAACCTCAAAAAACAAAGGGGCAAATTTTGCGAAAAACTAAAGTGTTGCGTGCTTTTAATTAAATGTCTATATTTTTTGCTATAGCATATATAGAGATATAATATATATTTATTTAAGTTAAAAATGAAACTATGAAGAAAAAAGTAACTTCTAATAAAAAATTTTTAGTTTTCAAATAATTTAAATAGAAAAATAATAAATGTCAGGTTAACAGATAAACATAACAGCTTCGAAGCTTAAAATTATTGGCCAATGAGAACGAAGGTTGTGTGACGTCACAGTTCCTACATGCGCAGTAAGAAATTTATATTTGCCTGATGTCGTTATATTTATTTCTATCATTCTTGTATGTATGTATGTATTGAATTTTTTTAAATACAATTTGTTTATTTTTTTATATTTTAATAAGCAATTGTCATTTTGAAATAAAAATACAACATAAATTAAAAAACAATATTAAGTTCAAAGAGGAATGTAAAAAAAAAAAAAAAAAAATATGATTCATGTCTTTTTTTCCACCCTGCTTACTTCTCTCCCCCGCTCGCTATTAATCTAAAAAAGACATGTTTCAAAAATAGGGGAAAAAATCATCGTGAAAATTGAGTGTTATAAATAAAAAGAAAATTGAAACTGTGATGAAAGAGAATCCTTTGCTTAAAAATGAAGTTAATAGTCTGAAAGATTCTTTTAAATACCTAAATGATGAGCGTGTTAAAAAAGATTGCCTTATTAGTGGGGTCGTTGTGAATGATAATGAAACTGCAGTTGGTGCCCTTATGGCTATTTCTAAAAAAGTTGGTGTAGAATTAAGTGAGAGTGATATTGGAGCTGCTTATTTTATTAAGAGAAGAGATGATTTAAATAAGAATTCTTCTACTGCTACTAAAAAACGTACCATGGTAGTTAAATTTGAATCCAAAAAATCCAAAGATAAATTAATGTTATCCAAGCCAAAACTTAAGGAAAGTCAGGAAACAAAATCAGTTTACATCAATGATGTTCTTAGCAGGGAAACTCTTAATGTTTTTAAATATGCCAAAACTTTAAAAACCGTTGGTTATGAGATGGTATATACATACAATGGTAGAGTATACGTAAAGAGAAGTGAAATTTCTAGACCAAAACTAATAGGAAATGAAGAAGAAGTGGATGATATGCTAATGAATGCTGCAACAAATAAATTGTCACGACGTAGATCGAACTTGCCGCCGCCAGGTACAGTGGAAAATTCTGATGGTGAAGACAACCGTAATTTTATGTCACCTGCTTAGAATTATATATACATAAGTACTAATAATTCAATTTGAAATATTTTTTTTTTTAACTTTACTTTTTCTATGATAAATAATCAACATTTTGAAAATTTTCATGAATTTAATAATTATTTTAATACAATAAAATTGCAATTTTTTAATATTATATCTGTAAACATGAGAAGCATTTCAGCAATTGAAAAATTTAATAAATTTAAAATGATGATTTCTAATTTTCCAAAACTACCCAACATCATTGCTGTGCAGGAAACTTGGTTTTGCGCTGACCTAGTTCAAATTTATAATGTCCCTGGGTATAATGTGGTACATTGCTGTAGAAGAGATAATTATGGAGGAACTTCAGTTTATATCCAAAACAACTTACAGTACTGATAATCTTGAATCGATAACAATATCGTTGGAAAATTATAAAATTAATGGAAAGCCGTTAAAATTTACATCGTTCTACAGGTCACAAAAGTGTAATATTGCTAAATTTTTAGATTTTGTTGAAAGTTTGTGTAGCAGTTTTGGTCGATTCCCAAATATTGTTGTTGGTGATTCAAACATTGATGTTTTACAACAAACATCGTCTGAAAATCTTATAAATTTGTTATCCAGCTATAACTTTTTAAATTGCCATACCTTAATAACACGGCCAAAATCTGGGACGTCCATTGATAACGTATATAGTAACGCCATGGGAAACATTTTTATTGATACTATTTTTTGCGGCTTAACAGACCATAATTTGATATCATGCAAGCTAAAAGGCAAAGATTTTAGTTATGAATTTAATGAAAAAGTCAGAAAAGTTTGTAATTATTCACTTGCTACAGAAAGTCTTCGTAATTCTTTAGTCAATTTTGAGATAACTGGTAATCCTTCAATAGATACTTCTGAAATAATAAGCTATATTTCAAATGCAGTTAGCAGTTCTGCTGTGGAAAAATGTGATAAAAGACTTATTAGAAACGAAATAACACCCTGGATAAATAAACATCTACATGCTTTGATTTTGTTAAAAAAAAAATCTGCTAAAACAAAGAAAAAAACGCAACTCTAAAGATGTAGAAGTTAGGCTAAAAGGAATAAGTAGTTTAATTCGTAAAGCTTGTAAGGAATCTATGAATAATTACTATTATAACAACTTAAATAATATTCAGCAAGAGCCAAAAAAGTGCTGGAAATTTCTTAATGAAAAGCTAGGCAGAAAACTTAAAAGCGAAATAAATATTAAAAGCTTAAATGGAGATTTTATAACAGACAATAAAGTTAAATGTGATTTGTTTAATAAATACTTTCTGGAAATTCCAAAGACACTTAAGCAACAAATTGAACAACTACCAGGTGATTCTTGTAATGGGCTAAGGACACTAAATATGAATCAGCAATCGTTTGAGTTCGTTTATACAACCGATTTGGAAGTTTCTGAGATTATTTCAAAACTAGATTTATCGAAAAGTTGTGGATGTGACGGAATTTCTCCAAAAATGCTTTTTGAATGTAAAGATGACATTTCTCCTTATTTGTCTAAGATTTTCAACAATATGGTTGATTCTACGGTGTATCCAGATGAGTTAAAAATCGCCAAAATAATACCAATACCAAAGCAAAGCCATGCCACTGAAGTTGATAAGTTTCGACCGATTGCATTACTTCCGATGATTGATAAAATTTTTGAAAAAATATTGTGCAAACAGCTAACGACGTATTTAGACCACCATAATTTGTTATATAGATGTCAGTTTGGTTTTAAAAAGGGGTGTGGTACGGAGGAAGCAGTAGTAAACGTTGTAAATAATATTTGCCAAGGATTAGATAATGGTTTCAGAGGTGTGGCTGGTGTTTTTTATGACTTTTCGAAGGCTTTTGACCTAGTAGATCACAAGATTTAAATAAATAAGCTCCGTTATTATGGGCTAAATACGCGAGCGGTAATGTTGTTGTAAAACTATATAACTTTTCGAAGACAATATGTGGAAATTAATAACTGCAAAAGCTTTATTGGTGCTGTTGAGAATGGTGTCCCACAAGGCAGTTTGTTGGGGCCATTACTATTCAAAATTTATATAAATGATTTGATGAACCTGGGATTATTTGGGAAACTGTTTCTATATGCTGATGATATATGTATTTTTTATCCATATAAACATGAAATTGCGTTGAAGGTTCATATGGAACGAGACTCAGCGTTAATAACAGAGTTCGTAAGGCTAAACAAATTAATGTTAAATGCAGAAAAAACGAAGTTAATAAGATTTAAGCCGTATACTGACAACCTAAGATTTAGTATTTTTATAGATGGGAAAGAAGTTTTTGAAACCTTTCAAACGAAATACTTAGGTGTGTATTTGCAAAGTAATTTGTCATGGGACACACATATTCAGAGCCTCAAAGCAAAAATTGGGCCAGCTATAGGTTTAATTTATAAATTTAAGAACAAGTTTAATACAAGAACTAAGTTACTTATCTATAACGCATTGATACATAGTCATCTCAGTTACCTGCCCATTACATATGCGTATAAAAAAAGCAATGAGCTTAAGTCATTACAAAGAGTTCAAAACAAAGCACTGAAAACTGTCTTTAATCTCCCGAGAATGTATCCAACGTTTTATCTTTATAAAAATATTGCTCAAACAGTACTGCCTGTACATGGATTGTATAAAATGCAACTTCTCATGCAAGTCTTTAAATCTCTGCATAATATTGGTTATCATACTATAAGTTTTTCTCGAAATCAATCAATCTTTAATACGAGAAACAAAACAAATCTTTGGATAGCAAGATGTAGGCTGGAAACAACAAAGCAACGTGTGGAACATATGGGTAGTTTGGAATACAACCATTTGCCTGATAACTTAAAGAGTATTGGAAGAATATCTCTTTTTAAGAAAAAGCTAAAAGAATATTTACTTGAAAATTTGGAAATGCTTCTTTAGTAATATTGCAGTAAATTAAATACTTAAACATTTATTTTTTGTATTTTTAAATTTAATATTTTTTTTTTTTGTATATAACATATAACTTGTATATAACTTGCATTTAACTTGTTGCCAACTCGCCTCAAAAATGTCCAATGGACGCTGAGGCAACACCTTTCTTTGTAATAAAATTTAAATTTCTGAATAAATAAATGAACTTAAGCCTGATTAAATATTGCTTATGAATAAGGCCTTAAATATGTTTTACATATGTATACATACATATTTATTATACTTTAAACTTCATTATAAATTAAATTTCAAAAGCGAAAACTGGTAAATATTTTTTTTAAATCGTTTTTAGAACATAAAAAAAATAAAAAATTTTAAAAAAATGGTCTTTTTAAAAAAACAAGATTCGAACCAGAGAACTCACAGTTTCTATTTTGACACACCCTCTAGACAACTTAACCATGAAGGAACGTTGTTTGATTATCATTAAAATGAAATATGGCACGTTTAATGTTCACTGTGTTGAGTTGTAATTACTTTTGATGTTTTTGTTCACCACAATAGCATAGTTGTAAACCATAAAACTTATTTCAGTTGTGAACCGAAATATGGAAATATATTCACCAAAATAGTTTGTGGCATGTAAGTAAGTTTGTTTCGATTTGTTAAAATAATTTCGTTAAATGGATGAAATAATAAAGAAGGATGATAACGAAGATCATATTGAGCATTATGCTAGTATATGTAAACTAATGTGAAGGGGGGGAGAGACGGACAACCGGATTTGAACTTCGCTTTTCATAAGGACCCAGAATATATATACTTTATAGGGTGTAGGATCAATATTGTAGAAATTACAAACGGAATGACAAAGTTATATATACCCTTTTACCTTCGGTGAAGGGTATAAAAAACTTGTACGGGATATCAATGAAGAAGTCAGATTTTTTAAAAATATAAAGCTAAGTAAGTCATGTTTGAAATAGAGCTAAAAAAAAAGCTAAAGAAGTAAATTTAAAGCTAAATTTTTTTTATAGCTTCTTGTAGTAACTATCAAAAAGTAATTTAAATTTTTGGGAACACAAAATTTTAATTTCAAAAGATTTTGTTATTCGTGCTTAATTCCCAGTTTTAATTCTTGATAAAAACACTTGAAATTTATTGTTGATAGGATAAGCTATTCCTATGCGCATTTCACTGGTTGCTTAGGCCAGATCATCAGGAAACTTCATCCATAAAGATTTTAGAAAAACTAAAGATATTAAACCAAATAAAACTGTTAAACGTATAAGACTTATACCAACAGTTCTACTTGTAATAATATCAAAGTTTAAACCAAACACATCAACAATAAACAGTGGGTTTATCTCATCTTACATTCCCCACTACAATTAGTTGAAATTCTCTCAACATTAATTGTAGTTGTAAGTAGGTTAAGAAAAACAAAATAAAAATAACAACAACTTGCACGGCCTAAAAAAACACTTAATTGACAACATCTTTTGTAAGTTGTTGTTATTTTTATTTTGTTTTTCTTAACCTACTTACAACTACAATTAATGTTGGGAGAATTTCAACTAATTGTAGTAGGGAATGTATGTTCGTCCGTTTTGGTTGGTAAAAAAAACCAAACATATTTTACAAAAACAAAATACACACACGAAAAAAACATTATAGAACATTAAAATATATTGTTTGTCTACAGTATCACTACAACGTTATATAATGTTCGGTTCTTTCTTGAAAATAGTTACGAACGTTATTAAGGGTTGTGTATGCATACACAATCACTAAAAAAGTAGATATCGTTCCTGGGTGTGTGAGCCGATCGTTAAATAATGTACTGTTTATTTTCGAACACTGCTGTTATGTATGTAAATCAAATCTGCACAGCGATTTCTTCTGCTCTGCCAGACTATTACGCTTTTAACTAAATCACACATAAGTTTATTTGGATAAACTGTTTTATTTATTTTAAAATATAAATAAACACGAAATTGAAATTAAGAAAAGGCTAGGAAAAGCTAAATGCATTGTTGAAAAAAGCTTAAAACTAAATGAAATATCTCAAGCTAAAAAGGAAAAAATAAAGCTAAATTTAGATCAAAAAAGCTAATATGGTCACACTGCTAATGTGTATCAGAGAACGGCTTTGTGCGATTGCAAAAAATCCGCATTAAATCAACAACATCAAATACACCCATTTGTGATCATGCAATCAAACTTCTCATTTGGCCACGTCTTTAAGACATCCTCGAAGACGGATGCGCGACATGTGAGGGACAGCGGGAACAAATCGTCAACGACATTTCTGAACAAGTGTCGCGAAAAACGTGCACGACACAAAGAAAGACAATGCCGCCTACTTTATCATTAACGACTACCTGCATGCAAATCTCGACTATTTCGACGTCCTTGACAAAAATTATTATATGGTTATCTTCTAAATTCAGACAGTTTTTTTTGTATATATGTAAGTATGTATGTAGTTGGAATTTTAATTTCTGTTATATGTTTTATATTCGACCCCTATAAGCAATCATAAAGTTGACAGTGAAGTACTAACTGCACGTAATCCATTTTCCAGTCCGCAAATAATTTCATCATAATTTTTTGTTTTACTGTTTAGACAAATATGTAAATTTTTTGCAGGTATGTATTTAAATTAGCAATTAAAAAAAAAGAATGTAAGAATTTTAAGAAAACCAAGCAAGTGATTGAATAGCATTCAAGAAAACTTTGTCGTCACTAGCTTTTATACAAGACAACTTATAGACAGTGTCGCTCATACTGTCCCACATAGAGTTTTATAGAGGACAACTTATAAGACAAAGTCGCTCATACTGTCCCGTATAAAACTAAATAGAAGACAACTTACAAGACAAAGTCGCTCAAACTGTCGTGAATGACGATTTCCTGCACATTGTCTTCTAGAAAACCAAAACAACAGGGGACATGTCGTGCATACATCATTGTCGACGATGTCGTCAACGGCAATCTGGCCAACTGGGTTTCTCAGCCACACACATCGGTGTTGTTTTAATATTCAAGTCATGCACATCGTATTGACTTTGCCATTCATACCATGTTTAGCTTTGTTCGCCACTTATTGCTTTGGTAAAAACATATAGTACAAAGAAAAATACACACAAATCATTGCTCTGATGACTATTCAGCAGCTGAAACAATTTTCATAGAAACAGAAGACGTTTTTATTTTTTATCATTTCTTAAAAAGTACAGTAGTTCTGTATGTACCAAGGTATATTTATAGCAGGTAGCCGCGAGATTACAACAATTTAGGAATGGGCAAAAAATATCGATATATCAAAATATCGATATTTTTTAGAAAATAGTCGATATATATCGCCGATATTTAAAATACCGTTACATCGATGTATCGATATTGAAATACGACTATCGAATTCGATATTTTTTAAGTCAGTTTTCATTAAAAACTCAAAATTTTTGTCGTTTTTCAAACAATATGTATTTTGGCACCACTGCAAGCATCATATGTTTTTTTAAACTAATACGAAGATCTATAACTCCCCGTCTACAACTGACATGATTTGCTGTTATAACATGGTTATAAAAGCGTTGTTAAAACATTTGCATTAACAACCGTGTTATAACATGAGAAAACCTCTTACATGATGAGTCTATACTTAACACTAACATCATATTTGTGTTAATATTAAGCATTTCATGTCAGTTGTAGACTGCATGTAATGGGTGATTTTTTAAGAGCTATAGGAAAGTTTAAGAAAAAAAACACATAAAATTCAGAAAAATGCATGAAACCTTTATTGGAATCGATAGTACGGTCGGAGACAAGTGGTGAGTACCGTAGGGAACCTGAATGCGTAATATAGCTGGTCAGTTGTGACTGCGGTAGCCAACTTCAGGTTCCAATGACCGTCCATGCGTGATTCAATATCACATCCTGCCCGAGGTGTCTCTGCTTTAAGCTGAACATGGCGGATGTAGAGTGGACGCTCGATAAAAACCCGCAATCCCCGATGTTATCCGAACCGTGTCCCTGGGATGAATGGCACTGCGTGAGTGTGTCTTATAACGGTGGCCTCCGGACACTGGCAATGTCTCGGTTGTAAGTTGAGCCCACCTATGGCATGGGGCTCTGCCATATGGTGTACTACCAATATCCCCATTCTAAAAGATAATCAAATGGATGATAATTTGGAAAAAACAAAAATAAATGAACATGTCCCTATGGACACAAATGAACCCGTGTTAGGGTCTTTGGATCCTAACGCTCGCGATGCGGAGAAATCCGCGTGCGAATCTCTGGATGATATCCTAGTGCAGGGGGATGTAGGTCCCAACGTCACTGAGATACCTATCACAACGGACGAAGAGGATGCGCTCCTGGAATCAGTGCCAAACACGCAGCAATCCTCCTCAGCCGAAATTAACCAGGGTGCAGAAGGTAGGATTAAACTGCCTGGTTCTGCACGTAGGCGTCTAAAGCTCTACATGAAAGAGGGTATGAGCCTTGAAAAGGCACGAGAGCTATGCCAAAAACCAATGAGGGAAGTCCGCAATGAGTTGTGTGACCTAAAAATTCCCAGGAAGAGAGTACGTTCGGACGGCTCCTCGCCGGACAAACCAAATCCTCCCAAAGGGGCCACAGGCAACATGGCGACTGGCGCGATTACCGCCAATAGTGCCAGTGAAAAAGCCTCAGGATCAGGAATACAAAATGTCCAGCCCACATACAGAGATATGGTCGACATTATCAGGTTGGGAGTAATCCCACCAGACTTTCCGACAAGCGTATGGTCAGAGGATAAGCTGAAGCTTATCCAAACTGCGGTTCTGGATAAAATTGTGGAGCTCAAAAAGGGCAGCGTAAAACCACAGTTTGCAGGCTGTAGTTTTAAACCAGGTTGGCTCACTTTCAACTGCAAGGGAGAAAAGTCAGCGGAGTGGGTAAGGGAACATGTTCCCTTAATAAAACCCTGGGAGGATGCAGTACTGAAGGTCGTATCTGAGGAAGAGGTACCAAGGGCTGAAATATTTATTGGATATTTCCCTGAGAAGCCCGACACACCTACCAGCAGGATTCTGTCTCTAGTAGAAGGACAGAATGACGATCTCTCTGTCGAATTATGGAGATTGCTGAATCGGGTCAGCAAAGGTAGCATTGCTGAGTTAACCTTTGCAATTGACCCAAACTCGGCATCCATAATAAGACAGAAAAATTATTAAATTGGCTACGGGTACGGAACAGTTCACATTAGGCCCACCAACCGCCAACACGGGCCAGTGCATGACGTACCCAGGAGGACTGAGCCACGTGACAAAGCTGGCCGGGAAAAGGCCGCCACGGTTAGCGCTAGCAGATCGGGGTAGAGTTCGGTAAAACCGTCCACCTCTACCTCGGCTAGAAATCCTGCCAACACCAGAAGGGGCAAATCGGGCCCAACGGGTAAAGAGCGCCTGGCACGCGCGTCGAAAAACGACCACAGCAGAGGTGGCGAGGTCCCATCAGGCTCGAAGGGGCATGCTCCGACCAACGGGGGAGAAACCTCCACGAGTCCTAAAAAGACCTCGCATAAAAGACCGCGAAAGGGCCACGGCACTACCAATCGTGGTAGAAAGATGGCGGGCAGAAACAGGAAGAAGTAATGTACCCGGTCGCCAATAATACAAACAAGGGTACAAGGCATCTGAAGTGCCTTCAGGTGAACCTACACCACGCCAAGGCAGCGTCTTATTTGCTATGTCGTAGGTTCACCACAAGCCTCCTGGATATCTGTTTCATCCAGGAACCATGGGTTAACTCTGGGGCTATTCAGGGGCTCCACAACGATCAAGGTAAGATTATTTACAACTCTGCAGCTTCGAGGCCGAGAGCGGCTCTCCTAGTCAGGAAAGATTTAATCTATTTACCTATTTCAGAATTTCTGCACGAGGATCTGGTGGCGATCAGGGCGAAGATCCCATCCATTGCGGGTGAACATGAGGTCGTTATCGCCTCTGCTTACTTGCCAGGAGATGCCGATAGTGCTCCTTCTCCCGAGGTCACTGAGCTGGTATCGTACTGCCAAAAGCGGGGCCTTGGGTGGATTATTGGCTGTGATGCAAACGCCCACCACAATGTCTGGGGTAGCACGGATACCAACAAACGGGGTGAGTGTTTACTTGAGTATATTTGTGTAAATAATATATTTGTAGAAAATAGGGGCGATGAGCCCACTTTTATGAACGTTATTAGACAGGAGGTCTTGGATCTCACACTTACTAGTAGCAATCTTTCTTATGCCATTAAAAACTGGCACGTTTCGAGTGACATTTCGTTGTCGGATCATCGGTATCTGTTTTTTGACATCGAATGCTCTTCGACGTTTGTTCAGACGTATCGCAACCCTAGGAACGCGAACTGGGACATTTTTCGCCATCACCTGGCTCTTACTGGGAACTTGTCGGGGGATTTGATTACAAGCCCAGGGGACATCGATTTTGAATCCAATACACTTTGTACGAATATCCTGGAGGCCTTCGAAGGGAGCTGCCGGCTCCGGATCCGCAGGCCTAAAAGGGATGTTCCGTGGTGGAATGAACATCTGGAGAGTCTGAGGGCTGAGGCCAGACGTTTATTCAACAAAGCTAAGGAAACTGGTGAGTGGAGCGTCTATAGAGCTGCGCTCACTAAATATAAAAAGGAAATCAGGAAGTCCAAAAGGTCAACCTGGCGTGAATATTGCGGCAGGATTGACAGTCTTCCTGAATCACTCAGGCTGCAGAAGGCGCTTTCACAGGACCACACTAATGGTCTTAGCACACTTAAGCGGCCAGATGGTACGTTTACTGAGTCGCCAAAGGAGACCTGTGAGCTCCTACTTGCGACCCACTTTCCAGATTCTCTGCCCTTCTTGTCACCTAGAGTGTCCACATGTTCGCCCCAGGCGTCCAAAAGGAACATCAGGTTGGCGGGCAGAATCTGATGCGCAACGAGTGGCATGGGCTGTATCCAAATTCAGTCCATTCAAATCACCGGGACCGGATGGTATCCTTCCATGCTGCCTACAGCAGGGGGGGAGTGCTATCAATTCCCAAATGACTAGGATCTTCAGATCCAGTTTACTGGCGTGCCACGTGCCACGTGCCGGAACCATGGAAAGGGGTTAAAGTGGTCTTTATACCAAAGGTTGGGGGCAAGTCCGAACATCTGCCCAAATCCTACAGACCGATAAGCCTCAGCTCGTTTTTCCTGAAGACCATGGAAAAACTAATTGATAGATTCATAAGGGATGAATATCTATCGGATAACCCGATACATCGCTTTCAGTTTGCCTATCAGTCGGGCAGGTCTACGGTGACCGCAATTCATCACGTTGTGAGCACGATTGAGAAGGCACTTGGGGCAAGGCAAATAGCTCTGTGTGCGTTCGTCGACATTCAGGGTGCCTTCGACAACACTTCCTACGAGGCAATTAACTTTGCTCTAACGAGGAAGGGTGTTCCAGCTCTCATAAGGAACTGGATAAAGGAGATGCTAGCATCTAGGGTTATTAAGTTGGATCTAGGTGGTTCGTCGACGACCATTGAAGCAACCAAAGGTTGCCCACAGGGGGGCGTTCTATCGCCTCTATTGTGGACCTTGGTTATCGACGAGCTATTGGAAACCCTTAATAACCTGGGCTTCCGAACGTATGGCTATGCTGACGATCTGGTTATATCTGTGACCGGTTTTGACGATGCGACGATTTCGGGGGCGATGCAGCGGGCCCTGGACTTGACACTTGGCTGGTGCAGGGAGAGGGGACTTAACATTAATCCCGCAAAAACTACTCTGGTACCATTCACCAGACGAAGAATTCTGAGACTAAAAGAACCGACCCTTAATGGATCGGTTATCGGATTCTCCAATGAGGTGAAATACCTGGGGATCATTCTGGACAAATCCCTCAACTGGAACGCTCAGTTGGTCCACGTCACTAGAAGAGCGACAAGGGCAATATATGCCTGTCAAAGACTCTTCGGAAAGACATGGGGACTGAAACCCAGGATGATCTACTGGTCTTTTGTTGCTATCATTAGACCAATATTGTCCTACGCCGCCCTGGCGTGGTGGACTAAGACCGAACAGGTCAAGGCTAGAGTGATGCTTGATAAGGTCTACCGCCTGATCTGCGTATCGATCACGGGTGCTATGAGGACCTGTCCCACTCTGGCTTTGGGAGCTATCCTGCATATCCCTCCATTGCACATTTCTATAAGGGAGGAAGCCTGCAGGGGTGCTAGTAGGATGCCGCGCATTGCTGCATATAAGGCAGGTGACTTGGTGGGTCACATGCGGATCCTGGATATCATTAGGAATGATCCATCCATTATGGTGGGTGATCACATGCTGCCTAGTTTGGCATTATATAGGAATTTTAATGTCCTTATACCTGACAGGGACCAATGGGCGGACCAATCCTGGTGGCGTGCATGCGCGGACCAGGTCTGGTTCACGGATGGTTCAAAACAGGAGAACGGTGATACTGGTGCGGGAATCATGGGCCCGGGTTTCCAAAGGGGCTTGCCAATGGGCAAACAGCCGTCTATATTTCAGGCGGAACTCTACGCCATCATTATATGCGCTGGGGAATGTCTGAGGAGGAGGACAAGGGGCTTGAGACTTTACATAATGTCGGATAGCCAGGCCGCTCTTAGGGCACTTTCTTCTCTGGAGATAAAGTCAAAGCTGGTCATGGACTGTTTTGCGTCTCTGAATGAGTTAGGGAAACACAATGACTTGAATCTATGTTGGATTCCCGGCCATGAGGGCCATGCGGGCAACGAAAGGGCTGATTGCCTGGCAAATAGGGGCGCTCGTCGTCCATTTATTGGTCCTGAGCCTTTCTTCGGCGTCCCTGTGGGACACATCAGAGGGACGCTATATAATTGGTCCGAGCGTGAATTCCTTCACGCATGGACGTCCACTTCTGGATTGAGACAGTCCAAAAGATTTGTGACGCTGTCCCGGCGCAGGGCAGGAAGGTTTCTGGTGCTTGAAAAAGCGGAACTTAGACTGCTTGTTGGCCTGTTCACGGGACACTGTGGCCTTAGGTACCACCAGTTTAAGCTGGGTAATTCATCTACCAAAATATGTAGATTCTGTGGGATGGATGACGAAACGTCGGAACATCTGCTCTGCTGCTGTCCCTCTTTGGGGACTTCTAGGCAGAAATTCTTCGGGGGGCAAATAGTGGGCCCGACCGATATCTATGATCTTCCACCGGGCAGGGTAATGGGCTTTATACGCGGCCTGAACTTGACATGGTGAGACATTTGGGCTGCACAAAAGATCCTCTGGGTCGGGGTGCACATGGCCTTCACGTGTATACTACTACTACTACTACGGTCCATATTATTTAATGTTTGAATATTATTTCATGCAAATGTTGACCGTGACTGCGCCTCAAATGGTCCATCCGCTTAGTCCAATTTTGGCATACTCCTTCCAACATTTCGGCCGGTATCTCATGAATAAATGCTTCAATGTTGTCTTCCAATGCGTCAATTGAAGCGGGCATGTGTGTATAGACATGAGCTTTTACATAGCCCCACAAAAGATAGTCTAAAGGCGTTAAATCGCACGATCTAGGCGGCCAATTAACCCGTCCCGAACGTGAAATTAAATGTTCACCGAACACGCCATTCAATAAGTCCATTGTTAAGCGTGCTGTGTGGCATGTGGCACCGTCTTGTTGAAAGCACATGTCATGCAAGTCAAGCTCTTGCATTTTGGGCAAACAAAGGTGGATATCATCTCACGGTAGCGCTCACCATTCACAGTTACGTAACGATGACTTTTTCTGGATGCATCGGTAGCTCTTGCAATGCTTCTGGCTGATCTTCACTCCAAAATCGACAATTCTGCTTATGAACGTACCCATTGAGCCAAAAATGAGCTTCGTCGCTGAACACAAGAAGCGCGCGATGAACTTTCTTAACAGAGCACGCATTTTGATAATAAAATTCAAAAATTTGCAAGCGTTGTTTGTTTGTAAGACGATTCATGGTTAAATTATAGACCAAACTGAAGATGTTTGACAGTGAAACAAAACACGAAACGTGCGTCAGCTGTTTAAACCAGTGTTGTCAAAAAAGAAAATAGCTAAAAAATCACCCGATATTAGAAGAAGAATTAAGAATGAAGCGGGGTTTTCACCTTGCAGATTTCTAATTAAAACAGTAAAGTCAAACGAATTTGAAAACATTTATTTATAATAGCTAAAAAATCACCCGATATTAGAAGAAGAATTAAGAAAGAAGCGGGGTTTTCACCTTGCAGATTTCTAATTAAAGCAGTAAAGTCAAACGAATTTGAAAACAATTTATTTAAAGCGGTTTTGGAACAATATATGTGCCTAAATATATTAGGAATAATAATAAGATTTGTGCATATACGTTCGATATATCGATACATTGATATTTTTAAAATAATAAATATCGATACAAAAATAAAAATTAGAATAATCAAAAAATTAAAAATTTAAATTATTAAGTCAATGAAAGTTTGATTAAAAATGAAAAATACAAAAATTTAAAAATAATTTTTTTACAAGTAAATTTAAAACATGTGTTTCTCCACATTACCCCCCTCCTAGTGAAAACGATACAGTTTTAATATCTCGTTTGGTAAAATTAGCAGCAACCTTTTTATCCATGCTATCTTCAGTATTAAGATTATTTAGTTCGAGAAAGGCTGGTTTTAATCGATCAATTGACACATTATCTGTCTTGTTTCCAATTTGTAGAGTAAAGTATTTATCAAATTTCTTTATGACTTTATAAGGACCATGAAATTTGTGTTGAAGTGGTTTTAATACTTTATCATTTCTTATCCAAACGTGGGAGCTTTGTTCTAAATTCTTGTTAATAAAAATTGATGTTTTAGAATTGTTAGAACAAGTTGTTGGTTTGATTCTTGAGATAATAGTCTGCAAATGAGTTACAAAATCGTTACTGTTCAACAAGCTTGTAGAATTATTGAAAAATTGCCCAGGAAGATGAAGAATTTCACCATAAACCATTTCAGCGGGGGAAAGATTAATTGAATCTTTAGTCGATGATCGTAAGCCCAATAAAACTAACGGCAATACTTTAGTCCATTGCGATTCCTCATGACAAGAGATTGAAGCTTTTAGCGTTCTATGTAATCGTTCAACTAACCCATTCGATTGTGGATGATAGGATGTAGAATATTTGATTCTTGTTCCTAAAAATTGAGCTAAACTGCGAAAATTTTTTGATGTGAATTGACGTCCTCTATCGGTGTGAATTACATCAGGAGAACCAAATCTTGATACCCATCCATTCACAAACGTTTCACAAATAGTATCTGATGAACTATTTGGCATTGGAAAAGCTTCCATCCAGCGTGAAAAACGATCCACACAAGTCAACAAATAACATTGATTATTTGATGGAGGAAGAGGACCAACCAAATCAATATGAATTTCCGCAAAACGACGAGAAACTAAAGGAAAGTGTCCAATGGGGCTTTTAATGTGACGAGAAATTTTTGATTTCTGACAAGCTTGACAAATTTTTGCCCAATTCTTACAATCGCGTTTCATAAATGGCCAAACATAACGTTCAGAAACGAGTTTAGTTGAAACTTTAGCACCAGGATGAGATAGATTATGCAATCCGTTGAAAATCGACTTCCTCATCTCTTTAGGAATATAGGGCCTTGAAACATTATTATTTGAAATATCACAAAATATTTTTAATTTTGTACCAGGTATAGACATTTGTTGTAAGTTAAGTGAATTCTTTTCTTGTAAAAGGTTCTTTAGCTCCATATCACTCTTCTGTAATTTTGAAAGTTCATCATAATCAAGAAGAGATATTGATTCGATACGTGAAAAGGCATCAGCAACAACGTTTTCAGAGCCTTTAATATGAACGAAATTTGTAGTAAATTGTCCAATGAAGTTTAATTGTCGTAGTTGACGAGGACTTGCTTTTTCGGGCTTTTGAGAAAATGCAAAGGTAAGTGGTTTGTGGTCAGTATGTACTGAAAATTCACGACCTTCAATATAATCACGAAAATATTTAACAGCAGAATAAATTCCCAATAATTCCCTGTCGTAGGTACTATATTTCCTTTCCGTTTCTGACAACTTTTTTGTAAAGAATGATAATGGTTGTAATTCATTATCAACTTTTTGTTCCAAAACGGCACCGATTGCAAAATCAGAAGCATCAACTTTAATAACTAACTCGGCATTACCTATCGGATGGAATAAGAGAGTAGAGTTAGATAGACTTAATTTACAGTTTTCAAAGGCTTCTTCAATTTCGGGACACCAAATCACAGGACGTTTATCATTTTTAACTGAGTTTTTCAGCAGATTATTTAGCGGTGCTTGTTCTTTAACTGCATTGGGTAAAAAACGTCTATAGAAATTAATCATTGCTAGAAAACGTCTTAATTCTTTTATTGTCCTAGGCTTAGGAAAGTTTTGTATAGATTCTATTTTACTTTGAGTGGGACGAAGACCATCAGAAGATATTTTGAATCCAAGAAAATCAATTTCACTTTTTCCGAAACTACATTTACCTTGATTTAATACAATACCATATTCTTGGAATCGAACAAATATAGTATTGAGGTGCTCGAGATGTTCAGAAGTTGTTTTTGAAAAAACTAGAACATCATCAATGTAGACGAAAACAAAAGGTAAACCACGAAGGACTTCATCCATTACCCGTTGAAAACTTTGAGCTGCATTTCTCAATCCAAATGGCATCTTAAGAAATTCGTATAATCCAAAAGGGGTTATTACAGCAGTTTTAGGTATGTCAGCAGGATAAACAGGAATTTGATAAAATGCACGAACAAGATCCAATTTTGAAAATACAGAACAACCAGCAATATTTCCGTTGGCATCAGTGATAAATGGTATAGGATAACGATCTGGTATAGTTATTTTATTTAAATACCTATAATCACCTACACATCTCCACTCACCAGTTTTTTTAGGAACCATGTGAAGCGGGTTGGACCAGTTACTTTTAGAAGGTCTTATTATGCCAAGTTGAAGCAAAAATTCAAAATCGTTCTTAGCAGCTTGAAGACGATTTGGTTCTAAACGACGTGCTTTAGCATACACGGGTGGTCCTGTTGTTTCTATGTGATGATAGATGTTGTGTTTACTTTTAATTCCAGGAAATGCTGTTACTTGATATATATCTGGAAAGTTCAATAAAAGTTTATTGTAAACACTGTCATTGTGAACTAACACTTTAATTTCCAAAGATGGCGATTTTAAAAGTTTTCCTGGAACATGTAATAATGTTGTACCATCAATTAATGCCTTTTTATTGAGATCTGGGAGAAGATGGTAATACTTTAGAAAATCTGAACCAATTATAGGTTTAGAGACATCTGCAATAACGAAGTTCCATGAAAAATTTCTACGAAGACCTAAATCAAGGTGCATGATTTTAGTGCCAAAAGTCTGAATTTGAGAACCGTTTGCGGCAAAAATTTTGATTCCAATATTTTCAAATTTGATATGAATTAAAGAGCTCCGAGGGATGACTGATACGTCTGCACCAGTATCAACAAGGAAACATTTATTTGAGTTATTATCTTTTACAAATAAGCGACATGAGGAAACTTGCACATCCGAAATTGTCGCAATATTCGAATGACTCTTTAGTTTTTTGAAAATGAACATGGTTTGATACATTTTAATGCTTTCTCAGCAAATCTATTGTGGTACCAACACCACTCTTTATTGCGGGATTTACTACGGTTTCTTGACTTACCAGAAGTGTTTTGGCTTACATTGCGCTCAGTACTGCGGCTACGTGAAAAATTGGTAAATTTCTTCTCTAATGCATCGATCTTTTGACAAATAATAGATAAATTTGTATTACCAGGTACGCAACTGTTTTCAAAAATTTGCGGTGGTCGAAGGCTCATAATTTTATCGGCCTGAAGAGCTAAAGCGGAAACATCACTTACTTGGCTTATAACCAAAATAGATCTGACATCTTCAGGAAGTTGTTCCAAAAAAAGAGTTTTGAGTAACGAATCATTGAGTTGGCCAGAAGCAAGATTTCTCATCACTTGAAGAAAATGTGAAGGCTTTTGGTCGCCTAACTGATGACTTTTCAAAAGTCGACGGAGCTTAGACTCTTGAGATTCCGAAAATGTTTGAATTAGACGATCTTTAACAGCTTGGTACTTACTGATACCATCAGCGGGTGGCAATTCCAATATATCCGAAACGTGCGGCAGAAAATTTGAATCCATATTAGCAATAACGTACTGAAATTTTGTTTCATCTCGAGTAATTCCAGAAATGCTGAATATTGATTCAATCTGCATAAACCAAAGCTTGGGGTTTTCTTTCCAAAAAGGTGGTAGCTTGTGTATACTTGAAGCAGCAACGTGAAGACTAGGAGCACCTTCAGCACTAGATGTCTGAGCTTGATTTAATGTTCTTTGCGGGGAAGACATTTTAGATTTTATTTAAAAAGAGTTGAAAAAAAAACGCGAGGTCACCAATTAAATGTGATGTTAATTAAACACATTTATTTATATAAAAATATTTTAATAAAATTAGTTCCTTTATTCACAAAAATAAAAATTAGAATAATCAAAAAATTAAAAATTTAAATTATTAAGTCAATGAAAGTTTGATTAAAAATGAAAAATACAAAAATTTAAAAATAATTTTTTTACAAGTAAATTTAAAACATGTGTTTCTCCACACTCTTAAAAAATATCGATTCGATATATGTCGATATATTTTTTCAATTTGCCCATCCCTACAACAATTGTACAATAAAACAAACAACAGGGCTTTTTATTGTTGTTTTGTGATACGAACTGTCAAATAGCAAAGGGGTTGAAAAGAGACAAAAAATACAAAAGATAAAGACAAAAAACTTGTTTACTATACAACATTTGAGAGTTTGTATCACAAAACAAGCAAATAAAAAATAACCAGCTGGCTTTCCGAGACTACCTGCTATAAATATACCTTGCCTACAACAATCATACCAACAAAGCGACTCGTACTCATACCAATTTACATTCGTCGTTGTGTCATCGAGTGGACAATGACTACTTAATTGCAAAAGCAAAAGAATAAATGCCGTTTGTCTTTAAGAAATTGTGTAATTGTGTGCGCAACAACAAATGCAAACAAAGCACTTCCCTGCAAATAATAGGACCAGTCCAAACACGTGTAAAGAGTAGTCCACAAGGACCAGGACTAGTCCAAAAGTAACCCAAACGTATGGAAAAAACCTGGTCTATTTAACATTACGATGTCTTAGGAGAGGGCCATATAACCCACCTTTGGACCACTAAGGAGTAGTTTTAAAACTACTCCATGGTAAACACAAGAGGCTTAGTTTTTAAGTCGTTAAAAAAACGAAGACATGTCGTCGCACTACAAACACTTTTTAACAATGACATGGTCCATGCTTGCATTACATCAGACCAGTCCATGGAGTAGTCTATTTTATCAAAATGGATCAGGTGGTCCAATTTTATTTGCAGGGTTTCAATAAAAAACTCACACATGCACAAATCAAATGTGTACAAAACGATGTCAAAATTACCAACGTTGAACTTTGTTTTGCAGGCATAGAGTTAATGTAAATTATAGTGTATGAGTAAATCAACAAAAAAATAGTGGGTTTTGCAGTTCTCTGATAAGTACCCAAGCAAGATTAGCAAAAACAGAAGAAAGGTAAAATTTGCAAAAAGTTATCAAAAAAAAAAAAAAACAAAAAAATTGCGCTAAAACGCGCAACTTTTTTTCAGTCTAAAATAATAGATTTCAAACTTAAATTTTTATAGAACCGCGACTAGCTTCACTTTCAAAATCCTTTCAATTTTTTTCTTTTTGAAAAAAAGTGAACAAAAAAATCTTTTTTAATTTCGAACGAATTTTTTCAACATAAAAATTAAAAATAAAATTTTTCTAAAAATTATACAAATTGAGTGCAGCCTACGTCACAGCTTTCAATTTATGTAAGTTTTGACAAGCAGTATATGTAAAATACTATCAAGAACAACTTGATCGTGTGGCCGCAGGGTTACTCAACTCAACTTTCCTTAAGGTGCTATCAGACGGAATGTATTTTACATATGTAATGTCAAATTTTCCATCTGTAAAAGTTGTACACATCGTGTGATACATATGAAACCTTACATGTGCAAAATACATGTGGAATTACATAAGTATGTAACTTTTTCGATTAGAACACGCTCTATTTTCCTGTGGCAAACATAAACAAAACAGCTGGTTTGTTTTGAAACGTAAACAAAAGTCAGCTTTTGTTTACATTTATAGGTTATGTCATAAGGAAAAACATAAGCAGGTGTGATAGCAAAATTTATGAATCGTATGTAAAATGGAAATTTTGACATACATACGGAATTACATATGGGTAAGAAAAGTGACAGTACATATGTAAAATACATCCCGTCTGATAGCACCTTTACTTCAACAGTTTCCCAAAACAACAAATCTCAAGCAAAAGACTTGAAAATTCACCATACGATCACAAAGTATCAGTGTTACCACCAGCAAAACTCAAAATAACACTTGAGATGAAGCAAAATTATCCGATTTAAATAAAATTACACCTGATTTACAATTGAAGTTTTATTAAATAAAAAGACATTTACAAAGAAGCAAAAACACAACAAACTCATTGAAAGAAGATTCATATTAGTCAAACTGTTAAGATTCTTTTGTAATTTTAAATAAATTCACAAAATTAATAAAACATAAAATAAAACTCCTAAAATAATGAGTTTAACTTCCACATTTGGTTGCATATATCTATGAATATGCTCATTGCAAGTCCTTTATAATGGGTGTTTTTTAGCCCCATAGACCTTACGAAAGGTTAGCTGTCAAAAGAACTGTCATACTGCTTTCACTTTTTGCTCAGGCACATCATAATGAATAGATTCATGCTTGAACAACGCCACCAAATTATCCAAATTTGTTTTGAAATTCAGCCATCGATTTTCGCAACTTAGTCTGTGTTCATACGGCTCATGTCTTATTGACCAGTACCCATGTTCTGTAACTATAGTGAGAACTTCTCGCGTCGAAAAGATGTGACACAAAATATTCCATCGTTTCTCGAAAAGTGAGAAAAAAGTGTGTCTGTAACTCATGTCGAATACTATCAAAAGAGATTACGTCGTTACGTTATAAATGTCATAACATTGCACTCGAAGCCGATGTGACATTGCTGACATTGAAAACGCCAGTAACAAATAACGTTGACGGCGACCAAAATTTACTAAAATTGAACATTTTTCAACGACGGCGGCGAAATTAGAACCGTCGGCTTTACCAAATAATGTAAAGTGCGACTTTAATGTTTGTTGTTTGCAAACGATTTAAAAACATTCGTATATTTTATATAAATGTTAAAAGCAAAATAATTAAACAATAAAAAAATGTGCCAAGAACAAAATATTATTATTATTATTATTAGTCTTTGTATTTTGCATTTTTAAGTGTTTTTTGGTGTTACAAGTTTTTCTCGCCCCGTTTTTATACGTGAGTTTATTTGACAGTTCAAAGCGGAAACTTTTCGCACAAAAATGTTACAGACACACTTTTTCTGAAATTTGGCGAGTAATTTCCTTACGTGACAGCTAGTACTCGCCAACAAAAGTTGCAGATACAGTTTAGTGAGAAAAACAGCTGTTTGTTTCAATTTATGGCATTTCTGTTTCATTTCACACATTTCAATCGAAAAGTTTACTGACGCGAGAGTTACAGAACATGGGCACAGATTGCTACTTTATAGACGAGAGGGACGAGAGGAAAAGAAACGAGTACACAGATGCACGTACTGTATTTACGTTTTGCTTTCTTATTCGTTGTTTAATTTTGTTTTCAATATCAAATAAAACAAAATAAAAAACATGGCGTTAACATGACATGATTCATTTGAACGCCAATTCATGTTCAAAGAAGAAAAAGGAAAAATCTTCTCAATAAGTCATGAGCCGTATAAACACAGACTTATAGGCGGGTTCATGATTAAACTTTTTTTTTTCACAAATAATGGCATTGTGTTGACTGACTTAGAGAAAATAAACAGTCTATTAGACTTCTGGACATTCATCATTTTATTCGTGAAATGCATCCAATGCTCGAAGAAGAGAAACAAAATTGGACATCTGCAATGCGTTTCGTCAAGGACAAGCACGGTGCCTAATTGTTTGAAATCAGTTTCAAACGGTAATGCCGTGTAACAATCTGCGAACAAAATTTATTTTTTTTTGTGTTGTCTACCATTTTAAGTTTCATGGTCTTACAAAATACCCTTTATACCTTATTAAGTAAACAAAATGTCTGCAGGGTTTTATACAACTGTCCCTTTCGTAATTCAGTTTTACAACTGTAAAGGGCGTTAAATATTCTTCAAACAAAAGCATTCAAAAGTTGCAAGATACAAATAAAATTACTTATGTGTTGCAATTTTGGAAACACATCTTTCCCCATGGTTTTTTTTAAGTTTGAATAACTTTTATCTATAAACTTCAGGTTCTTAATCACTATGATAGGCCAAATCTAAGGGTTAATCTTACGACATTCTTTACCAAACTTTAGAAAATATAATTTTAATGATTAAAGTCTTTTCTTTAAAAGAAATCGAGACTTTGGTTCGGAAGACTGTGCATTTTTAAGCAACAGTATTTAAAAAGAAATAAATGTCATCACTGAAATCGAATCTGGATTTTATTTGGGTATCTTAAGTAAGAATTTCAAATTACACCTGAATTACACCTAAAAGCAATTACCCTCGCTCTACCCACAACAGTAAAAATTATACCAAATTCGGGTAATTACCCACAAAGTGGTAACACTGCAAAGTATACAGAGATGAAAAAAGTGACGCATGAAAAATGCCTAAATCATTTGCGAGGGAAGCTTTCGAAGAAAGAGAAAGAAAACGTTTTTTGTAAGTGAAGTGACAATGCGTAAAAACAGGCCGCTACTATCTACACAAATTGCATAATCAAAACAAAAAACGCAAAAAGGGCAGCTTTCGAAGAAAAAGACAGAAAAAACACAATATTTTCTGTCTCGTGACGCCTCTGTATACTCTGTGATACGATGCAGAAGTTTGTGGTCTGTCGAGCTGCGGCCTAATGCCCGGCTAGATTGGCGAAATGCTCCTATGTGTGACACCAATAATATTTTAGGAGTGGGCTTTTTATGGGACCTATGGTAAATAATGGACCTTCACAATGTGATTTCTATTCTTATAAAACTATGACTGACCAAAATTTATTACAATAACATTACACGTTGGGGTTTTACGCCTTCTTAAGTGTTTTTTGACAGTGGTCTTTGGTTGGGCCTATGGTTAATTATGAACCAGTCTTCACGAAATTCGACAAGGTTATTTCTATTAATTTTTTATTTATTTATTTAGGGTCTACGGAATAAATCCTTACAGACCAATTATAAAGAAGAAAACAATTTACATAATATACAAAAAATAAAAACAAAAAGATTTAGACATCCATTTAATTACACTGATTAAGGTACAAAATAATGACATTAACATTAAAAGAAAAATCAATAAGAAAATAAAAATCATCATAACGTTTACACAATTTTCTTAGAGGATCAGAATTAGCATATGTAATTAGTTTGCAAAACTTGTAAATATATTGGAATATAGAAACGAGTTGATCGATGAGGTACATTAAAATTTATGTTGCTGAGTAGGAAATCAGAACAGTGCAGTCATTTATTAGGGTTAATAACAATGAAACGCTAAGCATAGTTCTTCTGCTCTCCAACGTTGGTAATTTTATTAATGCAAGCCTAGTAGAATAAGGAGAAATAATGATGTTAGGATTCCATGTTGAATTACCCAAGCAAAAAAGAAGAAATTGTTTTTGGACTGATTCAATGTTTTTGAGATAATCCGCATTCGCATCCCAAATAACAGATCCATATTCCAAGATTGGTCGGACTAAAGATGTATATAACCGTTTGGTAATGATTGGTTCAGGGGGTCTACTCTCTATTGCGATGCGAAAACAATTTCGACGCGAAAGCTAAATGCCAACTTGGTACTCTCTATCACTTTCGCAAAATTTTCTGAAAATGAAGCAATAGTGTCAATAAAAATTAAAGATGGCGCGGATTTACAGTAATGAAAGGCAAAAGTGTGTAAACATATTTGAAATTGGAAAATTTAAATAAAATAAATTGATGATTAACGAAAATAAAAAAAATTAAAGGATGCGATAGACACATGCGTAAACGTATTAAAGAGTGCCAATCGCTAGATTTGCTACAATTTTCTTTCGCATCGCAATAGAGAGTAGCCCCCCAGTAAACTCCTTAGCCCATCGTTTTATAAAAGCCAACACACCGCGAGCTTTGTTTACCATTATATTAATATTATGTTTTTAGAGATTTAATTTAGGATCCAAAAGTATTTCAGGATCTGAAAATTCCGTAGCCAGTTCAAGCTGATGTCCACCCAGTGAAAAGTTAAATAAAGCGTTATCGTTTCTTAAAAAACGCATGTTTACATTTTTTTAAATTGAGTTCCATTAAATTTAGCACACACCATTGATCCAAATCATGTTGCAGAAAATTTTTTTCAATGTTATTATATTGATGAACAATGAAAATAAAATTGGACCAATGTTTTTTTTTTTTTTTTTTGTCATTATTTTTTATTGAATCTTCATATATTAAATATGAACTAACAATAATTAATCAAATCTTAACCTAATACGTTATTTTACCTCCTGCCAGTGCCAGACAAAATTTTCTTCATCACGGGTTATGTTCACTTTTATAGGTGTTTATCGCTCATCTAATTGGGTAAGTGCTGCAGTGTCTCTTCTTCTTAAGCGAGTGTGGCCGCCATGATTTAAAATATTTCGAGCTAGTGGATTTGGGTGTTGTTCAAGCCTTTTTAAATATTATATTGCATATTTTGTAATCATAGATTTCACTAATGGCACATTGAGATCCTTATGTATGTTTGAGTTTTTAACATACCAGGGAGCGGCTGTGATTATTCGAAGAAGTTTATTTTGGCGCCTTTGAATTTTGTCGATATTAGAGGCCGAGGCAGTGCCCCATAGTTGAATACCGTAGCACCAGATAGGCTTTAAGATAGAGTTGTAAAGTAGAAGCTTGCAATCGAGACTAAGGACAGAATTTCTTCCAATAAGCCAATGAATTTGAATGGCTTTTAGTTTCATTTGAGTTAATTTTGCCTCTATATGGCATTTCCACGTTAATCGCTGATCCAGATGTATACCGAGATATTTAACATGCGAATGTTGAGGAATTATTTGATTATTGATTGTAATAGGGGGGCAAGATTCCCGGCGCAAAGTGAATGTTATATGTACGCATTTTTGCTCATTTACCATTATCCTCCATTGTCTTAACCATATTTCTAGTTGAAATATATGATGCTGTAAATAACGCGATGCTTCATAACGATTTTCGTGGACGCTTAGAAAAGCTGTATCGTCTGCAAATGTGGAAGTTTGTGTGTAGTTGCTTGTTGGCATGTCCGAAGTATAAATTAAGTATAATAGGGGGCCCAGGATGCTGCCTTGTGGGACTCCAGCGGCAATGGGCTGAGGTGAACTTAAGAAATTTCCTTCTTTAATAATAAATTGACGACCGACTAAGTAGCTTTCTAGCAGCTTGTGTGTGTTTGCTGGTAAATTTTGCTTCTATTCTATCTATTTTCACTTAAAATTGGTGTTAATTTTGAAACTAATAATTTCTCAAACAGCTTTGACATATTTGATAATAAGCTAATAGGTCTATAAGACTCAACTTTTGTATGATCTTTACCTGGCTTTGGTATCATGGTAACTAAGGAAACCTTCCATTTTTCAGGATAGTATTCAAGGCGTAAAATAGCATTAAAAATAAAAAGAATAATTTTCTTTGCTATGCGAGGTAGCTCCAAAAGCATTTTATTACTGATTTTATCAATACCAGGTGCCTTCTTAGTGTTTAAGTCACAAATAGCCTTTTCGATTTCTCTTATCTCAAATCTGAGGGGAATAGCTGCTCTAGCATCAACAGGTGGTAACTCGACCGCAATATTGTGAGATATATTTGGTGTAAATACGTTTTTCAAATGACTAACAAAAAGATTTCCTTTTTCAATATCGTTTCTTGCCCAACTACCATTCAAGTTTCTTAATGGTTGCTTAGATATAACTGGCCTTTTTAGATTTCTAGCTGCACGCCATAATGAGTAGTCAGATTGTGGAGTTGCATCAAGTTCCTTAAGATATTTTTCTAGAGAAGCCGTTTTCTGATTCTGTAGTAATTTTCTTAGCCTTTTTGTGCATTCTTTTAATAAAATCTTAAGTTGCGGGGATCTGTAAAGTTGCCACTCTCTTCGAACTCTCCTTTTTTCAGTCAAGATCCGCTCGACATCTGAAGAACATATTTTATTATTTTTAATTTTTTTGGGGGTAACGCTGGAGTGTTGAACAGCTAGTTTAAGATAACTGTCAAAGTTAACAAGAGAGAGATCCACATTCTCCGGTGTACTAAGCGGAATATTTTCTGTGCAATGGGCACTGAGAAATTTTTTATATTTTAACCAATTTATTTGTGTGGCTGGCGTCGCTAAGTAACCTGACGGAAATACAATTCTATTTGGGTTCGATATAGTAACAATTGTAGGTGTGTGGTCGGATGATAATTCTAAGGAAGCTTCAACATGAATCGTTTCTGTGGGGATGTTTTTAACCACGCCAAAGTCGATAACATCTGGAATTTTTTGCTGATCAGTAGGCCAATATGTTGGTTGCCCGCTCGCGACCACATTTAAACCCATTTTAGAGATTGTGTTAAACAAAACACGACCTTTTGGTGTTATAAGTCGTGACCCCCAGAAGGTATGTTTAGCGTTATAATCGCCAGCGGCCAGAAAACAGGGTCCTAATGATTTATAATATTTATAATATTGGCCTTCTGATATGGAAAATCTAGGTGAGAGTATAAAGAAGAAATTACTATGTTTCGATTTAGCTCCTCAACACAAATAGTCGTTGCTTGCAGATAGTCTTCACGGTGATCACACATAATGTAGTGTTTGACTCGAGTTTTTATTAAGATGGCAGAACCTCCACAAGCTCTATCTCGAGGGTCCTTGGTATCATATAGTATATAACCATTGATTTTAAACGTATTTCTTGAGGTCAAATGAGTTTCAGAAATCATCATGACATCAATTTGTTTATTTTTAAGAAAGTATTCTAATTCATTTTTATGTTGGCGGATGCCGTTTGCGTTCCAAAAACAAATTTTTAAACAGTTCATGGTTTGTTAAGTACAGCTTGCAATAACATCGATTGCATTCTAAGCATTTCCTGCATCATATTACCCATTGTGTTCGTAAAATTATTTACTGTTTGCACTAATGTTTCCATGGTTTTTTCTAAACGACTTAAATTAGAAACCGGAGTTTCATCATTACTTGGCGAGGCACCTTGCATTGGCTGATGGTTTGATTTTAGGACGTTAGCGTAAGAGGTTCTGTTATTACTAGGCTGGGGGGCTTGAATTGCATTTGTGTTTACCTGATTTGCAACCTGCATTTGAGGGGTATTTGTTTTCGGTCCAACCGTCTGCTTGACAATATTATATACTGGGCATCCTCTATAATTGGCAGTGTGATTACCGCCACAGTTGCTACATTTTTTTTACGTTGGGGTCGGTTTTAGACTTATCACAAGAAACTGTACCGTGTAGTTCACCACATACTACGCAGACAGGGGGTAAGTAGCAGTATGCCTTGGTATGGCCAAATTCTTGACAGTTTAAGCACTGAACAGGTCCGTTTTTTTTGTGCGGCTCCTCAATTGTGATTTTTCTGTATAGAATATATTTCACACTATAAATGGGATGCGTTTCGTTTTTTTTTTTTAACTTAATGTCGCCGGGCTCTAATTCTACTCGAAAAAGTGGTTGTGGAATTTTGTCCCTATTTCTAATATTTACCACATGTTTTATCTTGAAGCCTTTTTCTTCCAAGAAAGTTTTAATTTCCTCTGGGTCTACGCATGAATCAATTCCCTTAATCACCACCTGGAGACCTTTACTGCTCTTGAGTTGGTATGTGTAAAAACTTTTTTTAAGTGCCTCAAATTTGCTTATTATTTTGCGAAAGTCATTTTCATGATTTACTTGAATTTTAGTTTCATTTATACTACCTCGATTTATTGCAGCAACATAAAAAGAATTTTCGCCAATCAACGAAATTAAACTCTTTATTAGATCATTTGAGTTATGCTCCCTAAGATATATTGGGGGAGGCTTGGACGATTTTATGACGTTTGGGGCTTCAGAGGGTTCATCCTCCAGAATTGCAAAGCGATTTTGGGAATTTATTTTATCAAAAGATGGCACTTTGGATGCCGAAGCAACAGCTGCAGAGGTAGGGCTGCGTCCCCGTTTAAGCACTGTTATGTACCTGTCCATACCAACTTGTACTGTAGGCTTTTGACAATTTTTTACAGGGGGGTTTTCCATTTCATTTGTGTTTAAGTTGGTATAATTTCCCACTAAATTTGATTTTGACGTCACGGCAATACTTGCTGGCCGTGCAACACTTGTCACCAAATCTAGTTGTAGTTTTTTTAATGAGTCACTATCCACTGTTTTTGTAAACACCGAGGGTGATAGGGAACGTGTTCGAATAATTGGCTTAGCCGTTAAATAGTTTATATTGTTTTGTTTTGTTTTATTTATTTCTACATTATTATCGTTTGCCTGAACTAAAACGTAAACGTTTCTTTCATTTTGTCTTAGTGTTGTTTCACTGTTCGTACTCATGCAAAGAGTTGTTTTTGTTTTTCACCGTTTTGCTTTGCTTTAATATTTTTATTATTTATTGTATTTTACAACAACAAAAAAAACAAGAAATTTAAATGTTTTTGTTCAGAATATGTATACACATGTATGAACATTCATACGTACATACATATATATTTTTACTGTTTTATTTTATTTAATTTTATCGTTTTAAATTGTTCACTATTATGTTAAATAATTTAAATAACAAAATATATTATTTTTTTTTAAGCGTCCATTCGCTGCTGATATATGTCAAAATCAATATGATTAATTAATAGTTCTAATCGTATGCGGGGCTAAAAATACACGTCTGTATCACAACAAAGCACAAACCGAACTTGGACCAATGTGGCTACCTTAAGGCACTCCAGAACTAACGATTATGTTTTTCATACAGAACCAATTTGTGCCAAATTGTATATCATTATATGTACCATCATTTAGGTTAGTTTTTGTAAAAAAATGATCAATTTTTAGAGTGGTGGTTCCATATTTTGGCTCATAACTCTTGAACCGATTTTATTGGTTTTAAATTTCAAACTACTTAGGATGACTGGAGAAAATTTTCCACCAATATTGTTCTTTTCTTTTCAGTGATTATGAGTAAAAAAAATGTACATAAACACCTGCCGTGTTGGAACAGTGGCATTTCCTTTTTTTTTTGGCGATTTTCAAAAAAAAAAAAAAAAAGTCAGAAAATAACTGTTAATTTTGATTTTTATTTTTTTTGAAAAAAAATAAAAGCTATTTTCTGATTTTTTTTTTTTTTTTTTAAAATCGCCAAAAATATGGTGAAGTGCAAATAATGCGTTTAACGACAAGAACTTGATTAAACCGGTTAACCGTGGTGGAGGGTCAGTACTGTTCTGGGAATGCATAGAAACCTTGTATTTATAGAATCAACGATGAAGAAGATGATTACCTGCGCATTCTTCAACACAATGTTGTCCCCAGTGTAGAGAAATTAAGCGTATCAAGGAACTGGATACTTCAACAGAACAATAATCCTAATCATTCGTCCAAAATTTTGAAGGATGGTTACTCTACCGTACTCCTAAAACCCTTGACCATCCACAACAATCCCCAGACCTCAATCCTATTGAGCATCTGTGGGAATATGTGGACAAAAAACTGAGACAAAGGAATATTTCTTTCAAAGACGGCCTAAGGGCGGCGCTGCATTATGAATGGCGAAAAATTCCACCTGAATTTACAAAAAAATTTGTTGAATCAATGCCCAGGAGGTTAGAAGCTGTAATTAAGTCAAAAGGACGCCAAACAAAGTATTAAAAATAATGTTTTTATAACGTAAACACTTTTGTTTACTTTCATTTGACGCGTTAAATTAGTGTAATTTAAATAAAAACTGAATTTTTTTTTTATGTGCCTTTATTTTAGTATTTTGTTTTTATGCATTTAATTTCTTTTTTATTACTAATCAATTATGTTTAATTGTTTTTTTTTATATTATTGTTTGTTCAAATATAATACATATTTTTTTAAATAAAAATTCGGTGTTTACTTTCATTTGACGCTCACAGTATTAGACTACTTGAATTGGAATAATGAATTGTAAAAGAATTATTATAGATATTTGTATTGTTTGATTTAATTAAATTGAACGTAATTAGATATGTAGCGCTAAACCTTTTATATTCTGCTTGAATTGTTAATTAATTATAATTGAATTCTAAATTGTGAAACGTAATTTTTAAATTTAAAATTTAACGACTTGTATTGGTGAGTCGATGCTTGATTGAAGTCAATCACAATAATTGCGTTCAGTACTCTTTAGTACACTCAAAAAGTGAACGAAGGAGAGGGAAAAAACTTATCCATCCTTTGATGGGGATAAAAGGCCGAGGTGGCATGGTTTTATTAGATTCGATCTTCTTTCACTTTTACTCTGACACTTAAATCAAGCAGACTGCAGATACCTACCCACGGTGTTTTAAAGCTATATAAAACTTATACCATTTATATTAATGTATAAATTGTATTAAAGACTCATCATGTTAGAGGTTTTCTCATGTTATAACACGGCTGTTAATGCAAATGTTTTAACAACACTTTTATAACATAATGTTATAACAGCAAATCATGTCAGTTGTAGACGGGGAGTTAAGAAAATCAATTTATTACTAATATATAAGAAATCATTCCAGTTTTTATTTTACTTTTAAATTCTTGATGAGAATATTTATTTGTTTAACTGCATGAGTATTTTAACTTAAGCTTAGCTTCTTAAACACAAAACTACTCGACTATATTTTTATAAAACTTTGTAGTACCTAGAGGTAGTGACGAGTGAAAGGAAAAATATCATAATAAAATTAAAGAGTTAGTTGAAAATCATGTTACACATTTCATTATTTTTTTGATTTAAAGCTAGTGTACGTCCAGGAAATTTGAATGAATATTTCGATATGACTTTTTTGGTATACTTTTGGCCAGCCTGTAAAGTAACCAGTTTAGTATTCGTGTGTCTGAAATTAAAAAAAAAAGTTTTAATTAATTAACATTAATTTTTGGCACTAAAATATTTCACTGGAAATTTACTTAAGTTGCATTTCAGGCCTCTGTAATTGCATGCATAATTTTATGCCAGAATAAAAATCAATATCGGCCTGAAGACTAATTTTGGGTTCATAAGACAACAGGAATTCGTTGGACACATATGCGTAAGTAAACCCAGCTTTCATTATGCCATGGACTGCTGCAGCAGAACTGAAAAATTTGATGAAAGTCTAATTGTATTTCTTTTGTTAGCTTTATAAAATGTTCTTACTTTTGTTGTATTTCTGTATTGGCATTACGGTTCCATATACTAAAGTCCACCTTACCATTTAAGTCTACCGATTTTGAACCAATTACTCGTGTGTATACGGTACCTCCTGCAGATAATATAATATAATGTTCATGATCTTGAGCCAAAGTAGTAGCCTGAATAGCTGGTGTTGGATCTGAAGCTGTACCACTCCAAACATGGCCCATTAATTCAGACTGACCATTAAAAAATACTAAAGGTCTTAAGAGTATCCCCTGTACAGCAATTTCCATGCCAGCTGTAGCAGGACTATCATCGTCTTCTTCTTCGTCGTCGTTATTACTTTCATCAGTGTCTCCCACGAATGATGTTAAACCGCTGGTGTAAATACCAAGCTAAAAGAAAAAACGAGGAAAGACAATTATGTTTCTGTTTATTGAAGACTTTAATTTGGAGCACACAATAGCTTATGCGATATGCTCACTTTTGCTTTAAATAAGTACCAGTGTGACCAGATTTTTTAAAAATATAAAGCTAAGTCATGTTTGAAATAGAGCTAAAAAAAGCGAAAGAAGGAAATTTAAAGCCAAAAAATAAAGCTAAATTTTTTTATAGCTTCTTGTAGTAACTTTTAATTATTTCGATAAATCATTAGTATTGCGGTTATTTTGTTGAACTATTTATGGTTTCAACAGAAAAGAGAAAGACAAAGTGAAAAAACAAAAAAAAAATGTACTTGGACTTCAAGAAAAATTCTTGACGAAAGTACGAAAAAACAGAAGTAAAGGAAAAAAACACGTAAAATCAATTAAAATGGATAATCATTCAGGAAAGCAAATTTCGATCACCAAATGTTAAAATACAATTTGGTTTAAGGATTGATGTTTGTCTAGTGACGTCAGCAGTCGTCGATGGCTGCGAGTGTAAGACGGCAAATCCATCTGAGGAGATCGAGTGGTTGCGATGTCTTGGTAACCTGCCGGCCAGGGTTCGAGCCACGTCAAGAATGAAGGATTATCAATAACAATTTTAATAAATTTTCATGTTGTAAAATTCCTTTCTTCACAAAAATAATTTAATAAAAATTAAATTTCATGAACTTAAGCCTAATTAAAAATATTTCGATAAATTGTAAATTGATCAAACTTTAGCTTTATTTTTAACAATTTCTATGGATTTGCTTAACTTTATTTGTAAGAAGATAATTGTATAATGTAATTAAGAAACTGTAAAATGATGTTTGATCCAGTTAAACGTTTTGCAAAAGTAAATAATTTTTTTATTAAAACAAGGAACGCCAAATATTTAATAGGTATGAACATAACTTAACTAGTAACATTTTTACTAGCAGAAATTTTCAAAAAATAGTTGACGGAAGTCGTTGTCGTGATAGAAGTCGTAGCCGTTTGAAATTCGAAATCACGACAACGACATTGTAAAACACATAAGTAAAAAGTTCGCCGTACATATGTCGTTTGCGTCAATCATAATACCAACTATTAAAAATGACTATATTTCGACCACGACTACAACACTTATAAGAAGGCCAAACAAGATATTTTTCCCTGATACCTAAGCCAAAAACTAATTTTTTTCATGATGAAAAAAAATAAACAATTTAATTATTAGTTCTTTTAATGGTTTGAGTCTTCGAAAATTAAAAAGAACGTAGAACGTTTTGCTGATGCAACTATAACGTCCATAATTCGATTTACTTTTGCTCTTGATGCCTGCTTATAGATGAAATAAGTATGTGTCAAATATGCTTTCATCGCTAAATGGACTATCACGTAAATCCTTTATATTAAATTTACTTAAAACGGCAGAAAAAAACAGATTAATTGTAAAATATCGCTAAAGTGGCTTAAAACTCTAGTGACTATAAACGAAAAGTACTGTATGCTTAAACCTTATTTTTAAATTCTCATGCAATAGGTATAGGCAAAAAATTTATTCTAAGCTTTGCTTTTGTTCAATAATTGGTTTGTGGTCTTGCTATTATCACTGAAATATGGAATAGAAATATGTATGTTTTTTGTTCTTATAAATCACATAAAATTACTGTTTATTCAAGAAATTTTTCGAAGTGTAACTTTTGACAAAAATTCTAAATTTTTTTTGAAAAAAGAGTAACTTTTGTATTCTTCCCCTCGCAGCACTGTTATGTATGTAAATCAAATCTGCACAACGATTTCTTCTGCTCTGCCAGACTTTTACGCTTTTAACTAACTGTTTTATTTATTTTAAAATATAAATAAACACGAAATTGAAATTAAAAAAAGGCTAGGAAAAGCTAAATGCATCGTTGAAAAAAGCTGAAAAAAGCTTAAAGCTAAATGAATATCTGAAGCTGAAAAGGAAAAAAATAAAGCTAAACTTAGATATGGTCACACTGAAAAGTACATAAACATCAAAGATGCCCAGTAGTGGCTGCCCTGCAAATAATAGGACCAGTCCAAACACGCGTGTAAAGAGTAGTCCACAAAGGACCAGGACTAGTCCAAAAATAACCCAAACGTATGGAAAAAGCCTGGTCTATTTAACATTACGATGTCCTAGGAGAGGACCATATAACCCACCTTTGGACCACTAAGGAGTAGTTTTAAAACTACTCCATGGTATAATCAAGAGGATTAGTTTTGAAGTCGTTTAAAAACGAAAGCATGTCGTTAAAAAACGAAGACATGTCGTCTCACTACAAACACTTTTTAACAATGACATGGTCCATGCTTGCATTACACCGGACCAGTCCATGGACTAGTCCATTTTATAAAAATGGATCAGGTGGTCCAATTTTATTTGCAGAGTGATATCAGCAAACTAAACTCACACGTATACTTACGCTCTTTTGTTTGATCGTCAATCAACCAATAGGAAATCAGCATGTTGAGTGGGAGAGACAAACTACACTTGCAGAACTTCTGTGTCTTATTTTACATTTTAATCATCATCGAGACCAGGGCTGCCAGGTACTTTTTTTCGTCCTCCCCAAACTTAAAAAAAAATTCCCCAAAAATCCCCCAATAAAAGAGAAAACCCCAAAAAATAAGCCCCTGTAAAAAATACACAATTTTGAACGGATAATTTAAATATTTATTTGAGTTTTACTTGTTGTATGTTCTACAAAAGATCATTTATATTGTAGGAAATATGAAGTTGTATTAAAAACATATATAGTTTATATATATGTATATATACAGTCGAACTTCCCACTAAAGAATCTGCATTGAAAACATAATTGTATCTACACTTTGATTACTTTATCATCTAGAAGAAAAGTTTACGACATTAAAAAAAATTGACAAAAACTAAAATAAGAGATTTTTTCGCCTTGTATTCACTATTTAACTTATCAATCGACTTTTCTTTACCCAATCGTCACCAAACTTCATAATTTATGTTTTACAAACAAAATTAGCCCATTCATAGACTTAAGAGGTAATTTTAATTTTTTTAACACCTCTAATGAGTATATGTACATTAGGGGTACAACCAAAATAAGGCCCTATCACCACGATGTAGCCGATGTTGTACTGAAATCGAAAAATGTTTCCTCAGGTCATTTCGGAACAAAAACGTTCCGCGTCGAAGCCGATTTCTGAAAGCCCTTTTAGATTTTTTTTTTATTTTTTCAAAATTTTGTATTTAATAATTATTTAACTATTTACATTTCTTTATGTTATTATATGATTATAATCCAAATCACAATCTAAAAACTATCTTTGTTATGTGAAATTAATTTAAGATTAAGAGTTCGTGTTGATTTGCATTGGGGGAAAATATCTTGTAAGACTTTGATGGCTCGTTCTGCACAAATGTTGCTGCGTTGTGTTTTTGGAATTCTTGATTCATCATTCACCCAATGTCTTAGAAAGCATTTCTGAGCATTAGTAAAGCCCGATAATGATTTCTTTAAGGCTTCGAAGTCATTTTTATTGTAACAATGGTCTGAAAAACAAATGTTGTACCAAGGGCCACATATAAAATTTTGAAAAAACAGAGTTGCATTAGCAAAAATCGGTTGTTTTTAACTAGTTTATCTCAAAAGCTAGTTACAAACCTGTTTATGGTTTGTATGGATAAATAAGTTTCACAAACTAGTTTATTACCATAAACAACTTATAAACTGTTTATATTGTAGGTGTAAATGCATTATTACTGATCCCAAACTTAATTGCATTTGACGCGGAACCTTTTTTAACGATATCGAAAATCTAAAGATGCAGTTCATATTTTTTTTATGCACTACATGGTATGGATAGGGCAATTTTGATATTTTCAAAAATTGTAAAAAAGTTGTTTCCCTAATGTACATTAGACCGGGTCGACCTCCATACGAAAAAAAAAGTTGTGCCAGTCACCCCCTAGAATGAAAGATATGTCAATGAAGTTTCTAAAACAGGAAAAATTTTTTTTGCCACGCCCCAAAATACAGCACTTTTGGTTTTTTATATGAAGCGCTGCCATTTAAAGTCCGATCTCATCATATCGTATATCGTTGTTCATGGCTTGACAGTGGCTTAATTTTTGCCTTTGGTGACTTTTTAATCCGAGCTAAAACTCTGGGCGCCACTTATGCCATCTCGGATCCTTCCCCCAAATGTCAAATTTTTTTCACGTCCCAAGAAAGCCCTTTTAAAACTTAGTATTTATAGCATTTAATATGCTCACTTTTATAACACGCCTCCAAATTAAGCCCCTTTTTTCTTTTTCACATACATATTACATAAAACCAGGTAGAAGCCAATACAACCCATAAAATTTTCATCAGTCACGCCCTTGAATAAAAGGTTTTATTTCTTTTATATTAAAGAATTTATTAAGTTTGACGTACTTTACAAAAATTGTTTTTGCCACAGCTTGTTTTGCTTATATATGTAGCATCGTCATTCAAAGTCCAATTTCATCGTATCGCATATCATTGTTAATGGGTAGAATATGGCTTAATTTTTGTATCTAATGCTTTTTTAATCTATATGACATTTATAAAATATCGGATGCTTTCCATCTTATGTCCAATATTTCACAAGTAGAAAAGATTTCTTTCTAAAACTTTATAAGTAAAGTTTTTTATATTCTCACTTTTTCCTCACGCCCTGAAATTACCCATTTTATTATTTCATCATCAGGCTAAGTTTTTTATAGCATATTCTACTGGCACTGTTTTTCCGTATTTTTTTATTTATTTCAATACCACAAAAAGGACCTATTATAACTATACAGTAGAATCCCGATAATTCGTAATCGAAAGGGACCGGCCATTTTTACGAATTATAGGGGTTTTCGATTTAACGGGGTTGAAATAAAATAAATACGAATTAACGGGGTTTTTCAATTTATTTACTAAAACGATAAAAAACAAAAAACTATTGTTATACCTATATAAAAATTATTGATGTTAGAAACCGATCTTGAGAAAATAAACACACACACACAAGCAAAAGCAAAGACCCACGCTGTTTCTGTTGTTTTTATTACGAATTACAAGTGGTAGTTAGCAAACAATTACGATTTATAAGAGGTAAAGATTTTATTTGAAAAAAAAAAACGATTTAGCGAGGGGACCAAAATGTATGGATATTTTACGAATTAACGAGATTTTTTCAAGGGACCGACAGCTTATTACGAATTATCGGAAATTACCATTTATCGGGGTACAAATTATCGGGATTTGACTGTATATGTTTATTTAAAAAATCTTAATTAAGACATTTGTAAAAGCAAACATAATGTTAAATATGAAACCATGGTACAGAGTTAAAACAAGAACTTAAAAATCTAAAGAAATTACTAAGTTCTAAAAATGAAAAAATACAAAATAATTTAAAAGCATAAAAATGAATGCCTCAAAACATATACATATGAGAAAAATTATAAATTGGGTAGTCGGTGTATGTAAATCTTGGCGAGACTCAACTTGACTAGGTTATACTGTAATGGTAAGGAAATTAATATAAATTAAATTGAAGCTCGGCGAGTATATTAAAAGCTATTTACAAGAACAATTTTTGATTTTTAGGTGAACTGTTAATTAAATTAAAAAATTAAAGAATATCAAAAGCTATTTACACTAATATTTAGAAGGACTTTCTTGGCTCGTAAAAAAATTAAACATCAGAGGGGAAGGATCCGAGATACCATAAATCCCATCTAGAATTTTAAGTGAGTTTGAAAAAAGCATTAAATACAAAAATTAAGCCATATCTAGCCATTCACAATGATATACGATACGATGAAATTGGCCTTTAAATGACGATGCTACATATATATATATATAGCAAAAAGAGCTGTAATTTAGGGCGTGGCAAAAACAATTATTTTAAAGTGCCTCAAAATTAATGAATATACCTTTTATTCTAGGGCGTGACAGATGAATATTCGCTTCTACCTGGTTTAATGTAACATGTTTGTGAAAAAGAAATAAGGGGCTTAATAATTTAGAGGCGTGTCATAAAAGTGAGCATCTTAAAAACTATACATACTAAGTTTTAGAAGGGCTTTCTTGGCACGTGAAAAAACTTTGACATTTGGGGGAAGGATCCGAGATGGCATAAGTGGCGCCGAGAGTTTGAGCTCGGATTAAAAAGTCACTAAAGGCAAAAATGAAGCCACTGTCATGAACAACGATATGCGATATGATGAGATCGGACTTTAAATGGCAGCGCTACGTATAAAAAACCAAAAGTGCTGTATTTTGGGGCGTGGCAAAAAAAAATTTTTCCTGCTTTAGAAACTTCATTGACATATCTTTCTTTCTAGGGGGTGACTGGCACAACTTTTTTTTCGACCCACCTTAATGTACATACATGAACTTCTCTAGGAAATTACAAATTTTGTACTTATTATACATAATCATATTATTGACAAATTAGTTTCAAATTTTTCAGATATTTTTTTTTTATATTTAAAAAAAAAGACAACTTGTTTTACCCGGTGTTTATTGATATTAAGTGATATTGCAAAAATTACCACCCTAATGTTTATGTGTGCACAAAACTTAGTTATCTCCTATAGAAAAATTAAACTCATATTTTTTACACGGAAATAAGTTTATTTTCTAAAGTAACCAAATTCCTTTCTTAACACAGAAAATCCAATAATAGTTTTATGATTTTAACACATTTTGCTCGTATTTAGTATAATTTTCTTGAATAAACAAACATTTTCTCATGACCAAAAAATTCAACATATACCAATGATCAAAAATTTCTTAAGACAAGAAATACAAATGAAGCTTGTTTAAGAAATAAGAAAGACTTTTCTTAAATCAAGCTGCATTTATTTAATATTAATCTGGGGTCTAATCACCGCATACGATATCGAGCAAAATTGATCGAAATTACTTATTTTGGTATTATGAAACTCGATATCGAATGAAATGTATTGAATTTGAAATAATAGCATTCGTTATCGAGTAAGTCAACATTACATTTATCGAGTTTCATTCGATACGTCAGTGTCTATCGTATGCAAAAACATTCGATAGTTTACTCGATACGATAGTATCGAATGCGGTGATGAGACCCCTGGTTATCTTGGACTTTTTCGATTTTTCAGAAAATGTACAAGAAAACTTGGTTTAATTCAAATAATTTTTATTTGAATCGACATGTTAAGCATATCAATAAAAAGTTTCTTTTTTTATATTAAGTTTTCCTTAAACTAACTAATGCTATACGTTTTTATGTTTAAAATTCAGGCTTTTCATCGTATTTTGTAAAATATTAATAGCCGATTTCACTAATTTATTTAAATACCAATTTATGTTTAAAATTAGTTTTTCATGTCAAATAAAAATAAAATTATAGGAACAACTATATTTAAATATGAATTGATATTTAAATTGAAGTGGTGAAATTGGCCATAAGCAACGAATACTTAATTTTTTTTAGCTGTATTTAATTATAGTTCGCTTTGAGTCATAACTTTTTGCTTATACCAAGCCACACATAAATTTAACACAAAAAAAAAATTTTGGCTTGGACGAGAAAAGTGCAAAATATTTTTAGTTCAAGCCATATTTTGTGGTGCTTCATTAAATAATTCTTTCCGTGTATTTCCTCAACAAATCCTATTTTTTTTTTAAAATCCCCAATGTAAACCCCAAATCAAATTTTTTGTCCCTTTTAGCAATAAGAAAACCCCTAATTTGCGGTCAAAACCCCAAAGCTGGCAGCCCTGATCGAGACTGCTGTCAGTGAACACATAAATTGATATTATTGCGATATATTAATGATGTCAGTAGAAAAGTATTTTATGTTACAAAATGCTTTTGATGACATGCAATGTCTTATTTGTCATATAACATTTAAAAAAACTAAGAAATTTTTAATCCAAATTTTTAATATTTTTAATTAGGCTCAAGTTCATCAAATTTAATTTTCATTAAATTATTTTCATGAAGAAAGGAATTTTACAACATGAAAATTAATTAAAATTTACTGATAATTTTTCATTCTTGACTCAATCTGGGCTCGAACCCAGGCGTTTTTACGGACAGGTTACCCTGACATGTTTCGATTGCAACCACTCAATCTCCTCAGAGGGCTTGCCGTTTAACACTCGCAGCCATCGACGACTGCTGACGTCATTAGTCAAACATCAATCCTTAAACCAAATTGTATAACCACAATACTAACCACAATACTAATTAAAACTAAGAAATATAATTTAAAAAAACCATTATGAAGATGTTCACAAAGACATGAATTATTTGCAGGGAGAAGAAAAGAAAAACAATTTAAAATTTATAAGAAAATTTCATTGAAGTGTTTATCTTTATTTCCCTTTATCTTTGAGAACAAATATTTTCAGATTTCAATTATATTTGCTCAAAAAAACGCAATGTGCTGAATTCTTCTAGTTTGAGAAATGTACTTTTAATATCGTTTTTTTTTAATTCCCTGTGCTAATCCCCGCGAAGCTTGACGCTTGTCTGCAGGAAAGAAACCAGAGTCTCTGGCGGGAATCGAACCCACAACCCCGGGGTTGATAGACTAGCTCACTACAAGCTAGCCTACCGGGGCAAGTTGTTTTCTTCCAGTGTTATTTCGTCACTCTCACCAATACTACTACCTTGGGCATCTTTGATATACATACATACACCCTTATCATGAATAAAATTTCACATATAAATTTCCGAATGTGTGAAGAGTTGGTATCATGAATAAAATGTGTTGTGAAAATTTCCGAATGTTTACATTTTTAAACTCCGAAAAAATTTCTTTCGAATTTGCTTGTTTTCAAAAAAATTCACACGATTGTGAATAGCTCACATGTGAAATATTTTACCAATTTATGAAGAAAATAATTCACAAAGATTTGTCTGTCGGAAAAGGAAGAAAATGTAAGTTTATATTTAAAATTTAAAAAAAACAAGTTAGAGTGCTATATTCGGCTGGGCCGAATCTTTAATACCTTCCACCGATGCTACACTCCTTTCCGAAAGTAGGGTATATATGAGGCATATGGTAAATTATGGGCCGATCTTCACGAAATTTTACAGTATAATTTCTAGTTCTACAAAACTGTCACGTACCGAATTTTATTATGATAGCGTTATTTAAACGGTTTTAGGCGTACGGAATGACAAACTTAGTATGCCCTCATTCACCACTGATGGTGGTGCAGGGTATAACAACGTTTCAAATGCACAAATTTCATTTATTTCATTTACATACATATGTAGGAGTTAAACGGTAAATAAGGAGTAAAAAATATTTTTTAATAGTTTCCTTATAACCGATTTCACGATTTCAAATAAATTTTAGAATTTTTCGCAAATTTTTGCCATGCTATTTTTACTGTAAGTTTTCTGATTCTTTATAGCTTTACCGATTATTAATAAATATATTTGCTATCATGCCGCGCTTAGCAAATTTTTGCGAATTTCCGTTAATTTAGCAATTTTTACCAATATTTTGCCATTCCTTATAGTTTCAGGGCCTTTTAATTCATTTTATGGCTTGTTTGAAATATTAAAAATTTTCGCGAATTTTCGCTATTTTTGCAAACTTTTCCGAATTTCAGCAATTTTCGCGTAGTTTTGTTGCTCTTTGAGGTAATCGTCTTAAATTACAAATCAATAGTAATCGATTATTGTCGATAAAGATTCAGAAAATACAACAGCATGTTGTTCGCGAAAATCTTCTTCCTGTCACAAAGCTTTACATTTTCAAATTTTCCCGAAAAAATTTAGTTCCATAAACTTCCAAAAACAGGAGGCTTATTCTGAATTGCGATGCGAAAATCAATGCGATGCGAAAGAAAATTGGTATTCTGTTAGACTTTCGCAATCGCTTTCGCAATTTATTTCAAATTGTGGCAACGCTGCTCAAATATAAGTCAGTGTCAGTAAAAGTCAAATTAAAAATAAATTAATTTGTTTGTGTTTGGCTGTGAAAATTGTTTAAAAATTTATTTTAGACATTCTGTAATAAAAAAAAATAATAAAAATGGATTTTGTGGCACTGTGGTTCGACTAAGAAGAAAATGAAAATGTTTTGTTTGTACTTTAAAATCGGCCCAAACCTATTAAAATTAAAGTTGAAGTCAAATATTTTTGAACTGGTTTATATATTTCATACTTTTTTCATCCTGCAGCTTCTCTAATAGGTGGTCCATTGATATTTAGTTCTTCAGTTAACGTTTGCCATAAAGTATTTGCCGACTGACGTGCATTTAGTGTTTTCAAATAGCCTCTTGCCAATTGGCTGTGCTTATTCATAAGTTCCATCATTATATCAAATTGACGCGATTTGCTGGTCTTATTGCTTGCTTCCCTGAATTAAATAATAAATATATGAAGGAATAAATAAATAAAATATTATCTCTCACTAACATGTTTGTACTTTGCGAATGCTATTTTGTTGTCGAATAAATTTTGCGAATTTGACATTTGTTTTCGCAATGTAGAATACCGACTTGTCACCTTTTCGCATTTGAAATGCGATTAAAGAAAAAAACTTTGCGATTATCGCAATACAGAATAGCAACTGTTCGCATTTATGAATTTTCGCATCGCATTGATTTTCGCATCGCAATTCAGAATAAGCCTCCAGTTTTCTTAAATACATTAATTGTTTCTTGTTTACAACTCCGATTATAATGACACAGGCTTTTAAAATCAGGTATGTTATTTTATTCACATGGAATTCATGATACGAAATTAAAATCCATGTGAATAAAAAATTTTATTCGGAAATTTTCACATGTGGAATTCATGATAAGGGTGATAATGTTCATTTAAAAATGTACACATCAGTGCATGGTGGTGCAAGGTGGGAGCCGTAACGCAGATGATTGCAGTGTTTTTCTACGTGGTGTCAAATTAGATGTTAATTATTTGTTTATTTATATTAAAGGTATTCACGTCAAAAGTTTCACTTTTGCGAAAAAACAAAATTGCAAAAAACATAACAACAACCATTAAAAATATTTAAATTCCTAACGAGCGGACAAACGACTACAAATTTGATGAATATCGATAAGTGCAATTATCAAGGCAAAAGTGAAGATAAAACTATAAATAATTAAACTTATCATTAATAAATTTGTCAAGTCTTTAATTTTTTTTTTTATTTAAATTTTCTGCTATAAGCCTGGTACTCTGTTCAACATTTCACGTGAAATGCTGTCAAAACGCATATGAAAAAAACTTGTGCGGAATATCTATGAAATAATGTTGATAGAGTTGTACTCTGTTCATTTGGTGAAAAAGTTCCGAAATGTTTCTCGCAACATTTTATTTTACAACTGCGAAATAAACTAAGCGTGGAATTTTAGGCAAAATAAAAAAAGGATGAACTGATTATTTAATAAGAAATAAAAAATTAATATAAAAACCGGTAACAGTTTTTTTTTATCGATATTTACTTTATTTTTTGTGAAATTTTTTATTTAAAAAAATTATTTTTAGTAAAATACATTTGAGGTTTGTTTACATACGCAAAACAATGTCGCATACTTTGCAGGAATAAAATCGGCAAATTGTACAAACTCGCATGAAAGGTAACATCGATACATGTCAAAATTTTCGTGTGAAATAATAAATGTTGCTCAACATTTTTCACAAATTTGAACAGAGTACTAGGCTATAAAAAGAACAGATCATTATGTATTTCTGAGCGCTCATTACGAATAAAACATTAGTTTTTGCCTACTACCTCTTGTTTTAGAGATATTGTGCATTAATTAAAAAAAAAAAAACATTGAATTTTCCTTTTAAGACCCATTGAAACTACTTTTTTTTTTAAATTCCCTAAGCTAATCCCGCGAAGCTTTACGCTAGTCTGGAGGAAACCAGAGTCTCTGGCGGGAATCGAACCCGAAACCCCGGCGTGATAAACTAGCTCACTACCAGCTAGCCTACCGGGGCACCGGGGATGTTTTTATGTCAAATTTATCATCAATAACAAAATGGCTACGAAGTTAATACTTTGCACAAATAATGCAGACAGTTTTGTGTCAAAATATTCTTGCACATTATCGTGCACCTTTAGACTTCAGGAATGCTGCATATTTCAAATATTTTAAAATTCAAATTTCAAATCTAGATAAACCATAGGTGTTAAATACTGTTTTGCAAAACTGCGCAGTGTCTTTACGGCTTTTACGGTAACTTAGGAAATGACCGAGTATTTAATTTGAGACACCAATAATCTGGCGGGAGCCAGTTTGGGCATACATTGAAAAATGGGGAGAAACCGTTGGCATTTTTTAAAGTTTTTAGGATTAATCTAAAAATACATAATTTTGAAAATCCTTTGAAATACAAGTTAGATATCCTGATATACTTACCAATGTGATTCTATTCAAATGAAAGAAATTTTTATGTTGACTAATCAGGGGTGTTCTGGAAATCTAAAACGCAAGAATTTGGAAGTTGTTTTTAATACACTTTTAATCTAATTTTTTTAATTTTTGTAATAAAATTCCGTTTAAAGCCTAGTACTCTGTTCAAATTTGTGAAAAATGTTGAGCAACATTGATTATTCCACACGAAAATTTTGACATTTCTCAATGTTACCAATCTTGCGAGTTTGTACAATTTGACGTTTTTATTCCTTCAAAGTATGCTACATTGTTTCATGTATGTAAACAAACGCCACATGTATTTTACTAAAATTATTTTTTTTAATAAAAAATTTAATAAAAAAAAAGTAAATAAGGATAAAAAACTGTTACCGGGGGTGTTATTTTAATTTTTCATTTCTTATTTAATATTAAGTTCATACTTTTTTGCTTTTGCTTAAAATTCCACGTGAAATAAAGGCAGCTTACATTATTTCGCAGTTGTAAAAAAATGTTGGCAGAAACATTTCGGAACTTTTTCACAAAATAAACAGAGTACAACTCTATCAATATTATTTCATAGATATTCCGCACAAGTTTTTTTCATATGCATTTTGACAGCATTTCACGTGAAATGTTGAACAGAGTACCAGGCTTAATAGAGAACTATTTGTATAATATTTATCATACAATTTATTACAGAAATCTTATTCAAAACCGACGTTTAAAATTCTTGCGTTTTGCGTTTTCGATTTCCAGAACACCCCCAAATAATTCAGGAAAATTTTTTAAAGTTTGTAGGTTCATTCGTAAAATATTAAGCGAATAATACAAAAAATGGTGTTAATTATGCAAATATTTAGTGTCACTATTGCTTTCAAACTTTAAAGCGTAATCTCAATTTTACTAATAGCAATGGAAAGAAGTCAGGAAACATTTTGACCTGTGTAATATAACTTGAGGCCCTATGCTTCTTATAGGATCAATGGGAACATATATGTGACAGCGCATAGAGAAAGGGACCAGTAAGGCAAAGGGAACAGTAAAAACCAACTACACAAAACAAGAGGTAGGGACGACCTACGCGCGTTTTCAAGGTTGACCAACAAGGTTGAGATATGTCGCTTTCAAATGAGACCAATACCAACATGCTCAGTGATGGAACACCAAAGATACACGTATTAAAATCATTAAAATGGCAAAACCCTTAGGTCCCTTTCTATTTTTCGCGTCGCATATATACATATCAATAATAAGATACTTTTTTGTACCTTCCGTTTTATTGAAACTCCCAGCTTTAATGTAAGTTATATTATATATAGAGTCCCGATAATTCGTAATCGCAAGGGACCGGCCATTTCTTACGTATTATAGGGGTTTTCGATTTAGCGGGGTTTCGATTTAACGGGGTTAAAATAAAATAAATATGAATAAACGATAAAAAAAAAAACAATTGTTAAAATAAAATATATAAAAATTATACATAAAAATTATTCATGTAACAAACTGATCTTAAGAAATTAAACCCACACAGAAGCAAAACCCCACGCAAAAATGAAATACATAGTTGTAAACAAAAAATTATTCTTTCCATGTTGTTGTTGTTTTTGTTACGAATTATAAGTGGTAGATAGTAAAGCCCTGCACGAATGCATTTGAATGCCGTTTCAAATCATTCGTTTGTTTTTCAACTCGTGATTGTCGATTGCATTTTGCTAACGAATCAAACTCTGTATTGTGAAAAACATATAAAGCACGAAAAGAATATAAACACACAAATGCAAATGAATTTAAATTTGTGTGTTATAAACGACCAAATACGAAGTGTAAAGAGCACGAAATATACTCCACACAACAACGAAACAAACGAATAACACAAACTACACCAAATCATACGAATCGCACGAATCAAACGATTCAAACGAATCAGACCAAATCACACCAAACATCAGTAACAAAATAGGTGATTTGAATTATTGAATTTTTTTTTATTATTAGGTAAACTTGTATTGCGCAAAAAACAAATGAAGATGCAAAATATTTTTATACAATGCTTAAGTTTTTATTTTAAATTATTTTATTCTTTGTAATACAATTTAAATTTCTGAATAAAAAAAAAAAAAAAGTTACAAAAATATATTTTGAAATATTTTATTAAAAGTAAAAAAGAAATGAAAAGCTAAATTCAATTAATTGCAAAATTAAGATAAAAATAATATAATGAGCAAAATGATTTAAAATATATATTAATTTGTACAGTTTAAAAGTTCATTTTGTATTTCAGTTGCTTCTATATTTGAATGAAGAAACATTATGGCATTTATAGAATCACCGTTTGAAGCAATGCTGCATCTTTTTTCAGAAATCAAATTCCGAGCTACTGAAAAAACTCTCTCTGAAGCTGCACTACTAGCAGGCGTTGCTAATATTTTGCAGCTCACTTTGTAGAGAAGTGGAAATTCATTTTGATGTAAGTTCCACCATTGCAAAATGTTGAAATCTTCATTAGTACTAACATTTAAGCTTTCATACATTAGCAATTCGTTGGATACTGCATCAAGTTGTGTAGTATTTTCCCTAATGGAATATCATAGCATTTTACAAAATACCAAATGCGCACCTGAGTTTGCCTGCAAAAATGTATAAAGTCATTATAACAGGTCAAAGTTGCGTTAAATAATTACCATAAATAGGTAAGGTTAACTCTTTGGGCTCGGTCATATAATTGTAGCATAAAAAGTATGCAATAAAAATAGTGCGAAACAATAAAGTTTCATTAATACATCAATGAAACACATCTTTCTACCCAGACATGTTACCTACTGTCACATTTGCTATTATGTTTATAGGTTATTTACACATAAATTGTAGCAAAACAAGCCTTTTTTTAACTTGTTTTTTTTAAATTTTTACTTACTTAAGAAAAGGGTTTTCTAAGAAGAAAAAACCCCCACCGACGCGATTGGTACAGAAAGGTGGGGTGTCACAAAGCCATAGGACATAAAGCCATATGGCGTCAAGTCCCATTCCATTGAGACATAAGGGCATATGCCATTAAGTCTCAATATAATGGGACTTAAGGCCATAATTTTTTCCGTAAAATGAGACATAAAGTCATATTTTTGATAATGATTGTATTTCACCCTATTTCATGTAGAAAATGCTTTGTTGTTTCATGTCGCCCTGTTTTATGTCAAAAATGGCGGTATGAACTAAGTCCCCAATGAATTAACTCCCCAAACCCAAAATGAACTAAGCCCCTAAATTTGGGGACGTCGTTCATATATGGAAAAAACCCGAAAAAGCTACGCTAACAAGTGCTTCTCTGCATAGCCGGCCTTCGGCCGGACGCAATGATTTTCTCCTCTATGGTATAACAAACACCGGCTTCGCTAACTAAAGCTTCTCTGCGTAAACGGCCTTCGTTCGGAAACAAGACAGATTTTAGAAGCTTTACTTAGCGAAATCGGTACTTGTTATACCATAAAGGAGAAAATTCTTGCGTCCGCCAAAATGCCGGCTATACAGAGAAGCTTTAGTAAGCGAAGCCGGTGTTTGTTATACCATGGAGGAGAATATCCTTGCGCCCGGCCGAAGTCCGGCTATACAGCGAAGCTTTAGTTAGCGAAGCAGGTCTTTGTTATACCATATAAGCATTTGTAACGCAACACATCAAATGGGACATAACACCATAATGGCTTTATGTCCCATTCCACTAAAATTGATATGAGACTTAAGGCCATATCAAAATTATGGCTTTATGTCCGTTTGGATTGAGACATAAAGCCATTATGGCATGTACACTTGTCGAAGTCACATCGACGACTGAATTGATGATCATAAAAATATGTGTTAGTAGTGGTACGCACAATTGGGCAAAGAAATGGAATTCCCTGTTTTGTGTTATGTTTTCTTTCACATCAAATTATACATTGAGTTAATTTGTTTTTTTAAATCAAACTACTGCTTAACAACGAGTTGTTTAAAACGAACTAATGTTTAAAATTGATTCGGTTTTTCATTGTGTATCATTCGAATTGATTTAAAAAAAAAGAACTCAGTATTTCACACAACAATGAGTTGGTGTGGAGAAATGTGAAAAAGAAACAAATGCATTCGTGCAGGGCTTTAGTAGATAGCAAACACGATTTATAAGAGGTAAAGATTTTATTTAAAAAAAAATTACGAATTAGCGAGGGGACCAAAATGTATGGAAATTTTACGAATTAACGAGATTTTTCAAGGGACCGACAGTTTATTACGAATTATCGAGAATTACGATTTATCGGGGTACGAATTATCGGGATTTGACTGTATATATGTATATATACAAAAAAGTATTAAAAAAGTTGCAAGAATTACAAAAGGTATCACATTTGGGCTCATTTTGTAAAAGTAGTAGTTGAAAAATTGCTACTTTAGAAGCACCATTGGGTACGCTGCTCACTAGTATCGCTGTTGTTGCTCGGTGTATTGTGTACATGTTTTGTTTTTGTTTGGCTCTTTTATCGTTTGAAACACATTACGCAAAAATTGTTGTAAATAAGATTTAATTTTAAAAAAAAAAATTGTAAAATGCTTTTTTTAGCCGCTTTTTACTCAACGCAAATGGATGCAAGATTTGATGCTCCGAAGTGAATGCAAAGAAAATAATTTTACAAAAAAAAAAAAAAATCCGCGCCCCCTAGATTTCATCCTGGCTACGCCCATGTATTCGTGTATTGCCATCGGGAGTATGAATGCCTGCAAAGTTTTATCCATTTGCATTGCTTAGAAGGCAGTCAAAAAAGCATTTTACCAAATACAAATTTTGCCGCCCCCCTAGATTTTATCCTGGCTACGCCCATGTGTTCGTGTATTGTCATCGGAAATATGTATGCCCGCAAAGTTTCATCCATTTGCATTGAGTAAAAGGCGGTTAAATTAACGTTACAAGATTTGATTTTCCGAAGTGATGCTAAATAAAAGCATTTAAAAATAACGCACTTGTTCAACAATATTGTATTTTTTCAAAATTTAGAAAGTTTCAGTAGAAGCAAAAAATTTTTAATTTTGCATTAAAGGTACTACAAAAAGTAGACATAAAGCACGATATTTTTACAGCGGGTAGATATCAATATTTCGGGTCGATTTTCCCAAAAAAGTAAAAAAAAAAATAAAAATTTCGAGTATATACTAGTGCTGGGATACTATTGATATTTTCAACTATCGATATTTATCGATAGTTCAGATTTCACTATCGATATATCGATATTACTATCGACTGAATGTTTGTACTTGTGCAGGAAAACTTTAACTATTTTTTTATAAGGCTACAAGTTCGTTGTTTTTATCACTTTATTGAATGTGTATACGCACGTTATTATAGATGGCAGTTTTTTAAAAATTGATAAGTGCCTTTCTGAAGGAACCAAAGTAACAGGGACTATAAGATAGATATTCCATTGCAACTTTAAAAAATTTTCTAAATTCTAAACCCAAAAACTTAATCAATCTAGCGGACTTATCCTCTAATGGTTGTTCATTGTTTTGTCTTATACTTGCAATTGCATTTTTTTACAACATTACAAAAATATTTGCCATTTCAGTCCCTATATAAACATGTAAAAATTTCGACTTAAAGTCATTTAATTAGCAGTAAAAAGCACTGCTAAGCAATCCAAGCAAACCACTTGCCATTCTTGTTGTTTGTATTCATTGCTGTAATTCAGCGCGATTTAATAATAGCAAGTGAAAATTTGCGGCAAAAAACTGTGTGTGTATAACTGCTGTAACATGTCTTCATAGCTGTATTTTAAATAATAATAATATCGATATTGATATTTTTCCTATCGATATTTTCGATATTTTAAGACTATCGATAATATCGATAGTCTATCGATAGTTTCCCAGCACTAGTATATACACTATTGTTCAACAAGCGTTATTTGGTTGTTTTTACCAGCCAAAAGGGTCGGTTTTTTTCTTTGAAAAGTAATCGAAAAAAAGTAACTTACTAGAGTAATTAACGTCACAATTTTTAGTCTTGCGAAATGTGCACTAGTTAACGTGAGCATATTTTCTACCCTAGGACTACACTAAATTTAAATATCTCAGCAAGTTGGCAATATCGTCGGCAGAATAACAGAGCAACATTTCTTATTGCTCAGCTTATATTAAAGGCATGGGAAAACGTATTTATGTTTACTCATAATTTGAAAAAAAAAAATCAGGGAAGATGGTGCAGTGTAAAAATTTACGCCATCTTGCAAAAATTGCATTTTCAGCGTGAACCGAGTTAAAACGAAAGTGATGGGATTTGGATTTGAGACAAATAATATAAACATCACTATTGACGGTGTTCCTGTTATTTTGGTCGACAAAATGAAATGTCTAGGGGTCGTTATTGATAATTTGTTTAATTTTTCTCCTCCTTTTAATTACCTTTCGTCTCGGGTATCATTTGTCTTGAAAAGACTGTATTCTCTAAATATTTACTTGCCTTGTTCAGTGAGAAGGCGTGTTGCTGTGGCGGTTTTAATGCCACATATTCTTACTGTTTGGAAGTCTTTTCGGGCGCAGGTAATTATGTGCTTGAGAAATTTAAGGTTATTTTCAACAGAATTATTCGTTATGTTTTCGGTTTGAGATTTCAGGATCATGTAAATCGGCATACGCTTACCTTTCTACGGACATCTTTTGAAAATTTTATTGCCATTAGAATATTATTATTTTTCTATAAATGCATTGTAAATGGTAACCCTGATTATATTGTTGAAAATTTTAATTTCTCTCGGTCAACAAGGAATCCTCAAATAATTTTTCCTATTAGACGTTTGAACACTTTTGGACAATCATAACAGATTCGGGTTTCAAAAATCTGGAATATGTTGCCAAGAGACTTATTTAAATCTAAGTTGTTGGAATTTGCAGCGCTAAATAACTTGTCAATTCACTAAAACTAACAGTGGCCAATGTGTTGGAATTTTCTTTTTGCGTAATATGGAAATAGAATACATAGCATTCTTTATGTCTTTGTTATTTAATGTACTAGTTTTTTTTTTTTATCTAAAGTTTTCTTTATAGTTTGTAAGATAGTTACGTTAAGTTTTATAAACATAAGTAACATTTTTTTATTGTTTATTATATACATATATTGTTTCTGATAAATAACTGAAGTTTGTTGTCTAGTTAGTAGCTTTTATTTACCATAAAAGGCCCTAAGGGCTCGGTTATGTAATTGAAGAAAATAAAATAAAAATAAATAAATCATATGCCTAAACTATGCACTTGTTTATCTTTAAAAAAGATATCAGTGTATTTTGTTGTTGTTGTTAACTGTTATTAAAAACGGTTATGTCTTTCTTTATGTTTCAATTGGTATAAAGTTGCAATTCATAAAAGTGTTAAAATAGTCTTAATTAGAGTTATGACACTTTTGATAAAATAAATCATTGTTGGAGTTTATATTAATTAGACTTGTGTCAGTTTAGAATTTGGAAAATAATTCGGCTAAAGTGACATAATTCAAAATAATTCGGTAACTTGTGCAAATAATACATCGTCAAAACTGACACAACTCAAAATTGTTCATTATCTAGTGTATAAATATCTTAAAAAAAAAACTTTTTATATCAAAATCTGTATGGATTTTCTATTACATGGTCCAAAGATTTTTTTAAACTATTTTTTTTTTAGTTCAAAAACAGTTTTTTCCGATTTCTGAAAAATTAAGTTTTTTGAGTTTTTGAACTAGGTGTGCGATATGTTTTGTGCAAGAACTTGCATTGATTTTTGCGTTTGCTCATGGGTAGTGCAAGAGTCAGTGCGAAATTAGTTGTTGCTTTGTTTAAAAAAAAAACTTCGCATTTTCCCATTCTTGCAAGACTAAAAATGCTGACGTGAATCACTCCATCATTATCTTTTAATCACTGCTTATGCGAAACATAGGAGAATATATATTTTACTCTCCTTCTCTTTTAATCCACTCATATCCACTCCGTTATGACAATATCAACTTATATCAGAAACATTAGACCAATTAGTATGTCCGCGCGAAACACCTGCAGATTTTTTTTCTTATTTTCGCCATGTGTCTTTTCAAAATTTTAGAGACTTCTAATTTATATTGCGAAACTTTGTCATTCCTTTATAGTATAAAAATATGTGTACAAATAGTTGTATGAAAAAATTTCCTTTAAAAGACATACTAATAAATTTATAAAACAAGTAAGAAAGATAGTCGGTCAAGCCCGACCATATGATACCCTACACCACAGTTTTTAAAAACACATTATGCTTATGTGTCCATGTAAATATGGATTTATCTATGTTTATAAACTTCATGAAAATCGGTTTGAAAGTTTGTGAGAGGCAGAAATTGCCCCCTGCCTCCCCTTGTGGTCCTATTTTTTAAAAACTGTATAGCTAATGTGTCCCTAAAAATATGGATCTATTTATGTTTTAAATTTCATTAAAATCGGTTTGATAGTTTCTGAGAGCAAGAAATTTCCCCCTATCTATCGAGGTCCTACGATTCGGCCCATTTTCAATAGGCTTGGTCCTTGTACCAATAAGAACCTATGACCCAAATTTTATCAAATTATCTCCAAAATTGCGACCTGTACTTTGCGCACAAGGTTACATGGACAGCCAGCCAGCCCGGACGGACATCGTTAGTTCGACTCAGAAAGTGATTCTGAGTAGATCGGTATACTTTAAGGTGGGTCTAGGACCACTATTTTAAGGCGGTACACACATCAGCACAAATGCATAATACCCTCTCCACTATTGTGGTGTGGTTATAATGACATTAAAAAGAAAAAATTAAAAGGTTGATACACAAAAATTAAAGATCAAAGAAAAGTTACGCAAAATTTATTTTGATATGTAAATAAATGCTTACCTTAAATGTACTAGTCTCTTCCTTGCCTGCTGATAGTATTAACTCCACAGAACCACGTTTCAAAACGCCCTGGTTAATTTCTTGAGTGCTGAGAAGACTTTCGTTAAACGCTGGCTTCCATGACAACTCTCGAGACAGAACTGTAGTAAGGCCTTAAATAATAATAAAAATAAGTTGTTAGCGGTTAACGAATGTAATCGTTCAAATTAATACAATAACTTTTTAGATATTTGTACTTTTAGTTAAGTTTTAATCATATTATAAAGTACTTAACAGGAATATGTACTTTGTTCATTTTTATTTATTAAAATTTATTCACGTTTTTAATTGGTTTCAAAATAGTGAGGCAGAGACCTGCGCCGAAGCGACTTAGCCGGCTGTTAGTCCCAATTTACACTAGGGACATTTCTTGCCGGACAGACGAAGTTTGAAGGCGAGGGGTCGAAAAGGTAGAGTGTGTAGTACATGACTATCTGTACTGGCCATTTTTCATTTACCTTTCTTACTTTTCGTAGTTTACATACAAGTATTAATTTCTGTCTGACTTCTAATGTTTCATATGTAAACGCTTCGGGTAAGATTAAAAGAGAATTCAAAAAATGTCCGGCAAGAAATGTCCCTAGTGTAAATTGAGACTTAGCCAGCCGCCGATGAAAATATTTGCAGCCACCGCAGCAAAAATCTAAAAATCGGCTGCAGCTTAGCCACCGATTACTTTGTAAATAATTTTTATTTCAAAAGATTTTGTTATTTGTGCTTAATTCCCAGTTTTTATTCTTGATAAAAACACTTGAAATTTATTGTTGATGGGATAAGCTATTCCTATGCATTTCACTGGTTGCTTAGGCCAGATCATCAGGAAACTTCATCCATAAAGATTTTAGACAAACTAAAGATATTAAACCAAATAAAACTGTTAAACGTATAAGACTTATAGCAACAGTTTTACTTGTAACAATATCAAAGCTTGAACAAAATACATCAACAATAAAAAAGTGGGTTTATCTCGTCTTACACTCCCCATTTTTATTTCTTTTTTTAACACCTTGCTACATTTTTTTTTGTTTGTCTATCCTTAAAAAGTGCAACTCTTAATTTCTTGTTTATTAAGCACCAAAATTTCATCAACATTTTTAATAAATATTCTCTTTATTTTCCCGCCGAAAAGTTTTAACTCTGTAAAAATTTGACCAAATCACTTTTGTTAAACAGCCTTAAGAGTTGATTGTTTTTAAAACTATATACAGTCAAATCCCGATAATTCGTACCCCGATAAATCGTTATTCCTGATAATTCGTAATAAAATGTCGGTCCCTTGAAAAAATCTCGTTAATTCGTAAAATGTGCATACATTTTGGTCCCCTCGCTAATTCGTAATTTTTTTTTCAAATAAAATCTTCTTTACCTCTTATAAATCGTAAATGTTTGCTAACTACCACCTATAATTCGTAATAAAAACAACAAAAACATGGAAAGAATGATTTTTTGTTTACCACTATTTTATTTCTGCGCGGGTTTTTGCTTGTGTGTGGATTTATTTTCTTAAGATCAGTTTGTTACATGAATAATTTGTATGTATAATTTAATTTTTAACAATAGTTTTTTATGTTTTTTGTATCGTAATAAATAAATTGAAAAAACCCCGTTTATTCGTATTTATTTTATTTTAACCCCGTTAAATCGAAACCCCGCTAAATCAAAAACCCCTATAATTCGTAAGAAATAGCCAGTCCCTTGCGATTACGAATTATCGGGATTCTACTGTATTTGGCTGCAATTCAAAATTAAATAAATATGTGTGAGAATTAAGTGGTATCAATCGAAACATGTAAGGGTAACCTGTCCTGGGTTCTAGTCCAGATTCAGTCAAGAATGAAAAATTATCAATAAATTTTAATTAATTTCTTGTTGTAAAATTCCTTTCTTCATAAAAATAATTTAATGAAAATTCAATTTGATGAACTTTAGCCTAATTAAAATATTAAAATTTGGATTAAAAACCATAAATAGTTCAACAAAACAACCACAATACTAATTATTTTTTAAAACATCAAAAGTAATGGAGGATGAAGCTGATTCCAGCGATACGGTTGCCGAGTTCAATTCAGATTTTGTACATTACGAAAATATGCTTAACAAGAAAAGTGAATTTAAGAGTGAAACGAAAATATGTTTGTTTGCGTCACTACTGAGGTATTCGTGTACGCGGTCAACACACCAAGACTACCCTTCAACGTGATCGAAATTTTGGTGTGTCACTGTACCACATTTTGTCCTTTTTTAAGAGACCGTTTTCAAGCCGAACAAAGATAAATAGAAGTTCTTAAAAAAAGATGGTGTGTTTTATTATAATTGTTTTATATGTAAAAATGGTTAATTTTGTACCTCTGGAATAGATAATTATTCAATTAATGTTTCATTTCCTGTGTCATTGAAAACATGTGATTCTTGTTTAAACAAACCCCTATTTTTATGCCATGAGTAGTGAATTATAGTATGAAAAATGGCTTATATTGTTTGTTATAATATAAACACATTCAAATATTTTTACACAAATGTACATACATATAATTTTAATATACATATCCCATCGGCTGACAGACACATCGGCTAACAGCCGGAGCGAGCCGCCGCCGAGCATTTTCTTGCGTCAGCCGCCGCCGCCGATGAAATTCCACGGAGCAGGTCTCTGTAATGAGGTGTAATAACTAATTTGAGAGCATTAACATAACAGAAACGTCCAAAACATATTTCAAGTGATAGATAATCCGGTTGAATCTTAAGTTGTGTCTTGAAAAATAGTCAAGATCAGTTTAAATAACAAATTTTTAGTGTCCGACCGATTAATCAGATTCGGTTTCGACCAAAAATGGCTAATCGGTCAATAATCGGGGTTCGGCATTAATTTCGCCGAAGTCCGAACTTTTTAATATCATTTTATGCAAATGTTATAAAACTATGCAAAAATGATTTTTTTCCAAATTCGGCTGTGGAAAATTATATTGTTTCTAAAACAGGAAAACAAGCTAGCCAGAGCTGTAAATGAATCATTTTTTTTATTTTAATTCGGTACGAATTAGCTAAATTTTTAATTAATTCTTTTCGCAGCAAATCATTAGCATCATTATCATTCGACAACTTAAAGGCAGTTGCAATTAAATATCTGTCACCACCACCAACTAGAGTTGCCAGCGATCAACTGTTTAGCGTAGTCGGCCAGCTTTATTCCAATCGGTTAAGAAACCTGAATGGTATCAATGAAGAAAAATTAATGCTCTGTCATAACTGCATACAACTTTCTGAGCTACCTAAATAAGAGGATAGAGTTTTTTAAACATGAAAATTATATTGGCAATACATTTTGAATAAAACAAACCGATCTAGCGATCTGTCCAATAAGATTTTCTAGCCCGGTGGTGTTGAATTAAATTTTTTTATACGAAAACTGTATAAAAATTAGAAGTTTTGAAATAAAAAACGCTTGCCGCTCTTATTTAAGTAGCTCAGGTTTAAATTTTAAATACAAAAAAAATAACGCACTTGATCATAAAGAGGTTATTAACTTAAAATTTAAAAATATCGAGTAGAAGAAAACTAATTTTGAATAAAATATAAAGGCATATGAAAAATAATTTTTACCAACAGTTTCATTACCAAAAAGTTGACTGCGGGTGGATACGAATATTACGTGTTGATTTTTTTCAAAAAGTGAAAAAATAAAAAATTTATACTCTCTTTATGATCAAGCAAATATTTTGATATAACTAGTACTTGTTAATTAAACACTTTTTTTGTTGGTTTATTTTAACTTAAAATTTTACATAAATGAATTCGCTCTTGATGAACCAGAGGGTATTAACTCAAAATTTATATTTTTTACTTTTTGGAAAATATTCAAATCTACCAGCTGTTAAAATATTGTGCTATTTTGTTTACTTTTTGGTAATGAAAAATTTGAAGTTTGTTCTTGTTGTGACTTTGGATAAGAAAAGTTCGGCTTCGACTTCGGCTTAGCCGAACTTCAGCTACGGCTTCGGTCGGACACTACAAGTTTTAAATATTTTTTAAAGTTTAAAAACTTATACCATATTTAATAACAAAAATGTATAAATTGTCACTTTCGTACGAAATCTGAGAAATTCCTGGGTCCAAATTACAGCATTTGATATCGATTGAAGTTCCCATTTAAGTTATATTGTAATTCCGATCGACATCGAATGCGGTAATTTGGCCCGTCATTATTTTAAAAAGGTAAGTACAATTCCTTTTCTAATTTATTGCAAAGAAATATTATTTCATTATTTTTATTATACGAGTTTAAGTTAAATTAATACTACATATGTACATTAAAAAAAGAAATATACAAGCAACTTTTTGTTCCACTGCAGCCAAACCAATTAATAGTGAATCAGTTGGGCATTTACAAAAGTACTTCCTCCGCTACTACCATGCATGTGCGGCATAATCTTATTTAGTTTACGGTGATATTCATCAAAAAGTTCGGGGCATACACGGTAAGGCTGATCATCAGATGTCAAGTGAATGGGTTGTGCATATGTTTGTATTGAGGGTGGTGGTGTATGAGGAACTTCATATGTTTGACCTGTTGGTGGCGCTAAATAATTTTCTAGTGGTATAACGTTGGAAGAATGCAATGGGATCTTATAGGAATCTTCATTTAAACAAAGCAAATTGTCTGCACTTAGACTGGTGGCGTACGGATGTTGACCAGCAGTTAGCGAATGGAGTAATGATGGCGATATAATATTGTAAACTGTGGAAACTGTCGATACAGCAGGATTTGTAGATGTATGGCCTAAACAGGTAACTGGCGAATCAGTATAAGGAAGTGTTGAGGATTTAATACATGGCGTTGCCACAGCTGGTGTTTCATTTTCTAATTTACTGTATGCAGAGTTGTCATTATAGTCTGACTTAGTTTTATCAGCATCTTGGCTGTATGAAGGCTGTTCGGTTTCATAATCTGATGCTGTTTCATAACTTGGCTTGTAATCTTCTTTAGATGCTTTACTATATATAGTACCTTCCTCTTTTACTTGATTTAAAGCTTTATTGTCATAACTTGGCTTGTAATCTTCTTTAGATTCTTTACTATATGTAGAACCCTCATCTTTGACCTGATTTAAAGCTTTATTACCTTGATATTGTGGCGAGACATAGATTATAGGTTGGTATATAATTTGTGGGACTTTAGCACTTGAGTACTGAGCTGCTTTGGGAGTTTCAGCGCTCGTGTATGATGATATCTCTGGGGTACTGTAACTTTTTTCATTTATGTCCGGTTTATCAACTCGTTCATACGTGGCCTCTTGAGCAGGAGTATTGTCGGATTTGTAGTCTGACTCGGCTGGTGGCATTTCTGAAGGAGTTTCGTATACATCTTCGGGAGATGAAGGGACATAATTTTCATAACTAGGAGGATTATTAATACCATTATCATTACCATTATAAGTGTTTATACCATTACTTTGCGGATTTTCATAATTATTGGAAATTCCGCTAGCATAATTATCATAATTTACTGGACCGAATAATGGCTGTAAAGGTCGCCACAGCGGTAACTGTCTCCACGGCTGAAATGGCAATAGTGGTGGTGGTGCCTGATTATAGTTATCTCCGTTTCCTACATTGTAGTTACAGTTGTTACAACAGTTATCGCATTCCCCAAACAGGCCAGAACAAGTTTGTTCTTGTTGTGACTTTGGATAAGAAAAGTTCGGCTTCGACTTCGGCTTAGCCGAACTTCAGCTACGGCTTCGGTCGGACACTACAAGTTTTAAATATTTTTTAAAGTTTAAAAACTTATACCATATTTAATAACAAAAATGTATAAATTGTCACTTTCGTACGAAATCTGAGAAATTCCTGGGTCCAAATTACAGCATTTGATATCGATTGAAGTTCCCATTTAAGTTATATTGTAATTCCGATCGACATCGAATGCGGTAATTTGGCCCGTCATTATTTTAAAAAGGTAAGTACAATTCCTTTTCTAATTTATTGCAAAGAAATATTATTTCATTATTTTTATTATACGAGTTTAAGTTAAATTAATACTACATATGTACATTAAAAAAAGAAATATACAAGCAACTTTTTGTTCCACTGCAGCCAAACCAATTAATAGTGAATCAGTTGGGCATTTACAAAAGTACTTCCTCCGCTACTACCATGCATGTGCGGCATAATCTTATTTAGTTTACGGTGATATTCATCAAAAAGTTCGGGGCATACACGGTAAGGCTGATCATCAGATGTCAAGTGAATGGGTTGTGCATATGTTTGTATTGAGGGTGGTGGTGTATGAGGAACTTCATATGTTTGACCTGTTGGTGGCGCTAAATAATTTTCTAGTGGTATAACGTTGGAAGAATGCAATGGGATCTTATAGGAATCTTCATTTAAACAAAGCAAATTGTCTGCACTTAGACTGGTGGCGTACGGATGTTGACCAGCAGTTAGCGAATGGAGTAATGATGGCGATATAATATTGTAAACTGTGGAAACTGTCGATACAGCAGGATTTGTAGATGTATGGCCTAAACAGGTAACTGGCGAATCAGTATAAGGAAGTGTTGAGGATTTAATACATGGCGTTGCCACAGCTGGTGTTTCATTTTCTAATTTACTGTATGCAGAGTTGTCATTATAGTCTGACTTAGTTTTATCAGCATCTTGGCTGTATGAAGGCTGTTTGGTTTCATAATCTGATGCTGTTTCATAACTTGGCTTGTAATCTTCTTTAGATGCTTTACTATATATAGTACCTTCCTCTTTTACTTGATTTAAAGCTTTATTGTCATAACTTGGCTTGTAATCTTCTTTAGATTCTTTACTATATGTAGAACCCTCATCTTTGACCTGATTTAAAGCTTTATTACCTTGATATTGTGGCGAGACATAGATTATAGGTTGGTATATAATTTGTGGGACTTTAGCACTTGAGTACTGAGCTGCTTTGGGAGTTTCAGCGCTCGTGTATGATGATATCTCTGGGGTACTGTAACTTTTTTCATTTATGTCCGGTTTATCAACTCGTTCATACGTGGCCTCTTGAGCAGGAGTATTGTCGGATTTGTAGTCTGACTCGGCTGGTGGCATTTCTGAAGGAGTTTCGTATACATCTTCGGGAGATGAAGGGACATTATTTTCATAACTAGGAGGATTATTAATACCATTATCATTACCATTATAAGTGTTTATACCATTACTTTGCGGATTTTCATAATTATTGGAAATTCCGCTAGCATAATTATCATAATTTACTGGACCGAATAATGGCTGTAAAGGTCGCCACAGCGGTAACTGTCTCCACGGCTGAAATGGCAATAGTGGTGGTGGTGCCTGATTATAGTTATCTCCGTTTCCTACATTGTAGTTACAGTTGTTACAACAGTTATCGCATTCCCCAAACAGGCCATTTTTGAATAGTTTCCACAAAAAAGAACGTTGCGTACGTTTCAGCTCTTCTGTTGGGCCTATATTGGTACCACTATCAGCAGACAGATAGTATTCCGCCTGTCTGGACTCTTCTTCAGTGCCACCAAAATGTAGATAATCTGATGATGATATCTCCAAGACTATCCCCAAAAGTAACCAAATAACACAAAGGGATCTTGTAATAAGCATGTTAATTTTTTTTTAATTCGTTTAACACCTCTTCATGTGACAACCAGTCCCTTTGAAATCTTTCATTTAAATAATTGAGTAAATGAAATACAAAAGTGTTTCTTATTGTTATTGACTGCAAAATAAACTTGCAGATCAGCAATATTTTTGCTTTTAAACAGAATTTTCAAATAGGTTACGAAAATGTATACGATATAACAATGCACTTTAATCTGATTCCACAAATTTGTCTTTAGGGTTTTTATAATTTTTCATAAAAAGTTTTTTGTTCTTATTTTTTTTTGAGCACAAAAATATTAAGGTGCAATATATTGGTAAACATACATATATTTAAAATGCTTCATAGTATACAAATGTCTGCTATGCAAATGTTTTTTCAAACATATTTAAAGGTACATTATGAGTTTGTATTTACATATCTATGTTTATAGAAAATTTCGTGCAACTATTGGTCTGTAGAAATAAGCCGTAACAAATGATAATGACGCTCAAAATTACATGAATACAATTATTTACCTGTTTGTGGAGATTGTTTCGAACGAAAGAAATTACGAGTTGGCTGTGTTTATAAACCAAATAGTTATACTCCAATTGCCCATCTTATGAGCATTATTAAGAATGCTACGCTGTCTTATACTGATTTAATAATTGCTGGGCATTTTAACTCAATCGAATTGTCATCTGTCTATAATGTGACATCAATGGGTATTAAATCTATAAGTCGACAAACTACTACGATACTAATGACTTTTATTTAAAACATGACCCAGCGAATTTTGAATTAATATTTTTTTTAAATCTATATCATCTTTGTATAGGATTCCTCGCCCACTCATCTAAGCCAGCTTTCTTTTGGCAGATGTCGTGTATTGATAATGTAGCTATTTGTAGTTAATTTGGAAACTTTGTCTGTAAGGTTGCTCCAAATATACAGAAACCTATTTGGTCTTCGTATGGGAGACGCCACGCCCACTTATCCAATTCCACCCAAGCTTTTTGCACAATATTTTAACAACTTTTTTCTTACCATTTTTCAGATAAACAAAAATTGGCGCCGTTCAATAAAGCCATATGGGCTTTCCGGCAGGCGATTGGGGCGCGCGAGGCGTGCCCACCAGAACATGTTTAAAAGCCCCAAAGCATAGACGGCCTTTGACCGGGCGCAAGGATTTTCTGATCTATGGTATAAAAAAGACCGGCTTCGCTAACTAAAGCTGCTCTACGTAGTCGGCCTTCGTTCGGAAACAAGGCAGATTTTAGAAGCTTTAGTTACTCCTTACATGGAAATAAAGACATATGGCCTTATTTCTCAATGGAGTGAAAATAAGGCCATATGGCTTTATTGCCTATGGCTTTATAGCATGGCACCACAAAATTTATTTCTTCTATGTATGGGAGGTGTTACCACTTATGCAATTGCAACCACTTTTTTAGAGTTGTTTTGCTTTAATATCAAATATGGAAAATTTTACTCTTACCGTGCTTCTGATATAAATAAATTTATTTTGTGCTATGCCCACTTCTCCAACCCAACCCATTTTTGTCAGATGTTGTCTATTAATAGCTAAGCTATTTGTACCAAATCTGTTTTGTAAGTTTTTGATTATTCTTTTTGCGAAACTTTGCAAAATTTCCAAATTTTTATTTCCGCTGAATGCCCGCGTGCGGCGGGACCGTCACAACATGTTTACAAACTCCAATGCATATATTAAAATATATTAAAATATATTAAAAGAAAAAAATTTAAATGGGAAATAAGGCCATGTAGGACCTTATTTCATTCCCTACATGGATATAAAGTCATATGGCTTTATTGCACGGCACCTTATAACAATAAGCACTGAAAAATACTTGGCAAGCGATACGTGATATTTGAATCGCCAAAGGTGACAAAAATATAAATAGTTACCTGACTGCCGATGAACACAATAGAATTTTTACCATTTATATTACAACTTACGACTATTATACGAGAACTATTTAACGGCTTAGAAAACACTCTTATTGGCAATAAATTAAATTTTTGCTGTGTGAATGAAGCTAAGTTTTTATGAGCATGGTCAATTAATGTACATAAGTAAGCTAAATGATTATATGAATAGCGTTAAGCTGTGGATTATTACCAATAAAATACCACTTTACTATAAAATTTAAAATGTATTGCTATATATAAAAAATCCACCAAATGTCAATTAAATTTTGAAATTATGTTAAACAACACACGTAAACATAGATATTGTTTATTCCGCAAAAAATGGGTAAAAAGGGGTCCGTGTGAAGTGCCGAAAAAAACATTGTTTTTAAAAATAATATAAAAACAAGTAAGAGTGCTATATTCGGCTGTGCCGAATCTTTGATACCCTCCACCGACAGTTCGAATGTTTAAGGAGTAATATCTGTATGATGTTATTATTATCTTAAACTGTGACGATTTGTTATTAATTATGGATTTAGGCGACTAAACTGTTTTCCGGTAGTAGGGTTTATATGGGGCCTAGGGTAAATTATGGACCGATCTTCACGAAATTTCACAGTCTTTTTCCCAGTTCTATAAAACTTTGATGTACCAAATTTTGTTATGATAGCATTATTTTTTACGGATTTAGGCGTACTTAACTGTTTTCCGGGAGTAAGGTTTATATGGGGCCTATGGTAAATTATGAACCGATCTTCACGAAATTTCAAAGATTTATTTTTAGTTCTATAAAACTTTGATGTACCAAATTTTGTTATGATAGCATTATTTTTTACGTTTTTAGGCGTACTAAGTTGTTTTCCGGAAGTAGGTTGTATATGGGGCCTATGGTAAATTATGGACCGATCTTCACGAAACTTAACAGTTTAATTTCTAGTCCTATGTAACTGTGACTTGCCAAAATTTGTAATGATAGCATTGTTAGTTAGGGTATTAGGCTTAATATACTGTTTTCCGGGAGTAGGGCTTATATGGGGCCTAGGGTAAATTATTGACGGATCTTCACGAAATTTCACAGCGTGATTTCCAGTTGAATAAAACGAACTGTTGCGAAATCTTATATCATTCTGTGCATTTTTCCACCATTTATGTTAGTTTTTGTAACAAAATTATCAATTTTTTTAGGTGGTGGTTCCACATTTTGATTCATAGCTCAGATCTTATTGAACCGATTTTGCTGAATTTCAATCCCAAACTGCTTAGGATAACTACAAGCAATTTGACACCAAGTTTGTTGATTTCTTTTGAGTTTTTCGAAAGTGAGCGTGTTTTCAACAGACGGACAGACGGGCAGACAGACGGACATGGCTAAATCGACTTAAAATTACTCAAGGACCCAGAATATATATACTTTATAGGGTCTGAGATGAATAGTAAAAAAGTTTCACACGGAATGACAAACTGAATATACCCTCTTCACAACTAATTGTGGTGGAGGGTATAATAAAAATGAATAAATTGTGCTCTTTCAGAAATTTCTCTAAATGTGAAATATTTAGTTTAATAAAAAAAAGTGTTAAAAGCTTTAAAAACAAAGTTTGCAAACATATGTTTTTATATACATATGTATATACAGGGTTGGACAAAATACATGCATACAGTTATGTATGTTAAATACTTTTTTTATTTTAAATCAATGTACAATATGTATATATATACCTAAAACGCAAAAGGCCCAACTTAACATTTTGAAAATTTTATAGGAGAAGCAACTACTAGTTAGGTCTTTTAGCGTATATCATATAATCTTTTGTTTTCCAAATTTGTTGTGGACATTTGTGTTACTGCAATACATCAGAACTAATGCAACAGTCGGTTTTAAATTTTTGTTTAGTAAGGGCCTTTTGCGATGTAGGTAGGGTACTACTCGATTAACTGATCGGTTAATTTAAAATTGGCATTTTTCGATTAACGATTCAACCGGTTAATTTCAGACGATTAACCTTTGTAACAAAAATTATAATTTTTTGTAGTATTAAACCATATTTTTGGTGTTTTAAACAAAACTTCGCACAGTGGCTGAAAATAGTTTTTCATCGGCCAAAAATCTCTAACTTTTGAACCGATAGAGATAATTTTACAATGGAGGAGAGAAGACTTCTTGACTTTTTTACAGTTTTAATTTTGTCAAAATCGGTTTAGTAGTTGTTGATAAATGAAAGGTCAAAGTTGAACTTTTGATGTTTTTAAGCATTTAGTATGAAAATGCTTATGATTGAGATTGTGAATTATGGTATTTTTTATTCAAAAAGTGGGATGTTTTTCAGCCCACTGTTTTAAGAACTTTTTTATCTACATAACTGCCAAATTTCATTAATAAATCTTTGTTCATGTCAGATTTATAGAATTTCAAACCTTAAAATTATTATGTTTACTCATATTGAAAGCCCTTTTATTCATTTACACTATATAAACAATAATTTTAAAAAAGTTCTTAAAACAGTGGATTGAAAAACATCCTCATTTTTGATTAAAAAATACCCCAATTGTATAAAAATCGGTGTGTTGAATTATTAGAATTTTTTACTTAGGGTGTGTGTGAAACGGTAGCAAAGTTCTGTGGTGAAATTAAATTTGTTTGTGGTAGAAAATTTTTGTGCTGTGTTAAATTGTAACATTTTTGACAACGTAAAATTTTGACATAAAGAAAAAAACAATAACTAATAGTTTTGTGAAAATGAATAAATTAAACAAACGTTTACCAATTATCATTTCAATTCTGTTGGAAATGAGATCGTCCCAACTATTTGATGAATTCGTTCTGATATAAAAACAATTTTTACAAAAAGTGTGAGCAAAAAATCTTATACATACATATGTAAATACTTCCATCTTGTCCAATTCTTTTTAATTTTTTTAGCCGCTGGTCCTGCTTCCATATTATTTTTTATTTTGTTTAAACAAAGTAGACGAAAAAAATGATTTTGTGGTTGTCAAAAATGTCTACACTAATGTCAAAATTTATACTAGCCCCTAGGGCTAGTGAAATTATATTCACCTCAATAGTGTCAACATTTTACTTCCATGAGTACTTTGCTACCGTTTCACACACACCCTTAAATTAATTTTTTTTGTTTGAAAAATTTGATTTGAAATGGGGCATATAGGAGTAAAAATGTCAAACTGACTAAAAATTGCTTCTACAAGCATACTCATAATGTTTTCTTTCTAAAAATATAAACATTTTTATATATTTCTGGAGAAAATATTTTTTTTATCAGCGAAAGAACAAATGCGTATTGGGCATTTCTATTATAGACACTTTTTTGATGCCAATTTAAAGTAAAATATCTATATTTTATAAAAATATAATTTTTTTAGACGTAAGCTTAAATACATACATATAAATTTGTTGTGCACTTCGAATCATTAAGATTCATACAGAAAATTCATTGCATGTTGCACCCGTCATGGCTTAAAGAGCAAATTTCTTATTATTGGATTATATTTCTCTACGATGTTTGTTTTGATAATCATCGTCTGATATCTCATCTTTCACAATAAAAAAGAATAATATAATAAAAGCTTAAAAATAAACAGAGTTTTGTGTTTTTGTGGTATGATCTTATGATACTGGGCCGATTTGGTTGCACCAGTCATGCACTTTAAAGCTCTCTCGTGGCTATTTGATCGTTTCACATAAATTCTTGTAAATAGATAACAATAGTATTTAAAAAAATTTTACCCCTTCAAGAAATAACTTAATTGCAAATGTGTTTCTTTCTATTAGTAAAAGACGATTAAAGCCTCTAAATGTTGCACCCGTCAGAATAGAATCGCCCTATTCGTATTACCTTTATATATACCTTTAAAAAAATGCATAGGCATGTAATAATACCTATGATCATTTTGTGAATAGGTTTCTACATTATCAACTCTACAACAGGTTCAACTGGAACCAGTTCCACTAGAATATTTTTTAGATTAAAAAAATAAAAAAGTGTAAATTTTTAAATGTTTATTTTCTTTTTTATTTAAATAACAATAAAGAAAAAAAACATATTTTTTGCTTAAATAACAATAAAAGTTAATTATATCTACGGATGGAAAATTGCCTCCAAATATTCAATATTTGGTTTTGTATTACCTCTGTCCTGTAGCAGCCCTTTTGCTACTTCATCTAAGTCCCGATGTTCTACTTTCCATTGACTTCGAATGCTAGAGATGAGCGGATCTGACGTTGCCAACAATATATTAAACAGATCTTCGTTTGTAAAATATCTTGTCATTTTTCTGGTATTGTGCTCCCTATAAAATCTGTAATCTATATTCCTTTTTTCCTGGGCTTCCTCTGACAGATCTCCTAGTGGTACTAAATGATGCCTAATGACATCCTCCCTTGATAAAGGATTTTATGAACTGTTGTAGACGTATTTCTCCATGGATATTCGGTACGATCTCCCAAATTTTCTATAATCAATTTGTTGATTGCATGCAAGTACATCAATGATTGTTTTAAATCTTGATATAAGACTTATATCAACACCTGTTATTTCAGATGCTTTTTTGGGATCAGAAAATAACTTGCTGTATTCCCACCATTCGTATTGCCTGATCCTTGTTTTGGTTGGTCTATAATCAACCCACATTTGCGAAATTCATCCTGAACATGCTTCTTTTTTATACTTCTTAAATCCTTGTTGGTGTCATTGTTTCTTATTGATCCTGTAGGCCAAAACCCAAATCATAACTGATTTTTAGTACGTACTCTATAAATTGTATTCTTGTATGTAGCGGCGATAATCCAAATTCATATGCATTAGGATTATCTAATGATTTTTCCGGGACTTGGTTTAATTTGCTTGATGTGGTTTGGCATATAATGCAGCTGGATGAAGCCTTTGTGTCAGTCAAAGCCTGGCCTACTTTTCCATCTATCATCTTTAGCACTAATTGATAGTTAACTTCAATTATATGGTCATCTATTTCTAATTCTAATGGTAGAATAAAAAACTAAAATGGGCTAAAGTAGGATACGCTTAAAATCCCACAGGTATTGGTAACTATATATAATATAAAATACCTAGCACAACTTGGCTTGGTACACTTATATTTCAGTCATATGAATAGGTCAAATAACAAGAGCAAAATTAATGTTGCGAATAATTTTACAAAAACTAAAAAAGTGTTCTATAGGCTGGTCCAACCAGGTAAAAAAGTGCATTTGGGTTAAAAGTGGATACTTTCACCTTCCTCCAGCAAGTAAAATCTCTTTAACCCCTTTTGACCCTCATAAATTCTATTCTTCTGAACTTCAATTTGACTAAAATATAGAACCCGAAAAAATATTTTATTACACAGCAGGTATAATGGGTACAGTAATACAACATAACATTGTTTAAAGACTGCTTTACTACCAATATAAAAAATGTTGAACCCACTATTGATAACAGTTTGACATAAAACATAATCCACCCGATTAAAAAACTAGATAAATCGATATAAAATCAAGCCAAAAAATCCGTTTTTTCCGAATATCTCCAAAGGCAAAGGAGATATACTAAATATTTAAGCATAGTTTTTGTAACTCAGCTTAAGTTTAATTATTTTTTGCAATCCATAAATATATTTTTGGTGAATTTTTTAAAAGTTTGAATTTCCGAGGATACCAATTTTAGAGGCCCGCAAGTTACTCTCCCGACCCTCCATGGACCCGTGTTCTTTCAATTCAACTCAAAAGCTACCCGGCCATGACAGTTGAAAATTTCATTCAAATATGTTCAGCCGTTCATAACAAACAAAATAATTTTTGAAAACAATACTTTCGTAAAAAGCTTAAATAAAAAGAGCAAAAAAAACAAAAAATGTTGCGAGTAATTTCATTAAAATGAAAAAAGTGTTCAACAGACAGTTCCAAACAGTTGCACAAGTATATATGGGATGAAAGAGGACACTTTCAGCTTCCTGATGGTACAAAAATCTCTTTAACCCCTTTTGACCCTAACCAGTTCTACTCCTCTAAAATTTGGATTTAACTGAAATATATAACCTGGGGAAACATTTAATAACACATCAGGTATAAATGATACAGTGATGTAATGAGCCATTTCTTAAAGACTACTATCCCACTAATACAACAAAAAAAATTTCGACCAATTATTGATAAAGGTTTGTGAGAAATCATAATTTAGTTCTGATCAAATTTACAAAAATTAATTTTTTTCTAAAACAGCATAAAATATTTGTTTCCAGCAGCATGCCACAGCCACAATCACCAATATTTTAATCTAGTTTTTTGGACACCTTAGTTCTAATATGTTTGCTATCGAATGGCATTAACATTTTTGAAATCGGCGATGACAAAAAATTGGACTTTTGGCCGATGAAATTCAATTTTCAGCCACAGTGCGTCGGTTGCAAAGCAACTCGCTTTTTAAAATACATTATACAGCGCAACCATTAACAATTTTACAACGTTATCCGTACCAAAATTCACCAAAAAAGTTTCCAAAGTGCACCAGAAAAGTTGGCTAGCAATTTTTGCAACAAAACACTTGCAGCGTCAAATTAGATCCGCTCATGACTCGATGTTTGGTAAGCAAACAAAAAAAATTTGTTTGTGGTTTGCGTCGATGGAAAATAGTCAGAAAAGATCTAATTTAATTTATTAATTCATGGATAAGAATTAAAAAATATTTTGACTTTAGGTAAATATTTATTTTTTTTATATTTGTTTTCAATCAGCCGATTTAAATTCAAAATAGCACACTAAATTATGAGGGGTTGTTCACAACTGTCGAATTTTTTCATGTTATTATTTTAAGACATATGACTTTATGACACCTTGTGAATCCCCCAAATATATTTCCTTCTATTAATACATTTTTAAAATACAGTACAAAAACAGAAATTAAGGAATTCGGAAATGAACTTTTTTGTAAAATGTTCGGTGCTGACTTTTGCCAGGATGAGTTAGATGCTGACCTGACAACAGAAGAACCTTACGATAGTAACGCAACAACAGAATTAATCCAAACAATTAGAATTGTTAACAATTATTTAAAAATAAAACAGGATTTAAATGGTATAATGGAAGATTTTATATGCTTAGAGAAATCCAGAAAAAAGACTGAGAATTTAGATATTCTGTATTATGGGTTGCTTTCGATTTCTCCAACATCTACGATAACTGAAAGAAATTTTTCAAAGTCAAAATTTATCAAAACTAAAGAAAGGAGTCGCTTAAATCCAATACATTTTAACCAAATTATTTATCTTAAAGATTATCTTCGTAAACTATTTAAATTACTAATAAAATGATCTCAAAGTTTATTTTTTAATAAATACATAATCGGCCTTGTTCTGGAAATCGAAATCACGTAAAATTGAAAACAAACAAGTTTTTAATTCTATCCTGTGTTTGAAATTGATAAAATTATTTCTTTTTCATTACCTCATACTTTGAGGACCACATATCTTTACCAAAACTACTTTTAAAATCAGGAAAAGCTACGTTTATTTAAAAAAAAAATTAACTTAAAATCTCCTTCGATTTCAATTTCACGTGATTTCGATTTACAGAACGTGGCTTAATATGTATTAATTAAAAAATATGTATTTCAGAGTTATGAATTATTTTTTTTGCTCGTTTTTGTTCACGTTTTGTTATGTTATTGTTTTTTTTTTACTACTAAACTGCAAATAATAAATAATTTTTCATTTTTATTTATTGAATTTACTTAATTTATAAAAAATACCGATCAATTACAAAACTAACCGATTATTAACCGATTAAACAAAACCCTCGGTATCTATATTATTTTTGTTATTTGGCTAATGTAGTTTTTCATTAAATTAGATTTTATTTTAGCAAATACGGCCTAAAGTTCTATATATAATTAAAAATGCATTTAATCCATTTTTTCCCAACGTTTCGTGAATGTTATGTTCACTTTTTCAAGGGATTCGTCTATTTAAATTAAAGAAAATATATTTAACAATATTATTACAACAAACATTTTCTAACAATTAATTATTACTTATAAAAAGAGAAATTAATTTTTTATTACATTGAACAATAATTTGTTGTAGACAAACATAAAAACATTAAACATGAAAAATTAAATTAAACACAAACTTAAAAATTATATCACAGGTTCGATATTGCAACACAGCAACTGGCATTAATGTTTTGTGTGTCTTCTTTTAAGTTCATTGTCTTTTTTATTTTCTGTTGGATCCTTAACTTCTCTATTGTGAATCTTTTTCTTTCGATTTCTTCTCTATCCAATATTCGTACTTTGTCAAAATCTGCCGTAAGATTTGTATTTTTTATGTGTTGAGCTAAAGCCGTACTTTCCTTCAATTTGTTTATGTCCATTTGATGTTAATTAATCGAGCGATTAACCGATTAAATCAAAAGCCCGGTTAAATGAATCTCTAGTTGTAGGTAGCAAAATCTATATATGGGCATTGAATGGGTCACGAACGTACGTTCGTACGCTTTTGATGTACAAATAATATAGAAAACAAAACTTTTCCTAGCATTTTTTCTTTCGATGTTTAGTGCAGAAGATGGATTTCATCGAGTTTAAGTTTTCATAATAAGAGTTATAAACGTGTGGTCACGAACGTACGCAAAATAGAAGTCAACTTCGGCTGACAGTAGTGAAATGTAATGCTGGGATACTATCGATATTTTCTACTATCGATGTTTATCGATAGTTCAGATTTCACTATCGATATTACTATCGACTGAATGTTTGTACTTGTGCAGGAAAACTTTAATTATTTTTTTTATTTTTACAGTTCGTTGTTTTTATCACTTTATTGAATGTATGAGACGTATGTATATACGCACGTTATTTTAGATGGCAGTTTTTTAAATATTGTACCTTTCTGAAGGAACCGAAGTAACAAGGACTATAAGATATTCCATTGCAACTTAAAAAAATTTCTAAATTCTAAACCCAAAAACGTAATCAATCTAGCGGACTTATCCTCTAATGGTCGTTTATTGTTTTGTCTTATGCCTGCAGTTGCATTTGGATTTGCATTTTTTTTACAACATTACAAAAATATTTGACATTTTAGTCCCTATATAAACATGTACAAATTTCGACTTAAAGGCCTTAAATTAGCAGTAAAAAGCACTGTTAAGCAATCCATACCACTTGCCATTCTTGTTCTTTGTATTCATTGCTGTAATTCAGCCCGATTTAATAATAGCAAGTTAAAATTTGCGGCAAAAAACTGTGTGTGTATAGCTGCTGTTAGATGTCTTCATAGCTGTATTTTAAATAATAAAAATATCGATATTTATATTTTTTTTATAGTTTCCCAGCACTAGTGAAATGTAAAAATCTGCGTAATGAAACGGAATTTTTAAAAGTGGTTAAATTATTTTAAGTGTATTAATGTAGGTCTCCATCCAAAATTTACAAAATAAAATTTCTATCTTGGTTTTTATTTAATTGGCTTAAGTATATAAAAATGTCTTTAGAAGTAGAAAATACAGGAAATTATAAAATTTTCCAGTTTCCCTTTTCTTAAAAAAGAACAATAAAAAAAATTTTGCCCTCCCCCCCTAGATTTTATCCTGGCTACGTCCATGTATTCGTGTGCTGTCATCGGGAATATGTATGCCTGCAAAGTTTCATCCATTTGCATTGAGTATAAGGCGGTTAAATTAACGTTGCAAGATTTGATTTTCCGAAGTGAAGCTAAAGAAAAGGTTTTAATTAACAAAATTGGAACAGATGAAGTGAGACCGATCCACAACCGACCCTACAGACTCTTATTTATCCAGAAAAACGCACCGTGGTGGGTTAATTGGACATTACTTAACCCTCAGGTTGCTCTATTCTATAATAAATGGAAGGTCTGTGTTTAGTGTGACTAACAAGGTTATTATTTTAAAAGTGATATTGCAATGCATTGCTCTTTATGCATGTCGAGTGTGCTAAAACCCACATTAAAAAAAATATCAGATATACCAAAAAATAATGTGTTGAGACTTTCTTGGCATTTTAGCACCACCAAAACTCTACGAAATAAGGGGTGGTCTATTAATTGTTGATAGGATCATACAAATCTCACAGAATTTTCAAAATGGATGGATGCTCTTTAATAAAAATAATTTTATAGCTAACTTATATAATTCTTAAAGAGTAATCACGATGTTCATTGTGCAAATTTGCAATTTTTAAATTTGCAGTGCATATTATGATTGATCGTTAGCGTCCCACTTTTATTTTTTATGACAAATGTTATTGTTTACATTTGTTTGCAACAGAGCAAATATGCAATACTAATTTTGCTCGTGTTTTTTTTAGTGCAAACGAAGTAAAGAAGAGCAAATTGCAAACACGTACATTTTGTTGTTGTGTTGTGCAAATGTATGTATTTTTTTACGAATTTGCATCGTTTGCACACTTTACACTACCCATCGTGATATCCCTTTTAGTTTAAGTTTTTTGTAAATATTCTATGATCGTCACTTCAATTTTTGACCCTTGAAACTGTGCAAAATAGCAAAGTTGCACTCATTTGTCGGGAGCAACCGGGCATGTTCTGACAATCGCAAAACGTTTAAAATTGGCGATTCTGACTTAAAATTGCAAATTAGGTATTCTGTAAATCGCAAAAGCAAGAAGTCTGGCGACTTCAAATTTAAAAAGAGAACTAGAATATTTGTAAAAAACTATGGCGGATCGCAAGCTAAGCCACGAGTGAAAGAACACCATAAAATAAATCTGGCGCTTTGTGATTTCAAATCGTGCGATTGTCAGAACATGGCCAAACATATTAAGGAAATTTACGTCACAAGTTGCACCCTTGCGAAAAAGCAAAAGTGCAAGTTTCGCCTTAACTTGAATCGGTTAATTCTAGCCGGAACAAGTTAGAACACATAAGCTTTAAGGCCAGCATGACCAAGGGTTATCCATCCATCCCCCATCCCATTACCTATAATCCTATCTATCCTCCTTTATTTTCCCTCATCCACTTTTAAGGTCAAGGTGGTTGATAGCAGTGCCGAGGACCTGAATGGCTAGTTAGTGGTTAAAGAACAGCGAACAGCTTCCCTCTGACGCCGCACAGTGGCTGAAAATCGTTTTTCATTGGCCACAATTCTGTAACTTGTGAACCGAAGGAGATATTTTAGTAAACTTTTAATCGACAGATAGAATCTTATGGCTTATTAAACGAATCTCCTATACAAATCTGTTTAATAAAACTCTTATATATAAATAATATTTTTATGAATATGGGGGTTAAATTTTTCTCCACTTTAAATTTTAAAATCGGTTGAGTAGTTATTGGGGAATTTAAGGGCAAAGTGGAACTTTAGATTTTTTTAACTCTAGCGTGAAATATGTTTTTTTTATTTTTTTTTTAACTATTTAAAAATGTAATTTTTGGATTTAAATAATAATCATTCCCATTTTTTGTAATAATGGGACACTCAAAAAAATTAAATGTTTACACTATAAAAAAAAATTTAACATAAAAAAAAAAAAGTAAAATCAACTGGATATTTTGCTATTATTACTGAAAAATGAAAAATTTTTTGCTTTCAAATTTGTTTACACTTAAAAAAACTTTAGAAATATTATCTAAAATCTTTCTATTATTACAGAAGAATCTATTATTTTTTGCTGTAAAATTTGTTAATAAGGGTAATCACGATGGTCATTGTGCAAATTTGCAATGTGTCAATTTGCTGTGCATATTATGATTGATCGTGAGCATACCACTTTTATTTTTGTGCAAATATGCTATTTTTCTAAAAATGTATTCTGGCAGCACTGTAAAAAATCTGCATTTGTTTACAATAGGTCTGTCTGCGTACACATATTTTGCGCAAAATGTTGCGAAATCTTGCAAAATGTTGTCTGCGTACTCCAAATCTCTTGCAGAATTTGTTGACAGTTGGAAGTTAGAGAACTTGCAAAATGTTACTGGAGAAATTTCCGCTTGCAAGATTTTGCAAATAGTTTGAACAGCTGTTTGAATGAAATAGTTTTTGTGAAATGAAAATAAAAATTGAAATTTAACAATGGCAGAGGTAAGTAGTTAGAATTGTGTTAATTTTTAACGTTTATAATAAATTATAATAAACGAAACATTTTACTTCATGCTAGAAACGTCCAAATATACAGTGCGACCGTGGCGTAAGTGGAGTGGAGATGGCAAAACCGATAGAACCAGCAGAACTTTGTGGGGCAAACTTTGCAATCGAAGATGCGAGTATTTAGAATTGTGTTCCTGGCGAGAACTTCACATCCAAATTATTTTTCTCCGTTGTCAAGCTGTTGGAGGGCACTCTATTGGGCATTTTATTATTTTTTTTTTTCCATTGTAAGCCGGCACTATGTTGGGCAATGTAAGCAAAAGAAGTTTTATAAAAAACCCGACAAATAAAACTAAAAACTAAGAAGAAATTGAACTTACCAAATTAATAACAATGTAATAAACAAGTTTTTTAATTTACAACACTTTTTAAGCTTTATTTTAATTTACCTCGAGAATTCAATTTTGCGTACACATATGCTAAAATTCTTTTGCTTTGTTATTTCAATTGTTTACACACCGATCAGCTGTTTTCTTGCAAGATTTCACTAGATACTGTCTGCGTACTTTTTGAGATTTTTTCAGCCGATAGAGTAATATTGGTGTTACTCTCCCAAAAAAATTTACTGAGTATTTTCTACTGGAAAAGTACCCAGACAGACCTAATTATACACAAGCAAATTAAAATAAAGGTTTTCTTTTTAATTAATTTAAATAATAATTAGTATTGTGGTTATTTTGTTGAACTATTTATGGTTTTTAATCCAAATTTTTAATATTTTTTAATTAGGCTTAAGTTCATGAAATTTAACTTTTCATTAAATTATTTTTATGAAGAAAGGAATTTTTACAACATGAAAATTAATTAAAATTGTTATTGATAATCTTTCATTCTTGACAAATTGCAAATACGTACATTTTGTTGTTGTGTTGTGCAAATGTGTGTATTTTTGCACGCATTTGCATCGTTTGCACACTTTGCACTACCCATCGTGAGTTCCCTTAATATTAGCAAATTAATTAATGATTTTTGCATGGATTCGTTTTTTATTGAAAGTGCTTTGTTTTCATTTTTGTTGCGCACGCAATATAACACACTTGTGTAAATTCAAAAGGCACACATTCTTATACTTTTGCATTCAAGTAGTTATTGTCCACTCGATGAGACGCTTTGTTAACATTAACAACAATAACAAAAATAAACCACTCGATGAGACGCTTTGTTTAAATTAACAACAATAACAAGAATACATTGTACATACAGAACTACTGTACTTTTTAAGATGATAAAAAAAAGTATTCTGTTTCTATGGAAATTGTTTGTACCTACATTAATATGTGCGTTTAGTTTTATTTAAATTTTTTTTCTTGTACTACATAGTAACTGCTGAATGTCTTCATGAGTAATAATTGCTTGATCCGATCACACAAACATCTTTATTAAAAAACGAAGCTAACAATGGTATAAATAACAAAGCACGATGTGCATTATTTGAATGACTGCAAACCAGCAGCGAATGTTTGCGGTTGCGCAAGTTTGATTGTATGACCGCAAGCGAGTGTATTTGTTGCTGTTCATTTAATGCGATTTTTTTGCAATTGCACAAAGCCGTTCTCTGTTGTGTAACAATAATAAAATTTGTTATATGTACTACCTGTATTCTGTTCGATCACGAACAATTTTCCCTATATGATAAATTTTTTTTTGAATGCAATAGCACATGATTTCTGTTACTTCTGCAAACATTTTAGAGGAATAAAAAAAAACTGTAAAAAAAAAAATTTTTTTTAAAATTAATGACGGGACCAAACGGGTACAAGAATACATACAGGGTTAATGAAAACACTTTCACCTTTTTTGATTTTAGTTGAACTGTTAATTTTTGATATTCTTTAATTAGGCTTGAGTTCATCAAATTTAATTTTCATTAAACTATTTTAACTGAGGGAAGGAATTTTTACAACTTGGAATTTTTTTATTAAAATTTATAGATAATTTTTCTTGGCTGAGCTGGGATTCGAACCGGGTTGATCTTTACATGTTTCAAGAATCACCACATTCTATCGTCGGAATATCTTTGAGTTCTGCCCACTGCACCACTGCGGTGCCCGCGAAGCCAACAGTCAAACATCAATCTTTAACCAGTAGTACTGGTGGTTCGAAATTTGCTGTTATTATCACTTAAATTTCAAATTATATGTTGCCTCCTTTCCTCCGTTTTTTTTTGTATTCTTTCTGTCAAGACTTTCTATCAGTGGTTTTACCTTCTTAATCCCTTTTGATCCGCAAAAGTTATATTCTACTAAAGTTGAAATTTGACAAAAATATAGTAGTTTAGAAATTTGTTTGGAGTAATTTCATTAAAATTAAAAAAGTGTTAAACAGACGTGTCCAAACGGGTACAAGAGTATATACAGGGTTAAAGAAAACACTTTCACCTTTCCCATAGTGGTTTAACCTTCTAAATCCCTTTTGATCCGCAAAAGTTCTATTCTACTAAAGTTGAAATTTGACAAAAATATAGTAGTTTAGAAAATATGTCTTAACATCTCAAATATAAATATTAATAACACAATAGTCGCAAATATTATCTTTATAAAGACTACCAACATAGCAAAAACAGCTAGCAGGTCATTATCGCTGATAGTTTTTGTGCAATGATAATTTCTTTTGATTAAATATTAACAAAAAATACTTTTTTCTGAATTAAAAAAAGTTGTGTTTAACAACATGGCACAACCACAATTACCAATATTTTGACCTTATTTTTTGGCTACCTTAGTTTTAATATGTGTACTATTAAATAAAATTATTAAAATCGGTGACAAACAAAAATTGGACTTTTGGCCAATGAAATAAAATTTTAACCCACTGTGCGCCGATGGCAAGGGTAAGTTGTAACTCTAGCCTAGTCCGTGCAAGTCACTGCGCGAGATGATCCTTTTTTATACGTGCACACTAGTGGGGCCAAAAACTGGACAAATTTTCAAAACAAAAAGGACGCGACTCTAGGAGTCGGTGCATGAGGACTGGAAATGTCTTAATAATCTCCGACAGTCACTCCCAAAAAGGAGTCACTTAAGGAATTACCGGGACAAACCAGTCAACATCCTGAGTTTTTAAAGGCTGCAATTGGCAGGTATGGCAGCGCTTGTCCTGAGGCCAGATTGGACGTTATACTCGCGTCTGAGTTGCAATTTAGGCCGGTAGTCACGGCATGGATACCTCCACCTATGAAACCGGTGGAGGTCATACTGGGGTTACTGGCCAACCAGAACAATGGGCTCATTACAAGTCAGTGGATATTTTATTGATATTGATAGCTTCATTGGGTTGTAAGGAGAACCAAGGGAGAGACTTCAGGAGCCTCTCAAAAGGCTAAAATCGATCGGAGGGGTTGCTGTGGTGCAGATAAACTTGCACCACTGTGAAGCAGCCTCAACCGAATTAGCAACCCACCTCATCGACAACAACGTGGGCGTGGCTTTAATCCAAGAGCCCTGGGGTCTAATTACCGCATTCGATATCGAGCAAAATTGATCGAAATTTTTTATTTTGGTATTATGACTCTCGATACCTGGATTACCAAAAACCGGGTAATTAGATTAAAGGTCACGGGGTATACTTTGTTCGTACGCCGCTGGGATGAGAAGGTACGAATTTGTATATTGGCGAGAATTGAGCACAAATTTATGATTTCTCATTCTTTCAGTAATGGAGACCTCAAGGCTGTGACAGGAGAAGCAAGGGACAGAACGGTCCTGGCACTAGCATCGGTATACTTGCCATACGAGGGTACCGATCCACCTGGTGAGAAAGTGCCGGAGTTGGTGGAGCACTCTGGCAGAAGTGGCTCGAGGCTGGTACTAGCTTGTGACGCCAATGCACACCATACCCAATGGGGAAGTGCCGACATCAACAAAAGAGGTGAGTCTATGTTTGATTTTATTATTGCCAGCAATCTTTTTATCTGTAACAGGGGGAATACGCCAACGTTCAGAACTAAGGATGAAGAGGCAGTGATAGATATTACATTGACGAACATTATACTGTATATAGGGAATTAGTAGAGGATTGGAGGGTGGCTTTGGTTTTTTCCTTCTCTGACCATAGTCGCCTGTCCTTTAATCTAGTGTTTGAGAGGTCGAAAAGGTGCCCGTATAGGAGTCCGAGGACGAATTGGGATTCTTTTTCGGGATCGGTACAAAGTAACCTTAGAGTTACACGGGTCTGGGGGTCGACTCCGATCGGTGCGGAGCAACTGGTAAGCACCTACACGGAGGTATTGACCAGAAGTTATGAGCGATCTTGTCCGTTAAACTTTACGGGCAGGCGCACGCAGCCAAGATGGAGGACAGACGAGTTGAAGACTCAAAGGTCCACTGTCAGAAGGTTGTTCAATAGAGCGAAGTATACGCATAGGGAAGAGGATTGGAGTAACTTCAGATTGAGTTATAGGAGGTACAAGGGAGATATTAGAAGGACGAAAAAGGACTCGTGGATTAAGTTTAGCGAGTCAGTTGAGTCTGTGAATGAGATGCCTAGGTTCAGGAGATTTTATCAAAGAACCTGGTAGTCCCTGGATTTATTCAGAGACCGGCCAACTCATGGAGCCAGATTCCGGGTTCTGAATCTCTCTGTCTGCTTATGGAGACTCACTTTCCAGCAGTGTTGCCAAAACTTGGTGACCAAAAATGGCTAAATTTACGGGAAAAAATGGCTAAAAATGGGCTAAAAAATGGCTAAAAGCTTTTTTAAATAAAAACACATTAAAATTCAATAACAAAACAGAAATAATTAATATAAAGTTGTTTACGATGAAATTGTGAGTTAAGATAATTTGTTAAATAAGAATAAACGTAAATCAATATTAAAATAAATTAATATTATAAAATTAAATCATCGAAGCATTCGATGTCGTTATTGTTCATCTCATAGGAATCACTCACTCATTAGTTTCAAATAGTAATAAGCAGGGAAACCAGAAATATGCAATTGCATGTTTTCATTTCTGCGACTAATGAAGGCAGAAACAATATATTTATCCGTTTTAGAGCTTTTTATGAATTTTGGCATCGATTTGTTAGTGCATATTTTATCGTTTGAAGCATTTTTTGGCATATTTTAGTTAAAAGAGACTTTTTGCAGCATTTTTTAAGTTTATAGCGCATATTTTGCCTTTATAATGCATATTTTGATAGACATTCAATTTTTTAGATGCCTACAATAGCTTTTGCACCAATTAAAACAATTTTTTTTTTTGAAAATCTGTTACTTCAATTTCGGCATCTACATTTAATTTTTACTCTAAAATTCTAAGACAAAGCAGGTTGGCATTAAGGATAAATGTTATGCGATTTGTATCTAGACCAATCTTTTAGAATTCCGATCGACTCAAAATCACTTTTCAAAGTGATCTTACGATGCCCATCCGCCTGGCTGGTTGTCTGTCCATGTTAGCCTTGTGCGCTGAGTACAAGTTCCAATTTTGTAGATTATTTGATCAAATATGGACGAAGTCTATGCAAATGGTTAGAATCGGTCCATAATTTCAGATCCAAATTAGACTCTTTGTGTCCGCAAGCTATCAAATTACGACGGTATTTAAATTAAATTCGTGCCAAAAATATTTTACTTCAAATTAAATTATTTTCGAATCGGTTCACATTTGCTCAAAGCTCGCATCCTTAACTAGCCTTAAATTCCTTTTTAATGTTAACATTTGTTAACAATTTAGCGACGGTACCTAAAATCCCTTTAAGACAAAATCCCATATGGATGTTAATATCTAGATAATATTCGGCGCAAGCATCTCTTATATGAATTTTATATTTTTTTAGGTTTTTTTTAGATTTTGTTGAATATTGTGTCTTCAAATGAGCAATTTTTAATTTTTAGGGCATATTTTCCAGTTTTTACTGCGTATTTAATGCGCATAAAACGTGTTTTTTAGAGCATATTTCTGGTTTCCCTGGTCATAAGCTTTAAATAATTTGAAGGTTAATCATAATAACGACAACATTTACCCAACCTTTTGAGTCCAGCAGCCGTATTCTGTAATTCGCTAAAGCTAAATCTCTATCGCCAAAAATCTAAAAAATTGATTTAGCGGTTTTTGGCTACGAATGCAATTCTGTAACTTGCATTGATTAATTTGGCAATGCCATACAAATTTAATTCGCCGCAATTTTAGCTTTAAATGTCATCGCTAAAATTTTTAAATTTTGTGTTCTCTAAGGCATTTTAGCGATCGAGATTTAGCTTTAGCTAAGCGAATTACAGAATACGGCTGCAGATCTACAATAAAAAACAAGTACGAAAGAGTAGTCGGTTAAACCCGGCTTTATGATACCCTACACCACATTAAAACCTTTGTACCAAATTTTATCAAATAATCTCTAAATTGCGACCTGCATTTTGCGCGCAAGGTTTACATGGACAGCCAGCCAGCCGGACAAACATCGTTAATTCGACTCAGAAAGTGATTCTGAGTCATCCGTATACGTAAAGGTGGGCTAAGGACCAATATTTTAAGGTGTTATAGACATCAGCACAAACGCATAGTACCCTCTCCACTATTGTGGTGGTGGTATAAATATTGTATTGTTATGGTAAAAATATTTACCTAATTGATAAAATAGAATTAACGGTTGCTTAATGTAACCTTTTTCTCAAATAACTTTACTTGGCTAAACACCCTCTCTACTTCATCATTAGACCAAGGAAATGAGAGCAACTTTATAGTCAATTCTGAAATTTCTAAAAAAAATGTTGTTACCGCCTGCATCCCTTTATTGAAATACTTCCAACCAGAAAGAAACAGTGATGTTTGTTTTGATCGATTTTATAAATTTAATAGTGGAATACTGTTCCTTTATTTTGAAAGATGTTTCAGCGTCATAGTTTATAGCGATTTTCAACATTTGTAAAAGTTGTGATTTAAATTAAAGGCGTTTTAATTGTTCAAAATGTTTATTTTATTTTTATAAATTTTTATAACAAAATAAAAATTATTCTTTTAAAAGAAAAACGGCAAAAAAATTTTATGGCTAAACAAGTTTAAAAATGGCTAAAAAAAAAATGGCTAATGGCTAAACTTCTTTTTTAATGGCTAAACAGGGAGAAAAATGGCTAAACTGCTTTCCAGGGTGTGTGGATCCTGGGTCGGGGGAACAGGTCGTATGTTGTGACCCCTTCTCTTGGTCGGGCTCAGGCGGTGAGGAAGGGGAGACGGTAGGGGATATGATCACCTTGGATAAGGTAACATGGGCGGGTTATACCTTTGGGTCCTACAAATCGGTGGGACCAGATGGTATCTTTCTGGCGGTGCTACAGAATATCGGGAAATCATCACTCCTGTTGTTGGTGGAACTGTTTAGGGTATGTGTACTGAACGGGTACATTACTAGAGGGTGGCGGGAGTTCAGGGTAGTTTTTATACCCAAGGCGGGTAAAACCGGTCACTCTTAACCCAAGGATTTTAGACCAATCAGCTTGACGTGTTTTCTTTTGAAGACGTTGGAAAGACTTATTGATCTACATCTGAGGTCGAAGATTGACGCCAGCATCGTCAGCGGCGCTCAACACGCCTATCTTAAGGGTAGATCTGTTAAGAGTGCGCTACATGATGTGGTTGGTTATGTGAAGTGGGGATTGCGAAACAAGCAATACACCTTGGCGGCATTCCTGGACATAGAGGGCGCCTTTAACAATTTGAGGATGGAGGCTATTAGGCAGGCACTGGTTGATCTAGGAGTTCCGTTGTTCTTGGTCGAGTGGGTAACTACGATGCTTATATAGCTCGGACTGGGGAAACGAACGTTCAAGGAAATCGGTGACAAGGGGGACCCCACAGGGGAGAGTTCTCTTATTTATTATGGCCCATGTCCGTCAATGTCGTTCTGAGACGTTTTGACAGAATGGGTAAGAAAGTCGTGGCCTACGCGGATGATGTAGTGATATTGGTGTCGCGCAAGTTTCTGCAAGGGGCGCTGATCGAACTGTCGGTATGGGCAAGTGATAAGGGACTATGAGTTAATCCGGAGAAGACGGTACTAGTAGGAGTGGAGCTTAGACCATCTGAGAGTGCTAAGTATCTGGGAGTTTTTCTGGACAGCAAGCTGTCATGGGGAAGGAAGACTCAGGAGGGACTTAAGACAGGTCTCAATGCCAACTATGCTTGCAGATCTTCGATAGGTAGGGGCTGTTGACTCCGGCAGTCAGTCTTACGTATGGATGCTGCGCTTGGTGGGAGTCATTGAGATTGGCTAGTCGTAGGAACCTTCTGTCTAAGGCTCAGAGGTGTGCTTCAATCGGCATAACAGGTGCCATGAAGAGTACTCCTCAAGCGGCCCTGGATGTCATTCTACATCTTCTGCCTATTGAGCAGTTTGTGATGGGAATGGCAGCCAGGAGCATTCTTAGACTGAGGGAGATTGAGGCTGATGGCTATTTCCTGGGACCACCCGGCTCCAATGATTATGTGTGCACTAGGGTGGATTTTGGGCCGTTGCCGGAGGTGATGGTACCTTCTAGGGAGAGCTGGTCAGGTAGGAGCAGATTATTCATTGGATTTGCTATTTTCACTGATGGCTCGAAGATGAGAGGCACGGGCTGTTATGTGAACTCCAAGCTGGTTGATGACTCTAGGGGGAGTATTAGGGGAGTATGTGCTAAGGTTGTGCTGGGTGCCGGGGCACTGCGATATAGGCGGTAATGAGGTTGCTGATGAGTTTGCGAGGCAGGGCTCAGAGATGGAGGAAAATAACTGTATGGAGGCGGTCAGGCCTCCTTCTTCTATTTTGGAAGAATCAGGGAATGGATTCTTGTCCCGACCAATCGGGCCTGGGGGAACCGAACGCACTGACGGGTATCGCGGATGCTGTGGCCGGTACTTAGAAAGTCCGATTCTGGGTCGCTGCTGGGCGGGAGTAGGGTCTGCGTTAGGACCATGATAGGAATGATCACGGGCGACTGTACGATAGGCAGGATGGCGGTGAGGATGGGATTCGACTTGCCGGATATGTGCAGGTTGTGTGAGGACCCTGCGGAGTTGGAGACAGTTGAGCACATTCTGTGCCACTGTCCCAAGTTACAGGGCAGCAGGCTGAGGTGGCTAAGCAGTAGATTCCTGGGCGAATTAGAGGATGTCTCGGGTTGCGGACTCGAGAATCTGATAGGATTCGTAAAGGGGATGGCCTGGCTGCGCGAGGGGAGACTGGGTGCTGGCCGCACGTAGGGCGAATTTGGTTAAGTAGGATTTCTCTCGGGTTTGGTCCGAAACTTTCTTTCCTATCTGTCTTTTAAATTTGACTTATGCTTTCGCTGTTTATTTCACCTACTTTCTATCTTTATATAGCTATCTCTAAATAAGGCGTCACAATGGACCATATTGTTCTCTGTGTGAAGGTGAGAAGGAGACTTGACACCAGCCTTTCTACCTACCTACACCTAATTTTTATAAAATGTATATACTATATTAGGATTTTAAGATGTTAGGTTCTTTTAACCATCTTTAAGTTAACCCTGTTTCCAGTTTTGTTACAATTATTCTTTTTACTTAATACCAAATAAATAAATAAATAATAAAAAAGTACATAAATAATTAAATTTAGTTTTTTCACTTACCCTTTTGTCCAATAATATGATAATTGTTAACGTGGGGCCTCTCAAACAAAGTTGACCTTAACAGGGACTTAAAACGAGGACATTTTTCTGACAACATATTCAATTTCTGTATAACATAAGTTTTAATTTCAAAATGGCGATCATTTGAGGCCAAATAATCCAACAAATGTCCTAATTGTTGTGGAGTTGGTTTCATTGCCAAGAGAATATCCAGAGCGAGTGTTCGAGCAGACGAATCAAATTTCTTTGGTATTTGGTAGAAGATCTGTGCGAAGACTTGTCGATGTTTTTCATTAAAATGTATAATCGGAAATGATTTTAAGGCTTGCATTGCGGCTACACATGTTTTAGTATCCTCCTCTAAAGCACTTTTCAAGAGAATAGAAATGGTTGAAGGATCTTGCAAATTGTGTAAAGCCCTAATGTATCGAGTCCTGCAATAGGAATCTTTACAATCGTTCATAAGATTTTTTAGTATAAATTGCTTTATTTTTCTCAAAAGTTTGTCATTTGTATCAAAACTAGATTGACGAGTTAGTGAGGCTACACACTGAAGCACCGAATCTTCAAGTTTTGCATTTTTGATTTGTTTCTCCGTAGAAGTTAGAAGCTCATAAAGATCTTCAATAATAGCTCTTTCAGGATGAGTTCCTACTGAGAGAGATTGTAAATATTTCTCTAGAAGGTCTATATCTGATCTTGCATTATAGTCATAGATCTTGTGAATTGCATTGTGAGCATCGACAGTTTGAACCGCTCCTAAAAGATCCACCATTTGGGAATGTAAATTTGTATTTGCTTTTAAAATTTCAATAAATTCTTCTTGTTTTGTTATACGCGCCAATGGAATAAGTTTAACAAACGCTTCAGCCAAGCCTTCTTTTCCAATCATATCATCGGTTAAAAGATTGGACAATGAAGTAATTTCTTCATATAACTGAAATATTTGAATTTAAAGTTTTAATAATTTTTTTTTGTGTTATATAACTTACGGTTACATCTTTAATTTCGCTAATGACACCATCTACATCAGCTTCAATATCAAAAACTCTATACCAATCTAATAAACTATTTACAGCTTCTTCGGAGCTTTTATAGACAAGTTGTTCCACAGGCTGCGATGAAAACGTGCTATGTTTTAGCTTAAAAAATGAATCTACTTGACTGCCAACTTCTGGTTGAGCTTCCAAACAAATTTTATGTGTTTCTACTGAAGACGCTGTCAATAGTTGCCCATCTGCTGTCAAATCATACTCCACTCTCTCCAATGATTTTTGATATACGCCTTAAAAAAACAAACAAAACATTATTTATTTGTAAATAACAAATATTCGGTCTTATTTTGTAAGGCATTGTCGTTAACGACTGAGTAGTTTTTTGTAATAGATTATTAAAGTAACACACAACCTGTGTTCTTAATCTATTCCAAAAAACGATTTAGGCGTTAGCGACAACGCCGTACAAAATAAGGTACTTTATTTTGCATTACCTAAAGGTTTTTCGCCGCGGTAGTTCAACTTCAAATCCCAGTGGGAACAATCCGTTTTAATTTTATTTACTTTTGTAGATGATTTAATATTATAAAAATTATTACAGATTCCCGAAATGTCTATTTCAGATATGGGTCCATTTTCAAAGTTAATGTGCATTAATGATGCGATTCCTCGTTCTATATTTAACAGTGATTGATCACGTGAAGTATGAGCGATAACTTTACTGGGTTTGTTATTTATAAAGCTGATGTAAAAGGGTCTGTCGGGAATTTTATCAATCCCTTGGACTTTTGCATTATTTTGTTTGCCTAGAGCTGTAACACGATTTTCCGTAAAGTAGACTTGTATAAGTTGTTCCATCTCACTATTCCATATAGAATTTATTTTCAACACAGAGTTGAAAGTGTAACTGGTTTCTTGTTTTGAGGCATGATGCAATTGTTTCACCGTCACTTTATTTTCAAGAACATAGAACTGTTGACTTTTGTAAGGAATAAGAGGCGAAGATGCTATAAAAATGAAAATTAAAGAAATGGGTACTTTAATTAAAATTACAGTAAAAGTAAAATTTAAACGCTATTGCTAACTCATTACCAGTATATTATTGAACACAATTAAAGTAATCAGTAAAGATATTCACGTTAAAAGTTGCACTCTTGGAAAAAATTTAAATTGCAAGAACATAAATAACAACAATCACAATTATTTCGCAAAAATGGAGAGACATTGGAAATACATATGTTTGTGTTGTTTATTTGCAAGCAGAAACAAAGGGTGTGTTTGCCAAGCCATTTGTGTGGTCTTTTTTGCCCTTAAGTGAACGTGTTTTTTTTCGTTAGCTTCACAAAAGATAAATTCAAACCATTATTTGATCAATGAAATTCCTGTTACACATTCACTAGAGTCGATTTTAAAGGTGCGATTAATGGATTTCACAAATCGAAATAAATAAAATCGAACGAAAAATCTAAAATCGATTTTTTAATCTATTTACCATTCCCTACTGAATATGGACATACCTATACATATATGACTATATCGAGCCCTAACCGCGAATATAACGTAACCGACATAATTTTCAATTTGCGTTTTTTTTAATAAATGGCTTTATTGGCAACACTTGCATCATCTCCTTAAATGTCATGGTCACATAACATACAGTCTACAACTAACATGAAATGCTTAGCATTAACACTAAAATGTTGTTAGTGTTAAGTATAGACTCATCATGTTAGAGGTTTTCTCATGTTATAACACGGTTGTTAGTGCAAATGTTTTAACAACGGTTTTATAACATCATGTTATAACAGCAAATCATGTCAGTTGTAGACGGGGAGTAAGGTACCGTTTACGATTTTATAGCAAGAACAATTTTATCGTAACAAAAACGACAAATTGCATACAAAATTTATATGAAAAAAAACTGTCTCCTGTAAAATTTGATTTTTGGCGCTTACGTTATTTTCGCGGTTAGGGTTTGATATGTTAATAGTAGGGATGTAACGATACGCCTTTTTGCCGATACGATATTGATACCGATACGAATATAAAATCTAAATTCAAGGTAAAATTAACAAACCTGAAGTAAAGTTATTTTTTATTATACAAAATAACAGTGTAAGAGATTAAATATTTAAAATTAATGGCCCATAATCATAGTCAAAAATAAAGTATACTTTAAGAAAACTAAAGTCGACTTTACTTAAGAGCCGACTTTAGGTCTTTCATAAACAAGTTAAAGTATACTTTTGACGTTAAAGTTGACTTTATATATAAAACTAGATGAAGCTGTTTTTAACTCATTTAACAACAGCATCAGCTGTTTTTCGCCAAATAAAAAAGTACTTGCAAAAAGTTAAAAATGTTTATGTTACAAGATATTGGCCGATATTTTGCAATTATAAATGATTTGGAGGAAAACTTTTATGGAAAGAAACACAAAATACATATGTGTGGGCCCTAATTGTGCAAAACGCTAGGCCAAAATTACATTGAAAGCAAAAACAAAGCCAAAATGTTTTGTAATTTTGTTGTTGCTTTCTACATAAATTCATATGTCGCGTTAAAAATTTTTCAACCCCACAAGATATGCAGTGTTTTATTTATATTTTAAGTTTCAATGTCGGCTGCTTAAAGTTGCCACTTGCTTATATTTTGTTGTATGTTGTATGAAAAATTTTCTACATTTGAGTTGGCACCCAGTTAAAGTCGGTTCAATTTAAAACATACTTTAGTTTCGACTATAGGGTAAGTGTTCCTAAAGTCGGCATGTCCCAGTAGTCGGCATATTTTGCATTTAAACGTTAATAAATAAGAAATGCGGTTTTTACATTCATAAATAGCATCAAGTTTGTCAAGAAAATTTACTCATCTTTCCATTAGTAATAATTAAATTGGAGTAAGATGAGTATTTTTGCCAAATTTTGAAGTCTTAAGTGACAAGCTCTTGAACTTGTGCGGTGACCCTTGTTTTTCAAAAAAAAAAATTAGTGTTAGAGCTAACTTTAAAAGGCAAATAGTCATATTATTTATGGGAAGTTTATTACTTATAAAGTTTAAAAAGGTAAAAAGTCTATTCAATTTTGTCGTAAAAGCAAAAAAAATCTACAAAAAGTAAATATTTTATTAATTTTGTTGGGTGCCGACATTAGGAACAAAAATTTTCAAAATTTCCTTTGGTCGGCATTGGGTGCCGACTACTGGCAAATCAGTATTTTTCTCTGATTACACTCAAATTTGAGTAAATTGTTCATCAATCGTGCCTCTTGCCTCTGAGATAACAGAAAATGAGTTTAAAACGAGTTTACCCAGTAGTCGGCATGATTTCTTTTGAGTATCTCATGACCTGCCGACTATAGGATAAGTGTTGTCCTAAAGTCGGCAGCAATTTTATTTCTAGTTTAACTGTATATGGGGTCCCAAAACAGTATATTTTTTAAAATTTGTAAGGACTATTAGATACTTGCATTTCATTTACACACTTATTTCAGTAAAGTTAAATATGAAAAGTAAGAAAAAAATGTTAATTTTTAGATTTACTGAAGTGGCCCTACAAATAAAAGGTTTGATATCTATACTAGGTGCCAGCTAGAAATGAAGCTTTCCAAGCTCCGCTTTACAGGACAGAATACAAGTTTAGTCAAATGCTAAACAGGATAAGTTAGTAAAATAGTGGCTCGTCCTCTCCAAATGCAAACTTCCGGTAAAAATTTATTACATTCTGAACACAGTTCAAGCGATTTTAAAATTTATCGTCCTTGAATCTGCATTTAAGCTTAGCTGTTAAGAAAGCAGAGGCAATTAGTAAAGGACGAGCTAAAGTCCCTGAAGAAAAACCATCTCATCAAACAAATTGTTGTTGATATTTTGGATGATCCGTCCAAAATATGTAATGGCGATAAGATAAGTCCCAATGGTTGAATTTCCATATGTAAGATTTGAATTTGAAATCAAACTATCAATTTTCCGATGTTGAAAGTAAAAATTTTTTTTATTAAATTTATATTTTAATTGATTCCAATAAAATATTACATTCAAATTCACTTATTGCAATAAAAATGAAATCAGAATCAAAATCTTCGTTTCCTTCAAATGACTCTCCTTACAAATTTAAAATCATTTCGAAATCAAAAAATTAAATCAGTTTGGTTGAAATCATTTTGATTTCAGATTTTTATAGCTCTGCCTCCAACAAAACTTATTTAAAAGAAAAATCTTAATCATATGGTTAATTTAACAATAATTTTGTCACCGGTGATTTTGGTTAAAATAGTCCTTCATCAAGAAGAAACAACCACATTATTGTTGCCTTCAAACATGTTTTGGGTAATAACAAAAATATACATATTTAACACTTATAAAAGCATGGTTACCCATAGCATGTTGCTCTTGGAAATGAGGAAAATACTATTGTTAAATAGAACTATTAGTGGTAAACAAATTATTGTCATATTTAGACATAACATCAAAATATGGTTGTGACTACAACAATATGGATAAACTAACCATAATATGTAGTAAATTTCTCGTTAAAAATTGTTTTGTTGGAGGTGAAACTTTTTTTCTACGTGTGTACACCCAGATAAAAACATGTTTAAAAATGGTCACGCCCAACAAAACTATTTTTAAAGAAAATTTTGAACTTGTTATGTTTAATTTAACCATATTGTTGTCTCCGACAATCCTATTATGGTTAAATAAGTCGTCTATCAAGAAGCCACAACCATATTATGGTTGCCTCCGAACATGTTATGGTTAATAATAACTAAAATATGTTTAACACTTTTATTAGCATGGTTGTTTTTCAACCTTAGCATGTTGCTCTTGCGAAAGAGGAAAATACTATTGTTAATTTGAAAACAAATTATTGTCATATTTAACCACAACATGTTTTGAGGCAACCATAATATGGGTATTGCGTCTTGATGGAGGACTAATTTAACCATAATATGGTTGTCGGAGACAATAATATGGGTAAACTTAACATAATATGCTAAAAATTATCTTTAAAAATGGTTTTCTTGGAGGTGACCATATTAAAACATGTTTTGTCTTTGCGTGTAATGCCTACTTAAACGTACAAATGTAAATTTTAAGCATTTTAGAAAGTAAAAAGCTTAAATTTTCAATAAATTATCAATTGAAGTCGTGAACAAATTGGGTTTTTTCTTAAAAAAATGACCATGCCGACAATAGGATCATTACATGCCGAGGATTGGAAGATCGTATGCCGACTACTGGCAAATGCCGTGTATTTTAGGAAAAAGTAAAATTACTCAAATTTAATATAGAATGTGTCTAAAAACTCTTATATAAATCGAAAATATACATATTACTGAACTGTAGTGGCTAGTTGCCATCCCAGTATCACGTTTGTGTACGTTATGGCACCAGTTTAAAAAAGAAAAAAAAGTTAAAGTGCCGACTACTGGGACACTTACCCTAGTAGCAAAATAATTAAAAGTATGTTTTTATTTTAAAGTTGTTTTTAAATAGAACCGACTTTAGCGTTTGACTATGATTATGGGCCAATATTAATAAGATTTTAAATACAACGAATTGAATTTGAATTCATGTTAAAATTACCAAGAAATTATTATTTAAAATTTTTTTTATTTTTTGAATTTATTCTATGAGCTAAATTTCAGTTATGTATTTTATAAAGCTTTTTTGCAATAGTCCTATTCCTTCAATTTTTAGGAACGACTTTGGCTGTAAAAAAATTATTTTTATTCTCACAAAAATGAATAAAAGTAAGCAAAAAGTTTAAAACGTACAAATACATACCCAATAAAAAATGGAGCTTCCAACGAAGCAGGCATATAGAAACTGGTGAGTGTAGCTTTACACGCTGAATGTTTTGTTAGTTATTTTTTAGTATTCTCCCTGACAAACCTGATTCGTAGTAAGGGAATGGCGGGCCACTTGAAATGCTATTTTTTATTTATAAACCTTGCTTAGAGTTCGTTCATTTACTTTACTGCATCTCTGTATATCTTATGGCCTAGCGCATAGCATTTAACTACATATTGTGGTGCAAAGCATAACGGCCCGCAACAAGCGTTCAGTATGTTTATGCATCTGTCCAAAAAGTATTAGTGTAAAATCGTGTTGACGAGTTACACAGCAAACGCGTAGAATGTATATACATATCGAAAGCATGAAGTAGAATTACTTTCTACTCTAGCATGCGTATTAAAAAAAGGTCAAAAAGAAACCTACACATAGAACGCGTGGTGTGGACCTCCAGCCTAAGAATTAAAAGAAAGCATTTATTCTTTTTGATGTTATGCTCTGCTTTGAAATGTGTTGTTTCTCTTAGCTGTTATGCAAAAAATAACCATAACCAATAACCATAACCAATTAAACTGTTTAAAAAAAAAATATAAAAAAAGTTCGCCGTATCGACAGTTATATAACGCTGATACCGATATATCGGCAAATCCGAAGTATCGCCGATATATCGGTATTCGTTACATCCCTACTTGAAACTCAATTTTGGAGGAGATATATTCAACGGATTGTGCTGAAGTCTAATATACGCATTCTGTATACATGATTAGCTGTGTGAAATTATTCTAAATTCAACATGGTGGAATACCCAAGATGGCGGGCAGTCCTACAATATGGGTATCAAATGAAAGGGCTTGCTGAGAGTAATTCGAAAAATAACGTGACGCCATTCTAAATCCAATATGGCGGACTTTTAACAATATGGGTATCAAATTAAAGGCCACACACTAGTGATTTGTTAGCGTACCACTTCGCCAACCACGCTATTTCGCAAGTTAACAGTCTTAAGGCTCAGTTAGTCTTTACTTTCTGTTCTGTTCCGTGCCGTTCTGTTACGAAATTGTAATAGTTAGTTCTTCTGTAGTAACTTATCATCCATTTATGACAAATTTATTAGTTTTGCACCGTCCATTGTTTTATTTCAATAAATTTGATGCACATAAATTTGTAGAAATTAAATTTTATGAATTCTTAAAATAAAAAAACAGTTTATTTCAATATAAATATGTATTTTTTATTATTTTTTGATTTTAACAAACTGAACCGCAACAGAACAGAAAAACTAATCAATTTCATAGGTTTTTTAATAACAAAAACAAATCAGCTGATTCGTAACAGAACAGAAAGTAAAGACTAATTCTGCCTTAAGAAACGTCTTATTGAGATACTTAACATGACTCTGCATTCCGAAAGTGTTGAAGACACGGTCACCCCTAAATGAATTGGAAATGAATTGCAATCAATTTTTTCTAACTCTTTTGAATTAATTCAAAGTCAATTCAAATGAATTGGAAATGAATTGCAATTCATTTGAATGAAAAATGAATTGCAATTAATTTTGCCCAATTCAAATGAATTGACTCAAATTTCATTCAATTCATTTTTTTGTGTGAAAAGAATTAATTCAAAATTTGCTAATTCAGTGCATGAACGATTCACGAATTAATTTTAAAATGAATGATTCATTTACATCTCTGCTTTTAGGTACCTATTGGTTTTCAATGAAAATAAAAAAAAACCGAAACCAATGCCGATGATTGAGACCTTCCTTAAAAATATCCCATCATTACTTCTTCACACTGATGCCTTTTTTGGGCCAAATTAAAGACCAAGCAATTGTATTAATATGTTTTTGATTATTACGTTTGGTTTTTAAATAAAACCTGACTCTGAAAAAAAAATTTGAGGCTTGTTAGGGGCTTACTCTAAAAAATTTAAAAAAAATTTTTTTTTTAGTTTTGATAAGCACACATTAAAGATTTTTTGTTGCTCTTAATACCAGGTTTTTTAAATTTTTTTTAAAAATTTTTTTGCGACATCGGATTTTTGTTCTAAATTGGGGTAAAAAACTGGAAAAATGCAGTTTTTGGCCCTATTTGAGAGCATGATTACTAGGGTGTCAGCTAAATTTCAACTTTGGATTTTCAACATCTCCCGGGCGGATTATTCAAAGTTGAAATTTAGCTGACACCCTAATGTATATACAGTATTCCACGGATAATTACCTCGACAAAAATGCCAATATTTTTGGGTAATTATGCGGGGTAAGCATTTAAACGAATACGCTTAACTACCTCGTTGAGGTAATTATAAGAATACGTTTATCTACCTCATTGAGGTAATTAAGCGAATTCGTTTAAATACCTGAGTGAGGTAATTAGACGTATTTATTTACAAGATAACTTAACTTTGATGTATGAAAAAATTTAAGACAGGAATTTTAACATGCATCAGCTAAATCTTAAGAGATAGCAAGTAAAAACAATGGGATTTGTTGTCTTATATTTTTTCTGTAGTGCTTTTTGAGATGACCTGTCATACCCTACTACTACTCATGGAACCCGTTAATATTCAATTGCATGGTTATTCTTGTGCGACCAATGAATGCAGAAACAATATATTTATGCGTTTAGAGCTTTTAATGAATTTTGGTATCGATTTGTTTGTAAATAATTTAGTACATGTTTTAGCTATTGCTGCATTTTTATTGCAGACATATTTTAAGTTATTAAAACATATTTTAATACATGGACCATATTTACATTATGCAATTAATGCCGCAACTTTCGCATGCAACTTTTTGTTTGTTAGCAAGAGGTGTAGGGAAGAAAACGGGGTTGAAAAAGTTGAAAAAATGCATGAAAAAATTTAAATGTAAATGTGAAAAGAGTTTCGTAGCAACTTCTTTAAAAGAAAATAGAAAAAAAACTCGGCGATAATTGCATAGTCTAAATGCGGTCATGTTCAGCAAATAAAAAAATTGCTTAAAATTCTAGTTAACGGAGGAATTTTCTGTTGCTTTAATTTCGCCAACCACATTAAATTTGTACAATTTTAAACCAAAGCAATTTTTTGTTGAAACCTAGACGCATCGTTTAGTAAACGATCGAATCAGAAACACTTTTTTAAGTAATCTTTTCGTGTCCGTCCCTCCATCTTACTGGTTGTATGTCCATGTAAACCTTGTGCGAAAAGTAAAGGTAGCAGTTTTTAGATAATTTGATAAAATTGGGTATATACGTTTAATTGTAATAAGAACGAAACCTATGTGAATTGTAAGAATCGGTCTATAATATCACATAGTCCCCATGCAAACTTCAAACTTTAATCTCTTTAAGACAAAATATCTCATAAATTTGGTGTATCTAGATAATATATAACTCTTATATGAATCTTGAACTCATAACATAACTTTTAATGCAAATATTAATTTGTTAAATATTTTGTTTTAATCAAGCCATATTATGTTTTTTAAAAATATTTTTTAAAAAAAATTTTAGTGCATATTTTCAAATTATTAACATGTAAAACTTGGTTGCATTACTTGCTGTGCTTTTGTCAAATAGTACTGAGGCAATTAAACGAATGAAATTTAGGTATAATTTTGTTTTGGGAGTTAAATTTTTAAGGCAATTATCCGAATCGGGTAATTAAGCGTATGGCAATTAAACGTGGATTTTTGTTTAAAAAATGGAAGAAAAAAAACGGGGATTTCAAACTCGAGGTAAATAAGCGTGAAAGGCATTTAAGCGTGGGGTAATTAACCGGGTTATACTGTACTTGTTTTTTTTAAAGGAATGATTTATAAATTATTATTATTATTAAAGGTTTATTTTTTTAAAAAAACCCAAAATATGATCGCTTATATTATAACAAAAACCTGCTTCGATTACAATTTTTTTGTATGGTCGATTTTTCAAATACATATGGGCAAATCCTGCGTGACGAACGCTACATTCGCACGCGTTTTCTGATTGAAATATACACAGTTTTTGGTCTTTCAAAAGAGATAGCTTCAACTTATAAATAGTATTTACTGACATTAATATGTACTTACGAATGGCATACATATATCATAATTTCTTAGCAAGTATTTGTGGAAGTGGAAGTAACTTCAAAGGTTGAAGTGCGTTTTCCTAATTTTTAGCGAATTTTGCATGATAAGGTATACAAAATCTGATTCCTAAATGAAAGATGAGTATAAGAGAATTCTTAACGCACTTATTTGCATCCAAATAATGTTGTAATTTTTTGACAAAAGCCGTGATCCCTTTGTGACGCACGCTACGTAACGCACGCTACAGTTTTTCCAGTAGTATTTTATTATTATATTTTATTTATTTTAACAAAACAAATTATATTTTTATGAATTGCGTTTCTTAAACTTATTTGTTAACTAATGAATATCAACTTTTATTTTAACGAAATTTATATTTTGATAAGTTTGCTCTTAGTGCTATTTTAAGCACAAAAATCACCTAAAATAATGCTAAATTCACGTATTTTATTAAAAAATCAGCAGTGGGGTATGATTTGGTAAAAATTATTGCATTGATGATCATTGAAATACATATTTTTAAATATAAAAATGAAATTAAACATCTAGGGTTATATTCCGTTAAAAAAAAATTCATTTGAAAAATTTTTGGTTGGTGGAGTTTCTGGGATTTGCCCATATGTATTGCATTGGGCGATTTTGCTTTGGGTAATTTGCTGGCAGCCGTTCAAAACAGTGAAAACTGTATTGAACGAGTTAAAGTAGATATATAGGTAGTTAATTGAATTTTAACCTAAAAGGGCCAAATAGATTCAAACATTCAAAAGTTCCACAAATGGCTTAATTGAGTAACATTTTGTATCACAGCTTCTCCATTTTAAGGTTTTGTTTTTTATTTACATATTTTTTTTTTAAATAAAAATCTTAATAAATATTGTATTTTAAACTAATAAGGAAACATTTAGGAAGGCCTGGATTAGCCACGTCACTTTTGAATTAATAATATAATAAAATTATGTTTGTGCAATGTACATAAGTATGTACATACTTTTGTTCATATGTAAGTATATACCTACATACATAGTTAAATTATGTAGTGATGAGCTGAACATGCATATACATAAGTATGTATAAGTATGTAGGTATGTAATGCCGAAAAATATAAAATAGAACAAGAATTTAATGAATAAAAAAGATAATTGCCAAAGTGACCCTAAAATCACTGATTATTTCGAATAGGTTATCAAAAAAGACTATGTACTTTAAATAAAAATAAAACCATTTAGGAAAAACTGCAGAATCCAAGTTTTTATTAATAACTGCAACAATTGTTTGTGTAGCTGCTGTTGTTGTTTTCCCTTGTAAACAACAATTGTAGTTTTCACTTGTAAACAACAATTGTAGTTTTTATTCAATAAAGTTCATTGAACCTTTATTAGCAACCGTTAATTATTATAAAGCATGTTAAATTGTAAAATTATATTTTACCATGTCTCCACCCACTTCAATAAAAAAACTTTTTTATTTCTTGGAAACTTACCCGCGAAGCAATCTGAACACATAAAAATTGTTGTTATGCTTAAGAATCTCAAAATCATTTTGGATACAAGTAGTTGAGGAACTATTTTAATTTGACACTATCACAATTGTTATTTTAATATTATTTCATGTAGGTTTTTTAATAAACAAAACCCGATTTAGAACTTTAATTAACAAATATAAAAACCAAAGAGAAAGTTAAGCTGCAGTGAGTGAATGAAAATGTATTAATATTTATTAATTATAAGTACATTCTGAATGTTTTTTAGAATAACAAAAGATAGACAAAGAAGAAAGAAAACACCGGCAAAATATACAGGGCAGGGTTGGAAAATCGAAATCAAACTGAATCTTTACCAAAATAGTACCTTTTGGGAGAACGTACCATAAAAGGTACATTTTGGCGAAGTATATGCACTAGGACCACTGTTGCCAACTTTTTTGAACATTTCCTGCCAAATCGGACTTCAAAACCCCTAGAAACCGATAAATATTTAATTTAGTACTGATTTTTAAAAGGTACATGACTCTCAAATTCCTTAGCTATTTTATTCCCAAAAAAAAAAAAAAAAATTGTTAGAGTGATAAATGGGGCTTTGTCGAATCTTTGATACCCCCACCTACAGTTAGAATATTTCCGGAGTGGTCTTTATATGGGACCTATGGAATATTATGGGCCGATATGCATGAAAGTTGACAGTGTAATTTCTAGTCATATAAAACTGTGACAGACCAACATTTATTACAATAGCGTTATTTGTTACGGTTTAGGCGTACTGAAGGTTTATAAGTATGATTTTTAGTCATATATAACGAAATTGTGCAAAATCTTATATCAGTATTCCGCCACAAGTTATGCTAGTTTTTGAAACAAAATGATAAATTTTTTAGGGTGGTCCTTCCACATTTTAATTAATAACTCTTTTCCTACTGAACCAGTTTTGCTGGATTTTAATCCAAAACTGCTTAGTCTACTTTCACACGTTTCATCTTTTGATGCTCAACTCTTATGTTTTCAGGTGAGAGAAGAAAGGGGGTTAGTACAGAGATGCCTGTACTCGGTCAGTACGGTTTGTGTTTTTATTCGTTGGTATATGCCAGCAATGGCTGCATGTAATTTTTTTCTTTTCTTTTTCTCTTTGATTCGCTGTTAATGAAATTGTTGTTGTTTTGAACCGAAAAAAGTTGAAACCGATTGCTGCGTGTGATTATGTTGGCATCTTTAAAAGGGAATTGAAAAGAAGTTGAGCATCAAAAGATGAAACGTGTAAATTAAGACTTACACAGCGTTTACATTTGCCAGTACTGGCAAGACAGTTAGCATATACATATTAGTTGGCAAAACCATGCAAAAACAAAATAGCTGTTAAAGTGTTTATGTATTAGTGAAAAAGTTTGAATGAATTGCTACTGTCTTGCCAGCACTGGCAAATGTAAACGCTATGTTAGTAGAACTAGAAACAATATGCTATCAATATTTATCTTTTCTTTTGAGTCGTTTGTAATTGAGCGTTATTTAAATATACGGATATACAGAAGGACATGTCTAAATCGACTTGAAATTGCTCAATGGCCTCGATATACATTTGTTGTGGTCTTAGATAAATATTAAAACAGTTTCACATGGAATGATAAACTTAGTATAACCTAATCACAACAAAATCATATATAAAAACGCAAAAAAGTTTATAACATTTACGCTATTTTTTGGCAATTATTTGCCGTTTTAGCAATTACCCTGCGGCCACACCTTCAAGTTGTTCTTGATAGTCTTTTACATATACTGCTTGTCAAAATTTACATAAATTGAAAGCTGTGACGTAGGCTGCACTCAATTTGTAAGCAATTTACTTCCAAGATGTCAACAGCAACAGAGACAAACTTGTACTCAGCTGTTAAATTGAAAGTAAATTGCCAAACAAATGGAAAGGTGAAATTGAAAGCCATCTCGTGGTCAATTTAAAAAGTGTGAGTGTGTTAGTAAAAAACTGATAGTGTATTGTAAATTGAAAGGAATTGAAAGGCAAAACTTGATCGTGTGGCCACCAAGTTGCATAAAATTAGTAAAAAAAAGTAAGTGAATTATATTGCTTAGGATCTATCTGGACAATTTAGATCAATACCTTACCTTACCTTTCGTTTAAAGTTGTGAATTGTCACATACAGCCCTAACAATATACTAACAAAAATTCGAAAAAAAATCTCTCAAACAATCCTTTTTATTGCACAACGAGAAGAAAGTGAAATGTGTTGGCAACATTGTACAATGCTGTTTATGTTACCTTTTTACTGAATGAATTAAACCAATGTGCGGCTAATTGCATAATAAAGGACAAAGTGAAAATAATATGCCGAAAGTCATACACAATAATTTTGCAAGTGTATGGGCAGTTTTAGTTAACTAAAAACTACAAAAGCAAGTAAAACCTTAAACATAAACAAGTAGTTATTAACCAGAAAAACAAAAAATCTTAAAAAGAAAAAGTATAAAATCTGTAAATTTTAATATTCAGAAATGTTGTTATAGCGGAAACAAACCGCTGAGGATTTTTGAAAATCGCTAGTTTTTCCGCTGATCGCTTAAACATTCCCTACAAGAAGACTACCGGTCATTTTACTAGTTATATGACCGGTAGTGTTGACCAATATATTGGTTAAAGTTTCTATTAGTTTATTAAGAGCAAAATGAAAAAAACTAACCGAAACTCTTGTGTACATGTGATTTTGCCTCTCTTTCTAACTAATGAATTCCACTCGACTACAGAACATATATCTGTACTGCCTACTCTGCTGCTTTTTATTAGTCAATGATAACCAAACTAACTAGTTAGTCATAACGTAAATAATGGTTAGCACTAACTAGTTATTTATAACGTAAAAATTGGTTAATACTATCCTTTTTAAAATAAAAATACTTTTTTTTAATTTTTATTTTAAATTAAATTTTTTATTAAAAAAATTAAATGGAATTTCATTAATTAAGAGGAAATTAGATTTCAGTAAATACCAAGTACCATTATTTCTGTGCCTGCTCTTTAAGGTTCCTCTTGCATGATTCTGGAAATGTAGGTAAACATACGTGTTTCCAATCAATTAATCGTAGATCTTAAAAAGACATTTTATTTTGTTAACAATTTGTGGAAGAAAATTTAATTATATATATACATACATACTTGAAAAGCCATCAGGATTTTTAACTATTTCTTTTTTGTTCCTTTTCTATCATCACCAAATCTTAAACGATTATCCTGGCCAAAGCCACCACCCGAATGACCGCAACCTGTTGAACGAGCACTCCTTTCAAAACGATCTTTTCGCACATGACCTCTGTGTTTCCTGATAATCCAGCACCACGTTCAATACGCCCTCCTTTACCACTCGCATTCTGATTACAGCTTTTTGGCGGTGTCCCTTTTTTTATAGAAATTTTTTTATCTCACTACTTTAGTCACAAATTATAAATTTAATTTAATTTATTTTTTTCTTTGATACCAATCGCAAATATTAAATTTAAGAAATTCACAAATTTTTACACGCGTATGACAAAAATATATTAAAATATTGGTATTATTTGGGAAATGTTAGTTGTACCATTCTAACATATATGTTAGAGTGGAACAACTAATCTAAAATTGTTGCAAGTGTGTTAGTAATTTTTTTAGTTTTGGTTATGCATTTCTTGTAGGGTTGTTTCTCGCGATTGACATTTCAAAAACGCTAGATTTGGCGGGAAAATCTCTGAATTGGCAACAGTGACTAGGACGCTAAATATTGCAGAAATATAAAAAAATTTTACCCGCGAGAAAATAACAAACTTTTGCTGACAAACTTTTTTTTTCACTCAATTCAAATTGTAAATCTCAGAGAAATGTTGCAGACAGAATTGAGTGTTTTTTTTTTGCTTTACAGACTTAAATTGGCAGTGTTACCAAATTAAATAAAGTTATTCAGGGATGGAAAGTTTATTTTATTAAAAACAAAAATACTTTTTTTAATATTATTTTACTTTAGTTTACAAAAACAGATAAGGAAATTAAATAATTTGTTAATATGTTGATTACATAATAAAATGTTTGGATTGTTAAATCGTTTATATTAATTTATTTTTATATTAAAAATATTTTGTTAGCTGTAATTTTTTCCTGATGATTAATATAATAAAATTAACATTATAATGTTAAAAGTTCGAACATTTAATGTTTTTTGAAATTAAAAAAGTATATTTTTAAAAGGTATTACACACATAGGAAAAGTTTGATAAATCAAACTTAATTAAAAGACGGTTATTTGAAACAGGCTTATAATAAGCTGGTTTAAACCTTTGTATTATAAAAAAAACTTGTCATAACCTTAAAAAAAACTTTTTACCACAGCAAACCATGTATAACCTATATAACCTATATATATATATATATATATATATATATATATATATATATATATTCCGGTGTAAATATACTTTTATTCGCTTAAAATAGCTCAGAAATATATAAGGTCCTTTAAACGAATTATATGAAAACGAGATTCAATATATAATTACGCTTACTTTTGCAATTTCGAACTTTAACGTTCGTATACACAATTTTAGTTAACGGTCTTAGTGGCTTTTTTCGAAAGTAAAAAAATGTTTCGTTTAGGAATTTAAATTGAAAGAACAATAAAAAAAATTTAATTAATTTTTGTTTACAAAGCTAAACTTGTAAAAAATTTATTCCTTTGCACTAATTTCTGCGTACATGAAAACGTAAAAATAACGCCCTGTAACTTAACTCATCAAATTGCATACTTCCACAGACGAAGTTGATTCAGTTTTCCCACACAAGTTAAAAGCGAAACATCAGTATTGCGTGTTTATTTATGAATTTATTATAAAAGAATGTTTATTTATTAGTAAAATGCTAGCTTGTTTTAAAATATTCGCTAAAAATTTACCGAGTTATTAAAATTTTAATAAAAATAATCTAAGAATTCTTTTATTTTGATAAGTTACTTTTTATAAAAAAAAATTAATAAATGAGGTAAGTTGAAATTGTTTTATAATAAATTCATAAATGATACTGTTCCTAAATAAAAAAATGTGCAAAAACAACTCCAAAGTTAAAAAATAGAGAACATTTAAAAAAATTTTTTTAAGAAACGCTGTTCTTAAAAAAGAACATTTAAAATTTGAAGGACAGATTCTTGTTGTGCTCGACAAGACCTACTAGAAAAAAATTACTACATCCCAGGTATTTCTGTTTAATTTTATTTTTTAACACTGTGCTATTATTAATTCAAACTGAAAACATTTTGAATTAAACTTAAAATAAATAAAACTTTGGTTTTATATAACATAAAACAATAAAATCATTTTTTGGTCCCAAAATCTTGTTTACTGTAAAATCTGGGCATCTCTCGTTGTTGTTAAAGCGCGGGCTCTTGTACTAAAATAAATTAAAATTATTTTTCTGGAGTCTAATGCAGACAAAAATACAACATATCGCTCATTTGCTGCAAGACCGGCATAACTCAAAAAATAACATTTTGGAGTTAGATATGCCGAATTGTTCGCTTTATTTTTCTTTATATTGTGTATTAAATTCATCTTAATATCTTTTATACTTTCTCACTTTGAAGAGAATGTGTCTTCTTTTTTTTAAGTAGTTAGAACAAATTAAAAACTTTAAATGCGCTTATCTCGAAATGGATTTTTTTGAGTTATGCCGGTCTTGCAGCAAATGAGCGATATTTATAACAAAATTTTTTTTCACACTCCTTAATGTATACTACATACTCTTTTTTTATATCTATCACATTTTATATTCCATAAGTCTGGAAAATATTTATAATATTTTTCAGTATTTGGAGTTTTTGGCATTTTGCCTTATTCTTTCTTCATATTTTTATATGTATTTGAAAAACTAAAAAGGTAACACGAATTTCAACAAGAAACATTACCATAAACTATGAAACATTAAGTTGAATATGCCTAAGTTGTTACTAATTTTGTATCGTGCGTAATCGCTTTTATATAAAAACACTACCTGGGTAATACTGCTCACATACGATGCAACATAAGTGGATATATAAAATATAAAAAAATTTCTACCACGCGAAACATTACACTTAACAAGCCTATGTTTTTAATAATGTTGCACTATTTTTGATAAAAATACGAGCAGAATACAGTGAGTACATGTTATTCTCGTTTCTTTATCAAAATCTATATTCATACGAAACATAAATAAATATAGAAAATAAAACCCAAAAAATTTCTGGATTGCTAAAAATATATAATTTTACATAAACTATTTTTATCATTAATAGCGAATCTGGTAAAACTATAATTTAACATATTGTAGTATTTAATTTAAAAATGTAATTTAAGTTTAATCAAAAAAGTATTCCTCGAAATTTTTTAAATAAAGGTTAACAAAACTTAAAACATTTTATATGCTAAATAAAATACCAAATGCTAAATGACCTGGCGTTTACATTTGCCAGTACTGGCAAGACAGTAAGCATATACATATTAGCTGGCAAAACAATGGAAAAAAATAGCTGTAAAAGAGTTTATGTATTATTGGAAAAGTTTGAATGAATTGTTACTGTCTTGCCAGTACTGGCAAATGTAAACGCCATGTAAAATTTTGCAGCTTGTAATTCTAAATTTAGCTTCAAAAATGGTAACACTGGTGTACTACATTTAGTACAATTTTGAACTTGGCAGCATAATGTCTGTGGTAAACAATAAATGAATATAAATTAATTAACCGTATTTAAATTATATTTTGTTTTTATAATTTAAATAGCTAGCGAAGCCAGTGGAGAGGAGGAAATCTTTGCGCCCGGCCAAGGTTGTCTATGTGTAGGTAGAAGGTTTAGTTAGCGAAGCCAGTGATTGTTATATTACCATATAGGAGAACATTTTTGGAGAAGATTTAGTAAGCGAAGCTAGTGGTTGTTATACTATAGAAGAGATAATGTTTCCGGCCGGCAGAAGGTCGGCTATGTGGAGAAGATTAATGAAGCGAAGCCAATGTTTGTTATACCATAGATGAGAAAATCTGCGCCCGGCAGAAGGTCCGATACGTGGTTAAGATTTGGTTAGCGAATCCCGTGTTATATTGTTAACAACCCTTATATTCAGGCATGTTCTGAAAATTGCTTTTAGTGAAAGTGATTTGAAATCACAAAAAGGTGGTTTGGACAAAAAGCTTTTTTCATAATTGTGATTTTAAACCAGCCAGCTAAGTGGCCACCAATTTAAAATTAATTTCTTGTTTTTTCCACCATTTTTAACTAAGTTAAGACTTTTGTGGTTTTCAAAACACTCATTAATAAATGTAATATTGTTATTTTGGCCTCCAAGGCTTGATATTGCATAAATGAATAAAATAAATAAATAAATAATTACAATTACACAAGTGAGTTTGTGATTTACAGAACATGCCTGATTATGTCACAAATAGCTTCAAATTTTCAAAGTTTTTCTTGGGATTCAAAAAACTAATTTACAAGGTTTCGTTTAAATATGCTTAATTCCCATTTCATACTATTGATAAATTGAAATTTATTGTTGAAGGGATAAGCTATTCCTATGCGCATTTCACTGGTTGCTGGTCGGTAGGAAACTAAAGATATTACCTATACAAATAAAACCCCAGTTTTACTTGTAACAATATCAAAGCTTAAACAAAAACAATAATAAAATTTTGTTTGTTTATAAATAACTGCCTATTTCTGATATGCGAAAGAATTCTTTTTTTCCTACAACTATACATATTTAAAACAAAAACAACATTTCTAGAATTTTGTTTTAAATGTAATTGTTTCAAGGAAAGAATTCTTTCGCACATTAAAAATAGTCTATGCGTTTTTATTATTCAATATACAGTTCAATTTACATATTAATTTAAAAGAATATACGAGAAAAGAGTCAAGATATACATTTTTGAAGATAGTGAATACTCTACCATGGTAAATCCGGCATTATCGATTTTAAATCGTTTTGTTTTCGAGATATTTTATTTTTAATCCTTTAAGTCAGTGATAACCACTCCATAGGCTCGCGAGTAAGTTAATAATCGTATTTTTCACCCAGACACGGTCGGCAATTCACATGTCTACAACAACTTTGTTCGTTTCAAAACATCAGGCTATCATCAGTCTCTGAGACCGCACCCAAGTACATAATATTTTTGTTTGCGTGCCTTCGGGGCTTGGTTATCACTGCTTTAAGTGAATAAAAAACTCAAACAACATACATAATTGGGCTGAACATTTTTAATAAAGTTTAATTAAACAAGCGAACAATTTTGGTTTTCAGTTTAAAATGTTCTTTATGCAATTTCATAAAAAAACAAGTTAGCGTGCTATATTCGGCTGTGCCTAATCTTATATACCCTTCACCATTGTGCGAGCAGAATACAGAGCAACTAGACAAAAACTAAATAATTTTAACATATACATATGTGCATATTTACAACAATACTTAAAACTTCATTATAAATTAAATTTAAAAGCGAAAATTAGTAAATTTTTTTAGGTCGTTTTTTAAACATAAAATAAAAATATTAAAAAAAACAATTTCTTTTTAAAAAAACCAAGATTCGAACAGTTTCTTTTTTAACTTTTTCGTATCTGAACCGATTTTTCTGAAATTTTCAGAAAATATTTTCTACTAAAGATTTCTGGTCTTTTGATATATTAGGCGTAACCATAGGTCATATTACGTTCCAAAAATTCAGGGGTCTAATCACCGCATACGATTTCAAGCAAAATGTATCGAAATTATTTATTTTGGTATCATGAAACTCGATATCGAATGAAATGTATCGAGTTTGAAATAATAGTATTCGATATCGAGTAACTCGACATTACATTTATCGAGTTTTCATTCGATACGTCAGTGTCTATCGTATGCAAAACAATTAGAGTTTATTCGATACGATAGTATCAAATGCGGTGATTTATAAAATTTTCGTACGGGAGGTACCACGCCCACTTCTTCAATCCCGCCCACATTTTGTGGTATGGTGTGTATTGAGAACCTAAATGTTTGTACCTAATTTGGAAACTTTGGCTCTTGCCATTCTCAAGATATACAGAAAAAACTAAAAAAATTACAACCACAACAAGGTAGGGAATGGTAAACCGATTTCGATTCCAATCGAAAATAGGTTTTATGGTAAAAAAATCGATTTTTTGCAATCGAATTTACGTAAGCGATTTTGTACTGCGTGAATTTTTTTCTGCGTATGTGCGTGTGTAGGTATGTTTATGCAGTTTTCCAAGTTTAACGTTGAAGTTTTACGTATTTACCCACTAGTACCCTTGGTATACTTTCAACTTTAATATAGGGGCTCTTTTTCTTCAGAAATTAAAAACATCAATGCACAGTGAACAAAACAGTTCTAAACATGAAAATCAACATTATATAGAAACAGAAGGTGAAATAAACCAGGGCATTCCTGTGGAAATACGATCGGAATTGATTTATGTGACAGGCCTGATTGACAACACAAGACCACAATTTTATGTACGTGAAATGTACATACATATCGCACTTGTTCCTGTAAAGGCCATCTCAAAAATTACACATTTTCACTTTTTGCAGGAAATTTATAAACAGTAGTCATACCTACCCACTGTTAAAATCTTAGTTCAATTTCCCTAGCAGTTTGCCAAAAAGAAAAGGCTGGTGTATCCCCCTTTGTGATATAAGGAATAAGTTTGTTAATTAATCTTAAACGATTTTGAAATCGATTTTCAGGTTCGATTAATTAATTTCAAAAACCGATATAAAAAAAGTCGATCGAAAAATCGAAAATCGATTTTGGAATCCATTTACCATTCCCTATAACAAGGGATGTTTGGAAAAATTAGAGGTAGTCGTGGTTTTTTGCTCATATCTCAGCCATTTTTGGACCGATCTGGAATTTCAATAGCAAAATTATAATAAGAATACCTGACATAAAGATACCCCTACCAAGACCCCATCATAGCTGGGGGCTTCGGAAAACCCATTTCAACAGACAGACGCACAACCGGATTGGAACTTCACTTTTCATTGAACCCAGAATTTATGTACTTAATAGGGTGTAGGATCAATATTGTAGAAATTACAAGCGGAATGACAAAGTTATATATACCCTTTTACCTTCGGTGAAGGGTATAAAAATATATGAATTACCAAGTGCACAAAGGGAACTACTTACATTTCCGTCATGTACCTTATTTAAGTATTGCTAAGAAACCAGTATAAAAAGTGTCATCTTAAACAACATCAAATTTAAGTCAAATCTCCCCTCTACGAGCTAAGAACATAAAAACTTGCATTTATTATTAACTAGATTGCCCCGGTCCGCTTTGCTAGCTCTTCATAAAGATTTAACATTTTATAAAAGTTTAATTGTACAATGATTTTTATCTATATATATATAAAACTGTAACGTCACTGACTGTTTCATCATCGCACAGCCTAAACGCCTGAAGCTAAAAACTTAACATTTTGACCGGAGGTGGGTCTCTCCCCAAATCGGTCCACTAAGACGGGATTTTTGGAAATTCGAATGCTAAGGGGGTAAAAAAGGTTAAATTCGATAAACTTATACATCCAAAACTAAGAGATACAAAAAAAACTATTATACTTTTCGTTGTTCTTTAGAAAAATAAGCGGACAGGTGTCTGGTACTTTTTTGAAATTCGACTCTTTTAGGGAGGGTAAAACCTGAGTTTTGGTACTTTTTATCACCCCATCTATCTTTTGAGCTAATAAACCTAGAAAAAAAGTTTATATCACATTCGAAACTTATCAAAAAGATGTAATGTCCTGAGTAGAAAAGAATCTTTAAAAGGGAAGCTTTTGGTACTTTTATGTATTTTAACTGGTAATTTTTAATTTCCTTTAGTATTGGACCTAGAAACATAAAATTTAACATGCAAGATCTTGTGTGAATCTGTTAGAGAGATCTTTTTGGTACTTTATTCATAAACTGGTACTTTTTGAATTTTCGTCGTTATAAACTTTGGCCTACAGATATGTTTACGAAGAAAAAGGAGATGCTAACGAAGTAGCGGGTTAAATGCTATTTAGCAAATAAAATTTATGTAAAATATGTAAGTTTAATAATATTGGTTGGAAATGTATGTGCAAAAACAACTAATAAAACCATTTAAAAAAATCGAGAAATTTATTGAACAAACGCGAAACTACACAGAGAAAAATAGTAGAAAATAAAATACTTTAAATATCAGTTTTTTTTATCACATTTTCACAGAAAAACAATCAAATTAAATTAAAACCAAAACACTAATGTCAATAAATAGAGAAAATGTTTTGTAAAACAGTACCATAAATAGGTACAATTTTCAACCCTTAATCGTTTGAACTTCGAAAAATAAAAAACAAGTTTCAAAATACCCTCCTTAAAACGGCCGAATTTTAAAAAAGTACCAGACACCCGTCCGCTTATTTTGTTAACGGACAACAGTAATGCTGGGTTAAAGTCTAGCTTAAGTCTAGTTTAACAACGCAGCTCCAAACAAGAAAATTTACATAGGGTGATAGAATATTGAAAAATAAAGAAAAAATTTATAGAAAGTGTCGGCAACTCATAGTTTTCGAGTTATGTATCTCTGAAGTTTTCATATGTTTATGGGATTTTCCACTTATTTCTGAACCAATTTGACTAATATTGATATAATTTTTTATTGATCACATTTTTACCTAGTGCACGTTCGTAAACTAAAAAGCTATCAATTTTTAATTGAACTTTTTATATCAAGAAAGATATATTCAAGCTTTCAAATTATACAAATAATGGCAAGATTGGTTAATGTAGTGGAAAATCAAATATGCTTATATAAACTTAAGACATCCAAAACTTGAAAACTATGCGTTTCCGAGACTTTGGGCACGTTCGTAAATGCATCACTGCGCTGCATCAGAAAAGCAAACTTTTATTAATGCCGATAAAAAGATAATTATAATTTTTTTTATTATGTGACTACTATTTTTGTTATTTCACAATTTTTTGGTCCACATTTACTTCACTGATATATGTACATATAACTATAAACATTTTAAATCACTGATGCAGCGCAATGAATTTACGAACGTACCCTTTCCACACATTTTCTTTTTGTTTTTCAATTTGTACATCATTTATTGTTTGGAGATGCGGTGGTAAACTAGATTTCGTCCTTCCGTTTTCAGCTAGGCTTCAACCGTATAAATTTGCTTGTTTAAATTTCAAATTTTTCTTATCAAAATCATAATTTTTAATTTATTTTAAGAGAAAAGAAAATATGAAAAAATATTTATTTGTGCTGCCAAGTTGAAAATGGTACTAAATATTGTATCAGCGTTGCCGGAAGCTTTGAGAAGAAATTGGCAAAAAAGAAAATACATGATATGCTTAAATTCTGCTTATGGCTAAATTTTGAATAAAAATTTTCTTAAAATACATTTCAAATCCATTTAAAGTTTTATAAATAAAACCGTTAAAAGTCTATAGTGCCTTTTTCAAATGACAGGCAAGATATAGCGTAGTAAAATCTTTATGAAAAGCACTGTTAAATAAAAAATACAGTTTGAGAATATATTGAAAATACAAAAAAACTCATTTTTATATCAGATATAAGTATTTAAAATACTGGCTAATACAGTTAAACCAACGGTTTTTAAAGGTGTGATGAATTCCGAGCGATTTTACAATAAATTTCTTAATTAAAGAGTTATTCCAGTATTCATAAAAACATTTTTAATTTAATAAAGGTTTAAAGAACAAATTTACTATTAAAATTGTCCTTAATAAACGTTTCTAAACGAAAATTTATATTTAGTTTCAAAAACAGACAGTAAAAAAATAAAACTACTTTCCATCCCTGAAACTAAGTGCAGGTAAATTTATATGGCAACATCATATGTGAAAAACCTAGATTCTACAGTGAGTGCATGATCTTCTTCTTTTTTTTTATTTTCGGCTTTCAACAAACTTTTTGTTGCGTTACTTTTGTAAAAATGTTATTTGAAAAAGTTGTTAAAAAAATAACTTGATGGAAAAAAACTGAATATGAGGAAATGTAGCCAAGACCTTCCTCTATAACCCCCCATTCACACATTTTTCTTACAAGTCCTAAATTTTGCACATTGGGTCAAAATATGAACAAGTGACTTGTGTGAAAGTTTATTTTGAAAAAGTTGTTAAAAAAATAACTTGATGGAAAAAAACTGAATATGAGGAAATGTAGCCAAGACCTTCCTCTATAACCCCCCATTCACACATTTTTCTTACAAGTCCTTAATTTTGCACAATGGGTCAAAATATAAATTGAGTGATTTGAGTAAAAAAGTTTGTTAGATAAAGTTGTTAAAAAAATAACTTGATGGAAAAAAACTGAATATGAGGAAATGTAGCCAAGACCTTCCTCTATAACCCCCCATTCACACATTTTTCTTACAAGTCCTAAATTTTGCACATTGGGTCAAAATATGAACAAGTGACTTGTGTGAAAGTTTATTTTGAAAAAGTTGTTAAAAAAATAACTTGATGGAAAAAACTGAATATGAGGAAATGTAGCCAAGACCTTCCTCTATAACCCCCCATTCACACATTTTTCTTACAAGTCCTTAATTTTGCACAATGGGTCAAAATATAAATTGAGTGATTTGAGTAAAAAAGTTTGTTAGATAAAGTTGTTAAAAAAATAACTTGATGGAAAAAAACTGAATATGAGGAAATGTAGCCAAGACCTTCCTCTATAACCCCCCATTCACACATTTTTCTTACAAGTCCTAAATTTTGCACATTGGGTCAAAATATGAACAAGTGACTTGTGTGAAAGTTTATTTTGAAAAAGTTGTTAAAAAAATAACTTGATGGAAAAAAACTGAATATGAGGAAATGTAGCCAAGACCTTCCTCTATAACCCCCCATTCACACATTTTTCTTACAAGTCCTTAATTTTGCACAATGGGTCAAAATATAAATTGAGTGATTTGAGTAAAAAAGTTTGTTAGATAAAGTTGTTAAAAAAATAACTTGATGGAAAAAAACTGAATATGAGGAAATGTAGCCAAGACCTTCCTCTATAACCCCCCATTCACACATTTTTCTTACAAGTCCTAAATTTTGCACATTGGGTCAAAATATGAACAAGTGACTTGTGTGAAAGTTTATTTTGAAAAAGTTGTTAAAAAAATAACTTGATGGAAAAAAACTGAATATGAGGAAATGTAGCCAAGACCTTCCTCTATAACCCCCCATTCACACATTTTTCTTACAAGTCCTTAATTTTGCACAATGGGTCAAAATATAAATTGAGTGATTTGAGTAAAAAAGTTTGTTAGATAAAGTTGTTAAAAAAATAACTTGATGGAAAAAAACTGAATATGAGGAAATGTAGCCAAGACCTTCCTCTATAACCCCCCATTCACACATTTTTCTTACAAGTCCTAAATTTTGCACATTGGGTCAAAATATGAACAAGTGACTTGTGTGAAAGTTTATTTTGAAAAAGTTGTTAAAAAAATAACTTGATGGAAAAAAACTGAATATGAGGAAATGTAGCCAAGACCTTCCTCTATAACGCCCCGTTCTCACATTTTTGTCACAAGTCCTAAATTTTTCTAAATCGGCCAAATAGGTGATCGGTTATTTTCATAAAAGTATCACTCTTATTTGCTTAGAGTATATTTGTTAGTTATGGGTTTCGTAAAATAAAAAAATGCTTTTTTATAAGTGCTTGCATTGTTATGTTTTATTTATTTTAATTAAAAACACTTTTAAATCATTTATTAAATAAAATAAATCCTAACGAATTTTAAAATTCGCGCAGGTTTGTTAAAAAGTTTGTTGAAAACCGAAAATCCTCTCCCATATGCAAATAAGAAGAAGAACAGGCATTCACAATAAATGTATGAAAATTTGTACTAAAAACACTTTTTTGAACTTGGTAGCACTAAAATTTAGTCTGCAACACATAAAATACTCAATCGCCATATTGTTTTCATGAGAGATTCCTGCACACTCTCTCTGCACAATGAGTGGAAAAAAAAGTTTGATAAAAAGTTTGTTATGTTCACGGAGATAAAAATTTTAATATTTGGCAGACATGTTGGATATTTGTCAACCTTTTTGTGGCGTCTAAAGCGGCTCATACACTTGCAATAAAATTGTTCAATTTTACGTATTGTACAACTATATCACCAATGTCTATGTGATATTCGAAGGTAAACAATATATTATATTGTATAGTAAAAAATTAAACAGTTTTTTGTCTCTTTTCAACCCCTCTGCTGTTTGACATTTCGTATCACATAACAACAATAAATAGCCCTGTTGTTTGTTTTATTGTACAATTGTTGTTAGCTCGCGGCTACCTGCTTTAAATATGTATACCTTGTGTCAACCATTCTTAGCAAAACACTAACAAATTAAAACAAACATTAATATTTTTACTTTTACATTGGAAATTTCCTAGCACAAAAATTAACGAATGAAGCAAAAAAATGTTAAGAGAGCTATAAAGTTGAGGAAACTTTATCAAAAAATGGTTTTCAAATTTGAAAAGTGGTCACATTTATAACTCAATTTTTGTAAAAATTTTCCATGCGGCATACCAGAAACTACCCAACGATGTATTTAACTGCATAAAAAAGGACAGCCAGCATAGGCTTTAGTACATATACCTTGTGTAAATTAGGGATTGCTGTTCGGTTTTAACCGAAATCGAAACCGCGGTTTTAAATGCCTAAAAACCGAAACCGAAAACCGACAAAAAATCTCGGTTTTAGGATTTACTTTAACAATATATTTATGCTTAAAGAAATTGCAAATTATACATAATACTGGAACTTAATACACACACACACTTTATACATAACAGCTTGCAACAATGGCAAGGTATTTCAAAATTCTTTAAATTCAAAATAAGTATTAAGAAGAACAAATGTTACCTTTTTAACTCTTAAATAGACGCCTAATTTGTGTGGCACAAACTACCACCTGGGCCTAGCTGGGACCAATAGTATTTTGTATGGAGTTTTTGTGGTTATAGAAAAAACTCACACTAACGAACCCCTGGGCAAGGCTGGGACTACTTTTATATCGACCCCTAACCGCGAAAATAATGTAAGCGCCAAAAATCAAATTTTACAGGAGAGAGCTTTTTTGTTTTATTTCATATTAATTTTGTATGGAATTTGTCGCTTACACTAAAATTGTTTTTGCTATAAAATCGTAACGGTACATTATGTGACCATGATATTTTAGGAGATGATGCAAGTGTTGCCAATAAAGTCATTTATTAAAAAAAACGAAAATTGAAAATCATGTCGCTTACGTTATTTTCGCTGTTAGGGCTCGATATGTATGGAGTTTTATGGCTATAGCAGGAAAATTTTGTCGGGAAGTGGAATACTTCTTCGAAAATAGTAAAGAAAGAATTCTTATGTGTTGCGTATGCTTTTTGATACGTTTCATTTTGATTTTATAAACAAAATTTTCATTTGGCCAATTGCGACGCCCACGGTGTTTACACTTTTTTTCTCATTTTCTTGTAAAAAACACTTTGATTGAGGAAAACATAATGTTTCGTTTTGATATACTTAATAAAATTTATAAAAAAAAAAAAATGGAAACAAGTTCAAAAACTTCCTGGCCAGGCCCATGTATACAAGGGTTAGTAAAAGTACCTGCATTGAAACAAATAAAAATGATATATATTTTTATGTTCAACTTTGGCATTTTCAAAACCGAAACCGAACCGAAACCGACCGGTTTTAATCATTTTAAAACCAAACCGCGGTTTCACATTTTTACGGTTTTTAGCAAACTCTAGTGTAAATGTAGCTTGGTAACATATACCCAGTTTATATGCATTTTTTTTTTTTGCAAATAAAAGTAAAAAGTGCTGCCTCATAAGTTTTTTTATTGTGTCTTATAGCATTTTCATACTTGTCAACATCTACCATCAATTTGCGAAGATGTTCAAATTTTCCCATAAGAAATACATAGGACTTAAAATCAACATATTTTAACATCTTTAAAAGATGTTGCTATCTCATTTTAGAAATGTGGCAATATGTTATATTTTTATTGCGGAATCCCACATGTCATTGTTTTTGAAAGCAGCATTATCATATGTCAAATTTTCTCTTGTATGTTTTTTTGTTAAGTATTTTTTATATTTTTAAACAAATTTTTTTAGTATATTTTTTTTTGTTTATTTTTTATATTACACTACGTGACAATTTTTTGACCAAATGAATTTGATACCTAATATTTAGCTTAATATACAATAATTTGTTGTGGGTTTGTTCAATTAAACTTCTGTATCTTTGTTATTGTTGCACCGATCCGGATCCTATTGGGTATAAAATGTTCGTATTGAAATAGGCTAACATTTTATTTTTTGGATATTTGCATTTCAGTCACAGCATCTTTTTTAAAAACACAAATAACGGTTATTTTGGAATATCTCAAAAACTGTTATACTTTTGACAATTCTGACTTCATATTCGGATTCAGCGGCAACTTTTACATAACGATTAGCTGTCAGATTCATTTGGTCACGACTTTGTTGAAATTTTGCCACGTAGTGTTATTAAGCGAAGTGAATTCCAAAGGCATTTTATTTTTGGTTTTTTTTTTATTATTTATTTTAATTTAAAAATTGTTATTCTTGGTCGGGTGGCTACTGGTGTGCCGCAATGCGCATTTTTTTTTTACAAAAAATTAGTTATTATTCAATAATAAACACAAATAATAAAAAGGGATAGTATTTATGTTTGCATTCATTTGTACAAGATGATAAATTTTCGTAAATTGATTTAATAAATTCTGTTTAAAACTTTTGAAAAGGTGATCAAAAATTTATTTTAATTATTCCAAATTAATAAAGTTAATATTTTCATCATTATTGTTATAGCAGAACAAAATTTAAAAATCACCAAAATGGTGCGAAACGCACCGAGTTGACAACTCTGAAACAATCGATTTTTACAGCTAGTTCAGATAACCTTGCGATAAAAATTAGATAAGAGAGTAATTTTTCGTGCTTCGCAAGTAGATTCAATATGAATCTGTCTTATTTATTATCAACTTGGATTCAATTGTTAAAATTAAACTATAAAAAATTGTGCCAATTGATAAAAGTATTTAATGTCAAAGGTTCGACTTCGTGTTTGCTGGGTTGGGAGTTCTAACGGAAATAGATTACACATTAATAAATAAGAAGTAATAAACAGCTGTCTTAATGCGACCACCTTATAATAATTTTACCATGCGCCATGCCATATGTTTTTGTGTGCTCAGTTGTAGTTTGTAGTAGTTTATTAAGTGCCCGCTTATAGTGCCAGGTACTTGTTGCTGCGAGTATTCATTTATTTAAGTGCTGCCATAACTGTTTGATGAGAAAATGTCAAAAGTTAAAAAAAAAAAAAAAAACAAAATCTGCTAAAATTCTAAAAATTTAAATGTATTTTAAATCGGAAAATTTTTATAAAAAATTGTGCTAAAAATCTGCTAAATAAAAAAGAATTTAAATATATGTATCTATGTAGCAATACTTAAATAAAACACTTGTAGGTTTTTTATTTAAAAATATGTTTAATTACAAATCCAGTTTTTATTTAATAGCAAAATTAATTCTGTGGCATTTTGACAAAACATCTTTAGTCGAGATAAGATAGCAAAAAAAGTTTTTAAAAACTCTTTGAAAATATTATCTTTATTAAATAATAAAATAAACCAAAATTAAAGAAACATTTCGTTTATAATACAACATTTTGAAAACATAAGCAAAAATGTTTTTTAATAAAAATTTGCAAGACTAAGGCCCGTTTTCACGATTTAACGATAGCTAAATGTAGGAAGTTATCGAACAGATTATGAGGTTTTAATTATCACAAGTTCCCTTAAATCTAAAAGTGATGGATAAGGTTAAGAGAGGAACGTTCTTCCTTTAACTTTTGTAGTAAGGTTTAGATTTGAGATTGCCATATTATATTCACATATTTTTATATATGGCAACTTCAAGTATATGATATTTTGTAAATTAATAACAAACTCGTATTTTGACAAATAAAATTTACAAAATGTTAAATTCACGTGTACGCAGTATTTCATTAATATTTGCCATTATTAAAAAATATTTGTGCACACAAAAATTTAAAATGAGAAAAGTAAAAGAAACTACGTAGTTGCCAGTTCGTATATTTATTTTGGCAAAAATAGTCGGTATTTACTTAAGTGTTGCCACATTTTTAAAAATGTTAAGTTTATTTTATACAGAAGTTGTGAAAACGAAAAATAGTTGAAGGTTACTTTATTCCTCACTAGTGCTAAAGGTACCATTAACTATTTCGATCTTTAAAGGTAAGTCGTGCAAACGGGCCTAACAACATTTTTTTCATCTTTTTAAATTGAACTTAAGATGTTTTGTCAAAATGCCACAGAATGAAGACCGCCAAAATCTTTTCAAGTCTGTGCACCATTTACAAAAAACGGAAAATAACGGATGCGCTATCTACAAAGTACGTAATAGGCGAATAAAAACAAAATCCATCATCACAAAGACAGTAAGTAGCGGTCGCAAATCCAGTATGGCTGTGCATGATAAAAAAGTACAGTGATGCCACCTAAGCCCTTTTCGGGCTTGATTAAGCCCTTTAGAAAGTACTTCAAAGGCGATAAGGAATTTTTAGCCAGTAAACAAAAACCCGCATTTTCCAGCCCGTTTTTGCTGTTGGTTATTTTTTGTTTTTCTGACTATTCGAGTTGTGAAAATTGTCTTTAAATTAAAAAAACGTGAGAATAGAAAAACGTAGTAAGAACGCATAAGCTTTAGATAAGTTTGCGATCAGTAACAATCATTTAAATAAACAGCGTGAGGCTTTAAATATATTAATATATCCCCAATTAAATGCTTTTAGGGTCTAAAACGATCGTTGTTGCTTAAGCTACAAACTACTTGCCGAGTTATGCTTGAAAATTAGTTTTAACGAACATACAAAAAAATCAAAACATATAGACAGGGATTAATAGAATGCAAAGTACATATTTAAAGGATGACCATAGTCCTGCAGGAACTTAATTTTATTTTACAACTAGCTGACCCTAAGCAAAAATTAGTGTTGTATTACCACACGATTTAAATTGAGCTTTTAACGAAATTTACGGCCTTTAAATAAAAATTCATGGAATACCTATCATAAAGTTTTTTTCACAGAATAACTTAAATAATGTGAATAAACGCATGTTTTTAAGGCAAATTGGAAATTATATTTATTTATTACTTCATCTTAAGGCCAGCCGATAGACAATGTTCTTTGTATTTTTATTTGGTGTATAAACGTATAAATTTTTTGGGGTGCCAACTCGGGAGCAAGCGCAGAATATCTTGTGCTATCGAATGATGTAAATATTTTGTAAATAAACCTAAAACTCGGATTTTTGAATGCAAAATTTCGAAAGTTTTAAAATTTTGATAATGGGTCATTATAAACATAGGTTTTTTGTAAATATCTTCGGAACTACATAACCGATTTAAGGGTTTGATATCTCGTTTTGAAAAACATGACAACGGCTTTCAAAAAAAAAAAATAAAATAAAAAAGCAAAAATAAATAAATATATGTATATGTCGTTGGTGGTTTAATATGAAAATTGGATTTTGCCACGCCCCTACGTCCGTAGACCGAAAATCAAACTGCACAGTGTCACCCGCCTGAATATCTGAAGATTCCCTGAAAATTTAATCAAAATCGGCCCAGCCGTTTTGGAGTCCATACGTTACATATAAATAGAAGATAAATTCTGGTTTTGTGTTTACTTAAAAAATATAGATATATTAGGTTTCTTGAAAAAAATGGCATGTAAATGTCCTTTTTAGCCAATTTTTCATATGTCTTCGCGCGTTAAGTTTGCCCAGAATTGGCATCACTGAAAAAGTCTACCTGCGCCACCAGATGCTGCATCTGCAAAGTATAGATAGGTATATACCGAGATATTTACATGGTAATTTTGAGGTATTTTTTGCTTAATGATTGAATCCCAAAGCGGAATTTCTATATATAATTATATATACCACACCATTTTTCATTTAAAATGAGAAAATTCAAGATGAAATTGAGAAAATTCCAAATGAAATTGAGAATTTCAATTTGATATTGAGAAAATTCCAAATGAAATTGGGAAATTTTAATTTGAAATTGAGAAAATTCCAAATGAAATTGAGAAAATTCCAAATGAAATTGAGAAATTTTAATTTTTCATTGATAAAATTGAATTATCTATATAATTTTTATTATATTCATTCAACAAACATACATAACTAACAACGATTGAAAAATATGAAAATAAATACAAATCGCAGTATTATTGACCAACAGGCATATCTTCCAGATTCAGATCAGATTGGTAAAACGATGAAGTATGTTGTATGGCTCTACTGCAATCTCCAGTAGTTATACATGTCTTAGAAGCATTAATCATCTGTTCTAAAAAGACAAGCCTCTGTTCTCCTACATGGGTGGGAATTACGTTCGGTACATTCATCGTTGTTGTTACCGTACTTTTTATTTTTGACCAAATAATTTCAATGGGGTTAAGCATCGGTGAATAGAAGCTCAATCGCAGGAGCGTAGCTTGAGAGTTGTCAGAAATAATTTGTAGCCGACTGCGGCATTGAGCATTGTCACATACCAATACGATGATTTGGATGCCTGTTGGTCAATAATACTGCGATTTTTATTTAGTTTAATTTTTTTCGATCCTTGTTAGTTATGTATGTTTGTTGAATGAATATAATAAAAATTATATAACTAATTCAATTTTATCAAGGAAAAATTAAAATTTCTCAATTTCATTTGGAATTTTTTCAATTTCAAATTTAAACTTCCCAATTTCATTTGGAATTTTCTCAATTTCAAATTGAAATTCTCAATTTCATTTGGAATTTTCTCAATTTCAAATTGATATTCTCAATTTCAATTGGAATTTTCTCAATTTCAAATTGAAATTCTCAATTTCATTTGGAATTTTCTCAATATCAAATTGAAATTCTCATTTTCATTTGGAATTTTCTCATTTTCAATGAAAAATGGTGTAGTGTTCGCCTAATGGTCAAAATTCGACCATCAATTTTTATGTACATATGAAGAAAACATACCAAATCTAAGTTTATATGAATTTACATCTCCGAGCATTTATTTTTTCCGTCTTAGTGGATCGATTTGGAGAGGGAGCAACCTCCAGTTCATATTTTATTTTCTACGTGAGTTAATGTAATCTTAAAAATTCAATATAAAAAATATCAACTGAAAAACAAAAAAGTATCAAAAAGTATCCTTCATAGACTGTCATCTACTCAGAACATTGCATTTTTAATTTTATGTTTCTATGTCTAATATTTGCGAAAATTAATCAAAGTACCAGATGTTGAACGAAAAAGTACCAAAAAGCTCCCCTTACATGTTCTTATTCACCTATTCGAAAATAAACACTAAATATCGTTTCTTAATGTTCGGTTCGGTAGATTTGTGGAAAACACAAACGCTAATAGTGTTTGTGTAGAAAATCATTAAAAAAAATAACGTTTCCCTGTTAGTCATCTTTCGAACACAAAAATATAACTTTTTTTATTAAACTCAACAAAAAATGTGAACATATAATTCCGGCCGGTTTTTTTTGAAAATCCACAAACTTCAATGTGTTCGGTTCGGCTCGTTAATGTTCGTCCCTTTTGGCTGGTAAAAAAAAACCAAAAATTTCTTACAAAAACAAAATACACACACGAAAAAAACATTATAGAACATTAAAATATAATGTTTGTCTGCAGTATCACTACAATTGTTCGGTTTTTTAACGAATAACCGAACATTATATAATGTTCTTTCTTGAAAATAGTTACGAACGGTATTAAGGGTTGTGAAGGTCTACACAATCACTAACAAAATAGATATTGTTCCTGGGTGTGTGAGCCGAACGTTAAATATTGTACTGTTTATTTTCGAACACTGGTTTAATGTATAATTTTATCTTATGTTGCGAATATTAACAAAAATTCAAAAAGTTCCAGATGAAAAACAGAAAGTACCATAATTTTTCATCTAATAGGTTTTCATTCACTCAGGATCCTGCACCTATAATATGTTTATAATTTCAATTGTATAGTAAATTTTAAATTATCACGTGCAGCACGGAAATGTAAAAGAAAGAAATTTAATTTCCCGTATTTCACCTTTTTGATACTTTTTTCTACCCATAGAGGTACGGTTGACAAACAAAGGAGAGCGTTTTTTATTGTTCTGATTTATACACAAGATTTATATAGTCGAAATATTCGAAAACCGGTTTCTGAAAAATGTTGAATATTCGATCACCCTAGGAGTATTGCCATCGAGACACGTTTCTTCCCGAAGGAAGTTTCTTCCGCAATACGAAATCGATTATATCCGCAATAAAATTTTTCATCCAGGCAATACGTTTGGCAATACATTAAGTGTATTTCTGTGTTTGCTGGGCAATTATCAAATAATAAAAAATTAGGGTGATCGATTATTCAACATTTTTCAGAAACCGGTTTTCAAATATTTCGACTATATAAATCTTGCGTATAAATCGGAACAATAAAAAACGCTCTCCTTTGTTTGTCAACCGTACCTCTATGGGTAGAAAAAAGTATCAAAAAGGGGAAATACGGGAAATTAAATTTCATTCTTTTACATTTCCGTGCTGCACGTGATAATTTAAAATTTACTATACAATATCATACATACACATTGATGCATGTACATCAGGGTTGATAAAGTTGGTACAATTGTACTTTTTTTGGTACAATTCAAAACTAAAAAGTACTCTGGTACCCCTGTGACTCATTTGGTACTAATACCAAATTTTTCGAACCTACATATATATAATTGATATAAAATGGCAACTCGAATTTGCTGTCCAATGAATATAAGCGGCGTTTAGTGTTTGGTGCAAATAGTCTTGCAAAAATGCAAAATGTCGTAGCTTTTTTTATCATATCTACGAGAAACTCTATTTTTGGTTGTTGGATTTAACAATACAGCTATGATTTTTTGCAGTTGCTCTTTTGCAAGGCCATTTGCACCAAACACTGAACTCCGCTATTGTGAAAATATTTTTGCACTTGTTCATTGAACGATTGCTTATGCCACATTCTAAATTTAGTATCAGCGGCAGCATAAAAGCTTGCATTTTCTGATGATATTGACAAGTTTTTAAAAGATAAAGGAAACCACTTCTGCAAAAGTTCTACATAGTAGAAGAGACGAATTCCTATCAATTCAAGATTATTTTGAAACAGTAATCAACAGAATTTTGGAACAGTGGGAGCCCACTCCATAATTATCTTACTCCGAATTATTTTGAAGGAGATTTTACAAGCGCTAAATTAAATTTTATTATATTCGGACTTTCTACTCGTTTCCTGTTTCCGCAGTACATATTGAAAATTGTAAACACAATAAATTTGGAAATTTAATCACGATCCAAAAAGATGTTGGAGATTCCTTAACGAAACTTTGGGACGAAGTACCAAAACTGAAATTTGTTTGAAAGACTCAAATGGAGATTTAATTTCGGATGATGTTACGAAATGTAACCTTTTTAATTAATATTTTTTAAACATGCCAAGGCTTTTGAAACAAAAAATAACATACTCTAATGGAGATACTTATAACCGTATCCGTACGCTTAGATTTTTTGCAAATAATTTTAATCTTACCAACACGACACTTGAGGAAATTTCACAAACTATTTCAGATCTTGTAGTAAATAAAAGCCCTGGGCACGATAACTTATCCCCAAAAGTATTTATTGAATGCAATAGTGAGATATCACCACATTTATTAAAAATATTTAACAATATTATCCAAACGTCCGAATATCCAAATGTATTAAAAATCTCAAAAATTAAACCTATACCGAAAGAATCAAGTGCTTTTGTTGAAGATAAATATAGACCAATTTCCTTGTTACCAATCATAAATAAAGTTTTTGAAAATATAATTCAAAAACAGCTTATAACTTATTTGGAAAATAATAAATTGATTTCTGATTACCAATATGGCTTTAGAACTGGCAGTGGAACAGAAAATGCAGTTATAAATGTTATTAATAATATATGCCAAGGCTTAGATGAAGGATTTAAGGGGGTGGCAGGAATTTTTTATGACTTCTCAAAAGCATTTGATTTAGTTGATCATGAAATACTGATGCAAAAACTTCAATATTATGGCATTCGTGGTAGAGAATTAGAAATTTTTAAAAGCTATCTCAGTAATAGAAAGCAATTTGTTGAGTTAAATGGTAATAAAAGTTTTCTTGGTGATGTTAGAGATGGTGTACCACAGGGCAGTGTTTTAGGTCCGTTACTTTTTTCAATATATATTAACTAGATGACCCGTGCGAATATTTCGCACCGTTAGTTGTCATTTTTGTAACATAAAATGAAAAGAATTAATAGAAATTTTAGTAACTTCAATACATTTTAAAATATAATTTTTATCAATGAAAATGATGAATATAACTGACTTAGTAATAAACGGCATTATAGTAAATAGCGGTATTGCCAGAATGGATTTTAATACATACTATATTATGTAGAACTGCATTACTATTAAGCGACCCCGTATTACCACATTTAAACAGTATTATCATGCAGTTCTGTTAAGCGACCCTGTGTTACCACGTTTGAACAGTATTATCATGCAGTTCTATTGCAGTTCTATATAAAATATAATTTTTATCAATGAAAATATTAATTTTTCAATTTCTAATTATTTTTCGTCATTAGTGTTAGAAATAAGCTTTAAAATGAGATATCATTCATTAAATTTGATGCGGTGTTATGGGAGATATTTGCAACCGACAAAAAAAGTGCTTTAGAAATAATATATACTAGATGACCCGTGCGAATATTTCGCACCGTTAGTTGTCATTTTTGTAACATGAAATGAAAATAATTAATAGAAATTTTAGTAACTTCAATACATTTTATTAAAAGTATAATAATATTAGAAATCATAATATATATCATACATATTTACATACATACAAACATATGTTTAAATGCTTTTATGATACTTCTTTGAATACAATGTTAGAGGTAATGACATGATCATCGTTAGCTTTTTGCCCGTACGAATCCTTTATCAATGAAAATATTATTTTTTCATTTTCTAATTATTTTTCGTCATTAGTGTTAGAAATAAGCTTTAAAATGAGATATCATTCATTAAATTTAATGCGGTGGGTGGTATGGGAGATATTTGCAACCGACAAAAAAAAGTGCTTTAGAAATAATATATATGATGATGACATAGTTAGTCTTGGATTAAATGGTAAAATATGCATGTATGCAGATGACATTTGTGTGCTTTATCCGTATAAAGATGAAAAGGCACTTAAAGTCAACATGGAAAGAGATGCCGCTTTAATTTTTGAATTCTCAAGGCTAAATAGATTAGTTATAAACTCAAGTAAGACTAAACTTGTAAGGTTTCGACCTTATTTAAGAAATGGTCAAGATAATTTTAGTATTTTTATAAATGACAATGAAGTTTTTGAAACCCAATCGGTAACATATTTGGGAGTCATTTTACAATGTAATTTGTCATGGAATTTACACATTGATACACTGAAGTCGAAGATATCAAGTGCTATAGGTAAGTTTAAAAACAAATTCAATGTAGAAACCAAGCTAATGCTTTATCAAGCTCTAGTACAAAGGCGTTTGAACTATTTAATTTGCGTTTATGGATGTAGAAATACATTGTTGTTAAAATCATTACAACGTGTACAAAATAAGGCCTTAAAAACAGTTTTTAATTTACCAATACAATACTCAACGTTTCATTTGTTCAAAGATATAGCCCAAGATATATTACCCATCAGGGGCTTGTATAAACTACAAATACTAATTTTTGTATTCAAGTCATTAAAAAATATTGGCCATAATACAATAAGTTTCCAAATAAATCAAACTAGGTTTAATACAAGAAATAATTCGAATTTGCGTATCTTAAGGTGCCGATTAGAAGCAACAAAGCAAAAAATAACGTTTGTTGGTGGTTTTGAATATAACAAATTACCGCAAAATTTAAAAGATATAGAAAGATTATCAATCTTTAAAACCAATTTGAAACATTACCTTTTACAAAATCTTGAAATGCTTTTAAGTTAAGTACGTTCAAATTACTTTTGCATTACTTTCGTGTAATTATTTAATAATAATTGTTTTTCTTTTTTATTCTTATTATTTTTATTTTTGTTTTTTTTTTTTTATCCTAATTTCTTTACATTTTATTGATTTATTGTTAAAAATTTTTATGCCAACTCGCCTCAAAAATGTCTTGATGACGCTGAGGCTATAACATAAATTATTGAATAAATGTAATAACTAGTATAAGATTCAATAAAAAAAAAAAAAAAAAAAAAAAAAAAACTTGATTAATCGGTTAACCGATCAAATACATAGTTAACCGATTATTATCCGATTAAACCAAAACCGCGGTTAATTAATCGAGAAATTAACCGATTAAAGCAAAAGGTCGATTAAATGAATTCCCTACTAACTACTGAGCAATAATAATTCTTTGGCATGCCAATATCATGTTCACACTCATGAGAGTACCAGTTTAAATATCAGAAAAAAGTTAAAGTGCCGACTATTGGTGCATTCACCCTACTATTGAAGAGGTATTAGCATTATTTTGTAAAGAATCAACAATTAAAAAAATTAAAATGAAAATCTTAAAACCAAAAAAATGTAGTTTTAGATAACAAATTATAAAATATCAGCCGTATTCATAATGAAAAGTTGGCATTAGGTTAGCACAAAGTTTATTCATATAACACTACCAAACTCTGGCTAACGATTTGCTAGTCTCTTGTTTACAGGCTGCCAAACGTTTGGCAAATTTTGAAAAACAGCCGTTTAATTTCAAACTATTTTGTTAGTTTTTTAATTACCTGTATGTAATTTGCTTTCTTTTTATACCCTTCACCTCAGGTGGAAAAGGGCATATATAAGTTTGTCATTCCGTTTGTAATTTCTACAATATTGATCTAAGACCCTATAAAGTATATATATTCTGCGTCCTTATGAGGAGAGAACTTGATTTAACCATGTCCGTCTCTCCGTTGAAATGGATTTTCCGAAGACCCAATATAAGATGGGTGCCAGGTTATTATACATTTATGTCACATATGGTCCGGAATTGTTTGCTATTGAAATTCAGAAAGATCGGTCCACAAAAAGTATCAAAAATTGTATAAAAACCTGATTTTTTGGACTGTTACATATATGACCTATGGATATCCCTGGCATAGCAAAAGATCGGAAATCTTTAGTAAAAAATATTTTCTGAAAAACTCGGAAAAATCGGTTCAGATACGAAAAAGTTATGGCCAAAATAATAATTTTTTTTTAAATACCCACTTTCGGGAACCATAGATCCTCCCGAGTCCAAGATTTATAACCCAACTAACTGGCAAATTTCTTCTTAAACACGTCGGTATATAAATCTGTCAAATCGGTTAAAAAATGGCTGAATTATAATCAAAATACTGAAATCCCAAAAATTACTCTTTTTATACCCTTCACCTCAGGTGGAAAAGGATATATAAAAGTTTGTCATTCCGTTTGTAATTTCTACAATATTGATCTAAGACCCTATAAAGTATATATATTCTGGGTCCTTATGAGGAGAGAACTTGATTTAGCCATGTGATGTCCCTCTGCCGCCCCGCCTTTTAATTGTTTACATATACTAGCATAATGCCCAATATGATTTTCGTTATCACCCTTCTTTATTATTTCATCTATTTAACGAAATAATTTAAACAAATATAAACTAGGAACTTTTGCTTTTTTGCTACTTAAAAACTCGCCAAAAAAGATAAAAGAAAACAAACAAACACACATGCATACAAACATCAAAAGTAATTACAACTCAACTGTGTTAAATTTTGTGAACAGTATACGTGCCATATTTAATTTTAATGATGTTCAATTAACGTTCCTTCATGGTTCAGTTGTCTAGGGGGTGTGTTAAGTTAGAAACTGAGAGTCCCCTGGTTCGAATCTTGTTTTTTTTTAATATTTTTATTTTTTTTATGTTCTAAAAACGATTTAAAAAAAATATTTTCCAGTTTTCGCTTTTTAAATTTTATTTATAATGAAGTTTTAAGTATTGTAAATATGTATGTATAGGTATGTAAAAATTATTTAGTTGTTGTCTAGTTGCTCTGTATTCTGCTCGCACAATGGTGAAGGGTATATAAGATTCGGCACAGCCGAATATAGCACTCTTACTTGTTTTAATTAATTTGATTTTAAAACTTTCTAAAATCTTTATATGTGGAGGGAAAAACAAAAACAAAAAAAAATTTAATGACAAAACCAGTGATGATTAATGCAAAACGTGTTACACTTTTTAAGTAAAATAATGTGGCATAATTAAAATTCAGAGTTGATTTATCAAAAGTTAGAAGTTGGGCAAACGTTTGTTATGATTAAACTCTGTGCTAATAAGCTGCTAAGCTGAATCGACATTATAGTTAAGGCTAGATTACACTATTATACTTTGTATTAATACATGTCAAAATCTCAAGTAAAATGACAAAGTGTGATAGTCTGAATGCAATGTGTCACGAAAATGACAAGTATTATGAAAAAAGTTTGACATCCTATACGACTTCATCGTTTTTTGAAAAATTTCTAAACAATAATACTTTTCATTGGATCAGGGTTGCATTTTTTTTCATATGTGAGTGTTTATACTTTGTGTGATGGTGTGAACACAAACTGTCATGTTACATTAGATTTTTTGACAGTCGCAACAAAACTCATTAGATTTCTATCTCACAAAGTATTATGGAATACGTAAGACTTGTGAGATAGTGTAATCTAGGCTTTAGCAGCTCGCTGTACGTAGTGTACAAACTGTGGCTAACTTTTTGTTATGAATACGGCTATATATTTACAATAAGGTTCAACTTCTATAGTATGCAAAATATTTAATAAATATTCATCTGTGATAAAAATTTGTTATTTTTGTACAGAAAATAATTTTAAAATTTGACTGCCATTTTGGAGTACTTTGCACTCGTGGCAAAAATGTCTTCTCTCCATATCTTTTTAAATTTTTAAAATATCTTCATTAGTCTGAGTTCATACGGCTCATGTCTGATTGACAAGATTGCTACTTTATAGGCGAGAGGGACGAGGGGAAAAGAAACGAGTACACAAATGCATGTACTGTCTTTACGTTTTGCTTTTTCATTCGTTGTTTAATTTTGTTATTGTTTTCAATATCAAAAAAGCACATGTCGTCAACATGACATGAATCATTTGAACGCCAATTCATGTTCAAAGAAGAAAAAGGAAAAATCTTGTCAATAGGACATGAGCCGTATGAACTCAGACTTACAGCAAAAGCTATTATTTTGCAAAGTCTGAGTTCATACGGCTCATGTCTTATTGACAAGATTGCTACTTTATATGCGAGAGGGACAAAAAACGAGTACACTGATGCATGAACTGTCTTAACGTTTTGCTTTTTCATTCGTTGTTTAATTTTGTTATTGTTTTCAATATCAAAAAAGCACATGTCGTCAACATGGCATGAATCATTTGAGCGCCAATTCATGTTCAAAGAAGAAAAAGGAAGAATCTTGCCAATAAGAAATGAGCCGTATGAACTCAGACAAAGGAAAAAGTAAGAACGACCTACTGGGCTGCATCGTTGCCATACGCTTTGGGAAGAAATTAATCATCATTTGGCGAAAAAGATCATATTTTGAAGAGAAAATTCACCAAAAAGACAAAAATGCATTAGCCTATGAGGCTTACAACTTAACTCTAGTTAAGTTAAGTTGTTCAATTAATGGAGGAATTTTTCCGCTATTATAAAAATAGAAAAGTCAATTTCGAATAAACAATAACTCTAACGATTTATGTCAGAAAGAAATATTTACTTTTTTAATACATATAAAAATATTTTTTTACATTTCTAACTGATTAAATACCTTAAAACTAAAATATGTACATGTTGTTAACTTCTGCATTTGTTTAAATTAAACAAGGGTTTGAACATATTTAAGACCCTTTTTAGATGTGGGTGTGTGTGTAAGATACATTAAGTATGTCATGATAAATGCCAAATTCCATATGTTAGAAATTTGCTATAAAAGGCCCATGTTTCATAGTTAGTTTGATATTCAACCTATGAAAAACTGAATGTGTAACTATGCAGATAATGGGTTCCTGTTCTTACCCTGTCAATTGACTCGTATCTTCTAATAGGCTAGATTTTGACATTTGAGTAGGGTTTCTAATTTCCCGGACTTTTTCTATTCCCGGGAAACGAAACAAAAAAATCTTATTCCCGGGAATTCCGGGATTCTTTGAAAAAAAAACAATGATTTCATTAAATGAGTTCAAGACAAAAGTTTTTACTTTTTAAAAAGAATATACATACACATATACAACAGTCCAAAAAAATTAGCTATATTAATTCCACAAAAAGCCAAAACAAAACCAAATAAATTGTTACATTCATATGTACAAAAAACTTATTAATATTTAGTAGTAATTTTTAATACCAACTTGGTAAAATTAAATTTCTTTTAAGCAAAAAGTTTTAAGTACTATTAAAGCATTAAAAAGCTCATCAGAGAATCTATTTCAAATCCTTATTGATATGTACATATATTGCTTGCTGCCGAAAACGTGCTCTCGCTTTCTACAGACGTTGGTTTTATAGTAAGAAGCACGTCGTACAAAGATTATAAATCTGTTGGCCTGTTACCCGTGACATCATAGACGTCAAATTCTTTTTTAAGATAAAATCAGGCTTTTGAATTTTCTTTACATTTATTTTATTAGGATTTAAAATTTTAAAAAATTTAATTTGAAATATGTATCCCGAAAATTTTCGAAAAAATTACCCGGGATTAATTTAAAAAAATGTCCCGGGATTCCCGGGAATTCTTTCCCGCGTAGAAACTCTACATTGGAGATATCGTTAAATTCTTTTTAAAACCCTAAGTGATCTTGTTTGAAAAGGAAGTGTCGGATCAAAGAACAAATTTACCAAACCTATAGAGTAGAGTTTTAAAATAAAGGAAATTAAAGGGAGATTACGTTAGCTGAAACGAAAAACAAAAAAAAAAAAAACAAATTGGTTTTTTGACTGTTAATGATGCATATCAACATCATTCATGTCCTCTCCAATTTTTACTCTCCGATAATGAAAATTAGTCATTTTAAAAGCGAAAATCGAAAGTATGTAACTACAAGTGCAAGTACTATTTAAACCAAAAGCACGTTACATCTAATTTATTTCCATTGAATCTTAATATTTTATAGTAGGTTTTGAACTTGTTTCACCATTTCCTTTCCAAACTTATGTACTAAGCAAGGTATTGTTTATATTGTTCCTTGTAAAGGCTCATAAAAACATTTTTTTCTATCGGTAAAAAGGTCATTGTCATTTTCAATATTATTCGTGGAATAATTTATTTTAAAATGTAACAGATGAGTATATGGGATTTCAGCATTGGAAAAATTAACAGCCTTTAAAAAGAATTAAAGAAATGACAACACCTGCAGGACCTTAAGCCATTTCTTCTACCGGATTATCATTCTTTTTACAATTCTCCATTTGAGAAGTTGCACTTTGTCTTCTATTTCTATTGTTGTTAATGTAATCCAATTTGCATTAAACAAATACAATAAATAAAAAAAGTATTGTTAGCTAAAATGCAAAAATTTCATGTTTTTCTGACATAAGTATTTATAGTTTTCATTTTAAAAATTTTTGCTTATCCTGTAAAATTATATTTTTGTTAGTTTAGCATTTAAGCTTACGATATATACAGTATCGGACAAAACCTAAGCACCCCCGCAGTATATTTTTTTTAAATGATAATTATTTTAAGAAAACAAAATTGTTTTGTTATGTATGTACCTTTCCACTTGTTAAATGTGTTATTATATAAATTATATTTTTTAGATCATAACTATTTCCCTGAGGATGACCAACAAAGTTGGTCGAAATATTGGAATAAATAAATAATTAAAAATTAAAACAGAACAAGAGTTTTTATTTTTATTATAATTTATGAAACAGACCTCAAGCCGAATAATATTAATATAACACAGAAAACAAAATTATTAAAAAAATTTTTTTTATTTTATATCTTTTTTATTGAAAAACACAAACTTAAGGAATTTAATAAAAAAAAAGTTATAATTCAAAAAAATATTTTAAGTCGCAAATATAAGCGGACATAACTAAAGCACCCCCAACTTAAGGTACAAAAAAAACTATTGAAATCAATATTTCGTTGCGAATTCTTTATTCTGGATGGCACACGCACATCTTTTAGGCATAGAGGATATTAAATTATTAATTATTTCAGGTGATATTGCTTCCCAGGCTATCTTTTCGGCTTCAAATAAATTTTCTTTGGGTTTGCAATTTTCTCGGTTGATTTTTAAGTTAACGATCTCCCTCAGGTTCTCGATTGGGTTAAGATCAAGTGAATTTATCAAGACATTAATTAAGTGCAAAATATTTGATCAACAGATCAATTATTCCTAGGCTAATTAAAAAGTATTTGCAGACTGGTCGCACATCTCTTACTCATTCTGGAGGAAGGCCACGTTAAACTTCGCGACATGAAGACTTTTTAATTAAAACGACATTTCTAAATGATCCTACAGCATCCATACTTCCATCAATCTTATGAATTGGCCCAATCCCTTGCCCAGAGAAACAACCCCAGACCATTATGTTGCCGCCTCCATGCTTTACAGTGCCTTTACAATTCAACCGTTGTGTATTTAATCTGCGTACACGCCTTATGCCATCTGAATCCTTTAAATTCAACTTAGATTCGTCAGAAAACAGCAGTCCTCCATTTTTGGACACTCCAGTTGAGATGGGCCTTGGCGAATTCAAGTCTGGCTTTTTTTTATTTTTTGACGATATGAAAGTTTTTTTTGCTGGTCGTCGACTGAATAATGCGGAATCTAACGCCCTTCTGCAAATCGTTCTTTCGCTAATTTTTAAATCTAAGTGGTTTCCTATGTGACTATAAGATGCTGTAGGATCATTTTGGATTGTCCTTTTAATTAAGGAGTCTTCATGTTGCGAAGTTTAAAGTGGCCTTACTCCAGAATGAGTAGGAGATGTGCGACCAGTCTGCAAAACCTTTTTAATTAGCCTAGAAATAATTGATCTGTTGATCGAAAATATTGCACTTAATTAATGTCTTGATAAATTTGCTTGATCTTAACCCAATCGAGAACTTGAGGGAGATCGTTAACTTAAAAATCAACCGAGAAAATTGCAAACCCAAAGAAAATTTATTTGAAGCCGAAAAGATAGCCTGGGAAGCAATATCACCTGAAATAATTAATAATTTAATATCCTTTATGTCTAAAAGATGTGCGTGTGTCATCCAGAATAAAGAATTCGCAACGAAATATTGATTTCAATAGTTTTTTTTGTACCTTAAGTTGGGGGTGCTTTAGTTATATCCGCTTATATTTGCGACTTAAAATATTTTTTGAATTATAACTTTTTTTTATTAAACTCTGAATTCCTTAAGTTTAAATAAAAAAAAAATTTTTTAATTATTTTGTTTTCTTAAAAAAATTATCATTTAAAAAAAATATACTGAGGGGGTGCTTACGTTTTGTCCGATACTGTGTAATAAGAAAGAAAAAAGTTCTTGATTATTCGAAATTTTACGAAAACAAAACAAATTGTACTTAAAAATTTTAAAAATTTCTTGAAACATAAATAAATTATTATTTTAATACCCGAAGTTAACAAATCGTTCTATATTTAGTAAATCTGCGACATTTAAATACTAAAATTGCATTTATTTTTTAATATACACCACATTTTGTTTCTACTGTAAAGTATTAAAAAAATATTAGTTAGTCTGAATTTACACGTTTCATCTTTTGATGCTCAACTTCTTTTCAATTCCCTTTTAAAGATGCCAACATAATCACACGCAGCAATCGGTTTCAACTTTTTTCGGTTCAAAGCAACAACAATTTTATTCAAAGCGAATCAAAGAGAAAAAGAAAAAAAATTTACATGCAGCCATCGTTGTGCATATACCGGGTGATTTTTCGTTTTTAAAATTTTGTATGAAAAATAGCCCATTTTTCCGGCTATTTTTCATTTTTAAAATTTCGTCAAAATCTTAAATACGATTTGTCTAAATCATTCATTATCATTATACGTCGAATTCCTAAATTTTATTTATAAAAATAACGGGACATATTGCAAAAAGGTGGCATGTCATACTGTCCAGTGTCATTGTGTCCGTGGACACTATGCCACTTCAAAATGTATCACAGTGTCCATGGACTTTATGACACTTTTAAAAGTGTCATAATGTCCACAACATGCTAACAAACTCAAAAGCATAGACGGGCTTCGGCCGGGCGTAATGATTTTCTCCTCTTTGATAAAACATGTACCGGCTTCGCTAACTAAAGTTTCTCTGCACAGCCGGCCTTCGGCCGGGAGCAAGGCTTTTCTCCTCTATGGTATAACAAAAACCGGCTTCGCTAACTAAAGCTTCTTTGCATAGCCGGCCTTCGGGTGGGCACAAGGATTTTCTTCTCTATGGTATAACAAATACTGGCTTCGCTAACTAAAGCTTCTCTGCCAAGTCGGCCTTCGTTCGGAAACAAGGCAGATTTTAGAAGCTTTACTTAGCGAAACCGGTACTTGTTATACCATAAAGGAAAAAAATCCTTGCACCCGCCCAAAGGGCGTCTGCGCAGAGAAGCTTTAGCTAGCGAAGCCGGTCTTTGTTATATCATAGAGGAGAAAATTCTTGCACCCGGCCGAAGGCCGTCTATGCGGAGAAGCTTTAGTTAGCGAAGCCGGTCTTTGTTATACCATAGAGTAGAAAATCCTTGCGCCCAAAAGTGTTTCTGTTCTATATTTAATATATGCACCCAGAAAAAAAACAACAAAACCATTTTTAAATTTTTTTAATTTAACAAAATCATTGTCACCGACAACCATATTATGGTAAAAAAAAGTTTCTTTATAAATAGTTTTGTTGGTTGTGACCATAATTAAACATGTTTTTCTCTGCGTGTATGTAGATCTTTTTTTTGTATTTCACATCTTTAATAATTATGGACCTTATGACATTTTTAAAAATGACATAATGTCCATTTGCAAAGTGTCTTAATGCCCACGGACATTATGACATTGTGGTGATTCGTACTTGTTAATTTAAAAAAAAAACTATATTAATCAATATATAATTTTTTTACAATATTGTATTGTCAAATTTTTTCATAAACTTTTTCATTCAAATTATTTTCCTTCTAAAATAAACTCAACTTTTTTTATTTTTTTGTTTCGCATTTTATTAAAGAAATAAAATAGCAAACGAAGAATACTATAAATTGGTGACCCCGACGTGATTTGAACACGCAACCTTCTGATTTCGCAATCGGTGCTGTTATTGAGCAAAAAGTCAACTCAAAATGGCAACCGCTAGCATTTTATTCAAAAAAGCTAAGCCCTGCTAAAGTTAAATATGGCACTTACGATCGTGAACTTTTAGCTGCTTATGCTTCTATCAAACATTTCCGATATATGCTTGAAGGTCGAGATTTTTTCCTATACACCGACCACAAACCCCTAACGTTTGCATTTAACCAAAATCCCAACAAAGCTACACCACGGCAATATCGTCACTTGGATTTTATTGGACAGTTTACTACAAAAATTATGCACAAAGCTGGCAAGAGCAATATAGTTGCAGATGCGCTATCTCGAATAGATGAAATCGGAACAATTGATTACGTAAAATTGGCAAAAGTCCAAAACTCAGACGAAGAACTCCAAAATTTGTTATCCTCTGATTCCAATCTTAAGCTACAACAAATGATAATTTCTGGCTCTAATATCAAAATATACTGTGATGTTTTACAAGGTAAAGCAAGACCTTACCTACCCAAAATATTTAGAAAATCAGCAGTTGATTTACTTCATAATCTCTCCCATCCCGGAAGTCGAGCTTCAAAGAAACTTGTCGCTGATCGTTTTGTTTGTCCTGCTATGAACAAGGACTGTAACAAATCTTCAAAACTTTGTCAAAGGTGTCAACAATTTTAAATTTCGCGTCACACCAAGTTTGCATATGTCCAGTTCAAATTAAGTTCAGATCGTTTTTCTGAAATGACATTGTTGGTCCTTTACCTCCCTCAGAAGGATATAATTACATCTTCACAATAATTTATCGTTTTTAAAAATGGCCAGAAGCTATTCCATTACAAGGGACCACATCTGAATCTCCATGCAAAGCTTTTTACCATTGCTGGATTGCTAGATTTGGGTGTCATAATAAGGTTATTTGTGATCGAGGACGGCAGTTTACATCAAAACTATTTCATGATTTTTGTAAATTTATTGGAGCAAAGTGTCAACATACACATCATATCATCCTCAAGCCAATGGAATGATTGAACGCTTTCATCGTACCTTAAAGGCTGCCATTGCTTGTCAAAATAATGTTCAGTGGACTAAAGTTTTGCCTACTGTGTTACTTAGAATTCGAGCTTCGTATAAAAAAGACATGAAAGCTTCATGTGCAGAAATGTTATATGGCGAATGTATACATCTACCTGGTGAATTTTTTCAAATATCGTCGAAAACGGACAGCTATAACTGTTTTTTGCAACAGTTAAAAAAAATTGTTGTTAATTTCAGGCCTCAAAAAGCTTCGAATCATGGTCTTCAAAAAACATTTGTTAACAAGGATTTGTTAACAGCCGATTATGTTTGGGTAAGAAATGGTGCAACTCATCCGCCACTATCCGGAAAATACAATGGCCCTTTTAAAGTAATTGATCGAAAGGAAAAATATTTTACAATACTTTTCAACAACAATGAAGATACAGTTTCCATCGATCGGTTAAATTCAGCTTATATGGAGAATGAAAACCTTAATGACATTGAATTTTCTTTAACATCACGTACACCCAATAATTCCATTCGTAAAAGTATCGCTCTCGCTGGAAAAGGAGTAGTGTGGTGATTCGTACTTGTTAATTTAAAAAAAAAACTATATTAATCACGCCCTATGTTCTTCGTGAACAATTTATTTAAGTATTTTTATGTTATATCGCTGTATCTATCTATATTGTATTTAAATAAATAAAGGACATATATATATATATATATATATATATATATATATATATATATATATATATATATATATATATTAATCAATATATCATTTTTTTTGCAATATTGTATTGTAAAATTTTTTCATTCAAATTATTTTCCTTCAAAAATAAAACTTTTTTTAATAAAAATTAATCTTTTTTATATATACAAAAATTGTTTTTTTGTTTCGCATTTTATTAAAGAAATAAAATAGCAAACGGAGAATACTATAACATTTTCAAAAGTGTCACAGTGTCCATGGACACTACGACACTGGACGTTATGACATGCCACCTTGCAAAAAGCTATATTCTGTTTTGAGTAATAGGATTATAACTATGCAGTGATTAATTAATATTTAACTATTGAAGAGTACAAAAAGTTTGGCGGAGGGCTCAAATAAGTATTACTGTCCATACTGCCGAGCAGGTGTTGAAGATACAATGCAATTTTTTACATAAAATTTACATTTGTACGGAACTAAATTTATATGAATAATAAACACTTTTTTGCAAATTGGGTAATTTTAAATTTTTTTTTTTTTTTTTTTTGAAAAAAATTCGTTTTTGCTTTTTGGGTCATTTTTAATTTTTTTTGGGCCCTTTTTCGTTTTTTTTGGGAAAAATTTTATATATAACTTTTTGGGTCAATTTTCATGTTCTTTTGGGCGATTTTTAATTTTTTTTGTTGGGCCATTTTTCTTTGGGGGATTTTTCCTACAGCCGCATATACCAACGAATAAAAAAACAAAACGTTATGACGGAGTACAGGCATCACCGTACAAACCCCCTTTCTTCTTTCTTCTCTCACCTAAACATTATACGCTTTTTGTCGTTGCGATTATTGTCGTTTCTTCTTTGAAGTCGGTCTAATATTAATTTACATTGTTCGATTTTTGCCGCTTTTCACTTTTTCTGTGCCACCGAACCAGTGCGACCACAACTAAATTAATATAAACAATTCAGTAGTTTTACTAAATTTTGCGATTTTTTAACCAAGAAAACAAAAGGCCCTATCTACAAAACATTACATGATAAACGCTTAAAGCCCTAACCTACCGTTTGCAAAATTTGCAACATTGTCAACTGTCGCAACCATAATATGCTTAAGTTGGCTTAAGCAAATGTGCGAATACATGTAAATCATATGAGGCAAACCATTTTGAACTTAAAGAACATTTTTGTTAAGTTATATAAAGCTGTCATTTGCTTAAGCAAAGTGCGAAACTGATCGCACATTCCGTACGGAATCAAATGTTTTTTGATTTTGTTTTTGTTTTTTAAATAAATTTGAGAGACTTTTTGTTAATTTTTGACAGTAGGTTAAGCTAGGCTATGCATATTATGGTTGGGTCTTTAGGTTTTACAAGAAAAGTAGAAGAAAAATAAATTATAAACAGTTTAAGGCGATTAATAAATTTATCATTTTAAATAGTTTTTTGTAAAATTTTCAAAATGTTAGATAGGGTTTTTTGCGTTTTAGGTAACGATATACATTCATATCTGTGGCAATAAATAATAATGGCTTTAGTCGAAATTTCTTTTTTTGAGGTATTAAGGGGTTTGTCTCAAATGAATTGTGTGTTGTATTGTGAAAGTTAAAATATAAATGCGTATAATCAAAGTTATTTTCGGGAATACAAAGTTTATTATTAATACGATTTCCGTATGACGTGCTAAATTCCCAATTTTTCATATTTTATAAATAAAACTGAAATTTATTGATGAGGGAAAGCTAGCTTTTATGCGCATTTCACTGGTTGCTTTTGCCAGCTCCTCAGGAAACCTTTTCCAAAGATTTTAGAAAAGCCAAAAATATTTAACAAATAAAACCTTTAAGCGAATAAGAATTATAAACACTCTAAGTCTTACTTGTAACAATATCAAAGCTTAAACAAAACACCAACAATAAACAGTGAGTTTATCTTTTCTTACATCCCCCTACAATTGGTTGGGTTCTTTCCGACTCGAATTGTAGTTGTAAGTGGGTTAAATAGTATAGTTTTATTAATAATGACATTTTATACTTGAAATTTAGCTGCGTCATAGATCTTGAAGAAGATAATAAGAATATGTAATAAAATTAAAAATCACTTAAGTCAACTTAAGCCATTATTATTTATTGCCACAGATATAAGTATATTATTAAATACAAAATATTAACTAAATATGTTGACGATATATTTGGAATTATTAAAAAAGATGATGTTGAAAGCATGTTAAGAATGTTAAACAATTTCCAAAGACAAATTCAATTTACAGTAGAAATGGAAAAAGACAATAAATTATCATATTTAGACACGTTAGTACATAGAAAAGGAAATATCATCAAGGTAGATTGGTATCAAAAGCCAATGGCCTCGGGAAGGTTACTTAATTTCCACTCTAAGCACCCAAGGAGAATTATAATGAATACGGCGACAAATTTTATCCATAGAGTTTTGAAAGTCAGCGACAAAGTTTTTCATGGACAAAACGTTAAGAGAATACACAATATATTAGGTATGAATGACTTCCCGAGGAAAACGATAAGGAATTTAATTAAATACGTAAGAACTAAAAACATGTTAGAACCACGGGATAAACCACAAAAAGTTTACAAATCTGTTACATACATTCCTGGTTTTTCGGAGAGATTAAAACATTCAGATATTTATGACAAAGATAATTATGAATTAGCTCTACGAACAAATGACACAATTTACAAACTATTTAGCAATACAAAATCGAGATTAGCAAAAGAAGACAAATCCAACTTGGTGTACAAAATAACGTGTAAAGGTGACAAGTCCAATTTATGCCAAAAGGCATATGTTGGCACAACAAAATCAAAATTAAAAACTAGGATGGCATCACACAAATCAGATTTAAAGGCAGTAAATAAACCACTTGAACAAAAAACGGCACTTGCAGCCCACTGTGCATTGAGTGGACATCAACCAGATTTTGAAAATGTAGAAGTATTAGTACAAGAGAACAATTACAACAGAAGATATACACTTGAAATGCTGCACATTATAAACTTACCAGAAGAGAAGAAACTAAACTACAAAAGAGACACTGAGAACGTAGCTCAGATTTTTAAACACACCATAAACAAATATAAACAAAAGTGACAATCAATACGACAGTTGCATTCCAAAACTTACAGCACAGTGACAAAAAACTTTTAAATTCGTTTCTTTTTTATATAAGTATGTTTTTATTGTTATTTGTAATTAAATGTTTTTTAGTGTTTTTTCTATAAAATAAAATTGTTTGTTTATATTTTTGATTAGATCCCCTGAAGATGAGCAACGAAGTTGCCTCGAAATATTGGGTACATTAATAAAAATATTGAAAATTAAATTAAATCGTTTTTTAATTTATAATAAATGACCTCAAGCCAAACTAAATAAAAACCACAACAACAAAAAAGGTCAACAATACATACTGTTAACATACAAAATATAAGTAAAAACAAAAAATATCATTGAAAACATAAATGGCTATTCAACAGCATTTTCAGTAAATTTAATTTCACATTAAAGACAACACTGCTTCTGTGGTCGGATTGTCAAAAATATTGCTTGTAAAAAAGGTTTGTTTACATAAAAACTAGTTTTTATACAAACTTTGACAAGTCGACCACCGAAAAAAACACCATATGTTGAATTGATTTTGTCCCCAGAACTGTTATGTTAAGTTATACGCATAAGAGAAGATTCAAAATTAGACAGCGTTTGTTGCCACACTTCAAACATATCGGATAATATTGTAAAAATCGGTTCTAATGAAAAGGACCAAAATGAGTTGGTATATGAGAAAGATTTTTCATCATGATTGAAATTTAGTTTTAACCATGGTAAAATAAGTACAAGGTGTAGTCATTAGAAATTGAAATAACGTCAAACAAAAGAAAAAAAGGAAATAAATTAAAACAAGCGTCAAAAATTATATAAATAAATTTGACTGATATTAATGAAAACTCTCCCTACTGAACCTACCTTGTACTTATTCTACCATGCTTCTAACAGCTTTATTTATATCATAGACTTAATAGTTATAACTTTTATTCGATAAAAATTGCGAACAATAATTACGAATAAATTTATATTTTATTTATTAAGAATAATTATTATTTTAAATTTTTATTTTTAAAAATTGATGATAACTATTATGGGTATCAAATAAGAGTATTTCTCAAACATAACTATTACTATTCGATAGATATATTACTAATTATTTGTAATAGTTATGAAAAAGAAATAACATAATAGTTATAACTTATTTTAATGTGTATGTGTATATGCACATCTGTAATCTGCAAAAATAAAACAATTAACATCAAGAAAGTATTCAAAATAATTATTATCGTAAATAAAAAAAAATTATTTTAATGTGTATGTATATATGCACATGCATAATCTGCAAAAATAAAACAATTAATATCAAGAAAATATTCAAAATAATTATAATTGTAAATAAAAACAATAAAAATCTTTAGTAGTAGTTATCTGTAAGAGAAATAGCTCCAGGACTAATATTTTGCATAAACGCATAAACGCATAATACCCTCTCCATTATTGTGGTGCGGGTATACAAATCAGAATATCTTAATATGAGAAAAAAAGAAATAATCAACTCATATTTTGTTCAAAAAATCATCAAAAATATGATGTAATCTTCGTTCTGGCAACGCTGTACCCAAACTCCAACTACAATGATCGTGTTGGCAGGCATATTTGTATCTTATTTTTAATAAAATCGTTTTACAGCAAGACAATAACAATTAAAATTTTAAAGATAAAACTAGGACGTACAAAGTTAAACAGATTTTATTAATTTTAACACCATCTACTTTTTTCAAATTGTTCTCTATTATGTACATTTATATTTTATTATATTTTGTTTGCTTTTTAACACATTTGGTTTTATAAAAAGCCAGACAAGTGTCGGCTAAAGATCATCTGTTTTACTTCTATTCATATAAAGACAGACGCATTATAATATTTTTATTTTATTTTTCGCTTGTAAATAAACAACACCCTTGTAAGCATGTTGTAAACGTATTTTGTTGCTGTGGTTTTAAATCAAAGTATCTGCAACATGCATAGGACCTTTAAGGGCACATTACAACAAATCTAAAAAAAAAACTGCTAACGTTGAACAAAATAAAAACCTGTCTTGCTTTTTTAGGTTCTAGTTCTATTTTTAAAATATAAATTGGCTTTTTTTGCTATCTGCTGTAATCAAAAGAGTAAAAATAACATAAATTGCTTAGACTAGAAACAAGATATTAATATTGAACTCCATCGCCTTGCCACGATCAGTCTATCATGAGGTACTGGCTGTTGTTTGTAGCTTGTAAAAAGCAAAAGTTGAGATTATAAAAAATAAATGTTTATCGAAGAGGCAACAAATTTTAGACAAATATTCGATATCAGCTTTTGCTACATGAGAGTAAAATATTTGATATCATCTTCTGTTACATGAGAGTAAAATTAAAATTTTCGTTTCACTTGATTCAATTGTTTTAAGCATCGTTGCACACTAATTTGAAATTCCTAAAATGAAGTTGTTATTGTTCTTATCTTTTTAAAACTTTGCAAAAAGTTATAAAAATCTTTTTCCAGCGCGTTGTGGCTTTGGTTTCTAAAACTTAAAATTTAAAAAAAAAGCGTTTTTTAATGTCAAAACTTCTCATTTCACACTCTTTTTTAATTATTTTAATAACTTTATTTTTCATTTCATTCATTAACTGAGACACATGGGTCTGCAATCACACTTGTTTCCATTTTCATACAATTAATACGAAACAAACTTTAGAACGCGATTTAAACAATCCATACCAAATAAATAAACAACAACCGGCTGGAAAATCTTATTGGAGAGGTCGCTAGTTCAGCTCTTTGCGCAATTTAATAAGCTGAAACTACACAGAAAAAAATAAAACTAGATTTAAATTTAAAAATTTGTGATATTAATTAAAAAATTAATTAAATTTGCCCCAGTAAACAAATTAATAGTATCAATTAAACGTTTAATCAAATTGAATAAACTTTTAATTCACTTGATTAACCGTTTAACTCACTTGATTAAATTTGGAGTTAAAACTGATTTTATTTTTAATTAATGCTTTAATTAAATGAAAAAAATTAAGCCTATAATTTTGGCAAAAATTTAAAACCCACATTGATTTTTGTAAAAATTAGCTTTTTTTTTACTGTTAGGACCAGCACTCAGGGGATGACCCCTACTAATGCATTGCATTGTGTTGGAACTAGGAAAATAGGTTGTGGGAAGGAGGATAGAGGGAGTAGTGTTTGTAAACATTCAATTTGAACTTAATCATGTTGTAAGTGAGAGGGAAGACTTCCGCAGGAAGGTTATTCCACATACGAACAGTCCGGGGAAAAAACGAATTCCCTCTGTAACGCGTTGTACGATTCACGTGCCAATCGACCACACAAGGATGGGCTCTTGAGGAAAAACGTGTATTATGAACAAACGTACGGGTTTTGGGAACCAGATCCCTAACTTCTTATGTTATACTTGCCGTTATGTCATTAGTTTAATCTTATATATAAATACGGAAACAATTTTTTTGTAGTTGATTTTTAAGTATCTTATCGTCCACCAATTTTATAAAACATATATCGTTTTAAAGGAATTTGTGTGCAGATATGCACAATATATTTTTTTTCTAAATTTTTTGAATTAAAGTGTTTGAAAAGCGATTTAATTTATCTTACAGACATACGTACAAAGTTGGGTGAATAGTGCATTTTTGCCGTTCTCTTAAAATGTGTACATTTTTGTTGTAGAACGCACAGGTTTTCTCGAAGGTCAATGTAGAGTGGTCGAATTTCGGCCACCGTGCGATCCTAGTTTATAAAAGAAGTTAAGTTACAAAAAAAAAAAATTCAATGGCTTCCACATTATCCAAAGAGTTTTAAGCCGGTGAATTTTTCAACAATATTTCACACAAGGGATACCATGGAACAACTGTCTCCGATCACATGGATTTTACTTTAAAAATGCATGAAATAACAAAAGAAATTTGTTCATTTAAATACGTCTGAAATGAAAATAGCCAAAAACTTATCTCAAACAAGTCCACATTGAACAAATGTAGTTTATACCAGAAAAGATGTTTAAGTTTAAAAAAAAAAAACCATTAAAATTTTTACTATAAAACGAAAAAGACCACTTCAACCAATCACGTTTCCTAAACAAAAAGAAAAAAGCTGGTCACACTCCATAAAGATAAACAAACGTTAGATAATAAATCACGTATCCCGGACAAAAAAAGTTGATCGGATGCAATAATGATAAACGTTAGATGGAAATGTCATTAAAGCGATCACGTACAAAAAATATTCTTACAGATTAAATCTGATCCTCTTCTGTTATACAAAAACCATTGTCTCCTTATCAAATAATCATTTAATAAATATTTTCGACAGATTGTGTTTTTATTTTTTTTATTGTCGCTTGACGCAAACAATCAATCACAATTTTAAACATTGGATTTTGATACAAAAATATTAAATCTCGCAATTTCACTATAAACAAAAATAAAATGAACTTTGAAGTTAAAAACGGAAAATAATATTTATATTATTTAACTAATGTGTTTATTAATTAACGATTAAGCAATTTTTAAAATATAAGAAAAAACAAGTAAGAAAGTATAGTCGGTCAAGCCCGACCATATGATACCCTACACCACAGTATTTAAAAACACATCAGGATTATGTGTCCATGTAAATATGGATTTATCTTTGTTTATAAACTTCATGAAAATCAGTTTGAAAATTTGTGAGAGGCAGAAATTGCCCCCTGCCTCCCCTTGTGGTACTATTTTTGAAAAACTGTATAGCTAATGTGTCCCTATAGATATGGATCTATTTATGTTTTAAATTTCATTAAAATCGGGTTGATAGTTTCTGAGAGGAAGAAATTTCCCCCTATCTTCCCTCGTGGTCCTACGATTTGGCCCATTTTCAATAGGCTTGGTCCTTGTGCCAATAAGAACCTTTGACCCAAATTTTATCAAATTATCTCCAAAGTTGCGACCTGTACTTTGCGCACAAGGTTACATGGACAGCCAGCCAGCCAGCCAGCCAGCCGGACGGACATCGTTAGTTCGACTCAGAAAATGATTCTGAGTAGATCGGTATACTTTAGGACCACTATTTTAAGGCGTTACACACATCAGCACAAATGCATAATACCCTCTCCGCTATTGTGGTGTGGGTATAAATATGTGTGAGTATTATAAATTTTTAAATATTAAATAAAGGTATTCACGCTATTAAAGTTTAACATGTTTTAACATCTTTTTACAAAAATTTAACAAAAGTGTTCCGAATACAATTATCATGTTTTGATTTGACACCTTGTCAGATGTTTTATCAGTTGGCACAAAGTAATCAAAATGCAGGTATAAACATTGATTTTTATGACGTGAAATAACCCCCAAAATATAACACCCCAAAGTGTGGGATCTTATTATACCCACACCACAATAGTGGAGAGGGTATTATGCATTTGTGCTGATGTGTGTTACGCCTTGAAATATTGGTCCTAGACCCACCTTAAAGTATACCGATCTACTCAGAATGACTTTCTGAGTCGAACTAACGATGTCCGTACGGCTGGCTGTCCATGTAACCTTGTGCGCAGAGTACAGGTCGCAATTTTAGAGATACTTTGATAACATTTGGGACATAGGTTCTTCTTGGCACAAGGATCAAGCATATTGAAAATGGGCCAAATCGTGGGACCACGAGGGAAGATAGGTCGAAATTTCTTCCTCTCAGAAACTATCAAACCGATTTAAATGAAATTTAAAACATAGATAGAACCTTATCTTTATGGACACAAAAAGGATGCATATTTTAAAAAATAGGGCCACGAGGGGAGATAGGGGCAATTTCTGCCTCTCAGACCGATTTTAATGAAATTTAAAACATAGATAGATCCATATCTATATGGTCACATAAGCTATACAGTTTTTCCAAAATAGGACCACAAGGGGAGGTTGGGGGCAATTTCTGCCTCTCACAAACTTTCAAACCCATTTTAATGAAGTTTATAAACATAGATAAATCCATATTTATATGGACATATAAGCATGATGTGTTTTTAATACTGTGGTGTAGGGTATGATATGGTCGGGCTTGACCGACTATACTTTCATACTTGTTTCATATGCAATAAAGCCCTAATTTTGAAAATGAAAAGAGCCCCCAACGAAATTAAATTACACCCCAAACAGCAATGATAGGATTCCCTAATTTTTGGGGTTTTATTTCATATGAAATAAGCTTACTCAGCGAAGCCGGTGTTTTGTATACCAAAGAGGAGAAAATCCTTGCACAAAAAACGTTTTTATTATAAAATTGAAAATTTAATAGTTCATAATGGTTTTATACAGGACAACAAGTTCATATGAAATAAGCCCAATTGAAAAAATTAAATAACACCCCAAAAATCGTTGTTATTGTCCTCTGTACAAGCTTTTAAGGGGTTATTTAATTTTTTTTTTATTGGGGGAGGGGGGTTATTTCCTGCCGCCCCATTAAAAACGTGTTCAGTAAAACATTAAAATCAAAAAAGCCTCTTAACATACCACAAAACACACTCCGATCCCTGACTTTAACTTGTTTTTGAAAGAATTCTAATTTTAAACACTTAAATTTCAATCGTTTTTTTTTTTGACAATTCAATATATGGGAAATACCTTAAAATTAACATGTTTGGCTCCTAAACACTTAAAATTGTCATAAACACTGTAGTGTTAATTGCCTATTAGACTCATTTAGCACATATCGCACTTGTTCAACAATAGTGTATTAACTCAAAATTATTTATTTTATTAATTTTCGGAAGAAACCTTACGTGTTATCTAATCGCTTGAAAAAATCGTGTTAGTTTGCCTACTTTTTGGTAAAGAAACAGTTGGTTTAAAAATTCTTTTTCATATGCTTTTAATGCTTAATTAAAAAGAGTTTTGCTTAATGCTTCCGGAATAAGAACTAAAACATATGATCTAGGGAGCAACTGGCTTTTCAATATTATAACGAAGGGTATATTAGATTCGGCACAGCCGATTATGTTACTTTTACTTGCTTAGTTGCATTAAATACGCACTGAGAAATCGATTATTTTTATTTGGAAATTTTACAATTCTTGATGATGCAAGTATATATTTTTTTCGATCGTTTTAATATAAAGTTATTTTTTTATTTATTATATTTCACATATACAATTACAAACGTAGATACCCTTTAGCCCGTTTGAGTGAAACAGTTCACAGTCTCTGGCGGGAATCGAACCCGCGCACATTACGCTAATAGACCAGGTCACTACCAACTAGTCTTCCGGGCAAAATTATTTATTTAAATAACACATTTTGCTTAGAAATGGCATGATAATAAAAGTACACTGTAACTTGTTTTGTTTTAATTTTTTTCGTTTAATAATAAATGCATACTTTTATTTTAAAAGCTTATTTTAGCCCCTCTAATAACAATAATAATAATATGAGTAAAAATAACAGTAATATAATTAATTAAACAAAAGATTAATTTAATGAAACTATCACCCTTATTGTGTTTGGCGTATTTAAAATACGCCTACGACTGTTTGGTAATAGATTAAAGAGAACGCTTACTTATTTCCTTTAATCTATTACCAAACAGTCGTAGGCGTATTTTAAATACGCCAAACACAATAAAGGTTTATGATTCATCATGCCCAGCCAAAACATAAAATTTAAAAAGATCTTCATATAATCAAATTTTTGAGCGCTTCCGTTTTTTCTAACTTCCTTTTTAAATCGGATTAAAAAGAAAGTTATGAACTTTTTGGGATAGCTCAAAAGGTTTAAGCCACCATTATTTCGCAAATAAAACGAAAATGCAAATCTATTGTTGCCGTTTGGATTTTTTTAATTAACTTCGATTTTAATTGCACATATGTGTGTATGTACTTAAGTAGGGCAAGTTTTTCATGCTTTTTGCATGATATACAGTGCACTCGCGATAATATGAACACTCTATTATATGAATACTTTTTTTCTTCCATTGACTAAAATATTAAAAAACCTTTTTTGGATTTTTTTAAAGGATTTTTATCTAAATTTATCCCCATCGTATCGTAACTTCTCTTCTCATAAGCACCCACAATTTTTAAACTTTATAGGGTCTAGAAATTACACACGGAATGTCAAAACTTTGTACGGTCGTGCTTAGGAAAAAAGCAGTAAATTTCACTTCCTGCCTTTCTTTTTTTATACATTAATTACGTATAAAATAAATCATTAAAACTGTTATTTCAAAGTTAAGGCAGAATAAGTTTGTACGTTCTTTTATGAATCCGCTGTTTTGTTTCTGTTCAATTGAAAGTCAGTAATTGTGGCTTGTTTTTCCTTTTTCGTTCTGTTCTGTTGCAGACAAATCTGTTGAAAAGAGAAGTCAACGTTGCCCAGTTGGCCAAGTCTTTAAGACATTCTCAAAGACGCACGACAATGTTAATTCCTGCACGACATGTGAGGGACAGCGAGAACAAATCATCAACGATATTTTTGAACAAGTTTCGCGTAAATGCATGACATAAAGAAAGACAATGTCGCTCTTCTTGTCGTTCATTTGATCGAATTTGACCTCGATTGAACAGGCTGCAGCCGTGCTTTTACAAATAAAGCAGGCAGTAAATCCTAAAGGACATAGGTATCTGTGGGGCAAACATGGCCAAAGTTTTGGAACAAAAGACTAAGCTCGAAAATACTAACGGGCGGCAACAACAAACAGTAGAGGCTTTGATATATTTCTTAAATAGCGTCTATTAGATGCCTAGCTTACCACTTCCTCTGGGAAAAATAGGCCCACAGAACTAATCATATTTTTTAATTTTATCGTGTTTAACTTTTTAACTACAACAATTTTCCATTTTATATTGTTTTTGTATAGCATTTTAGTATAAATTTTAAGGAAAAATAGCACTTTATAAACTCTAATTATTGAACCTTATCTGGAACTAAAATATGAACATTTTTTATAAATTACACACAAAAAAAAGAATCCAGTGACGTACTCCGCTTAAAAAAAATACACAAAAAAAAGAATCCAGTGACGTACTCCGCTTAAAAAAAAATACAAATTACAAGATAGTATTTTAACATGATTTTTGAAAACATAGTTTGCTACTAGATAGCATGACCTAAAATTAAGTTTACGATGTCGTTTTCGTTAGTCAATTTCGCATGCGAACGATATTATGTTTAGTAAGTGGTTTTTAACACATGATCACGTACAGCCACATAAAACCGGAATGCCAATTACGCACACCTTCTAACAAAATTGTTATTATAAAGTGCTGGTTCACATTCTTCAGGCTTAGGACGTCAAGTCTTAAGTTTTTAGGAGAGAGAGGAAAATAAATGGTTTTAAATAATATTGTTTTTTGATCTGCAACCTGTTTTTCCATTGAACTAGTAAACTTGTTTGAAACAACTCCGATTTTTTCTAAACTTTCTGGCATCTCTAGTTATACATTTTTTTTAAATGTATCAATTATATAACAAAAATAATAATATAATTAAATGTTATTTAAGTATAAATGTCAATTCCTGAGTAAAAAATATTGATTTTTTTATAGAATGTTTAAATATTTTTTCTTAATTCCCAAAACATGTTAAAATATCTCAGAGACTAAATAATATAACAAATTCAAAAGCTTGGTAACTCTTCTTCGTAAACAATGTGATTTAATTTCAGTGTTGCCAATGAACAATTCGGAAATAACACATGTCTGCGTCCCAAATTACATATTTGATGCAATATTACAGACACAAAACTAAAAAAGTATCTTTAATAGAATAAATTCGCCTGAAATGGTTATGGTTACAAAAAATGCATAGATTAATAATATTTTTAGTAAGAACAAATGGACGCACATGTATAACGAAACGTCTTCACGAGCAGTATTTCTTTCCGAAGATAGGCCATAACGTCGGCAAAAGAACATTAAAAATATGTTTATATAAAAGCTTAAGCAAAATATGATGTTGTTAAAGGTATTCAATATTGCCCAATCGAAAGTCTTTAACAAAACTGCTAAAATATTTTTTACTTTTTTAAAAACACATTAGAAACTTACCCCTTAAATTCTTAAATATGTAGAATCGACACACTACGTAAATTGCAAATGTCAAAGAAATGACAATCGAATTTTATAGTTGATGTTAAGCATTATTTATTCAAAAACAATTTTAAGCAAATATTTCTGAATATATGTTAATATTTTAGCGGCCTACACATTGACATATGTTGTTGCTCGTGGAGTACCTATGTAAAAAGTTTTAATAAGTTTGTGTTGGAAAGTAAAAACAAAATGGAAATTGTCAGGGTTTGTATTACAAGTTTAACTGTGATTGAAAAAAAAACTTGAATGTCAATAATGCATGTCTTTACACAGCAAGTAATTACTTCGAAATAAATTAACAAAGAAAATGTCGAAGAAATACAGTATTTTTCGCTTATAGGCACATCCTTTACTTGCACACAAATCGTGGACTATATCAGTAATGCTACTATAAGCCTAATTCACAATTTATACAGGGAGTCGTAAAAGGTTCTTTCGATGATGGTTTGACGAAAGATAAACAAAATGTAACATTATTGTTTTTGTACTCTGAAAATAATCCATAATTTTCTTAAAACTTGCATATTACAGCCGTACCTATAAAAAGCGACACGTATTTCCTAGTTTTTGAATAGAGTGGCCTGAACGCTTTGCAATTGGAAAAAGCGATTTTGACAGCTCGTTTAAAAGTGAAGTTTGCCGCTATTGCTAATTAATAATGGCAATTAGCTATTTTTTTGTCAATCTAGCGTTTTTCTCTATTTTTATTTAGATTTTTTTGTGGGTTTTATTAAACAAGAAAGCTATCACTTCTACATATCAGCGTAAAAGCTTAGCGAAAGAGCATCTTGCTCTTGTTAAGGTAGGGCTGTTAAACATTCCTTAAATTAAAAAACGAAATTGTAGAAAATGTAAATATTTTATTCAGACTTTGGAGACTGAAAAAACATCGTCACTTTTTTTAAAAAAAAATCAGAAAATCGGCACTTTGCTAGTTTCGAAACAAAAAATCGTCAAAATGACGACAAATCTGACAGCCCTGGTTGGCATTAAAATTTTTTACATCTAACTTTTTTTTTAATAAGATTGATATTTTAAAATTAAATCAATCGTTTGCTTTATGTAAAATCAAAAAAACATTTTTAAATATACTTTAAAAAAGTTTACGGCCGATTTCACCAAGTACAGTTAAAACTAAATATTAATTTAACTTGCAGTTAACAATATGTTTTAACAGCTATAACTGAAAGTTAATTATAACTATACTTAATGAAATTGGTCGTAAATCTATAATTATTGTTTCCACAATCAAGTAAATTTGGTAACACTAAAATCAATGTCTTAAGAGATGGCTGGCAAGTTAAAATATGTGATGGGGATGGTAAAAAAGTGTAAGTGTATTGAGTTTTTCGATCTTGGACTTGCATGTGTAAAGGCCAGGTAATGACAAAATAGAACTCAAAGTTAAAGTCCACACAGATTACACATGGAACTAATTAAACATGGGTCACACATGCAAGTAGAAATTACACACAGCCTGGCAACACTGTTTCATTTACAAAGAGCGGAAGAGACTACAATGAAAAAGGCCCGGCAAATCAAGCAATGATTTCAGTTGAATAGATACTTTTGTCGTGGTTGTGTCGATCTTTCCGCAGGAAATTAAAAATAAATAAATTTGTTCAGTCTTAACTAATGAATAAACATTATAAATAAAGTCTATATATTTAAAACCTAGTATATGTGTACACGTACCTACTTGAATTCAATTAAAATAAAAGTGACCACGCCAATACACAAATAAATATTTAGAAAAACCTATATAACAGCAATATAATTTAAAGCAAAAATATAATTATATACCTACATATGTAAATACGTATGCACATAAATAAATGCGTTAAAAAACCATATGTTAACAAAATTCCAAAAAAAAGCCATTCCTTACGGTTTAAAACAATTTATTTCATCGTTGTATACCTAATCACAGAAATACATACGAAATAACGCTTCCAAATAAAAATTAACTAACGAAAAAAACTAATTTTACCTGATCCCAGTTTTGGCAAATTGTTGTTGCAAAATAAACTACCTAACGCCAACTCACAATCTTTTAGATTTATTTTTATCTTGTATTTTCTTTTCTCGTGTTCAAATTTGTTGTAAATTACAATTTGCGTAAATACCTACAGTTTGTGTTTGTTTTGCAGTGACAGTGGTGACAGTGACATTCAAAGTTAAACGAACGACCGTTAATTTTTTCTCGGCGTACGTTGAAATAGTTCTAAAAAATTTCGGGTAACTGTTTAATTTAAGTGTTGCAAGTGTAAATAACATTTGAGGTAAGTACCAAGCACAAATTGTATACAACGTGCAACATTACGTATGTACATAGCCACATACATTTGTACATATTAGAATTTGATTATGAACAATTTTATAAAATTATATACAAAATAAATTATTGCGAAAATTAGAGTTCTTTAACACCCTGTTTGTTCTTTAAAATAATATATTAAGTTAGTTTTATGTTCTTTATGATATTTTTTAATTAAAGTAAATCCATTTTATTTGCTTTTAAGTGCCATTTTTGATTAAACTGTAACTGTTTAGACCTAACAAATATTTGACGATCCAAAAAAAAAAAAAAAAAAAAACACACAAACTTTAGCATTATTTTTAACAATATTATTGACTTTCTTAACTTTATTTGTAAGAAGATAATTGTAATTAAGAAACTGTTAAATGATGAGAAAACAATTTTTTAACAAAACTAGAGGTTACGTATAGGACGTCAAATATGTATTGAACTTGCATTTTCATTTTTAAGTCTCCGTAAAATTATTCTGAAAAAAAATGTGTTTTTAAAAAAAGTACCAAGAGTACAAAACTTTAATTGTTTTGTCCCACCCAGTATAAATTTGTCAAATTTTGAATCTTATGGAAGATATTTTCTAGTAAAAATTAATTAACTTTTCAAATTTTAAGTCTTGGGATTGTTTATTTTAAAATAAACTAAAACTAAAGCTCCCGTTTTAGTAATACTTTTTTATCCCTTTTCCTTGATTAATGCACTTTTTATACAACAATGTTTTTGTCTTTAATTCGGATTGTACTCTATCACTCATAAAATTATTTCAGTAACTGATTGTGGGTTAAAAAATTCGTTTTCCGTACTGTTAAAATTTAATAAAAATATAGCTATTTTACAAATAATTTTATTTTTTAGCATTTATGTTTGTTATTCAAAAAACAAACTACCAAAAACTAATGTTTTTTCGTTTTTATTTTTTTATGTAGTTTGATTTTTTGTCGGTTAAAATATATTTTTTAAAAGAAAAAACTATTAAATTTTAACGAATATGAAGTTCAATAAATAAAAAATTAAAAAAATAAATCATTTGTTTTAAATGAAATGTAAATGATCCGTTTTCTAAATGAATTTTTATTTGTTTAAAATGAATTTTCGTTTGAATTTAACTACATAATATTTTGAGTTTAATGATATTTTTAAATTTTCTTTAAAATTATTTACAAAGTGTATTTATATTGTTTTAAGCTCGTAAACAATTTTTTTTAAGATATTTCAAATCTTCAGTATGCTACATATATGGAAAAAATTCCTATTTCTCAATTTTTTCCCATAATTCGCTTACTGTGTACTGTACTTTATATACTTACTGTCTTACTTACTATCTTAAAGAATAAAGGTTACACTTTTTTTTTACTAAATATTTTGCTTTATTATTTTAACTTTTCTTTAAAATATATACTTGTATATTTTTGAACAATAATTTCATTGATTTTTAATTTTTTTAATCTTTCTTCTTATTTTACATTCACTGGAACTGATAGCGGGGAAAATTTTGCACATGAGATTCACGATTTATTTTTTCCCTTCGAGTTGAATGAAAATTTCATGGGAACAAAAAATTCCACTTGTTATTCACGATAGGAGTGAATAAGTGCGTGAACCTAAAATTTTTTTTAATTTATAAAAATCTACTCGAAGTGGATTACTTTAGCATTTTTGGTGTTCTGCATTTCGCTTTTGCGACATCAAATTAGTTTTTAGATTTGTTTAAAATTTTGCAATTTTTCGCGAATTTTAGCCATGTTCGCGATTTCTTCCTGTAAGTTTTCTAATTTTTTTACAGTTTATAATATATAGTAGACTTTGCTATCATGCCGCTGTTAGCAAATTTTTGCGAATTTCCGCTAATTTTTTGATTTTGACCGAATTTCAGCCATTCCTTATAGTTTTAGGGACTTTTTATTAATTTTATGGCTTTTTTTTTCAAATTTTTTTTTTTATTTTCCGTCATTTTGTTTTCTTTTTTCACTCATTTAGCGATTTCTAATAAATTTTAGTGTTTGTTTAAAAGTTTGCAATTTTTTCGCTGTCCCTGTAATTGTTTACAGATTTCATGATTTTTAATAAATATTGAACTTTGCTATCATGCTACGCTGTCCCTTTCCCTATTTATTCGTCGTTCGTCTGGGTAAGAAATAGAAATAAACCTATCGCAGAGTTCGTTACGCACAACGAATTTCGGTCTACGCAATGATTGTGTGTACTTTTATATACACTAATGTGTTCTATTTCTGATGACGAATATTGCGAATAATTCGTCGTTCGTCCCAGTTTCTAGCATAAATTAGGTTGATTAAAAAGTACCCGAAATTCTTCTTTTTCCCCGCTAAACGACTGATTTTCAAAACATACTCTTTGGTAACATTTAACCGTAGCTATAGAAATTCGTATAAACAAAAATTTTTGATTTAGAATCGGAAATTATTAAAAAAAAACGTGTTTACAAAAAGTACGAAAAGTACTAATTTTTTACTTTGTTTTGCATCTTAAAGTTAAAATTTTTCAAATCTATGGTGACTATTATGAACTAAATCCTATATTTGATAGCAGTCGAATTAGCTGATCGAATGAATTTTCATTTGGTATTATGACGCACATTCGATAAAAAAGTTCTATTGTACTATTGACAGTAAAACATTTTTTATTAGCTGTCACGTAAAAAAACACTTTTTGTTTAAAAATTTAAAAAAATAAAATTAAAGTTTCCAAAAAATTTTTTTCCTAAGCTAATCCCGCGAAGCTCTACGCTTGTCGGCAGGTGACCAGAGTCTCTGGCGGGAATCGAACCCGTTATAACATGTTTAGAGGCAACCATAATATAGTTTCCTAATGGGGGAAGCATATAAAGGAATAAAGGCTGCAAAATATTTATTACGTTTCACTAGACAGACAATCTACTTTGGCAATTTCCAACCCATTTTAATATTTTTGTTTCGATTTTATTTCGCAAAAATGTTACTTCTGTTAACGTGGAAAAAAAATTTCATTTTTTTCGATAATTTATCTTTGAAATGTTGCTTAATCTAAAACTGTTTAAATGCACTTATAAAGCCTCATTGCGCCTCTATTGAACACCGTTTAGATCGGTGCAAAAATAACTAAGTTTAAAATTGTTTAGTCCGCAATGTCCAAAAAAAAAAAAAAAAAAACGTTTGATTTTGGGGGTGTAATCGAATGTCTAAAAATTTAAATTATCAATTGGGCATATAATGAACACTAGGTCTTTTTAAAAGTATATCAAATTTTTTTCGATTTTGACATAGTGTTTTTAATACTATTAAAGTTAAATATAAAAATTATCCAAAAATAAAAATACAATTTTGCTTTTCTAAATAATTGAAATAGTGAAATGAATTTTTCTTAAACATTTCGTTTTTAAAATATTTTGTCGAGTTTAAAGTCATCAAAATCATTTTCAAACAAAAAAAAACTATGATTTTTCTTTTGTCGAAATTAGTGTCGTTCTATTCGTATGCATCTAAAAATAGACATTATTATTTGTATACATGTATCCGTGTTGTTGTTGAAATTTTTACACGCTAAGAAAGAATCGTACAGTATATAAAGGATATAAGAAAATTCTAAGATATAATAAACTTATTTCTTGTAAAGATTTCTACTAAAGTAATAATTATTTTTCTCTTAATAAATGTATGTACAGACATACATTCCTTCTATATTATAAAATTATTGTTTTTGGAATCATATTAAAACATATTAAGATTTTGTGTAAGCAAATTAAGTATTGCAGTGTAGAAAAATTTCTTATAAATTTTTTTTTAATTCGCAATTTTATTATTTCTGCATGACAATCTATTTGTTGTATCAGTTTCATTCATAAACAGAATACTTTTTGTGTTGAAAGTTATTGAATAGACATGGGTCTTCTGCCATACTTTCTTATAAGCGGTTGTTTCTGATAATAGATGTTCTTTAATGAGGTGTCTACTGTATTCACTAATTTTTTTGTTAATTAAAAAAAAAAATTTTATACTTATAAAAAAAAAAACTTTGAAAAAGTATAAATACAAAGTTTAAAATTCAAATATGTACATCAATAACAAAATTCATTTTCCGTAATGAATTCTTTTTACAAATTTTCTGTAGTTTTTCATTAAGTTTTTTTTTTATTTTTACTAATAAATCAAAATCTGTTGCAATCAAAAAGGCACAACGTCCAATTGTTGAACATTTTATGACATTGATGGTTTAACCTTCCATTTGTCATGATTTGCGTAAATAGTCGGTTTATCAAATAAAAAAATTGTAAAGTTTTTTACTCATTCGCAAATTATTTGTTTTCAATTTTGTGTTAATTTATAAAAAATTAAAACGAGGAGGTATGTATAGTAAAAAAATGCATCATGTCTAAAAGCTTTAAAAACGTGTTTAATTGTTTAACGACAGAAATTTATATAATTAAATGACAATTTAAATATTGTATAGAGTACTAAAACAATAAAGTATTAAATATTTTTTTTCTTTATACATTTTTTTATTTATTAATTAAGAGTTACATTTAGTAAGAAAAAAATTCTTAACGATTTGTTAAATCATTTTATTGTATTGCAAAAAAAAAAGTTTAAAAGTATTCTCAGAGCGAGGGCAAATTTTTCAAACTACTTGCTTGAAAAATAATTTTTTTCATTCGATTGGGATGAATTTTGACTTAAGCGTCTAGAATATTCTAATTTTCCATTAAAATGCATTTTGAGAAGAATTGCCAGAAAATGACCTTCGAAATAGCATTTGATTGTCTAAATTAAAACAATTATTTAAAATAACTGGTCGAGTTTTTTGAAGCCAAGCGCTGCCAAAGTATCATCGCTTTGCGTACATAACGCTTTGGTCTTAATATATATTGTACCCAGGGCTGCCAGATACATTTGTGAGAAAATCGTCAAATTCCTGAGAAAAAATAAGAAAAAAACGTCTTTCACGTTTCGAAAAATCGTCAAAAAAAATTTGTTAAACAATTTTTGTTCGATTTTTATAAAAAAACATTCTAACAAAAACATAATTACTTCAAACCCAGCTACCATTTTTAATCGCTTAGGAGATACTGGGAGTCTCATGAAGAGCGTCTTTAATCGTCGATAACCGCATTTTTTAATCGTTGAAGATTCCTCGCACGGGAAAACTGTAACACGACTGAGATTCTTCCACAGCACAGCGAAAGATGCTTCTTCAATCGTTGCGGGAATCGTTTAAGACGTGGGTAAAGATAATCTAATGAGTCTCATACAACTCGTGAAATGTTCGCCGTATATTTGTTGAAAATATAATTTATATAGAGAGAGTCGTAAAAGGTTCATTCGATGATGGTTTGACGAAAGATAAACAAAGTGTACCATTGTTGTTTTTGTACTCTGAAGATAATCATTTAAAGATTTTCTTAAGACTTTTATAGTACAGCCGTACCTAAACAAAAGCGGCACGCGTTTTCAAGTTTTTGAATAGAGCGCCTCGACGCTTTGCAATCAGCGTTGCCGTTTTGGTTACTTTTAACCAAAATTGGTTACTTGGTTTTCCAATGTGTACTTGTGTACTTTTTTTCCATTTTGGTTACTTTTTTGCAACACAAAAATAACAAATTTTTAGTTTTTTGGGAACAAGAATTACCCGCTCCGCTTATTTGACCATTAAAGTGGTGGGTGGCATTTGCGCATCCAAAACCAATACATTTTTCGTCTACTCAAAAAGTATTTGTTTAGAAGCTTAAACTATAACATACTATCAAATTAACCATATAAGGTATATACTTTGAATTGTAGACGGCCATTATCTGCTACCTTCCCATCCGGTTTAATATGATTCTATTTCCACCGGGCAAAACGCATCTTTATTAAAAAATCTACAGCATAATTTAGCTCAATTTTACACTTTTATAGCATAATAACAAGGGAAACCATAAATATGCAATTGCATGTTTTTCCTTGTGCGACCAATGAAGGCAAAAACAATATATTTAGCCGTTTTAGAGCCTGCTATGAGTTTTGGCATCGATTTGTTAGTGCATGTTTTTGCATATTTTAGCGTTTGCAACATTTTTGTGCATAATGTAGTTAAACGAGAATTTTTTAAGTTTATAGCGCATATTTTGTTTTTGAAGGGCATATTTTGATTCATGTTTAATTTTTTAGATGCCTACAAGAGCTTTTGCAGCAAAAATAGTTGTATTTCGTAAGGAATAAATAGCACTCAGAAAATAAACAATTAAGTCGAGTTTTTTAATAAAATCTTAAAATAATAAAAATAAACGCATCTAAATGTAGTCCATGTAACACGGGTTATCTTGGTGTATTTCTTGTGCACGAGCACTTCTCTTTAAGTTTGATTTTTATAGTTTAAATTTGAAAAATTATCGATATTGATTATATTATTGATTTAAATAATTATTTTTTATTTTATTTTTTTCAGTGTATACTAAATAGTGATGTCTAACACAGATAAGCAGGGAGTAAGCAGATTAAGAAGTGAGTATTAAAAATATACAAATTGTTAATCTTTTTGAAACTTTTTCTTAATATCTAAAGAAAAATTGCGTTAGAATATTTTTACATTGAAATTTAAAAAACCCGCCGTTTTTATTTAAATATTAAACTGATATAATATTCGACAGCTTTTAAGCCAAGCATAACGTTTTCAATTTCATGAAATTGTTATAAAATTTTTCCCAATTACGAATCCTATTACATTTGGCATATAGCAATTTGCAATTACTATAACAAGTACATATGGGCATTTCCGTCAAAAGGTCCACCGTGACCGAAAATTTCATAGTTATTAAAAGCTGGTTATTTTACGATATTGTTATAGAGAAATATTTAGATTTTACTAATTTTATAAATTTACTCATCAGTTTATTCACTTAGATGAACAATCAGACTGCAAAGTTGTGCAAACGTAATTTCTAATATGTGAGAATGTTTTATTGTATGTTTTCTTTAATATTTATCTTTCTTAAAAGAGGTGATATTTGATAAAAATTATTCCAAAAAAATTTTCTTACATGGTCTGGAATCTAAGGAAGAGTTCAAAGAGAAATATGTTATTCGGATTAACACTAAATTTTTATATTAGTTTGATCAATATTCAGTTAAATTATTACGGAAAAAATTTCACGTTCGAAATGTCACGTATCGACCCAGATTTTGGCTTAAAAAAAAGAAAATACAGAAGATTTTGGAATAAAAACAAAGACATTTTAATGTTATATTGCTACGTAAAATTCTGAAATAGTTTGACTTAAAAATTGTGCCAGGTTTCGCTGAATTATGCCTTTTTATACATGGCCAAATAAACTACTTCTGTTTTTTTCACGTTCGAACCGCTACTTCTTTTGCCATTATCTTTGACCTAGAATCGCGCCCTCCATAAACTTTAGCATGGATAACAGTGCTTTATTAGTGCTATAATTTAAGGGTTAAGAGAATGTAAAAATATTTGTGGTTTAAAATGTTATTGTATTTTTGATGCGTACGACTGTCACGTTCAACACTTTGGAATTACCCATATGTAATTGGTATTTTCCAATTAACAATTACTGTAATTAGTAAATGAAAACTACCAATTACGTGTAAAAAGTAATTATTAAAGTAATTGAAAGTAATTAACAATAATGTAATTCTTATTACATAATTACATATAAATTTTTTTAAAGATTAAAAACAACAATAAATAAGTTTAATTTAAAATAAGTACATAATTTTGGCCCAATTTTAATAGTGGCCACCAGGGCAAGTTTAAAATGGCACGAAAAATGGCACAAAATAAACATGTTGCTATTTAAGAAACATTGGTTTTATTATATTGTGATTGTATAGTACAATAATCTCGTGTTTTCGCATAAAACAGTTTAATAAATGGAAAACACTCGTTTAACATCGCAAGATGTAACTGAGTAGTCCACTTTCAAACACCGCTAAGTTAAAAAAACAAAATTCTGAGAAAATCGATTAAAACGGTTTTTTAAAATCAAATTTTGTTATGATAGCATTATTAATTACGGTTTTAGGCGTACTAAACTTTTTTCCGGGAGTACAGTTTATATGGGGCCTAGGGTAAATTATGGACCGATCTTTACAAAATTTCATAGTGTCATTTCCATTTATGTAAGTTTTTGTAACACAATTATCAATTTTGTAAGGTGGTGGTTCCACATTTTGATTCATAGCACTGATCCCACTGAACCGATTTTGCTGGATTTCAATCCCAAACTGACACCAAGTTTGTTCATTTCTTTTGAGTTGTTCGAAAGTGAGCGTGTTTTCAACAGACGGACATTGCTAATTCGACTTAGAATTACTCAAGGAGCCAGAATATATATAAACTTTATGGGGTCTGAGATGAATAACAAAAAAGTTTCACACGGAATGATAACTAGTTGTGGTCGAGGGTATAAAGACATTTGATGCCGTACGGAATGTGCGATCAGTTTCGCACTTTGCTTAAGCAAATTACAGTTTCATAAAACTTAACAAAAAGTTTCCTTAAGTTCAACATGGTTTGCCTCATATGATTTACATATATTCGCACATTTGCTTAAGTAAACTTAGCACATCATAAGTAGAAAGCCTTTTTATTTGTAATTTCAAGGGACTTGAGCAGATACATTGAAAGAACTCTTTTATGTACACTAAGTCACTTTTAACGCCCGATTTTTGCAACATTTATATAGAATTTCGAATAGATTCTGCCTATATTCGCAAAGGTGAATTAAAATTTTTTTTAGGTTGCAAAAAAGGTATTTTTTGGCAAGTTGGACCAAAAATGGCTTTTTAACGAAATAATTGAAAAAATGGCAAAAATGGCATAAGCCATAAAAAATTTACCCTGCAGATCATATGTTTATATTAAACTATTTATGTCAAATGATGGATCGATTTGGTCCATTTCTTATATTGAGCAAACCTCTTATAGAACAAAAAAATATGAATAAATATCCTGAAATACAGCAGTTGTTTACCAGCATTTAAAATTTGATACACAGTAGCAGTGATGCCAACTTTTTGAGAGCAAAAAGCACTTTAAAATTTAAAAAAGCACTATTTTGAACAAAAAAAAGCGTAAAAAAGCACTAAGCCATTTTTTAAATTTAATTAAACACAAAACAAGTTGCATTCGGCTGTGCCGAATATTATATACCTCCAAAATTTAAAAAAAGGCGATGGCGTTGATGGGTGACCATTTTCATTTAAAATTTAATAATCAATATATTTAAATTTTTATATAAACAGTTTTAAATGTATTTTTCTTATCTTCAATAAAATCGAAAATCGATCGATTTCAAAACGACCGTTTTTAAAAGGTGTGATGAATTTCGAACGATTTTAAAATCTATTTCTGAATTAAAGTCTTAAATTTTCGTTCAGAATACACTTCAGTTAACGTATATAATATAAAATTTTAAAGAATAAACACTGAAAATAAAAGGAATATGCATTTAAAATCCATTTTAAAAGATACTGAAAACGATATTTTCGGTTTCAAATCGTATCGTTTTTATAATCAATTTCCATCTCATATAAAACAGTAATAAAGTGCGAGCTAGATTTTCGTAGTTAGAAAAAATCTGGCCTGTTGCAATTTCCGAAAATTTGCAGTGACCGACCATTATTTATAAAACTTAATGGCAGCCCAAATTTTAATAAAAAAAATATGTTGTCAACGCTAAAAAGTAAACGTTTTGTAAAATTTCCAAATTGCTAGGAAGCCTAGCTCTAACATCGTAAATAAAGTTTTTGGTAAAACGAATGCAACTTTCTTTTATTACTTTTTTTTATCATTTGAAACCTTAAAATCTTTACAGGCCTTCCCAAAATTTTACCCCAAATAGCAAATCTCATCTTAATCATCCTTAATATAATCGAAGTTTTAAAAAATGGTACAAAAAAAAAATTAAATATTGTAAAAGGCACTTAAAAGCACTGTGAGAAATTGTTAAAAACACTATAAATACCCGGTTTTCAAAAACGGGTGTTTAACAAAATTTCGGGTACTGCATAAGCAAAAAAGCACCAAAAAATACCCGAAAGGCACCAAAATGGCAACGCTGCACAGTAGACTGTGGTAATGTTCATAATTAACTTCTATTCGCATTTTTCTTATGTTTTATATTTTGTATAATGCGCGAGTTTTGTTGGTCACAAATACTTAAGAAGTAATCTTTACTTCATTTTCGTTAATTATTTTAAATTTTATAACATTTTACCAATAACATGTAATTTGTATTTCGCAATCAGCAATTACAAATATGTAGTCAAAATGTAATTGACAATGCTCAAATCAGGTTGTGGTGCAAGGAACCACTTGTCAATTTATATTTATGTACATATGTATATGTCTGCTTAAAAAGAGGCAAATTTTAGAACAGCGTGGAAACGAGCAATTTTGCTTAAATATTTCGCTGTTATTGTTTAAACGGAAGGTACGTTTTTTCCGTTTCAAAATTATTAAAAGTTATTAATATTGAGAAAAAAATGCACGCAAACTGTAAAAAACATTTGTAACTAAACGTGCGTATGTATTTTAATTAGAAATACGAAAAAGATTATGAGTTTTCAATAATTTTTGACAACTAATTAAATATGTACGTATGTAAATGTTTTTAGAATATACATATTGTACATACTTACATATATTATTTTATTTAATTGTGTTGCGATTGATTATATGGGGGAGTTCCAAAATGTCAGTTGCAAAGCAGTAAGTGATGCCAACTCTTGGGACACTAAATGTGTGAAGACATCATTTAAAAAAAGTACGAGTTTAGTACATTTCCATGCCATATTTTTATTTAAAAGAATGCAAAAAGGGCTAAAATATACATATCTTTAAGTATTGAGTATGGGATCATTAAAAATTAAATTCAATTGAGTAACTCGTGCAACTGAAGCTTTAAGTAGCATTTACACTCTTTTTAAATTTGGTTTTTTTGTAAATAAAATTCGTATTTATTTGTTATTTTTGTTTTGTATCCCATAAATCATTATTTAGATGATATTTTGACTTTTTGCATGTTTTGTTAGACTTAAGGTCCAATTAGACGTGACATGTCCATACCAAAACTGTATTACCATCTCCTGTGTATTACTAGAACGACATAAACATACCATACAAACTAATTAAATTTTGGTTTCTAAGTTCGCCGTTACGTCTGTGACAATATGGTTATGTCACGTCTAATTTGAGCTTTAAATTATGTGAAAGCAAAACTCAGCTGATACTTCGTAGTTTGAACAGTAACGATTATCTCGTTTTAGACTGCATTTAATATAAATCGGGTTCTTTTGAAATAAATTAAATTTTATCGTTTGATTAGGGATGAATAAAAATATTTTTTAGCAAAAATAGAAAGTTTAATGAATTATTGATACAAATTTAAACTTTCCCGCTCTTTCAATGTTTTTAAATTTCCAAAAAAAATTTTGCAACTCGATATAGTCAGAAAAACAAAAAATGTAATCATACTGAAGCAACAGCAAAATAAGGCTAAATTTTAATAACAATAATTGCTGGAAGTCCGCAATGCTAAATCTAGCCCGGAAAGGGTTAAATTGGCATCACTGAAAGCATTTATACAAAAGCCTTGCATTTAAAAACGCAACCGTGTATTATTTTACAATGTCATCTGTCCCAAAGCGCAACAAAAAAACTATCTTTACGTGTATAATAGGCAAACTGTGCATCGTTAAACTTGAGGATACATTTCGACTTTAATTATGATGTTTTGGAACTCAGCCTACTACATATGAGAGCTTAATGGATAATTTTCGTGAGCAAGATTTTCTCTTAATTTTTATCACCTTTTAACTGTGGCAGTAATCTAAGTATCTTGTTCCCAGACGCTGTGTATGCCTGCATAAAAGACAGTTTCTGGAAATTAAAGATACCAGTAGATACGCATTCTTTGTGGTCATTGAAAGAAAAGGCGATTCTTATCTATATTAGGCCACCATTGTCAAATAATTCTACAGTTTATATTTCGGCCCATAATTTATGTAAAATGATTGTCTAGCGCCGAAGTTTAAGTTTACATGAGGAAAAATGTATCTCCACGTCTTCCAAATCCAGTGGAACATGGTGGATCAGGTATATCAATCCCATTCGCCCTAATGATCCCATGCATTACATTACCGTTCAATCATCGCTATGGCCCGAAAGCAAATTTTCACGTTTACTACGTGAATAACAAGTTTGCTGGAGATCGTCAGATACAAAAAAATCACAGATAAAATAGAGTTGTTATCTGATAACAAGGGAACTCGTAAAGAAAATGCAACTAAAGCTATGGTCACACTTGTCAAATATTTGACGGAAAAAACGGGACCAACAGGCAAACTAAATAATCATTTCCTTTAATTCCAATATTTATTTGGATTATATTACCACATCTTGCAAAGAATAGTCTTTTGCGATGTCTTGTAGTATAATTAGTTTATTTTGTGATATTAAGACCATGTTAAATCTCCCTAACTATTAACAAAAGTAGTGGTTACGCTTATTTGGTCAAATATTTATTAAGTGTGACCGAAGCTTAAGAAATATTTAGCTTATTAACATACCTTCAACTTGTGAATTCAGAGCTGGCCTTAGTCGACTCGACGCCATGTGCAACATTTTTGTTTGGCGCCCCTTCGCCAGAAAAAATTTTTTAATCAACTGATTTTTTACTTTACATTTTATTGCAAAACTCGTGAATGATGTCCCAAAATATGAGAGAAATAAAAAATTTCTCAATAAAGATCCCCAACATGTTTCATAAGAAGTATAAAACAGGGTATTTAGATTTTGCTTATCGAAAATGTTACTCAATGAAATGTTATTAATTTTGGGTTTGACTGGAACTGATCCGAATTGCAATATTTAAAACGGATCTTACTAATTACATTCGACAATATAATAAATAAACTAAATTTGGTGTGGTGTATTGGTGTATTATGAACTGCTAAAATATATTCAAAGCATCACATGAGAGCTTTGCAAACAACAATTGATCCGTCTGAAGAAAGTAATCACCAAATATGTCTAGACTATGCCACTTAACACCAAGTTAACATTTTTTCTGCAATAACCATTTCTAACCTCATATTAATGTACTAGTAACAAAAAAAACTTACCAACAGGTTTTTCAACTCATTCGAAACAACCTTGCTGGAACACGCCCCACTTTAGTTTGGTTCGTTTCTATCTTCGAAAAACAACAGTTAATTAAAAGCGAAATCCATCGTTTCATAGAAAGACAGGAAAAAATCCACAATTAACGGTGACTAAGGTTACGATTTGGAGAACAGTTTTCAAAATAATCAATTCAAAAATATTCCTAAACCTTCGGAAACGTTAGACGGGAAATTTTCTGCAAAGTCCTTAATTTAAATTCAAAGTTTTGCCAGTTTGAATATGGGCAAATCCTGCGTGACGAACGCTACATTCGCACGCGTTTTCTGATTGAAATATACACATTTTTTGGTCTTTCAAAAAGATAGCTTCAACTTATATATCGTCACCTAAAAGACGAAATAACCTATCTGCAGTTTTCAAAATTTTACAGGAGAGGAAAAAAACGTTATAAAATTGGAACTATTAACGATATTGAAGCGAAAATTACACATTTTGATTAAAGTTAAACCAGTTATATATATCGGTTGAGAAAATTTTGTTTTTCTAATCACAGCTTATGTTATGACACTTAGGTTTTTTGGAATTGTAAAAATCTGAAACCAAATAACCTATCTGCAGTACTAATTAGTATGAATTAATAAAAATTTCTTTATACACATAAATATTATATACATAAAATAATTACAGTAGTAGTTTCTTTTACTGGTTTAAGCAAAAACAAGTACTTAATGTTTGTTTAAATTACACTATGCAAAAAAATTAAACTTTTATCGTGATTTTTGATGATTTATTTTTCTCTTTTTTTGTGCGTAACGGTCCTCTAGGTACAAAAACTTTGTCATTTGTAATATTACATGTTCAAAATTTTGCACAAATATGCGATATAATATAGGGAATAAAAATCCATAAAAAACCCAATTTTGAAATTTTTGCAGATAGGTTATTAGGTCTTTAAGATGACGATATAGTATTTAGTGACATTAATATGTACTTACGAATGCCATATATCATAATTTCTTAGCAAGTAATTGTTGCGAAATAATTGGTCACAAAGTTTTGTGACGCACGCTACAAAAAGTGGAAGTAACTTCAAATGTTGAAGTGCGTTTTCTTAATTTTTAGCGAATTTTGCATGATAAGGTATACAAAATCTAATTCCTAAAAGAAAGATGACTATAAGAGAATTCTAAACGCACTTATTCGCAGCCAAAAGATGTTGTGATTTTTTTACAAAAGTCGTGAACCCTTTATGACGCACGCTACATAACGCACTCTTCAGTTTTTCCAGTAGTATTTTATTATTATATTTTATTTATTTCAACAAAACAAATTATATTTTTATGAATTGCATTTCTTAAACTAATTTCTTAACTAATGAATGTCAACTTTTTTTAACGAAATTTATATTTTGATAAGTCTGCTATAAGTGCTATTTTAAGCACAAAAATCACCTAAAATAATGCTAAATTCACGTATAACATTAAAATATTGCTTTAATTATCATTGAAATACATATTTTTGAATATAAAAATGAAATTATACATCTAGTCTTATATTCCATTAAAAAAAATTCATTTGAAAAATTTTTGGTTGGTGGACTGTTTCTGGGATTTGCTCATATGGTGAATGATCAATAAAAATGGTTGGAACAAAGAAATTTATTTGGACGTCTTAGCTCACGTGTAGGAAAAGCAAAGATAGATAATAAATTCCCAAAGATCTTAAAGCTGTATCAAAAGTTTTTGATATTGATATTTGACTTTAATATCCGTTCAAGGCTTAAAGACTTATCCCCCAGGCAGACACAGTACGATTTTCAAAAAACTTAAACAATGTTTTTTAAAATGAATTATTTTCTTCAATAAAATTTTGGGTTGAATTATATTAAAGAAACTATTAAGATCAAGTCCTCTCGCATGTGTTTTTTCTAAAATTAAATCTTATCTAATTTCTTTTTAGTCAGATTATTAGATCACAGATTTCATAAGATGTTATGTAAAGCTATGTATATCTCACACTGACCTTGTTAGGTCTGTAATGTAATAAAGACGCTTATGTCTTACTATTTACGAAACGTTTTGGGGATGAATGTATTACTATGCATACATTCTTATCGCTCATTTACTTTAATATTATCAGAATTAAAATAAAATACTATTTTAAGCAGAGCCGTTAAAGTTTTTCATCAAAAATGGTAAAAATAAAAAAAAAAAATCGTTCTAATACAAAATATATTTTGAAAAACCTACGATCTTAACGATATTACGATCCCTGCAAATCCGAGTTGTGTGATTGGTATAATTTTTACAAAACATTAATCATGATATTGCGCACATTTCGCATACGTAGCTAAAAAATCGTGCTTTATGATTTGGAACACTATTGAAGTAAAAACATGTTTAAATATGGTCACCTCCAACAAAACTATTATTTCAAAAAAATTGTAAACATGTTATGTTTAATTTAACCATATTATGTTCACCGACAACCATATCATGGTTAAATTAGTCCTCTTTCAAAAGGCCACAATTATATTATAGTTGCCTCCGAATATGTTACGGTTAACTATAACTAAAATATGTTTAACATTTATAATAGCATGGTTGCATTTCAACCATAGCATGTTGTTCTTGGAAAAGAGGAAAATATTATTGTTGATTTAAAAACAAATTATTGTCATATTTAACCATAACATGTTTAGAGGCAACTGCAATATGGTAGTGGCTTCTCGATGGAGGACTAATTTAATTATAATATGGTTGTCGGTGATGATAATATGGTTAAATTAAACATAGTATTTTTAAAATTTTCTTTAAAAATAGTTTCATTGGAGATGATCATAGTTAAACATGTTTTTTCTCTACGTGTATGTAGTCATATGTTTACAGTATCGTTACTTCAGTGTCCCTTAATTACTCTTCCAAAACTACCAAATATACAAACCGCTAGTTGACACTTCAATACATGTCGCACAAGAAACTCATAAAACGGAAGATTCAGGACGATGGATGTGAGGTAGGGTTCTTATCCCTTTCGTAAACCTTGCAAATTCATGTTAATTTAATTTGAGAAAACAACAATTTAAAAGTCTTTTAATTAAACTTCTCTCAGAAGGCACTGACTGCATTAGCCCGTATTGTGAAA